>CM068385.1:62956142-64278719 GCA_034770075.1 Aralia elata
AAGGTTCTTTTGTGATTAATGTTGAAATCTATATTATTTGGAAAGTCGTTGATCGCTAAGGGGGCTTACCCTTATTGTAGAATAAATATTATTTATTTAAATAAATTAAATAGTTTAATTTATTTATTTAAATAAGATTAGAATGGTTCTAATTGATTTATTCACAACCGGTTTAATATGGAGAACCTAAAGGGTCACACCGCAAAAAGAAAATATTTGTTTAAGAAGTAAATGACATAATTGTAATAATAATTTAAGTGTATTTAATTTAATCTATGGAGATAGAATAAATTAAATAGCTTAATATTTATTATTTAATATTTTAAAAATATTAAATATAAATTAATAAGAAGAGTCTTATTATTATTATTACAATTACTATTATTTAATTCCTAATAGGGATTGAGAATTAATTAATAGAAGTACTCTCTCATAAATTCCTAATTGAATTAGGAGCATAATTAATTAAAGGAGTTTAATTAAAATAAAAACCTTAATCCTAAATAGTTTAGGAGGGTTCCCTATATCTATAAATAAGAGGAATCTTATTATGATTTAGGGTTAGACAGTTACACACTCTTTCATAAGAATTGGAGAAAAAGAGTACTTGCAATTTCTATATAGATAGAAACTAGGGTTTTGCCAACACCCATCTTCTTGAATAACTATTATTCCTTGGTGGATCACCTCTAGAGGCCAAACACTTGGGTGGCTAACGTTGATCAAAGGAAGGAATTTAATCGGCGGAATTCAAGGAGAACGCGAAGGATTTGGAAGTGAACTCGTACCTGTGGAAGCATGGTTCTACAAGGGTATAATTCTCATACTTTATCTCTTTCGTTTAATTGATAATTGAGTACATGGATGATCATGGTGATGGTTTATATGAAAAATTTTAATATCCGTTTTATTGCGCTTCCGCACTATTTTTGTAATTTGATTGCATGTTCGCGCTATATACAAACCTAACAATTAAACACTAGCTACAAAGTGTATGTAGCACTCTAGAGGTAATCCACCAAGAACAATTATACAAGAAACAATATTTTGATTTCCTAGAAATCTTGGATGGCTAATCCCATTAATTTTATTCCTAACTCTTAAGAATAACAAGAACATTTCTTTTAGAACACATAGATGATCTTTTTAATATTTCACTCTTAACTCTTAAGATGGAGGCTAATGAATATGCTAGGTTAATTAGGAAACCCTAATCTTATTAGGATACTTACAAAAATAATACTTACACAAAATGTAAGTATACATTTGTTCCTAACCCACATGTTATTCATTTAAGCAATTAACATGTGTTACTTGCTTAATCAACATTAAGCAAGTATACTACCATTTTATTTAATTTGCATTTTCATTTAATTTAATTCTCAATCTAATTAAGAATTAAATAATAATAATAATAATAAGATTTCTCTCATTAATTTATAATTCAATATTTCTCCAAATATATCATTATAAATATTAAGCATTTCAATGTATTCAACTAATAAATTAAATACTTAATTTATTATTGTTTAGCCAATTGTTTCCAATACAAAATTATTCTTTTGCGGTGTGACCCTTTAGGTTCAATATTATGTCGGTCATAGAATAAATAAATTAGAACTATTCTAATATTATTTATAATGAATTAAACTCCTTTAATTCATATATAAATAAATATTATTTATTCTACATCATGAGGACACCTTACGATAATGTATCATGACTATCCGTATAATATGAAATCAATGTTTAATCACATAGAACCTATTCAGTAGTAGTTACCGTACAATTCAATCCTTCTACCATACAATGTACCGAATAAATATAAGACATGAAATTACTGACAAGTCTTATTTTATTTAATCATATGCATTTCGATCCAAGAATGCACAGCTCTGATTAATGTAAATTAGAAACTCCTTTCTAATTTTCATTTAACCCTGACCAGGAATTTTTGAGCTGTCATTTATCAAATCGCATAGGACATTCTCTCCCTTTATTAGAAGTGGTAGATCCTTTGTCGATCATTCACCTACCTTCGTGTATACTTTATTATACCCGTACATATCCTATAACATACACTAAGGTATTAAGGAATATGACAAAGTATAACTCAGCATACATAAGGTACTATGATGATCTCAAGTCCAAGGATCACTTGTACTACTATCACTTTAAGAACTTCCTATTGACAGATGAATAAAACTCCATTAGGGTTCTTAAGCGAGTCACGTTCAGTGAACTAATTCTTCAATAAGCACCTACATACTTGCTTTAGTGTCTCCATACAAATGATTATGAGATCAATCATCATCTTCTAAAGATCAAGCATAGTATGTACTAATCTATCCGGATCAGTTATCCCAATATTAGTGATCCAACGATTAAGAACATTTTAGTTTTTGAGCTTTTTTGAATTTAGATCTCACTAACATGATCTCATCATGATTCTAAAAGCATTGCTCGAAAACTATGGGTTCATCACATTTATTAATTCAACTAATTAACATGGATAAAATATGCCTTTTATTCTATTATTAATATTTGAATAAGATTACAAAGTAAATGCTTATTACATCAAATATAATTGGCTTGAGGGCATATTACTTTCAGTACATATGTATTACGCTCTTTTAAGTTTTACTATATGCCAATTCGGATGTTTGTACTGTTTAAGTATGTAATGGCTATATAGAACCAAGGTTTCAAAAGGTTTAAGCGGGATTTATAAACGAAACTTTTGGAGTAAAAACAAAAGCAACAATTTGTGATATATGATGATTTGCTTTAAATGTATATTTGGTTAAATGTATGTTTGTAATACATATCTATAAACATGGAACAGTTGCATTAGGTATGTATTGAGTCAATAGAATTTGAGAATCTGTTAATGTGAATGAGTGGCTAATGAATATCTATATATGAATATATATATATATATATATAGGATATTTGCAGTAAAGTTAAGCAATAATCGTAAACTACGCAAAAGGCAAGTATTCTATCTTAATTCATTTTGTTTCTACGAAAGTAAGTTTCCTAATTTGAGAAATTTGTTTACAAAGTTCTCATTTGCAAGTTATATCTCATTCGAGTTCATATCATGTTCAAGTTCAATCGATGATAACTCAGTTTCAATTGCGTATAAGTTTTATTTGATTATGAACTGTTTCTTTAGATTGCCTTCTGGCCTTTTGTTCCGGCTAGATACTAATGATGCGAAATGATTATCATTTGAATTATTCAAATTCATTGTAGTTAATTAAAGTCTACCAATCCAAATTGTTTTGGTGCGGTTCCGCATGAATACTAAGATGAACAACCCGATTAACGGGGTAAAACTGATGACGGGCATATAGTCCCATTTACGCTTATGCGATTAAACTTTATACTTGTGCACAATGTAGGGTACGAAAGGCTGATCACCTAGAGTACTTGCGGAGAATATTTTTATAGTCTATTTGATTGTCGAAACTTCTAATGATTTTCGATGAATTAAAAACAATGTTCAGGGTTCTTATACCCTTTAGTACGTTGTTGAAAATTCTAGAATCCTTGTCTTTGACATTCGACACTATTTCTTAATTATTCTTTCGATTATTGAGAAATGCCAAAACAAATGATCCTATCTTTGATGTCCTTTATCAATTTATTTTATTACTTGCTGGGCAATTTGTGCTCATTCTTGCTTTAACATTTCAGTTAAGGGAGAGAAGGCAGAGAGCTCAGGCAAGGACAAAGGAAAAGATAAGATGAAGAATTGAAAGTTTATTTTTGTAATAGATTTAGATTTCTGCGTTGATGTAATATAGCGATAAACGCTAAGTTTAAGATTATTTAAGGTTATGTAAACCTGGGATTTTATTTGGATGTTGGTGTATATTTTATTATTATTATTATTAATTTATGGAGTTTTACTAGAAAGATGATGGTGTAAGATGTATCGTGAGCACCATATCTTGTGCTTAATGATACACGGATTTGGGGGCGTCACAAAAAATAAAATTCTTACTTTTTAAACAATTTAATCATATTTAAGCAATTTTAACCAACATGAAACATGTTTAGCATTTCTTGACTGAATTCAGAGCACACATGGCATGATTAAACTCAGATTTTTCATCCTTTAATAATATAAAATCATCAGTTAACAACATAGCAACACATAACCCAATCAGAACATTTATCTCAACGAATAAGCATTTCTCATCATTTCTTGTATATATAATGAAAGTTCATAGATTTTACCTCTAAGATGAATTCTTCTTCTTGAATTTACTTGATAATATTTCTTTTCTAGCTTGATTAATCCTCTGCAATCTCCAGAAAGCTTCTATCTCTCTCTCTCTCTCTCACTCTCAATTCTTCTCTCGGTATAGAATTAACAAAATGAGGCCAATGCTTTAGGTAGAGAGTTTTATACAGATTTAATAGTAATTGAGTCCCTCCACCCTTCCAATTCCATTCTATCAGATTGAACCCCTTTACATTCTTCATCAATTTCATCAGTTACTAGAGAGAGAGGTTAAGAAAATGAAAAGATTTTGGGTTTAAAGGAACGAAATAACTCCCTCCTTCTTCAATTTTGCAATAATCGTGCTCTCCCCTCTCATTTGTCCCAATTTGATAGTCACTTGGGTCCCTCCAAATTTAGCTGATACAATTTTAATTAATAAAATATTATATTAATCAATTAATTAATTAAATAAATCATTTGACCATTTTGCCCTCTGGAATTCAATATTTTTGTTACTAATATCGATTCCTACTAAAATTGACGTTCCGAACGTCGTGGGAATATTCGTTTGGTTAAAATCATCCCCGTTCACGAGTTTGACTTTTTATCCGAAAAAGTCAACCGATTGACTTTGACCAAAAAGTCAACCCCAACACATTTTGTGATTATAGTCTATTCTGACTAATTTTGACGTTCCGGACTCAAATATACAGTCCGCATTTTCAATTTCCACTCCGAACTCAAATTTGAGTTTTAACTCCATTCCTTGAATAAAATTGTTAACTACTTAGTTAAATTCAAATAATTAAATTAATCCAAATCAGCTATCTAAATGCATCTCATCATATAACTCAATATAATATATATATATATATATATATATATATATATTTAACGCATACACATATATTTATTAAAATCACTTAATAGATTCACATAAATTTAATTTATTAATTCCATTAAATTACATAATGATCTCGGGTATTACATTCACCCTCCCTTATTAGGATTCCGTCCCCGGAATCATCACAAAGCTAAACAAAAAGATTAGGGTAATTTTTCATCATCTTCTCCTCGAGTTCCCACGTAGCTTCGTCAGCATTGTGGTTCCTCCATACTACCTTAACAGAAGGTATTACCTTATTTCGTAAAACTTGTTCTTTTTTATCAATAATTTGAACAGGAATTTCCTCGTAGGTTAAATCTTTCTCAAACTGAATGGGTTCATACTCTATAACATTCTTGTAATCCTGCTTGTAAGGTCGTAAAACTCACACATGGAACATGTTGTGTACATGCTCCAACTCCGGAGGTAAAGCTATTTCATAAGCTACCTCACCTACTCACCTCAATACTTCAAAGGGTCCTATAAACCTCGGGCTTAGTTTTCCTTTCTTTCCAAATCTCATTTTCCCTTTCCAGGAGATTCTTTCAAAAACACATAAGAACCGGCGTCAAATTCGCGCTGCTACCGATGTTGATCAGCATATTTCATCTGTCGATCTTGAGCCGACACTAATCTCGCTCGTATCGTTTTGACAACATCTGCAGTCTGTTGTACCAACTCCGGCCCTAGTAGTCGGCGTTCCCCTACTTCATCCCAGCACAGCGGGGTTCTGCACTTTCTTCTATACAGAGCTTCATAAGGTGGCATACCGATGCTTGCGTGATAACTGTTGTTGTAAGCAA
This sequence comes from Aralia elata, assembly GCA_034770075.1. Classification (NCBI taxonomy): domain Eukaryota; kingdom Viridiplantae; phylum Streptophyta; class Magnoliopsida; order Apiales; family Araliaceae; genus Aralia; species Aralia elata. The sequence goes on from CM068385.1 coordinate 62,962,069, forward strand.
ACTCCACTAACGGTAGATGGTCATCCCAACTTCCTTTGAAATCCATAACGCATACTCTCAGCATGTCCTCTAAGGTTTGAATCGTTCTTTCACTCTGCCCATCTGTCTGGGGATGATATGCAGTGCTCAACCTCAGTTGTGTTCCCATACGTTCTTGGAAGCTTTTCCAGAAATTTGCCGTGAACCGTGGATCGCGATCTGACACAATGGATACTGGCACACCATGTCTGGAGATGACTTCTTTGATGTATAGTTTTGCCAATTGATCCAAGTTAAATTTGATCTTGATCAGTAAAAAGTGCGCTGACTTAGTCAATCGATCAACGATAACCCAAATAGCATCATAACCCTTCTGTGTAGTTGGAAGTTGATGAGTGAGTTTTATACCTACGAATTGAGTACTTTTGGCTTGATGAAAGTGTGTGTTCTTGGGTAGTATATGTTCCTTTTTATGCATTTTTATCTTATTATTATACTATATAGTTTTGTATTGCTTTTATATGTTTTTGTATGTATTTCATATGTTTTAACTTTGTTTTGTAGGTATTGAATAAAGGCCCCTTGGATCGATGCATTTTGGCATTCCAGCTGCTTGTTTCTCAATTTCACCCACGATCCAATCCGAATCTCTCAAAACTTAAAGAACAAAAGTTGTATATATTTGTCTTAGCTTTTCATAGCATCCGGAATCATCCAATTTGAAGTTCGTATGAGAGAGTTATGGTCTTTGTACCATCGGATTTTGCATGCATTTTACACAGCAGTTGCTTCGAGCTCAATTTGAGACTTGCTCTGGCCATTAGCTCGACGAGCTCCAGTTATGAAAGTTGTAGAGATACTTCTTAGCTTTTCATAGCCTCTTTAAACGCCTTAATCCAAGTTCGGACGAAGAAGTTATGGTCATTTTTCCAATAGACGTCGAAGCTGAAAATCTTGACTTAGGGACCCTCGCTGCAGCGCGAGTTCCTAGTGTTATTGGCCACGCTGCAGCGCGAAAATGCTGTAGCCAAGGTCATGCTTGATGCTGCAGCGCGAGTTTCAGGCCAAATGCCCACGCTGCAGCGCCAAGCACGAATTCTGGGCAAAATAGGGTTGTTAAATGCCTAACCTAATGACCCAAATGCAAAAATCCTTCAATTAATCTGCAGCCTCCTTTTAGAGAGAGCCAGGGGAGACCCATATATTTTCTTTTATCTCCATAGCTTAGCTTAGTTTAATTTCTCTTTAGCTTTGTAAATAGCTTTAGTTAACAACATAGATTAGTGAGAGGATTGGAATTCCTTGGAGCATCAAGAGCACTTGGCAACATGGATTGGAAAGCATTATTGATTGGTTTTCTTGGAAATTGAAGAAGGCTTGACAGAGTTTATTCTTCTCTAGTATTTCCTTTGATGTTGTAATCTATAAATGTTATATTTATTGCTACTTATGTTTAGCTTAAAAGCTATGAACTAAATATTTGCTCTAAGGTTATAATGAAACCCTTTGTTATTTGAATTGATTAGCTTATCTCTTTGGTTGGCACCATTTGGTTTGGTTCAATATATCTGTGCTTAATGATTCTTGCTAAAGACCTTAGTGATGATTTTGGTAATCTTTAAGAAATGGAAGTGGATTATAGATGCATGTCTAGATATGTTGGCATGTGATTAGGATTTGTCTATACCAATAGATTGCCTAATTTGTGTATGAGATATGAATATACTTATATGCCATGTGTGGCCTAATTGAGAACCTATGCTTTAATTCTCTGCTTTGAATAATTCTCATAGGAATGTGAGGATTATTACCTAGCTTTGATGATCTTTTCCGTTCTATTCCCTTTTGGGTAGATCTTTGATAGGAGACGTTTATACTTACCTTGGAAGAAGGGTATGAATGCTTATGAGTTCTCGGTCGACATTCCGACGTGACCATTAGGCCAAAGAGAGATAGTTATGACGTTCGATAAAACATAGCACACCAAGTGTTCGACAGAATGCTTGTGTGGGGAAATAATTATAATCTTAGCTTGTTGCACCTTAGATACCAATCGTTATCCATTTACTTGCTTTAACAATTAGAATTAGTTAGATTAATTACATATCTTCTTTTTAACTGTTTAAATAAGATTGAAGCGATATAAAGTCGGTACTTGGTAAATATTAGCTATAATTTCTCGTGGGTTCGACACTCAACTTATCATTATATTACTTGTTTGACCGCGTATACTTGCGCGAGTTTTTCGGTTGCGAAATCGAGCAACAAGTTTTTGGCGCTCATTGCAAAATCTCGAGAGCCGAATAGGGCAACTCATTAATTTGATTATGAATCTACCACAAAGCAGTCTACCTATCGTTATTGATCACAACGAGGGGAGTGACGAGCATTGCACGGTGGATACACAAGGAAAAGGCAATGAGTCTCACAAAGCTGTAAAGGGATATGTCGAACTTTGCTTTAACAAATTTGAGGATTCTGAGTTAGGAGAAGAGACAATCATGAGGGGTTGTAAATTCAAGACTGATGAAAAGTTGGAAACCGCACTCATGGTTATTGAAATTTCAGAGGGCCCCCTAGTGCATGGAGAACGATTTCATTTTGATGAGAATAGAGAATTAGTGGATAACTCAAACAACAAAAAGTTCTTCGTGCCAGTGGATGAAGTGAAGTTTGGCGGTGGTAAATCATCTATGTCCGCCGTGAACATCAAGGAAAAGACCAATAGGCGGCATGATATGGTCATCTTTGCATATGAGCCAGACTGAAAGTAACTGCATAGAGTCGGGCCGTCGACTTTAAAACAAGCGCTCGATGGGGAGGCTATCCCATCTCAGTATCACTTTTATAATTCTGTCATCTTCATAACTTTGTTTTCATCTAATTTTTAGCAGTTTAGTAATATATATGGTTATTGGCATGCTTTTGTTCGTTTCAGGATAGTAATATGTGCATATGCTATTTATAGCTTCTTTCCTTTATTAAACATGTTAGTAAGTAGGGTAGCCTATTTCTAAAAGATTTTGGTACCATTAGTTTATATTGGTCTCAGTAGCCTTTTTGAGTAACCATGATTTATTAAATCCTAGTTGTTATATAAATATTTTGGTAGAACTTCTGTCAATTGCATAGGATCTTATAGAAGTGCGGTTTTGACATTCTTGATCATGTATTTCTAAGTTCCACGGATAGAAGTCTCTAACTTGTGATTTCTTATTTTGTGTTTGTAAGCGTTTAGTTTTTAGTTATTGTGACAACCCAGATTTTCAGAAATTATTAAATAAGAATTTAATAAATAAAATTCTTGTTACGAGATGTTTTGGGTTTGAATATATGTATATATGTGTTATGTATTGTGAAATATGTGATTTGATGTGAAGAGAATTATACACTTGTGTATTTGGGAAACGAGGTTTAATAGTTAATTAAACCATTGAAAAGATTAAATGAATTTTCCATGAGAAGGAAATTGGTTGAGTAATATTAGTTAATTTAATTAAGTTAAAATTATATTGGGAAATAATGTAATTTGCTTGTTATGTCTTGTGGACAGCGGAAGTTATTGTGAATTAAGTTTCATAAATAATGTGAGCGATTCACTTAATTAAAATAGTGAATCAATGTGAATATATTTGTTTTAATAGATTGGAGTTTAATATATATGTAAATGTAATAAGATTGTGAGTTTTGTTTATAGTTTAAAATATTTATGGATTTGAATAAATATTTTATTTGGAATATTTATGGAATAAATATTCGATGGAGATTATTATAGAATAATTTGTTTATGTATGATGATATTAAAGAAATTTATAATTTGTGCGTATTTTAGTACGCTAAAGTGATGAGAATATTATATTTTGATTAAATAATTAAATTAGAGGAATAATGATTTATTAAATGAAATTATAATTTATAATTGTCTAATTTGACATTATAAATTTTGTTAGTAAGTTTAATTAGACTTATTAATATAATAAGTTTAATTAAATTGAAGGTGTGACAATTAAACTATATGGTATAATGGGTTATTAAAATAAATGGAAAGGATTAATTTTAGTTAAACCAAACAGGGCCTTGTGACCCTTGGTTGGTAAAAATGGATTATTTTGTTTTGAGTTTGCCAAACAAGGCCTTGTGGCCTTTGGTTTTCTTAACTGATGAAACAAAGAGTCACGTAACTTTCATCAGTTGGTTTTTGTAAGCCTAAACCAAATAGCAGAGGAGAGGAAGAGAGAATTGAGAGAGAGCAAGAGAAGAAATTCTCTGTAAAATTGGAAAGGAATCTAGAAATCAAGGAGGAACAAGTCTCTTCTTCATCATCTAACTAAGAAGGAATCAAGAGGTAATAATCTAGCCTCTTAATATTAATTCACTGTAGAGGGTTTTGATGATTAATTTGTTGAGAAATTAGTTATATATTTTGTTGAATTGTGATAATCTGATTATTATATGTTTTTGGTTGAATTAAATCCATGAAAACTTGTTGAGAAATAGGAAATTTGAGTTTTGGTATAATATGTATGTTTTGGCTTGTTTTGGAGTCAAAATTGGCTAGGGATTTGAGTAATAAATTGTAAATTGATGATGGATTATTGTTATGCGTTTAAAAACGAAAGCAACGGAAGTTGAACGGACCAAATTGGTTGACAAACGAATCCGTAGTGATCGATTACGCTAAATTGTAAAAGTTTGTAAAAACTAGAATGAATTGTGATTTTAAGCCTTTAAATTGGTTGTTTAAGATGTTTAAGATGTTTAAGATGTTAGAATTGTTATAAACATGTTGGGTATTGATTCTGTAGAGATTATAATATTTGGGTATGTCTAAATTGTTGTTAAAATGAAGAAATTGGGAAATTTTGGTCTGGAATTGCACTGAATCGCAAACTGCAAGAACGGTCAGTCGAGTCTACCGCCTCGGCGGTAGAAATGAACTGATTTCACCGCCCCGGCGACATTAGTGAACTAGAAACCACCGCCCCGACGGTGGAACAAGAATTAAAAAAAAAATTCTTTTTCTTTGTGGCTATGCTATGTTACCATATGCATGTTCAAAATTTGGATTAATGTATTTAACGAATGCTAAGATATTGTGATGAACGTTAGAATATACCCATTTATTTTCAGATGACAATTAGAATATTAAAATGAGATTGGATGTGAGTGAATCATGAAGTGTTGTAGCAAGCCAAAAAAAAATTAGCTTAAGTAGTGTTAATAAACATTATACGTCTAATATAAAGAAGAGTTTAAGACTTAATTAAATATTAAGTGTCGATTAAGGTGAGATGCAATAAAATGAAGGTTTATAAGGAGAACTTAATTTCTAAGTTGAGAATTGTATAGAGAATAAAAATGAAGGATTATGAAATGTAGAGTAGATTAATTCTAAAGTGTTGCTACGTGGCTAATAAGTGATGTGCATGATTATATATATCGTGTAGGTTGCGTGAAGTGCAGAAATATATAAGTTAGTTATGGTAATTGGTAATCTACGAACCAGGCAAGTATTTCAGTTCCTATTTGCTATGTGAACTTGTTGTTAAATTGTGTAATTTATTTTGAAATCATATGATGAGTTGCATATATTGTCAGCATGAAATGTTATAGTCAACTTATGACTATTGATTGAATAGAGAATGTTGGTTGAGTAAGGAACTCAATCTTTATACTTGTTACGTGAATTGTCGAATGTATGTTAAACTAGTATAATGATTATGAGATGTAAGTTGAGCATGTTATTATGTGTTATGTGATGCATGCAAACTGTTAGATATGCTGAGCTGTCGAGCTCATTCTTGCAAATAACCATTTTTGCAGGTTAAGGATCCAAGGTAACGTTATGTGGTGCTTGAAAGGCATAGATCAAAGTGAAGCATGAGGATTAAATATTTTAGTTGAAGTTATTACCTGAATTATGTTAAGTTTTGTGATAAATGTATTTACATTAAGTTGTAAAGTTTGTATTGAGGTGTAAATGTTCATAATGAGTTCGACATGGCGAATCATAATATTAACCTGATTCTAAGATATTAGATGTAAAGGTTGAGAATTTTGGGATCGAGAATGATTTGCAATAGAAAAATTTGAATTATTCCGCATTTTTATTAAGTTTATCATTGATTAATGTTGTAAAGTCAGAATTAAGATGTATTGCTAACGACCGATGTGGAAAGTTGAATTGTATGAATTTTGGGGTCGTTACAGTTGGTATCAGAGCTGATAGGTTAGAAACCTTAGGTATGAGTACCTTAGGCTATAACCTTAGGGAAGAGAGGTGAAGATGATAGAGTTTAAAGAATAATAAGTTATGTATGATTATGGTACAATCGTACTCTTTAATGGTTGATGTATGGTATCTGTGCTAAACAATTCCTTCAGAGAGCGGAGGTTGATACGAACTAGCGACCGATCTAACTCGCTGTGAGAGACAGTGTAAACGAGACGGGAACTAGTTTGTTGTTTGTTTGTGGAAAACCACTCAGGTGCTATACTGAACACTGTTAGAGACTAGATGTGTACCGAGTATAGAATTATGGATGTGTATGATTAAGAAGTGATTCATTTTATATAGGTAGATGCATGAGATGAGTTAAGACCTAGAAGCGTTACAAGAAGAAGATGCGAATGACGCGTAGTAAACTCGAATAAAATATTGAATAATATAAATGAAGTTAGAGATTCTTAAAGGAAGAATTGATATATAAACAAGAAGATTCAAGTAAGAATCTTGTAGAGTTTTATAAGATGAGAACCAGGAGTTACCTGACTCCAGTAATAAAGATGACAATAATAAATAGACGGTGTCTATAAGATGAGAATGATATAATGATAAGGATGAACTCAAATAGGGTTTAGAGAATTCGTGTGAGACAAGATTATGATAAAATGATTAGGTTCAACGAAGGACCTGAAGAGCTAAAAGAGCAGGGAACACCTAAGTTGTTTAATCATGAGATAACGTGATTAAAAAGAAGAATAAAAAAGATTGTAGGATGAGACGATCATGAGATAAGAAAGAATCGTAAGAAAAGATGATGATAGAATGAGATCACGACGTGATCTGATAAAGTTGTAAAATGACAGAGGATCTTAAATGATTGAATAGTTGTAGCATGACGCTGTAAAGAGATGGTACTATGAAATAGTACGAGGTAAACTCACGAGGAGTTATGGATGATGAAATACGAGAAATTCGTATCAAGCAAAGAGTTAAGTTAAGAGCAAGATGAAATTAGGTGGGATTTCAATTGAGGACTCATGTTAGTGGCTAAGTTGTACGATTCCTGGTATGGGACGGAAATTTGTGCTTGGTTTAACAAGCGCTCAGCTTCCTATATTGATTAGTGGTCGAGTTGGTTCGACAACCACTTAACTTCCTATATTGATAATCATTGAAATATTGGTGTCGCACTATCGATATACATATGACGAGAAGGTGATTCTTTTCTCATATTTATATTTGATAGTTAGAGAATATTTAAGATTAGGTACGGATCTTAAAACTCATACTTATGGTAAGTTCGTGACTCATAATCGTATGGTGGAACCCCTAAGCGAATGGACGATTTTGGTCTGACTAGGATAAGTTCCTAAAACCATATGATTGTGGTAAGTTCCTGAACTTCTAAAGTGTGGTAAGTTTGATGAACTATATTGGGTATGGAAAAGATATGGTGTAGAGGGCATTGATGGTATTGGAAATTGATAGAATGATTAATTAATGAAGTAATGGAATAAAGATTGAAGTTGATGGAGAAAATGGAGATTCTAAATCTTCTAGCTATGCTAGAATTTCGAAATTTATTGTCATCGTGCTGAAATTCGCAATTTTAAATTCTCAAAAATATATTGGGTCAATGTTTGAGCCAATGAGTTTTAAAAAGGTGTTATTAATTGTACGTCTATGCTAATTGTTTCAACTAGACAAAAATGATTCAAAATTGTCAAAATGTATTTTGAACGACTGAGCCATCAATGCAACTGAACCTAGTGTTGGATGTGATCGAAGGATCGTCAGCCCACTATGGTATGATGTAGTATGACAAAGTCCTAAAATGACGGCATCCTCAACGTACTATTAAAACGGTACGGTATCATGACGTCATAAAAGAATTTTATTTTCTGTAAGTTATGAAAAGATATGCCAATTGAGTTGGCTAAAAATATTTTGACTAATATCTGAATTGTTGTTCAAGGTCTATGCTAATTGATTCGGCTAGACGACTGTTGAAAGATATTTATAAAGTTCAAGAATTCTTTGAGATTTTATGCCAAACCAGTTTAATCTGGTGTGGAATTTTTATTAAGTCTGAGGTGAACCAACCCTGTAATGGGGGATACGCAATAGCGTTAATATGTATGTGCACAATACATAGTACGAACGGCTGATCACCTGGAGTACGAGAAGAGATGGTCCATAGTCGTTTGACTGTTAAAGGTTACGGTAGAAATATCTGTTAACCTAGGACAAGGTTCAAGTCTTTACGACTCCTCAGCAGAATATTGAAAGTTTTTGAATGAATCTTTAAATTCTTGAGTTATTCATACTGCTTCCCAATTATTGAACAATTGAGGAAGATTCTTATTATCTTGAAAGATGGAAGTGGAAAGAAAATATTCCTTAAGAAGGGGTAAGTTGTAGAATGCAACATGTGGTGATGAGTAAGTTAAACAAATTATAATAAATCTAAGAAAGGAATAAAATTCCAAAAGAGGAAGAGATAAATTTAGCTGATGATGTGTAATGATGAGAAATTTTTAGATGAGGAAGATGTGAAGAATGCAATGATCTTAGAAAGATCCTTAGAAAAAGAACTTGCTCATAGAACCCAATGAATAAGTTGAGATTAACGTAAAGTTCATTTTGATAGCTGGAAGGAACGAATATTAGTAAATCAAAATTTCGAGGACGAAATTCTTAGAAGAAGGGGTGAATGTGATATCCTGAATATTTATGCGATGCTAAATCAGGATATTAAATGTTTACGACGAGTATGATATGTGATAAGTGCGTTATAGGATTAAAAATATATAATACTCGAAGTGTTTCAAGTTTAAGTGAAGGTGATGAAATAAAACCTACACTAAAGTAATGCGTTAAGTTATTCAACGATAATTGTGAAAGAGATTGAGTGAAAACTGAGTAAGGGAGGTTTCGTTGATTCCGAGGACGAAATCCTTATAAGGAGGGAAGGATGTGATAACCCAGATTTTCAGAAATTATTAAATAAGAATTTAATAAATAAAATTCTTGTTACGAGATGTTTTGGGTTTGAATATATGTATATATGTGTTATGTATTGTGAAATATGTGATTTGATGTGAAAAGAATTATACACTTGTGTATTTGGGAAACGAGGTTTAATAGTTAATTAAACCATTGAAAAGATTAAATGAATTTTCCATGAGAAGGAAATTGGTTGAGTAATATTAGTTAATTTAATTAAGTTAAAATTATATGGGGAAATAATCTAATTTGCTTGTTATGTCTTGTGGACAGCGGAAGTTATTGTGAATTAAGTTTCATAAATAATGTGAGCGATTCACTTAATTAAAATAGTGAATCAATGTGAATATATTTGTTTTAATAGATTGGAGTTTAATATATATGTAAATGTAATAAGATTGTGAGTTTTGTTTATAGTTTAAAATATTTATGGATTTGAATAAATATTTTATTTGGAATATTTATGGAATAAATATTCGATGGAGATTATTATAGAATAATTTGTTTATGTATGATGATATTAAAGAAATTTATAATTTGTGCGTATTTTAGTACGCTAAAGTGATGAGAATATTATATTTTGATTAAATAATTAAATTAGAGGAATAATAATTTATTAAATGAAATTATAATTTATAATTGTCTAATTTGACATTATAAATTTTGTTAGTAAGTTTAATTAGACTTATTAATATAATAAGTTTAATTAAATTGAAGGTGTGACAATTAAAACTATATAGTATAATGGGTTATTAAAATAAATGGAAAGGATTAATTTTAGTTAAACCAAACAGGGCCTTGTGACCCTTGGTTGGTAAAAATGGATTATTTTGTTTTGAGTTTGCCAAACAAGGCCTTGTGGCATTTGGTTTTCTTAACTGATGAAACAAAGAGTCACGTAACTTTCATCAGTTGGTTTTTGTAAGCCTAAACCAAAGAGCAGAGGAGAGGAAGAGAGAATTGAGAGAGAGCAAGAGAAGAAATTCTCTGTAAAATTGGAAAGGAATCTAGAAATCAAGGAGGAACAAGTCTCTTCTAAAGTAATGCGTTAAGTTATTCAACGATAATTGTGAAAGAGATTGAGTGAAAACTGAGTAAGGGAGGTTTCGTTGATTCCGAGGACGAAATCCTTATAAGGAGGGAAGGATGTGACAACCCAGATTTTCAGAAATTATTAAATAAGAATTTAATAAATAAAATTCTTGTTACGAGATGTTTTGGGTTTGAATATATGTATATATGTGTTATGTATTGTGAAATATGTGATTTGATGTGAAAAAATTATACACTTGTGTATTTGGGAAACGAGGTTTAATAGTTAATTAAACCATTGAAAAGATTAAATGAATTTTCCATGAGAAGGAAATTGGTTGAGTAATATTAGTTAATTTAATTAAGTTAAAATTATATTGGGAAATAATCTAATTTTCTTGTTATGTCTTGTGGACAGCGGAAGTTATTGTGAATTAACTTTCATAAATAATGTGAGCGATTCACTTAATTAAAATAGTGAATCAATGTGAATATATTTGTTTTAATAGATTGGAGTTTAATATATATGTAAATGTAATAAGATTGTGAGTTTTGTTTATAGTTTAAAATATTTATGGATTTGAATAAATATTTTATTTGGAATATTTATGGAATAAATATTCGATGGAGATTATTATAGAATAATTTGTTTATGTATGATGATATTAAAGAAATTTATAATTTGTGCGTATTTTAGTACGCTAAAGTGATGAGAATATTATATTTTGATTAAATAATTAAATTAGAGGAATAATGATTTATTAAATGAAATTATAATTTATAATTGTCTAATTTGACATTATAAATTTTGTTAGTAAGTTTAATAAGACTTATTAATATAATAAGTTTAATTAAATTGAAGGTGTGACAATTAAACTATATGGTATAATGGGTTATTAAAATAAATGGAAAGGATTAATTTTAGTTAAACCAAACAGGGCCTTGTGACCCTTGGTTGGTAAAAATGGATTATTTTGTTTTGAGTTTGCCAAACAAGGCCTTGTGGCCTTTGGTTTTCTTAACTGATGAAACAAAGAGTCACGTAACTTTCATCAGTTGGTTTTTGTAAGCCTAAACCAAAGAGCAGAGGAGAGGAAGCGAGAATTGAGAGAGAGCAAGAGAAGAAATTCTCTGTAAAATTGGAAAGGAATCTAGAAATCAAGGAGGAACAAGTCTCTTCTTCATCATCTAACTAAGAAGGAATCAAGAGGTAATAATCTAGCCTCTTAATATTAATTCACTATAGAGGGTTTTGATGATTAATTTGTTGAGAAATTAGTTATATATGTTGTTGAATTGTGATAATCTGATTATTATATGTTTTTGGTTGAATTAAATCCATGAAAACTTGTTGAGAAATAGGAAATTTGAGTTTTGGTATAATATGTATGTTTTGGCTTGTTTTGGAGTCAAAATTGGCTAGGGATTTGAGTAATAAATTGTAAATTGATGATGGATTATTGTTATGCGTTTAAAAACGAAAGCAACGGAAGTTGAATGGACCAAATTGGTTGAGAAACGAATCCGTAGTGATCGATTACGCTAAATTGTAAAAGTTTGTAAAAACTAGAATGAATTGTGATTTTAAGCCTTTAAATTGGTTGTTTAAGATGTTTAAGATGTTTAAGATGTTAGAATTGTTATAAACATGTTGGGTATTGATTCTGTAGAGATTATAATATTTGGGTATGTCTAAATTGTTGTTAAAATAAAGAAATTGGGAAATTTTGGTCTGGAATTGCACTGAATCGCAAACTGCAGGAACGATCAGTCGAGTCTACCGCCCCGGCGGTAGAAATGAACTGATTTCACCGCCCGCGGTATCTCGCCCCGGCGACATTAGTGAACTAGAAACCACCGCCCCGGCGGTGGAACAAGAATTAAAAAAAAAAATTCTTTTTCTTTGTGGCTATGCTATGTTACCATATGCATGTTCAAAATTTGGATTAATGTATTTAACGAATGCTAAGATATTGTGATGAACGTTAGAATATACCCATTGATTTTCAGATGACAATTAGAATATTAAAATGAGATTGGATGTGAGTGAATCATGAAGTGTTGTAGCAAGCCAAAAAAAATTAGCTTAAGTAGTGTTAATAAACATTATACGTCTAATATAAAGAAGAGTTTAAGACTTAATTAAATATTAAGTGTCGATTAAGGTGAGATGCAATAAAATGAAGGTTTATAAGGAGAACTTAATTTCTAAGTTGAGAATTGTATAGAGAATAAAAATGAAGGATTATGAAATGTAGAGTAGATTAATTCTAAAGTGTTGCTACGTGGCTAATAAGTGATGTGCATGATGATTATATATTTTCGTGTAGGTTGCGTGTTGAAGTGCAGAAAATATATAAGCTAGTTATGGTAATTGGTAATCTACGAACCAGGCAAGTCTTTCAGTTCCTATTTGCTATGTGAACTTGTTGTTAAATTGTGTAATTTATTTTGAAATCATATGATGAGTTGCATATATTGTCAGCATGAAATGTTATAGTCAACTTATGACTATTGATTGAATAGAGAATGTTGGTTGAGTAAGGAACTCAATCTTTATACGTGTTACGTGAATTGTCGAATGTATGTTAAACTAGTATAATGATTATGAGATGTAAGTTGAGCATGTTATTATGTGTTACGTGATGCATGCAAACTGTTAGATATGCTGAGCTGTCGAGCTCATTCTTGCAAATAACTATTTTTGCAGGTTAAGGATCCAAGGTAACGTTATGTGGTGCTTGAAAGGCATAGATCAAAGTGAAGCATGAGGATTAAATATCTTAGTTGAAGTTATTACCTGAATTATGTTAAGTTTTGTGATAAATGTATTTACATTAAGTTGTAAAGTTTGTATTGAGGTGTAAATGTTCATAATGAGTTCGACAGGGTGAATCATAATATTAACCTGATTCTAAGATATTAGATGTAAAGGTTGAGAATTTTGGGATCGAGAATGATTTGCAATAGAAAAATTTGAATTATTCCGCATTTTTATTAAGTTTATCATTGATTAATGTTGTAAAGTCAAAATTAAGATGTATTGCTAACGACCGATGTGGAAAGTTAAATTGTATGAATTTTGGGGTCGTTACAGTTATCGTTTGTTTTTGGTTAAAGGTTTTATAGGCTATGTGTTGATTTGGGTTGCCTGCAGGAAACTTGCATAAATAAGGCTGAGCCAGCACTCACACTGCAGCGTGAGTTTACAAGGCAAGCTTGGCGCCGCAGCACCAACACCGAACCCTCCCATGCCAAGACTCCACGCTGCAGCGGCACAAATTCACGCTGCAGCGGCAACCAAACACAGCACACTGGAGAGTTACGCTGCAGCATCGCCCTTTTTGCCTTCAAGTGACGCCGCAGCGAGCCTTTGTTATTGTGTATTGAAGCCTCACGCTGCAGCGTGAATTTACAAAGCAAGCATCACGCCGCAGCACCAGCAGCGAGTTTTTGTTTTTTTTTAATAAAAAAAAATACATACCATTCCCGGAGCCTCCCGTCTTCGCGCCATTTCCACCACCATCACCTACTGCAGAGGAGGGCAATGAGGAGGGAGACGATGAGATCCCAGTCGATGACAGCTCAGATTGATTCTCCTTTCCACCTACTCAGCCACTGAGGGCATTGGCTATCTGAAGTTTGGGGGTTATCAGCTTTTATCAGCTTTTCTTATTTATTTTTGCTTATTATAACTTTCATGTACTAGGATGATATTAGTACTCTAGTATTGCCATCAGTACTTTTTGTTAGTTCTTTTCGGGCTGTAAATTTGGTTATTAATTGCAGTCATGGATTATGACTATCAGTTTTGATATGCATGGAGTATGTATGAAGGTTTATTGCTTATTTCTATCCATGTTATAGTTTAGTAGTTATGAATAGATGCATATCTATATTTATATTTTTATGCCATGTTTAGACCCTATTTTGAGCATTTATTATTGTTAAGGTTTATTTATCTGGTTGGGCCATGAGATGACTTTTGATTAACCCTATCTTGAACTGTTTATCTAATTGGTGGGTTATTTTTAGTTAAAAATTTTGATTGTGACCAGTGATATGTGTATGTTATGGCTTTGTCAAAGAGGCCAAGCATTTATGAATGAGATTTTAGATAAATTATTAGTTAAGACTGTTGTTGATCTTGTCTAGACCATCGAGCACATGCCAACTGTTATAGCTATTTATGCTTCTAATAGACTTATTGGTAATGTCCTGTGAAATTTTTGCATTAACTCTTTTTAGCTTAAGTGAGTCTATGATAGTAAGATTTAGATTCTTATGCAAGTTCGGATACATTCGGTATGTTAGAGCATTTATAGAATAAAAAAAAGAAAAAAAAGAAGAAGAAGAAAGAATAAGTTGAAAACCTCAGTTGACTAAGTTTAATTTCGTGGCCCTTGTTACTTGAGTTATTAGATCCTTTGAGGTGTTCTACACCTAGTGCCCTAAAGCTATCTGGCTTGGGAGTCATTGATCAAAAGCTCGTTACGTGGGTAACTCTGAATAGCCTAATGTGATTAGACATTGCACAGCCATGCTTGAGGTTGGATTAGTTAAAATATGTCGAATAAAATTCTAGTTTGGCTTAAGTTTGGCTACGTGGATAGTGTTACTTGAGTTATTAGATCCTTAGGGGTGTTCTACGCCTAGTGCCCTAAAGCTATCTGGCTTGGGAGTCATTGATCGAAAGCTTGCTACATGGGTAACTCAGCCTAAGGTAGCCGAATTTTGCACAAGTCAGTTCTAGCCGTTCTCATGCTAATACCGAGTGATCTGTTCTCGCATTTGTATCTTATTCTGAATTCTTGATGTAATTTGAGCGTATAGAGTTGGCATTTTTCTTTTTTTTTCTTTTTTTTATTTTTTTTTTGCAATTGTCTATGCGTATGAATTATAATTAGTTAGAACAGTTGGTAGTCACACACACACAGATTTAGATCAGTAGCAGTCTAAACTAGAAGTTTGATTAAAGCCTTATTTATGACTTTGCTTCTCCTTTGAAATCGTCATTCTTATAATTGAGGCCGCTATGCTAGTATATAGTTGTTGGATGTGATTCGCAGTTATATATTTACTTTTGATTTATAGGTTGTTTTGCTTGAGGACAAACAAAGATTTAAGTTTGGGGGTATTTGATGAGTGAATTTTATACCTACGAATTGAGTACTTTTGGCTTGATGAAAGTGTGTGTTCTTGGGTAGTATATGTTCCTTTTTATGTGTTTTTATCTTATTATTATACTATATAGTTTTGTATTGCTTTTATATGTTTTTGTATGTATTTCATATGTTTTAACTTTGTTTTGTAGGTATTGAATAAAGGCCCCTTGGATCGATGCGTTTTGGCTTGATTTTGGCATTCCAGCTGCTTGTTTCTCAATTTCACCCACGATCCAATCCGAATCTCTCAAAACTCAAAGAACAAAAGTTTTAGATATTTGTCTTAGATTTCTAGAGCATCCGGAATCATCCAATTTGAAGTTCGTATGAGAGAGTTATGGTCTTTGTACCATCGGATTTTGCATACATTTTACACAGCAGTTACTTCGAGCTCAATTTGAGACTTGCTCCGGCTATTAGCTCGACTAGCTCCAGTTATGAAAGTTGTAGATCTACTTCTTAGCTTTCCATAGCCTCTTTAAACGCCTTAATCCGAGTTCGGATGAAGAAGTTATGGCCATTTTTCTAACAGACGTCGAAGCTGGAAATCCTGACTCAGGGACCATCGCTGCAGCGCGAGTTCCTAGTGTTATTGGCCACGCTGCAGCGCGAAAATGCTGTAGCCAAGGTCATGCTTGACGCTGCAGCGCGAGTTTCAGGCCAAATGCCCACGCCGCAGCGCCAAGCACGAATTCTGGGCAAAATAGGGTTGTTAAACGCCTAACCTAATGACCCAAATGCAAAAATCCTTCAATTAATCTGCAGCCTCCTTTTAGAGAGAGCCAGGGGAGACCCATATATTTTCTTTCATCTCCATAGCTTAGCTTAGTTTAATTTCTCTTTAGCTTTGTAAATAGCTTTAGTTAACAACATAGATTAGTGAGAGGATTGGAATTCCTTGGAGCATCAAGAGCACTTGGCAACATGGATTGGAAAGCATTATTTATTGGTTTTCTTGGAAATTGAAGAAGGCTTGACAGAGTTTATTCTTCTCTAGTATTTCCTTTGATGTTGTAATCTATAAATGTTGTATTTATTGCTACTTATGTTTAGCTTAAAAGCTATGAACTAAATATTTGCTCTAAGGTTATAATGAAACCCTTTGTTATTTGAATTGATTAGCTTATCTCTTTGGTTGGCACCATTTGGTTTGGTTTAATATATCTGTGCTTAATGATTCTTGCTAAAGACCTTAGTGATGATTTTGGTAATCTATAAGAAATGGAAGTGGATTATAGATGCATATCTAGATATGTTGGCATGTGATTAGGATTTGTCTATACCAATAGATTGCCTAATTTGTGTATGAGATAGGAATATACTTATATGCCATGTGTGGCCTAATTGAGAACCTATGCTTTAATTCTCTACTTTGAATAATTCTCATATGAATGTGAGGATTATTACCTAGCTTTGATGATCTTTTTAGTTCTATTCCCTTTTGGGTAGATCTTTGTGAAAGTAGCATGCACACAAGCCAATCATATTTGATATGATGTAACATATACTTTGGAATCTTATTCGTTTGTTAAAGGCATTTTACATTATCTACATAGTGCTGTTATATTAAATGTGATAAACTCATAGTTTTGAGCAATGCTTTTAGAATCATGATGGGGATCATGCTAATGAGATCTAAATTCTAGATAGCTCACAAACTAAAATCGTTCCTAATCGATGGATTACTAAAAAGGGGATTAGTGAATCCGGATAGATTAGTACATACGTTGCTTGCTCTTATGAAGAGGATGATTGATCTCATAATCATTTGTATGGAGACACTAAAGCAAGTATGTAGATGCTTATTAGAGAATAAGTTCGCTGAACGTGGCTCGCTAAGGAATACCTAATAGAGTTTTACTCGCCTGTCAATAGGAATTCCTAGGTAATAGTAGTACAAGTGATCCTTGGACTTGAGATCATCATAGTATCTTGTGTGTGATGAGTTATACTTTGACATGTCCTTTAAGACCCTTAGGGTATATCAAAGGGTATGATTGGGTATAATAAGTTGTACATGGAGATAGGTGAATGGTCAACAAAGAATCTACCACTTCTAGTAAAAGGAGTGAATGTCCTATGTGATTTGATAAATGACAACTCAGAAGTCTTTGGCCAAAGCAAAATGAAATTAGAAAGGAGTTTCTAATTTGCATTAATCAGAGTTGTGCATTTGAGAATCGAAATACATATAATTAAATAAAATAAGACTTGACAGTAATTCCATGTCTTATATTTAATTGGGACATTGTATGGTAGAAGGATTGAATTGTACGGTAACTATTAACTGAAAGGTTCTTTTGTGATTAATGTTGAAATCTATATTATCTGGAAAGTCGTTGATCGCTAAGGGGGCTTACCCTTATTGTAGAATAAATATTATTTATTTAAATAAATTAAATAGTTTAATTTATTTATTTAAATAAGATTAGAATTGTTCTAATCGATTTATTCACAACCGGTTTAATATGGAGAACCTAAAGGGTCACACCGCAAAAAGGAAAATATTTATTTAAGAAGTAAATGGCATAATCGTAATAATATGTTAAGTGTATTTAATTTAATCTATGTAGATAGAATAAATTAAATAGCTTATTTATTATTTAATATTTTGGAAATATTAAATATAAATTAATAAGAGGAGTCTTATTATTATTATTACTATTATTATTATTTAATTCTTAAAAGGGTTTGGGAATTAATTAATAAAAGTACTCTCATAAATTCCTAATTGGATTAGGAATTTAATTAATTAAAGGAGTTTAATTAAAATAAAAACCCTAATCCTAAATAGTTTAGGAGGGTTCCCTATATCTATAAATAAGAGGAGTCTTATCATGATTTAGGGTTAGACAGTTACACACTCTTCCATAAGAATTGGAGAGAGAGAGTACTTGCAATTTCTATAGAGATAGAAACTAGGGTTTTGCCAACACCCATCTTCTTGAACAACTATTATTCCTTGGTGGATCACCTCTAGAGGCCAAACACTTGGGTGGCTAACGTTGATCAAGCAAAGGAATTTAGTCGGTGGAATTCAAGGAGAACGCGAAGGAATTAGAGGTGAACTTGTACCCGAGGAAGCTTTGATTCACGAGAGTATAATTCTATATCTCTATCTCTTTCGTTTAATTGATAATTGATCACAAGGATGATCATGGTGATGGTTTGTATGAAAATTTTTAAAATCTGTTTTATTGCGCTTCTGCACTATTTATGTAATTTGATTGCATGTTCGCGCTATATACAAACCTAACACTTTGATAGGAGACGTTCATACTTACCTTGGAAGAAGGGTATGAATGCTTATGAGTTCTCGGTCGACATTCCGACGTGACCATTAGGCCAAAGAGAGATAGTTATGACGTTCGATAAAACATAGCACACCAAGTGTTCGACAGAATGCTTGTGTGGGGAAATAATTATAATCTTAGCTTGCTGAACCTTAGATACCAATCGTTATCCATTTACTTGCTTTAACAATTAGAATTAGTTAGATTAATTACATATCTTCTTTTTAACTGTTTAAATAAGATTGAAGCGATATAAAGTCGGTACTTGGTAAATATTAGCTATAATTCCTCGTGGGTTCGACACTCAACTTATCATTATATTACTTGTTTGACCGCGTATACTTGCGCGAGTTTTTCGGTTGCGAAATCGAGCAACAGAAGTCCTACCACAAAATCCATTGTGATATGTTCCCATTTCCATTCCGGTATTTCTAGAGGTTGTAGTAACCCGCTCGGTTTTTGATGTTCTGCCTTAACTCTTTGGCAAGTCAAACACTTATTGATGCATTACGCGACCTCTCTCTTCATATTAGGCCACCAATAATGTTGGCGTAGATCCTGATACATTTTTGTGCTCCCCGGATGAACTGAGTAATTCGAACTATGAGCTTCCTGTAGAATTTCTTCCTTTAACTCAGTTACTGCTGGCACCCAAATTCTCCTCTCAAATCTTAACAGTCCATCACCATCCACACTGAATTTAAGCTTTTCCTCATCTACAATTCTTTTCCTCACCTTTTCACATTCTTCATCGCTGCCTTGTGCTTCCTTTATTTTGTCCAACAGAGTCGGACGAGCCTCCATCGTGAACAATTTCTCACCAAATTCCTTTGGAAACTTTACTTCGAGCTCCAATCTTGCCATTTCCTTAATTAACTCTTCTTGAGCTGTTATCATTGCCAACTTACCAATACCCTTCCTGCTTAGCACATCTGCTACCACGTTAGCTTTTCCCGGGTGATACAAAATCTCGCAGTCGTAGTCCTTTATCAGCTCCAACCATCTCCTTTGTCGCATATTCAGCTCTTTCTGCGTGAAGATATACTTCAGATTTTTATGGTCCGTGTATATCTCACATTTTGCACCATATAAATAATGCTTCCATATCTTTAGGGCAAATACTACCGCTACCAATTCCAGGTCGTGGGTAGGATATCCCTTTTTGTAATCCTTCAGCTGTCGTGATGCGTACGCAATAACTTTACCATGTTGCATTAGCACACAGCCAAGTCCTTTATATGACGCATCACTGTAAACTACGAAGTCCCCCGAATCATCTGGTAAAGACAACACCGGTGCTTCACTCAGCATTTTCTTCAGCTCTTGAAAACTCTCCTCACACTTTTTCGTCCAAACAAATTTTACCGACTTCCTTGTCAGATTGGTCAGAATTCCTGCTATTTTCAAAAAATCCTGAATGAACCTTCTGTAATAGCCTGTCAATCCCAAGAAACTTCTTACTTCTGCTGGTGTCTTTGGTTGCTCCCAATTAATTACTGCTTCCACCTTTGCTGGATCGACAGAGATTCCGTCTTTGTCAATCACATGACCCAGAAATTGAACTATTTCCAACCAGAATTCACACTTCGAGAATTTTGCGTATAATTTCTCCTTTCTCAACGCTTCCAATACCATCCTTAAATGTTCAGCATGATCTTCCTGAGTCTTAGAATAGATTAAAATATCATCTATGAACACAACTACAAACTTATCCAAGTATTGCTTGAATACTCGGTTCATCATGTCCATAAATACTGCTGGCGCGTTCGTTAACCCGAATGACATTACCAGGAACTCGTAATGGCCATAACAAGTCATGAATGTGTCGTAGGTACATCTTCCTTCTTCACCTTCAATTGATGATAACCCGTCCTCAAATCGATTTTGGAAAAATGTTTCGCTCCCTTCAACTGATCAAACAAATCATCTATTCTGGGTAGTGGGTATTTATTTTTGATCGTCACTTTGTTCAACTCCAGATAGTTGATACAAAGTCTCATCGATCTGTCCTTCTTTTTCACAAATAAAACTGGTGCTCCCTAAGGAGACACACTCGGTTGGATATACTTCTTATCTAATAACTCTTGCAGCTGTACCATCAGCTCCTTCATCTCCACTGGTGCCATTCTGTATGGGGCTTTCGAAATCGGTGTCGTTCCAGGCACTAGATCTATAACGAATTCAATCTCCCTATCTGGTGGTAGACCTGGCAAATCCTTCGGGAACACATCGGGAAACTCATTTACAACAGGTATCTGCCCCATCTCTGCTTCCACTCTCTGGGTATCAACAATATGGGCAAGATAACCTACACAGCCTTTTCTCAACAATTTCCTAGATTGCATCATCGTCAAACAACTCGAGTGTCTAGGCGATTTGCTACCATAGAACACTACCTTAGACTGATTAGGAGTCTGAAGGTTTATACACTTCTTGTGGCAATCTATTATTGCCCCATGGTCAAGTAACCAGTCCATACCTAGTATTACATCAAATTCTCCTAGTTGAATTGGAATTAAATCCACAGGCAACTTATGCCCCCTTATATCTACAACACAATTTATATGAATATGGCTAACGGGAATTATTTCTTTATTTCCAACTTCTATATCCATAAGGTGTTCTAATTCTTCCTGAGGTAAGTTTAATTGTTAGGAGAATTCATGTGATACGAAGGAACAAGTAGCACCTGAATCAAATAATATGTATGCAGATATATCATTGACTGGAATGATACCTAAAACCATATCCTTATATGCGACCGCATCCTGAACTGTCATGTTGAAAGTCCTTACTGTTGGTCAATTTTGAGTTGGTGGTCCCGAAATTGTGAGATTTCCACCACTTGATCCCCTTCCTCCATTTCCTCTACCTGAATTTTTCTTTGGGCAATTCCTGGCCTGATGATCCAATGCTCCACAGTTGAAGCATCTATTCCTCTTTGGTACGGGGCAATTGGGAGAGATGTGCCCCTCCTGTCCACAATTGAAGCATACATTCTTTCCCTTTAGGCAAGCGCCTGAGTGACTCTTTCCACACTCCTTGCAAGCCTCCACTCTTTTCTTCGACTCTCCAGTCTTACTTCTAAAACTTGCTGGGTTATTGTTATTGTTGTTGTTCCACTTTCTTTTGTTCGCACCACTGCTGCTACCTTCCCCTCTATTCCATACTTCGTTCCTCTTCTTCTTTTCTTTGTTGAACTTCATCAGGGCTTCCCTTCCGCCCTCAGCAATTATGGCTTTCTCGAGGAGAGTAGCGAAGCTGTTCGTTTGCAACACTGAAAGTCTGCTATATAACCATGGCTTGAGACCCTGCTCAAACCTCCTCGTCTTTCTCTCTTCAGTGTCGACCTGATAAGGTGAAAACCTTGCCAGCTCGTTAAACTTTGCGACGTATTGGGGTACTGTCATGTCATCTTGCTTCAACTCCAAAAATCGCATCTCTATGCGACTCTGCATACTCACAGGAAAATAATTTTCGAAAAAGACCTCTTTAAACCTCTCCCATGATATCACACCTTCTCCAGCCCTGTTCTGGTTCGCCTCCCACCAGAAGTTAGCTTCACCTTTCAGCATATACGTGGCGAAGATCGTTTTTTGATCATCTCCGACTCGGGCAATTGCAAACGCCTTTTCGATTTCTTTGATCCATGACTGGTGTTGTCCGATTTATATAACGACAATTTACGCGCAAGTATACGCGGTCAACAAGTAATAAAGAGTAAGTAGAGTATCGATCCCACGAGGAATTGTTACTAGTCTTTTCCAAGTATTAACCTTTTATCATCTCAATCTTATTTAAACAAACGATAATTTTTTTTGTTGTTTTGCAATAATGAAGATAACAAATAATCAAAGAACTATAGAAAGCATTAATATAATGAAATCTAATATTAACAAGTCTAAGATCACAATTTCTCCCAACACTTCACTTGAATATCCTAACTCTCTCTTTTCAACTAGTTAAATCACAAGGATTGTTACCCGAGAAATCACAAGTATGTCTAAGACTCTCTCGATGGTCAAATACGTATTCCACATTATGGTGTATAGATATATCTCTATTCTACACACTAGCAAGATTCTCATATCAAGAACAATTAGTGAGGTGTATGTCACAAAACCTCATTAACTACTCCATCAATTACCAAATTTCGTAATAGAAATCATTAAGCATGGATTCTCCCATGGATACATGTGGTATTTAGGTATATGTCTATCCTAAATACAATCAAATTATCCATTCATGAAGGTAATAAATAAAACACACGTCACTTAATTTCATAAATTACCCATAGAAATATCTAATTTTCACATGATATCATAACAAGGTCTCAACCTATACTTCCTCTTTCAATTCCATATAAGTTCCCAAGGTAATTACTAGCTAGGTATTTAATATATAAAGCACAAATTATGATATTCAATCACAAATAATTAACCAACATCAAAGAGAGAGCATTCAATTCAAACTATATATTGGGTTCCATTGAAATCTTAGAAAATTAGTTCTATTTCATGGGAATTACAATAAACATCAACTTTGATCTATACATCATGATAGAATTACAAATTAAGAAGAGAATACTAGAGATAGAATGATAAAACCTCTTAGGAAGATATTCAATGGTTGCTTGATGGGTTGATTCTTGTTCTCTAGCTTTCCCTCAAGATTTGATACTCCTTGCTCTTCTTGCTCCTTGAACTTTGCTGATTTTTCCTTGAATTGCAGCACTTTTGCTCTTAATTTGATGTTTATGGAAGCCTCCCTCTCTCTAGAATTGATGTTAGAAGTGTTGGATGGTGTGGGTATCTGTTTCTAGCCGCCCCCTTGAGGTTATATCAGATGGGTGTCCAAAACCCTAGCTTAGATATCAAAAATTGGCCAAAAATCGCGAAATCCGAAGTGCATCCAGGGGGTTCTCGCCCCGGCGAGGAGCTCGCCCCGGCGGGGAAATAGTACTAGAAATTCTCGCCCCGACGAGCTCACTTCTGCTGCCCGAATCAGTTTCGACGTCTGTTGGTAAAATGGCCATAACTTCTTCGTCCGAACTCGGATTAAGGCGATTAAGTAGGCTATGGAAAGCTAAGAACTACAACTTTCATAATTGGAGCTCGTCGAGATAATGGCCGGAGCAAGGCTCAAATGGAGCCCGAAGCAACTGCTGTGTAAATTTCATGCAAAATCCGATGGTAAAATGACCATAACTCCCTCATACGAACTTCAAATGTGATGATTCCGGATGTTCTGGAAAGATGAGATTAAGATCTACAACTTTCGTTCTTTGAGTTTTGAGAGATTCGGATTGCATCATGGGTCAAATTGAGAAACAAGCAACTGAAATGCAAAATTCAAGCCCAAAACACAACGATCTAAGGGGCCTTTATTTCAATTCCTACAAAACCAAGTAAAAACACATAAAAGCATACAAAAACATATAAAAGTAATACAAAACTAATTACACAATAATAAGATGAAAACACATAAAACCAAACAAAATAGCTAAAGACATACAAATTATCAAGGCTAAAAGTACCCAATTTGTGTGTATAAAACACACTCATCAAATACCCCTAAACTTAAACATTTGCTTGTCCTCAAGCAAAACACACAAACTGTCAAAATTAAATACTTCTAATAAAACCTATCTTGAGCAATGAATTAAAAAGCTAACCAATGGTCTCAAAGTATAACAACATGAAAACTCAAGGAAACTTTCAAAACGTTGCAAGTCTAGATTTACAATGAGCTAGTCATAGCTTGCTTTAGGTCCCTTCCGTGTGTGTGTGTGTGTGTACCCAATGGCACTAAACTAATCAAGCTCGGATGAAGCTATGCAACCACATTACCTTATAAAATAATCAAAATAAACCACAAAAACTACATGCTTAACACATCACTCACTACAAAGGTATATAAATCACAATTTTCAAAAATATGAAATCAAAGGACTCTAGGTAAGTGCATTTTATGCTCCATCTTATCCTAAGTCCACTCTTGTGGGTGAGTGCGTTTTACGCTCCATCTCAACCCAACACAAGATTTGATAAACATAAATGTCTTTCTTTTATCAAAATTATAAGAGAGTGCGTTTTACGCTCTATCTCTCGTACGCATGTGTCCATGAGTGAGTGCGTTTTACGCTCCATCTCAACTCACCACATGACCAACAATTCAAACACAACAAATTTGGACACCTTGCTTCGAGTGATGTTTAAACGAGTTCTAGAGTTTATAGATATTTCCCATAAGCATTCGGTTATAAAAGCCTTCTCTAAGCATACAACTAGCTCAATACTCATGGATAGGTGCAAAAGAGTGAAAGGACGCATAAGCAAAACAATAACCAACAATAACGATTAAGCACAAATACTAAGCAACATTTATCCATTTTCCATGAGTTAGAAACTATTCAATCAAGTTCTTATCATAGACCATGAGTTGTAGTTCAAATCAAATTAAAACAATGCTCAAGAGACACATCCTAAAAAAAAAATTTTAAATTTTTTTTTTTCAAAATAGCAAACAAATATTAAAATGCACAAATAACTAACACATGTTATGTAACTATGATGCCAATGCTATATGATCCAATGCTATATGATCCACCCCCAAACTCAAAGTGAACAATGTCCTCATTGTTTATAAGATAAAGAAATGAAAACTGAGAACTTCCCTGATTGGCCAAGCGTTATGCTTGACTATAGCCTTCTAAACATTTGAGTCTGATGGTGGATAAACTGGTAACGGTTATGGCTCAGGAACATGCATTGGGGGCTGCATTCGGATAATAACCAAGCAATTCCTTACCAAACAATGCTCAATCAGGCCAACATTCTTTTAGACAATTCATTGACTACGTGATGTGCACTGATTGAAATTCTTCATCAAATACCTCCCCCAAAATCAGTTTCAACAAAAATTGCTAAGTTATTGCAATATTCAATCAAATCATAGCAATGAATAACCCAAAATCCTCCAATTGAGCCAACACAAACTCAATTGGGCAACCAATCTAAATTTATCCAAATTTGATAGTGCATGATTACCCAATGATAATTCAAGTATAAACGTTTAACTAACCAAGAATACCCATCATAATTGACAAATTTAATTTACTTGTATGCAAAAATTGGAGTGAGTACCTTGCTTTGTGTTGGCACAAAAAAGTTGTTTGTTTAGTACCTTCAGTTTGGAGATGAATCCTTTTGAATGCTCAGTGGGTTAAGATGAATCCATGTGGGCGAGGGGAAGAATGAGTTTGGAAGTGTGAATGACAATACAACCCGGCTTGGGAAGAATTTTTTTTTTTTTAAGCTCGTCGGGGCGAGAAAGTGTACTGCAATTTGCCGTCGGGGCGAGCTCTCGCGCGGGGCGAAAATTTTGTTCTTCAGGAGCTCGCCGCGGCGCCAACCCCCTGTATCCCAAAACTTGATTTTTTTTAGCTCTTCAGTTTAGCAATCAATCTCAATGCCCCACACCTGCATTAATGCAACATATCAAAGATTAAATAGACAACATTGAGATTATGATGAGACATAGCAAGCAAATTCAATCCTAAAACTTTAACTAACTAAATACACACATAACTTGAAAACTTTAAAAATGCGGTAAATGAAAAACAACGAATGCAAATGAATGGAAATGAATGGGTTGCCTCTCATCGAGCGCTTGGTTTATAGTCCTCGGCCTTACTAACTCCCTGTTTTTATCTAATTCCCCTTTGATAATTGAGGAACCCACCATCCATTGATAGCCATGTAATATTTGAGGGTTTCTCCTCAGTAAGGGTCATTGTTTCAAGTTCACCTAGCTTGTTACTTTTAGGAACAATCTCATTTAAGAGATTCACATAACTAGGCATTTGCTTCATTGTGTTTGTGAAAGGAATGTTGAATTGAAGCTCTTCAAACACAAAAGAATTTTCAGCTTTCTTCTCTTGGACCCATAATTCATCACACCACGGGTTCAAATTTATATTAGCTCCATTGTCACATAGAGCCTTGCCTAAGACATGACTACAAATTGGGCACGGTTTTGCAAAACTACATGGATTCTTGAACTTTGGTGGAGAAGGCACTTGGGGTATTACTACAATCGGCTCATCTTTGTTGGAACTCAAAGCTGGATCCTCGGCCTCCTTTTCTCGCTCCCCACTTGTCTCCCCACTTTCGACATCTTGTGGCTCATCCAGTTGCAGATTTGGCGTGGATCGCCCATCAATCTCAGGAACCATGTCATAACACCAATTATTTTGAGGACAGTTGTTCAAAGCTTTGAACATTTGATCAATCTGATTCTGAAGATTTTGAATTGATATTTCCTAACTTTTCAACATCTCCTCATTCAAAGTCATGATCTTGGACACAAGTTCCTCAAATTTTGACATTCCTTCCTCTTGAGTAGGAGCTTGATTCTGAGATTCAAGAGTGTATGATGGGCATGGAACATAACATTGATCATCATAATTGTAGCTCCATGTAATATACGGGTGATACCCCCAATCTTGGTGATAATCGGGATAATCATAGTTGTTGAGGTAATCACCACTGTATTGTACCGGTCCAAAACTGACGGTGCATTGATGACTCGGATGATTGTCAGCACAATAATCATAAGTAACTGTTATACCTTGAGTGCTCTCTACTGCTAAAGCATCCAAATTCCTCGATAGTGTTTCAAATTGTGCTGACAATGCAGAGAGTGCATTAAGTCCATCAATCCCAGTTTCCCTTGGTTGAGTCATACTCATGTATGGCCATTGATCAACAAAGTCATCCATGGTGTACCTTGCAAAGAAGAAAGAATTAACACAAAAAAATAAATGATAAAATAAACTAAAAATAAATTTATATACAAGTTTAAATTAAGATCAATTTGATTATGACTAATATTGGAAAAACACTAGAAAAATAATTCCCCGGCAACGGCGCCAAAAACTTGTTATCCGATTTATATAACGACAATTTACGCGCAAGTATACGCGGTCAACAAGTAATAAAGAGTAAGTAGAGTATCGATCCCACGAGGAATTGTTACTAGTCTTTTCCAAATATTAACCTTTTATCATCTCAATCTTATTTAAACAAACGATAATTTTTTTTGTTGTTTTGCAATAATGAAGATAATAAATAATCAAAGAACTATAGAAAGCATTAATATAATGAAATCTAATATTAACAAGTCTAAGATCACAATTTCCCCCAACACTTCACTTGAATATCCTAACTCTCTCTTTTCAACTAGTTAAATCACAAGGATTGTTACCCGAGAAATCACAAGTATGTCTAAGACTCTCTCGATGGTCAAATACGTATTCCCCATTATGGTGTATAGATATATCTCTATTCTACATACTAGCAAGATTCTCATATCAAGAACAATTAGTAAGGTGTATGTCACAAAACCTCATTAACTACTCCATCAATTACCAAATTTCGCAATAGAAATTATTAAGCATGGATTCTCCCATGGATACATGTGGTATTTAGGTATATGTCTATCCTAAATACAATCAAATTATCCATTTATGAAGGTAATAAATAAAACACACGCCACTTAATTTCATAAATTACCCATAGAAATATCTAATTTTCACATGATATCATAACAAGGTCTCAACCTATACTTCCTCTCTTAATTCCATATAAGTTCCCAAGGTAATTACTAGCTAGGTAATTAATATATAAAGCACAAATTATGATATTCAATCACAAATAATTAACCAACATCAAAGAGA
Organism: Aralia elata; assembly: GCA_034770075.1. Taxonomy (NCBI): domain Eukaryota; kingdom Viridiplantae; phylum Streptophyta; class Magnoliopsida; order Apiales; family Araliaceae; genus Aralia; species Aralia elata. Next base: position 62,990,509 of record CM068385.1, read on the forward strand.
AAGCATTCAATTCAAACTATATATTGGGTTCCATTGAAATCTTAGAAAATTAGTTCTAGTTCATGAGAACTACAATAAACATCAACTTTGATCTATACATCATGATGGAATTACAAATTAAGAAGAGAATACTAGAGATAGAATGATAAAACCCCTTAGGAAGATATTCAATGGTTGCTTGATGGGTTGATTCTTGTTCTCTAGCTTTCCCTCAAGATTTGATACTCCTTGCTCTTCTTGCTCCTTGAACTTTGCTGATTTTTCCTTGAATTGCAGCACTTTTGCTCTTAATTTGATGTTTATGGAAGTCTCCCTCTCTCTAGAATTGATGTTAGAAGTGTTAGATGGTGTGGGTATCTGTTTCTAGCCGCCCCCTTGAGGTTATATCAGATGGGTGTCCAAAACCGTAGCTTAGATATCAAAAATTGGCCAAAAATCGCGAAATCTGAAGTGCATCCAGGGGGTTCTCGCCCCAGCGGCCCGCCCCGACGAGGAGCTCGCCCCGGCGGGGAAATAGTACTAGAAATTCTCGCCCCGGCGAGCTCACTTCTGCTGCCCGAATCAGTTTCGACGTCTGTTGATAAAATGGTCATAACTTCTTCGTCCGAACTTGGATTAAGGCGATTAAGTAGGATATGGAAAGCTAAGAAGTAACTCTACAACTTTTATAACTAGAGCTCGTCGAGATAATGGCCGGAGCAAGGCTCAAATGGAGCCCGAAGCAACTGCTGTGTAAATTTCATGCAAAATTCGATGGTAAAATGACCATAACTCCCTCATACGAACTTCAAATGGGATGATTCCGGATGTTCTGGAAAGATGAGATTAAGATCTACAACTTTCGTTCTTTGAGTTTTGAGAGATTCGGATTGCATCATGAGTCAAATTGAGAAACAAGCAACTGAAATGCCAAATTCAAGCCCAAAACACAACGATCCAAGGAGCCTTTATTTCAATTCCTACAAAACCAAGTAAAAACACATAAAAGCATACAAAAACATATAAAAGTAATACAAAACTAATTACATAACAATAAGATGAAAACACATAAAACCAAACGAAATAGCTAAAGATGAAAACATGGATGCATGCTAAAGCTATAACTTTTTTGTGTTTTGGGGTTCTTTAATCTTTCCCTGCAAAAGAGAAAGTTAGTAGTCCTTTAGTGCCATAACCAATGCTAAACATGCTTTATTATGCTCCCCCAACTATTCCCTGCAATTCACAGCGGTTAGTAATCTCTTTCGACATAAAAAAGGGATGTATGAATATTGAATGAGATCATGACATTTAGACGTATAAACGTAAAAAGGCATGAAGAGACTTTTCCTGCGTTGGGTTATTCTGAGGATGACCTATCCTAGGGTTACTCTCACGGGCTTTTTTCGGCTATGATGAAGGTTCCCAAATCTTCGCAATCTACTCGTTTGAGCCCTTTCGATTGGAGCGGATTTGAGTGGTGCGTTTCCTGAGCCATCTCCGGGGAGCAGCCCCATCGAGTCCAGTAATAAGCAACCGACAGGTTCGCCTCAGGAGGAGGTACTCTCTCAACATACATTCACATTCATCGTTCTCACCGTATGCAAATGATTTCTTTAAAGTAAAGCCATTCCATTCAATCATTCATTCATTGGACAACAACACACATTCGCACAACAAAAGCAAAAAATCAAAATATCGCACACACACACATTTATGAATTTTAAAGGATAGGACAGCATCAAGATTTGAACGCGGCTTAAGCCCTCTAATGTCCCCAGCAGAGTCGCCAGCTGTCGACGCCGGGTTTTCTTCTCGCGTGTCCTTTTCCAATTTTTAGCCTTTTAGGTGATTTTGGGAAAAAAGGTCGGCATTGATGTCGACGGGGTTTTGAAAGATCGTGTTTTATGATGAGCCAATTAACCAGAGTCGCCAGTTGGTATATTTGAAATGGATGTACCAACTCATCCGAGTTTTCGTTTTTTTATAAATCGCTGGCTCATATGTGACTCCGAATTAATTGGTCTGCGAATCGAGATTCATAGAGTTCGGGGGCTTGCTTAAGTGAGGGGAAGGTGTTAGGCACCCCTCGACTTCCGTGAAACACGATTACCACAATCTTGATGCTTTCCTATCCTTTAATTCATGAAATGTGTGTGTGTGCGCGTGTGTGTGTGTGTGTGCTTATGTGAATGTTGTGGTGAGTTTGTATGAAAGAATTATTTTGATTTTTAGGGAAAGTCGTGCTTCAATTTGAGAGTGCTTTGGAATGTCCTTTCGGCATACACGAGAAAGCTTGATTCTTTATAAGAAAGGTTTGATTTTAATTGTCAAAAACTGCAAGGTTTTTTATTAAGTATCGTTTTGGCAAAACAAGAGTTTTAAACCTTCGTCTAAATAGGAATCGAGATCTATACGTTGCTTTCATAAAATGATGGGCAATTTCTAGAATCTCTTTAACCCTATATACAATGGTTTAATAAAACGTCATTTTATTTATAAAATCATTTTGTGTTATGTTTTGGAAAACGATCTTCCTTTAGCTTTCTCGTTAGATAGGAGTCGACATTCATTAACATTTCTCAAATTTTAACCTCGTGATTCTAATATCCTACTTTGATTGATTTTATGAAAATCTTATCATTTAGCTTTGAAATCAATTTCGTGTCATAAATCAAATCAAGCATAAACACGCGTCGGGGCTATTCATGGGCATGTAAGCCATCAAAATGTCCCCGAACGCCAACAACCACAAATTTCACTATTTCGGGGCCTTAAACCCGATTCTCGCCTTAGCGTCATTTTAAGGCCCGACGGTTACATGTTTACAACGAAGGATTACATTGTTCCTAAATACACACGTCAAAATTTGTCCATCATCGGATTCGGACCATGGTGTCACGCTCCTAGGCTCACATCCACAATTTATCACAAACATCAAATAGATACAATAACATAACTAACAACGGATTGCTTAACGCCCCACAAGGATCCAAAATTAACAATCTACATAGATCAATTCCATCTAATGTATATATCGATATGAACAAGCAACACCTTACCCAATGGATATCATCGGATTATTAGGAAGAACTTTGTTCCGATGGAACCCTCTCTAATAATTCCTAATCCATTGTTCCACAATAATTTACATGAAATCTACATTTAATTCAATCAAATGACATGATAGGAATTGGTATAATAAAAGAGATTTCACCTTGCAATTGATATCCAAATGGATGTGAACTTGTGTATTGAATAGAAGGAAAAAGTATTATGTGATACAATCAAATCACAAGAATAATATTCCTCTCTTTTTTTCTCACTTTCTCTTCTATTTTTGTAGCAAAATCTCACTATTTCCTCTCTATTTCCGTGCTTATGTTGCTGCTGGAATTTCCTTCTTCTCCACAATTGCTGAACTTGCTCCCCCTCCTGTATGCTGCCCCGAAGCGACTTAAATAGGCTGGCCAGAGCCAGCCGCAGATCTATCTGCGGCTGGCCGCAGATGGATCTGCGGCTGGCCAGCTGGCACGCCTCCCATCGCACTCAGCTGGTAGTGCTGATTTCCTGGTTTCCGTGCTGGCGCACACCCCCACTTGGCCGCAGATCCATCCGCGGCTGGCGGGCTTGACTTTCTCGATTTTCGTGCCACGCCTCGATTTTCGTGCCGCAACGTCGGCTTTCGTTGACAGGCTCGTGTTCTGCAGTCAGGGAATTTCCGGGAGACGTGCCACCTCATTCGGAAGTGCCTGCTTCGGACGGCTTTATTGTCACGTAAACTTGGGTTACCCAAAACATTTCGGCGGTGCCGGGCGCTCTCCCTTGTGCCCGCTCCTTTGTTCCCGCAAGCTGGTTCAATTGACGATTTTGCCCTCCTGTCATGATTAGTAGAAGGAAACGCAAAATTTGGGTGTCTACAGCTGCCCCTCTTTATCATGTTTATGAAATGATAAATGAAATGAACAGGATAAAGAATAGACACTCGATGCATGATGAATGACAGTGCGTAAGAATGACAGTACATACATGATGCCCCACATATAGCCTATGATGCAACATAAGATGTAATACATGCAAGACATTCGTAAGAGTGTCAATGTATCAACCCCTTGACCGTGTTTGTTAGTCCTTGGGTTCACTCTTTCAATCCATCGTCTCGTTCGGGGCCGGGTATCGTCGCCGGTCACCCATCTCGTAACCCCCGGTTATCGTCGCCGGTTGGTTATCTTGTCGGAGCCGGTTATCGTCGCCGGACATCCATCTCGAGATCGCCGGTTATCGTCGCCGGTCGATCGTCGTCATGTCGGGGCCGGGTATCGTCGCCGGTCGCCCATCTCGTAACCCCCGGTTATCGTCGCCGGGTGGTTATCTTGTCGGAGCCGGTTATCGTCGCCGGTCATCCATCTCGTGATCGCCGGTTATCGTCGCCGGTCGATCGTCCTGTGAGTGCCGGGTTTCGTCTCCGGTTGCTCGTCTCGCGATCACCTTATCCCATCGCATTGTCATCAAAGGACGTTATTCTCCTGACTAGTTTGAGAGGCATCCCTAGAGTTCGTCCTTGTACATCGTTCTTGGCCGCCAAGGCTAGGACCTTGACACCTAACCTGCTCGATTTTTTTCATTTCATGGATCACATACAGAATTATCATCTATTCATGCATGTGACACAACATGTAAATTGAGAAAAAATGACCCCTGTACAGTCTTTTGATACTGTTCTACAGATGTCATCACTTGTAGTGGTTCGCTTGGATGCCTTCCCAGGTTGCTCACCACCTTGTGGTGGTTTGTTTGGATCTCAGCCCCTCCAAGGGTGCTCACCATCTTGTCGTGGTTTGCTGGGATGCCTTCTCAGGTTGCTTACCACTCTGTCGTGGTTTGCTTGGACGCCTTCCCAGGTTGCTCACCACTCTGTCGTGGTTTGCTTGGATGCCTTCCCAGGTTGCTTACCAACTTGTCGTGGTTTGCTTGGATATCAGCCCTTCCCAGGGTGCTCACCATCTTGTCGTGGTTTGCTTGGATGCCTTCCCAGGTTGCTTATCAACTTGTCGTGGTTTGCTTGGATATCAGCCCTTCCCAGGGTGCTCATCATCTTGTCGTGGTTTGCTGGGATGCCTTCTCAGGTTGCTTACCACTCTGTCGTGGTTTGCTTGGACGCCTTCCCAGGTTGCTCACCAACTTGTCGTGGTTTGCTTGGATATCAGCCCTTCCCAGGGTGCTCACCATCTTGTCGTGGTTTGCTTGGATGCCTTCCCAGGTTGCTTACCAACTTGTCGTGGTTTGCTTGGATATCAGCCCTTCCCAGGGTGCTCACCACCTTGTCGTGGTTTGCTTGGATGCCTTCCCAGGTTGCTTACCAACTTGTCGTGGTTTGCTTGGATATCAGCCCTTCCCAGGGTGCTCACCATCTTGTCGTGGTTTGCTTGGATATCAGCCCTTCCCAGGGTGCTCACCATCTTGTCGTGGTTTGCTTGGATGCCTTCCCAGGTTGCTTACCAACTTGTCGTGGTTTGCTTGGATATCAGCCCTTCCCAGGGTGCTCACCATCTTGTCGTGGTTTGCTTGGATGCCTTCCCAGGTTGCTTACCAACGTGTCGTGGTTTGCTTGGATATCAGCCCTTCCCAGGGTGCTCACCATCTTGTCGTGGTTTGCTTGGATATCAGCCCTTCCCAGGGTCATTTGGCAGGCTTTTCCGCTGCTTTGTTCAGTTCATAGTCGGGCGAAGTGAGATTTGCCCCATTCGGACATCTGCTTATGTGCAATGGTTGCACCGAGACTTTGCCATGGTTGGTTTGAGTCAGTTTGAAGTATTTGATGACTCTTGATTGATTTTCACTGATGACACCGCCCCAGAGGTACTTATTCCCCCCCCCCGAGTCTACGGATATGTCCTCCAGATATGATTCCATCTCAGCTGATTTTGCCCCTAGTCGGGTCGCTGAGGATGGCCGGGTCCGACTGGCCTTGATTACTACCGTTAGCCGAGCCATTTCTTTATTGGATCGTATCGACATGATGGGGCAGTATACTGCAGGGGACGCCGATGCTTCAGACCTATCCACCACTTTATCCATCCTGCTTAAGTTAGTTTCAGATCTGTAGACCATTTTATCTCCTGCATAGATTATGTCAGTTTCATCTGTTATCGAAAAGGAAATCTTGTAACGAAATGATTTATATATATAGACATGCATTTATATTCAGTCATTTTCCCCTTTTTTCGTATCGTTGCCTTTCATCGGATCCTCATTTTATCCAGTCAACCACGATTTTGATATCTTGCCCTCCTTTTCTTCTCAAGTCTTGATGGAGATTTGACAGATACTACCACCGCACACCCTGTTTATTTCATCGGACTGAGTCTTAGATTTTTTTTTTTTTTTTTTTTTGACTAAGTGTTTGGTTGGGTCCGGGTTATGTCACTTGAGATGAAGCTGATCAGGTGGCTGACTTCGGGAAGGTTTTGAGGGTATAGGAAGGCTTTTCTGGTTGTTTATAATTGTTTTTGACAGAAGAAAGTATTATTTTGTAAGGAATGGGACCGTGCCACGATGGCGGCCTACGTACCCCCACAAGTCGGGAGATCAGGTCCTACGTAGTTCGTTCTTTCAAAGAACGACGAGAAAATGATGATGATGATGGGTTTCTTTCAAAGGCTTTTCTGGTTGTTGGGAATTGGTTTTTTTTTTTTTTTTTTTTTTTTTTTTTTTTTTTTTTTTTTTAGAGAAGGCATGCCTTTCTTTAGCACTAGGTCATTTTCTTTGAACTTCTGAGGTCTTATCTTTTGTCGTAAGATCGAGAGATTCTTTGCTGATACAAACTGGCCGCGTGAAATAGCAGCCACCCTTTTCTCATCAATTAGGGCCAATTGGTCGTATCGACCTTGCATTCAACCCTCCTCGTTTATCTGAGCATCTCAACCTCAAATGGCAGAAATACCTCTATTCCGTATACCAGAGTGTAAGGGGTTGCCCCTGTAGAAATACGCACCGATTTTCGGTACGCCAGCAGGGTGAAAGGTAGCAGATCCGGCCATCCCCGATGTTTAGCAGACATTCTCGCCATGATCTTCTTGATATTCTTATTCGCAGCCTCCACTGCCCCATTCATCTTAGGCCGGCAAATGACAAAATTGAGGTGTTTGATCTTGAACTGGTCATATAATTCCTTCATAAGGGTACTGCTCAAATTTTTTGGCATTGTCGGAGACTAAGGCCTCAGGTTGCCCATATCGGCAAATGATATCTCCATACTGGCTTAACAGCTCTGTTTTCTGGCTAGGGGTCAGATCTGTTCCTATTTTGAGCTCTCGGGGTTTGCCAGGGGTTCCAATTTTTTATGGTGATGGTTTGGTTTGAGTTGGGTTTGGGGTTTGTCTTCAACCCATCCTTTGATCTCGTCAGGCGTGCCGTCATTATCTGTCTCATCTTGCTCAATGCCCATTAAATCGAAATCCAGCCCAATATCAAAATCGTAGTCAACTTTCGAATTTGAAAAATCGTTTTTATGTTAGGCAAGAGACACTCAAATTGGTACACCTGGCATGAAACAAAATGTTTGTCATATATATAAGGCATTTTCCTGCAATGATCATCTTTAAGACAACATGACAAAATAACATAATCATGCAAAATTTTAAAATAAGGGACAACAACTGGCATCTACTCATGGTCCTTCTTCATAACCTCTGGCTGCTCTACCACGATCTTCCCGCTATCGATCATATTCTGAATTTTGTGCTTCAGAGCCCAGCATTCCTGAGTATCATGACCAGGAGAACCCGAATGGTATGCACACTTCTTACTCGGATCAAATTCTCCTCTTTTCGGATCAATTGGGGGTGCCAAATCGCCTATCCTTCTCTGTGCTATCAATACCGCCAAAATCTGTTCAAGAGGCTCCCCAAGCGGGGTGAATACCCGATCTCTTGCTGTCTCAAACCTTCTTCGTTCGCCCGACCTTTGATAATTGAGATTATGTTGTCGGGGTGGCACAATTCTCTGTATTTGCACTGGAGGATTGTTCTCTGCCTTTCTAGATGATCCCTGCAGGATGAGGGAAACATCTTCCTCCTTTTTCTGTTGAATTCTACGGGAAGTGCTGCCATAGTTTCCACACTGGATTTGCTCCGCAACCACTTCCAGAGCTGTGAGGTCCCGGATCTTACCAGATTTTAACCCCATATCCACCATTTCTCCGTGTTTTATCATCTCGGCAAAAGGTCTCCCAATCCCCGATATCACCCGCTCATAATAGGGCGCCTCCTGAATGTCCACAAAGGTCATTACCATTTCCGCCTCGTTCATTGGGGGATTCACCTGTGCAGCCATACCCCTCCATCGTTGTGGATAGTCCCTGAAAGATTCTTTTGGTTGCTTCTTGATTTTTGTCATTTGATATCTATCAGGGGCCATCTGGGCCTGAAAGCTGTATTGATTTAAGAAGGTATGGGCCAACTCCTCCCCAGACAGTTGTGGATTCGGGCATTGTCAAGGCGGGCATATACCAGATCCTTGCCTCCCCTGTTAAGCTTTTCTGGAATAGCTGCATCCTCAGCCCCTCGTCCTCGGCATAAGACCCGAGTTCTCCAATGTATATTTTCAAGTGCGTGTAGGGGTCCCCCTTTCCATTGTATTTTTCGAACTCGGGGACCTTGAACTTCTCTGGATATCTGGTTCCGGGGAAGACACACAGATCTGAGTAATTAACCCTACCCAGGGAGCCTATGCCTCTTAGAGATTGGAGGATCTCCTCCATGTGTTTCATTTTTTTCCGAAGGTCGTCCGTGTCCCCTTCCTCTGGGATAGCAATCACGGTCCTGTTAGATATGGGAACGGCCTTTGGGATGACTGGCTCGTCCTTGAGTCGGGGTTGGTCATCTTTAAGCAGGTTTGCACCATTTTTAGGAGGATTCTGGTCATCCCCTGGTGGTGGAATATTATGCGATCCTTGGTTTGACGGATTCTGTCTGATCAAGAACTGTTCCTTTAGCATTGTGGCCATTTCTATCATCTGCTTTTTAAAATCATCAAACTCTTCCCGAGATATGGAATTATGATTAGGAATATCAGCCATTTCTGATGTAGAATTTTGGGCTTTCTTAGACTGCGAACGGGTTTGAGGAGCAATCCTACAGAGACAAATGGTTCGAAGTTTAGTCCTGGGGAAATGAAAACATGGATGCATGCTAAAGCTATAACTTTTTTGTGTTTTGGGGTTCTTTAATCTTTCCCTGCAAAAGAGAAAGTTAGTAGTCCTTTAGTGCCATAACCAATGCTAAACATGCTTTATTATGCTCCCCCAACTATTCCCTGCAATTCACAGCGGTTAGTAATCTCTTTCGACATAAAAAAGGGATGTATGAATATTGAATGAGATCATGACATTTAGACGTATAAACGTAAAAAGGCATGAAGAGACTTTTCCTGCGTTGGGTTATTCTGAGGATGACCTATCCTAGGGTTACTCTCACGGGCTTTTCGGCATGAAGGTTCCCAAATTTTCGCAATCTACTCGTTTGAGCCCTTTCGATTGGAGCGGATTTGAGTGGTGCGTTTCCTGAGCCATCTCCGGGGAGCAGCCCCATCGAGTCCAGTAATAAGCAACCGACAGGTTCGCCTCAGGAGGAGGTACTCTCTCAACATACATTCACATTCATCGTTCTCACCGTATGCAAATGATTTCTTTAAAGTAAAGCCATTCCATTCAATCATTCATTCATTGGACAACAACACACATTCGCACAACAAAAGCAAAAAATCAAAATATCGCACACACACACATTTATGAATTTTAAAGGATAGGACAGCATCAAGATTTGAACGCGGCTTAAGCCCTCTAATGTCCCCAGCAGAGTCGCCAGCTGTCGACGCCGGGTTTTCTTCTCGCGTGTCCTTTTCCAATTTTTAGCCTTTTAGGTGATTTTGGGGAAAAAAGGTCGGCATTGATGTCGACGGGGTTTTGAAAGATCGTGTTTTATGATGAGCCAATTAACCAGAGTCGCCAGTTGGTATATTTGAAATGGATGTACCAACTCATCCGAGTTTTCGTTTTTTTTATAAATCGCTGGCTCATATGTGACTCCGAATTAATTGGTCTGCGAATCGAGATTCATAGAGTTCGGGGGCTTGCTTAAGTGAGGGGAAGGTGTTAGGCACCCCTCGACTTCCGTGAAACACGATTACCACAATCTTGATGCTTTCCTATCCTTTAATTCATGAAATGTGTGTGTGTGCGCGTGTGTGTGTGTGTGTGTGCTTATGTGAATGTTGTGGTGAGTTTGTATGAAAGAATTATTTGGATTTTTAGGGAAAGTCGTGCTTCAATTTGAGAGTGCTTTGGAATGTCCTTTCGGCATACACGAGAAAGCTTGATTCTTTATAAGAAAGGTTTGATTTTAATTGTCAAAAACTGCAAGGTTTTTTATTAAGTATCGTTTTGGCAAAACAAGAGTTTTAAACCTTCGTCTAAATAGGAATCGAGATCTATACGTTGCTTTCATAAAATGATGGGCAATTTCTAGAATCTCTTTAAACCCTATATACAATGGTTTTAATAAAACGTCATTTTATTTATAAAATCATTTTGTGTTATGTTTTGGAAAACGATCTTCCTTTAGCTTTCTCGTTAGATAGGAGTCGACATTCATTAACATTTCTCAAATTTTAACCTCGTGATTCTAATATCCTACTTTGATTGATTTTATGAAAATCTTATCATTTAGCTTTGAAATCAATTTCGTGTCATAAATCAAATCAAGCATAAACACGCGTCGGGGCTATTCATGGGCATGTAAGCCATCAAAATGTCCCCGAACGCCAACAACCACAAATTTCACTATTTCGGGGCCTTAAACCCGATTCTCGCCTTAGCGTCATTTTAAGGCCCGACGGTTACATGTTTACAACGAAGGATTACATTGTTCCTAAATACACACGTCAAAATTTGTCCATCATCGGATTCGGACCATGGGTGTCACGCTCCTAGGCTCACATCCACAATTTATCACAAACATCAAATAGATACAATAACATAACTAACAACGGATTGCTTAACGCCCCACAAGGATCCAAAATTAACAATCTACATAGATCAATTCCATCTAATGTATATATCGATATGAACAAGCAACACCTTACCCAATGGATATCATCGGATTATTAGGAAGAACTTTGTTCCGATGGAACCCTCTCTAATAATTCCTAATCCATTGTTCCACAATAATTTACATGAAATCTACATTTAATTCAATCAAATGACATGATAGGAATTGGTATAATAAAAGAGATTTCACCTTGCAATTGATATCCAAATGGATGTGAACTTGTGTATTGAATAGAAGGAAAAAGTATTATGTGATACAATCAAATCACAAGAATAATATTCCTCTCTTTTTTTCTCACTTTCTCTTCTATTTTTGTAGCAAAATCTCACTATTTCCTCTCTATTTCCGTGCTTATGTTGCTGCTGGAATTTCCTTCTTCTCCACAATTGCTGAACTTGCTCCCCCTCCTGTATGCTGCCCCGAAGCGGCTTAAATAGGCTGGCCAGAGCCAGCCGCAGATCTATCTGCGGCTGGCCGCAGATGGATCTGCGGCTGGCCAGCTGGCACGCCTCCCGTCGCACTCAGCTGGTAGTGCTGATTTCCTGGTTTCCGTGCTGGCGCACCCACTTGGCCGCAGATCCATCCGCGGCTGGCGGGCTTGACTTTCTCGATTTTCGTGCCACGCCTCGATTTTCGTGCCGCAACGTCGGCTTTCGTTGACAGGCTCGTGTTCTGCAGTCAGGGAATTTCCGGGAGACGTGCCACCTCATTCGGAAGTGCCTGCTTCGGACGGCTTTATTGTCACGTAAACTTGGGTTACCCAAAACATTTCGGCGGTGCCGGGCGCTCTCCCTTGTGCCCGCTCCTTTGTTCCCGCAAGCTGGTTCAATTGACGATTTTGCCCTCCTGTCATGATTAGTAGAAGGAAACGCAAAATTTGGGTGTCTACACATCCCTTAACTTAAGACTGAAATTTAAATATTTACATCAGTAGATAAGCGTTCGATACGACACTAATAAAAAGTTCATAACAATATAAACTCAAAGACCCCTCCTAATGGCATCTTCATGTTCCTCATCAGCTATGTCCAGATTTAGTCCCCGACTTATAGCGTGTCTAGACCGATGCTCTTCACGCTTAAAATGATACACCCTGTGTTGGAACCTGCCATGCGCCGATCTAAATGCGTACTGCATTCTATCCATTCTAACCTTCTTGTTTCTCACCTCATCCTCTAACTCATCCCTCTGGTTTTGAGCCCTTACACGACCTTTCATCTCATCCCTCCAATAAGTGGTAATCAACTGTTTGTCTGTTTGGAGGCTCTGAATTCTTGTCTCCATTCCGTTTATCGTATTTTCCAAGTGGGATCGGATGGCCTTCTTTTCTACCCTCAACCTATCTGCCTTCTGGTCTGATGCATGCAGCTTGTCAGCCAGATCTGCGTTCCTAACCATCATATGATGCACCAATGCCCCGAGCAGTGCCACTACCCCCTTCTCTTCCTGATACTGTTCCTCCAACTCATGAACTCCTTCGTCCAACTCTGTGTTCCTGTCCATCAACTCATCTAGCAACCTATCCCCCGGTGCTTCCTCAGAGTCCTCCTCGGGCTCCTCTTCCTCGGGATCCTCCTCAGAATCCTCCTCGGGGTCCTCATCTGGGTCTGAATCAGCTGCTGCCTCAGCTATGGGCAGAGGTACAGCTGCTACTAATTGCTCACTAACCACATGGATATCTCTAATCTCCTCTTCTCCTGACATCCTACAATCAAAACAAATAACTAGATTAGTATTTTAAAAATAAACTTTTTTTTTAATAAAAGTAACTAGACTCAACACTTTAAACTCTATGTGAGTTCATCTCTTTCTATCTCCACTAATTTCTCTACGGTTATAATCTAAGGTTCTCCCACCTAAGGTTTATAACCTACAGCTCTTATACCAACCTATGACGCCCCCAAATCCGTGTATCATTAAACACAAGATATGGTGCTCGCGATACATCTTACACCATCATCTTTCTAGTAAAACTCCATAAAATAATAATAATAATAATAATAAAATATACACCAACATCCAAATAAAATCCCAGGTTTACATAACCTTAAATAATCTTAAACTTAGCGTTTATAGCTACATTATATCAACACGGAAATCTAAATCTATTATAAAAATAAACTTTCAATTCTTCATCTTATCTTTTCCCTTTGTCCTTGCCTGAGCTCTCTGCCTTCTCTCCCTTAACTGAAATGTTAAAGCAAGAATGAGCATAAATTGCCCAGCAAGTAATAAAATAAATTGATAAAGGACATCAAAGATAGGATCATCTGTTTTGGCATTTCTCAATAATCGAAAGAATAATTAAGAAATAGTGTCGAATGTTAAAGACAAGAGTTCTAGAATTTTCAACAGCGTACTAAGGGGTATAAGAACCCTGAACATTGTTTTTAATTCATCGAAAACCATCAGAAGTTTCGACAATCAAATAGACTGTAAAAACATTCTCCACAAGTACTCCAGGTGATCAGCTTTTCGTACCCTACATTATGCACAAGTATAAAATTTAATCGCATAAGCGTAAATGGGACTATATGCTCGTCATCAGTTTTACCCCGTTAATCGGGTTGTTCATCTTAGTATTCATGCGGAACCGCACCAAACAATTTGGATTGATAAACTTTAATTAACTACAATGAATTTGAGTAATTCAAATGATAATAGTATCTAGCCGGAACAAAAGGCCATAAGGCAATCTAAAGAAACAGTTCATAATCAAATAAAACTTATACGCAATTGAAACTGAGTTATCATCGATTGAACTTGAACATAATATGAACTCGAATGAGATATAACTTACAAATGAGGACTTTGTAAACAAATTTCACAAATTAGGAAACTTACTTTCGTAGAAACAAAATGAATTAAGATAGAATACTTGTCTTTCGCGTAGTTTACGATTATTGCTTAACTTTACTGCAAATATCCTATATATATTCATATATAGATATTCATTAGCCACTCATTCACCTTAATAGATTCTCAAATTCTATTCATTCAATACATACCTAATGCAATTGTTCCATGTTTATAGATATGTATTACAAACATACATTTAACCAAATATACATTTAAAGCAAATCATCATATATCACAAATTGTTTCTTTTGTTTTTACTCCAAAAGTTTCGTTTATAAATCTCGTTTAAACCTTTTGAAACCTTGGTTCTATATAGCCATTACATACTTAAACAGTACAAACATCCCAATTGGCACATAGTAAAACTTAAAAGAGCGTAATAAATATGTACCAAGCTTCAGTTCACAAACAGACCCTTTTGGCAACTCTGCAGCACGGCGCGGCCGCGCTGCTTTTATGCCTGGGAGTGGCGCGGCCGCGCTACTCCCATTCAGGCCCAGAACTGAGATTTCTAATGCACAACTCTCTTTAGCATATTGAGGTCTTAGTATACAACAAATAACAAATATTCACATTATTCTGAAGATTTAAAACTAAATTAGGTCTATGCATTCGATATCTAATATATCATTTTGAAATTTCTTTTCAAAAACAAGCTTAATAGCTCTTTTCCTTAATGACTAGCCATGATCATACTTGTCCCTCATTTTATTGTTACATAGGTTCTGATACGCATGCTCAAATGTTAATAAAACATATTTACGTCGTTTCTTTAATTCAAAATAGCTTTTCCTAAATAAAATATCTATCAAATCATAGTTTACAAATCAACTTTGTGGTAACATACTCATGATACATCTTAATACATGTTTAAGGCTTCTTCATGCTCATTATACAAGGTTAAGTTGGGTTCTAAGGGTTGAGCAAATAAATAAAAAACATCAGTTCAGTTCTGGTGCAGGCGCGGCTGCGCCCTGTTTAGCCTTGGTACCAGCGCAACCGCGCTGGTATGCAGACACAGGTGATGCAGGCTGCTGCTGCTGCGAACCAAACTACTAAAAACCTATGCAATCACAATTTGGACACATACTGATATTATAAACTCAACTAAAACAACATAACTTATATACTTATCTATTCTAACAGCACCAACAACTCTATTAGCAAACTTAGAACCTCTAAAATCAAAATTCTTACTTTTTAAACAATTTAATCACATTTAAGCAATTTTAACCAACATGAAACATGTTTAGCATTTCTTGACTGAATTCAGAGCACATGGCATGATTAAACTCAGATTTTTCATCCTTTAATAATATAAAATCATCAGTTAACAACAACATAGCAACACATAACCTAATTAGAACATTTATCTCAACGAATAAGTCTCATCATTTCTTGTATATATAATGAAAGTTCATAGATTTTACCTCTAAGATGAATTCTTCTTCTTGAATTTACTTGATAATATTTCGCTTCTAGTTTGATTAATCCTCTGCAATCTCCAGAAAGCTTCTATCTCTCTCTCACTCTCTCGGTATAGAATTAACAAAACGAGGCCAATGCTTTAGGTAGAGAGTTTTATACAGATTTGATAGTAATTGAGTCCCTCCACCCTTCCAATTCCATTCCATCATATTGAACCCCTTTACATTCTTCATCAATTTCATCAGTTACTAGAGAGAGAGAGAGGTTAAGAAAATGAAAAGATTTTGGGTTTAAAGGAATGAAATAACTCCCTCCTTCTTCAATTTTGCAATAACTGTGCTCTCCCCTCTCATTTGTCCCAATTTGATAGTCACTTGGGTCCCTCCAAATTTAACTGATACAATTTTAATTAATAAAATATTATATTAATCAATTAATCAATTAAATAAATCATTTGACCATTTTGCCCTCCGGAATTCAATATTTTTGTTACTAATATCGATTCCTACTAAAATCGACGTTTCGAACGTCGTGGGAATATTCGTTTGGTTAAAATCATCCCCATTCACGAGTTTGACTTTTTATCCGAAAAAGTCAACCGGTTGACTTTGACCAAAAAGTCAACTCCAACACATTTTGTGATTACAGTCTATTCTGACTAATTTCAACGTTCCGGACTCAAATATACAGTCCGCATTTTTAATTTCCACTCCAACCTCAAATTTGAGTTTTAACTCCATTCCTTGAATAAAATTGTTAACTACTTAGTTAAATTCAAATAATTAAATTAATCCAAACTAACTATCTAAATACATCTCATCATATAACTCAATATAATATATATATATATATATATATATATATATATATATATATTTAACGCATACACATATATTTATTAAAATCACTCAATAGATTCACATAAATTCAATTTATTAATTCCATTAAATTACATAATGATCTCGGGTATTACATCTTTACCGATAAACTACTAAATGCATTTTTCGGTAACACTAAAATCAATTTTACGTAATTTTTTAAATCATATCTTCTTCATAAAACCCTTCTTAACCACTTGGTTATTTTTTCCTCTTTTGGCCACGCATACATAGATATATTCCACACACAAAAATAATTTTGTTGTAATTTTTTTACTTTCTTTAGTATTTTTCAAAGAACCGTTTTTACTTCGTAACTTAGCAAAATGCGCTATATCATACTCAATTCCAAAAATCACCAAATTTGGTCAGAATCTTAGACATATTAACGTGAAATTCCAGTTTAAATTTCGTGGCCATCGAAATTATAGAACTCAACTTATAGCAGTTTTTGTCAGAAAAACTCAAATATTGAATTGGCCATATCTCACTCATCTGAAGTCGGAATACATTCATCTTTGGATCAGTGCTTCGTTATACCATCTAGTTTCAGTCCCCAAAAGAGCTAAATTTATTTCAAAGTTTAAGTGGACCAAACAGGGCACGGAAAAAAATAAACAGATTGCTTCGATAGTTTTTCAACTTTGTCCTGTTTTGGTAGAAACGGTCCACAAAAAAATCTACAAAGTATTTTCCAGAAATTCCAATTGAATCGAGATGAATGAAAGATGCCTATTGCGGGTCTGGTCCCTGCTCGCGAATTTTTTTTGAACCCGCCAGTCTCAAAAGAATGTCTTGCCTCGATCTTTGTCGTTCAAAAGTTAAGACACTACCACCAGGAACCCCCCTATAACCCCCAGGCAAAAGCTTTCCAGAGAATTACTTACTCACGAGTGCAGTGTTTAGAGAACTCCCATATCTAACTCTAGAACTTAGCCTCACTCAAAAATTCGAAATAGACTGGGAGTTATGCTTGTCCAAATTTCAGGTTCCGTTTTAAGGAAAAATAATTTTTCCGTCAATTAGGTTTTCTTAGAAAGCTTTCTTATTTTCATGATTCTTCATACATATAACTCATAACAAGCATATATACTCCAACATATCTACCCTTATATCATAGGATCCACCATTATCCTCCATACCAACAACTCTCCCACAACAACCAAGCAAAAACATAAACTAAGGTAAGAAATTAAAGCTAGGGTTTTGAAAAGTTTTATACCTTCTTGCTTAGCTTTCTTCCTTTTCTTGCTAGATGGTTTGATTTTCATTGCTTGGATGAACTTACTAGCTCTTCCTCTTCCTTCCCTTTCCCAAAACCGTGGCCTTCCTCTCTCACTTTTCCTCTCAAGCTATTTTGCTCTCAACTTTCTAATACTTGGTGGAAATGAGCAAATGAACAAGCTTTTTCCAATACTTCTCCTCTCTTCTATTTATAGGCCATATGTAACCTTACTTAGCCCTCCACTAATCATCTAACATCTTAATTAAACACTGTTATCATGCTAATATAAGATTACTATTTAAGTGAATTGATGGGAGTAGGTAGAAACTTATAAAGCAAGATTAGCTACATTTTTCTTCCATGTGGGACCCACTTTTGTCACAATTTCTCCCCATGTGGGGTCCATTTTTTGACCAAAATTTATCCCCTTTATATGTTGGAATTCCAGCAGATTTTAGGCCCGGGTGAACCCCACCTCCTACTTCTTGATTTTCATTTTTATCTCCTTGACCCGTCTTTGGCTATTTGACCCGAAAAATCAAATTTTCATGTTTATAGTCCATTCCTACTAAAGTTGACATTTCCAACATTGTGAAAATATTCGTTCCTTCAAATTCATCTCCGAATTCCAAGTTTGATTTTTTCTCTGTAAAAGTCAACTGTTGACTTTGACAAAAAAAGTCAACTCCGACACATTTTGTGTTTATAATCTTTACTTACCAAATTCGACAATGATGGACTCCACGGCACGCTTGCGTGAGGTGGTCGTCGCCCGGATCATTTCTAGCAAAGTTGAACGGTGGATAGCTTGCAACACCTTAACCCCTCGTCTATATGTAGACGGTAATCTTGGTACAATTGCTCGCCTTGGAAATCTGTGTTGAATGGACACCAACGACACCTTGACCCCTCGCTTATATGTAAGCGGTAATCTCGGTACAATCGACGATTGATGCGGTAGAAGACGCCACACACAACTATGTATTGTTGTATGATAAGTCAAAATTGAATCTCAAAGAAAACTAAGAAATAACTTAGAAATTCTCAAAGAACCAAAAGATGAGAAAACCTCACAAATAATTATAACTGAATAAATCTGATTGAAGTATATCAAGTACATCATCTATGTCCCCTATTTATACTACTCAAAAGTAATCCTAATCCTAATAGGAATTATAAAATCAGCTAGAAACAAAATCCTAGCTTAACAACTTAATTTAGAAACCAAATCCTAACTTACCAAATTAATTTGGAAACCAAATCCTAACTAATAAACAATAAGGAAATTAAATCCTACTTATCAAACATTCTAATTACATTAGGAATCTAAAACATGTTGAAAATAGCCTAATAATTAAGGAAATCTGCGTCCAAATTAGAATTAGAAATCTGAAGCCTTCCTCTATTTGGAATTAGAAATCCATTAATTGTTAGGAACCCATTAATTCGTGGAGAACAAAATCAGCTAGTTGTCTACTTGGAAATCGTGTGGCCCATATGATATAGGAAACTAATATGTTAAGTCCTGAATATGCTAGGAAACTCGCGTGATTGGCTGATTAGAATTGGAATGTCCGTTGCCCGCATGCGAATTTGCTAGAATATAAATTGTCACATGAATTGATTAAAATTGGCCTTGAATTGAACTCTATTTTAAGCATCTTTGAATAAACTTCAGTCCAAATATTTAAAATCGCTTGATAAATCTTTGGGACTTGAGTTGAGTTATTAAGGTTTGATGTGAGCCTGATCAGGATTGTATCATTCCCCTCCTCTTGAAAAGGATTTGTCCTCAAATCTGGCATCAACTCCTCTTGAAAAAAATTTACCCACAAATCTGATCCTACCTGAAAACAAATTAAGTTAGTAGCATCAAACAAATTATAATCACAATTCTCACTTTGCACATAACATATAAAAGCAATATCACAAGTAAGAATATGAGAATAATTATCAAAAACTCCAACTCCTGCAAGGAACACTTTGTCATCTGGCGACTTCCCCGAATTGACATGAACAACTTGTAAACATTTCTTTCCAAGTAATGCTCGAATCGATATAGCATCCTACAAGCTCCTCGTAACATAACTTGGAAACTTAAACTTTCGAACTCCTCTAATCAAGAACCTGTCCACATCAACACGATACTTTTCCACACATAGACCAAATACTTCCATAATGCTAACTATATTAAAACAAACTAAATTAGCAACTATAGCAAAAATGCAATCAAAATTTCTACCTAAAAAATCAAATGTATATATAATAAAATATACGTAAATAAAACTATGAAAAGCTCTATATCCCCATGGATCAAAACTCAGTATGTAGAACTCTTCACATTGCAGCAACTTCCATTCACGAATTCCTGGATCAAAAATCAACGTGATGATCTCGTCCATCCGTAAATATATCCATTGACGAATTCCCGGATCAAAGGACAATCTAGTGAACCCGTCCACCCGTAACATCAAACACTCCACTGCACCTAGGTCAAATACCCATCTTTGCAATCTTGCACATCGTATATGTAAATACACATGAATTCCTGGATTAAACATTAAACCAAACAAACCAACAAGTTCCTTTTGTTTAATCACAAAGAAATCAAATAATTCAAATTCACATGCATAGTTTACTAGAACAATATTCAAAACACTTCCCTGTAGACTCTCAATGCATCGTCCAAATGGATTTACCCAACGATCCATGTTTTTCTCCTCAATGAGTAAGAATTCATCTCGAATCTACAAAACAAAATTAACCTTTCTCTTTCCATTGACATTAACAAATTTAAAATCACGTAATATCATCAATGGAATAAAAAAGTCACTTTCAACTTCACAAGATGAAAACTCAATAGCATATTGACGATGATCACAAACAAACTCAACAAGTGCTAAAGAATTTTTCCAAGCATTGACATAAATAGGAATATCATCAAAACAGATATTAACAAATTTTTCCATGAAAGAATGTAAAATATGATTTAACATGAAAACATTTAATGCATTAGTTAATCCCAACGATTTAACTAAACATATATATAAACCATATCTTAATCCAATCCGATGATAATCACTTTTCAACCCAATACCAAATTCCTTTCCATTCAAGACGGTTTTCTCAAAATCATGCAATGATAACAACTCTAATGGAAAGAAATTACCTAATGATAGCAAATTATGCAATGAAGATTTCTCTACTGAAGAACCATGATCACTACTATTATCAATTAATGACATGTCATGCAAAGATTGATCAAAATTTAATTCAACATATGAATGAAAAACCCTAGAATGAGTTTCATGCAAGTACAAACGATGAAAACGAGAATACCCACAATAATCACTAGAATAAATTCTACGAAGATATACACTTTGACAATGAGAATTTACTAAATGATAGTAGGAATATTGACAATAAGAATATAACGCATGCTCATAAACTAACTCGACAAATATCAAATATCCTCCATAGTTTATGATGAAGACGATTCTACCCTCAAAATAGCTAACGACAAATTTATCCATGGAAGCATGTAAAACATGTTTTAAATAACTCATGAAAATACTAGATGTATTAGTTAATCTAACAAAAATAACTATCCACCTATACAATTCATGTGTTAACAAAACTTTCCATTTATCACAATATCTCATGCTAATTTGATTAGGCAATATCATCACATGGTCATTTTCCAACGTAGATAAAACATAAGCACTATGCAATTTATCAAGCATATTATCTAAGTAAAGAAAATAAAAGCGATACTTGTTTACCAATTCGAAATCAACGAACAAGCTCGGCATTCTATCTTTCTTAGGTACTATGATTTCATGAATAGCACATGCACTAATGCTTTCTCCAACGATACCCGCTTCGATGAAGTTGGACTCCATCAGCTCTCCAACCTGCATTGGTAACTCTGTCGTCTCCTCGGAAATACTGAAAGCTGACTGATACGGAATGATAGCTCGGGGTATATCCTCAATAACCTGTATAAGAGAAACAACAGAACTAGACAAAGAAGAGTTAATCTTGTTAGTATTCAAAAGCACCGTCTTGTACGAATGTACAGTCATTGGCTTTTCAAAATACAACTCACTTTCTAACTCACTCTCCTCTCTTTTTTCACTCTTACTCTCCACTGTTTCTTTCTCTCGTTTATTTTCACTCTCATTCTTTTTATTCTCTCGTTTCTTTTCATTCTCTTTTTCACACTTTTCTTGTTCACACTCAATCTTTTTTTCAATTTCTTTTTCACTTTCTTTTTGTCGTTTACTTTCACTTGTATTTTCTTCCTCGGGATCACAAACTTCATCTCGAACATTAGAATCTAACAACTCTCCTTGGACCGCATATTCTATTATCTCTTCTTCCATCTGCCTCGATTGATCTTGCTCCTTTTGCGCCTGTCGGGCATTTTGTAGTTGCTTCGCCATCTCTCTAAATGATCCCATGACTTCTTCTTTTTTTTCCTCGGAAAATACTGGTTCCCTATACACCTTAGGAGTGTCTCGTGATTGTCTCCGATGCGAATCTTCATGCCTATGATCCTTCCTTTCATCATCCCAATTTGATTGCCTTGAAGGTTGATCGTCATATCTTGGAGTTGCATATTCATTCCTCCGATTAAGCTGTCTTGGAACAAACCGCTTTCTCATCACGGTTTTTAACTTTTTCCATGTATCGATCGAATGCTCTCCACATCTTCTCCTTTCACGTTCAAATTGAGCCCACCATGTAGCTGCATGACCGGAAAAATCTTGAACTGCAAGTTTGAACTTCTTGTGCTCAGAATAATTATGATAGCCAAACTCTCGTTCTTTCCTTTCCACCCAACTCAAATAAGCATCTAGATCATTCCTGCCTTGGAAAGTATTCCTTCGAGACCCATAAGCACTTTCATAATTATAACCATACATATTTGCTGCAAAACAAAAGTTAGTAGATAAAAATTTTCCTCACACACTCCCTTACGTGTTTCGCTCAAACAATGTATCACACAAATATGAAAACACTCGTGTATCACACAATTAGGCTTTTACCCTCAATTGATCTCACACTCTTGCCTTTTACCGCTCTAATTCCCTCTTATAGGTTCTTTTTGAATTCACCAAATAAATATCACAGTTTCTTTTTAATTCAATAAGAACTTATCACAAAATAAAATATAGCAAGTGTGACGTCCGATAACCACCAAAATTTTACGATCACCAATTAGAATCCTCTTAAGTGAAATCCAAATATCCTCAAAATTAACGAATTCCAATACTAGAATCAAATAATAATTTCTTCAATAAGATCTTAATAACACGAAACTTATGAAACCCAGGCAATTGCAACAATAATAATTTTTTTTTCCTTTTTTTTTGTACTCACGAATTTTTTTTTCACGAATCTCACTTTTTTTCTTTCTTTTTTTCGAACTTTTTTTTTCAATATATATTCAAACACAAAAAATAAAGGATAAGTAACTCGCTAGGAACTTAGCTTTGATACCAAATGATAGACTCCACGGCACGCTTGCGTGAGGTGGTCGTCGCCCAGATCGTTTCTAGCAAAGTTGAACGGTGGATAGCTTGCAACACCTTAACCCCTCGTCTATATGTAGACGGTAATCTTGGTACAATTGCTCGCCTTGGAAATCTGCGTTGAATGGACACCAACGACACCTTGACCCCTCGCTTATATGTAAGCGGTAATTCGGTACAATCGACGATTGATGCGGTAGAAGACGCCACACACAACTATGTATTGTTGTATGATAAGTCAAAATTGAATCTCAAAGAAAACTAAGAAATAACTTAGAAATTCTCAAAGAATCAAAAGATGAGAAAACCTCACAAATAATTATAACTGAATAAATCTGATTGAAGTATATCAAGTACATCATCTATGTCCCCTATTTATACTACTCAAAAGTAATCCTAATCATAATAGGAATTATAAAATCAGCTGGAAACAAAATCCTAGCTTAACAACTTAATTTGGAAACCAAATCCTAACTTACCAAATTAATTTGGAAACCAAATCCTAACTAATAAACAATAAGGAAATTAAATCCTACTTATCAAACATTCTAATTACATTAGGAATCTAAAACATGTTGAAAATAGCCTAATAATTAAGCAAATCCGCGTCCAAATTTGAATTAGAAATCTGAAGCCTTCCTCCATTTGGAATTAGAAATCCATTAATTGTTAGGAACCTATTAATTCGTGGAGAATAAAATCAGCTAGTTGTCTACTTGGAAACCGCGTGGCCCACATGATATAGGAAACTAATATGTTAAGTCCTGAATATGCTAGGAAACTCGCTTGATTGGCTGATTAGAATTGGAATGTCCGTTGCCCCATGCGAATTTGCTAGAATATAAATTGCCATATGAATTGATTAAAATTGGCCTTGAATTGAACTCCATTTTAAGCATCTTTGAATAAACTTCAGTCCAAATATTTAAAATCGCTTGATAAATCCTTGGGACTTGAGTTGAGTTATTAAGGTTTGATGTGAGCCTGATCAGGATTGTATCAGACGTTCCAGACTCAACCGAGTTGTTCGCGCTTCAAAATTCTACTCCGAACTCAAATTTGAGTTTTGAACTATATAGTTCCCTTATTACCATTTTCATAGTTATTTTCTTAGTTAGTTCATTCTAGTTGAAATAATTAGCTTTGATTAGCTATTAACTTAGATTCCTCATCACTATACTAAATATATATATATATATAACACATATATTCATTCATTCCGCACATTTACATAGAATAATATCCATAAAAACTTCATTTTATTAGATAATTATTGTTAAACCTAATTATAAGGTTACACCATTTTCTCGGGTATTACATTCTTCTCCCTTCTAAGGATTCCGTCCCCGGAACCACTATTATTGTAACATTCTAATTCGGTTTACAACTAACTCTTGCATAATCTCTTTCATCGAATAACTTTATCGAATTACCTTACTACCTCTTTCATTTACTCTTTCCTATCCAATTCATGGACGAAAATCTATTCTTAGCCCAAGTCTTATCTGGCTTGCTTCGGCTCATAACTACCTGTTTATTTTCAGGTATTAACATCTTCATCATTATATCTCGTATCCTCGTATATAAATTTTATTTTATAATACTCTTTTATTTTCGTTAGTTTGACATAATACATCATACCCTCATATAATCATAACATTTCATACCTTCGTCTCTTTATCTCTCATTTCTTATAATTATCTCTTACTTTCTTTTCCATTCATAACATGGTCTATCCATTATCGAATAATTGAAATTCTTTTGAAGTATCATATTATAACATCCTTTTTATAAGACTTCATATACCACAGTCTTCTTACTTCTTTCTTCATTATCTCATTTCTTACTCTTCAACATTATTATCCTTTGCATTTACTTCTTTTTATTCTCGTTCAGCCGTAGTAACTTATATCTTATTATAAACCAATCCTCTATCGAGTCACTAAAAATACCTTGCTTTAATGATTGATCTACTAACCTCTCTTTACATTCTTTCACATATTAAACCGTATAGGTTCTTCCTAAAAATTTTAATCATTTCTTTACACATTTTTTACTCCCAATCCAGGTTTAAAACTTTAACTTTTATTTAATTATTCAAGATCTTATTTATAAGTCTTATAAATATCCAGGATATCACAGGTTTGGCCTTGATATTGAGCGCTGCCGCGCTGATATGGCAGAGAAGATTTTTTTTGAAATTTTAGAGTGGTGCGGCCACGCTGATTTCCTTTATTATTTGGGCGCTGCCGCGCTGGTCCCAATTCTGCAGTTTTTGCTTCTTTTCTCTTGCAATTCCATTCCTCGCATCCAATCCAGTTCCCATGCTCAATACCTATAAAAACAACACAAAATGCCTAAAATGTAACACCAAACAAGGGAATTAACAACAATCCAAATTCAATTAGTATCTGATTCGTAGGTATAAACCTCACTCATCACATGTTTCTACAAACTTACATAAACATCACGTTTAATGGGCATTGATGGAATTCCTATAATGGACGTAGTTGACGGTTGTAATGTTCGTTATTCAATTATTGTAAATGCAAATTCGGGCTTTAAAACGATATCGAGGGTTCCATCCCACGAAAATTAGATTTAAGGCCTCGTGACAGTGGATTTTATTATTGCAAGGTACTTTGGGCTATTTAGATGGCTTACATGTCCATGGGTAGCCCCAGACCTATCTTTGATGCTTGATCTTATCTTTTGACATGCGAAAATGATTTTTGAACGAAATGACAAAGCTCTTGTAAAAAATGAATTAACATAGGTTTATTAGATTAATTCTAGGCTAAAATTGAATGTAATGGAGAACCTCGATTCCTATTTGACGAAGGGTTTGAAAATAATATTTTCTCCAAAACCTCATCCAAAAAGTTTTATCAGACAAAAGCTAAAATGAAACTTTTCCTTTAACCCAAATCCTTCGTGTATAGGTTCAAAGAGGCTTAAAGTTGCTTTCAAAATAATGCACTCACCATGACTTGACCTTAGGAGACGACCCCTAGGTTATTTACGATTCGACTTAAATCTAGGAGATAGGTTCAAAGAGGCTCGAAGTTGCTTTCAAAATAATGTATTCACCATGACTTGACCTTAGGAGACGATTCCTAGGTTATTTACGATTCGACTTAAATCTAGGAGACGACACCCTAGATTCCACGACTTGACCTTAGGAGACGACCCATAAGTTATTCGACTTAATTCTAAGAGATAATACCCTAGATTTCCTTATGCGTGACAATTCATATAGGCACAACACATACACACACTCTTTGCAAGGCATTTCATTTTAAGGAAAATATTAGGAGAGTGGTAACTGTCTTTTCACGGAAGTCGAATGTAACGAATGTGATTTTTGTGAATAAATAAAATATTTATTGAGTTATATAAATATTTTTGTTAATTTATTTATTGAGTAAAAATAAATAATTGATAAAGTTATTGTGGAGTAATTCATTTTAAGTGTAATTATGTTAATTGTTATTTGAAGGTAATTTGATGTGTCTACTCTAATTTAATTTAATAATTAAATTAGATGGTAGAATAAATTAGATGATAAAATAATTTATTTAAATAAGAGTTATAATTAAATTAGTAAGGTTTAATTGAATTTATTTAATAATAGTTTAATTAAATTAGAAGTGTGACAATTAAACTATATAATATAATGAGTTATTAAAATAAATGAGAAAGGGTTTTATTTTAGATAAACCAAACAAGGCATTGTGACCCTTGGTTGGTAAAAATGGATTATTTTGCATTTGAGTTTGCCAAACAAGGCCTAACTCTTTGTTTCTTTTAACTGACTAATTAAAACTAATCTACGTTAAAGTTAGTTCATCAGTTTATTTTATTTACGTGAATGGTGAAGTTTAAAGAAAGAAAAAACACAGAGCTTAACAAAGAGAAAAGAGAATAGAGGGTGAGAAGAGAGAAGAATTTATCTGCTAAATTGGAGAGGAGAGTTCTAAGAATCAAAGGAGGATTTCTAAGTGATTTTCATCATCTAGCTAAAGTTCAAAAAGGAATTGAAGGTATAATTCTTGTTAGTTTTGTTAGAAATTCTTCACTATGGTTTTTACTTCTCTATATAAGAACTTATTTGCTCAATGTATAAATTACTTGGTTGTAATTGTTAATATGCATATACTAGCGATTATATAATGTTTATAAACCAATTTGAAGGAATTAATCCATGAAAGCATGCTTTAGATTAGAGTATTTGGTTTTTCAGAGTTTCACTTTTATGTATGGCTTAAATGTATAAAATTTGATGTTCAATTCAGATATTATCTATAAATTGATCGTTGATTGTGTTAATATGATAAGAAACGAGAATAATTTAAACAGATCAAAATGGTTTAGAAACAAGTTTACAGTGTTTGATTTCACTAAGTGTGTTAAAGTATAGAAAAAGAGCATGAACAGTGAATTTTTGGGTTTTTAATTGGTTGATTATGTGTTTATAATGGTTAGAATTGTTAGAAACATGTTGGGTAATTGTTTTACATCATGTTTGACGTCTGGGTATGTTTATTTTATGTATCGGATGATAGAATTTGGAAAATTTGGTCTGAAATTGCACTGGTTCGCGAATTGTAGAAGGTCTCAGTCGAGTCTACCGCCCCGGCGGTAGAAATGAACTGGAAGTCTTTCCCCGGCGGTCTTGTCGCCCCGACGGCATAATTTGAACTAGATTCCTTGCCCTGACGGTAGCTTCGCCCCGGCGACGGTTTTGTATAGAAATCCACCGCCCCAGCGGTGGAACAGTAACTGAAAATTTTATGTGATCTTATTATGTTGCTATGTACATGTTTAAAACTTAGATTAGGATATTAAATGACTAATGAGATACCACGTTGGTTGTTAAGCAAGTACTTGTTGAATATCAAATGACAATCGAGATGTTACAATGAAATAGGATAAGAACGAATCTTAAAGTAAATATAATTCTGTAGCTAATTATTGTTACCGTTTTATAATCGAAATGTATAAGTTGATTAAGGAACGTGAATTATTTAAATCTATAATCTACGCACGAGGCAAGTTTTTCCTTCCTTAATCTTATCATTTCATTTAAAGCAAGTTTACTTCCATAGGGCAAGCTTATAAACCTTAGCTTATTATTATTCAAGCAAGGTTGTTATCATGTCAAGTGCTTATGTTTTATTTCAATCATTGGTTATTCGATCATTGATCGCTACTCAAATTTTGATCATAAATCCTATTGTATAATTTTTATTGTTGATCAAATGCTTTAGTGACTAGCAAACCTTTGTTGATTCAGCTAGTCCATAGTTGATGAGCGTTTCAAAGACTTAGAATACCTTGAAGTTTTTCCGAACCAAGTTTTTTTTTGTACGGATTCTGATGCTAAACTGAGATGAACAACCCTAATATAGGGGATTAATTATGCAACAGCGTTTAAATGTTTGTGCACAATAACATTGTACAAAGGGCTGATCCCCCGGAGTACGAGATGGATAGTCCATAGTCTACATGACTGTTAAAGGTTACGGTAGAAATACTTGCTAACCTAGGACATAGTTCGAGGTCTTATGACCCTCAGATACACTTTTAATCTTGAATCTATATTCAGTTCTTGAGCTAAGCTATCTATTGAGCTTTCAGATCTTCGATTTGTTGTTGATTGATTTCAGAAAGATTATTACTCCTCAGTTAAGATCTATTCCGTTAATCATATAAATGTTATTGTTATCATACTTGTGGGCAATTGTTTGCTCACACTTGCATAAAACATTACAGCTAAACCTGAAAAGTCAGATGAGCCGTCCACTAGCAAGGGCAAGGGCAAGGGCAAAATGAGCAAATGAAGATGTTTAGTCTATTTGTTTCAGTTCTTTGTAATAAGACTAGTTAAGTTTTTATGTTTTAATTCCGTAACAATGTAATAAAGGTAGATGACCTGGGATTTGTTTATTTAAGAGATTTTAAGTTGTAATCCCTATTGTGGGAAGATATTTCATTCAGCTTAATTTAATTGTCCTTTATTATGGGTAGTTAGTTATGAATGAATGATATAGTGAACACCAAATCTGAGGAATTGAAGTACCTGGATTTGGGGGTGTCACATCGAAGGGTGCCTAACACCTTCCCCTCGCTTAAGCAAGCCCTCGAACTCTATGAATCTCGGTTGCAGACTAATTTTACGAAGTCACATATTGGGCCATCTTGATTGTCAAAATCCTAAAATCTAAATAAGTTGGTACATCCATTTAAATCTTTACCAACTGGCAGAGTTGAAAATTATCAGAAAGAAGTTAAACAAGAAATCAAGACTTAAAAAGGTAATTCTCTTCTATGTTTTAATAATTGGGTTATGCCATGTATGATAGAATTTGGTATGATTAATTGTCTGTGATTGATGAGTGATAGAAATCTGGGTTATGAATATTGAACAAGTCATAAAAACTAAACCCCAAGTTAATGCCTCCTAATTATATGTTAGAATGCCTAAATGAAAAGCTATGTTCAAAATCTTGAAAATCAAAAGAATTTCAAGTATGTATGTAGTAATTGGCAATGAAAAATAAGAGTAAAGGTTTGTTTCTAGTACCTAAGGTTAGGGGATTTCAGCTAATAAGCATTACAGATGTTTAGGTATATTCTTTTCCAATCTTTGCTGAAACAGAGTCTGCTCTGGGTCTGTCCCGAAGTGGCGCGGTCGCGCCACTTCCCAAGCCAAAACTAGCACGGTCGTGTTGGTCCTCAGAAATGCACAATAGATTTCTTTATAATTTGAGCTTTTGGGCATGTGTAGATAAATCATATATGCAGTATTAGGTGACTCAAATGATGTCCTATCTAGCTATGCATGTAATGACTGAGTAAATTATGGATTTGATAAATGTTTTAAATAAAAAACTAAAGAAGCTTTGAAATGTAAACTTATGGGCCTGGCTTAGTTGAAATCATTCAAAGTTTTGGTATATGTTCTGTATATATAAGTGTCTTAAACTATCATACAGGATCAGAGTAATGTTTTACTTATTCAAACATGTAATAGCTATGTAGAGCCAAGATTTCAAAGGAGTTCTAAAGAAAGTATATCTTGAGAAGAATATGTGAGTTAGGTAAATAAAATCTAACTTTGTTTTATGTGACCGGGTATGTATACAACAGATGTGTATAATTGTTGATGTTTATGTGTATCAAATATGTATAGCTAATGTATGCCTATACATGAATATAAATGATGTAGGATTCGTGAAGCAAAGTTAAGCTAAAACTGTAATCGTAAACTACGAAAAAGGCAAGTATCATGTTTACCCTTAAGCAAGTATATTGAACTTGTTTATTTTTAAGCAAGTATCTTAAACTTCGGTCAATTTGTACATTGAAGGAAAATTTGTATGCTATATAGAGTATCAAAACCTTTGATATAAATTGTTATGTTGTATACTTGTTGAATCTCGGTATGCACAAACTGTTTAGAAGCAGTTTAAGCCTTTTGACTCGGCTAGACATAGATTTAAGTATTTCATTTCTTTTACATTAAGTCTTGAAATATTATCGTTGAATAGATGGAGTTGTCCACCTAGATTGCTTTGGTTTGAACTTCAGACTGAGAATGAACATCCCCAAATTAAGAAATTTTATATTGCGCCAAAAGGCGGTGACAATGAACGCAAATGTCGTTCCTGTAAGATAGTATAGGGATAGTATTTCAATAAGTTATCCTTCAGGGATATCAATTTTAATTTGAGCATTTGCAGCTAGTATATGAGATTTAGTTACCCTCTTTAGGTCAATGAATGCGTTTGGCAACTGATTTGCTATATTTTGCAAATGAATCATCTTTTAAACTTTAAGTTCACATTGTTTTGTGCGAGGATCAAAACTAGATAATGATAATGCATTTCGAGAAATATCTTTTTCCAACTGCTTATTTTCTCCCCCTAATGTCGGAAAAATTGATTCATCAAAATGACAATCGGCAAACCTAGCCATAAATAAATCTCCTGTTAACAGTTCTAGATATTTAATTATAGATGGAGATTCATATCCAACATATATTCCCAACCTCCTTTGAGGACCCATCTTTGTGTGTTGTGGTCGAGAAATTGGAACATATACCGCACATCTAAAAAATTTTAGATGAGAAATATTTGGTTCCTGACCATGAACTAATTGCATGGGGGAAAATTTATGATAACTTGTTGGTCTGATGCGTATCAATGTTGTTGCATGTAAAATAGCATGTCCCCAAGAAGAAATAGGGAGTTTAGATTTCATAAGCAATGGTCTTACAATCAATTATAGATGCTTAATAAATGATTCAGCTAAACTATTTTTTGTATGAACATGAGCAACAGGATGTTCAACATTTATTCCTACAGACATGCAATAATCATTAAAGACCTGAGATGTAAATTCACCAGCATTGTTAAGACGAATTGTCTTAATCAGGAAAATGTGCTCGCAAACGAATTATTTGTGCAAGTAATCTTGTAAATACCAAATTGTGAGTTGATAATAAACATACATATGACCATCTAGTTGATGCATCTATCGAAACTATAAAATATCTAAATGGTCCACATGGTGGATGTATGGGTCCACATATATCACCCCGAATACGTTCTAAAAATGCAGGGGTTTCATACCCAACTTTGGTTGGTGATGGTCTTATAATTAATTTACCTTAGGAGCAAGAAACACATGAAAATTCATTAAATTGAAAAATCTTTTGGTTTTTCAATGGATGACCACATGAATTTTCAATAATTTTTCACATCATTATTGATCCAGAATGGCCCAGCTAGTTATGCCAAACATTAAAAGTATTAGTAAACTTCTGGTTTACTGTAGTATAAGATTCAAACATTCTAATATTTATGTAGTATAATCCAGAGGATAAAACGGATAATTTTTTTAATACACATTTCTTACCCGAGATAATGGATGTAATGTAGAGATATTCAATATCTCTTTCATTCATTGTCTCGATATGATATCCATTCAGACGTATATTTTTAAAACTTAATAGATTTCTTTGGGACTTTTTAGAGAATAATGCATCCTCTATTATAAATTTTGTTCCTCTAGATAAGAAAATATTGGCTCTTCCGGAACCCTCAATTAATTTTGTACTACCAAATATTGTTGACATTGGCTTCTCCTAATGTTAAGTGAGAAAAATATTTCTTGTCTTTGAATATGGTGTGTGTTGTAGCACTGTCTAGTAGACATATATCTGCATCATTTATCTTTGATCTAGCCAGATGAATTTCTATATTTTCTTCAATAAAATAAATATAAGTAAGAAACTTACAAAAAATAAAAGTTGGGTCAAGGTAGGTCTAATAGTCTAATAATGTTAAAGTTGTAGTTTTGGGACAACATGGGATGCACCACATCAGTTGCAGAAGTTCAAGCAAAAAAATAACCCTATCCCTTAACAAACTAAAAGATGAATAGTTTCTTTGAAACAGTCTAGCATTAGAAATATATGATTATTGTTACAAATAACACTAAGGGTACATATATGCCTCAAACCCTTCTACTGATATAAGAAAGTTTGGATTCTCGACTAATAGTTCATTTCACTTTCTTTTTTTTAAAACAAAATTAAGGCTATTATTTTTACAAGTCAATTATACTAAAGGCTGACAATTATGGTTATTCTATAAGGGACAAAACCAATATAAATGTGGGTCACATAACTTGCAGGAACAATAAAATTACCTCATTTATCGCACTTAGCATATATATGGACAAGATCATTCCTTTTAAACAAAATAATCTGTCAGCAAAAAAGAAACTTACCTTGAAAAATGAAGTGAAAAATAAAGCCAAGTTCTGAATAAATGCCAGAAAGAAAATCCAAATATTTATCTCAAATCATATCAATATGATAAGCTTTAAAGTCTAATTAAAGTTTTATCTATTAAATATAATAGATACACGCTCCTCACTAGACCCAAATGCATAGGTTTCGGGTATTTCCACATTGGATGGGAGAATGCTTTAGAAAACAATGAACACCAAATTCAACACGTATGAAAGCATAAGAAGAGTAATAATATATGAATACATCACAATAATTCGGTAAAGATATAGCAACTACAAATTATCTTCACTTGTCAGTAATATTAAGAGCCACAAACTCAATCTTTGTAAGATTTGACATGATGAAAACTAAAAGTAATCAATTGACAAAATAAAATTACCTAAAAGTTGAATATTTGAGTTTTCAGAAGATAAAACCAATATGGTATCACAACTTGAAAGATTAGAGAATCGTGCTGATAACGTATTATAAAATATAATATGAGAAAACAATCAAGAAAGAAAATGTTAGAGAGAATAAGAGAACTATTTCATTTCATTCTCAAGTGCGTTCTACATCAAACAAGATGCCTTTATTTATAGGTTTACAAGGATAGAGAGGGAATGAACCAAAAATAATATATATATATATATATATATATATATATTAAAGAGATATATGTATTTGAATGGTACATTAGATTAGGATATAAATGTATTAAAGAGATACATGTATTTGAATGGTATATTGGATATTCACAAATGCATG
Source organism: Aralia elata (assembly GCA_034770075.1). Classification (NCBI taxonomy): domain Eukaryota; kingdom Viridiplantae; phylum Streptophyta; class Magnoliopsida; order Apiales; family Araliaceae; genus Aralia; species Aralia elata. Next base: position 63,024,093 of record CM068385.1, read on the forward strand.
AATTCATAACAATTACTAATACTATACTTCATTAAATAGTATACTTCATGAAAGATTGTTCACAAGTTTATATTTAATTTTCTTAGATAATATTATTTTTTATAATTACATGATAAATTTGTTCATAATAGTCCAAAAGGTTAAAATAAGGAAATACACACATTCAGATGTTTTAGACAGACAGTTGTCAAACACATCATTTCATTCTATATTCAGAACTTCTACTTTATTGATAGACTCAACGGCACGCTTGCGTGAGGTGGTCGTCGCCCGGATCATTTTTAGCAAGTTATAAGGTGGAACGCTCATGACACCTTAACCCAACGCCTATAAAGCGACGAGAACCTTGGTACAATCGATCGCGCAAGGAAGCTGCGTTGAATGGAACATTAATGACACCTTGACCCCTCGCTTATATATAAGCGGTAACCTTGGTACAATCAACGATTGATGCAGTAGAAGACGTCACACATAACTATGAATTGTTGTATGATAAGTCAATTGAACATTCATAGACAAACCATGAATAATTCGAGAGTTCTCAAAGAACCAAAAAGGAGAATAATCTCACAAAAGTTTATTAATAATCTGAAGTCTTCCTATTACATAACTCATGTATTCTATTTATACTAATAGAATAAACCCTAAAAAAACCACAAATCATAAAAGGAATAGAAATACTAGTTAACAAGTAATTAGAAATCAAATCTAACTAACAAATATCCTAATTATAATAGAAATCTAAAAGATATCAAAAATCCCTAACATTAAGGAAAGAAATCCGATAAAATCTTCAAAAATGCATTCCTCGGGATCCGTGTATGCACCCTAGCACCCTGGCACTCCAAATTACACTGAGTTCAGTGCCCCAGCGCTGCAAGGCAAAAAGCTCCCTGGATCCTAGCGCCCCGGCGCTAGTTTTTAGGCCTATTCCAGCGCCCCCGCGCTAGTCTCCAGCGCCCCGGCGCTAGTCTCTAGCGCATCGACGCTGGTTTTGCCAAATTAAACTTGTAGATTTTTCTGTGAGCTTCGATTTGACAGGTGGCACATCCCGTAACTCCTCTCAGATCAAACGTTATAGCCGTTTTAAGCTTACTAGTCCTGACAGGAATCCAACTCCAATTAGAATTCGGATCAACGTTTGGAACAATGTTTGGAGACCCAAACGAATGCGGATTCTTGTAAACCATACATTTATGAAAAGCTTGAAACGTCCTCTACAAGCTTCAAACTTGGGTTATCGCGTGTTAACTTGTAATCTCTTGGACAAGCTTGGACTTCCACAAAGTAGCGTGATCACTAATCCCTCCATGAATTGAAACGTAGCTTCATTGCGGATTAGATGACACAAATGAACGCGACCTTGATGACTTGGCTTGAGTTGATTTGGTCTCACTAAATAAATGGTATCTAGCAATCCCAAATCATATAATCGATCCTCCTCTCGTGGCCCACTTGAATTCCGCTCTATTTTAAACATCTTCGAACAAGCTTCAGCCCAATCACTTAAATTCATTTGAACTATCCTTGGAACTTGAGTTGTATCTTGAATGCATGATGCGATCTTGGTCAGGATCTCATCATTCCCCTCCTCTTGAAAAGGATTTGTCCTCAAATCTGACATTCCCTCCTCTTGAAAAGGATTTTCCCACAAATCTGATCCTACATAAAAATAAATTAAGTAAGTAGCATCAAACGAATCATAATCCAAAATCTCAACTTGCACATGAAATATATAAGTAATATCAACAACGCAAGTAAGAATATGAAGATAATCATCCAAAATGCCAACTCCTACCAAAAACATAGCAACATCTGGCAACTTCCTCGCTATGACATGAACAACTCGTAGATATCTCCTTCCAAGCGATGCTCGACATAGCATAACACACTACAAACTCTTCGTACCACCACCTGAAAACTTAAACTCTCGAACTTCTTTAATCAAGAACCTGTCCATATCAACACGATGCTCTTCCACACGTATTCCAAATATTCCCAAAACACTAACTACACCAAAACAAACTAAATAAACAACTATAGCTAAAACGTAATCAAAATTACTACCTAAGAATCCAAATGCATAGACAATAAAATAAACTTAAACAAAACTATGAAAAGTCATATATCCTCCTGGATCAAATATCAACACATAGAACTCTCCAAGTTGCATAAACTCTCATTCACGAATTTCTGGATCAAAAACCAACGTGATGATCTCGTCCTTTCGTAAATAGATCCAATGACGAATTCCCAGATCAAAAGTAAATCTCATAATCTCGATCATTTGTACAAACTCCCATTCCATTGCACCGGGATCAAATATCATTGTTTGAAACTCATCATGGCGTAATAGTAAACAAACTTGAATTTCTGGATTAAACACAAAACCAAACAAATCAACAAGCACCTTTTGTGTAATCACGAAGAAATCAAATAACTCAAAATCACATGCAAAGTCTACTAAAACAAAACCCAAAACACTTCCCTTTAGACTTTCCATGCATTGTCCGAATTGTTTTGCACAACGAATCATGTTTTCCTCCTCAATGAGTAAGAACCCATCCCAAACCTGCAAAATAAAACCAATCTTTCCTTTCCCATTAACATTAACAAATCCAAACTCAAGTATTGATATCAATGGAATCAAAAGAACACACTCAAATTCACAAGATAAAAACTCATTAGCATATATATGATGATCACAATCAAACTCAATAAATGCTAAAGAATTTCCCCAAGTGTTGACAAAACTCGGAATATCATCAAAACAAATATTATCATATTTTCCCATGAAAGAATGCAAAATATGATTAACATGAAAACATTTAATGCATTAGTTAATCACAATGATTTAACTAAACATGTATGTAAACCATATCTCAATCCAATCCGATGATAATCACTTTTCAAATCAATACCATAGGATAGCAAATCATGTAATGAATTTTTTTAAAATGGAATAACATGATTACTACCATAGTCAACTAACGACAATTCGTGTAAAGATTGCCTAGCATGAAAACCCAACTCATTACATGTATAAGAAAACCTAGAATGAATTTCATGCAAGTAAGAACATTGATAACGAGAATATAACGCATGCTCATAAACTAACTCAATAAATATCAAATATCCTCCATAATTTATAATAAAGACGATTCTACCATCAAAATAGTCAAACAAAAATTTCCCATTGGAAGCATGAAAACATGTTTTAAATAACTCATGAAAACACTAGATGCATCAATTAACTTAACAGAAATAACTATCCATCTATACAACTCACAGGTTGACACAACTTTCCATTCATCACTTTCTCTTATGCTAATTTGATTAGGCAACATCATCACATGGTCATTATCAACAAATGCAGATAAAACACAAGTACTGTGTAATTTATCAAACATATTATCTAAGCAAAGAAAACAATAATGATACTTATTTACCAATTCGAAATCAATGCACAAGCTCGACATCCTTTCCTTCTTATGTACTATGATCTCATGAATAGCACACAAACTCATGTCTTCATCCACTATACCTGTTTTGATGAAGATGGACTCCATTAATTCTCCAACCTGCCTTGGTAACTCCGTCGTCTCCTCGGGACTACTACAAGCTGGTTGATACGGAATGATAGCTCGGGGTATATCCTCAACAACCTGTATAAGACACAAAACAGAACTAAATAAAGAAGAGTTAATTTGGTTAGTATTCATAAGCATCGTCTTGTACGAATGTATAGTCATTGGCTTTTTAAAATACAATTCACTTTCCATCTCACTCTTTTTTTTTATAGGCATTAATTTCTTCTCTTTCTTCTTTATGCTCACCCTCTCATTTGTTTTTCTCTCGTTTATTTTCACTCTCTCTTTTCTTTTCATCCTCATTTTTCTCAATCTCTCTTTTATTGTCATCCTCACTATTTTCAACCTTTTCTTTTTCATTCTTTTCAATCTTTTGTACAATTTCTTTTTTTCGTTCACTTCCACTTGTATTTTCTTCCTCGGGATTATGGACTTCATCTCTAACATTGGAATCTAACAACTCTCCTTGGACCGCATATTCTATTATATTTTCTTCTTCTTTCGGCTGGTCTTGCTCCTTTCGCGCCTGTCGGGTGTTTTGTAGCTGCTTCATCCATTCTTCCCACATCTTATCAAAGTTGTTCTCTTTGATCTCCTTAGTAGATACTCGTTCCTTATACACCTTAGGAGTTTCTCGTGACTGTCTCCGATGCAAATCTCTATGCCTATGATCTTTCCTTTCATCATCCCAAGTTAATCGCCTTGAAGGTTGCTCGACATATTTTGGAGTTGCATAATCATCACGATTTTCAATTCTTCCCATGTCTCGATCGGACGCTCTCCACGTCTTTCCCTACTAATCTCAAATCGATCCTACCATGTAGCTGCATAATCAGAAAAATGTAGAATTGTAAGTTTGATCTTCCTACGCTCGGAATAATCATGATATTCAAACTCTCGCTCCTTCCTTTTCTCCCATCTCAAATATGCTTCTGGATCAATCCTACCTTGGAAAGTATTCCTTCGAGACCCATAAGAATTTTCATAACCATACTCATACATATTTGCTGCAAAACAAAGGTTAGTAGATAAAGAAAATTTTTCTGCACACACTCCTTTACGTGTTTCGCTCAAACAGTATATCACATAATTATGAACCGCTCGTGTATCACTCTATTGGTTTTTACCTTCAATTGATCTCACACTCTTGTCTTTTACCGCTCTATATTCCCTCTAATAGGTTCTTTTTGAATTCACCAAACAGAATCATAATTTTCTATTTAATTCAAAAATAACTTATCACAAAACAAAATATAGCAAGTGTGACGTATGAAAACCAATAAAATCCCACAATCGCCACTTATAACCTTCTTCAACGAAACCCCAATATCTTCAAAAATTCACGAAACCAATCAATTGAAAATAGATAATAATTTCTTCAATTTTTCCTCTCTTTTTTCACGAATATCACTTTTTTTTCTATTTTTTTCTCACAATTTTTTTTAAAAATATATTCAACACAAAAAATAAGATAAATAACCTGCTAGAAGACTTAGCTTTGATACCAAATGATAGACTGCACGGTACGCTTGCGTGAGGTGGTCGTCGCCCGGATCATTTTCAACAAGTTATAAGGTGGAACGCTCACGACATCTTAACTTAACGCCTATAAAGAGACGAGAACCTTGGTACAATCGATTGCGCAAGGAAGTTGCGTTGAATGGAACATCAATGACAACTTGACCCCTCGCTTATATGTAAGCGATAACCTTGGTACAATTAACGATTGATGCGCTAGAAGACGCCACACACAACTATGAATTGTTGTATGATAAGTCAATTGAACATTCATAGACAAACCATGAATAATTCAAGAGTTCTCAAAGAACCAAAAAGAAGAATAATCTCACAAACGTTTATTAATAATCTCAAGTCTTCCTATTACATAACCCATGTATTCTATTTATACTAATAGAATAAACCCTAAAGAAACCACAAATCCTAAAAGGAATCGAAACAATAGTTAACAAGTAATTAGAAATCAAATCAAACTAACAAATATCCTAATTACAATAGAAATCTAAAAGATATCAAAAATTCCTAAAATTAAGGAAAGAAATATGATAAAATCTTCAAAAATGCGTTCCTCGGGATCCGTGTACGCGCCCCGGCGCTCCAAATTACACTGAGTTCAGCGCCCTGGCGCTGCAAGGTAAAAAGTTCCCTGGATCCCAGCGCCTTGGCGCTGGTTTTTAGGCCTATTCCAGCGCCCCAGCGCTGGTCTTGCCAAATTGAACTTGTAAATTTTTTCACGAGCTTCGATTTGACAAGTGGCACGTCCCATAACTTGTGACACTCCCAAATTCGGGTACCAATACCTCAAATCTAGTGATCACGATAAAGTACATCCATACACTTCTAAACAACATAAATCAACTAATGCGGAATAAATAAACATATGTTGTTCATTACAAAAGGTTTACTACGGTCCCAAGGTCTATAACCTTAAATAAATACATCGCAGAATACTTAATAATACAAAACAATTCCACGATTTCATAATAGGATAGTACATATTGAAAGTAGTATGCACACAAGCCAATCATATTTGATATGATGTAGCGTATACTTTGTAATCTTATTCATTTATTAATAAAGGAATTGATTTTCTTAAAAGGCATTTTATATTATCTACATAGTGCTGTTATATTAAATGTGATAAACCCATAGTTTTGAGCAATGCTTTTAGAATCATGATGGTGATCATGCTAATGAGATCTAAATTCAAGATAGCTCACAAACTAAAATTGTTCCTAATCGTTGGATTACTAAATTGGGGATTAGTGAATCCGGATAGATTAGTACATACGTTGCTTGCTCTTAGGAAGAGGATGATTGATCTCATAATCATTTGTGTGGAGACACTAAAGCAAGTATGTAGGTGCTTATTAGAGAATAAGTTCACTGAACGTGACTCGCTAAGGAATACCTAATGGAGTTTTACTCGCCTGTCAATAGGAATTCCTCTAGTGATAGTAGTACAAGTGATCCTTGGACTTGAGATCATCATAGTATCTTGTGTATGATGAGTTATACTTTGACATGTCCCTTAAGACCTTGTGGGTATATCAAAGGGTATGATTGGGTATAATTAGTTGTACATGGAGATAGGTGAATGATCAACAAAGAATCTACCTCGTCTAGTAAAAGATGTGAATGTCCTATGTGATTCGATAAATGATAACTCAGTAGTCCTTGGCCAAGGCAGAATGAGATTAGAAAGGAGTTTCTAATTTGCATTATTTAGAGTTATGCATTTGGGAATCGAAATACATATAATTAAATAAAATAAGACTTGACAGTAAATCCATGTCTTATATTTAATTGGGACATTGTATGGTAGAAGGATTGAATTGTACGGTAACTATCTACTCAAAGGTTCTTTTGTGATTAATGTTGAAATCTATATTATCTGGAAAGTCGTTGATCGCTAAGGGGGCTTACCCTTATTGTAAAATAAATGTTATTTATTTAAATGAATTAAATAGTTTAATTTATTTATTTAAATAAGATTAGAATTGTTCTAATTGATTTATTCACAACCGGTTTAATATGGAGAACCTAAAGGGTCACACCGCAAAAGGAAAATATTTATTTAAGAAGTAAATGGCATAATGGTAATAATAAGTTAAGTGTATTTAATTTAATCTATGGAGATAGAATAAATTAAATAGCTTAATATTTATTATTTAATATTTTGGAAATATTAAATATAAATTAATAAGAGGAGTCTTATTATTATTATTACTATTACTATTATTTAATTCCTAATAGGGATTGAGAATTAATTAATAGAAGTACTCTCCCATGAATTCCTAATTAGATTAGGAGCATTATTAATTAAAGGAGTTTAATTATAATACAAACCCTAATCCTAAATTGTTTAGGGAAGGGTTATTCCTACATCTATAAATAAGAGGGGTCTTATCATAGATTAGGGTTACACACTCTTGCATTAGATTGTGGAGAGCAATTTCTATAGAGATAGAAACTAGGGTTTTGCCAAATACCCAACTTCTTGAATACTTGTTCTTCCTTGGTGGATCACCTCTAGAGGCCAAACACTTGGGTGGCTAACGTTGATCAAAGAAAGGAATCACACCGTAGCATTCGAGGAGAACACGAAGGACTAGGAGTTGAACTTGTACCCGAGGAAGCTTTGTTCTACGAGGGTATAATTCTTATTCTCTTTCTCTTTCGTTTATATCGTTAATTGAGCACATAGATTGATCTTGGTGATGGTTTGTATAAAATTTTTAAAATCTGTTTTTATCGCGCTTCCGCACTATTTATGTAATTTGATTACATGATCGCGCTATATACAAACCTAACAGTGGTATCAGAGCCTAATCTTGTGCTAATTATCGATTTTGATGATTCCATGTATGCTTGATATGTGATTGGATCGAAATTTTTTGGGCAGAATAAAAATTTTTCTGAATCAGCGACACGGCGCAGCTGCGCCGCCTCCAGTTCATTCTGGAGCGCAGCTGCGCCGAAACCCAGAATCGTTTTTTTTTCTGGGGAGCAGCGCAGCTGCGCCGTTGCCCAGTTCATTCTGGGCGCAGCTGCGCCGGTAAGCAGAATCTGAAAAAAATATTTTTTCTTCAATTAAAATAAATGGTTTATTTAATTGATATAAGTTTAAAATAAAGTGTTTATTTTATCTGGAATAGGATTTCAGATTGCTAAAATTAAAGGAGTTTAATTTGGATTTGGTTTTTGATTAAAATAAAAGAGTTTATTTTGTTTCAAAACTAAATATTAGCAAAACGTTTGCCCATTAATTGATATCAATGCAGATATGGAATGGATTTATTATTCATGAGATGAATGTTATTTATTGATACATATAGAGATATGTATGATAATAAATAGGGATTGATTATGGACGATTGACCAATGTGTGATTGGATTTATTTTAGTGGATGCTTGAATGTATGGGTTTTTTATAAATGGGGTCTGCGTACCTCGTCTTCTCTAATTTTTCTTAATGTAAATTCTATCTCCCTCCTATGTACTTCCCCTTGACTGCTGATCAAGGTTTCTATTTATTGTAAATAGCTTTTGTAATAGGACTAGTTAGAATTAATTTTTGAAGAATTGGAGACAAAGGAGCAAGGAGCGCTTGAAGACCCGTTTGTAATGGAGCCCGGGTTTAAATGTAATAGTTATATTTAAATTTATTCTTGCACCCTAGGTTTGACCTTTTGGTTCACTTGGTGGCTCTAGTGAACCAAACTAGAATAAAAGTCCATAATCAATCCGGGTAGAATATAGTATTCTATATGTGCATGCTTTATTATTATATATATATTATATATTATCCAACATGCTTCGCATGTAAAATAATATGACGCGTATTTTATATATATATGTGCATGCGCGCTAAACAAGATGAGACTAATAATAATAAACCCCTCAAAGAAATTATATTAAGTCCTAAGCGTTCAAAGATATTTGGAATATCGAACGTCGCCTTCTAGCATGGTAAAGCAATAGAGTATTAAATGTTTAATATGAGTTTGTTGTGTCACCACAAGGCAAGTATTAAATATTTAAGATGTTGCTTTATCACATTTGATGCTTATAAATAGACTGAACGATGCTGTTTTGTTGTGTCACCACAAGGACAGTGTTTTTCTTTCGAATATATGGAAGTGCTAGGTTGGACTTAACTTGGATAATTTTGATTCGGATGTGTCACCACTTGATCAAAATAATCTAAGAGGCAAAATAAAAGGAGTTACATAGTGATGTAATTGACAATAGTTGTCTACCTATTTAATTATATATCGCTTGTTGTGTCACCACAAGGCTATATACATTTGAAATGGGATCCTTAATCTCACTAGCAAATCTTTAATTAGAATTGCCGAACTATATAATGAGGGTAATATAGTTTGATGAAAATAGTGGGAGATACCAATTTAAAATAAAGACCTAATTTATTTTGGTAATTAATTAAATGAATGTATGCTAAAATGTTGTCTATTTCACATGCAGAATTTAAAAATGTCAAACTCACTATCACTGCGTAGCATACTTGATGCTAACAAACTGACCGGACCGAATTACACGGACTGGTTAAGGAATCTGAGAATTGTTCTCACTGCTGAAAAGATTTCTTATGTCCTAAATTTGCCAGCCCCTGCAAGTGTTGCAGAAACAGCCTCTGAGGAAGAGATTGCTACTTTTAGAAAGTGGCAAGATGATGCAATCTTGGCTCAATGCATCATGCTCGCATCCATGAGTAACGAGCTTCAGCGTCAGCATGAAACTATGGATGCTCCTACTATATTGCTGCACCTCAAAGAGTTGTATGGTGAGCAAAGTAGGACTGCTAGATATCAGATATCTAAGGAGCTCTTCCGATCTCGTATGACCGAGGGCACTGCTGTTGAGACTCATGTCCTTAAGATGATCAATCTGATTGAACAACTTGGACAACTTGGGTTCGTGATGGATGGGGAGTTAAGCCAAGATTTGATCTTGCAGTCACTCCCGGACACCTTCTCACAATTTGTTGTGAATTTTCACATGAATAAGTTGGACGTCAGCTTGCCTGAGTTACTTAACATGCTGAAAACTGCTGAAGGTCACTTCTCATCCAACAAGAACCAAGTCTTACTAGTGGATGATTCTTCCAAGAAAAGGAAGAGGCCCAAGGTATCTTCTGAAAAGAAGAAAAACAAGAAGGCTAAGGGTAAGGCAAAGAAAAAGGATAATAATAAGAAACCTGATCCAGATAGCAAAGGAATTTGCTACCATTGCAATAAGCCGGGACATTGGAAGAGGAACTGCAAGGAGTATCTTGCGGGCCAAAAGAAGCTTGGAGAAGCTTCGACTTCTGATCTAGGTTTGTTCATGATTGAAATTAATTTTTCTGAAAGTCAAAATTCTACTTGGGTATTGGATACCGGCTGTAGTTCTCACATATGTAATAATATGCAGGGACTAAGCAGAAGTAGGAAGCTGAACAAGGATGAAGTCATCCTACGAGTTGGAAATGGAGCAAAGGTTGCTGCATTGGCTGTAGGGACTTATTGTTTAGCACTGCCTTCGGGCAAGTTTATTAGTTTAAATAACTGTTATTATGTTCCAACACTCATTAGAAACATTATTTCAATTTCTGTATTGGATATGGATGGTTTTGATATTATAATAAAGAACAACTGTTGTTCTATTTATAATAAAAATGTTTTATATGGTGTTGGCAATTTACTGAATGGACTTTACATACTTGACTTGCATGAAAATATACTTCAAATTGAACAAACTAAGAAAAGAAAAAGAGATGATGTTAATTATACCTTTATGTGGCACTGTAGACTCGGTCATATCAATGAAACAAGATTATCCAAGTTGCATAATGATGGGCTTTTAGAGCTATCTGATTACGAATCATATCCAACTTGTGAATCTTGTCTCATGGGTAAGATGACTAAATCCCCTTTTAGTGGAAAAGGAGAAAGAGTTACAGAGTTGTTAGCGTTGGTACACACAGACGTTTGTGGACCTATGACAACGAATGCACGAGGAGGGTATTCTTATTTTATTACTTTCACTGATGATCATTCTAGATTTGGATATGTGTATTTAATGAAATACAAATCTGAATCGTTTGAAAAGTTCAAAGAATTCAAAAGTGAAGAAGAGAAACAAACTGGTAAGAGTATTAAGATTCTTCGATCGGATCGAGGAGGGGAATACTTGACCAATGAGTTTCTCAATTGTCTCAAAGAAAATGGTATAATCTCACAATGGACTCCACCAGGGACGCCACAGTTGAATGGTGTATCTGAAAGGAGAAATCGAACATTGTTGGACATGGTTCGATCCATGATGAGCTTTACCGACCTTCCAGTATCCTTCTGGGGTTATGCCCTAGAATCGGCTGCATACCTACTTAACAAGGTACCTACCAAATCCGTCCCAAAGACTCCATATGAGATATGGACAGGGAGGAAACCAAATCTTAAGCATGTTAAGACTTGGGGTTGTCCAGCTTATGTCAAAAGGTTTGAGCATGATAAGCTGAAGACTAGATCCGACAAATGTAGATTCGTGGGATACCCTAAAGAAACATCAGGGTATTATTTCTATCATCCTACTGATCAAAAGGTGTTTGTAGCAAAACACGCTGCCTTCTTGGAAAAGGAGTTTATCCTCGAAGGGGTCAGTGGGAGTAAGATATATCTTGAAGAAGTTTCAAGAACCACAAAATACTACGGATCAAAGTCAGGTACCTGACCAAGTAGAAGAACCTACTGTACCACTACCTATTCGTAAATCTGGAAGAGTACCGAAGATACCTGAGAGGTATGGATTCATCATAGAGGATGATGATGAGGTACGCATCATAGAAGATGATGATCCATTGACTTACGAAGAGGCTATGAGTAGTGAAGACTCAGAGAAATGGCTAGGAGCCATGAAATCCGAGATGGACTCCATGTATGAAAACCAAGTATGGACTTTGGTTTCATCACCTGAGGGCATTAAGCCTATTGGGTGTAAATGGGTCTTTAAGAGAAAGACTGGAGCAGATGGCAAGGTAGAGACCTATAAGGCCCGACTGGTTGCAAAAGGTTTCAAACAAAGACAAGGAGTTGACTATGATGAAACCTTCTCACCAGTAGCTATGCTCAAGTCCATTCGGATTTTGCTTGCAATTGCAGCTTATTATGACTACGAGATCTGGCAAATGGACGTGAAAACGGCCTTCCTCAATGGAGAGCTTGAGGAGAATGTATATATGATACAGCCAGAGGGTTTTGTTTCAACGGTTGGAACAAACCAAGTCTGTAAGTTACAACGATCCATTTATGGATTGAAGCAAGCTTCTCGAAGGTGGAACATCCGTTTTGATGAGATAATCAAAAGGTTTGATTTTATCAAGAACGAGGATGAACCATGTGTGTACAAGAAGGTTAGTGGGAGCGCTATATCATTCCTTGTATTATATGTTGATGATATATTACTGATAGGGAATGATGTTCCTATGCTACAGTCGATCAAAATTTGGTTATCTAAACACTTCTCCATGAAGGACTTGGGTGAGGCATCCTATATTTTGGGGATAAAGATCTATAGAGATAGATCTAAAAGGATGCTCGGCTTGACCCAAGGAAAGTACATTGACTCGATGCTAAAGAAGTTTAGCATGGAAGATTCCAAGAGAGGTCTCATGCCGATGAGCCATGGAATACATCTCTCCAAGAAACAGGCCCCAAAGACACCTGAGGAGAGAGACCGGATGAGTAAGATTCCTTATGCTTCAGCAATAGGATCTATCATGTACGGTATGATATGTACTAGACCAGATGTCGCTCATGCACTTAGTGTAACCAGCAGATATCAGTCGAATCCAGGAGAAGAGCACTGGAAGGCAGTGAAAAAACATCCTAAAGTACTTGAGAAGAACTAAGAATGTATTTCTTGTCTACGGTGGGTCTGAATTAAAACTAGAGGCTATACAGACTCAAGTTTTCAAACGGACCAAGATGACAGTAAATCCGTTTCAGGGTATATGTTTACCTTAAACGGTGGCGCAGTGAGTTGGAAGAGTTCCAAGCAGCAAACAGTTGCTGATTCGGTGACAGAGGCAGAGTACATAGCTGCAAGTGAAGCTGCAAAGGAAGCTGTTTGGATGAAGAAGTTCATAACTGAACTTGGAGTGGTTCCTAGCATTAGAGGAGCAGTACCTTTATTCTGTGACAACAACGGAGCTGTTGCGCAGGCTAAGGAACCCAGGTCTCATCAGAAATCCAAACACGTGTTGCGGCGGTTTCATTTGATTAGAGAGATCATTGAAAGAGGAGATGTCACCCTGGAGCGTGTAGACTCTCAAGACAACATTGCAGATCCATTTACTAAAGCTTTAACTCAACAGCAGTTTGATCGTCACTTAGAGAAGATGGGTATTAGATACCATGGCGATTGGCTTTAGTGCAAGTGGGAGATTGAAAGTAGTATGCACACAAGCCAATCATATTTGATATGATGTAGCGTATACTTTGTAATCTTATTCATTTATTAATAAAGGAATTGATTTTCTTAAAAGGCATTTTATATTATCTACATAGTGCTGTTATATTAAAATGTGATAAACCCATAGTTTTGAGCAATGCTTTTAGAATCATGATGGTGATCATGCTAATGAGATCTAAATTCAAGATAGCTCACAAACTAAAATTGTTCCTAATCGTTGGATTACTAAATTGGGGATTAGTGAATCCGGATAGATTAGTACATACGTTGCTTGCTCTTAGGAAGAGGATGATTGATCTCATAATCATTTGTGTGGAGACACTAAAGCAAGTATGTAGGTGCTTATTAGAGAATAAGTTCACTGAACGTGACTCGTTAAGGAATACCTAATGGAGTTTTACTCGCCTGTCAATAGGAATTCCTCTAGTGATAGTAGTACAAGTGATCCTTGGACTTGAGATCATCATAGTATCTTGTGTATGATGAGTTATACTTTGACATGTCCCTTAAGACCTTGTGGGTATATCAAAGGGTATGATTGGGTATAATTAGTTGTACATGGAGATAGGTGAATGATCAACAAAGAATCTACCTCGTCTAGTAAAAGATGTGAATGTCCTATGTGATTCGATAAATGATAACTCAGTAGTCCTTGGCCAAGGCAGAATGAGATTAGAAAGGAGTTTCTAATTTGCATTATTTAGAGTTATGCATTTGGGAATCGAAATACATATAATTAAATAAAATAAGACTTGACAGTAAATCCATGTCTTATATTTAATTGGGACATTGTATGGTAGAAGGATTGAATTGTACGGTAACTATCTACTCAAAGGTTCTTTTGTGATTAATGTTGAAATCTATATTATCTGGAAAGTCGTTGATCGCTAAGGGGGCTTACCCTTATTGTAAAATAAATGTTATTTATTTAAATGAATTAAATAGTTTAATTTATTTATTTAAATAAGATTAGAATTGTTCTAATTGATTTATTCACAACCGGTTTAATATGGAGAACCTAAAGGGTCACACACCGCACCAGGAAAATATTTATTTAAGACGTAAATGGCATAATGGTAATAATAAGTTAAGTGTATTTAATTTAATCTATGGAGATAGAATAAATTAAATAGCTTAATATTTATTATTTAATATTTTGGAAATATTAAATATAAATTAATAAGAGGAGTCTTATTATTATTATTATTACTATTACTATTATTTAATTCCTAATAGGGATTGAGAATTAATTAATAGAAGTACTCTCCCATGAATTCCTAATTAGATTAGGAGCATTATTAATTAAAGGAGTTTAATTATAATACAAACCCTAATCCTAAATTGTTTAGGGAAGGGTTATTCCTACATCTATAAATAAGAGGGGTCTTATCATAGATTAGGGTTACACACTCTTGCATTAGATTGTGGAGAGCAATTTCTATAGAGATAGAAACTAGGGTTTTGCCAAATACCCAACTTCTTGAATACTTGTTCTTCCTTGGTGGATCACCTCTAGAGGCCAAACACTTGGGTGGCTAACGTTGATCAAAGAAAGGAATCACACCGTAGCATTCGAGGAGAACACGAAGGACTAGGAGTTGAACTTGTACCCGAGGAAGCTTTGTTCTACGAGGGTATAATTTTTATTCTCTTTCTCTTTCGTTTATATCGTTAATTGAGCACATAGATTGATCTTGGTGATGGTTTGTATAAAATTTTTAAAATCTGTTTTTATCGCGCTTCCGCACTATTTATGTAATTTGATTACATGATCGCGCTATATACAAACCTAACACATATAACTATTCCTTAAGCTTTCCTTTGCTTTTGTCCACTTTGGAACTCTCCGGCTTAACTGTAATAGGTTCATGATATAGCAAGGGTGAGCAACTACTTTGCTCAGCAAGTTTAAAATGAATAAAAAAGATATATCATGAATGAATGAGAACAATAATCGCATAGTTCAATAATTTAAGAACGTCAAAGAAGTAGCTAACAATATAATCAAAGTTCAAATGAAGAAATGAATATTAATTATTTACTGCTGAGTGGTCCAATAGACCATGAACTTTTGGCCAAAGGATCAGTCATTCAACTGACCCTTTTAAACGCCTGGCCCGTCAGTAGTACTCGAGGGGATTAGCCTCTCGTACCCTATGTATATGCATAACATTTAACTCTGACTGCATCGAATAACCGACACACTAAAATCACCTAATAAGGGTTGCTCTCTTAGTCCAAGAATCCATACCAACAACCGGTTTGAATAGCTTTTAAAATAATAACATGTACATGTCTAGCCGAAACAAATAGCGTAGACTATTTCCTTAAACAGTTCATAAATGAAGAACTTAAACGTTTCACAGTCCAATAACAGATAATGAATTCAAATGCACAAGGTGCGAATATCAATAATTATCTTTGAGGTGGAGTAATTGACAATAATTAATCCACTAATATAGTTTGAAAGTAATAACTCAATTTGAGTCATGGAACTTGCAACAATATACAACATTTGTATAAGATAGGAAACATGCTCAAATAAAAATAGTTGAGTAAGGAACTTGCAATAATATAAAATACTTGCTCCATCAATAAATAACTCGCACAATAAATAAAAGTTGTACGGTTGAGAAAAAACCTACCCAATATTAAATTGAGTTAGGGTAATTTGCCCAACACAAGGGTTAGACAAGCGTTAGGAACTGGCCTCGAGCGTCTGCTACAGAATTATAGAATACGCTCTTCAATTATCCTAGACATGTAAGTACATATTGATGCGTGTATTTTATACACACAAATTGGGTACTTTTAGCCTTGATAATTTGTAAGTCTTTAGCTATTTCGTTTGGTTTTATATGTTTTCATCTTATTGTTGTGTAATATAGTTTTGTATCACTTTTATATGTTTTTGTAGGCTATTATGTGTTTTTACGTTGTTTTGTAGGAATTGAAATAAAGGCCCCTTTGATCGATGCGTTTTTGGCTTGAATCTAACATTTCCGCTGCTTGTTTCTCAATTTGACCCATGATGCAATCCGAATCTCTCAATACTCAAAGAACGAAAGTTGTAGATCATTGTCTTAGCTTTTTATAACATCCAGAATCATCCAATTTGAAGTTCGTACGAGAGAGTTATGGTCATTTTACCGTCGGATTTAACATAGATTTTACACAACAGTTTCTTCGGACTCAATTTTAGCCTTGCTCCGGCCATTATATCGATAAGCTCCAGTTATAAACGTTGTAGAGCTACTTCTTAGCTTTTCATAGCCTACTTAATCGCCTTAATCCGAGTTCGGACGAAGAAGTTATGGTCATTCTACCAACAGACGTCAAAACTGATTTTGGCTACAGATGCGAGCTCGCCGGGGCGAGCTCCCCAGGCCATTTCTGGCACCGGGGCGAGCTCGTCGCGGGATACAGCGGATTTTGCGATTTTTGGACCAAAAACTCGGGGGCTAAGCTAGGGTTTCATAGACCCATCTGATATAACACCAAGGTGGCGGCTGGAACTCATATTCTAACACATTCTAACTCCATCTAACTCATTCTAACATCAAATCTAGTGAGAAAGAAGCTACAAAATACATCATCAAGAAGGAAATGGCCTGCAATACAAGGATTTTTCAGCAATTTTCAAGGAGCAAGTGAGGCAAGGAATATCAATTCTTGAGAGAAAGCTAGAGAAGAAGCATCAAACCATTAAGCAACAATTGAATATCTCCACAAAGGAGTTTTATCATTCTATCTCTTGTATGTCCTTAATTTGAAATTCCATCATGATGAATAGATCGAATATGATGTTTTATGTAGTTACTATGAACTAGAACTAATTTTCTAAGATTTCAATGGAACCTAATACATAGTTTGAATTGAATGCTCTCTCTTTGATGTTGATTAATTATTTTTGATTGGATATCATAATTTGTGCTTTATATATTAATTACCTAGCTAGTAATTACCTTGGGAACTTATATGGAATTGAGAGAGGAAGTATAGGTTGAGACCTTGTTATGATATCATGTGAAAATTAGATATTCCTATGGGTAATTTATGAAATTAAGTGACGTGTGTTTTATTTATTACCCTCATGAATGGATAATTTGATTGTGTTTAGGATAGACATATACCTAAATACCACATGTATCCATTGGAAAATCCATGCTTAATGATTTCTATTGCGAAAGTTGGTAATTGATGGAGTAGTTAATGAGGTTTTGTGACATACACCTTACTAATTGTTCTTGATATGAGAATCTTGCTAGTGTGTAGAATAGAGATATATCTATACACCGCATTGAGAAATGCGTATTTGACCATCGAGTGAGGCTTGTATATACTTGTGATTTCTCGGAGAACGATTCTTATGATTTAACTAGTTGAAAAGAGAGAGTTAGGACATTTAAATGAAGTGTTGGGGGAAATTGTGATCTTAGACTATTTAATATTAGATTTCATTATATTAAAGCTTTCCATAGTTCTTTGATTATTTGTTATCTTCATTATTGCAAAACAACAAAAATAATTATCGTTTGTTTAAATAAGATGGAGATGATAAAAGGTTAATACTTGGAAAAGACTAGTAATAATTCCTCATGGGATCGATACTTTACTTACTCTTTATTACTTGTTGACCGCGTATACTTGCGCGTATTTGTCGTTATATTAATCGGACAACAAGTTTTTGGCGCCGTTGCCGGGGAATTATTTTTCTAGTATTTTTTCAATATTAGTCATAATCAAATTAGTCTTAATTTAAACTTGTATATAAATTTACTTTTAGTTTATTTTATCATTTATTTTTCTGTTTTAATGCTATCTTCTTTGCAAAGTACACCATGGATGACTTTGTTGATCAATGGTCGTACATGAGTATGACTCAACCAAGGAAAACTGGGATTGATAGACTCAATGCATTTTCTGCATTGTCAGCATAATTTGAGACACTTTCAAGGAAGGTTGATGCTTTAGTATCACAAAATATTCAAAGTGTGGTGGTGATTTGTGATTATTGTGCTGGAAACCATCCGAGTCACCAATGTTCCATCGGTTTTGAGTCGGTATGGTATGGTGGCGACTTCGGCGATTACCCCAACAGTTATAACTATTCCAATGATTATCATCATAGTTGGGAAAATCATTCGACTTTTTCATGGAGCCATAATAATCAAATTCAAACCTTTACTCCAAGCCAATCATACACTCTAGACTCTCAGGATCAAGCTCCTATTCAAGAAGAGAGGATGTCAAACTTTTAGGAACTTGTGTCCAAGATGATGACTTCGAATGAGGAGATGTTGAAAAGTCAGGAAATGTCTATTCGAAATCTTGAGAACCAAATTAGGGAACTTATCAACGTCATTAGTAATCTTCCTCAAGGTGAATGGCCCAATAACATGGTTCTTGAGATTGATGGGCGACCCACGCCAAATCTGCAACTGGATTAGCCACAAGATGTCGAAAGTGGGGAGCGGGAAAAGGAGGCCGAGGATCCAGCCTTGAGTTCCAACAAAGATGAGTCGATTGTATTAATACCCCAAGTGCCTTCGCCACCAAAGTTCAAGATTCTAGTCAGTTTTGTAGTCCCGTGCCCAATTGGTAGTCATGTCTTAGGCAGGGCTCTATGTGACAATGGAGCTAATATAAATTTGAACACATGGTGTGATGAATTAGGGGTCCAAGAGAAGAAAGCTGAAAATTCTTTTGTGTTTGAAGAGCTTCAATTCAACATTCCTTTCACAAACACAATGGAGCAAGCACCTAGCTATGTGAATCTCTTAAATGAGATTGTTCCTAAAAGTGACAAGCCAGGTGAACTTGATACAATTACTCTTACTGAGGAGAAGCCCTCAAATATTACATGGCTATCAATGGATGGTGGGTTCCTCAATTATCGAAGGGGAATTGGATAAAAACAGGAAGTTATCAAGCCGAGGACTATAAACCCAGCGCTTGATGGGAGACAACCCATTATCTCTATTCGTATCCTTTATGTTTAGTTGTTATATTTCAATTTCGCAAGTTTCAAATTTTCAAGTTTCTAAGTTTTCAATGCATGTGTTTTTGTTAGTTTAGCTTGTGACTTTGATTTGCTATTTAGGCCTATTCTTTGCTCAAATTGTCTAATGTATGCTTGGTATGTTGCATTGTATCAAGTTGGGTGTGTTGAGAATGGTCGTTGCTTTGAATTGTGAAAAATCAAGTTTTGGGATACAGGGGGTTGGCGCCCCAACGGCAAATTGAAGAACAAAATTCTCGCCGCGGCGCGAGCTCGCCCCGGCGGAAAAACGCAGTACAATTTCCCGCCCCGGCGAGCTCACAAGGCAAGATTTTCTCGCCCCGATGAGCTAAAAAAAATTTATTTCTTCCCAAGCCGGATTGTATTGTCATTCACACTTCCAAACTCATTCTTCCCCTCTCCCACATGGATTCATCTTAACCCATTGAGCATTCAAAAGAGTCCATCTCCAAATTGAAGGTACTAACAAACAACTTCTTTTGCCAATACAAAGCAAGGTACTCACTCCAATTTTTGCATACAAGTAAGAATTAAATTTGTCAATTATGATGGGTATTCTTGGTTAGTTAAACGGTTATACTCGGTTTTGCATTGGGTAATCATACATAATTGAAATTTGGATAAATGTAAATTGGTTGCCCAATTGAGTTTGTGTTGACTCAATTGGAGGATTTTGGGTTATTCATTGCTATGATTTGATTGAATATTACAATAACTTAGCAATTTTTGTTAAAACTGAGTTTGGGGGAGGTATTTAATGAAGAATTTCAATCAGTGCACTTCACGTAGTCAACGAATGGTCTAAAAGAAAGTTGGCCTTATTGAGCATTGTTTGGTAAGGAATTGCTTGGTTATTATCCGAATGTCGTCCCAATGCATGTTCTTGAACCATAACCGTTACCAGTTTATCCACCATCAGACTCAAATGTTTAGAAGGTTATGGTCGAGCATGACGCTTGTCCAATCAGGGAAGTTCTCAGTTTTCATTTCTTTATCTTATAAACAATGAGGACATTGTTCCCTTTGAGTTTGGAGGTGGATCATATAGCATTGGCATCATGGCGACATAGCATGTCTTAGTTATTTGTGCATTTTAATGTTTGTTGCTATTTTAAAAAAATAATAATAATAATAATAATAATAATAATAAAATATTTTTAAGATGTGTCTCTTGAGCATTGTTTTAATTTGATTTGAACTACGATCCATGGTCTATGATAAGAAATTGTTTGAATTAATTATAACTCATGGAAAATGGATAAATGTTGCTTAGTCCTTGTGCTTAATCGTTATTATTGGTTATTGTTTTGATTATGCGTCCTTTCACTCTTTTGCACTTACCCATGAGTATTGAGCTAGTTGTATGCTTAGAGAAGACTTTTATAACCGAATGCTTGTGGAAAATATCTATAAACTCTAGAACTTGTGTAAACATCACTCGAAGCAAGGTATCCAAATTTGTTGTGTTTGAATTGATGGTCATGTGGTGAGTTGAGATGGAGCGTAAAACGCACTCACTCATGGACACATGCGTAGGAGAGATAGAGCGTAAAATGCACTTACCCACAAGAGTAGACTTAGGATAAGATGGAGCAAAAAATGCACTTACCTAGAGTCTTTTGATTTCAAATTTTTAGAAATTGTGATTTGTATACCTTTGTATTGAGTGATGTGTTAAGCATGTAGTTTTTGTGGCTTATTTTGATTATTTCATAAGGTAATGTGGTTGCATAGCTTCATCCGAGCTTGATTGGTTTAGTGTTATTGGGTACTCACACACACACACGGAAGGGACCTAAAGCAAGCTATAACTAGCTAATTGTAAATCTAGACTTGCAACGTTTTGAAAGTTTCCTTGAGTTTTTATGTGTTTATGCTTTGAGACCATTGTTTAAACTTTTTAACTCATTGCTCAAGATAGTTTTTATTAGAAGTGTTTAATTTTTATAGTTTGTCTATTTTGCTTGAGTACAAGCAAAGGTTTAAGTTTGGGGGTATTTGATGATTGTGTTTTATACACACAAATTGGGTACTTTTAGCCTTGATAATTTGTAAGTCTTTAGCTATTTCGTTTGGTTTTATGTGTTTTCATCTTATTGTTGTGTAATGTAGTTTTGTATCACTTTTATATGTTTTTGTAGGCTATTATGTGTTTTTACGTTGTTTTGTAGGAATTGAAATAAAGGCCCCTTTGATCGATGCGTTTTTGGCTTGAATCTAACATTTCCGCTGCTTGTTTCTCAATTTGACCCATGATGCAACCCGAATCTCTCAAAACTCAAAGAACGAAAGTTGTAGATCTTTGTCTTAGCTTTCTAGAACATCCAGAATCATCCAATTTGAAGTTCGTATGAGAGAGTTATGGTCATTTTACCGTCGGATTTAACATAGATTTTACACAACAGTTGCTTCGGACTCAATTTTAGCCTTGCTCCGGCCATTATATCGACAAGTTCCAGCTATAAAAGTTGTAGAGCTACTTCTTAGCTTTTCATAGCCTACTTAATCGTTTTAATCCGAGTTCGGACGAAAAAGTTATGGTCATTTTACCAACAGACGTCAAAACTGATTTTGGCTACAGATGCGAGCTCGCCGGGGCGAGCTCCCCAGGCCATTTTTGGCGCCGGGGCGAGCTCGTCGCGGGATACAGCAGATTTTGCGATTTTTAGACCAAAAACTCGGGGGCTAAGCTAGGGTTTCATAGACCCATCTGATATAACACCAAGGTGGCGGCTGGAACTCATATTCTAACACATTCTAACTCCATCTAACTCTTTCTAACATCAAATCTAGTGAGAAGGAAGCTACAAAATACATCATCAAGAAGGAAATGGCCTGCAATACAAAGATTTTCCAGCAATTTTCAAGGATCAAGTGAGGCAAGGAATATCAATTCTTGAGAGAAAGCTAGAGAAGAAGCATCAAACCATTAAGCAACAATTGAATATCTCCACAAAGGGGTTTTATCTTTCTATCTCTTGTATGTCCTTCTTAATTTGAAATTTCATCATGATGAATAGATCGAATATGATGTTTTATGTAGTTACTATGAACTAGAACTAATTTTCTAAGATTTCAATGGAACCTAATACATAGTTTGAATTGAATGCTCTCTCTTTGATGTTGATTAATTATTTGTGATTGAATATCATAATTTGTGCTTTATATTAATTACCTAGCTAGTAATTACCTTGGGAACTTATATGGAATTGAGAGAGGAAGTATAGGTTGAGACCTTGTTATGATATCATGTAAAAATTAGATATTCCTATGGGTAATTTATGAAATTAAGTGACGTGTGTTTTATTTATTACCCTCATGAATGGATAATTTGATTGTGTTTAGGATATACATATACCTAAATACCACATGTATCCATTGAAAAATCCATGCTTAATGATTTCTATTGCGAAAGTTGGTAATTGATGGAGTAGTTAATGAGGTTTTGTGACATACACCTTACTAATTGTTCTTGATATGAGAATCTCGTTAGTGTGTAGAATAGAGATATATCTATACACCGCATTTGAAAATACGTATTTGACCATCGAGAGAGGCTTGTATATACTTGTGATTTCTCGAATAACGATTCTTATGATTTAACTAGTTGAAAAGAGAGAGTTAGGACATTTAAATGAAGTGTTGAGGGAAATTGTGATCTTAGACTATTTAATATTAGATTTCATTATATTAAAGCTTTCCATAGTTCTTTGATTATTTGTTATCTTCATTATTGCAAAACAACAAAAACAATTATCGTTTGTTTAAATAAGATTGAGATGATAAAAGGTTAATACTTGGAAAATACTAGTAATAATTCATCGTGAGATCGATACTTTACTTACTCTTTATTACTTGTTGACCGCGTATACTTGCGCGTAATTGTCGTTATATTAATCGGACAACACATATTCACATAACAATTAGTCACATATAAACTTCCATAACTTGGTTTAAGTTATTTTACTACTCATCTTATGCTGCTCGCATTTTATAGTTAAAATAATACGATCAATCTTCAAAAATGTCTCTAGGCATTGCGGCGTTCGAAAATGACGCGACCCACTCATCGCCCCCTTATGATATTTTACTTCAAAATATAACATTGCTCAAAATTCATTTCAATCTGAGTTATAAAAACTCCTTTTCGCAGTTTTTCTTTAACAAAACATCATTCTTGTTTTTATCATATCTCTTTCGTTACTCATTCGTTTTCATTCATTCTTGCGTCAAATTAAAGCTTATACAGTCTATTTTAATTTCATCTAGGCCCTGGTTTCGAGCCATTCTTCAATCAAAACAGGTTTTCACTTTTTACAACCAAGGTCATATTGCTATAAAAATCTGGCCAGCTTTACCCTCTCCCACTAAAACAGTCATAACTAATTCGTTTTAAAACCTTTTTGAGCGATTCTTACGCCCACGCGAAGCTAACTTCCGGGGCTACAACTTTTATGCTTTAACCATTTTTAAATTCTGAACACACAAGTCCAGAAAATTCATACAATGAGCTGGTTCGAATCTGGTTTTCCAGATTGGACAGTTTTGACACATTTCCTTCCAATCGCCAAAACTCCCTCATCCAAGGTCGGAATGCGTTCGTTCCAAAGCCTATAACTTCATAACTCAATGTACTATACTACTCCATAAGCTCACAATTTTTCAAGCAACACATTCATATTAGAATTTGACTCATTGATCATTATTCAATCCATTCTTCATTTTCTAACATGTTTTTACCAAAACTCTTACTACAAATTCGTTTTAACACCTTTTTACTCCGTTCTAACTGGGATATTCTCATAACCCATGGAAATATAACATTATAATAACCAACAAAATTATCAGACATGATTACTAACCCTTAATGTCCTCTAAATCAGTCCATTGTTCATAATTGTCCATTTTCGTCCGTTTTCTTCCTCCTTACGCATGGGTTCAGATTTCTTTCATTCTTGTTCTACTTTTGAGTTATTAATGGTTTAAATAACCTCTGAATATCATCATTAATCGTTCACAACAAAAAAATAACAATCATAACAACAACAAATCCAACCCAGCGAGATAGAAGCTTAAGAAACAAAGAAAGCTTGAAACTAAGGAGAAATGAGTTAGAATATGATGATTACCTCTTGGATTCTCCTTTTTGGTTGCTAAATGATTTAGTTAGAATTTGAGGCTTCCTCTCCTCTTCTCCCTTGCTTCTCCCAAACACTTATACAAGCTTCTTTACTTCACCTACTTGCTTCTCCCTCTAGAATGATTTCTCTCTTTCTCTAATTTCTCTTCTCAATTTTCATTTGGGTAGTATAGCTTTGCAAAATTTTGGCAAATGTTTATGAAGGGGGTATATATAGAAGTTGTTAGCTGGTCTCTTCCCCCAACTCTTTGTATTCTTCATTAGATGGTTTGGTAAGAAGAAGATGAAAGGACTTGGAATTTGGAAAGTTTTCTCCATTTTCTTTTTATTTTCCTTTTCTTTTCTCTCCAACTGTTGGGCTTCCTCTTCATTTCCTTAGTTGCGGATTTCTCCAATTTAGAAATAGTGATCAGCTGTCCAATGGGTCCCACTTTGGCTGATTACTCCCAATTAATACACATTTATCCATTTAATGACCCATTTTACCATTTTGACATCCGAAAATTAATTTTTTTGTGAAGACAGTCAATTCCTACCAAAATCGACATTCTCATCGTCATGGGAATATCCGTTTCATCAAATTCATCTCCGAAATTCGTGTTTGACTTTTTTACCGAAAAAGTCAACCGGTTGACTTTTGACCAAAAAGTCAACCCCGACACAAAATGTGTTTAGGGTCTATTCTGACTAATTTGGACGTTCTGGATTTAAATCCACAGTCCGTTTCTCCAAATTCTAATCTGAACTCAAACTCGAGTTTTAACCACTTAATTTGAAGCGTTAGCTTCTTTAATAAGTTCAAACAATTAAATTAGTTTAAACCAATTATAAATATACATCTCATCATATAAAAATAAATATATGTATATATATAACACATACATATTTATTTAATCACATAAAAATATTACTCATAAAATTCATTTAAATAATATACATCAATATTCATAAGCTCGAATTACAAGGCTATCCAGAATTCACAGTCATTACATAACTCCTCCCGAATCAAAAGTTATGACCGTTTTAAGCTTACTAGTCCTGACAGGAATCTAACTCCAATTAAAATTTGGATCAACGTTTTGGAACAATGTTTGGAGACCCAAACGAACTCGGATTCTTGTAAACCATACATTTTCTGAAAAGCTTGAAACGTCCTCTACAAGCTTCAAACTTGGGTTGTCGCATGTTAACTTGTAATCTCTTGGACTTCCACAAAGTAGCGTGATCACTAATTCCTCCATGAATTGAAACGTAGCTTCATTGCGGATTAGATGACATAAATGAACGCGACCTTGATGACTTGACTTGAGTTGATTTAGTCTCACTAAATAAATGGTATCTAGCAATCCCAAATCATATAATCGATTCTACTCTCGTGGTCCGCTTGAATTCAACTCCACTTTAAACATCTTTGAACAAGTTTTAGTCCAATCACTTAAATTTATTTGAATTATCCCTGGAACTTGAGTTGTATCTTGAATGCTTGATGCGAGTCTGGTCAGGATCTCATTATTTATTCAATTCATTTAAATTCTTTTATACATTTAAATTTTTTAATTTAATTTTATTAAACATCAACTTAGACCAAACAAATGAATATTCCATGCTCCCAAAACCATACAGTCCCATTAGTGTTAATGTTAAAATCTTGACACAATTAATTAAATTTTAGTATAATACAATGACACGAATTCCCGTACCACAACATGATTTTTCCGTACTTTCAATAAAGAAGAAGATTGGCGCGTGTAAGTGAAATGAGCAGATAGTGTAATGAAGTCTGTAGCCAGTGATACTTTAAGTGGGGCCAACTGCCAAAATTTATAACCGGCGGACATGAATCCTCCACTTTCAACTTCATTGTTTCTGTCTTGTAATTGTGGACTGAAAAAGCTATATAAACCTTGTATTGTTAATAATTTACTAAATAACATAGAGCGGACAAAGAACAAGAAGCATAACCACAAAAATACAAACAACCCACATCTTATTATATTATAAGGATATTATATTATAGAAGATATGTAGAACCTTAAAACCCTAGGTGGGAGGCAGCATCCACATTAGGACCATTATGTAAGGTGTTGGCACTTTCATTTCTTTTTCAGCATAAAAGACCCACTTCTTCTTTTTGCCATTCATTTCAAGATCTCTCTTTCTCTCTCTTTATTTCTCTCATTTTTATGTTTATTTTTGTACCCACATTGTGCATTGCAGAGCATCAAGTTTGTTGAATATGCAAGGGGAGGAATCTTTAAATATTTATGCTTCATCTTGCTTTGGGTCATCACAATGAGATTAGGTGAGTTTAATCTTTTTCTTGTTTTCTTTTCCTCTCTCAATTTATAGTAATGTATACTCAGTCACTCTCATATGTTTATTATGCATTTATATAGTACACAAGAAATTAGCTGGTACATTAGGAACATTTACCTTTACTCTTGTTGCTTTTATTTCCAAAGACAGATGTTTCCTTTTATGTAAATAATAAATAAATGCAATAAAAATTCAATACCCCTAAAACTGAGAAAACCCATGATTAAATCCCAGGAAATATTTGCTTCTTTTTATAATTCAAATTTTCAAACTGTGCAATTGTTTATTTATTCTGCTCAACCTAAAAACAAATGGGTGTTAGTTACTAATTCCGTAGTACTAATTGAACTTCTATGTGCTTATTTGTGTTACATTATCAGAAGATAACAAGAAGTATGCTGAAAGACAATAGTCAATTTTTACAAATGTTCTATTGAAATACAAATTTCTCCACTGTAAATAATATAAAAGAGTAATGAAAACTCAATCCCAATTACGTTGAAGCAGTATTTGTTTTTTCTGTTCTGATAAAACAGAAAAATCATCACTGAACACCCCCCCCCCACCCCGAAATGTGTGCTGTGTAAAGTCCTAAACTTTAGCACATTGCTAGGATTTAGTTATTTCACTCTGCCTGAACATGAAGGATGTCTAGTTACTATTTGGTAGTAACTAATTCAGTTTTTCTGTTTTTTTTTAACATAATGAAAAGATAACAGGAAGAATGCTCAAAGACAATAGTAAGTTTTACCAAGTTTGTGCACTTTTGGAAATTGTTGAATCTCTGCAAGTCTCATGACTTGGTTGGTGGTTGTTGGAAGTTTTCTCATAGACCAAGTGGCTCATTGACTGCACATTTTGTTGCCAATTACTAGTGACATTAAACCTTACTCATAATTTTCTTAACTAACATTAGCCACATTAGTGCTTTCTTGCTTCTACAATTCTACTGCAAACAATCGCCATGTACAAGCTGTCGTTGGGTCTTTTAAAGTACCAAACCTGATCAAATATTTACTTCTATGTCACCTCATGCTACCTGATGTAAAGAATCACAGGAAAAGAAAGACTTAACTGACAACCATACAAACTGAGGCTTGGATGTCAGTCTCCACATGATTCACCCATTCTTCCTTTTAATTCTATGACACCATTCATAATAATAGTGCAGCTTGGGGGGTATCTTCCTCCCCGCATTCCATGCGCAACTCCTTTACTCAATGTCTCCCTGCAAAATAGGAATCACTCTACTATTTTCATCTTTGTGCAATGTATATTGCTAAAATAAGAAATGAAAAACAAGGAGTGATACAGGCGCTGAATAAAATTTCCCATCATTTTTGTAATATTTTCGTACTGGAAATACTTAGTGATGCACATATATTGGTTTCGAGCTGTTTCTAAATTATTATTCATAAAAAAACAAATGTTCATGAAAAACTTGAGCAACTTGATTATGATGATTTTAAACATATTCATAATAATTGGAAAGCCCTTAGTCTTTTTATTATTTCTTTTCTTTTCAATTTATTAAGAAAAATGGATACCAAGATAATCAGCTATGCATATAAACTGGAACTTTGTTGCAACGTCATGTATAGAATGCAATACTCCTCTTCAGAAATACATGATATACATCTTATCAAGAATCATAAATAGATTGATGAAGAAGCTCATGTCCTTGTTATTATATCTAGAATGAGGCTTATAATTGATATAATTATGCAAGGCTGATTTCTTAAAAGAAGATGTTTGTTTTGAATCCTAAAGAAACTTGGAAAGTTAAACTAACCAAATGATTTTGTTTTGATAATGCACCATACATGTTCAAAGCTAGAGCTCGAAGTCCTCCCTGTTATTATTTACGTGATCTTTGATCTTTGTATGAATATAAGAATTTCCTTGCTCAATGTGGTAATCAATACATTATCCCATCGCAAAAAGGAAACAATCGTTATATTGGGTACATGCCTCTTTCTGGTGCTTACACATGCCTGCTTTTCTTTTGTATTCTTCTCGCACATCCTTATGCGTTCCTTGATTATCTGTAAGGTGCTTTTTCAGTTCATGTGATGAATGGCAGTGCTTTTCTTCTGATTTGACATGTTGATGAATTTTTAAATGTAAATACAATTCGTCATAAAGCTTCAAATGAAACCCAAAGGCATATTGTATTTATTTAAATTAATATATAATTTTTGAACTTACTTTATTGACAAATTTTATTAATCAGGTCCGCTGCAAAATGAGTTGGACACATCCCCTGGACAAAGTCTGGATGGAAGTTTCAGGAAGTCTAGATCTGGTTTGTATTCATATCTAATTTACTCTTTGGTGCCTACCCCAGCTAGTATGGGATAAAAAGGTGTTGTTGAGTTGACCTTGATATTTATTCTGCTAATGCACCTGACTGTTAGTAATAACTGATAACTACTTAATTCAGGAGTCTACTTATATTTTCTCGTTACAAAATGAAGTACTTCCTTGAACAGTCAATTGTGTTGAGAAAGTTTCTTGAGGATAATTTGTGACTCACGCTACGGTTGGGCAAGAGGAGTAGAAATTCGGGTGCAAGTGGACGGTCGATATGATGACTTGTTTTCTTTCTTCTTAGTGCTCTTTCTTATGTTATCTGTAATCTGTCTGATGGAGGGGACTAATAGAAAGGGGAACTCTTGATGGGAATCAATCGAATAAAGCAAAAAGAGTGCCCATCATCCTTTTGACCCCTTCCATACCAAAAGCAATACGAGAGCCTGGACCACTGCAAAAAAAATGGATTCGCTTGCCTTTACGAAATCCTATTGAGGAGTTGAGCGAAAAGCGCTTGATAGCCACTTTTTGGGGCTGCATGGAGAGGCGGAGAAGCGATGTGACTCAAATAGAAGAAGATAAGAGGCATGAAAATTCCAACTTGGCTGAAATTTTTTCATTTATTGGAAGCTTTAAGGGTTTTAAGATGCGTCATGCTTGCAAGGGATAGGCAAATGACCTAAGCTCATTCATAGGCTACAAGAGTACGTGTAATCTTGACCTAAGACTCTGATATAGGATCCATGAACTAGCACGACCCATCTCTAATGCAATCAGAAAATGGTCAACATACTCTTCCTTTGCGAACCTAATTAAATGTGAATTATGATTCCAAAATCAGAGCGAGTGAGATTAAAATTTAACCCGAATATGGTAATAATTATTTAAAGCATGATCGACGGATATTCTAGTGATGTCATTTTCCTATTAATGTATCAAGCTCTGATGACTCATGCTCCTCAAACTTAAGCTCTGTTGGGAAAAATTACCTCCCAAATAGATTGTCTTTGATAAATTAAACAGCAAAAAACTAGTATATGCCAAACAGATTAAATATGTAGTCCCACCAAAATAGTAACCATTGCATAAAATAATAAGATGAAAATAATCAAGCACAAGACACCAAGATTTTACGTGAAAAACCCTCTCAAATCAAGAGGTAAAAACCACGGGACGATCTTCGAAAAATCCACCATAATAAACTGAGAGAATACAAAGATGTCTTAATTTGAGTGAACACTGAAATTATGTCACCACAATAGCACTATGATGGAATCCCAAACAACACAGAAGGTTGTTTAATCTTCTCTCTCTCTCTCTATTTTTCTCTCTTGGCCTTCATGGTTTCTCTCCCACTCTCTCTTTTTCAGATGGTGTGGATTGATGTATTTGGTGTATATTTCTCACTTGGCTGCCTTGGAGATTAAATAGGCAAAGGGCCTATTCCCTTTTCCAAGCTCCTGTCACCAATGTACATATATATAAATATTCATGTTTCCCACCAAGTCTGCCAAAGAACAAAAACAAAAGCCTTTGTTTGCTTTTTCCCTTCTTGCCACCATTGCACAAAAGGGAAGGGCTTCCCATTTCCTTTTCCCGAAAATTACTTTGTCACAATAAGTTGCCCACTTGATTTTTGTGCAACTTTACAGGATAGTACATGAAACTTTGTCAACTAGATCTCATGGGTGTAGGACCCACTAATCTCAACAAGCTCTACCCTCACTCTTCCAAGTTTTTTGCTGCCTGTTAGTGATAATAATGGTACTGAAATCACTGCTAATAATAGAAGTACTGGTGATAAAAGTTACTGTTAAAAAGACTCCACCAGCTAGATCTTGTTGCAGTATGTTATTATAGTAGAGAGTGTCGACTATCATCTTAATGATGATATGCAATAGGAGAGTGTGGGGCCAACACTGAGTCACCGAGAATCCTAAGAATGAAGAGGAGGAAAAAAACTTAAAAAGATTACTAGTGAAGAACATAGCCATGTAAAGAAGGTGAAGGCAAAAGAATTCTAAATATTTGTATATATTTCATCATAGGGAATTACATGATTATATAC
Organism: Aralia elata; assembly: GCA_034770075.1. Lineage (NCBI taxonomy): Eukaryota > Viridiplantae > Streptophyta > Magnoliopsida > Apiales > Araliaceae > Aralia > Aralia elata. Next base: position 63,055,535 of record CM068385.1, read on the forward strand.
ACATCTCTGAGAAACTAATCTAGGAAAGTCTTACTAATTACAGGACTACAAATCAGGAACTAATACCCTAGAAAATAGTGATTACTATAATTACAAAATATCTCCTAGTAATTACAGAATATCTCCTAGCTGTGTACACAGGTTTCCTAATATAAAAAAACAAATCTTCCCACATAATCTCCTAATATTCAGTAATAATTCATCAAATATTCCAACACTCCCCCTCAAGCTGGTTTAAAGATGTCTTCCATAGCCAGCTTGCTGATTAACTTGTCGAATTGTCTTTGAGGTAGTCCTTTAGTGAGAACATCGGCAATTTGTTCTGCAGTAGGGATGTAAGGCATACAAATCAGTCCGCTTTCAATTTTTTCCTTGATAAAATGCTTATCAACTTCCACATGTTTCGTTCTATCGTGAAGCACCGGATTATGAGCAATAGAGATCGCTGCTTTATTATCGCAGTAAATATTAATGGGGGATGGATTAGAGAATTTTTAGTTCTTCCAATATTCTCTTAATCCATAAGACTTCACAAATCCCATGAGCTACTGATCTGAACTCAGCTTCAGCACTGCTCCTAGCCACCACATTTTGTTTTTTGCTTCGCCACCGTGACAAGGTTGCCTCCAATGAATGGTACAATAGCCAGAGGTGGAGCGCCTATCAGTAACACTTTCCTGCCCCACTTCTGCATCAGTATAAGCTTCAACTTGTAGGTGGCCACGTCTTTTGAATAACAGTCCTCTTCCAGGAGTTCCCTTCAAGTATCTTAGGATTCTGTATACAACATCAAAATGTTCTTTGCCCAGGTGTGTGCATAAATTGGCTGACCATGCTTACAGCAAAAGCTATATCTGGACGAGTGTGAGATAGATAAATTAGTCTTCCAACGAGTCTTTGATACTGTTCTCTATTCACTACTTCCTCGGCCTTGGCAGGTTGTAACTTGAGGTTAGGTTCAATAGGAGTTTCCGCTGGTTTTGCAACCCGAGTAAACCCTGTTTCACCAAGTAAATCAAGTATATACTTTCGTTGGTTGACAAAGATACCTTCCTTGGATCTAGCAAATTCCATTCCAAGAAAGTATTTTAGTGTACCCAAGTCCTTAATCTCAAAAGTAGCTGCAAGTTTATTCTTCAGCTTTCCCAGTTCTTCAAAGTCATTACCTGTCAAAATTATATCATCTACATAAACAATTAGTATTGCAACCTTGCCTTCTTTGGTTGTGCTTGTAAAACATTGTATGATCAGCCTGACTTTGATAATAGCCACAACCCTTCACAACTTTTCCAAAACGCTCAAACCAGGCTCTAGGAGACTGTTTTAGACCATATAAAGACTTCTTCAATCTGCAGACTTGATTTGGTCCATGTTTTCCCTCAAATCCTGGTGGTATACTCATAAAGACTTCTTCTTCTAGATTTCCATTTAGAAAAGCATTTTTTACATCCAACTGATATAAAGGCCAATTAAAATTAACAGCCAAAGACAACAAAACTCGAATTGAGTTTATCTTAGCTACAGGAGCAAACGTTTCCTGGTAATCAATCCCATAGGTTTGAGTGAAACCTTTAGCAACCAATCTAGCCTTGTATCTTTCTATACTACCATCAGCTCTGCATTTCACAGTAAAAACCCACTTACATCCTACTGTTTTTTTATCTTTGGGTAAGTCCGTTATCTCCCAAGTACCACTTCTTCTCAAAGCATTCATCTCTTCTATAACTGCCAATTTCCAGTTTGGATCATTCAAGGCTTCCTGAATATTTCTCGGAACAAACAAGTGTGAGATTTTTGAGGCAAATGCCCTATGAGAATGAGAGAGTTTTTTATAAGAAAGATATTTAGCAATAGGATATTTTGTACAGGCTCGGGTTCCTTTTCTAATGGCTATAGGAATATCAGAATCTGATGGCACATTGGGGACAGAAGTTAAAGGCAGATCAGTAATCAAAGGAATAGAAGGAATAGGAGTACCTGTGGAAATCTGGGTACCAGTTCCCGGAGATTTAGATTGATCAGGTCCTTGAATTAAAGTTGGATCTTGACTACTTTGACGGAGTCTCTTCCGAATATAAACTTGAAGATCTGTGTTTAGATTCTTTTGATCCTTTTGTAGTGTTTCTCCCCCTGTTGAAGATACAACAATATTTGGCACTGTTTGACCAGAATTCCTATTACTTTCGTTATTTTGAATGGAATTTTCCTGGTTTTGTGTTTCGGAAACAGTGATAGGGTAAGTACTGCTAGGGTAAGGAGTAGTAGTAGTTAAAATTGTATTTGGTAATGGAACAGGGGATAAATCCCAAAAATTATCATTCCCTACTTCATTCTCCCCCTGAAGATAATTTTTGTGAAAGTAAGGTTTATTTTCCAAGAAAGAGACATCCATACTAACATGAATTTTTTTTGTTTGAGGATTAAAACACTTATATCCCTTTTTATTTGCTGCGTACCCTATGAAAATGCATTTTTCAGCTCGAGGATCAAGTTTTGATCCAGCATTTCTAGGAATATGGACAAACACAATGCAACCAAAAACTTTTAGAGGCAAATCAGAGTGGATCCGTGACATAGGAAAAATATTTTTGAAGTATTCCAAAGGCGTGTTATATTTTAAAATGCGTGTAAGGCATCCTATTAATTAAATATGAGGCTGTCAAAACAGCTTCTCCCCAAAGAAATGCTGGAACATTCATGTAAAACATTATAGCACGAGCTACTTCAAGTAAATGTTTATTTTTCCTTTCAGCAATACCATTTTTGTTGAGGGGTATCCACACATGTAGATAGATGATGAACACCATTTTTCCTTTAAAAAAACTTCCCAAATGTTTATTAAAATACTCGGTTCCATTATCAGTATGAAGAATACTGATTTTTGTTTGGAACTGATTCTCAACCATTTTGTAAAAATCTTTAAGCAATTTTTCTACTTCAGATTTTTCACTCATCAAATAAATCCAACATAAACGGGTATGATCATCTATAAAGGTAACAAACCATCTTTTTCTAGAAATTGTGGTGACTTTTGAAGGCCCCCAAACATCACTGTGTATTAAATAAAAAGGTTTTGAGGGCATATAAGGTTTTGGCAAATATGTAGTACGCTGACTCTTAGATAAATAGCAACTTTCACATTGAAATATAGAACAGTTCAAACCCTTAAATAAACCAGGAAACAAGTACTTAAGGTACTGAAAACTAGGATGTCCTAGTCTAAAGTGCCAAAGCATTATTTGTTCATAAGCAGGAATAGAACTAACACTACTAAAGCTCTGAGCTTTTTTATTATTAGAAGAGTCTCTATCAAAGTAGTAAAGTCCATCTATCATCTTAGCACTGCCAATCTTCTTCCCCGAGCTCCGGTCCTGGAAATTCACAATGAGAATCAAAGAAGACAACACGACAATTAGAATCTCTGGAGAGTTTGCTTACAGACAAAAGATTACAGGCTAGTTTGGGAACATGAAGAAACTGATTTAAGATCAATATCATCAGAAAGTTTTATCAAACCTTTTCCTGCAATGGGTGAGAAACTACCATCTGCAATTTTTACTTTTTTTATACCAGAACATGGTGAATAAGAACAAAAAAGTCTAGAAAGACTTGTCATATGATCAGAGGCTCCAGAATCAATAATCCATGGAGCTAGATTTGAATAACAAGAAAGTGCACTAAATTCACTACCTGTTTTGTGCAATAGAAACATTAGGAATACCAGATGATGAACTGGACTTTAGCAGTTTGAGAAAATAATCCATCTGCTCCTTGCCAAAGGGACTTGCTTCTGCTTCATTAACAGAGGGTGTTGTACGGCTAGCTCCTGTCACCAGTCCTTTTTACTCTTCCAATTTTCTGGCTTTCCATGAATTTTCCAGCAAGTATCCCGAGTATGACGAGGTTTGTTGCAATGATCACACCAAACCCGTTGGTTTTTCCTCAGTCTTCCTCTGGTAATTGACAGCCTTGTTAGCAACTGCATCAGAAACAATTAGGGCCGAAGTCTCAACATTACCGTTGGTGCCCTTTTTTCCCAACATCACATTTCTACGACTTTCTTCCCTTCTTACTTCTGCAAACACTTCGCTTATCAGAGGAAGGGGTGATCTACCAATGATCCTGCTTCTCACTTCATCAAATTCCACATTAAGTCCAGCGAGGAATTTGTAGATTCGATGAGCTTCCACGATCTTCCTGTTGTGATTGGCATCTTCTGCAGATTTCCATTCGTAGTCATTGAATAGGTCCAAGTCCTGCCACAGTCGTTTCAATCAGCGAATTAAAGTACTTGGTGACAGTGTCATCTCCCTGTCGAATTTCACCAAGTTTTAGGGTTAACTCATAAACTTGGGACTGGTTTCCTAAATCAGAATACATCTGATTTATGTTATCCCATAATTCCTTGGCTGTGGGATAGCACATGTAGTTAGAACTGATGTCCTCATCCATGGAATTGACAAGCCAGGTCATAACCATTGAATTCTCTGCATCCCATGTTGCATATGTCGGGTCCTGTGGTGTTGGTGCCTTCTTATCTCCAGTAAGGTAGCCAATTTTCCCTCGCCCTCGAATATACATTCGAACAGATTGAGACCACCGTAAAAAAATTGTCACCATTCAGGCGAATAGAGGTGATCTGAACAGAATGTGAATCAGTGATTGGGGCTTGAGTAAGGGTTGTAGTGTTGTTTGGCTGATTGTTGATGGAAGGGGCAGACATGGACGAAACTTCAGACATATTGGGCAAACAAATTGGGCAGAGGGATTGCTAGAAAACTAGGGTTGGCTCTGATACCATGTAAAGAAGGTGAAGGCAAAAGAATTCTAAATATTTGTATATATTTCATCATAGGGAATTACATGATTATATACACATCTCTGAGAAACTAATCTAGGAAAGTCTTACTAATTACAGGACTACAAATCAGGAACTAATACCCTAGAAAATAGTGATTACTATAATTACAAAATATCTCCTAGTAATTACAGAATATCTCCTAGCTGTGTACACAGGTTTCCTAATATAAAAAAACAAATCTTCCCACATAATCTCCTAATATTCAGTAATAATTCATCAAATATTCCAACAAAAAGGAAGATGAAAGAATAGTGAATCATATATAAGAAAGAGAGATATTGCCTTGAGAATGAAACAAAGAACAAGGAAGATGAGTAAACTCAATATATCAATATTCTTCATGGTCGAAATAGCTGTTCAATAACCAAGCGTTAGTAAGAGGAAACTAAACGGAAATATTTAAGATACTATATCTAGGTCTATATCTATAAAAAATAAATAGACTATCAAACTAATTGAATTCATCAACATATAGATAATACACAGTACATTTCAACTATAAAATCTAGACATGGGATGCCTTTCGCCAACGGTGGTCATAGATTACGGTCTTCTTGCAAAGTGCATTGGCCCTTTCACTGTATCTATTAGTTCTCAGCTATTGAAACTCCAGAAAGGAAATGCTAGTTGTATGTTCATATTGACAAGGATCTATGTGGAGATTTGTTGTGAATTTCCAGTGGACATCTGAGTGCCAGCCATCATTTGATCTTGAAGTCCAATCTGCAACCAGAATGTATCGTGGCTTTTAAAGTGATTTATGGAATATTGCCAACCAGAACTTGGGTGTAAGTCGATTAAGTGCACCATTTGGTTATAAAAGGCATTTTTTTCCTTGGATTTTTAGCATAGGAAAACTTAGGACGAGTTGAAGAGAGAAGGGTAGGCTTTCACAGGGTATTGAGTGATGGTAAACCCTTTGGGATGGATAAAGAAGTTAAGTTTGTATTAAAAATCAAGGTTTTATTTATATTTTTGAATTCTCAATATTACTGTAGATAATATCTCTATAAACACAAGCAATGTGTTTTGCGAAATTGCGTGAAGTTTTTCATGAGATCTTATTTCAATCTTGTCTATCTTGTTAGATTTATAAAATGGACCCAAGTCTAGTATATAAAGACATCAAGCTCTCTAACTCAAAACCAATTGACAATGAGAAGAGTTGGCTTAAGTCATTATATACTCATATTTTCTCAAGGTATTTGATGTGGGACAAGATACATACTCTAACACTCCCCCTCACGTGTAACCCGGTGTTTTGAGGGTTACCTGTGGATTTGATGAATAGGAGATCCACACAAGATAAGCAATCCCAGAAGAAGAAGCTAGTCACAAGACAAGCTCATAAGAAATCTAGACAACTATTGCCCCAATTGATAAGTGGTACTAGTTAAGAAATGGGTAACTTTGACCCTTAAGAAATGGACTGCAAGTGGGTAAGAATGAAGGCCAAAAAGAGTATTTAATTAGGCCCAATGATAGCCCGCTTTGATATCATGTTAGATTTATAAAATGGGCCCAAGTCTAGTATATAAAGACATCAAACTCTCTAACTCAAAACTAATTGGCAATGAGAAGAGTTGGCTCAAATCATTATATACTAGATATATTTTCTCAAGGTATTCGATGTGGGACAAGGTACATGCTCTAACATTCCCCCTCACGTGTAACTCGGTGTATTGAGGGTTGCACGTGGAGCTGATGAATAGGAGATCCACACAAGATAAACAATCCCAGAAGAAGCTAGTCACAAGACAAGCTCATAAGAAACCTAGTAAACCTTAGACAACTATTGGCCCGATTGATAAGTGGTACTGGTTAAGAAATTGGTAACTTTGACCCTTAAGAAATGGACTGCAAGTGGGTAAGAATGAAGGCCAAAAAGAGTATTTAATTAGGCCCCAGGATAGCCCGCTTTGATATCATGTTAGATTTATAAAATGGGCCCAAGTCTAGTATATAAAGACATCAAGCTCTCTAACTCAAAACTAATCGGCAATGAGAAGAGTTGGCTCAAGTCATTATATACTAGACATATTTTCTCAAGGTATTCAATATGAGACGATATATACTCTAACATATCCAAATTTGTCTCTTTTTGTTTTGTTTTTGTTTCTTTTGCCATTGATTGGTGCTTGATCTTGATTAAAGTAAAATTCTTGATTCTTGTGCATTTGGGAGGATTTATTCCTAAAAGGTTATTTGGTTCAATATAAGATGCTAATATAAACATGAGAAATCTGTGTGGATTGATTAAATTATGTATTGAAACGTTTGGCTTCTCATATTTTCAGAAATCAATTGCAGTCCCCAAGTTCCAACAGTTTTTACCTCTTATTAAAGGCTTAAGGTTGCCTGATGCGATAACCAATAAATGAATGTTAAGTGCCCCCATGAATGTCAATTGTATGAACAACAGTTGCTGATGTTTTATTTATTTACTTATCTTAGCCTTTAGGAAAAGGAAATCAGTTTCTTGAATACTCTTAACTGTGAACTTTTTACATTCTAGAATAGTAGAGATGAGAGAGAGAAAGCTTCTTGGCTAGTTGGGCTGGAAATCCTTTGACCTCATCAATGATGGCGAGGTGGGATGACAGGTGTTTGGACTGTTAGAACGAGGGAAGGGGTTAAGGAGGTTCGTTTGGTGGAGGAGTGCATGGGTCTCTGACTGTTTGAAGCAGGTGAAGGCTACAACTAAAGCGTTGATGGGTAGGAGAAAAAATCAGAGTAGAGGAGTGGCGGATCTCTTCTACTATAATGGTGGGTAGACATATGATGTGGAGGTTTTTCTAGAAAGGTGATTTAAGGCAGTTTTTCTACCAGAGGTCAGCAATGGAATAGGGTGGTTGTTGGTGGCTAAGAAATTTCGACGGCTTGCCTTCAGTTCTACACTTTGAGGGAGCTTCCGCTTACTGTTTCAGAGGTCATGCAACTGCTGTTCGCAATTGGTCGAAAGGCTATGGGCCCTCAGGCTGGTGGGTGTATTGGTGAACAGCAACCCGTCATGTTTGAGCCAGATGTTGATGAAGGGGGCAGGGTAGTTTGATGTTCCATGGGGTCTTGACTCTTGACAGTGTTGAAGATGGGGATGATATTCGGCATTGGGCATTGTTGATTGCCTCATTATTGATTTGTTTAGTCTGAAAGGGGTGGATACACAATACTTTTGTTGCTAATTTGGAGCGGGATTTCGAAGGTTTGTCTGATGTGCCTATTTTCATATGGTGATAGTCTTTCGATGTTAAGTGGTGTGTTATGACAAAAATGTGGGAGCGTTTGGGTGGAGGCTAATATTTGAGCTTTGAAGCGTTCTTTGGGTGTCACTTAATGTGTGTTGTAAGGAGAAGTCTATGGAGTTGTTCTAGGAATTGATAGTGGGGGGAGGACGTGGAAATCAAAAGGGAAAGGAAAACTGGGTGCATATTTGTAAAGTAACATGGTGAAAGAGTTGAAGAAGTTGGAATGGTCAATGAGTGATGGAGGCGAGGAAACAGGGAGGGAGGGAGGAAGGAGGGAGGGTGAAATAGATGGTGTAGAGGGCAAAAACATGCGTGCTATGTTTGTAAGAGTCTGAACTGTCCATCTTTAAGGGAGGTGATTGCTAGTTTATGAGGGGAGGCAGATGGGTCGTGTTGGATGCGGTAGACTCTGCGTGTGGTACTCTGATTTTGTTGGACTCGAGAATTGTTGAGCTGCTTAATTTCTTGATGGGAAGCTTTTCTACTTCATTCAAGTTCTTGGAGATGGTTTTGGTAAAGTCAAATCCGGCTTTCATTTCGAGGTGATTGTAATGCTACCCAAAAGGTGATTGGGCCTATTCCTAAAGCGGAAGCTAGGAACCCCCACGAGCATAATCTATTGTTGTTTGCCGCTACAAATAAGCGGGGGTTGGGGGCACTTTTTGGGGTAGTTTTGTACATTTGTTATGTGTCTCAAAGTCTTGTTTGGGATCTGATATTTGACCCAACCTGAATTATATTTTACGGCGACCAAAAAGGAAAAAAATATTAGGTTTAGTGGTGGTAGCGGATGATTGAGGTCGTATGGACCTGTTATGTTATTTGGGCCCATTATGTTTTTAGCTCAGCTATATATATATATGTTATTCTAGTGTGGGTTTCAGTATTTTTTTTCTTTCTCAGTATTAGTTGCCTTCAAAGAAAGATTCACTTGCTGTATTCTTCACTCTGATATAGTGATATGTTCAACCTCTTGCACGTGGTTTTTCCCGATTTTAGCTTTTCACGTAAATCTTGTGTTCTTGTTTTTAATATTCTTCGTTGATTTCTGTGTTTGCCATAGTTTATGATAACATTTTCGGGGTAAATTAGGGTTCTTATATTTCATTATACAAGGAGGGGATCCTGCACTATATTACGTACAATTTTGAGGTAAATCACGTAAATTTTTTGTGTTATGTATGATTGTTTTTCTGTTACTTCTCTTTGCTATTGTTTTCGTTGTGTTTTCAATTTTTTAACATAAGCCATGTTTGGTGCGAAGCTTTTGTGGAATTTTTGGCTAGGTGAAGGATTCAGTGGGGTAGGAGTTTATGTGAGCGCCCCCAAACCCGGGTCCCTTGAACCTCGGACCTGGTGCGTCACGATACATCATATTTATAATTATTGCGGAAGATATAAACATAAATTGTTTATACATTAAACTTTGCTACATATCCCAAGGTCTATAACCTTAACTTAATACATATTTACCTTTAGATTCACAAAAGGTTTACACAATTAACTTACATCAAATAACTAATTTAGTTATCGTGTATAACAATCTAATCTTGTCCTTTGCTTCTGTCTTTATCTTTCCTCAAACATTCGCCTTAATCTGAAATTTGTTATCATGATATAGCAAGGGTGAGCAACTACTTTGCTCAGCAAGTTTAAATACAATAACGATTGAAAGAATGAATAAGCTTTTGAATTTTCAATAATATAATAATTGTGAAAGAGCATGACTCAGAATTTCAATAATTGAACGACTGAATTCAATAATACAGGGTGTCAATAATGACCATGAACAAATTTAACTGAACTTTAAGGTAATGAAGGTGATCAACCTTTCATACCTGATGAACATATGCAACATGCACTAAGTGCGAATCAATAATTTAAGGAGGTGGAATAATTATCAATAATTAAACCACTAGCATGCTTGAAACATAGCAACTCAAGTTTGAGTTTAGAGGGACTTGCTCAATATAAACTTGAGTAAGGTTAAGAAAACTTGCACAAGAATAGGAAACTTGCATTTCGATATGAAAATGAATTTAAGATACTTGCACAAGGATAAAAAACTTGCTCAATATAAAAGTTGAGTAAGATGGAACTTGCCTGCACCGTCGATTACTGCTACGCAATCTAATTTAACCTCTTATGAAAGACCTATCAGTTATAAGATTGATCTTTCAATTAGCATCACATATATCACCTTATAATATTACTTCTTTATCCATAAATTATCTAACATTTAACCACATAACTAAATATTAGATAACATCTTAGCACCATACGCATTCATAATTCTAAAACTAGCACACATCGAGTCTTTAACAGTGTTCAATATAGTATGCCGAGTGGTTTCCCACAAACAACCAACAAACTAGTTCCCGTCTCGTCTACACTGTTTTCACAGTGAGTTAGATCGGTTGCTAGTTCGTATATACCTCCGCTCCCTGAAGGAATTGTTTAGCCCGACTACTATACATCAACTATTAAAGAACACGACTGCACTACTACTTTATCGTAAACCTTATGACTTAACACTAAGTCTTTCATTTTATAAGTTCTTCTTTATAATCCATTGAGCCTGAATACCTAATCCAGCAAGTTGGATTATCTACACATACTAATCCAGTAACCTGGATTCAAACTAGCATACAATCCAGCACCCTGAATTCAAACTATCCTATAATCCAGCAACCTGGATTCATTAATTCAACAAACTGTTTTCTAATCCAGCACATTGGATTCAAACTAACCTATAATTCAGTAAGCTAGATTCACTAATTCAACAAACCATATTCATTAATTCAGCAAACTATATTTGTCAATTCAGCAAACTGTTTTCATTAATTCAGCAAACTATATTCATTAATTCAGCAAACTATATTCACCAATTCAGCAAACTGAATACCACAATCCAGCAATCTGAAATATGAATACAGCAAACCGTATTGGAAGCTGTATTCTAAAAATGACTTAACCTCTCTTAAAAATCAATTTTTATTTTCTTCAAATCTTTCCACACATATGTACATATATTCCATACACAAAAATACTTTCCTTATGAAAGTTTTCAATTTCCTTTAACATTTTTCAAACGTCCGTTTTAACTTTCGAAACTAAGAAAAATGATCACTATCTTGCACAACTCCGATGCCTCCAAATTTTTGATAGCATCTTATACATATTAACACGAGGTTCCAGTTAAAATTTCGTGGCCATCGGAGTTATAGAACTCCAATTTTAGCCGTTTTCGTCGAAAAACTCTACGTTTTTATTTTAGCCGTAGATTCTTCGTTACAAGTCGGAATGCGGCGATTTTTGGCCAGAAGCTACATAACTTCCTACATTTTCAGTGGTAAAAAGCCCTGAATTTATTGCACTTGTTAAGTGGTCAAAACAGTGCACACAAGCAAGGGGTCAGCGGGTTTGGTCCGTTTTCCCGATTTGAAGTCCTTCGCCATAAAATCCATAACTTTTCATTCTACATGGCCAAAAATTTTCAAATTTTTACACGACTGATATAACTTATCATATTATCACTCCAAATTTTTCCGAAATTTTTTGAGCATAAAAGTTGGACGAAAATACCCCTGGATGGGACTGCCCTGTAGCAGCCCCTTTTCCCCTTTTGAAAAACCTGGACTGTTTTGGTAAAAACAGTCCCCACGAATTTTGTACACATTATTTTTGACTTCTACTACTTGGGTTTAACACTTAACTTATATATCTAGCACTACTCTTTGACGGATCGCAAAAAGAGCGTATAGATTTCAAATAGTACTCATACAAACTGAGCGAAAGCTAGGGTTTTCTAACCCTTTTAAAAACAAACAAGTTTTCTTTTCTTTTCTTTTGAATAAATCAACACCCAACATGCAAGATCTACACATAATACACTTATTCACATATAGATCAAGGGTTTTTGACCACAAGATTATAAATTTTATATCAACCACAATCAAACAAAACTTAAAAGGAATTAACTAGTTAGGGTTTAAAGGTTTTATACCTTTCTTCCTTCTTGGTTCTTTCTTCTTCTTTTTCTTCTTCCATGCCTTCCATGGATACTCCTCCCTCTCTTCTCCTCTCTCATGGTCGGAATCCCCCTTTCTATTTCTCTCTTTAGTTTTCTTTCTTGGGAAGTGATAGAAATAAAAAATAAAATAAAGTAAAGTGTTTTAATTATGTATACATATAATACCTATATCTATACATCATCTCCCAACAAATCTTCTCTCTCTTCCTTATCTTATCTCATCTTATCCCTTTATACTAGAAATCTTGGATAATAATATGAGGGTCAAATAGCTTGGTGACACATGGCTTTGTGTGTAAGTAACTAATAATTATAGCACATGTCAATTTCTCCCTCCTTTCTCCATCCAGATACTACTTCCTTTAATGTCCAATTTTTGCTTTTATTTTTAATGCCAAATTTGCTTAGTAAGATGACTAAAAAGCCCTCCCAAGTTGGCTAAAGTTTGGGCTTCCATTTAATTCATTTGGGCTTTTCAATTAAATTGTTTGGGCCATGTATTAGCATAGTCCAATACTTTTATTTTTATTCTACCCTAATTATTTAATTAGGGTTTTCATTCCCCTCTTTTGTAATTTAAATCCTTACTCATGTACATTTAATTTCCTAACCCAAATAGACTTACTTTAATTAGGTTATGAAATTAATTAGTTGAGATATATAAAATAAATCTCTTAGGATTAGTATATATTTTAAATACTATCATTCTCCCATACCATAACCCTTAAGGTTATTTAATTTTCATAACTAATATATAATAATTAGGTTACAAGACTTTCTTTTATTTGTTTATATAAGAAACAAATATAAACAAACACTTAATATTCATATTCATTTACTCACATAATCACGCAAACTAATTGAGATAATAAAATAAATCTCTTAGATTAGGTCACTAGTATATAATTAAAATACTAAGACCACTAAATAAAAATAACCCTTTAGGTTATTTAATTCTTATGCCTAATTTATAATATTAGGCTACCAAACTTTTTTTAATTCTCTTTCATTATTAGAATAATTAACTTACTAGAAAGTTTACACCAAATGTGCCATTACTTGGACTTTCATTTAAGAATAGTTTGGGCCACTAGTAGTTAATCATTATTAGACCATCACTTGGCTACTAGTTTATTAAATCTTTTGTTAAACATTCCAATTGGGCTAAGTTAGTAAGTCTACATATTAATTACCCAAGTCCGTAATCAATTAAATGAGTGGGCTTGGTCACTTAACCAATTGGACTAGTCCACTAATATTTATTTATTAGTTGGACTATTAATATAACATTTAAGTTTATTAACTCCTCATATTTATAATATTTATAAATATGTTACCTAGCTTTCCTTTTCATTTCGTTGCTTACTAACTTATTTATTTCACATAACACATTCATTCATATTTCCTTACAAATGGAAATTTATTCAATAAATAAGATATTACAATTAAAATAATATCCCCTCTTTATTAACATAAGTTGATGATAGAATTTATTCTAATATCCTTTATTTAAAGTATACAATATTTATGTATACTTAAACTAACTATTTCTTTCTCCCTTCTATAAATTGTTCTCAACAATTTAATTGTAATAAATATAATAATATACTTACTACATTAAAAATATACATGCATTACATCCAATAACGTAATACATGATTTCTTTAATAAAATGGTGGTTATACCTTAAGTATATTTAATGCCACCAATTTAAAATAATTTATATATTATTTAACTTACACCGAGGGATTAATTTTACCCATCTCCTTTCCTTTAAATAAATTGCCCCTACAACTTATTTACATATAATAAATATATAGTAATAGTATATTTATTAAGCATAAAAGTCACATATTGCATAGTTCGTATTCACGTATGCAACACACCATCACATAACATATCATTTCATAAGAATTTTATTTATTTAAATTCTTAATTTAGTATATTTCAAAAAAATTTGAAACGTCACATTCTATCAAATATTAAACCATATAGGTTCTTCTCGAATATTTTAATTATTCCTCTATTTTCAATCTAGGTTTTATTCTTTAACCTTTATTTATCATATAAGATTTTATTAATAAATCTTATAAATTTTCGGGTCGTCACAGTTTATCGGCAAAATTGGTCAAGGTTCACGATCAGTGGAAGGTACAATGGTGTACTTGGGGGGGGGGGTCATTTTAACACAATCATATTTCTGGTGGAGAGGCAATTTTGTACTAGAGAACTAGATCTATCAGGGCTTTCTTGGAGTTCATCAATGAGAGATGGATTGACAAGTTTGCCATTTGGATCATCACTTGTTTACATGGGTGTAGACATGCACAAACGGGTTGCTTGACCTCGTCCGGTCTGGACTTTCCAGGCTTTGATCGTTGACCAGGCTAAGCCCAAACTTAAAATGAAAGAAGCCAGGACAGGCCGAGCTAACCAGCCTAAACTGATGTTTGTTGCAGCTTGAAGGCCAGGCTAGGCATAGGCCCATGCCTAGGTCGGTCTGGTCCGGTCCAACCCCCCTCCCCTTTTTTTAACTTTAAATTTAGAAATTAACTATTAAATATAAAAACTATACAATATAAACTAATAAAAGTTATAATGATAAAATTTTGAAAGTGAAAATTTAAATGAAGATGTATAAACTAACTAAAAGTCTAAAACGAATATATTAATTAAATGTATTTATAAGAAATCAAAAATGAACAATTGAAACTGTAAACTTCATTGATGTATTAATTAAAACTAATGTATTGCAAGAATGAATAAGTAATACTTTAAACTTCATTGATGAAAAATTATAACTTTAAACTTCAAAAATTACAAATAACTCAAATAATAATGTATAATTACAAATATTTGTTTTCAAAATTTTAAATATATGTCTTCAAATCTTCAAAAAATGTCTTTAAATATTCAAAAAATGTCTTCATATATTCAAAAAATATTTCTCTTCAATCTTTATAGATGTGCACTTTCTTAAGTTTCTGCTTCGACTTCGGGATCTTTCGAGCTATCTTGATCGTCCACTACTACGTCTTGTATTCTTGTTGAAGAGGAAAGATAATTCTTATAGCAAATGCATATCTCCAAGTCGGATATTATAGCACCTTATTATTCCGGGTTAAGGGGTTGTTTGTTTAATTCTGAATGAGTCTGAATCTGACCGAATAAGTCATTCATACCGTTTGTTTTATAATTTTTAAAACTTTGAATGCTTTTGAATGCGGTTCATCCAAAAAATTATAGCTGAATGAGTAAGTAGTGTTGAATGATATTCTTATTTACATACTCTCATAGATAATTAAAAATTACATTCAATATCCTTCTTGTTTTACTCTGGTCAACAAATTTTGTTATGTACAAATTGTTTTTTATTTTTCTTTAACAAATTGGTCAATAACCAATTTAATAAATGTTGTTGTAGTCTTTTGTTTTGATTTTATGAACTATAGAATGTTATTAATATTTTTAGTGTTTTATTCCTAAAATTATATTACTAATAGTATACTCTATCAAAGATTGTTCAAAAGTGTATATTTAATTTTTCTTAGATAACATTGTTTATTTATAATTACATAATAAATTTGTTCATAACAATCAAAAAGGTTAAAATAAAAAATACATGTATTCAAATGTTTTAGACAGACAATTATCAAACACATCATTTCATTCAATTTTATCAAACAACACCCAAGTCTACTTCTCTTTTCATCTAATACCTTGTCAGATAGAGAAAAACAAGATTCTAAAGCTACAGTTCTAACTTGGGCAGTTAGTAGATCACTTGCGGCCAAAACAGGATATTATCGATGATTTCTCCACCATGTTATTATATCAAAAAATTTCAAATTCGTGATCGCTTATAAAACTCCTAAAATCAGTATTACAATATAAACCAAGTTCGTTTAGATTGCTTGATTTAGTTTTTGATTTTTTTGATAATGATTTTAATAATAATCCATATTTAGAAGATGAAGAGGGAGGGGTGGTTCATGTGTAGATTTAAAATATAAAGACTCATGTTGTTTATAAAATATAGTACATTTATTATTAAAATTTGATTTAATGTAATCAACATTATCACTATCCACATTTTCTAATATATCTTCTAAAAGGTTTTCCACATCTTCTAATTTTATGACGGGATTTAATGCCGCTACACAAGTAATGATGGTTGGCATGTCCTCGAAATATTTTTTAAATTTTTTTCTTCCATTGAAAAAATAAAAGGCAAAACTAATGATTTTCCCACTGTACTTGACACGTTTTACTTAATACACCACTGAACTTTTAATTTTTCAAATTACACCATTAAACTAATTAATATTTTCAAATTGGGTCATTCCGTTACAAAAATTGGATGGACGTTAAATCTGGGAATTAAACTCTCAACATGAAAGTATTTTTCCTCTTTTCTCATACTAATCTACTTGATGTGTTTCAAGGAGTTTTCCTAAAGCAGAGTATAGAAAAGTGACTTTCTTGGAGATTAATTCCTAGATTTAAGGGTGAAGTAAAGCAGAGTATAGAAAATTGACTTTCTTGGAGTTTTTCTAAAGCAGAGTATAGAAAATTGACTATGAAAAAGAGGAAAAATACTTTCATGTTAAGAGTTTAATTCCTAGATTTAACGTCCATCCAATTTTTGTAACGGAATGACCCAATTTGAAAATATTAATTAGTTTAATGGTGTAATTTGAAAAATTAAAAGTTCAGTAATGTATTAAGTAAAACGTGCCAAGTACAGTGGAAAAATCATTAGTTTTGCCAAAAATAAAATCAGCCCAAACATTATCACATCTACATTCTTTAAACATAGCTGTTATTTCCAGACATACCTACAAAACATGATTAATGGTAGTATAATAAACACCACTTAATATTTTGTGTGCTTTTTAAAAACTTTAAGAATATGTAAGTGTACCAAGAAGATCCCAATCTTGATTTGTTATTTCATGAGCAATTTGTGTGCTATAAACTCCATAAGTATATTTCTACATTTATAGGCATCTCTTAACAAATCATACGTACTATTTCACTTGTGTTATCAAATTTTGCTCTTTTAAAATTTTCGCTTCTTGCATGACAAAGATGTCTAAAATCTTGCATTTTTCTATTTAAACCATAAAAAAAATTAATCATACCACAAATTTTATATATGACACTTTGCAAGTAATTTAACCTGGATTGAACAATCAAGTTTATTTTATGACATGCGCATCTAGTATGAAAAAAATGCAACATTTACTACAGGGTTTAAATTATTTTTTAACATATTTATGGCACTAGTGTTATTTGTTGCATTATCAAAGCTAATACTCATTATTTTATCTTTAATTTTAAAAATACAGATTATGGACATAATTTGAGCAAATATTAATTGGCCGTTATGAGGTGGTAATTCAAAAAATTCAAATCCTATACTTTGTTTTTGCCTAAGCCATGTTTCAGAATCTCACCAATGAGCACTAATACATATATAGCTAATTCTAGGTTGATGATTAGCAGACCAAACATCACTGGTTAAACTAATTTTACCATCAAAATGATCAAAATATTCAATTAGTTCATTGTTAGTTTTTTTTATATAATTTAAGGAAAATGATATACATGTTGACAAAATCTCTTGACGAAGTTGAATGGCGACAAACGTGGAACTCTAAAAGGTAAAAGAAAACAATAGTGTCTGGGTCCCTCTTTAGTTCCTATGTATCTCATGTATCCACATACGTTATCGGCATAAATTTGTCGTCATATATAGCAGGATTCATAATTTAATGGCATCACGTTTAGTAATCATTCTACTTGTTTGTATTTCGGTTGCAATGTGATGGCAAGAGAGAAGAGAAGACAGAGAAGAGAGAGAGAAGATTAACAATGTGGGAGAGAGATGGCACAATCTTGACTTCCAAGTGTCCCATAAGGAAAGAAAAGGAAGAAAGGGGAAGAGTGGAGAAATGATAAATAAGAGATATTGGAGTGTAGAAGATTGAGTTCCATGCCTCTCAATATCCAAAAAAAGGTAGGTACCTGGCGTGGGGTGGGGGGTTGGGTTTATAAGTGAGGGATTTAGTGAATCCAGTATATTCCTTCATGTCTTCTCACCGGAGTACTAGATGTAGATACTTGTCCTAGACTGCTTTCCAGATTTCGGGCAGTTGACCTGATCTTTATGGGATTTTAGCTTTGATAACAGTCTAATTAATTTGTTTCTAAGAGAATGTCTTCTAATTAGTGACTTGCAGTGATTTAAGCTGTTGTCCAGGTATATACACACACACACACACACACACACACCCCCACACATAAGAGTGAGAAAACGAGGGGCAGGGTTCGTAGTACCTCCAACTCTCCAAGCCTCTTCTAGTACAAAAAATGAAATATAAAATTAAAATACTTGTATGGAGGAGAAATTGCAGTAGAGAGGAGAATAAGGGAGAGACCTCAAGCTCCACCAACTATTTTTTCCTCAGTTTTCGTTCATCTTGTAGGGAGATGCCATTTGACACCAATGGATGATTTTATGGCTTTATATCAAAAACTAATCCTACCACAGTGACAAATAGTGGGCATGCGCGTGTATGTATGTTTGTACACGCACGCACGCAAACACACACACACACACACACACACACACATATATATATAATCATAGTGTGCTGCTAAACATTTGCCTGCATATTCTCTCCAGAAAGATATATAGGTAACATGAGCATGTTCAAATCCCGTCATCTTTTTTCTTAAAGAATAAATGAGGGTAAATTTTAAAAGAAGAGCAAAACTTATATCGACTAAATTGGGGGTCTGACCAGATTTGAATTTGTGTCTGCTTAATAATACTGAGTATTTGATTTGAATATGACTCTTGTGGGTTTTAAAAGTTTTATGAGTTCACTTTTGATTACTAATCCAAATATTCCGACTTCCAACCAAGTCCAAGTACATGTAATTTTTGCATGTATATAATTCTAAATTAATTGAGTATTACGTGTAAAATTGAGATACTATATCTATACAGCAACATATTTTACAATAATAAAAGTAAGATTCCTAATTGGCTTTCGATCTTTATTCGATAATTTCAACCTAATAGCATCAATGGATTTGATCATAGTTGAATGTTTCTCTTCAAATTCACATTCGGATCTTCAATATAACCATGACATATCAAGTTTACCTTTTTTTTCCCTTTCTTTTTTCCTTTTTGTGCTGTTACCTTTTCTAAATGAACAAAAACATATCTAAATTTTTTAGGTGGATAGTCTAAACTTTCTCATTTCTGGTCGTAGTTTTACTAAAGGTGAATTCCATAAATCTGTCTGTTTCCTGATCTATTGATTAAATTCATTTTGTTCATGTTTACATTCATCTCTTCACAACTTTCACCTCTGAAACTAAGTAGGTCACCTTTCTCCAGTCCATATCATGTTCAATCCTTTCGGTGTATAAAGAGGAAATTTGATATTCAGTCCATATCACGTTCAATTCTTTCGGTGACACGAGCATGAGGGGGTCAGAATTTTTCATCAATCTATCGACTCGAGCGTCAAGGGTTCAACAAATGATCTTAATTAATTGGGCTGAAATCTATTTAAGAATGTTCGAAATGGAGCTCAATTTAAGCGAACCGCGAGGAGAGGATCAATTATATGATTTGGGATTGCTAGATACAATGTATTTAGTAAGACCAAATCAACGCAAGCCAAGTCGTCAAGTTCGTATTCATTTGTGTCATCTAATCCGCGACAAAGCCGCATTTCATTTTTATGAAGGGACTGGATTCAAGGAACACATCAACGCGTTCGTTTGGGAATTTGATTCTAAGCTCAACGATTTGGTCCATACAAAGGTTCATGTTTGGTGGCGGAAGCAAGGAAGGAGTAAAGGATCAAATTTGGGAATTAAAGACATCAATTCAGCAAGGCAGCACGGACGGGACAGAACATTCCGAGCCATGGCGCTCCCTTCATTGGGCCGCGACGCTCCATTGCTGAGCCGCGGCGCTCTAGCGCGTTTTAGCATTTTTCCAAGCGCTTTTCAGAATCTTCTAAAGCCAAGTTGCACGGGATTTTAATTAGGATTTCCAATTTTAATGTATTTAGGATACTTATTAGTTAGGGATTTGTTTCCAAATTAATTTATACTTCCTTATGAGTTTAGGGTTTCTCTTGTTTAGTATAAATAAGAGATTGACTGATGTAATCAATAGATTATTATTCAGATTAATAAAATTTCTCTTGTGAGATTATTCTCTACTTTTGGTTCTTTGAAGAATTCCTAAGTTAATTTCTTAGTTTATTCTTGAGATTCAATTATCGACTTATCATACAACAATACATAGTTGTGCGTGACGTCTTCTACTGCATCAATCGTCGATTGTACCAAGATTACCGCTTACATATAAGCGAGGGGTCAAGGTGTCTTTGGTGTCCATTCAACGCAGATTTCCGAACGCGAGCAATTGTACCAAGATTACCGTCTACATATAGGCGAGGGGTTAAGGTGTTGCGAGCAATTCACCATACAACTTTGCTAGAAATGATCCGGGCGACGACCACCTCACGCAAGCGTGCCGTGGAGTCTATCATTCGGTGTATAAAGAGTAAATTTGATATTATCCATGTGACTTCTATATCCTATATCTATAAACCTGAACATCATCTTCACTGATCAGTTTTGCTGCTCAATGTTCGACTTTGACCTGCTACCCATTAGTACCAATAAAGTTTTTGTTAGTGAATTAGGGATTTGGTTTAATACAAGTAATCAAAGAAATTATATGACATAAAACTGATAACATGCTGTAGCAACTGTTCATTCTCTTTTGGTAAGTGCAGGTTAAAATTATTGAATTGTGTACTTTCCCCATCAAGTTTTTCAAAGTCCAAAATCAGGATTTCTTTTTTGGACTAATGGAATATTCCTTCCCCCCCCCCCCCCCCCCCCCCTTTTAAAAAGATTATCACCCTTCTTGGGTATTTTTTGGCATGACATTTCAGAAGTGCAGAATATATTCTTATGCATGATATTATAAATATATTTTTGTTTTCGGTATATATTGTATAATGTATAATTATGTTTTCGGGTACTTCTTAAAATCCATGCCAAACACATAACAAGAAGGATGACAATCTTTGCAGCTAAGAGGTAATATACAATTTTCTTGGTCATTTCCTTTCAAAGCTTCTAATGATTCTCAAAATGCAACGGGATGCAGGTCTCTCTTCTTACAAAACATCCAGCATTTCATCTTCTGGCAAGTTTACTCCTGCTTCAAAAGGAGCCATTAAATCCTTAAAAGAGTATGCAAGGAATCTTACTGACCTTGATTTGTTTACACAATTTCTTGAAGATTGGGCTCTGGAGAATTTACGAGCAGATACTACTAATGGGGAACAGTCTTTCAGATCTCCCTTTATGATCGACGAATTGCGAACCCTTGACTTTGCGTTGGAGGGTTTCTTATTTCAGCAGCTATTCCGCATGCCTTGCTCGCCTTACGATTCTGATAATCTGAATGAAGATGAGTATCTTGCACTGGAAGATTTCCTTCACACTATAGCAGAGGGCTTATGGCGTACATTCTGGCATAGAAGTGGACCATTGCCATATTTTGTATCTTGTCCTCGTTACCCTGGGTCAAAGTTTTATACTGTTGAAAAAGCAATATCGAGGGGAAGGCTTGGAGCTCTCAGTGGTGCAGCTTTGGTATCAAAAACAGGGAGTAATCTACAAGTTCATTGGGATCAAGTAGTTGAGTTTGCATTGTTCAAACAAGACATTTTGATGGAAAATGAGTTGGGATTTTCTTCTTTGTCCATCTGTGAAGCTCTCTTTTTTGGCGTTCACATACTTCTTTCCAGGAGTTTGAGCAAGTACAGTACTGTTAGCGGTGGTTCCGTTTTTATATTAGTTCTTGACTCTAAGTTTGGAGGTGTTGTCAAACTTGAGGGTGACCTTTCTAAACTTGAACTAAACTCTGGTAATCCGTACCAATCCATTGTAGAATGGATCAAGTGTCATGCTGAAGTAGACGTTTCCCCAGTAAACCGAGTTTGGAACAAGCTAGGAAATGCAAATTGGAGGGACTTAGGAACCTTGCAACTAATACTGGCAACTTTTTACTCCATCATCCAGTATAATGGACCACCAAGAAAGTCAATTGCATCACTTGCATCACAGCACAGCTTCCGTCTTCAGAAGCGTAGGATAGAATGCCGCCTCTTTGAGAATGAAAATGCACTAGTTCCCTTCGAACTGGCTAGCCACAAAAATGGAGAAATTATCGAACTTGACCACAATGATAATCCATCTTTCAAAAATAAAGCATCACGCCTGAAGCCTAAGCAAGGGGAAATACTGCTTCTGGAAGATCAGGACCAGGGGCAGAGATGTTATCAAATATGCGAGTCTTTGGTTGGAGCAAACTGCTGTTCCTACAGTGCCGTTGCTTTAGATTGCCCTACAGAGTTGTTGACTTTATATGTGGGTGCTCATCCATCTCGGCTAGAGCCGTCTTTGGAGGACATGAGTCTATGGTATCTGGTACAAAGGCAAAGTAAAGTATTGAACATCTTCAAGGATCAGGGAATTTCAAACAAATATTTGCCTGAAATACTTGCAAGCGGCAGAGTTTTGCATTCAGGTCCTTGTAATAAACAGGACCCAAAGGGACTCTGTGATCATCCGTGGTGCGGAACACCAATACTCGTGACTTATCCTTTTGGAGAGTCACTTTCATCAATTGTATCTCGTGATGGCCCGTTTTCTGCTGAGGAGGCAATCCGTTGCTGCAGAGACTGCCTAGCAGCCTTGAGAAGTGCAAAAATGGCCGGTGTCCAGCACGGAAATATCTGTCCTGAGAACATTATACGTGTTGTTGAAACTGAAGGAGAAAGAGACAGTTGTTTACATGTTCCAGTCTCATGGGGGCGTGCAGTTTTGGAAGACAGAGACAGCCCAGCCATAAATTTGCAGTTCTCATCAGCTCACGCGCTTCAGCACGGGAAGCTTTGTCCTTCATCTGATGCAGAGAGCCTTGTCTACCTCCTGTATTTTGTTTGTGGTGGAACAATGCAGCAACAAGATTCTATTGAATCCGCATTGCAGTGGAGGCAAAGGTGCTGGGCAAAACGCTTCATTCAGCAGCAGTTAGGTGTGGTTTCAGCTCTTCTGAAGGCATTTGCTGATTATATAGACAGCCTTTGTGGGACGCCGTATCCAGTTGACTATGATATTTGGATAAAGAGACTGAACAGGGCTGTTGATGGCTCATCAGATAGGGGAAAAAAGATTGAAGAAGTATTGAGACTAACCGATATTGCCGAGTGTTCTGGTACCTCTAAAAGGTCCGAAAATTTGTAGTATGGGAATAGGACTAGCCAGGTTTCCAATTACCCAAAAAAAAAAAAGAAGAAAAGAAGTAGAACTACCAATTTTCCTTCCCAACATATTTGGGGCTGGAATTTGGTTCTGGATGTTATAACATAATTTGGTTGAAGATTTGATGGTGTTTTTGTTATTGACCTCTTGGCTTCCCACTGTCTACATTTCATTTGGTTCTCGAAGCATTGTGATTTAAACACTTAAGCTTGTAATTGGAAAGAGTTGCTAATTTTTTTGATTGATGAAATGTATATTTACTTTGTTTCTTTTTCTCTTGTCCTCTTATATTTTTCAATGGCAAGCTCTCTTTATTGTCTTTGTTACATTTCTCAAGGAAGCATTGCAAGTAGTTAGAGTGACTTTTTATTCACAAGCTCCTCCTCTCACATTAGATGTAAAGGGAGTCCGGCGTAAACTTATGAGCAATTCTATGTGCACAAACAATATATGGGTTTTATTATTTAAATTACTGATAAGTTTTAATAACTTTTTGAGTAATGATATAGATAAAAATTATACACAAAAAATTATGCATTAAATACAGGACTCGTATTCCATACTAATGAAAATGTGTAAAAAAATTAAATAGTTGGCCTGGTTTCCTATTTTAGCTATATGTTAGTGTTTGTGCACGATATTTTGTACATACTTTGTGTCCATATAGTATTGTTCTAACTCTTTATATCATTTTTTCACTATTCAATACTGTTTGTGTACATAGAATTACTTTTAAAATATTTGAGAAATTAACTTGCAAAACTTCAATTTACTTGTCAAAATAACACTTTTCTAATAACATCAAATACATTTACCTCCATAATAGTATTTGTGTAACACAAAAAGAGTCTCCTTTATTAATTTTTTGAGATTAATTTTTGAAAATTTTAAATTGATTTTAGTTTATTTAATTTTAATTAATGTAATAGTTAATATTGTAAACTACTTAAAAAAATAATACTAAATACTAACGTGTTATTTTGAGAATAAATTCTAATCACAATTTTAATTTTAAAATTTAACAAAATAGTCTAGTGGTAAACCTCTATTCTTTTAAGTTTCTCTCCGACCCATTTTTCAAGTTCTCCCTAGGCCCCTAGGATGAAATGTTTTGAATTGAAGTATAATAATAAGTTCTAAAAAAAATATTGAAATTAAATGACTTTTTTTGTGGAATAGATAGAGTAAGAAGTGTTTTAATAATACATTGAATGTATAAAGTTGAACTAGAGAGAAAAATGAAATTGAAGCTAAGTGCTTGTGAAATGTATCCGTACAATTGAATTATAATAAAATAAGTTCTCATAAAAACAAAAGAAATTAAATGAGATTCTTTTTGTGAAATAGAGGGAGCAAAAAGTCTTTTAATAATAGATTAAATGTATAAAGTTCAGTGAATTCGTAAATACTCGATCAATATCACTGATAACATTCTGTAGAGGATGATTTTTAATAATTTGGATTTCTTTTGATAAATCATCTAATTGTGTATTGGGGTTTTCTAGAAGGTTAACATTGAAAGGTGATGATGAATTATTCAACATTAATTCTTCCATATTTCTCAAGATGTCTTCATTGATGGCGTCATTGTCAACTAGCTCTTTATACTTAGGAGGTGGTTGAATTTAATCAAAAGTTACAATCATTGATTACTTAACTATTAGAATTTCTTGTTGAAAATTTTGTAGACTTTGCTATTTGTTGAATATCCTAGAATTATTCCTTCGTTAGATTTGGGATCAAATTTTGACAAATGTGATTTTGTATTTAAAATAAAACATTTGCTCCCAAAAATATAAAAGTAATAAAATTTTAGATTCTTTCGTAATAAAGCTCATGGGAGTTTTGAGCAAAATAGACGTTAATAAAATATGTTATTCCCAAAAGGTACAAAGAGATCTATAAGGGACGGAGAAGGATTGAATAGATTCTTTAAATTTTCTATTGAAAGAGATGTTAGCAAATTAGTTAAGCAAGTTAATTGATTGATCACGCATAGCAGAATTGTATTTTAAAAAAACCTTCAAAGATTATTAGAAAACACACAGTTCTAAATTTAATGAACAAATGCAAAAATAAGTCACAGTAATAAAAGCGTAGAGTGACAGAATATGAAATGCAAAAAAAAAGAACACAAGAGATTTTAAGATGTTCGGAGCATAAAAGTCTCCTAATCATCTCTTCTACTTCGCGAGTAGGGATATTCTACTAAGGAGGGTAATCACCAAGATTATAGTTCACTAAGAACTCTTACACAATTGATTCGGAAAGAATTCTTCAAATCACATAGACTTGGGTTACAAGAAATTATTGAGATCTAATTAAACACTAAGAAAATATGTTTGTTTTGAGGTGCTGCTAAGTTGTTTTAAGGTTTCTCTTCAAATGACTTAGCAGCATAATTTGTTTCTTAGAATTGTAGAGTGGAGCTTGAATGAACACAAAATTTCAGCACTTAAACTTGATTAATTCTTTATGTATATTTTGTGCTTGAAATTTCTGTCCTTATATAGAGATCTTCTGGGACCTTCCTGTTGAAAAGTTACCGTTGCTCCATTTTGACTTGGATACTTGTCATTCTTCAATTGTTTGACTTCAAATTGTTGCCTACTTGATAGACTCCACGGCACGCTTGCGTGAGGTGGTCGTCGCCCGGATCGTTTCTAGTAAGCCAATTTGATGGAACTCTCCCGACACCTTAACCCAACGTCTATATTGAGACGAGAACTCCGGTATAATCGTTCAAGCAGATGAATTCGCGTAGGTGGATTATCAATGACACCTAAACCCCGTACTTATATGAAGCAGGAACCTTCGGTACAATCAACGATTGATAACTGGTAGATAACGCCACACACAACTATAGATTGTTGTGTGATAAGTTAACTTCGAATCTCAAAGAAAACTAAGAAAATTACTTAGAAATTCTTCAAAGAACCAAAAGTAGAGAATAACTCTCAAGTATGAATAAACTCTGAATTATTATTGAAATTGTATTTGAATTACAAGCATAAACTTATTTATACTAACTATGAAACCGTAGAATCCAAAAAGGAAATAACAATTGACTTGGAATCAAAATCCTATCTTAAAATATCCTAGTTACAATAGAATTATGAAAATATACTGAATCCCTGAAATTAAGGAAAGGAAATCTGATAAAAATCTTCAAAAACGCGTCGCCTCGAAAAACACGCCAACTCATTCTGCGTGTTCTCGCCAGGGCGAGAAAATTGAACTGAGACTTCTCGCCGGGGCGAGAATGGTCAGTAAGTTCTTCGCTGGGGCGGATCAATTTAGGCCGGGGCGAACTTGAACAGTAAGTTTCTCGCCGGGGCGAGATTTTTGGCTTTGAAGTTCTCGCCGGGGCGAGAACTCTGCAACTTGGAATTCTTCGTCCTTTCTCGTTTCCAACGCTTCCAATCTTGGCATGTTTGTTTGTATCATCATGACTAAATGTAAATCCTTAGAATCCGGGTCCACACTCGATCTATCCTCGCTCCACATGCCTTGAATCAACCCATTAATGCTCTCCTTAAAACGTTTAGCCCGAGCTCTCGTCACGGGACCATCCGGTATACACAAAGGATCCACTTTATGGATGTCAATCGCTCCAGAGCCAAGGATGCCCTCATCATACCTCTCCTCTTGAGAAAGATTTGTCCTCAAATCGTCACCTACATCAAACGGACTAAGATTAGTAACGTTAAAAGTCGCACTAACATTATACTCACCAGGCAAATCCAATTTGTAGGCATTGTCATTGATGCGCTCAAGAACTTGAAATGGACCATCTCCCCTTGGAAGCAATTTTGAACGTCGTTGAGCTGGAA
This sequence comes from Aralia elata, assembly GCA_034770075.1. Lineage (NCBI taxonomy): Eukaryota > Viridiplantae > Streptophyta > Magnoliopsida > Apiales > Araliaceae > Aralia > Aralia elata. The sequence continues at coordinate 63,082,889 of CM068385.1, forward strand.
ATCTTTCCTTCCGCATATGTAACCACACCCACTCTCCTGGTTCAAAAATCAATTGACGTCGACCCTTGTTGGCCTGTTTCGCATATTGCCCCGTCCTCCTTTCAATGTTAAGCCTTGCCTTTTCATGTATCTGCTTAACAAATTCAGCCTTTCTCTTTCCATCCATGTTAGTATATTCAGACAAAGGTAATGGCAATAAATCCAACGGTGTCAAAGGATTGAAACCATAAACAATTTCAAATGGTGAAAATTGTGTAGCAGAATGAACAGATCGATTATATGCAAACTCAACATGTGGTAAACACTCTTCCCAAACTTTAATGTTCTTTTTGATAACAGCTCTTAACAATGCAGACAAAGTTCTATTCACTACCTCAGTTTGACCGTCAGTTTGTGGATGACAAGTAGTTGAAAATAACAGTTTAGTACCTAACTTACACCACAATGTCTTCCAAAAATAACTCAAAAATTTAGAATCTCTATCTGAAACAATTGTTCTAGGCATGCCATGCAAACGCACAATTTCTCTAAAGAACAAATTAGCAATATGGGATGCATCATCAGTTTTGTGACATGGAATAAAATGTGCCATCTTAGAAAATCTATCCACGACCACAAATATAGAATCATGACCACGCTTAGACCTAGGTAAACCCAATACAAAATCCATAGACAAATCAATCTAAGGTTCACTAGATATAGGCAATGGTGTATACAATCCATGAGGTTGAACACGAGACTTAGCCTGCTTACATGTAATGCATTTATCACAAATTCTCTCCACATCTCATTTCATATGAGGCCAATAAAAATGTTCTTTCAAAACAGATAAAGTCTTTTCAACACCAAAATGACCCATTAGACCTCCCCCATGTGACTCTCTAATCAACAACTCACGCAAAGAACATGCAGGTATACATAGCTTATTTTCTCGAAACAGAAAACCATCAACTTTAAAGTATTTACCTACAACATTCTTTTCACATGATTTAAACTCTTCACCAAAATCAAAGTCATCAACATACAACTCTTTAATTCGTTCAAACCCAAGCAATTTTGTATCAAGAGTATTCAATAACACGTACCTTCTCGAAAGAGCATCAGTAACAACATTCTCCTTACCCTGTTTGTATCGGATGACGTACAGAAATATTTCAATGAACTCCATCCACCTTGCGTGTCTTTTGTTCAGCTTGTGCTGTCCCTTCAAGTATTTCAACGATTCATGATCCGTGTGAATCACGAACTCTTTAGGCCAAAGGTAGTGCTGCCACGTCTCCAAAGCTCGAACCAATGCATACAACTCCTTGTCATACGTCGGATAGTTCAAAGCGGCTCCACTCAACTTCTCACTAAAGTATGCTACTGGCTTTCCTTCTTGCATCAGCGCCGCTCCAATCCCTAAACCTGAAGCATCACACTCAATTTCAAAGGTTTTAGCAAAGTTAGGTAAAACAAGCAGAGGAGCGTTAGTCAATTTATCTTTAACCAATTTAAACGCTTTTTCCTGCTCTTCACCCCATTTAAACCCTACACTTTTCTTGATCACTTCCGTTAAGGGTGCTGTGATGTCGCTGAAATTCCTCACGAACCGCCGGTAAAAACTAGCCAATCCATGAAAGCTTCGAACTTGGCTCACATTTGTTGGACTCGGCCATTCTCGGATCGCACGTATTTTCTCCTCATCCACTTGAACTCCCTGTGAACTCACAACAAATCCAAGGAAAACAACTCTATCCGTACAAAACGTGCACTTATCCATGTTAGCAAACAACTTTTCTTTCCTAAGAACATCTAAAACAGATTTCAAATGCAATGCATGCTCTCCCAAGTTTTTGCTATATATCAAGATATCATCAAAATAAACTACCACAAATTTGCCAATGAATGGTCGCAAAACATGGTCCATCAATCTCATAAAAGTACTAGGAGCATTAGTTAAACCAAAAGGTAATACTAACCACTCATAAAGACCATATTTTGTTTTGAAAGCAGTTTTCCATTCATCACCCTCTTGCATTCTAATTTGATGATAACCACTTTTTAAATCAATTTTTGAGAATATACAAGACCCATGCAATTCATCTAACATGTCATCTAATCGAGGAATGGGATGTCGATACTTCACCGTAATATTGTTTACCGCTCGACAGTCAATACACATACGCCACTTCCCATCCTTCTTAGGCACTAAGATCACTGGAACTGCACATGGACTCATGCTTTCCCTCACGAACCCCTTCTCCATTAATTCTCCAACTTGTTTCTGCAACTCCTTTGTCTCCTCTGGATTGCTCCGATAAGCTGGACGATTTGGAATGGATGCTCCGGGCATGAAATCAATCTGATGTTCAATTCCCCGAATAGGTGGTAATCCCTGTGGAAGCTCCTCGGGAAACACATCCTTATAATCCTGCAAAAGAGATGAAACAACACTAGGCAAAGAAGAATCATTAGCGTTAGTATTCAAAAGTGCCTCCTTATACCGAAGTATAATCATCGGCTGTTTAGCATCTAAAGCTCGCCTCACGTCACTCTTTTTTGCATAGATATTGGTTTTTCGCTCATCATCTTTTCTTTTCTCTCTTTCTTTTTCTCTCTTATTTTTTTCCTCATTTTCCCCTCAATTTTTTTCTCACTTTCCTTTTTTTCACTTTCTTTTCTTTGTACATGATCTTTTTGCAAATATAATTGATCCTCATGCACCTGCTTTGGTGACATAGGACATAACGTAACCCTTCGCTGATTATGAACAAAAGAATACTCGTTCGTGAAACCATCATGCTTCACCTGCCGATCAAACTGCCATGGGCGGCCTAGCAATAAATGACCCACCTGCATCGGAACCACGTCACACAACACCTCATCCACATATTTTCCAATCGTGAACGGTACCAACACTTGCTTAGTCACCTTTATATCTCCACTATCATTAAGCCACTGCAATCTATATGGTTGGGGATGTTTGGTTGTGGACATTCCCAACTTCTCCACCATGGTCGTGCTGGCCACATTTGTGCAACTACCTCCATCTATCACCACACAACAAACCTTACCATTCACAAGGCATCTGGTATGAAATAAATTTTCCCGTTGCTCCCCGTTCTCCTCCTTCACATGCGTACTAAGTGCTCGCCTTGTAACCAACATCTCACCATGCATAGCCAACTCCCTATCATCTATATCCTCTAACGGTGGCATTGGGTCGGTATCACTAGCTTCCTCTTCGGTTTCCACCTCTCCGTTGTCAAGTAACAACATCGTCCTTTGATTTGGGCACTGATTTACAATATGTCCCCTTCCTTGACACTTGAAGCATTTTATATCCCGATTACGATTTAAAGAAGAAGGGTCAGTTTTACCTTGCACTCCCTTATTAATCGTCTCCGTTTTTAGCTCAAACTTGGATTTACTTACGGCTGGCTTCTCCTCTCGCTTTCCAACATTAGACTTCTATGATGATCCTGCGTTAGGTATCGAACGTTGGCTACCTCTCCTCTTAAGCTGTTTCTCAATCTTGATAGCCATGTGAACCATATCCTCCAAAACCAAGTAATGTTGTCGTTCCACTAAGTCGACAATCTCCCAATTTAATCCCGCCGAAAACCTAGCCATTGTTGATTCACCATCCTCATTGATGTTTGCTCTAGCCATCAACATCTCCATTTCTTTGTAATAATCTTCTACGCTCCTACTACCTTGCCTCAAGCTTTGCAAACTCCGAACTAGCTCTCGGTGATAGTAATCTGGAACGAACCTCTTTTTCATCACGGTCTTCATTTCTTCCCAAGTTTCAATCGGACGTTCCCCACATCTCCTCCGACTGATCATCAACTGATCCCACCAAGTAACAGTATAAGCTGAGAATTCTGTGGCGGCGAGTTTTACTTTCTTTAGCCCCGAGTAGTTATGACATTCAAATATCCAATCCATCTTCTTCTCCCATTCTAGATAGGCCTCTGGATCACTTCTTCCTTGGAAAGTCGGAATTTTCATCTTTATACTATCCAAGTTGTTGTCCTCTCTATCTCAACCCCCTCTATCCCTAGCTCCTCGTTGCCTGCGATGTAAGAAGTCGGACTCTCGATCCTCCTCTTCACTAAATCCCCCTTCATAGTAATTTTCCTCTTGTCTAGCTTCTCTTTGATGCGTTCTTCCGTGCTGACGTGCCCCATGAGGATGTTGAAACTAGGGTCCTTGGGACGCACTCATTTGGTCGAGACGCTCATTCACTTGGTCCATCGCCATATCCAACTTTCTAGTGAATTCTTTCATCATAGCTTCCATCACAAATTTTGGATCGAACTTTGCTGGAGAATCTTCCATAACACTTTTATCTTTTGAACTAGACATTTTCCTGCAAAACAAAGGTTAGTAGCAAAATCTTTTCCTCACCACTCCCTTACGTGTTTCACTCGGTTAATGTTTCGCTCGTGTATCACTCAATAGGCTTTTCCCCTCGAATGATCTCACAACTAAGCCTTTTACCTCTAAATATTCTCTCTAATAGGTTCTTTTCGAATTTACCTAGCAAAATCCTCGGTTTTACTAATCAATTCAAAAATAACTTATCACAAACAACTATAGTAGGTATGACTATAAGTACCAACAATCTCGATTACGGAATTGAAGATGAAATCCACGAACAAATTGAAATAACTGAAATAAAATTTTCTATATTCTTTTTTTTTTTTTGCTCACAAATTCAACGATACAATAAAGATAGATACTTAGCTAGAAAACGCAGCTTTGATACCAAATGATAGACTCCACGGCACGCTTGCGTGAGTTGGTCGTCGCCCGGATCGTTTCTAGTAAGCCAATTTGATGGAACTCTCCCGACACCTTAACCCAACGTCTATATTGAGACGAGAACTCCGGTATAATCGTTCAAGCAGATGAATTCGCGTAGGTGGATTATCAATGACACCGAAACCCCGTACTTATATGAAGCAGGAACCTTCGGTACAATCAACGATTGATAACTGGTAGATAACGCCACACACAACTATGGATTGTTGTATGATAAGTTAACTTCGAATCTCAAAGAAAACTAAGAAAATTACTTAGAAATTCTTCAAAGAACCAAAAGTAGAGAATAGCTCTCAAGTATGAATAAACTCTGAATTATTATTGAAATTGTATTTGAATTACAAGCATAAACTTATTTATACTAACTATGAAACCCTAGAATCCAAAAAGGAAATAACAATTGACTTGGAATCAAAATCCTATCTTAAAATATCCTAGTTACAATAGAATTATGAAAATATACTGAATCCCTAAAATTAAGGAAAGGAAATCTGATAAAAATCTTCAAAAACGCGTCGCCTCAAAAAATGCGCCAACTCATTCTGCGTGTTCTCGCCGGGGCGAGAAAATTGAACTGAGACTTCTCGCCGGGGCGAGAATGGTCAGTAAGTTCTTCGCTGGGGCGGATCAATTTAGGCCGGGGCGAACTTGAACAGTAAGTTTCTCGCCGGGGCGAGATTTTTGGCTTTGAAGTTCTCGCCGGGGCGAGAACTCTGCAACTTGGAATTCTTCGTCCTTTCTCGTTTCCAACGCTTCCAATCTTGGCATGTTTGTTTGTATCATCATGACTAAATGTAAATCCTTAGAATCCGGGTCCACACTCGATCTATCCTCGCTCCACATGCCTTGAATCAACCCATTAATGCTCTCCTTAAAACGTTTAGCCCGAGCTCTCGTCACGGGACCATCCGGTATACACAAAGGATCCACTTTATGGATGTCAATCGCTCCAGAGCCAAGGATGTGAAAGTAGTATGCACACAATCCAATCATATTTGATATGATGTAGCATATACTTTGTAATCTTATTCGATTGTTAAAGGCATTTTACTTTATCTACATAGTGCTGTTATATTAAATGTGATAAACCCATAGTTTTGAGCAATGCTTTTAGAATCATGATGGTGATCATGCTAATGAGATCTAAATTCTAGATAGCTCACAAACTAAAATTGTTCCTAATCGATGGATTACTAAAAAGGGGATTAGTGAATCCGGATAGATTAGTACATACGTTGCTTGCTCTTGTGAAGAGGATGATTGATCTCATAATCATTTGTGTGGAGACACTAAAGCAAGTATGTAGGTGCTTATTAGAGAATAAGTTCACTGAACGTGGCTCGCTAAAGGAATACCTAATGGAGTTTTACTCGCCTGTCAATAGGAATTCCTCTAGTGATAGTAGTACAAGTGATCCTTGGACTTGAGATCATCATAGTATCTTGTGTATGATGAGTTATACTTTGACATGTCCCTTAAGACCTTTAGGGTATATCAAAGGGTATGATTGGGTATAATAAGTTATACATGGAGATAGGTGAATGATCAACAAAGAATCTACCACTTCTAGTAAAAGGAGTGAATGTCCTATGTGATTCGATAAATGACGACTCAGAAGTCTTTGGCCAAAGCAGAATGAAATTAGAAAGGAGTTTCTAATTTACATTATCGGAGTTATGCATTTGAGAATCGAAATACATATAATTAAATAAAATAAGACTTGACAGTAATTCCATGTCTTATATTTAATTGGGACATTGTATGGTAGAAGGATTGAATTGTACGGTAACTATTTACTGAAAGGTTCTTTTGTGATTAATGTTGAAATCTATATTATCTGGAAAGTCGTTGATCGCTAAGGGGGCTTACCCTTATTGTAGAATAAATATTATTTATTTAAATGAATTAAATAGTTTAATTTATTTATTTAAATAAGATTAGAATTGTTCTAATTGATTTATTCACAACCGGTTTAATATGGAGAACCTAAAGGGTCACACCGCAAAAGGAGAATATTTATTTAAGAAGTAAATGGCATAATCGTAATAATAAGTTAAGTGTATTTAATTTAATCTATGGAGATAGAATAAATTAAATAGCTTAATATTTATTATTTAATATTTTGGAAATATTAAATATAAATTAATAAGAGGAGTCTTATTATTATTATTACTATTACTATTATTTAATTCCTAATAGGGATTGGGAATTAATTAATAGAAGTACTCTCTCATGAATTCCTAATTGGATTAGGAGTTCAATTAATTAAAGGAGTTTAATTAAAATAAAAACCTAATCCTAAATAGTTTAGGAGGGTTCCCTATATCTATAAATAAGAGGAGTCTTATCATGATTTGGGGTTAGACAATTACTCACTCTTCCATAAGAATTGGAGAGGGTGGAGAGTACTTGTAATTTCTATAGAGATAGAAAACTAGGGTTTTGCCAACACCCATCTTCTTGAACAACTATTATTCCTTGGTGGATCACCTCTAGAGGCCAAACACTTGGGTGGCTAACGTTGATCAAAGGAAGGAATTTAATCGGTGGAATTCAAGGAGAACGCGAAGGAATTGGAGGTGAACTTGTACCCGAGGAAGCACGATTCTACGAGGGTATAATTTCTTAATCTCTATCTCTTTCGTTTAATTGATAATTGAGCACATGGATGATCATGGTGATGGTTTGTATGAAAATTTTAAAATCCGTTTTATCGCGCTTCCGCACTATTTATGTAATTTGATTGCATGTCCGCGCTATGTACAAACCTAACAGTGGTATCAGAGCCTAACCTTGTGCTAATTATCGATTATGATGATTCCATGTATGTTTGATATGCGATTGGATCGAAATTTTTGGGCAGAATAAATTTTTCTGAATCAGCGTCGCGGCGCAGCTGCGCCGGCTCCAGTTCATTCTGGAGCGCAGCTGCGCCCAAACCCAGAATCAGTTTTCTCTGGGGTTCAGCGCAGCTGCGCCGTGTCCCAGTTCATTCTGGGCGCAGCTGCGCCGGTCAGTAGAATCTGAAAAAATAAATTTTACTTCAATTAAAATAAATGGTTTATTTAATTGATAAAATTAGAATAAAAGAGTTTATTCACATATGGAATAGGATTCCATGTTTCCTAGAATAAAAGAGTTTATTCACATATGGAATATGATTTCATGTTTCCTTAAAAATAAAGAAATTTATTTTGATAAGGAATAGGATTCAACATATTTTATTTTCCGACAATTTTAAGTTAAAATAAAAGAGTTTGTTTTGAACTTGAAATTGGATTTCATGTTAATTGAAATAAAAGAGTTTATTTTGATTTGGAATTTGATTAAAAATAAAGGAGTTTATTTTTATTCAAAATTGGATAAAATAAAATAAATAAGTTTATTATGATTTAAATTTTGATTAAAATAAAGGGGTTTATTTTGTTTCAAAATTGGATTTCTAGTAAACTTTTAATTGCCCATTAATTGATATCAATGCATATATGGAATGGTTTTATTATTCATGAGATGAATGTTATTTATTGATACATATAGAGATATGTATGATAATAAATAGGGATTGATTATGGACTACTGACCAATGTGTGATTGAATTTATTTTAGTGGATGCTTGAATGAATGGGTTTTATAAATGGGGTCTGCGTACCTCGTCTTCTCTAATTTTTCTTAATGTAAATTCTATCTCCCTCCTATGTACTTCCCCTTGACTGCTGATCAAGGTTTCTATTTATTGTAAATAGTTTATGTAATAGGTTTAGTTAGAATTACTTGAAGAATTGGAGACAAAGGAGCAAGGAGCGCTTGAAGACCCGTTTGTAATGGAGCCCGGGTTTAAATGTAATAGTTATATTTAAATTTTGTTCTTGCACCCTAGGTTTGACCTTTTGGTTCACTTGGTGGCTCTAGTGAACCAAACTAGAATAAAAGTCCATAATCAATCCGGGTAGAATATAGTATTCTATATGTGCATGCTTACTATATATATATATTATATATTATCCAACATGCTTCGCATGTAAAATAATATAACGTGTATTTTATATATATATGTGCATGCGCGCTAAACAAGATGAGACAAATAATAACAAACCCCTCAAAGAAATTATATTAAGTCCTAAACGTTCAAAGATATTTGGAATATCGAACGTCGCCTTCTAGCATGGTAAAGCGATAGAGTATTAAATATTTAATATGAGTTTGTTGTGTCACCACAAGGCAAGTATTAAAATATTTAAGATGTTGCTTTATCACATTTGATGCTTATACTTAGACTGAACGATGCTGTTTTGTTGTGTCACCACAAGGACAGTGTTTTTCTTTCGAATATATGGAAGTGCTAGGATGGACTTAACTTGGATAATTTTGATTCGGATGTGTCACCACTTGATCAAAATAATCTAAGAGGCAAAATACAAGGAGTTACATAGAGATGTAATTGACAATAGTTGTCTACCTATTTATTTATATATCGTTTGTTGTGTCACCACAAGGCTATATACATTTGAAATGGGATCCTTAGTCTCACTAGCAAATCTTTAATTAGAATTGCCGAACTATATAATGAGGGTAATATAGTTTGATGAAAAATAGTGGGAGATATCAATTTAAAATAAAGACCTAATTTATTTTGGTAATTAATTAAATGAATGTATGCTAAAATATTGTTAAATTACAAATTCATTTATAGAATTTTACAATGTCTAATTCACTATCACTGCGGAGCATATTAGATGCTAATTAGCCGAACCGAATTACACGGACTAGTTAAAGAATTTGAGAATAGTTCTCAAGGCTGAAAAGCTATCTTATGTCCTTAATACGTTTATCCCTGCAATGGTTGTAGACAATGCCTCTGAGGAAGAGATTGCTACTTTTAGAAAGTGGCAAGATGATGCACAGTTGGCTCAATGCATCATGCTCGCATCCATGAGTAACGAGCTTCAGCGTCAGCATGAAACTATGGATGCTCCTACTATACTCCTGCACCTTCAAGGAGTTGAAGGGTGAGGAAAGTAGGACTATTAGATATAAGATATCTAAGGAGCTCTTCCGATCTAGAATAACCGATGGCACTACAGTATAGACAAATGTCCTCAAAATGATCAATCTGATTGAACAATTGGGACAATTGGGTTTTAATGGATGGAGAGATGATCCAAGATTTGATCTTGCAATCACTTCCAGACTCTTTCTCACAAATTGTTGTGAATTTCCACATGAACAAGCTATATGTCAGCCTGCCTGAGTTACTTAAACATGTTGAAAACTGTAAGAGTCACTTTCCAACCAAGAAAGACCAAGTCTTACTGGTAGATGTTTCTTCCAGGAAGCGGAAGAGGGCCAAAGGATCTTCTTAAAAGAAGAACAATTCAAGAAGGTAAATGGAAAGGCAAAAACAAAGGATAATAAGAACAAGACTGATGCAGATAGCAAAGGAGTTTGCTTCCACTACAATAAACCTGGATACTGGAAAGGAAAACTGTAAGGAGAATCTTACAGAGGCTAACCAGAAGAAGCTTAGTGAAGCTTCGGTTACAGATATAGGTTTGTTCATGATTAAAATAAATCTTTCTGTAAGTCAAGGTTCTACTTGGGTATTGGATACCGGCTGTAGTTCTCACATATGTAATCCAATGCAGAGACTAAGCAGAAGTAGAAAGCTAAACAAAGAGTAAGTAATCTTACGTGTGGAGAATGGAGCAATGGTTGCTACATTAACCGTAGGAACTTATAGTTTAGCGATGCCTACGGGCAAGTCTATTAAGTTAATAAATTGTTATTATCTTCCAGTTCTCATTATAAACATTAGAACTTTCATTGTTGGACAAGGAAGATTCTGGTATTATATTTAAGAACACTTTATAAAAATGTTTTGTTTGAAATTGGAAGAATACTTGATAGACTTTGTATACTTGACTTACATGAAAAATAATTTTGCAAATTGAACAAACTAGTAAAAGGAAAAGGAGATGGTTATTCAAAGAGTTGAATTTGTGTCTGAATCATTTGAAATGTTCAAAGAATTCAGAAGTGAAACAAATTGACAAAGTATTAAGATTCTTTGATCAGATCGAAGAAAGAATACTTGTGCAATGAGTTTCTAGATCATCTCAAAATGGTATTTTCTCATAATGGACACCTCCTGATACGCAATAGTTGATTGGTGTATCTAAAAGGAGAAATTGTATCTTGTTGGACATGGTGCAGTCCATAATGATTTTTACCGACATTCTAGTATCCATCTGGGGTTATACCCTAGAAATGGCTGCATATCTACAAAATAAGGTAACCTCAAAATCCGGCCCTAAGACTCCATAAAAGTTATGGATAGGGAGGAATCCTAATCTTAAGTATGTTAAGATAAGGGCTTGTCCAACTTATGTGAAAAGGTTTCAAAGATAAGTTTGGGACAAAATCTGACAAGTGCAGATTTGTGGGATATCCTAAAGAAAGTTTAGGGTATTATTACTATAATCCTACACGCTGCCTTTTTAGATAAAGGTGTTTATCATTGAAGGAGCTAGTAGGAGAGTAATAGATCTTGAAGGAGTTCAAGAACCACAAAGCACTTTAAGTCGAACCGAGGAACCTGTAGATAGACCTAATGTACCACAACCGAATCGTAAATCTGGAAGAGTACCGAAGATACCTGGGAGGTATGGATTCATCATAGAGGATGATGATGAGGTACGCATCATAGAGGATGATAATCCAGTTATATACGATGAGGCTATGATTAGAAGACGCTCAGAGAAATGGCAGATGACCATGAAATCCAAAATGGACTCCATGTATGAGAACCAAGTATTGACTCTGGTGTATATGGGTCTTTAAGAGAAAGACTGGGGCAAATGGCAAGGTGGAGACCTATAAGACCAGACCTGTTTAAAAGGTTTTTCAAGTCAAGGAGTTGACTGTGATAAATCCTTATTACCGGGTAATGCTCAAGTCCATTTAGATTTTGCTTGTGATTGCAGCTTATTACGAAATCTGGTAAAATAGATGTGGAGACGCCATTCCTCAATGAAGACTTGAGGAGAATGTATGTATGATACAGCCAGAGGAATTTGTTTCAAAGGTTGAAGCAAATCGTGTTTTAAGCTACAATGATCCATTTATGGATTGAAGCAAGCTTCTCAAAGATGGAACATTCGTTTTGATGAAACAATCAAAAGAGTTTGATTTTATCGAAAACGAGAATGAACCTAGTGTGTACAAAAGGGTCAGTGGGAGCACTGTGATATTTCTAGTATTATATGTTGATATACTACTGATAAGGAATGACACACCAATGCTACAATCAGTAAAGATAAAATTGTCTAAACATTCCTCCATGAATGACTTGGGAGGAGCATCCTATAAATTGGGGATATAAATCTATATAGATAGATTTAAAAGGATGTTCGGCTTGACCCAAGGAACGTATATTCATTTGATGTTAAAGGCGTTTAGCATGGCAAACTCCAAGAGAGGTCTCATGATGATGTGCCATGGAGTGTATCTCTCTAAAATTGTCCCAATTGAAGGAGAGATCGCATGATTTACTATCATGTATGCAATAAATATACTATGCCTGATGTTGATCAGTCATATTCTGGAGAAGATCACTGTAAGACAGTGATAAACATCTTTAAGTACTAAACCAGTATTGAAGATGTGATCATGATTCATGGTAGGTCTGAATTAAAACTAGAGGGCTTAACAGACTCAAGTTTTTCAGACTGACCAAGACGATAACAAATCCACTTTAAGGTAAATCGTTACCTTAAAAGGTGGTGCAGTGAATTGGAAAGGTTCCAAACAGCAAAGAGTTGCTGGTTTAGTGACAAAGACAAAGTATATAGCTGTAAATGAAGCTGCAAGTTGATTGTTTGGATGAAAAGTTCATCACAGAACTAGGAATAGTTCCTAAGTCTCATCTTGGATTCAAACATGTGTTACGACACTTTCATTTGATTAGTGGAATCATTGAAAGAGGAGAAATCACTATAGAGATAGTGGCCTCTCAAGAACGACATTGCATATCCATTTACTGAAGCTTTATCCAAACAGCAGGATGATCGTCACTTAGAGAAGAAGGGTATTAGATATCATGACGATTGGCTTTAGTGCAAGTGGGAGATTGAAAGTAGTATGCACACAAGCCAATCATATTTGATATGATGTAGCATATACTTTGTAATCTTATTCGATTGTTAAAGGCATTTTACTTTATCTACATAGTGCTGTTATATTAAATGTGATAAACCCATAGTTTTGAGCAATGCTTTTAGAATCATGATGGTGATCATGCTAATGAGATCTAAATTCTAGATAGCTCACAAACTAAAATTGTTCCTAATCGATGGATTACTAAAAAGGGGATTAGTGAATCCGGATAGATTAGTACATACGTTGCTTGCTCTTGTGAAGAGGATGATTGATCTCATAATCATTTGTGTGGAGACACTAAAGCAAGTATGTAGGTGCTTATTAGAGAATAAGTTCACTGAACGTGGCTCGCTAAGGAATACCTAATGGAGTTTTACTCGCCTGTCAATAGGAATTCCTCTAGTGATAGTAGTACAAGTGATCCTTGGACTTGAGATCATCATAGTATCTTGTGTATGATGAGTTATACTTTGACATGTCCCTTAAGACCTTTAGGGTATATCAAAGGGTATGATTGGGTATAATAAGTTATACATGGAGATAGGTGAATGATCAACAAAGAATCTACCACTTCTAGTAAAAGGAGTGAATGTCCTATGTGATTCGATAAATGACGACTCAGAAGTCTTTGGCCAAAGCAGAATGAAATTAGAAAGGAGTTTCTAATTTACATTATCGGAGTTGTGCATTTGAGAATCGAAATACATATAATTAAATAAAATAAGACTTGACAGTAATTCCATGTCTTATATTTAATTGGGACATTGTATGGTAGAAGGATTGAATTGTACGGTAACTATTTACTGAAAGGTTCTTTTGTGATTAATGTTGAAATCTATATTATCTGGAAAGTCGTTGATCGCTAAGGGGGCTTACCCTTATTGTAGAAATAAATATTATTTATTTAAATGAATTAAATAGTTTAATTTATTTATTTAAATAAGATTAGAATTGTTCTAATTGATTTATTCACAACCGGTTTAATATGGAGAACCTAAAGGGTCACACCGCAAAAGGAGAATATTTATTTAAGAAGTAAATGGCATAATCGTAATAATAAGTTAAGTGTATTTAATTTAATCTATGGAGATAGAATAAATTAAATAGCTTAATATTTATTATTTAATATTTTAGAAATATTAAATATAAATTAATAAGAGGAGTCTTATTATTATTATTACTATTACTATTATTTAATTCCTAATAGGGATTGAGAATTAATTAATAGAAGTACTCTCTCATGAATTCCTAATTGGATTAGGAGTTCAATTAATTAAAGGAGTTTAATTAAAATAAAAACCTAATCCTAAATAGTTTAGGAGGGTTCCCTATATCTATAAATAAGAGGAGTCTTATCATGATTTGGGGTTAGACAATTACTCACTCTTCCATAAGAATTGGAGAGGGTGGAGAGTACTTGTAATTTCTATAGAGATAGAAACTAGGGTTTTGCCAACACCCATCTTCTTGAACAACTATTATTCCTTGGTGGATCACCTCTAGAGGCCAAACACTTGGGTGGCTAACGTTGATCAAAGGAAGGAATTTAATCGGTGGAATTCAAGGAGAACGCGAAGGAATTGGAGGTGAACTTGTACCCTAGGAAGCACGATTCTACGAGGGTATAATTTCTTAATCTCTATCTCTTTCGTTTAATTGATAATTGAGCACATGGATGATCATGGTGATGGTTTGTATGAAAATTTTAAAATCCGTTTTATCGCGCTTCCGCACTATTTATGTAATTTGATTGCATGTCCGCGCTATGTACAAACCTAACAGGATGCCCTCATCACTACTTGGATCACCTCAGGTCATTTTCTTTAGTACTGTGAACAGTATAGTAGCAGTCACGTGTCCTTTGACTCTGCTACTATACCTATTAGATAGAGTCTTTATTGACTTGTCCCTGTCACAAAATCATCTGAGGATAACCTCGGAAGGTCAAGTGTTAAGGTTTATGAACCTTGTCATAACCTGCCATTGACTTGTCAAACGACTACATTCTACGATTTGGGCTTCCTCAAAGTGAAATCGTAGAATGACTTTTCTACTCTACGAATTTTAGTGACTCTACGATTCTGGCTCTATGATCAGGCTTATACTCTACGATCTCTGACTATCTTCAATTTACTCTGTAATCTTAGAGTAATATTGCATTTAGCTCTACGTTCGTCTTCTGGCCAAGAACAACTTAGCTATTATGGAGATTTAACTTTACGATTTAGATCAACCTAACAAGTTTGATCCATAAACTAAGTCCTTTTATATAAGATTCTTTTCACAATGACTTTACAAAATATACTTGTTTATAAATACATTAAGGTAGAATCATCATCAAATCAAATAGAACTAACACAAATTTTAGGTACTAACAATCTCTCCCTATTTGATGATGACAAAACAAGTAGTTTAAATTCAATCATCAATTCTAATGCAAGATAATGCATGAATTTTAAATATGTCTTAATATACAGTGAACAACTGTATTGTCTAGTAAACAAATGAATTTTATTGATATAAAATTACAAATTTTTGAAAAGAATTACAAGTTATAGAAAACAAGAAACAAAAAGAAACTAAAGGAAATTCTATGGTTTTCTATAAGGTTTTCTCCTGGAACCTTTTGATTATCTCATCAAAACGGATGTTCCACCTTCGAGAAGCTTGCTTCAATCCATAAATGGATCGTTGTAGCTTACAGACTTGGTTTGTTCCAACCGTTGAAACAAAACCCTCTGGCTGTATCATATATACATTCTCCTCAAGCTCTCCATTGAGGAAGGCCGTTTTCACGTCCATTTGCCAGATCTCGTAGTCATAATAAGCTGCAATTGTAAGCAAAATCCGAATGGACTTGAGCATAGCTACTGGTGAGAAGGTTTCATCATAGTCAACTCCTTGTCTTTGTTTGAAACCTTTTGCAACCAGTCGGGCCTTATAGGTCTCTACCTTGCCATCTGCTCCAGTCTTTCTCTTAAAGACCCATTTACACCCAATAGGCATAATGCCCTCAGGTGGTGAAACCAAAGTCCATACTTGGTTTTCATACATGGAGTCCATCTCAGATTTCATGGCTTCTAGCCATTTCTCTGAGTCATCACTACTCATAGCCTCTTCGTAAGTCAATGGATCATCATCATCTATGATGTGTACCTCATCATCATCCTCTATGATGAATCCATACCTTTCAGGTATCTTCGGTACTCTTCCAGATTTACGAATAGGTAGTGGTACAGTAGGTTCTTCTACTTGGTCAGGTACCTGACTTTGATCCGTAGTATTTTGTGGTTCTTGAACTTCTTCAAGATATATCTTACTCCCACTAACCCCTTCAAGGATAAACTCCTTTTCCAAGAAGGCAGCGTGTTTCGCAACAAACACCTTTTGATCAGTAGGATGATAGAAATAATACCCTGATGTTTCTTTAGGGTATCCCACGAATCTACATTTGTCGGATCTAGTCTTCAGCTTATCATGCTCAAACCTTTTGCTTAAGCTGGACAACCCCAAGTCTTAACATGCTTAAGATTTGGTTTCCTCCCTGTCCATATCTCATATGGAGTCTTTGGGACAGATTTGGTAGGTACCTTGTTAAGTAGGTATGCAGCCGATTCTAGGGCATAACCCCAGAAGGATATTGGAAGGTCGGTAAAACTCATCATGGAACGAACCATGTCCAACAATGTTCGATTTCTCCTTTCAGATACACCATTCAACTGTGGCGTCCCTGGTGGAGTCCATTGTGAGATTTCACCATTTTCTTTGAGACAATTTAGAAACTCACTGGTTAAGTATTCCCCTCCTCGATCCGATTGAAGAATTTTAATACTTTTACCAGTTTGTTTCTCTACTTCACTTCTGAATTCTTTGAACTTTTCAAACGATTCAGATTTGTATTTCATTAAATACACATATCCAAATCTAGAATGATCATCAGTGAAAGTAATAAAATAAGAATACCCTCCTCGTGCATTCGTTGTCATAGGTCCACAAACGTCTGTGTGTACCAACGCTAACAACTCTGTAACTCTTTCTCCTTTTCCACTAAAAGGGGATTTAGTCATTTTACCCATGAGACAAGATTCACAAGTTGGATATGATTCGTAATCAGATAGCTCTAAAAGCCCATCTTTATGCAACTTGGATAATCTTGTTTCATTGATATGACCGAGTCTACAGTGCCACATAAAGGTATAATTAACATCATCTCTTTTTCTTTTCTTAGTTTGTTCAATTTGAAGTATATTTTCATGCAAGTCAAGTATGTAAAGTCCATTCAGTAAATTGCCAACACCATATAAAACATTTTTATTATAAATAGAACAACTGTTGTTCTTTATTATAATATCAAAACCATCCATATCCAATACAGAAATTGAAATAATATTTCTAATGAGTGTTGGAACATAATAACAATTATTTAAACTAATGAACTTGCCCGAAGGCAATGCTAAACAATAAGTCCCTACAGCCAATGCAGCAACCTTTGCTCCATTCCCAACTCGTAGGACGACTTCATCCTTGTTCAGCTTCCTACTTCTGCTTAGTCCCTGCATATTATTACATATGTGAGAACTACAGCCGGTATCCAATACCCAAGTAGAATTTTGACTTTCAGAAAAATTAATTTCAATCATGAACAAACCTAGATCATAAGTCGAAGCTTCTCCAAGCTTCTTTTGGCCCGCAAGATACTCCTTGCAGTTCCTCTTCCAATGTCCCGGCTTATTGCAATGGTAGCAAATTCCTTTGCTATCTGGATCAGGTTTCTTTTTATCCTTTCTCTTTGCCTTGCCCTTAGCCTTCTTGTCTTTCTTCTTTTCAGAAGATACCTTGGGCCTCTTCCTTTTCTTGGAAGAATCATCCACTAGTAAGACTTGGTTCTTGTTGGATGAGAAGTGACCTTCAGCAGTTTTCAGCATGTTAAGTAACTCAGGCAAGCTGACGTCCAACTTATTCATGTGAAAATTCACAACAAATTGTGAGAAGGTGTCCGGGAGTGACTGCAAGATCAAATCTTGGCTTAACTCCCCATCCATCACGAACCCAAGCTGTCCAAGTTGTTCGATCAAATTGATCATCTTAAGGACATGAGTCTCAACAGCAGTGCCCTCGGTCATACGAGATCGGAAGAGCTTCTTAGATATCTGATATCTAGCAGTCCTACTTTGCTCACCATACAACTCTTTGAGGTGCAGCAATATAGTAGGAGCATCCATAGTTTCATGCTGACGCTGAAGCTCGTTACTCATGGATGCGAGCATGATGCATTGAGCCAAGATTGCATCATCTTGCCACTTTCTAAAAGTAGCAATCTCTTCCTCAGAGGCTGTTTTTGCAACACTTGCAGGGACTGGCGAATTTAGGACATAAAAAATCTTTTTAGCAGTGAGAACAATTCTCAGATTCCTTAACCAGTCCGTGTAATTCGGTCCGGTTAGTTTGTTAGCATCAAGTATGCTACGCAGTGATAGTGAGTTTGACATTTTTAAATTCTGCATGTGAAATAGACAACATTTTAGCATACATTCATTTAATTAATTACCAAAATAAATTAGGTCTTTATTTTAAATTGGTATCTCCCACTATTTTTATCAAACTATATTACCCTCATTATATAGTTCGGCAATTCTAATTAAAGATTTGCTAGTGAGATTAAGGATCCCATTTCAAATGTATATAGCCTTGTGGTGACACAACAAGCGATATATAAATAAATAGGTAGACAACTATTGTCAATTACATCACTATGTAACTCCTTTTATTTTGCCTCTTAGATTATTTTGATCAAGTGGTGACACATCCGAATCAAAATTATCCAAGTTAAGTCCAACCTAGCACTTCCATATATTCGAAAGAAAAACACTGTCCTTGTGGTGACACAACAAAACAGCATCGTTCAGTCTATTTATAAGCATCAAATGTGATAAAGCAACATCTTAAATATTTAATACTTGCCTTGTGGTGACACAACAAACTCATATTAAACATTTAATACTCTATTGCTTTACCATGCTAGAAGGCGACGTTCGATATTCCAAATATCTTTGAACGCTTAGGACTTAATATAATTCCTTTGAGGGGTTTATTATTATTAGTCTCATCTTGTTTAGCGCGCATGCACATATATATATAAAATACGCGTCATATTATTTTACATGCGAAGCATGTTGGATAATATATAATATATATATATAATAAGCATGCACATATAGAATACTATATTCTACCCGGATTGATTATGGACTTTTATTCTAGTTTGGTTCACTAGAGCCACCAAGTGAACCAAAAGGTCAAACCTAGGGTGCAAGAATTAAATTTAAATATAACTATTACATTTAAACCCGGGCTCCAATACAAACGGGTCTTCAAGCGCTCCTTGCTCCTTTGTCTCCAATTCTTCAAAAATTAATTCTAACTAGTCCTATTACATAAACTATTTACAATAAATAGAAACCTTGATCAGCAGTCAAGGGGAAGTACATAGGAGGGAGATAGAATTTACATTTAGGAAAAATTAGAGAAGACGAGGTACGCAGACCCCATTTATAAAAACCCATACATTCAAGCATCCACTAAAATAAATCCAATCACACATTGGTCAACAGTCCATAATCAATCCCTATTTATTATCATACATATCTCTATATGTATCAATAAATAAAATTCATCTCATGAATAATAAAACAATTCCATATATGCATTGATATCAATTAATGGGCAAAAGTTTTGCTAATATTTAGTTTTGAAACAAAATAAACTCTTTTATTTTAATCAAAAACCAAATCCAAATTAAACTCCTTTAATTTTAGCAATCTGAAATCCTATTCCAGATAAAATAAACTCTTTTATTTTAAACTTTTACCAATTAAATAAACCATTTATTTTAATTGAGAAAAACAAAAATTTTCAAAGTCTGGACACCGGCGCGGCCGCGCTCCAATTTGAACTAGGAGCGGCGCGGCCGCGCTGCACCCCAGGAAACGTTTTCTGGGTTAGGGCGCGGCCGCGCTCCAGAATGAACTGGAAGCGGCGCGGCCGCGCCGCGATGCAGAATCAGAAAAATTTTTCTTGCCCAAAAATTCGAACGTTTCGCATATCAATTCATACATGGAATCATCAAGATCGATAATTAGCACATGATTAGGCTCTAATACCACTGTTAGGTTTGTATATGACGCGAACATGTAATCAAATTACATAAATAGAGCGGAAGCGCGATAAAATGGATTTTAAAATTTTATACAAACCATCACCATGATCGATCAATGTGCTCAATTAACGATATAAACGAAAGAGAAAGAGAATAAGAATTATACCCTCGTAGAACAAAGCTTCCTCGGGTACAAGTTCAACTCCTAGTCCTTCGTGTTCTCCTCGAATGCTACGGTGTGATTCCTTCCTTTGATCAACGTTAGCCACCCAAGTGTTTGGCCTCTAGAGGTGATCCACCAAGGAAGAACAAGTATTCAAGAAGTTGGGTATTTGGCAAAACCCTAGTTTCTATCTCTATAGAAATTGTAAGTACTCTCCATAATCTAATGCAAGAGTGTGTAACCCTAATCTATGATAAGACCCTTCTTATTTATAGATGTAGGAATAACCCTTCCCTAAACTATTTAGGATTTAGGGTTTGTATTATAATTAAACTCCTTTAATTAATAATGCTCCTAATCCAATTAGGAATCCATGGGAGAGTACTTCTATTAATTAATTCCCAATCCCTATTAGGAATTAAATAATAGTAAAAGTAATAATAATAATAAGACTCCTCTTATTAATTTATATTTAATATTTCCAAAATATTAAATAATAAATATTAAGCTATTTAATTTATTCTATCTCCATAGACTAAATTAAATACACTTAACTTATTATTACAATTATGCCATTTACTTCTTAAATAAATATTTTTCCTTTTGCGGTG
Organism: Aralia elata; assembly: GCA_034770075.1. Lineage (NCBI taxonomy): Eukaryota > Viridiplantae > Streptophyta > Magnoliopsida > Apiales > Araliaceae > Aralia > Aralia elata. The sequence continues at coordinate 63,103,785 of CM068385.1, forward strand.
TGACCCTTTAGGTTCTCCATATTAAACCGGTTGTGAATAAATCAATTAGAACAATTCTAATCTTATTTAAATAAATAAATTAAACTATTTAATTCATTTAAATAAATAACATTTATTCTACAATAAGGGTAAGCCCCCTTAGCGATCAACGACTTTCCAGATAATATAGATTTCAACATTAATCACAAAAGAACCTTTGAGTAGATAGTTACCGTACAATTCAATCCTTCTACCTTACAATGTCCCAATTAAATATAAGACATGGAATTACTGTCAAGTCTTATTTTATTTAATTATATGTATTTCGATTCCCAAATGCACAACTCTAATTAATGCAAATTAGAAACTCCTTTCTAATTTCATTCTGCCTTGGCCAAGGACTACTGAGTTATCATTTATCGAATCACATAGGACATTCACATCTTTTACTAGACGAGGTAGATTCTTTGTTGATCATTCACCTATCTCCATGTATAACTAATTATACCCAATCATACCCTTTGATATACCCATAAGGTCTTAAGGGACATGTCAAAGTATAACTCATCATATACAAGATACTATGATGATCTCAAGTCCAAGGATCACTTGTACTACTATCACTAGAGGAATTCCTATTGACAGGCGAGTAAAACTCCATTAAGTATTCCTTAGCGAGTCACGTTCAGTGAACTTATTCTCTAATAAGCACCTACATACTTGCTTTAGTGTCTCCACACAAATGATTATGAGATCAATCATCCTCTTCACAAGAGCAAGCAACGTATGTACTAATCTATCCGGATTCACTAATCCCCAATTTAGTAATCCAACGATTAGGAACAATTTTAGTTTGTGAGCTATCTTGAATTTAGATCTTATTAGCATGATCACCATCATGATTCTAAAAGCATTGCTCAAAACTATGGGTTTATCACATTTAATATAACAGCACTATGTAGATAATATAAAATGCCTTTTAAGAAAATCAATTCCTTTATTAATAAATGAATAAGATTACAAAGTATATGCTACATCATATCAAATATGATTGGCTTGTGTGCATACTACTTTCAGTCCAAAACCTAGCCACTTGATTTATTAAATGTGTAACAATTATTTATTTATTTAAAGCTATTTGGGACAACATTTTGGGATAAAATCCCTCCTTGTCATGCACTTAGGAGAAAGGAGGAGTAAGTTAATTTCAAACTTTATTTTAATTAAGTAGCTAGCTTGTGTGGGAAGTTGAAATGGTAGACTTGACATCATAGCTTCCTATAATGTCAAGTAGCTACCTGTGATGTGTCATAGCTTCCTAAGATGTCAACTAGCCACCCTAGTGACACAAGGCTACTCACTAGCTTCATGATGACAAAAGGTAGAGGTTTCTTGCTATTATCTAATTAGTAAGCCTTTATCCAAGGGACAACAAAGATATGGGGGATATTAGTAACTCTTACACAAAGAACAAGGATGTCAAGCTCCCATTGGTGGAAAATCTAATTAGCACACTTAAAGATAAGATTAAGGCTAAATAGAAGGGATAAGGTGAAATCTTATATCCAAGAGGCAAGAAAGATGTGGGGGATAATAGCATGAATTCTAATTTAGCATTATACTTGCAAGTATTCTATCCTTTCATTTCATTTCAAGTTCAATTCTTCTTTTCATATCCTTCTTTCATTTCTCCCAAGCAAGAACATAGAGTAAGAGCTTAGAGAGGAAAATAGAGTGAGATTAGCATAGTTCATGCATCCCAAGTTCATCACATACTTTGGTAGATCAAGGAGAGTAGCTACAAGATCAAGGTGAAACCCTAAACCATTTCCTTCTTTCTTACTTTGTTTTATTTTCATAGTTTTTGAGAGATTTTGTTCTAAGACTCAAGAATCATTAGATCTTCATGCTTCATGTATAGATCTAATCCTCTTGAGTGTTAGAATGGAGATTCAAAGGAAGAAAAGGAACTTATGTTCTTAAAGGGTAAAAACCCTAGCTTTTCTTCACTTGGATCACCCATAACTTGAGATCTACAACTTGGATTTGTGATCCGTCGAAAGGGGGTGCTAGGTACATGAGTTAGCTAGTAAACCCAAGTAGTAGAACATAAATCCATCAAGTTTTGCAGCCATGGGGGCTGTTTTCCCCGAAACAGTCCATTTAAAGTCTTAAAACCAAGAAGCTTGCTGACCCCATTTTTCCTAAGGCTGTTTCGGCTAGTTCTGGACCTTCTAAAATTTTGGAAACAATCAGGGAGGTACCTTAAGAAGTTATCTATAGATAGGAAAAAGAATGAACACGTTTCGATATGTGGTTTTTGTGTAATGACTTTTACCGTGAAGGACTCCTAAATATTCTTACCCGGATTACTCACTGTGTATACCTAGGAAAAATATGAAATTTTTAGTATGTTTATATAGGTTATGAGCGTGTATCCTGAAAATATCAGAATTGTCTGAGAAAAACTTGATTTATGAAAAATGTAACAAGATTCAGAGGTTTTGAGTACTTTAAATATAGTAAATCACTTTCTAAAATTCCAGGAAAATTGGTGGATCATTGTTGGATCATATACTATCCAGATCCAGAGGATAATAATTTTCAGAACCTATTTGCTATTTTTCATAATAATGTTATAGTTATGGTTAAAAAAAAATAAATGGTTAAATGATGTCATAAATAAGGAAAATATGATTTTTAAGCTTGAATACTCCTAATATTATATATTCTGACTATTGAGGGGTATTTTGGTAATATTTAATGAGAAATAATATTTATGACCTTTTATGGGTAGTAAAGGAGTTGTTTAATAAAGGGTAAAACAATTAGAATAAATTGTTTAGTCGCCTAATAACTTATTAAAATATTACTATGATATTTGTAATATAAGAATTTGATATTTTTTTTAGTAAACAAAGAAATATTAAGATTAAAACTTCATGGAAATATTATTGAATGGGTAATAATATTTGTTTTAAGCATTAATAAATGATTAAAATATTAATTAAATGGCTAATAATATTAGATTAAAATATTATTAATGATATGAGAATTAAAATATTATTAAGAGATTAATAATATTAGATTAAAGTATTATTGGATGATTAAAATATTATTAAGATGTTAATAACATTAGTAAACGAATAAAAGTGTTATTAGTGGACTAATAATACCAAGAGGTGAATTAAATATTATCAGGATTGATAATATTAAGTGTCTTATAGGATTTACGATAGTTTATTAACTTATGTGTGCTATGTGATTTGCTTAATTGTTAAATAAATAGCATAAGTAAGCGTATCGATATACAACTACGCAGTACTAATTGGTAGATCGACGTTATCAATGTTAGGTTCTTTAAGGCCAATTAGTTAAAGCTAGAATTACTTGTAGCTGAGCAGACAAGCAAGTTCCCTAACTCAAACTCGAGTTATTATTTTCGAAGCATGTTAGTGAATAATTATTATTGATTATTCACATCTATACTGATTATTGAGATTCGCACCTTGTGCAATTGAATTCCTATTCTATTATTATTGAACTGTGAATTAGATTAAAGTTCTTTCAAGCATGAACTGTTTATGAGATATATCTATGCTATTTGTATCAGCTAGATCAATCATGTCTAAATTTGTTGAATCAAAGTTTTTTAAAAGCTGTTCTTATTAAATTATTATGGTAAGAACTCTTGGCTGAGAAAAGGATAAATTTGATTAAGGCATGATATCAATGCTGGTTTATTAAGTGTTTATGCATAAATCACGGGGTATGAAAGGCTGATCCCCTTGATTACCAAAACTTTTTAAGAGGTTCAGTTTAAATGCTGAGAACCTTGGCAAATGTCTATGGTTATTTCAAACCACTCAGTAATTGTCATTTGAGTATCCGAATATTCAACTGCTGACTATTAATTCATGTTTCTTCACAATTCTATACTGTTGTTGAACATTGAAAGCGAAACTTCTTTCTAATCATGATATATCTCCCCTGTATATAAACTTGCTAAGCAAATTAGTTGCTTACCCTTGCTATATCATGATCTTTATTTCAGTTAAGGCATGAACGTCTAAAGGGGATAAAGGAAAAGGGAAGGTGCAAGAGTAGTCGCCTGATAAGGCTTATGTACTAGTTTATCTTGGATTGTTATTTGGTTATGTGAACTCCTTAATGTATTAAGGGTACGTTTTAAGTTAAGGTTAAAGAACCTTGGGACCATGATTGTAAGACTTTATTACTATTTTGATAGACATTGTATGTTTATTATTTCGCATTAGTTAGAAAGTATGTTTGTTGTTGAGTTTCGTGAACACCGAATTCGAGGTTAGGAAACCCAGATTTGGGGGTGTCACAACCTCTGCTATAAGAATTCGTATGGTTTCTACCATAGACTCCATTTGAGCTCTGGAGAGGGTATCTTCTCCTTTCAGTTATTCACACTTCTTGTGTAACGATCGGGAATCTTAGATTTCCTTGTAACCCGAGTTATGTATGAATGAAATGAATTTTTATTTTTTATATTATTATGTGTTATGTGCTTAAAGTTGTGTTGCAGCCTAGAAAACGTGCATATGTTAAATCCTATGTGTTGTTGTGTCGTTGGAGTGAATAAATTGATTTTGCAAGAATTCGTAAAATCACTAATTACAGAGCACGTTTCCCGAGACACTATTCACGAGCACTATTCACGCCCGAATAATTTTGCGTCTTTTTCGATTCCTATTAATTTTATTAAGACGTGTATGCGAAGGAATAATTTTTCCAAGTGTCAAAGATTTTATTGGAGCTTATACGTGATTTAATCTGTATCCGAAATGTATATTATGGGTGTTCCGAATAAATGGACAAATCCCATAATAAATATTTTTACGCATCCCAATAATTTATGGGAGTACCCATTTTAATTTTGGGTAGAATTATTTACCAAATTTGGTACAAAAGTGAGAGTATTCGGGTATATTTATCTGTATATTTTGATTAATTGGAGAGGCAATTAAGCCTCAACCAATCAGGAGAGAGCATTAATTGTATTAGCCAATCAAATGAGGGGGAATAAACCGTCACAATACACTAGACTTGGATTGTTAACTCTTCACAAGACATCCTCCTCAAATACATTTTCAGGAGCTCGGGTACTCCATTTTAGCTCTCCCAATACATTCCTTCTCCTCCCGAAGCCACTCCACCTTATCTCCTATCAGCTCATTCTCCTTCTCATTCAAACCATCTGCATACTTCTCATTTTTCAAGCAAGGAGAGAGCTATAGGGAGAGAGAGAGGGGGAGTACCATAGAGAGAGAAAGAAGGAAGTAGCAAAAGAGAAGGAGTGTTCGGGAAGAAGAAGGAAAGCAAGGAAGGAGGGAAAAGAAGGAGAAGAGCAGCAAGAGGGAGTCCAGGAGCACTCTAGCAACCATATCATCCTACGCAAAGCAAGCAACAAAGAGGTAATCACAAACCACAACCATTTCTTCTCCAAGTGAAGTTTTCATGAGTTTTATTTTGCTTTCATGCTTGCGGGTTGGATTTTGTTGATGTTCGTTGTTGTTGGTTGTGTTGAATCTACCATGGAGGTTCTTAAGAATCTATATAAACCATTAACACCCTCAAAGTGGAACAAAAATAAAGAATGATTCAGACCCAAGCTTAAGGAGGAAGATAATGGACTGTTTGGACCTTTGGACGATTAGAGGACAGTAAAGCCTTGATGTTGGGATTATTTTGATTGTTTGTTGTTGGAATATTGTACTTCTATCAGTTGTGAGGATATCCCAATTTGAATGAATCAAAATGATGCTAAAATGAAGTCACAGTTGCCATTTGTGTGAGATATTTCATGACTGCGAAAAACAGAGTATTAATATTGTGCTTTGGCTTAAGATTTGGCTGTGTTAGTGATTATGGGTCATCTTGCATTTTTGATATGTTGTAGCTCCGTGTCTTACGAATCCATAGAGTCCGTAACAGACCAAATTGATCGAGTATAATGGGAGATATGGAGGCTGGAGCGGGCGTAGGTGTGGCAGTTCGCGGTTCTGCAAGAACTGCAGAACTGCTACTGCATGGCGCTGTCCGTGCTTGGACCGGGTCGGGTCAGGCCGGATCGGGTCGGACCCAGTAAATTTTTCCCCGAGTCTAAAACTTATATTTTTGTACGAAATGATTAAAAACACTTATAACTTGTTAAAGCCTTATGTGCTTAATTTTATACTAGTGTCAACCGAAGTGATGCGGTCTTAAGGCGTAATTAAATAAACTAATTGCAAATTACGCTTGGTTTCCTGGGGGTGCTGCCCCCTAACCCCCGCCAGTTCACCGGCGAGCTGGGCAGCCGCTCGCTCACCGGGGAGTGAGACCCCCGACTGGGTAAGCGTAGTGGCAATCAATATATTTTAATGATGTGATGACTGTAATGAACCTAGTCCGTATGTGACTAATATTTATGATAATTTTAATGAACTATGTAGGATATTTTTGACGGACGATTAACGTCAAGATATTAACACACGTATAAGGCAAGTTCTTTACTCAACCCTTATTTAATTGTGCGAGTTTTCCTTACTCGATTTATTTATTGGGCAAGTTTCGAATTCATTTATCTATCGAGAAAGTCTGCTATCTTATTCAGTTATTATTGTGCAAGTTTACTTACCCTACTCAAAATTATATTCGAGCAAATATTATTTATTGAGCAAGCTTATTGAGCTTCTTGACTCCGTTCAAATTACTTATCAATTTAACAATTAGTGTGCTAGTATCCATACTTTTATTCAAGTATTGCAATGAAAGCCCATTTCATGCAATGTTATATATTGTGTGATTCCAAAGATTACGAATTGTTATTCATTCAAGATATTTTTAATGCTATCATGCATGTTGTTGAACCTTAAAGTTCTTTATTCCATAGACTGTTTAAAAGCTATGTCAAGGCTAATTGTTTCAGCTAGACACTTATTGATTTTGTTATTAGAGTGAGGTTAAAGTCCTCCAACTATTATTGTTGTTAAGTAAAATTGTCCGATCAAATTGTTTTGGTCTGGACTCCCATGTAAAGCTGAGAAGAACAACCCTCACAGCAGGGGAAATTGTATAAACGTCGGGGAACCGACACGCGCGTAAATGGAAAATGTAAGGCTTATGCATAACGCCAGGTATTTTAGGCTGATCACCTATTGTACCAGTTTTGTGGATTATCGGATGAACTTCCAGTAATTCTAGAATAGAGTTCTGTGCCTTGGTGCACCCTCAGTATTGAATAGTTCCCTTCTTCGGGAAACTTTGAAATCCTTGGATACTTCAGAAATCCTTTTGTCCTTAGCGGCCACTATAACGGTTATAAAAGAAGTTGTTTATTTCCTTGTGTTAGCTAAATTTTTACTCCTGAGAGCTATAAAGTTATTCATGTGATTATTCACTGCTATTATACATGCGGGGCAATTTGTTGCTCACCCTTGCTTTCCTTAAAATATTTCAGTTAGTGCGGCACGTGGCGAGAGCTCAGGAAAAGATAAGGGAAAGGGGAAAGCTACTGATTAGTGTATTTTGTTGTTCTAGAATTACCGTCGTGTATTAAGACATATTTACCCTTTTGTATTATGTTATGTTTTGTAATAGTATTGGTTTCGAGACTTGGGACAGGTTTATTTATGTTATATCAATGTAAATATTCCTTTATTCCGCTATAAGTTATCGATTGTATCATTTTGGTATTAGATAGTGATGAACCAGGTCCGTGGCTCAGGTGACCCGGATTTGGGGGCGTCACATCTTGTCTGAGTCTTTCCTTTAATGTACCATAGCCATGACATTACCAGTTCTTATAATAACACCACTTGCAAATTCCTTGGACTGATGGATGCTAAAGCTTAGTCCAAATACCTTATCTGTGAGAAGCTTTATGTAGACACTCAAAATTTTGCACCTGTTCTCTAACATGAAAGTAGTATGCACATAAGCCAATCATATTTGATATGATGTAGCATATACTTTGTAATCTTATTCATTTATTAATAAAGAATTGATTTTCTCAAAAGGCATTTTATATTATCTACATAGTGCTGTTATATTAAATGTGATAAACCCATAGTTTTGAGCAATGCTTTTAGAATCATGATGGTGATCATGCTAATGAGATCTAAAATCAAGATAGCTCACAAACTAAAATTGTTCCTAATCGTTGGATTACTAAATTGGGGATTAGTGAATCCGGATAGATTAGTACATACGTTGCTTGCTCTTGGGAAGAGGATGATTGATCTCATAATCATTTGTGTGGAGACACTAAAGCAAGTATGTAGGTGCTTATTAGAGAATAAGTTCACTGAACGTGACTCGCTAAGGAATACCTAATGGAGTTTTACTCGCCTGTCAATAGGAATTCCTCTAGTGATAGTAGTACAAGTGATCCTTGGACTTGAGATCATCATAGTATCTTGTGTATGATGAGTTATACTTTGACATGTCCCTTAAGACCTTATGGGTATATCAAAGGGTATTATTGGGTATAATTAGTTATATATGGAGATAGGTGAATGATCAACAAAGAATCTATCTACCTCGTCTAGTAAAAGATGTGAATGTCCTATGTGATTCGATAAATGATAAACTCAGTAGTCCTTGGCCAAGGCAGAATGAAATTAGAAAGGAGTTTCTAATTTGCATTAATTAGAGTTGTGCATTTGGGAATCGAAATACATATAATTAAATAAAATAAGACTTGACAGTAATTCCATGTCTTATATTTAATTGGGACATTGTAAGGTAGAAGGATTGAATTGTACGGTAACTATCTACTCAAAGGTTCTTTTGTGATTAATGTTGAAATCTATATTATCTGGAAAGTCGTTAATCGCTAAGGGGGCTTACCCTTATTGTAGAATAAATGTTATTTATTTAAATGAATTAAATAGTTTAATTTATTTATTTAAATAAGATTAGAATTGTTCTAATTGATTTATTCACAACCGGTTTAATATGGAGAACCTAAAGGGTCACACCGCAAAAGGAAAATATTTATTTAAGAAGTAAATGGCATAATTGTAATAATAAGTTAAGTGTATTTAATTTAGTCTATGGAGATAGAATAAATTAAATAGCTTAATATTTATTATTTAATATTTTGGAAATATTAAATATAAATTAATAAGAGGAGTCTTATTATTATTATTACTTTTACTATTATTTAATTCCTAATAGGGATTGGGAATTAATTAATAGAAGTACTCTCCCATGGATTCCTAATTGGATTAGGAGCATTATTAATTAAAAGAGTTTAATTATAATACAAACCCTAAATCCTAAATAGTTTAGGGAAGGGTTATTCCTACATCTATAAATAAGAAGGGTCTTATCATAGATTAGGGTTACACACTCTTGCATTAGATTGTGGAGAGTACTTACAATTTCTATAGAGATAGAAACTAGGGTTTTGCCAAATACCCAACTTCTTGAATACTTGTTCTTCCTTGGTGGATCACCTCTAGAGGCCAAACACTTGGGTGGCTAACGTTGATCAAAGGAAGGAATCACACCGTAGCATTCGAGGAGAACACGAAGGACTAGGAGTTGAACTTGTACCCGAGGAAGCTTAGTTCTACGAGGGTATAATTTCTTATTCTCTTTCTCTTTCGTTTATATCGTTAATTGAGCACATTGATAGATCATGGTGATGGTTTGTATAAAATTTTAAAATCCGTTTTATCGCGCTTCCGCTCTATTTATGTAATTTGATTGCATGCTCGCGTCATATACACACCTAACAGTGGTATCAGAGCCTAATCATGTGCTAATTATCGATCTTGATGATTCCATGTATGAATTGATATGCGAAACGTTCGAATTTTTGGGCAAGAAAAATTTTTCTGATTCTGCATCGCGGCGCGGCTGCGCCGCTTCCAGTTCATTCTGGAGCGCGGCCGCGCCCTAACCCGGAAAACGTTTCCTGGGGTGCAGCGCGGCCGCGCCGCTCCTAGTTCATATTGGAGCGCGGCCGCGCCGGTGTCCAGACTTTGAAAAATTTTGTTTTTCTCAATTAAAATAAATGGTTTATTTAATTGATAAAAGTTTAAAATAAAAGAGTTTATTTTATCTGGAATAGGATTTCAGATTGCTAAAATTAAAGGAGTTTAATTTGGATTTGGTTTTTGATTAAAATAAAAGAGTTTATTTTGTTTCAAAACTAAATATTAGCAAAACTTTTGCCCATTAATTGATATCAATGCATATATGGAATTGTTTTATTATTCATGAGATGAATGTTATTTATTGATACATATAGAGATATGTATGATAATAAATAGGGATTGATTATGGACTGTTAACCAATGTGTGATTGGATTTATTTTAGTGGATGCTTGAATGTATGGGTTTTTATAAATGGGGTCTGCGTACCTCGTCTTCTCTAATTTTTTCTAAATGTAAATTCTATCTTCCTCCTATGTACTTTCCCTTGACTGCTGATCAAGGTTTCTATTTATTGTAAATAGTTTATGTAATAGGACTAGTTAGAATTAATTTTTGAAGAATTGGAGACAAAGGAGCAAGGAGCGCTTGAAGACCCGTTTGTATTGGAGCCCGGGTTTAAATGTAATAGTTATATTTAAATTTAATTCTTGCACCCTAGGTTTGACCTTTTGGTTCACTTGGTGGCTCTAGTGAACCAAACTAGAATAAAAGTCCATAATCAATCCGGGTAGAATATAGTATTCTATATGTGCATGCTTATTATATATATATATATATATTATATATTATCCAACATGCTTCGCATGTAAAATAATATGGCGCGTATTTTATATATATATGTGCATGCGCGCTAAACAAGATGAGACTAATAATAATAAACCCCTCAAAGGAATTATATTAAGTCCTAAGCGTTCAAAGATATTTGGAATATCGAACGTCGCCTTCTAGCATGGTAAAGCAATAGAGTATTAAATGTTTAATATGAGTTTGTTGTGTCACCACAAGGCAAGTATTAAATATTTAAGATGTTGCTTTATCACATTTGATGCTTATAAATAGACTGAACGATGCTGTTTTGTTGTGTCACCACAAGGACAGTGTTTTTCTTTCGAATATATGGAAGTGCTAGGTTGGACTTAACTTGGATAATTTTGATTCGGATGTGTCACCACTTGATCAAAATAATCTAAGAGGCAAAATAAAAGGAGTTACATAGTGATGTAATTGACAATAGTTGTCTACCTATTTATTTATATATCGCTTGTTGTGTCACCACAAGGCTATATACATTTGAAATGGGATCCTTAATCTCACTAGCAAATCTTTAATTAGAATTGCCGAACTATATAATGAGGGTAATATAGTTTGATGAAAATAGTGGGAGATACCAATTTAAAATAAAGACCTAATTTATTTTGGTAATTAATTAAATGAATGTATGCTAAAATGTTGTCTATTTCACATGCAGAATTTAAAAATGTCAAACTCACTATCACTGCGTAGCATACTTGATGCTAACAAACTAACCGGGCCGAATTACACGGACTGGTTAAGGAATCTGAGAATTGTTCTCACTGCTGAAAAGATTTCTTATGTCCTAAATTCGCCAGTCCCTGCAAGTGTTGCAGAAACAGCCTCTGAGGAAGAGATTGCTACTTTTAGAAAGTGGCAAGATGATACAATCTTGGCTCAATGCATCATGCTCGCATCCATGAGTAACGAGCTTCAGCGTCAGCATGAAACTATGGATGCTCCTACTATATTGCTGCACCTCAAAGAGTTGTATGGTGAGCAAAGTAGGACTGCTAGATATCAGATATCTAAGGAGCTCTTCCGATCACGTATGACCGAGGGCACTGCTGTTGAGACTCATGTCCTTAAGATGATCAATTTGATCGAACAACTTGGACAGCTTGGGTTGGGTTCGTGATGGATGGGGAGTTAAGCCAAGATTTGATCTTGCAGTCACTCCCGGACACCTTCTCACAATTTGTTGTGAATTTTCACATGAATAAGTTGGACGTCAGCTTGCCTGAGTTACTTAACATGCTGAAAACTGCTGAAGGTCACTTCTCATCCAACAAGAACCAAGTCTTACTAGTGGATGATTCTTCCAAGAAAAGGAAGAGGCCCAAGGTATCTTCTGAAAAGAAGAAAGACAAGAAGGCTAAGGGCAAGGCGAAGAGAAAGGATAAAAAGAAACCTGATCCAGATAGCAAAGGAATTTGCTACCATTGCAATAAGCCGGGACATTGGAAGAGGAACTGCAAGGAGTATCTTGCGGGCCAAAAGAAGCTTGGAGAAGCTTCGACTTCTGATCTAGGTTTGTTCATGATTGAAATTAATTTTTCTGAAAGTCAAAATTCTACTTGGGTATTGGATACCGGCTGTAGTTCTCACATATGTAATAATATGCAGGGACTAAGCAGAAGTAGGAAGCTGAACAATGATGAAGTCGTCCTACGAGTGGGAAATGGAGCAAAGGTTGTTGCATTGGCTGTAGGGACTTATTGTTTAGCACTGCCTTCGGGCAAGTTCATTAGTTTAAATAATTGTTATTATGTTCCAACACTCATTAGAAATATTATTTCAATTTCTGTATTGGATATGGATGGTTTTGATATTATAATAAAGAACAATAGTTGTTCTATTTATAATAAAAATGTTTTATATGGTGTTGGCAATTTACTGAATGGACTTTACATACTTGACTTGCATGAAAATATACTTCAAATTGAACAAACTAAGAAAAGAAAAAGAGATGATGTTAATTATACCTTTATGTGGCACTGTAGACTCGGTCATATCAATGAAACAAGATTATCCAAGTTGCATAAAGATGGGCTTTTAGAGCTATCTGATTACGAATCATATCCAACTTGTGAATCTTGTCTCATGGGTAAAATGACTCTAATAAATCCCCTTTTAGTGGAAAAAGGAGAAAGAGTTACAGAGTTGTTAGCGTTGGTACACACAGACGTTTGTGGACCTATGACAACGAATGCACGAGGAGGGTATTCTTATTTTATTACTTTCACTGATGATCATTCTAGATTTGGATATGTGTATTTAATGAAATACAAATCTGAATCGTTTGAAAAGTTCAAAGAATTCAGAAGTGAAGTAGAGAAACAAACTGGTTAAAAGTATTAAAATTCTTCGATCGGATCGAGGAGGGGAATACTTAACCAGTGAGTTTCTCAATTGTCTCAAAGAAAATGGTATAATCTCACAATGGACTCCACCAGGGACGCCACAGTTGAATGGTGTATCTGAAAGGAGAAATCGAACATTGTTGGACATGGTTCGTTCCATGATGAGTTTTACCGACCTTCCAATATCCTTCTGGGGTTATGCCCTAGAATCGGCTGCATACCTACTTAACAAGGTACCTACCAAATCTGTCCCAAAGACTCCATATGAGATATGGACAGGGAGGAAACCAAATCTTAAGCATGTTAAGACTTGGGGTTGTCCAGCTTATGTCAAAAGGTTTGAGCATGATAAGCTGAAGACTAGATCCGACAAATGTAGATTCGTGGGATACCCTAAAGAAACATCAGGGTATTATTTCTATCATCCTACTGATCAAAAGGTGTTTGTTGCGAAACACGCTGCCTTCTTGGAAAAGGAGTTTATCCTTGAAGGGGTTAGTGGGAGTAAGATATATCTTGAAGAAGTTCAAGAACCACAAAAATACTACGGATCAAAGTCAGGTACCTGACCAAGTAGAAGAACCTACTGTACCACTACCTATTCGTAAATCTGGAAGAGTACCGAAGATACCTGAAAGGTATGGATTCATCATAGAGGATGATGATGAGGTACACATCATAGATGATGATGATTCATTGACTTACGAAGAGGCTATGAGTAGTGATGACTCAGAGAAATGGCTAGAAGCCATGAAATCCGAGATGGACTCCATGTATGAGAACCAAGTATGGACTTTGGTTTCACCACCTGAGGGCATTAAGCCTATTGGGTGTAAATGGGCCTTTAAGAGAAAGACTGGAGCAGATGGCAAGGTAGAGACCTATAAGGCCCGACTGGTTGCAAAAGGTTTCAAACAAAGACAAGGAGTTGACTATGATGAAACCTTCTCACCAGTAGCTATGCTCAAGTCCATTCGGATTTTGCTTGCAATTGCAACTTATTATGACTACGAGATCTGGCAAATGGACATGAAAACGGCCTTCCTCAATGGAGAGCTTGAGGAGAATGTATATATGATACAGCCAGAGGGTTTTGTTTCAACGGTTGGAACAAACCAAGTCTGTAAGCTACAACGATCCATTTATGGATTGAAGCAAGCTTCTCGAAGGTGGAACATCCGTTTTGATGAGATAATCAAAAGGTTTGATTTTATCAAGAACGAGGATGAACCATGTGTGTACAAGAAGGTTAGTGGGAGCGCTATATCATTCCTTGTATTATATGTTGATGATATATTACTGATAGGGAATGATGTTCCTATGCTACAGTCGATCAAAATTTGGTTATCTAAACACTTCTCCATGAAGGACTTGGGTGAGGCATCCTATATTTTGGGGATAAAGATCTATAGAGATAGATCTAAAAGGATGCTGGGCTTGACCCAAGGAAAGTACATTGACTCGATGCTAAAGAAGTTTAGCATGGAAGATTCCAAGAGAGGTCTCATGCCGATGAGCCATGGAATACATCTCTCCAAGAAACAGGCCCCAAAGACACCTGAGGAGAGAGACCGTATGAGTAAGATTCCTTATGCTTCGGCAATAGGATCTATCATGTACGGTATGATATGTACTAGACCAGATGTCGCTCATGCACTTAGTGTAACCAGCAGATATCAGTCGAATCCAGGAGAAGAGCACTGGAAGGCAGTGAAAAATATCCTAAAGTACTTGAGAAGAACTAAGGATGTATTTCTTGTCTACGGTGGGTCTGAATTGAAACTAGAGGGCTATACAGACTCAAGTTTTCAAACGGACCAAGATGACAGTAAATCCGTTTCAGGGTACGTGTTTACCTTAAACGGTGGCGCAGTGAGTTGGAAGAGTTCCAAGCAGCAAACAGTTGCTGATTCGGTGACAGAGGCAGAGTACATAGCTGCAAGTGAAGCTGCAAAGGAAGCTGTTTGGATGAAGAAGTTCATAACTGAACTTGGAGTGGTTCCTAGCATTAGAGGAGCAGTACCTTTATTCTGTGACAACAACAGAGCTGTTGCGCAGGCTAAGGAACCCAGGTCTCATCAGAAATCCAAACACGTGTTGCGGCGGTTTCATTTGATTAGAGAGATCATTGAAAGAGGAGATGTCACCCTGGAGCGTGTAGACTCTCAAGACAACATTGCAGATCCATTTACTAAAGCTTTAACACAACAGCAGTTTGATCGTCACTTAGAGAAGATGGGTATTAGATACCATGGCGATTGGCTTTAGTGCAAGTGGGAGATTGAAAGTAGTATGCACACAAGTCAATCATATTTGATATGATGTAGCATATACTTTGTAATCTTATTTATTTATTAATAAAGAATTGATTTTCTCAAAAGGCATTTTATATTATCTACATAGTGCTGTTATATTAAATGTGATAAACCCATAGTTTTGAGCAATGCTTTTAGAATCATGATGGTGATCATGCTAATGAGATCTAAAATCAAGATAGCTCACAAACTAAAATTGTTCCTAATCGTTGGATTACTAAATTGGGGATTAGTGAATCCGGATAGATTAGTACATACGTTGCTTGCTCTTGGGAAGAGGATGATTGATCTCATAATCATTTGTGTGGAGACACTAAAGCAAGTATGTAGGTGCTTATTAGAGAATAAGTTCACTGAACGTGACTCGCTAAGGAATACCTAATGGAGTTTTACTCGCCTGTCAATAGGAATTCCTCTAGTGATAGTAGTACAAGTGATCCTTGGACTTGAGATCATCATAGTATCTTGTGTATGATGAGTTATACTTTGACATGTCCCTTAAGACCTTATGGGTATATCAAAGGGTATGATTGGGTATAATTAGTTATACATGGAGATAGGTGAATGATCAACAAAGAATCTACCTCGTCTAGTAAAAGATGTGAATGTCCTATGTGATTCGATAAATGATAACTCAGTAGTCCTTGGCCAAGGCAGAATGAAATTAGAAAGGAGTTTCTAATTTGCATTAATTAGAGTTGTGCATTTGGGAATCGAAATACATATAATTAAATAAAATAAGACTTGACAGTAATTCCATGTCTTATATTTAATTAGGACATTGTAAGGTAGAAGGATTGAATTGTACGGTAACTATCTACTCAAAGGTTCTTTTGTGATTAATGTTGAAATCTATATTATCTGGAAAGTCGTTGATCGCTAAGGGGGCTTACCCTTATTGTAGAATAAATGTTATTTATTTAAATGAATTAAATAGTTTAATTTATTTATTTAAATAAGATTAGAATTGTTCTAATTGATTTATTCACAACCGGTTTAATATGGAGAACCTAAAGGGTCACACCGCAAAAGGAAAATATTTATTTAAGAAGTAAATGGCATAATTGTAATAATAAGTTAAGTGTATTTAATTTAGTCTATGGAGATAGAATAAATTAAATAGCTTAATATTTATTATTTAATATTTTGGAAATATTAAATATAAATTAATAAGAGGAGTCTTATTATTATTATTATTACTTTTACTATTATTTAATTCCTAATAGGGATTGGGAATTAATTAATAGAAGTACTCTCCCATGGATTCCTAATTGGATTAGGAACATTATTAATTAAAGGAGTTTAATTATAATACAAACCCTAAATCCTAAATAGTTTAGGGAAGGGTTATTCCTACATCTATAAATAAGAAGGGTCTTATCATAGATTAGGGTTACACACTCTTGCATTAGATTGTGGAGAGTACTTACAATTTCTATAGAGATAGAAACTAGGGTTTTGCCAAATACCCAACTTCTTGAATACTTGTTCTTCCTTGGTGGATCACCTCTAGAGGTCAAACACTTGGGTGGCTAACGTTGATCAAAGGAAGGAATCACACCGTAGCATTCGAGGAGAACACGAAGGACTAGGAGTTGAACTTGTACCCGAGGAAGCTTAGTTCTACGAGGGTATAATTTCTTATTCTCTTTCTCTTTCGTTTATATCGTTAATTGAGCACATTGATAGATCATGGTGATGGTTTGTATAAAATTTTAAAATTCGTTTTATCGCGCTTCCGCTCTATTTATGTAATTTGATTGCATGCTCGCGTCATATACAAACCTAACATAACAATGGCAGGAGGGCAAAAACGTCATTTTAGCCTAAGGTCAAGATGTCCAAGCAAAGATTATGAGGCCAAGAACAAGTATTCAAAGCTCCCACAAAGGCCTCCAAACAACCGACTACGCAAAGCAAGACGAATGACTAGCTAACATCTGCCAAGGGATGATTTTTCCCTTTTTCTCTATCTTCTTGAACTTGGAATTGAGAAAACTTAATGTCATTGCGTACCTCTCGAAAATAACTTTTTGGAATGGTATGACGCGTCTTCTAACTCTTCCTAGTTTGAAAGTTATGGACGTTTCAACATATAACACGAAAAACTGACTTTGCGACACGAAAACTAAGGCAGGTGGGCCCACCCTAGGCCAGCCGCTGGTGTACCACTGGCTAGCAGCAGGTGTACCTACTGCTGCCTTAGATCCCTATATATAGTGGATTTTGGCTGATTTTTTTAGAGAGAAGAGGTATTTTAGAGAGAGAATATGTGTTATCTAGAGAGAGAAATAGAGAAAGGGATAAAAAAATCTCTCTAATTCCCATCTAGATCAAGCTATTTTTATCAAATCTCTTCCCAATTTAGATCTAAGCCTTCAAGATCCAACCTCAAGGAGGAAGAATTCACCATCCACAAGGTGAAAGATTCAATCTTTATGTAATTTTTGTATAGATCTAGCTTAGATCTAGTGTATTTTATAAACTGATGTGCTTGGGAATTACTTGTTTTCTGATTAATGTTTTATTGAGGCTCTCCTAGAATCCTAGATCTATATCTGGGGTGTGTGGATCCTATATTATGGGAATTTGGATGATTAGAGAGGATTTCCTACGGATAAAATCTCCTCCTAACCACCCGATGATATCTTCTTGTTAATTTATCAATTTTCCTTAGATTCGACTTCTTTTTACTGATTGTTTTGCTCGAAGAGTTGTTTGTAATAAAATTTGAGGTCAAAGTTCGAATCTTCTTGCTAGATCTAGCCTAGATCTGACTTGGACCCAACTTATCGTTGATTTCAAGGCTAAAGTTCTAATCTTTATGCCAGATCCAACTTAGATCTTACTTGGATCTAACTATTTTTCTTGTTTTCTATTGATTTTGGTTCACCCTAATAAATTCTAAATTCATATCTAGCGGTAAGGGGGTCCCACCTTTTAGCCGTCAAAGGATTCTAATAAATTGAATCACCTGATAGCCAATTTGAGATATATTGTCAGTTAAATCCCAGTTACGTCATTGTTTAGATCTACAAGATCTTAGATCTACAGATATCCTATCCTAGATTCTAAATCTTTTCGCTAGATCTCGTCGATACGTAATAGTCCCTCAAAATGGTGACTTTGTTGTGCAATATATGGATTAGGGTCTTTGGGAGCCCTTTTTCCTAGATTTTAGTTTTTTAATGTATCGTTGGATTGTGATTTCGAATTATATAATCCTAGGAATGGAGTTGGGGTCCTCGAATCGGGCCTCGACATAATTCCCATGATGGACATAGTTTCGATTGTAATAATTGCTATCAAATCATTATACATGTAAATTTGGGCCTTAAAACGGTATCAAGGGTCTCATCCCGCGAGAACCAGATTTAAAGCCCCGTGATAGTGAAAATTATGATTGCGGGTGTTCGGGGCTATTGAGACGGCTTACATGCCCACGAGTGGCACCGACCCCATTTCGATACTTGATTTTACCGTTTATCATCAAAAAATGTTTTTCAAACAAAGCGATAAGGATCTTTTAAAACCAAATTGATCCGGGTTATTAGAATAACCTTGAGCTAAAATTGAAAGTATTGAAGAACCTCGATTCCTATTTGACGAAGGGTTTGAAAGCCGTGTTTTCCTAAAACATCACCCCAAAAGTTTTATCAAATCAAAGCTAAAATGAACTTTTTTCTCAAATCAAATCCTTCGTGCATAGGTCCAAAGAGGTTCGTAGTTGCTTTCAAAATAACACACTTCTCACAATTTCAATTCAAAGCTAGGTGGTGATATCCTAGATTTTCTCCCAAATAACACACACACACACATGCATACACACACTTCATATCTTAAAATCATTTCAAGAAAAATATTAAGAAAGTGGTAATCGTGTTTTCACAGAAGTCGGGGGGTGCCTAACTGATGAGTGAGTTTTATACCTATAAATTGAACTTTTAGCTTGATGAAATTGTGAGTTCTTGAGTATTTTCCATTTCTTTTTATGTGTTTTTATGATTTTGTGTGGGAAAAGAAAATGGGAGCAAAATGGTTACATTATAGTCAATTTGGAGTTACAAAGGTGTCGCGAAGCCAAAATATGCGTTGGTTCGATGTCCGTTGGTAAAAAGGTCATAACTTTTAATTCAGGAAGAGTTACGGGACATGCCACCTGTCAAAACTAAGCTCGCGAAGAGATCTATAGGCATGGACACAATGTGGAGAGCCATGGCGCTACTATTGAGAGCTGAAACGCTACTTTGGAGAGCTGTGGCGCTGGTTCGCGTGCGGGAGCTGATTTTGCTGAGTTTTCCACTTCCAATTGACTTGGGACTTGCCATATTGATTCCTAAGGGGATTAAATATCTACCAAGCTACTTAGAGGCTATAAATACATATAAAATTAGGGTTACAAAGGGGAGAGAGTCTTAGAGTTATATCAGATATATAGAGAAAAGGAGGCTAGGGTTTTATCAGCTTTTGAAGAAGATCATTGGAGGCTTGCAAGGAATTCTGGAGAAAACTTGAAGAACGACTTCGACAGAGTTTCTTCTTCATTCTTATTCTTTATTTTTTGTAGTCTATTGGAGGCTTACAAGGAATTCTGGAGTGAACTTGAAGAACGACTTCGACGGAGTTTCTTCTTCATTCTTATTCTTTATTTCTTGTAGTCTTAAAATGTTTTCTGAAAGTATGATGATGTTCTTATTTGTAGTTATGAACTAAACCTTCATTTAAGGTTGCAATGGAACCCGATGTTATTTTAGATTAATTTGTTCTCTCTTATGATTAAATTGATTATTGTATGAGTCATTTATTATATCTTGCGCTTAATGTTATAATTGTCTGATCAACAATTATTAGATACATCTTAGATAATATTGGAAAATGGAATCTAAGAGTAGATCTGGATATAATAATTTGTGATCTAAAATATTCTATTAGAAGAGTATTAGATTTTGTGTATAGACTAGGGATAGATCTATATACCACAAGTGACTATGATGAGAATATGTAACGACCCCAAAATCTGGACAAATCCACTCCCAACTTTGGTCGTTAACAACACATTTACATTTTAATTTTACATCATTAATTTACAACTTGAAGCATAGGTCCACACCCAATTTTTCCTCCAAAACAGACCACATAATATATAATAACCAAGAGTCTAATTTCTCCATCTTTTACACAATTTAAATTTGATTGGTCTGATTTTAGATATGAACAACACTAGCAATTCATTACATAATCAACACACATAGATTCTTCACCAATTCCTAAGACCAAATAACCAAAGTAATTTCTAACAATGAACTTAAGGAACAAAGATTAGGAACTTTAGAATTTTCTCATACCTCTTGAACCCTCCTTAGCTTTAACCAGATGATGAATCCTTGATTCTCCAAGACTCTTCTCTAATTCTACAAAGAACTCTATTCTCTCTTAATTTTCTCTATTCTCTGCTCTCTTCTTCCTTTTCAGACTTGACACAACTTAACGTATTCTATCAATTGTCTAACAGTTAAAAACACCAAGGGTTTTCAACTGTTACAAAAGCAAAGAGTCACAAGGCCATGTTTGGCTAGAACCCTTAACCTCCTTAACCAAATCTAATTAAATCATATTCTTTATTTGGCCAACACCATATTTACTTAGCCAATATAATTATAATTTTATTTAACAAATCATTAATCTTCTAATTTAATTATTTAATTAAATTAAAATATTACCATTCTATTAGCGTAATGAAATACGCACCGATTATAAAATTATTTAATTTAATCAATAGTAACACACTTACATAAATTATCCCATAAAAATTTCCATCAAATATTTATTTTATTCGATAAATATTTTAACTATTTACGAAATTCACCATCGTATTACATTAACATACTACATTTTATTAAAACAAATATATTTACATTAATTCACTATTTTAATTAAGTGAATTACTCTAATTATTTATGAAGTTTAATTCATAATAATTCCATTGCCAACAAGGCATAATAATCAAATTTTTTCATAGTATAATTTTTAACTTAATTAAATTAACTAATAATATTCAGTTAATTTCCTTTCCGTAACAATTTTATTTACTTTCTTCAATAGCTTAATTAACTATTAAACCTCATTTTCCAAATATAAAAATATATATTTCTCTTCTATATTCACACTTAATCTTTTCACACCAAATCACATATTTCAAAATATATAACACACACACACACACACACACACACACATATATATATATATATATATTTATTCGAATCCGACACCTCTCACAATAAGAATTTTATTTATTAAATTCTTATTTAATAATTACTAAAAATTCGGGTTGTTACATCCTTCTCCTCTTATAAAGATTCCGTCCTCGGAATCACCGAAACCCTCCTTACTTGGTTTTTGTTAAATCTCTTCCACAATTTATCATTGACCAACCCAACACATTTCCCTAATATAGGTTTTATAATTTCCGCACTACCCATTTTCTCAATAAATTCTTGTAGGTTCTATTTTATAATCTTTATTTGAACTCGATACTATTCTGAGTATTACATATTCTTTAACCCATTCATTACCTCTTTCAAAGGATCATTGCCATAGGCTCAATTCATAAATACTCAGGATATTACATTCACCCATTCTTCTAAGAATTTCGTCCTCGAAATTTTAACTTACTAATCTTCATTCATTCAATATATCAAAATAAACTTTATATTAATCTTTATTCATTTATTAGGTTCCATGATCAAATTTATTCTCCAAGGATCTTTCTAAGATCATTATATTCTTCACACCTTTATCTCTAAGTGTTCACATTTTCCTTGATAACTTCACCCTCCTTTTTTTCGGAATTTCATTTCTTACTTGCTCAATTTACTCATCACTACTTGTCGCATTCTACAACTTACTTATTTCTAAGGAATATCTTCTTTACCACATTCACCTTTCAAAATAATAAGAATCTTCCACCATTGATCAATAATTAGGAAGCGATATGAATAACTCAGGAACTTAAAAGATTCCTTTAAGAACTTTCATTATTATGCTGAGGAGTCGTAGAGACTTGAACCTTGTCCTAGGTTAACATATATTTTAACTGTAACCTTTAACAGTCAAAAGACTATGGACCATCCTTTCTCGTACTCTAGGTGATCAGCCCTTAGTACTATGTATTGTGCACATACATATTATCGCTATTGCGTAGCTCGAAATTATATCCTCCGATAGCATGTCCCCTATTACAGGGTTGGTTCACTTCAGACTTAATACAAGTTCCACACGAGAACAATCTGGTTTGACACAAATTCTCAAAGAACACTTGAATTTCCTAAATATATTTCATCATTCGTCTAGCCGAATCAAATAGCTTAGACTTGCATCAGCAATCCGGACATCAATCAAAATACTTTAGCCAACTCAACCGGTATATTTTATTTAAATAATTCAAAATACTGAAAATCTTTTTATGACTTTGTCATACGACAACATACCATAGTGGGCTGACGATTCTATGATCACATCCAACACCAGGTTCGATTGCATTGATAACTCCATTGTTTGTCATTTCTACACCATGTTCAATGATACAGATGATTACATAAAATACATTTTGATATTTTCAAATTATTTTTGTCTTGCCGAAACAATTAGCATAGACATATGAATAATAAAACTTTTAAGACTTATTGGTTTGATAATCTGACACAATATATTTTTTTTATAAAAAAAATGAATATAAATGTGGTATGTTTTGGAGGAAAAATGAATGTGGATGTGGTCTGTCTTGGTTATTATATATTATGTGGTCTGTTTTGGAGGAAAAATTGGGTGTGGACTTATGCTTCAAGTTGTAAATTAATGATGTAAAATTAGAATGTAAATGTGTTGCTAACGACCAAAGTTGGGAGTGGATTTGTCCAGATTTTGGGGTCGTTACTGAATATGTGTTTAATGAATTTGTTTGTTATTAATTCACGTAGGAATATGGTGAGTTAAAACAAATGAATCTATTTATATAATTACTTGAGAGTGTTATATGAATATTTAGTAATTCTCAGTCAATGGTTCTATGTAATTAATTTATCATATGGGGAATGAATAAGTTTGAATGTTACATCGGGGGAAAGTGTAACCTTAATCTCTTTAATCTGTGAAAAGTATTTGTTAATCATTTAGTTAATTTAATTAATTAGTTCTACAAAGGAATTTTCATTTGTTTAGATAAAACTAAATTGGTGCATGATTAGTATTCGGATAAATAGGTTATTAATTACTACTCGTGGGATCGATAACTCACTTATTATTATATTACTTGTGGACCGTGTATACTTGCATGTGAGTTGCTAATATAGATTTAGCTCAACACTAACACCTTCCCTTCGCTACCCCCGAACTCTATGAATCTCGGTTGCTGACTAATTTTACGGAGTCACATAATGGGCCATATTTCGTTTAAATCTAAAAATCTGAATACGTTAGTACATTCATTTAAATCTTTACCAACTGATGACTCTGTCTAATTGGCCCTTCGTTAAAATCAACCTTTCAAAACTCCGTCGACATTTATGTTGGTTTTTTCCCTAAAAATCACCCTTGGAATTAGAAAGATAAAAAATAGATAATAAAAAGGGTTAGACGCATTTAGGAAAAAAATTCTCGGCGTCGACAAATGATGACTCCACTGGGGATTTTGATGAGTAGGCTTTATACCCATGATTCAGATATGTTTAGGCTTATTATATTGTTGGCTTTTAAGTCTTTTTAGTGCATTTTATTGATTTTTGTGTGTATTTTGTAGGAAAAGGTGAATCAAGGACGAATCGGGTATTTTTCAGAAAGTAGTGGCAAAATCGAAATTTTTGTAATATCCCGGATAGTTATATGAGACTTGTAAATAAGGTCTCAAATATTAAATAAAGGTTAAAGTCAAAACCTAGATTGTTAACAGAGAAATTTGTAGAGAAATGACTCAATATTTTCTTTGGGTTTGAAAGAACCTATATGAATTGAGGACGTATTCAATAAGATTATGCGATGAAATAAATGTCGTAAGAGTTTAGAAGTTAACCGAACTTGAGCATTTCGGTAGTAGTGGTTCCGATGATGGAATCCTTATAAGGGTTGAGTATAAAACCTAGTTTTGAAGAAGATGATTGTGTAGAGATGATTAAACACTTTAACCTAATCTATGTGTTAGAAATTAAATGTGTGAAACGATATGTAAGGGATTGAAACTCAAGAATTGATAAGGTGGTATACAAAGATATGGGTATACAAGCATGTATAAGCTAGATAAGTTTAGAGAAGCTACCCATAAACTTTCCATAAGTAGAAAGTTTAGGAGAAGCAATGATATATTTGTGTGTTATGATTTTAAGTAATCAATGAAGATGGATTTCTGCGATCTAATCAATGTGTTATGTGATACGATATAAGCATTAATGAATCGTAGAGGAAAAATATTTTCTTAGAAAATAACCCGGGAAACACTATTCACGCGAGAAACGCTTCTTCGTTCTTTACAAATTTTCACATTCCCGAATAACGTTTATATGGAGTATAAGAGCGTATTTACCATTCGAAAATACGAGAGGAGAAACTTTCTATAAATGAAAATTTAGGAACTTTCCATAAATGGAAAGTTTGGAAATTCTCTATAAAAGGAAAGTTGTGGTGTATAGTCCACCAATAAGAAGAGGTTAGAGACTTTCCATAAATGGAAAGTTTAGGATGAAGGGTAGGATGGTAATGATCCAAGTCTAGATGAGTAATTAACTAGGTTAATTAATGAGAAACAAGATAAAACTATGTTATGAATTAACATAGCTTGAATGTTGGCCTTGATTGGCAAACGAGAAGGGTGATCATCATTAGGTAATTAACTAGTGTGATTAATGTAGGGAATTTCAATAAGTGGATTAATTATGATAGCCCAATATGAGATTGCCTAGATGTGAAGTGGGTAATTTAAATATAAGCCCAAATGTATGATAATTGATAGTCCAAGATGGATTTATTATAAGCCCAAGCTATGAGTAAGGATTTAACGTGTTAGGATTTTATGAGTAACCCAACAAATTAGCCAAAGGATGAGTAAACTAGGTTGACTATATTTTAACCAACCTTGAGTTAAAGAAGCCCAAAGAAATGGAAGGGTAGAAACTTTCCATAAATGGAAAGTTTGGAAACTTTCCATAAATGGAAAGTTTGGAAACTTTCCATAAATGAAAGGTTTAGATAATGAAGAGAGAGAAGAGTATGTGTTGGTGTATTTATATATATGCATTAGTATATTTATACATATATATAATTGTGCAAGTATTCTTATTAAAAGAAAAGGAAAAAAATTTAAAACAAGTGGGTAGACTTTTGCTTTTGTTTTATCCAAAGTTGCATTGGTAGGAGCAAAAAGGGGATGGAAGTGACAAGTTGGTGATGTGTGTAAGTAGTCTAAGAGAGCTATGATGGGCTAGGTTGGTAGCTTGTGTTGGAGAAATAAAAAGTTGTAGAGAATTAACCAATGTAAGGTTAATTGAATAATCTTAGTTGGTAAACAAGAGAGGGCATTAACCAAACATTGGTTAAACGCTAGATGAATGCATGTGATGATGAGAATTAACCATAGATGGTTTAATTGAGTATCCCTAGGTGGTAACTAAGTTAAAGCTTTAACCATGCATTAGTTAGTTGCTAGCAAAATGTGTATAAATATATAATTATATTTATACATGATAGATGAGACTTAATTAAGGTGGAGTTAGTGAATTCACTCTAGGTTAATTTTATAAGGGAATAATTGACCAACATGGAATTAGTAACCATGAGATTACATGTTTGTAGAGAATTAACCATACCTTGGTTAATTGTTGGAGAAGGAGAATAAGTTGATAACTAACTAAGGTTGATTGAATTTTGACCTTGAGGTAAATGTTAGAAAGTTAACTACAACTAAGTTAAATGGTGGAGGGATTAGATAGATACACATATGTGTATGTAATATTATTGCAAGTATACTTATATATAAATTAAATGAAAAATAAAAACAAAAGTGTGGGAAAATGGAGCATGGGGAAATCGCCCATCTTGGGCCAAGAGAGGGCTAGAGCTAGTCTCTCACATCTCTTACAAAGTAGCCCCCAAATGTCTTGCCCCATCTATTTTAATTAATGCTTTGTCCCCTAGTTTATTTAACCACCTTTGGTTACCTATCTTTGGTTAAATGGTGGAGAAAAGAATTGATATACATTATGTATGTAATATTATTGCAAGCATAATTGAAAGAGGAGAGAGAAGCTTGGTTGATTAACCAAGGCTTGACAATTTCATTTCATTCATTTTCAGTTCTTTTCCTTAAGCTAAATAGCTAGAACAATAGAGAGAGAGTGAGAGAGAAATTCGTGGATGTCCATGAGAAGGAGGTAAATGAGCTCTAGCTATGTTCTATCAAAGCCATGGAAAGAAGAAGAGGAGGATGCTCAAGCTTGACATCCTTTCATCTAGAAGAAGAAGAAGAAACCTTAAAGGTTTAAAAGTATTTCTAAAACCTAGAACTTTATGTTTTTGGTTAATATTGTTAGATCTACGTTTGTGTTGGGAGATCAATGATCTATATGGTGGATGATAAGTGCATAATACTCATTTATTTTCATTCCTTTATATTTAGTTTATTGCATGTTTTATTGTGTTTATGCACTTATTAGATTGTTTATTGATTTCAGGAGGATTCAGAGTCAAAAGTGGGAAAAGATGGAAAATCGGAGCTAAAATGAGAAAAAGTTGAAATTTTGAAAATTGTGGTTCTCGCCCCGGCGAGAACTTTGTACTGGAGTTTCTCGCCCCGGCGAGAAACCTTCTGCTCGTCTTCGCCCCAGCTGATCCAGAGCTCGCCCCGGCCCAAAACCTTCTATTCGTTCTCGCCCCGGCGAGAACATTAGTGCAAAAATCCTCGCCCCGGCGGGAGTTCGCCCCGGCGAGAAAATTCAGGCATAAATCCTCGCCCCGGCGAGAAAGGCGGCGTTGACCAAGTTTGACCAGCTTTGACTTTTTGTAATTTTTGAGGATTTCTAATTCAGATTGGATTCTTAATTCTTAGGGACTTAGGATATTATCTTAGGACTATAAATAGATGTTTTTAATTTATTATGGGGATCTGGACAACTACAATTGTAACCCTAATTGGAGAAGATTGAAGGCATGTCAGGCTAGACTCTTATTTTCAGTTCTAAGGGATGTTGAACCTTTTTCATAATTAATGGTTTAATCAGGTTTTATTTATTTATTCCTTCTTACATGAGATTTATTCTGATAATCTGATTTAACTGTTTATATGTTATTGGATTGATTAATTTGATTTCTGCAGGATTAAATTAATTAATTAATATCATCTGCTAGATTAAGATATAGTATTAAGCAAACGATATTGTATCTGATCATAAGTAGCAATTGATAGTATCTGATTGTGGACAAGCTTTTGGATATTATTAAGGTTATTAGAAGGCAAGTTAAATAATTCCTGATTGTGTAATTGTTGCTTGGAATAACCTAATTCTCTAATTCTTCATGCTGCTGTTATATTAAATCTAGACTGATAGTTCTAGGTTATATAATAGTTAGGGTCTCTTGAGGCGATTGTCACATTAGATTTACACATAAGGAGAATTTCGGATAATTAGCGATTGCGGTTATCTAGGGTTAATAATCTCATTGAAGGATAAATATTGTTAAACTTGACTTTACCATAATTGTGTTAAGGTGATACTGAACTGAAGAACTGAAGCTTTTTATTTATTGATCATTCTTAATTACTTTTGTTAGCTTAGTGAAACAAACTCAAAACCCCCATTAATAGAAATAATAGGAATATTAGAATAAGTAAAAGACTAATTCACTTCTCTGTGGGATCGATCCTTACTTGTCATTATACTAAGTTTTGTGCTAGTAGAGTGTTAGTAAGGTATTAATTTTGGAGTGTAAAACGACAGCTCCCAAATTTTGGCGCCGTTACCGGGGAAGTGTTATTTGTTTTTATTTATTCTTTGTTTTCTTTTATTTATTCTCTATTTATTTTTATTTTTATTTTTAGTTTAGGACTCGATCCTCTCACTCTCTTGAATTGAAATTTGATCCATAGATAAAGGCACTACTGCAGATTCAGACAAAGAAGAGATGGCTGCTGTCAATAACAACATGACTTTGAAAGAATTAGCTTCGCCTAACCTCGATCAATCATCATTGTGTATTGAATATCCTACTTTAGGTGCTACTTTTGAATTACAATCAGGACTAATCCACCTTTTGCCTAGTTTTCGTGGTCTTACAGGTGAAGATCCATACAAGCATCTAAAGGAGTTTCATGTGGTGTGTTCCACCATGAAGCCACAAGGAGTAGTAGAGGAACAGATCAAGCTTAGAATTTTTCCGTTCTCCCTAGTAGATTTGGCAAAGGATTGGTTGTATTATCTACCTTCAGGATCAATACGATCATGGAACGAAATGCAAAAGCTATTCTTGGAGAAGTACTTTCCTGCTTCAAGAGTTGCTACCATAAGGAAGGAGATATGTGGCATCCAGCAGTTCAATGGAGAGACTCTTTATGAGTATTGGGAAAGATTTAAGAAGTTGTGTTCCAGCTGTCCACCCCACCAAATCGATGATCAACACTTGAGCCAATACTTTTATGAGGGATTATTGCTAATGGATAGGAGTATGATTGATGAAGCAAGTGGAGGCGCATTAGTTGATAAAACACCTGAGACTGCAAAGAACTTAATTGCGAACATGGCAGCAAACTCACAACAGTATGGAACTAGGATTGATCATGCACATACAAGGGTGAATGGGGTAAGCACATGTACTCTTGAGCAACAAATTTCTGATCTAACAGTTATAGTTTGTCAGATGGCTGCAGGGAACATGTCAGTAGCAAAAGTGTGTGGAATTTGCTCAACGTCAGGGCACACTTCAGATCATTGTCCAATTTTACAAGAGGAAGAAACTGTTCACCACGTCAATGATGTGGGGATATTCTCAAGACAACATCAATATGATCCTTGTTTTGACACTTGCAATCTAGGATGGAGAGATTATCCCGACCTGAGCTATGAAACAACTCCTACAAACTCTGGATCATCTCTTGAGGATATGTTCAAGGCTTTCATGATCCAGACACAACAGTTTCATCAAGAAACAAGGACTTCCATACGTGATTTGGAGAATCAGATGGGTCAGCTAGCTACTACAGTTGGACGATTGGACTCTCAAGATTCAGGGAAGTTGCCTTCTCCGACTGTTGTGACACCAAAAGAGAACGTATGTGCGATTACCTTGAGATGTGATGAAGAGGTATGGCAGCAAGATGAGTTAATTCTTTGTTTTCTTCAGTTCAGTATCACCTTAACACAATTATGGTAAAGTCAAGTTTAACAATATTTATCCTTCAATGAGATTAATAACCCTAGATAACCAAGAGGAACAAGAGACGGTAATATTATCACAACTGAAGAAGGAGGAGAAAGAGGAAGGGATACTGGATACAGTTCACAAGGTTGAGGTGATTCTAGAGCGCAAAGACGAGGAGAATTTACAGGTTGCAGTTATCAATAACATGGAATTAGATAAAGAAGAAGAAATTGAGCGGAGATCTGATCTGAACGAGGCTACAACTACATTATATTCTTTGCCACAATTTTCAGCTAAGTATGCAGTCTACTTTATTCAGTTACCTGCTTCTCACAAGATGTTATTTTCTCCTATTGTGCAGGCACCTAATCTGGAATTGAGGCTATTGCCAGTTCACTTGAAGTATGAATCTCCGATTACGTGATTGAGAGGATTGATGTCGGGCTAACGACATAAAAACAAACGCGCTGTTTGGGAGGCAACCCAAGATCTCAGATTTGATTTTTCTATCCCTTTCCTTTTTAGTTTATTAGTTACATGATAGATAGTAGTTACTTCATCTTTGCATGATTATCTTACATTAGGGACAATGTAAGGTTTGAGTGTGGGGGAGGGGTTTAGGTTTAGGTTAGTATATGGTAGGTAGGTTTTCTTTAAATGTGAAAATCTGAGTTGTTTTGTGAAAAAATTTGTGTTTGTTCAAGTTTTCAAAGGTTTTTGGTTTTAGAATGAAGATTGATGCCATTGATTGAATTTGTTTGATGCTGAATTAATTGATAAATGATGATAATGAAGTTAGGACCCATAGTTGACAGATTTGAATTGAGTTGGTATTGCATGAGTACTTGAGTATGAGATACATGTTTACTTGACTGAGTTAGTTGTGGAGTTGACTTTGTGCACTGATTTCATGATTTAGAACTGTTTAACTGCTTATCTTGTTTGCAGAAACCATGTGAAAAAAATTATGTAATTGGGAATTTGAAAAAATTGAGAGAAAAACTGAAAAATTTTGTCTCAAAAGAAAAACATGTGGTGGGTTGAGATGGAGCGTAAAACGCACTCACCCATAAACACATGAAACGAGATGGAGCGTAAAACGCACTCGTTGGTGAGAAGAAAAGTGAGAGGGAGCATAAAATGCACTCACTTAAGAAAAGAATGAGAAGAGGTGAAATGGAGCATAAAATGCATTCACCTGAATGAAAAAAATGGATAGCAGAAAGAAAAGAGAAAAAAAAACATGTTCTGGTTTTGAGTCAGTGTGCACGGTTGTTGTTCCATATGACCTGAGTTGAGTATTTGTGTTACTCATAGGAGATGAAAATGTAGTTTCAATTTGATTTAGAGATGTTCAGTGGGGAATGATGGAATTATTGTTATGAGTTGATTGATGAGGTATTGATCGAATTTCTGTTGATTGGTGTTAGTATTCATGGATGCTAATTGAATTTGAACTTTTGGGAGTTTGGTTGAATGGAATTCAAATGATTTCAATATAACTTTTGTTTTAGTTTACGCGAGGACGTGTAAAGACTAAGTGTGGGGGAATTTGATAAGTGCATAATACTCATTTATTTTCATTCCTTTATATTTAGTTTATTGCATGTTTTATTGTGTTTATGCACTTATTAGATTGTTTATTGATTTCAGGAGGATTCAGAGTCAAAAGTGGGAAAAGATGGAAAATCGGAGCTAAAACGAGAAAAAGTTGAAATTTTGAAAATTGTGGTTCTCGCCCCGGCGAGAACTTTGTACTGGAGTTTCTCGCCCCGGCGAGAAACCTTCTGCTCGTCTTCGCCCCAGCTGATCCAGAGCTCGCCCCGGCCCAAAACCTTCTGTTCGTTCTCGCCCCGGCGAGAACATTAGTGCAAAAATCCTCGCCCCGGCGGGAGTTCGCCCCGGCGAGAAAATTCAGGCATAAATCCTCGCCCCGGCGAGAAAGGCGGCGTTGACCAAGTTTGACCAGCTTTGACTTTTTGTAATTTTTGAGGATTTCTAATTCAGATTGGATTCTTAATTCTTAGGGACTTAGGATATTATCTTAGGACTATAAATAGATGTTTTTAATTTATTATGGGGATCTGGACAACTACAATTGTAACCCTAATTGGAGAAGATTGAAGGCATGTCAGGCTAGACTCTTATTTTCAGTTCTAAGGGATGTTGAACCTTTTTCATAATTAATGGTTTAATCAGGTTTTATTTATTTATTCCTTCTTACATGAGATTTATTCTGATAATCTGATTTAACTGTTTATATGTTATTGGATTGATTAATTTGATTTCTGCAGGATTAAATTAATTAATTAATATCATCTGCTAGATTAAGATATAGTATTAAGCAAACGATATTGTATCTGATCATAAGTAGCAATTGATAGTATCTGATTGTGGACAAGCTTTTGGATATTATTAAGGTTATTAGAAGGCAAGTTAAATAATTCCTGATTGTGTAATTGTTGCTTGGAATAACCTAATTCTCTAATTCTTCATGCTGCTGTTATATTAAATCTAGACTGATAGTTCTAGGTTATATAATAGTTAGGGTCTCTTGAGGCGATTGTCACATTAGATTTACACATAAGGAGAATTTCGGATAATTAGCGATTGCGGTTATCTAGGGTTAATAATCTCATTGAAGGATAAATATTGTTAAACTTGACTTTACCATAATTGTGTTAAGGTGATACTGAACTGAAGAACTGAAGCTTTTTATTTATTGATCATTCTTAATTACTTTTGTTAGCTTAGTGAAACAAACTCAAAACCCCCATTAATAGAAATACTAGGAATATTAGAATAAGTAAAAGACTAATTCACTTCTTTGTGGGATCGATCCTTACTTGTCATTATACTAAGTTTTGTGCTAGTAGAGTGTTAGTAAGGTATTAATTTTGGAGTGTAAAACGACAGCTCCCAGTGGAACATGGTGGTTTCAATGGTATAAGGTGGATCTATGATGGTAAAAATGTAGATAGATCACATTTTTGTCCATGTATGTTTAAGAAA
This sequence comes from Aralia elata, assembly GCA_034770075.1. Lineage (NCBI taxonomy): Eukaryota > Viridiplantae > Streptophyta > Magnoliopsida > Apiales > Araliaceae > Aralia > Aralia elata. The sequence continues at coordinate 63,136,603 of CM068385.1, forward strand.
CCTAGATATGGTTATTTAAAGTTAAGCCCTAACTTTGTTGGTTGTGATTTTCAAAAGAAAACCTTATATTTTTATGAGTATTTTTAAAGATCCATAAGTTTATTTTATAGATCTACAAGTGGTGATAATAATAACCTGTTTTAAATAAATGAAAAAGGAGCTATGTTATGTTCATAATAAGTTTTAAACTTAAAAGTTGTCGTTTTATAAAAACCCTAAGTGTCGGTTTTAAATCAATCATTGTTTGATATTGAAAACATGTTTTAAAAGTTTTAGACTTTGTGTTGGTTTATGTATTACTATGTTAGTAAGTCATATAATATGATGAACTAGCTAAATAATACATAAGATGTCAAGGTTTATCTTTCAAGTGAAGGAAAATGAAGTTTAGTTTGTATTCTGTCCTTGAGAGCGATTTTGAGTCAACTTCCGATTGGAATCTTGATTTGAAATCTAAAGGAAAGTTGTAGAGGGGGAAATTCTGATGAGAATGGACTCAAGAATCACCCAAAAAGGTTAAGAAATAAAGAAGTTATGGCCGTTTAACCAAGCCGGGATCCAATAGTCTACACACTGCGGGAACCCACGGGTTTGACCTCTTAAATCGGACTTTTTGAGTTTGAGAATTTTGTTGTTTATAACACCTATAGGGGTAGTTAGAGCATGTTATGGGTAGTTCATTATCCAAAGATGAACCAATTCTGAGTTGGTACGAGTGATATATGAATTAGCTAAGCTATCGTAAAAGTTGAGAAAATTGAAAGTTAAAGTCATAATTAAGACTTGTAATGCGTATTGTGACTAATGTGAATATGTTAACTATATTACGATTGTAGGTTGTTCGAGGAACATAATAATGTTAGCATATGCTGGATAAACTTATCAGGCACGTTTTTCAGAACTTGTTGCTATGTGCATTGTTATGTTACAATGTGATATTAACTTGTTGATATGAATCTATATTGATGTTATTGATGTTATGTGAAATCAATGGGTGTGATTATTTGTGAAGTATGTGAAAAGCATGAAGCATGATTACATGTGAAATATGTACAAATTGTGAAGCATGATTTGATATAAGTTACGAAGCATGTTTTAAGTGCTATGTATAATAATTGAGAAGCATGTATACAATGTCATACATGAATATATTGCCAAGCATGCATGATGCATGATTTATGTGTTATGTGAAACTGTTGAACTTGTTGAGCGCTCGTGCTCACTCTTGCTTCAAACAAACACTTTCAGTGAAGTACGAGGTATCCGGAGATCCCGATAAAGAGGAAGGAAAAAGATGGGATTGAAGAGGAGTTTAACAACAAAAACTCTATAGCTAGAAGAAATAAATCTTTGTATTGTAACTCTGTTATGTTATATCTATTTGAGATGTTATAAGTTAGAAAACTTGTATTATGATATTATTTGTACTTATACTAGACGACATTTATCGTTAGAAGACTCGCTTGAGTAAAGAAGTTATTGTCTAAAATAGAAAGACTTATTGTTGTGGTGTGAGTTTTATTTTTACTCACCGATAATGCATTAAATCAGATCATTTGGTATATGATCTTGAGTTGTATTAAGGAATTGTAAAGATTTCGATTTTGAGGCAAAGTTATAAGGAACATTATAAAAGTTTTAAATTTATTGAGTTTTTAACAACATATTATTATAAAATGTTGTGAATAATAAGGTAAGGTTGTACATTAACGCACAAGGTTGCCTGTAGCGAGTACGGGGATTTTCGGGGCGTTACAGTTGGTATCAAAGCTGCTAGGTTATAAACCTTTGGTAAGAGTACCTTAGGCTATAACCGTAGAAGAGATGATGGAAATAATAGCGAAATAAACTCGAAAAAAGTTTAAGTGATAAAAGACGAATATAGAAAATTCGAAGTTAAGAAATGAATGAATAGGTCCAAGGAAGGATCTTGAGAAGGAATAAAGAGTTTAATCCTGAGTCTCCTGACTCAAAGAAGTGAAAAGAATGAAAAAAAAGAAGAAGTCTTGAATAAGATTCCTGCAAAGTCCCGCAGAGGCTGTTAGACCGTGAAATAGTTTAACCAAAGTGGTTAAAATCACACTCTTAATGAGTAGAAATTGCTAGATTATGGATATGGTAATCCAAAGTAAACTATGAAGAAGTTAAGAATTGTGGATTTCTACTGAGGACTCAGTTTAGTGGCTAAGGTAAACGAATTCCTTGTATGGGCAGGGAAGTAGTGCTTGGTCTAACGACCACTTAGCTTCCTATTTTGATAATCAGTGAAATCTGTGGTCGCGCTATTAGTTATCTATATGATAGTAAGGTGATTCTTCCTCATATGCATAGCTGATAGGTAGAGAATGTCAAGGTTAAGCACTATTAGTTATCTATATGGTGGGAAGGTGATTCTTTCCTCGTATGCATATCTGATAGGTAGAGAAGGTTAAGGCTAAGTGTGAGTTCTTAAAAACTCATACGTATGGTAAGTTCATGACTCATAATCATATGGTATATTTTTGAACCCCTCAGCGAATGGACGTCTTTGGTTTGACTAGGATAAGTTCCTAAACTCATATGATTGTGGTAAGTTCCTGAACTCATATTGTGTGGTAAGTTTGATGAACTGGGTATAGTTAAGAGATGCTAAGGAAGAGAAGGAAATTTAGAGATATTTGAGGTTTTAGGATATTCTAAATCATCTAGCTATGTTAGATCTCAGAATTCTTAAAATCATGCGATTATGCGCATACATGTTTTTATTTTAAAGATTGTGTCGGTTTTTTTTAAAGCCGATAAGTTTTCAAAAGTGCTATTGTTCAAATATCTATGCTAATTGTGTCGGCTCGAAAAAGTAATTTAAAATCATCAAAATGTGTTTATAAATTATCAAAATGTATTTATGAGATCGTTACTGCACCATGAAACCTGGTGCGGATATGATCAAATGACGGAATCCTCAACGCACGATAACAGAGTGTGGATATGGTCATAGAACCATCAACACATCGTTATACGTCGCGGTATCATGAAGTCATAAAATAGTTTTCAATTTTATGGAAGGTATTTAAAATTTCGAGGTTCATGATTCATGAACAAAATTATAATGCTAGTCTATGCCAATTGTTTCGGCTAAACTGAGGTGAGACAAATACGATTAACTTCGTATAAGTTATTTTAATGTGTTTCCAATCCAATTGTTCTGGTGCAAAAGAAGATAATTTTTAAGGCTGAGGAGAACGACCCTACAAAAGGGGATTGATGAAGTGAGGATTGGTTAACGTGGTTCAATCCAGAGGAAAAGCAGTAAGGGTTGGTTAACGTGATTCAACCTATGAAAGTCGTTGTGCACAATGCAATAGTACGATAGGCTGATCACCTAGAGTACACTGGAGGTAGTTTATTTTCTATGCGATTTAAAATAGACCTGGCAAAGGATGCTTACAGTCTTAAGTGACTTAAACATTCTAGATATGAATTGACAAAAATCAAGCAAATGTTCATGGTCTTTATGGCCCCTCAGTTAGATTTGTAAAAGTTTTAAAGGAACCTTTTAATTCCTAGTTATTCTATACTACTTCACGATTATTGAACGGTCGTTGAAGACTCCTGAAAGATATTCCAATATCTTGGAAATCTAGTGATAAGAAGGTGAGATCTTCTTAGAGAAAGATGAGAATATAAAGGTTAGTATGAAAACCTAGATATGATGAATAAAATGAGTAGAGATGAGTATGATGTAATTTCGAGGACGAAATTATTAGAAGAAGGGGTGAATGTAATATCTCGGATAGTTATGAGGCTTATAAATAAGGTCTCAAATATTAAATAAAGGTTAAAGTCAAAACCTAGATTGTTAATAGAGAAATGTGTAGAGAAATGACTCAATATTTTCTTTGGGTTTGAAAGAACCTATATGAATTGAGGACGTATTCAATAAGATTATGCGATGAAATAAATATCATAAGAGTTTAGAGGTTAACCGAACTTGAACATTTCGGTAGTAGTGGTTCCTATGATGGAATCCTTATAAGGGTTGAGTTTAAAACCTAGTTTTAAAGAAGATGATTGTGTAGAGATGATTAAACACTTTAACCTAATCTATGTGTTAGAAATTAAATGCGTAAAACGATATGTAAGGGATTGAAACCCTAGAATTGATAAGGTCGTATACAAAGATATGGGTATACAAGCATGTATAAGCTAGATGGAGTTAGAGAAGCTACCCCAGAAACTTTCCATAAGTAGAAAGTTTAGGAGAAGCAATGATATATTTATGTGTTATGATTTTAAGTAATCAATGAAGATGGATTTCTGCGATCTAATCAATGTGTTATGTGATACGATATAAGCATTAATGAATCGTAGAGGAAAAATATTTTCTTAGGAAATAACGCGGGAAACACTATTCACGCGAGAAACGCTTCTTCGTTCTTTACAAATTTTCACATTCCCGAATAGCGTTTATATGGAGTATAAGAGCGTATTTACTATTCGAAAATACGAGAGGAGAAACTTTCTATAAATGAAAAGTTTAGGAACTTTCCATAAATAGAAAGTTTGGGAATTCTCTATAAAAGGAAAGTTGTGGTGTAAAGATGTCCACCAATAAGAAGAGGTTAGAGACCTTCCATAAATGGAAAGTTTAGGATGAAGGGTAGGATGGTAATGATCCAAGTCTAGATGAGTAATTAACTAGGTTAATTAATGAGAAACAAGATAAAACTATGTTATGAATTAACATAGCTTGAATGTTGGCCTTGATTGGCAAACGAGAAGGGTGATCATCATTAGGTAATTAACTAGTGTGATTAATGTAGGGAATTTCAATAAGAGGATTAATTATGGTAGCCCAATATGGGATTGCCTAGATGTGAAGTGGGTAATTTAAATATAAGCCCAAATGTATGATAATTGATAGTCCAAGAGGGATTTATTATAAGCCCAAGCTACGAGTAAGGATTTAATGTGTTAGGGTTTTATGAGTAACCCAACAAATTAGCCAAATGATGAGTAAACTAGGTTGACCATATTTTAACCAACCTTGAATTAAAGAAGCCCAAAGAAATGGAAGGGTAGAAACTTTCCATAAATGAAAAGTTTGGAAACTTTCCATAAATGAAAGGTTTAGATAATGAAGAGAGAGAACAGTATGTGTTGGTGTATTTATATATATGCATTAGTATATTTATACATATATATAATTGTGCAAGTATTCTTATTAAAAGAAAAGGAAAAAAAAAATTAAAACAAGTGGGTAGACTTTTGCTTTTGTTTTATCCAAAGTTGCATTGGTAGGAGCAAAAAGGGGATGGAAGTGACAAGTTGGTGATGTGTGTAAGTAGTGTAAGAGAACTATGATGGGCTAGGTTGGTAGCTTGTGTTGGAGAAATAAAAAGTTGTAGAGAATTAACCAATGTAAGGTTAATTGAATAATCCTGGTTGATAAACAAGAGAGGGCATTAACCAAATATTGGTTAAACGCTAGATGAATGCATGTGATGATGAGAATTAACCATAGATGGTTTAATTGAGTATCCTTAGGTGGTAACTAAGTTAAAGCTTTAACCATGCATTGGTTAGTTGCTAGCAAAATGTGTATAAATATATAATTGTATGTATACATGATAGATGAGACTTAACTAAGGTGGAGTTAGTGAATTCACTCTAGGTTAATTCTTATAAGGGAATAATTGACCAACATGGAATTAGTAAGTAACCATGGGATTACATGTTTGTAGAGAATTAACCATACCTTGGTTAATTGTTGGGAGAAGGAGAATAAGTTGATAACTAACTAAGGTTGATTGAATTTTAACCTTGAGGTAAATGTTAGAAAGTTAACTACAACTAAGTTAAATGGTGGAGGGATTAGATAGATACACATGTGTGTATGTAATATTATTGCAAGTATATTTATATATAAATTAAATTAAAAATAAAAACAAAAGTGTGGGAAAATGGAGCATGGGGAAACCGCCCATCTTGGGCCAAGAGAGGGCTAGAGCTAGCCTCTCACATCTCTTACAAAGTAGCCCCCAAATGTCTTGCCCCATCTACTTTAATTAATGCCTTGTCCTCTACTTATTTAACCACCTTTGGTTACCTAACTTTGGTTAAGTGGTGGGAGAAAAGAATATATATACATTATGTATGTAATGTTATTGCAAGCATAATTGCAAGAGGAGAGAGAAGCTTGGTTGATTAACTAAGGCTTGGCAATTTCATTTCATTCATTTTCACTTCTTTTCCTTAAGCTAAATAGCTAGAACAATAGAGAGCGAGAGAGTGAGAGAGAAATTCGTGAATGACCATGAAAAGGAGGTAAATGAGTGCTAGCTATGTTCTATCAAATCCATGGAAAGAAGATGAGGAGGATGCTCAAGCTTGACATCCTTTCATCTAGAAGAAGAAGAAACCTTAAAGGTTTAAAAGTATTTTTAAAACCTAGAACTTTATGTTTTTGATTAATATTGTTAGATCTATGTTTGTGTTGGGAGATCTATGATCTACATGGTGGAACATGGTGGTTCCAATGGTATAAGGCGGATCTATGATGGTAAAAATGTAGATAGATCACATTTTTGGCCATGTATGTTTAAGAAACCTAGATATGGTTGTTTAAAGTTAAGCCCTAACTTTGTTGGTTGTGATTTTCAAAAGAAAACCTCATTTTTTATGAGTATTTTTAAAGATCCATAAGTTTATTTTATAGATTTACAAGTGGTGATAATAACCTCTTTCAAATAAATGAAAGGAGTTATGTGATATTCATAATAAGTTTTAAACTTAAAAGTTGTCGTTTTGTAAAAACCCTAAGTGTCGGTTTTAAATTGATCATTGTTTGATCTTGAAAACATGTTTTAAAAGTGTTAGGCTTTGTCTTGGTTTATGTATTACTATGTTAGTAAGTCATATAATATGATGAACTAGCTAAATAATACATAAGATGTCAAGGTTTGTCTTTCAAGTGAAGGAAAATGAAGTTTAGTTTGTATTATGTCCTTGAGAGCGATTTTGAGTCAACTTCCGATTGGAATCTTGATTTGAAATCTAAAGGAAAGTTGTAGAGGGGGAAATTCTGATGAGAATGGACTCAAGAATCACCCAAAAAGGTTAAGAAACGAAGAAGTTATGGCCGTTTAACCGAGTCGGGGTCCAGCAGTCTACACATTGCGGGGACCCACGGGTTTGACCTCTTAAATCAGACTTTTTGAGTTCAAGAATTTTGTTGTTTATAACACCTATAGGGGTAGTTAGAACATGTTATGGGTAGTTCATTATCCAAAGATGAACCAATTCTAAGTTGGTACGAGTGAGATATGAATTAGCTAAGCTATCGTAAAAGTTGAGAAAATTGAAAGTTAAAGTCATAATTAAGACTTGTAATGCGTATTGTGACTAATGTGAATATGTTACCTATATTACGATTATAGGTTGTTCGAGGAACATAATAATGTTAGCATATGCTGGATAAACTTATCAGGCACGTTTTTCAGAACTTGTTGCTATGTGCATTGTTATGTTACAATGTGATATTAACTTGTTGATATGAATCTATATTGATGTTATTGATGTTATGTGAAATTAATGGGTGTGATTATTTGTGAAGTATGTGAAAAGCATGAAGCATGATTACATGTGAAATATGTACAAATTTTGAAGCATGATTTGATATAAGTTACGAAGCATGTTTTAAGTGCGATGTATAATAATTGAGAAACATGTATACAATGTCATACATGAATATATTGCCAAACATGCATGATACATGATTTATGTGTTATGTGAAACTGTTGAACTTGTTGAGCCGTCAGTCTCACTTTTGCTTCAAACAAACAATTTCAGTGAAGTACGAGGTATCCGGAGATCCCGGTAAAGAGGAAGGAAAAAGATGGGATTGAAGAGGAGTTTAACAACAAAAACTCTATAGCTAGAAGAAATAAATCTTTGTATTGTAACTCTGTTATGTTATATCTGTTTGAGATGTTATAAGTGAAAGTAGTATGCACACAAGCCAATCATATTTGATATGATGTAGCATATACTTTGTAATCTTATTCATTTATTAATAAAGGAATTGATTTTCTTAAAATGCATTTTATATTATCTACATAGTGCTGTTATATTAAATGTGATAAACCCATAGTTTTGAGCAATGCTTTTAGAATCATGATGGTGATCATGCTAATGAGATCTAAATTCCAGATAGCTCACAAACTAAAATTGTTCCTAATCGTTGGATTACTAAATTGGGGATTAGTGAATCCGGATAGATTAGTACATACGTTGCTTGCTCTTAGGAAGAGGATGATTGATCTCATAATCATTTGTGTGGAGACACTAAAGCAAGTATGTAGGTGCTTATTAGAGAATAAGTTCACTGAACGTGACTCGCTAAGGAATACCTAATGGAGTTTTACTCGTCTGTCAATAGGAATTCCTCTAGTGATAGTAGTACAAGTGATCCTTGGACTTGAGATCATCATAGTATCTTGTGTATGATGAGTTATACTTTGACATGTCCCTTAAGACCATGTGGGTATATCAAAGGGTATGATTGGGTATAATTAGTTGTACATGGAGATAGGTGAATGATCAACAAAGAATCTACCTCATATAGTAAAAGATGTGAATGTCCTATGTGATTCGATAAATGATAACTCAGTAGTCCTTGGCCAAGGCAGAATGAAATTAGAAAGGAGTTTCTAATTTGCATTATTTAGAGTTATGCATTTGGGAATCGAAATACATATAATTAAATAAAATAAGACTTAACAGTAAATCCATGTCTTATATTTAATTGGGACATTGTATGGTAGAAGGATTGAATTGTACGGTAACTATCTACTCAAAGGTTCTTTTGTGATTAATGTTGAAAGCTATATTATCTGGAAAGTCGTTGATCGCTAAGGGGGCTTACCCTTATTGTAGAATAAATGTTATTTATTTAAATGAATTAAATAGTTTAATTTATTTATTTAAATAAGATTAGAATTGTTCTAATTGATTTATTCACAACCGGTTTAATATGGAGAACCTAAAGGGTCACACCGCAAAAGGAAAATATTTATTTAAGAAGTAAATGGCATAATGGTAATAATAAGTTAAGTGTATTTAATTTAATCTATGGAGATTGAATAAATTAAATAGCTTAATATTTATTATTTAATATTTTGGAAATATTAAATATAAATTAATAAGAGGAGTCTTATTATTATTATTACTATTACTATTATTTAATTCCTAATAGGGATTGGGAATTAATTAATAGAAGTACTCTCCCATAAATTCCTAATTGGATTAGGAGCATTATTAATTAAAGGAGTTTAATTATAATACAAACCCTAATCCTAAATAGTTTAGGGAAGGGTTATTCCTACATCTATAAATAAGAGGGGTCTTATCATAGATTAGGGTTACACACTCTTGCATTAGATTGTGGAGAGCAATTTCTATAGAGATAGAAACTAGGGTTTTGTCAAATACCCAACTTCTTGAATACTTGTTCTTCCTTGGTGGATCACCTCTAGAGGCCAAACACTTGGGTGGCTAACGTTGATCAAAGGAAGGAATCACACCGTAGCATTCGAGGAGAACACGAAGGACTAGGAGTTAAACTTGTACCCGAGGAAGCTTTGTTCTACGAGGGTATAATTCTTATTCTTTTTCTCTTTCGTTTATATCGTTAATTGAGCACATAGATTGATCTTGGTGATGGTTTGTATAAAATTTTAAAATCCGATTTTATCGCGCTTCCGCACTATTTATGTAATTTGATTGCATGTTCGCGCTATATACAAACCTAACAATAAGTTAGAAAACTTGTAGTATGGCATTGTTTGTACTTATAGTAGACGACATTTATCGTTAGCAGACTTGCTTGAGTAAATAAGTTATTGTCTAAAATAGAAAGACTTATTGTTGTGGTGTGAGTTTTATTTTTACTCACCGATAATGCATTAAATCAGATCATTTGGTATATGATCTTGAGTTGTATTAAGGAATTGTAAAGATTTTGATTCTGAGGCAAAGTTATAAGGAACATTATAAAAGTTTTAAATTTATTGAGTTTTTAACAACATATTATTATAAAATGTTGTGAATAATAAGGTAAGGTTGTACATTAACGCACAAGGTCGCCTGTAGCGAGTACGGGGATTTTCGAGGCGTCACAATTTCAACATTAGGAACTAGGTCGGGGCCTAGTTTCCCAGTTCATTTTAAGGCCGGGACCTAGTTCCGCGGATCCATGTTGACCTAGCTGAAGTTTTGAAGTTTTTCAATTCCAAAAAGGATTCCAATGAGCTGCAGCCTTTGATGAAAAGAAGAGGACTTATAAACAGAACATAACAAGATTTGGAGGTGACATCTGAAGAACTTTAAGATTAAATTGGAGAATACAAGAAGAGTCAAACATTGAAGATTAAGGAGATTAAAGATTCCCACAAGATTTTCTTCTTCTCTTTATTTACTTTATCTGTAACTTTGAATGTTTTCTATATTTGAGATGATAGTTTTCAGTAAGATTATAAACTAACTTTTAATTAGGGATACAATGAAACCTTTTGCTATGCATTAATTTATTTATATCTATTTACGCTTATTGATCCTATTGAGTTGTTTATCATATTTTGTGCTTAATTATTAATTGTCTAGCTAGAAATTAATCTAATATCTTAAATGGAATTGAAAGAGGAAATCTATGATTAGATCTGGATGTGATAACATATGAATTTGTTTATTCTTTTTAGAATAACATAACAGTATATAGGATGAAAATACCTATGTGGCATGCGTAACTTGATTAGGTATTTGTGCTTAATGAATCTATTTTAAGTGTCTTACATAAAAATAGCAATATAACTGAAATAGGTCTTTTTGTTAATCATTGAAAGATGTTAATAAATTGATAGGCAATCCTAGTTAACAATTCATTGGATTAATAAAGTGGAAATTGGATAAAGCGATTATTGCAACGCAATTGGAGAAATTGTATTCCTAGACTTTAAATATTTGGTGATAAATTCTTGTTAATTTAGCTTAATTTTAATTTTAAATTAAATTATTCTTAAAATTAACATTGGTGACCGTTTTAAATTAAATTGAATTGGTAGTGAATTGATAATTAGGATAATTGTTAGTACTTGTTCTCCGTGGGTTCGATAACCTTCTTACTCCTATGTTGGCCTTGATTGGCAAACGAGAAGGGTGATCATCATTAGGTAATTAACTAGTGTGATTAATGTAGGGAATTTCAATAAGAGGATTAATTATGGTAGCCCAATATGGGATTGCCTAGATGTGAAGTGGGTAATTTAAATATAAGCCCAAATGTATGATAATTGATAGTCCAAGAGGGATTTATTATCAACTGTTGACTTGATCATATTCTAAACCTAATGTTTTGATGATGACTTGTTCTTTGGTACTAAATTCTTTATTGTGAATTTTAGGAAATTCTTTCAAGGATTGTTTGATGGATATTTCAAAAAGATTGAAGGCTATTTGAGTCATAGGAACTTAATATTTGTAAGGTCATTACAAATATTTGATTTTTCAGTACAAGGCTCTAGGACATTTACATGCATATTTATAATTAAACAGGTGAATTAATTTATGCAGCGCATTTGATTAATTCATTTTATTTAATCATGCATGATTGTCTTTATATTAACAATCAGATGGATATGTGCCATGATTATATGGAAACGTGTGGCAGTAGAATTGATAAGGGTTTTTAATCCTTGGAAATCTAATTTTCTGATATGTGTAATATATATATCTTACTCACAGCCTTGGAAAGAGGGATAAATGATGACAAGATATTTTTTAAGTAATTATTATCTACAATATTTTTCTTTGACTTGGTATGGCTACAATATTTGATCATAAGTCTGTTTAGGAGATATATTTTAATGAGATATGTTAAGAGTTATTAAAGATAAACGTCCGGATATTTTGATTAGTTGAAACACTTATTTTCTGGATATCTTGCTAACAGGCTATTACTTGATAAGATTTGTTTGTAACAGACTATGACTTGATAAAGTTTGTTTGTAACGATGCAATGGTAGGACGTGTATGTGCTGCAACGGAAATATTTTTAAAGTCTATAAATTGCATGAAGACATCCTAGTTATTCTTACGATTTCTACAGTGCACTGATTACATACTGGAAAAGCTATTCTTTTGATATTTTGGTGCAATTGAAATATGCTGCTGTGCTACTATAATTCTAATTATAAATTCAGCATATTTTCGTGGGATATAAAACGCTAATATCCTTCCTTTATTAATTGATCATTGCATACATTAGTTGAGCCTTGCATTGTTAAATCATTTATTTGCTTTGATCACTAGACCTCTATATTTGTAATTCTTTGTTTATTGTGTAGTTAGACTAAGGAATTGTCTAAAGGAAATCCAAGTGTGGATTGAGAATTGTCTACAAAACAGGTTTAAGGAAGCATAGGTACTTAAGGAGTGCATAGGTGCACAGGGAGCAAAAGTTCTCAAGGGAATTTAAGAATTCAATTAACCTGCTTTGTAAAAGGTGTCACTTTGTAATTTGAAAGATATATATAAAGTGAGTCTCCAATACTAGTTGGTATTGGACGTGGAGTAGGCTATTATTATAGAGGGTAATAGCTGAACCACGTAAAAAATCCTGGTGTTTATTCATTGTTTGCATTATTATTCTCGAGAAAATTATTTCTTTATTGATAGATAAAATTGAATAATTTATAAAAACTATAACTACTTTGTATTTTCATAAGTGATATTCATTCAGCAAGTTATTTTATAAAAACCTGCATAGTTCATAAATTTGTGGTTCTTCATCTGGTAAGCTGAATTCACTTGGTAAGCTGAATTCATTAATCTAGTAAGCTGAATTCGTCTATTCAACATAAAATTAAAAATTGGTCATAGTTTGTTCTCACCCTTATTCAACCCCCCCTTTCTAAGTGTGCCTATTTAAATTTCATTTGGTATCAGAGCTTGGCTCTACTTATCTTGGTCTTAAAGGTGACTTGTAGGGAAAGATTCTAATATGGCACAGTTCGGGAACAACAATCAAGAAGGTCAATCAACCAATAGACCTCCACTGCTGTATGGAACAAAAAATTACAACTTCTGGAAATTCCGAATGAGGATCTATCTTAAAAGGGATCCTTGGGAATGGTGGGTTGTGGAGAACGGACCGGTTATACCAAGAAAAGATGATGGTACTCCAAAAACTTTGCTAGAGATGGACTTAACTGAAACTTTCATGGTTTCCTATGATTCAAGGGCTATGAATACATTACTTAGTGGCATGGTACAATTAGAGATAGATAAAGTCTCCTCATGCAATACAGCTAAGGAAATTTGGGACACTCTAGTAGTAAGCCATGAAGGGACATCCAAAGTGCTAGAAGTCAAACTTAGCATGCTCATGCATGACTATGAAATGTTCAAGCTTGAAAAAGACGAAACCATAAAGATGGCACAAGCAAGGTTTCTAGTTCTCATAAACTCATTGAAGCTACTTGACAAATTTATTCCACAAAGTGAGGTTAACCGTAAGTTACTTCGGGCTATGCCCAAGAGGTTTGCTCCTAAAATTACTACTCTTCAAGATTCTTCTACTATTTCTACTTTGAACACTCTGACACTTTTCGGTGAACTTGAGGAATATGAACATCAGTTAAAAAGATATGACGAAGAGGAAGAAACTCCTCGAAGAAAAGTTTTAGCTCTTAATGCAGGAAATGGAGAAGAACTTGATGATGACTCAGATGAAAAAATAGCAATGATGTCAAGAAGACTCAAAGGACTACTACAAAGAAAGAACAAGAGGAAGAACAACGTCAATTCTAGTAAGATCAAAGGAAAGCAAACCGATGAGAATTATTTTGAATGTGGACGTCCAGGACATTTCAAGAAGGATTGTTTTCAACTAAAGAATACGGGTAAATCAAGCTACAAAGATAACAAAAGAAACAAAGCCCTTGTTATATGGAGTGATGATGAAGAATCCGAAGTTGAGGTAGACGCCAATGATGAAATAGCTCAAGTATGCTTCATGGGAATAGAAGGTAAATCAAATGAGGTATCTATTTATGAGTTTAAATCTTTGAAACAAGAAAATGTGAGATTAAAAGAAAATGCATGTTTGAAGGATTTAGTAAATACATTAATATGTGAAGTTGATTCTTTAATAGATGAAAAGAAGGAAATTGAAAAGAAGTCATCTTGTAAAGAAGAAAAGGTTTTAATTGCGAAAAATGATTATCTTGAAAATTACAACAAGATTCTTTTTAACAAGTTGACTTACTTAAACAATGAAGTTGAGAAATTGACTAATGAGCTAAAAATGCGAGACGTATGTATTGATGCATTTAGTGATAAATCTCTGTGTAAATCTGTTCCTATTGATGAATTTCAAAAGGAAGTAGATTCATTAAAATATCTCTTGCTAGATTTGTCCAAGGGGAAGAAAACCTAACTGTTATGTTGGGTAAGCAAAGACCTAGTTTTGATAAACAAGGAATAGGTTACAATCCCACTCATAAAACCAGAAATGTGTTTATGCTTAAATACAAGTCACGTTTCAAATTGAATTATTGTTCTCCTTTCACAACATGCAAAAATTGTGGTATTAAAGGTCACTTGGATGTAAATTGTTTTAAGAAAAAGAAGGTTAAAAAGGTATGGATTAAGAAGGGAGATTTATGTGCAACTAACACAAATGGACCCAAAAAGATATGGGTACCAAAAGGATGAATTAATTTTTCTTGACAGGTATGCTTCAAGGCAAAAGTTCCATCTCAAAAATGGATTCTTGATAGTGGATGCTCTCGTCACATGACTGGTGATAAATCGAAGTTCGTGGAACTAAAGATCAAGAAGAAAAATGGAACGGTCACCTTTGGAGATAATTGAACTTGTGAGATTATTGAAAAAGGTAAAATCGGTAATGGTAAGGTTAATATTGATAATGTTCATCTTGTTAGTGGACTGGAATTCAATCTTATAAGTGTTAGTCAATTAATGGATAATGGTCATCAAGTCAGTTTTGAAAAAGATAAATGTACAATTTCTCATGGTACTAACAACACTGTTCTAGTTGCACAAAGGGAAGGAAATATACATACTCTTGATTTTCAGCAACAAGAAGAAGAATTATGTCTTGCCTCGATGCAAGATGAGGCTAATCTATGGCATAAACGGATGGGACATGTTCATATGGATTTAATCAAGAAATTGTCCTCCAAAAACCTCGTTAAGGGTTTGCCAAAAATAAAATTCGAAAAGAAAGGAGTATGTGTTCCTTGCCAGCTTGGAAAACAAGTAAGAACATCATTCAGTGCAAAGAATATGGTATCAACCTCTTCTCCCTTACAGTTACTTCATCTTGATTTATTTGGCCCGGAAAGGCATGCTAGTATTAATGGTAAATTTTATGCATTTGTAATAGTTGATGATTTTTCTAGATACACTTGGGTATTGTTTTTAAGAACCAAAGATGAAAAATTTAAAGAGTTTGAGAAATTGATAAGAAGTTTAGAGACTAAGTATAGTCTCAAACTTATAAAAATTCGGAGTGATCATGGTACCGAATTTCAAAAGGACTTTACTATATTTTGTGATAAAAAAGGAATAAGCCATGAGTTTTCAGCTCCAAGAACTCCTCAGCAAAATGGAGTAGTGGAAAGAAAGAATAGAACACTTCAAGAAACAGCTAGAACACTTTTACAAGAAAGCAAACTCCCAAAGAAGTTTTGGGTAGAGGCTGTTAATACCTCTTGTTATGTGTTAAATAGAGTCCTTATCCGTCCTATTATTTTGAAAACTCCTTATGAGCTTTTGAATAACAAAATTCCTAATATAAGTTATTTCAAAGTATTTGGGTCTAAATGCTATATACTAAATACTAGTGATAACTTGGGAAAATTTGATTGCTACATCCTATGAAGGTATCTTCATTGGTTACTCACATAACAGCAAGACATATCGTGTATTTAATATATACAAGTTATATGTTGAAGAATCTATTCATATAACTTTTAATGAGACTAACAATGATCTTCTAGAAGAAAGAGAAGAGGATGCAGGAAATTTGGAGATTTTCACAAATCCAGCAAACCGAAGAGAACCAGTCAGTAAACCGAATGGACAAATTCAACAGGCTGAATTGAATAGTACTCATGAAAATGAACAAGAAGCTACACAAGATCTTGAAGAAAATTTTTCTCAACAAGAAGAAGTGATACACGATGTCCAAATACCAAAGACTGCAAGATATCTCAAAAATCATCCACCGGAGAATATCATTGGAGATATAAACAAAGGAATCACCACATGAAGAGGTTTACAAAATCAATGTGCGTTTTCTGCATTTTTATCACAAGTTGAGCCAAAGAATGCTAAGGAAGCTACTCTTGATGAAAGTTGGCTAATGGCAATGCAAGAGGAACTTCAACAATTTGAACGATGTCAAGTTTGGGAATTAATGCCTCCTCCTAAAGGTATCTCTGTTATTGGAACAAAATGGGTGTTTAAAAACAAGCTTGATGAGCATGGGACAATCACTCGCAACAAAGCAAGGCTAGTGGCTCAAGGATATAATCAACAAGAAGGGATTGACTACGAAGAAACTTATGCCCCAGTTGCAAGACTAGAATTTATCCGAATTTTATTAGCATTTGCGTGTTATAAGAAATTCAGGCTTTATCAAATGGATGTAAAAAGCGCGTTCCTCAATGGATACATTAATGAAGAAGTCTATGTCAAACAGCCTCCTAGATTCGAACATGAGAAGTACCCAAATCATGTTTTCAAGCTAAAGAAAGCTCTCTATGGTCTCAAACAAGCTCCAAGAGCTTGGTACGAGAGGTTGAGTAAGTATCTTCTTTCCAGTGGTTTTACTAGAGGTAAAATTGATTCCACATTATTTATTATGCATGACAAAAAGGATATAATTGTTGTTTAAATATATGTGGATGACATAATATTTGGTGCTACTAATGATTTCCTTTGTGAGTGGTTTTCAAAATGTATGCATAAGGAATTTGATATGAGCCTAATGGGAGAGCTAAATTGCTTTTTGGGACTTCAAATCAAGCAAACTAAGGAAGGGATCTATATTCATCAAACCAAGTACACGAAAGAGCTCCTCAAAAGATTTGGTTTTGAAGGATCCAACCCAAAGGCTACACCAATGAGTACATCAATAAAGCTTACATCAGATGATAAAGGTATAGATGTAGAGTTAACTAAATATCGGGGTATGATTGGCTCTTTATTATATTTAACTGCATCTAGACCTGATATAATGTACAATGTATGTCTTTGTGCTCGATTTCAAGCAAAACCTAAAGAATTCCACTTACAAGCGGTTAAAAGAATTTTTAAATATTTAAGTGGTACTATAAATTTAGGGTTATTTTATCCAATAAGTAATCATTTTGAACTAATGGGTTATTCAGATGCTGAATATGCAGGGTTTCAAATTGATAGAAAAAGTACAAGTGGTGCTTGTACATTTTTGGGACAAAGTCTTGTTTCATGGCATAGTAAAAAGCAAACCTCCGTTGCTTTATCAACCACTGAGGGTGAATATTTAGCTGCAGGAAGTTGTTGCTCTCAAATATTATAGATGAGACAAACTTTATGGGATTTTGATATAATATGCAATAATGTGCCTATATATTGCGATAATTCTAGTGCTATTGATATATCAAAAAATCCTGTTTTGCATTCACGTACAAAACATATAGAGGTAAGACATCATTTCTTAAGGGATAATGTTTCAAAAGGTTTAGTTAAACTAATCTTTATTCCTACAGAAAGACAATTAGCTGATATTTTCACTAAACCGTTAAGTGAGGAAAGGTTTTGTATGCTAAGGAGAGAACTTGGAATGTGCATGGTATAATTGTGGTTAACATACCTGAAATTTTATTCTATACAGTTAATATTTTTTTTTCATTATTCATTTTCTGCATGATATCTAGTAAAATATATCTGTTTGACATTCCTTATCTGTTTAAACCATTTTCTAGATACACGTATCTATTTATGATCAATGTTAATTGCCGGTTATTAGAATAATTGGGAAACGTAAAGCTGCAACCTTGAAACCCGGAAGAGTAGCCGAGCAGTCTTTCAATTTTGAAAAGACACACGCCTTTCGGTATCAGACTTCTACTTAATTTTTACTTCTCGTTTCTCTATATCTTTAGCTTTCTCTTTCCATAAATCATATCAACCGATTCAAAAACCCTTCGTTTCTCCTTCACAAACCCTTACTGCCATGAAAACCAGGGCTAGCAATCGATCGTCTGGTAAATCAAACAACAAAGGATCTTTGTTGAAGAATGCTACTGGACTAAAAATGAAATCCAAGCGAGTGCAGAAGAAATCTTCTGTGCATGTGTCGTCTGATGCCATAATATTATCCGACGACTCGGATTCTAGTTTTTCTTTCTTGAAGACTTCAGAAGCATAACCATCTCATCAGGGCAAGTTGAAGCAACCAGTGTATGAAGAGTATATCTCTTCACAGCCAGCGTCCCCTTCAAATCTGGTAAATCCTTTCTCATCTTACCCTGATATGCCATAAAATTTCTTCAGAGGGTATAGTTTTGAAACTCGTTTTAAAAATTTAATTGCTACAAAGCAATTTATTTATGAAAAATCTCTGGATTTATTTTATTTTAAAAACTCTGTTCTGGAAAAACTCTTCACATCTTGCGAGATATCATCTATGTTGTTTCCTCCTACTATTGCTTATCCTAGATTAGTTCAATAGTTTTACACTAATCTTGAATGCAATGGGGATTGTTTTACAACATATGTTAAGGGAAAATCGTTATTTTTCGCTAGTATTGATTTTGGTAGCATTCTTGGTATATCTTCTGCTGGACCTTGTCCTTTTACTCTTAAAGGTGCTGCTAATATCCCTTATCCACCATTGGAACAACTTAATATTGTTATGAATGATTTCTCTCTCACAACTCTGTTTCTTCTAAAAACTATGAATGTCTGCCCAACTGCTTGTGTGTTACATAAGGTTGTTAGGTATAATTTGTTTCCACGACTTGGTGGTGGCGCAAATTTTACTTATCAAGATTTAGTAGTTGTGGCTATGCTTCTTAAGGGACAATCTTTCAATCTTTCTCAAATGATGTTGTCTCATATGCTTAGTTGTATTCGTCAAACCAAAAAGTGTCTTCCTTATAGCAAGTTTTTAACAAAACTCTTTCAACATTTCAAAATATCTTTTGATGATGAAATCTCTGTTTCAAATAATGAGTTTATAGACACTGCTAATTTGACACAATCTCATATTATTTTTCTTGCTGGTGAGTTTGTTCGCCTTCACCCTAATCCTCTTCCTATTCCTCCTACTCAAGACTCATCTTCATCCTCTCTGCCAAATTCTCATGGGCCTGACATTATGAATGTTCTAAATGAGATTTTGCAACATCAAAATTCTATGAAATCTGATTTGGCGGAAATCAGAAATCGACTTGTGATTCTGGAGAAAGGAAAACTGCCGATGGATGCTTCAGAAATTAATAAACTATATCATCGTGTTGAAGATGAATTCATTGATCTCCAGGCAAGTTTTGAGATACAAACAATGGCTATGGTTGAGGCACTTCAGCGAAAATTCAATAGGAACACCTGTCAACTGAGTCAAGAAGTTAAGTTTATAAGCTATCAACTTGGAGAACTTGCCGATTTTATGGCCACAAGATTCAACGATGTGGGCAAGAAGTTACATTTTCAGACAATGTATTCCACAATCCCGGAATGGCCAATGTGCAATTGGATAGTAGAATACAAGGGTGATTTTCTTGATATGGCACTTCCTCCTACTTTTATACCAAGACCTCCTCGTTTTGCAGATGATCTTTTTTTCGCAGAACGTCTTCATCGCATTCTCCATCGTCCTTATTTCACTACCCGTGCTGCACAGAAAGCTAACCTTGAGGACATTGACTGAATTCGATCCTTTTTGCCTGATGACAAAGGGGGAGAATTAGTTCATTCTGTTTCTGTTTTAAAGACTATGGTTTCATTGGTTTCATTGTTTTTGATAGGCATGTCTGCCTGCATGTTAAGACTGATGATTAAGATTGCTTATTTGTGCTTAATTATGGTATTTAGTTTTTATTATGATCTGTGTTGATATTATTATTTGATCTATGATTTGGTATGATACTAACACCTGCAGGTCATATGAAATTTTTCCTGAAATAAGATAGATGCATGAATTTAGGGGGAGCTTTAATTATTTATCATATGAAATTTTTCCTGAAATAAGATATATGCATGAATTTAGGGGGAGCTTTAATTATTTATGTTGTCATCATCAAAAATGGGGAGAATGTTGACTTGATCATATTCTAAACCTAATGTTTTGATGATGACTTGCTCTTTGGTACTAAATTCTTTATTGTGAATTTTAGGAAATTCTTTCAAGGATTGTTTGATGGATTGTTCAAAAAGATTGAAGGCTATTTGAGTCATAGAAACTTAATATTTGTAAGGTTATTACAAATATTTGATTTTTCAGTACAAGGCTCTAGGACATTTACATGCATATTTATAATTAAACAGGCGAATTAATTTATGCAGCGCATTTGATTAATTCATTTTATTTAATCATACATGATTGTCTTTATATTAACAATAAGATGGATATGTGCCATGATTATATGGAAACGTGTGGCAGTAGAATTGATAAGGGTTTTTAATCCTTGGAAATCTAATTTTCTGATATGTGTAATATATATATCTTACTCACAGCCTTGGAAAGAGAGATAAATGATGACAGGATATTTTTTAAGTAATCATTATCTACAATATTTTTCTTTGACTTGGTATGGCTATAATATTTGATCATAAGTCTGTTTAGGAGATATATTTTAATGAGATATGTTAAGAGTTATTAAAGATAAACGTCCGGATATTTTGATTAGTTGAAACACTTATTTTTCGGATATCTTGCTAACAGGCTATTACTTGATAAGATTTGTTTGTAACAGACTATGACTTGATAAAGTTTGTTTGTAACGATGCAACGGTAGGATGTGTATGTGCTGCAACGGAAATATTTTTAAAGTCTATAAATTGCATGAAGACATCCTAGTTATTCTTACGATTTCTACAGTGCACTGATTACATACTGGAAAAGCTATTCTTTTGATATTTTGGTGCAATTGAAATCTGCTGCTGTGCTACTATAATTCTAATTAAAAATTCAGCATATTTTCGTGGGCTATAAAACGGTAATATCCTTCCTTTATTAATCATTGCATACATTAGTTGAGCCTTGCATTGTTAAATCATTTATTTGCTTTGATCACTAGACCTCTATATTTGTAATTCTTTGTTTATTGTGTAGTTAGACTAAGGAATTGTTTAAAGGAAATCCAAGTGTGGACTGAGAATTGTCTACAAAACAGGTTTAAGGAAGCATAGGTGCTTAAGGAGTGCATAGGTGCACAGGGAGCAAAAGTGCTCAAGGGAATTTAAGAATTCAATTAACCTGCTTTGTAAAAGGTGTCACTTTATAATTTGAAAGATATATATAAAGTGAGTCTCCAATACTAGTTGGTATTGGACGTGGAGTAGGCTATTATTATAGAGGGTAATAGCTGAACCACGTAAAAAATCCTGGCGTTTATTCATTGTTTGCATTATTATTCTCAAGAAAATTATTTCTTTATTGATAGATAAAATTGAATAATTTATAAAAACTATAACTACTTTGTATTTTCATAAGTGATATTCATTCAGCAAGTTATTTTATAAAAACCTGCATAGTTCATAAATTTGTGGTTCTTCATCTGGTAAGCTGAATTCATTTGGTAAGCTGAATTCATTAATCTAGTAAGTTGAATTCGTCTGTTCAACATAATATTAAAAATTGGTCATAGTTTGTTCTCACACTTATTCAACCTCCCCTTCTAAGTGTGCCTATTTAAATTTCATAAGCCCAAGCTATGAGTAAGGATTTAATGTGTTAGGGTTTTATGAGTAACCCAACAAATTAGCCAAAGGATGAGTAAACTAGGTTGACCATATTTTAACCAACCTTGAGTTAAAGAAGCCCAAAGAAATGGAAGGGTAGAAACTTTCCATAAATGGAAAGTTTGGAAACTTTCTATAAATGAAAGGTTTAGATAATGAATAGAGAGAAGAGTATGTGTTGGTGTATTTATATATATGCATTAGTATATTTATACTTATATATATAATTGTGCAAGTATTCTTATTAAAAGAAAAGGAAAAAAAAATTAAAACAAGTGGGTAGACTTTTTCTTTTGTTTTATCCAAAGTTGCATTGGTAGGAGCAAAAATGGGATGGAAGTGACAAGTTATTGATGTGTGTAAGTAGTGTAAGAGAGCTATGATGGGCTAGGTTGGTAGCTTGTGTTGGAGAAATAAAAAGTTGTAGAGAATTAACCAATGTAAGGTTAATTGAATAATCCTAGTTGGTAAACAAGAGAGGGCATTAACCAAACATTGGTTAAACACTAGATGAATGCATGTGATGATGAGAATTAACCATAGATGGTTTTATTGAGTATCTCTAGGTGGTAACTAAATTAAAGCTTTAACCATGCATTGGTTAATTGCTAGAAAAATGTGTATAAATATATAATTGTATGTATACATGATAGATGAGACTTAACTAAGGTGGAGTTAGTGAATTCACTCTAGGTTAATTCTTATAAGGGAATAATTGACCAACATGGAATTAGTAAGTAACCATGGGATTACATGTTTGTAGATAATTAACCATACCTTGGTTAATTATTGGGAGAAGGAGAATAAGTTGATAACTAACTAAGGTTGATTGAATTTTGACCTTGAGGTAAATGTTAGAAAGTTAACTACAACTAAGTTAAATGGTGGAGGGATTAGATAGATACACATATGTGTGTGTAATATTATTGCAAGAATATTTATATATAAATTAAATGAAAAATAAAAACAAAAGTGTGGGGAAATGGAGCATGGGAAAACCGCCCATCTTGGGCTAAGAGAGGGCTAGAGCTAGCCTCTCACATCTCTTACAAAGTAGCCCTCAAATATCTTGCCCCATCTACTTTAATTAATGTCTTGTCCCCTAGTTTATTTAACCACCTTTGGTTACCTAACTTTGGTTAAGTGTTGGGAGAAAAGAATAGATATACATTATGTATGTAATGTTATTGCAAGCATAATTGCAAGAGGAGAGAGAAGCTTGGTTGATTAACCAAGGCTTGACAATTTCATTTCATTCATTTTCACTTCTTTTCCTTAAGCTAAATAGTTAGAACAATAGAGAGTGAGAGAGAAATTCGTGGATGGCCATAAAAAGGAGGTAAATGAGTGCTAGCTATGTTCTATCAAAGCCATGGAAAGAAGAAGAGGAGGATGCTTAAGCTTGACATCCTTTCATCTAGAAGAAGAAGAAGAAGAAACCTTAAAGGTTTAAAAGTATTTCTAAAACCTAGAACTTTATGTTTTTAGTTAATATTGTTAGATCTAGGTTTGTGTTGGGAGATCTATGATCTATATGGTGGAACATGGTAGTTCCAATGGTATAAGGCGGATCTATGATGGTAAAAATATAAATAGATCACGTTTTTGTCCATGTATGTTTAAGAAACCTAGATATGGTTGTTTAAAGTTAAGCCCTAACTTTGTTGGTTGTGATTTTCAAAAGAAAACGTCATATTTTTATGAGTATTTTTAAATATCCATAAGTTTATTTTATAGATCTACAAGTGGTGATAATAACCTCTTTTAAATAAATGAAAAACGAGCTATGTTATGTTCATAATAAGTTTTAAACTTAAAAGTTATCGTTTTGTAAAAACCCTAAGTGTCGGTTTTAATTCGATCATTGTTTGATCTTGAACATATGTTTTAAAAGTGTTAGACTTTGTGTTGGTTTACGTATTACTATGTTCGTAAGTCATATAATATGATGAACTAGCTAAATAATAAATAAGATGTCAAGGTTTATCTTTCAAGTGAAGGAAAATGAAGTTTAGTTTGTATTCTGTCCTTGAGAGCGATTTTGAGTCAACTTCCGATTGGAATCTTGATTTGAAATCTAAAGGAAAGTTGTAGAGGGGGAAATTTTGATGAGAATGGACTCAAGAATCACCCAAAAGGTTAAGAAACGAAGAAGTTATGGCCGTTTAACCGATCCAGGGTCCATCAGTCTACACACTGCGGGAACCCACGAGTTTGACCTCTTAAATCAGACTTTTTGAGTTCGAGAATTTTTTTGTTTATAACACCTATAGGGGTAGTTAGAACATGTTATGAGTAGTTCATTATCCAAAAATGAACCAATTCCGAGTTGGTAAGAGTGAGATATGAATTAGCTAAGCTATCGTAAAAGTTGAGAAAATTGAAAGTTAAAGTCATAATTAAGACTTGTAATGCATATTGTGACTAATGTGAATATGTTAACTATATTACGATTGTAGGTTGTTCGAGGAACATAATAATGTTAGCATATGATGGATAAACTTATCAGGCAAGTTTTTCAGAACTTGTTGCTATGTGTATTGTTATGTTACAATGTGATATTAACTTGTTGATATGAATCTATATTGATGTTATGTGAAATCAATGGGTGTGATTATTTGTGAAGTATGTGAAAAGCATGAAGCATGATTACATGTGAAATATGTACAAATTGTGAAACATGATTTGATATAAGTTACGAAGCATGTTTTAAGTGCGATGTATAATAATTGAGAAGCATGTATACAATGTCATACATAAATATATTTCCAAGCATGCATGATGCATGATTTATGTGTTATGTGAAACTGTTGAACTTGCTGAGCCGTCGTGCTCACTCTTGCTTCAAACAAACACTTTCAGTGAAGTACGAGGTATCCGGAGATCCCGGTAAAGAGGAAGGAAAAAGATGGGATTGAAGAGGAGTTTAACAACAAAAACTCTATAGCTAGAAGAAATAAATCTTTGTATTGTAACTCTGTTATGTTATATCTGTTTGAGATGTTATAAGTTAGAAAACTTGTAGTATGATATTGTTTATACTTATGCTAGACGACATTTATCGTTAGCAGACTCGTTTGAGTAAAGAAGTTATTGTTTAAAATAGAAAGACTTATTGTTGTGGTGTGAGTTTTATTTTTACTCACCGATAATGTATTAAATCAGATCATTTGGTATATGATCTTGAGTTGTATTAAGGAATTGTAAAGATTTTGATTCTGAGGTAAAGTTATAAGGAACATTATAAAAGTTTTAAATTTATTGAGTTTTTAACAACATATTATTATAAAATATTGTGAATAATAAGGTAAGGTTGTACATTAACGCACGAGGTCGCCTGTAGCGAGTACGGGGAATTTTGGGGCGTTACAATTTCAGCATCAGGAACTAGGTCGGGTAATAGTTTCCCAGTTCATTTTAAGGCCGGGACCTAGTTCCGCGTATCCATGTTGACCTAGCTAAAGTTTTGAAGTTTTTCAATTCCAAAAAGGATTCCAATGAGCCGCAACCTTTGATATAAAGAAGAGGACTTATAAAAAGAACATAACAAGATTTGGAGATGACATCTGAAGAACTTGAAGATTAAATTGGAGAATACAAGAAGAGTCAGACATTAAAGATTAAGGAGATTAAAGATTCCCACAAGATTTTCTTCTTCTCTTTATTTACTTTATCTGTAACTTTGAATGTTTTCTATATTTGAGATGATAGTTTTCAGTAAGATTATGAATTAATTTTTAATTAGGGATACAATGGAACCTTTTACTATGCATTAATTTATTTATATCTATTTACGCTTATTGATCCTATTGAGTTGTTTAGCATATTTGTGCTTAATTATTAATTGTCTAGCTAGCAATTAATCTAATTTCTTAGATGGAATTGAAAAAGGAAATCTATGATTAGATCTGGATGTGATAACGTATGAAATTGTTGATTCTTTCTAGAATAACATAACAGTATATATGATGAAAATACCTATGTGGCATGCGTAACTTGATTAGGAGTTTGTGCTTAATGAATCTATTTTAAGTGTCTTGCATGAAAATAGCAATATAACTGAAATAGGTCTTTTTGTTAATCATTGAAAGATGTTAATAAATTAATAGGCAATCCTAGTTAACAATTCATTGGATTAATAAAGTGGAAATTAGATAAAGCGATTATTGCAACGCAATTGGAGAAATTGTATTGCTAGACTTTAAATATTTGGTTATAAATTCTTGTTAATTTAGCTTAATTTTAATTTTAAATTAAATTATTCGTAAAATTAACATTGGTGACTGTTTAAATTAAATTGAATTGGTAGTGAATTGATAATTAGGATAATTGTTAGTACTTGTTCTCTGTGGGTTCGATAACCTTCTTACTTCTATATTACTTGATTGACCGTGTATACTTGCGCGTAATTGTCATTATATAAATAGGATAACAAGTTTTTGGCGTCGTTGTCGGGGAACGGTTCTAATAATTATTTTATTGTTAGTTTTTATCAGTTTAGTTTATTTAAACGTTTTTAATTTCTTGTTTTATTTTGCTTTTGCAGGCTTCTGTCTGTTCGAGTCTATTTTTGGCAAGTGATGCGTGTCCACCGAGGTACTTCAAAATTTTTGTATGCAAACGTGCTCAAAAAGTCAGGAACTAGTCCCTTACGACAACGAGATTGAAAGAAGGTTCTAAAGACTAAGGAAATTTATTCAATAGGCACTAGAAAATTGAAAGAAAATGGCTGAAGAAGAACATAAATCACTGCGGGATTACACTATGCCGTAAGTTACGGTGATTCAGTCAAGTATCACTAGGCCTGCGATTACAACTACCAGTTTTGAGATCAAGTCAGGCACAATCCATATGATCCAGAACTCAGTTTAGTTCGGTGGATTGCCAAACGATGATCCCAACGACTATCTTGTCAGGTTTTTAGAAATATACGATACATTCAAATGTAATGGGGTGTCGGAGGATGCTATTAGATTGAGGCTATTCCCATGTACTTTGAGAGATAAAGGCAAGAGCTGGTTACATTCATTGCCATCGGGGTCCATCACAACGTGGAATGATTTGGCGCAAAAATTCCTTGCCAAATTCTTTCCATTGGCAAAGACAGCGAAGATGAGGAACGATATTACTTCTTTCATTCAGCAAGATTCTGAATCATTGTACGAAGCCTGGGAGAGGTTTTAAGGATTTACTGCAGAGATATCCCCACCATGGGATTCCTAAGTGGTTATAAGTCCATACTTTCTACAATACTCTAAGTGGTCAAATGAGGACAAGTATAGATGTAGTAGCGAGTGGAGCGTTAATGGCTAAGAACTGTGAGGAGGCATACAATATTTTGGAAAATATGGCAGCTAATAACTCTCAATGGCCTACAATGTAATGATCGCGAATTCGTAAGTGTTATCATTAATAAAATTAAGAATTTTATTTTATTCTTATGCGCATTAATTTAAATCCATAAATGATTTGGATAACTATGTGTGGCTATGTGTTAATTGCTTTAATAGTCCATGTGTGTAATTGAAATATTAATGGACTAGCCTAGTAAATCGTTTAAACAAGCCCAAACAAAATTGTGCATTGGACTTGAAGGTGATTAACGATGGGGTGTAAGTAATAATGGTATTAGAGTCTTACTAAGAGTTATAGTGGACTGGCCCAACGATTATTAAACAGGCCCAACCCTAAGTATTGGCGTTTGGACTTGTAGTTTGGGTAAGAGTGTTATTAGCTCCTAGTAAATCTAATTTGGGGGTACCAGATGTATATAATACATGGGTCTACTCGGCTAGCCCAAATAGAAACTAACCCTAATAGGCTGAATGTGTATTACCGATGTAGTGTATTAGTTTATTACATTTAGCCTGTACCTGCCGAAATAGACCAATGGTCTACAGCCACCCTATACTGCCTTAGTTTAAAAGCAAGACCCATGTGGGCTGATTTGATTTCTGAAAGCATTGGGCAGAGCTGGGGTTGGTAAATCTTTCCACCTAATCCTTAGTGACCAACGATTAATCTAGTTAGAACCGGTCTTAAGACCTGGGCAATGACCAACAATTGGGCAAAGATTCTTCTATAAATAGGGACCCCAATTTCTCTTGAAGAGCTTGCTGAAGTTTGTTAGTTCTGATACAAGAGAGATATTGTGAGTTGAGAGGTAAGAGTAATCTTGGGAGAAGTTCTTGCCATTCGGAGAGGCGAGTAGAACCTGAAAGCTAGAGAACTAGCAACCAAAGCTCCGAAAAGGTGAGACCTCCTTTCTATTTCAAGCATTAATCTTACCTTGTCCAGTTAAATTTCCTTCTGATTGAGTCGGTAGATGTCGAGTCAAGCATGAATAGTTATAGTGTAAGAATCATGTTAAACTCTATAGTCACAGAGTAGTCTAACAAAGACCTATATGTTTTATATTTTGGGCTAAACAGAGACTCACACCAGAGTCGTAATAATGGCCTTAGTCACCACGTCCAAATGATGTTAAGAGTCAGGACTGCAGACTGTAGGTACCCATTATTCATGATCATAGGTCCTTGTAAATGCTTGAGATCAGTTGCTGACTTGAGCTAAGCTCAGGTCAAAACTAAAGTAGTAAGACTAACTTGAGGTGACCTTTATGGTAAATCTCAGGACTTATGTCTATAGACTATAAATGATGACAATCGGTTTATAATCAAAGCATGACTCAAACCAAGTTCTGCAGTATTGTATCAGACCTGAGTTTCAAACTCAAGGTCTGGTGTGGTTATTCTTGATTAGGTCCTTACATGCTAATTAGTAGACTCAGTCAGACTTAGCCCATATGTCAAATTGGCCACAACACCAGTAGCCAAAGACTTCACCTTGAGCTGTGATTCGAAGTACGCCTTAACTAGAATCATGGGAAGAACCCTACGATCGTAGAGTAACCTCGCTTGATCGCAGAGTCCCTCTGCTGAATCACCATAGCCGTCCAACCTAGTCATACCGAAATCGTAGAATGGACTCTACTGACCGTAGAGTTCCACTCGGTAATTGTAGAGTGGACTCTGCCGATCGTAGAGTACCACTCGACCATCGTAGAGTGGACCTGACCAGTCCTGGAGCAGACCGTAGAGTAAACTCTACGATCGTAGAGCAACTCTACCCGATCGTAGAGCTTCACTAGACCATCGTAGAGTTAACCTTATGACCGTAGAGTAACCCTGTCGATCGTAAGGCTTCACTGATCAATCGTAGAGCTTCACTAGTGATCGTAGAGTCACTGATGAGTGTGTTTTATATACACAAATTGGGTGCTTTTAGCCTTAATAATTTGTAAGTCTTTAGCTATTTCGTTTGGTTTTATGTATTTTCATCTTATTGTTGTGTAATGTAGTTTTGTATTACTTTTATATGTATTTGTGTGCTTTTATGTGTTTTTACTTTGTTTTGTAGGTATTGAAATAAAGGCCCCTTGGATTGATGCGTTTTTGGCTTGAATCTAGCATTCCCGCTACTTATTTCTCAATTTCACCCATGATGAAATTCGAATCTCTCAAAACTCAAAGAACAAATATTGTAGATTTTGATCTTAGCTTTCCAGAACATCCAGAATCATCTAATTTGAAGTTCGTATGAGAGAGTTATGGTCATTTTACCGTCGGATTTTGCATGCATTTTATGCAGCAGTTTCTTCGGGCTCAATTTGAGCTTTGATATGTTCTGTATCTCATCAAGCTCCAGTTATGGAAGTTGTAGAGCTCTTCCTTAGCTTTCCATAGCCTATTTACACGCCTAAATCCGAGTTTGGACGAAGAAGTTATGGCCATTTTACCAACAGACATCAGAGCTGGAAAGTGCAGCAGAACTGCTACCCGGCGCAGCTGCGCCCCTTCCTAGTACAAATTCAGCGCAGCTGCGCCCTTATGCAGAAATCAGTGGATTTGGGGCAGCGCAGCTGCGCCCGGACGCAAGCCAAAGTCGGCGCAGCTGCGCCCGGCATCCAGAAAGTTCAGTATTCGGCGCATCCTTGCGCGCAGCTGCGCCCGTTTCGCCAGATTTCGCGATTTCAGCTAATTTTTGGTCAAAATTCGTGGGCTAAGCTAGGTTTTTGCCTTAGGAACTATAAATACAATATGTAGCCTCCATTTTAGAGGGAGCTAGACCCTAGAAATCAGATTCAAGAGGAGGGGGGAGCTACCAAATTCATCACCAAGGAGGGCCAAAGTGCTAAAAATCAAGCTATATCAAGCAAAGGCCAATGAGCTAAAGCATCAAGGATTGCAAAATCAAGGAGGAAAAGCTAGAGATCATCATCAACCCAACAAGCAACATCTGAATATCCATCAAAATTGGTTTTATCTCTAATTTCCCTTCTAATTTGTAATCCAACATGATGTATAAATTGAATATGATGTTATTTGTAGCTACCATGAACTAGATTTTTATTCTAAGATTTCAATGGAACCCAACACCTAGTTTGAAACAAATTATCTCTCTTTGATATTAGTTATCATTTTAGAATTGGATATCATAATTTGCGCTTCATGTATTAATTACCTTGATCATCAATTAGTGTGATAATCTATATGAAATTGAGAAAGGAAATATAAATTGAGATCTGATTATACTAGCATATGTTCATAATTTTTTACATTCCTCGTGAAGTTATGATTCGTGCTTAGGATAGAGATATACCGAAGCACCATATGTGGCCAATTGAGAACTTATGCTTCAACCCTTTTTGATTGCAATTCACATAGAGATATAGTGCGTTAGTCATCTAGGGTGTTCACATTCATTCTATCAATTGTGGATTTAATGTGATACGAATATGGTGCATCGAGAGATGGCCATATTTTACATTCGTGTTCTCGACCAACATTCTAACGTAATAAATTGCGAATTGAATGTCTAGCATGATTTATGCTGAAAGTATAATTGACTGATCACCTATATGAAATTGAAAAGTGGATTATAGTGTTGAGAATTAGTTTTGATATCATACGAAAGTTAGAGATTTTTGTGGGTGATGTATGAGATTATGTGGCGTGTGTCTTATACATTGTCTTCAAGAATGGATGACTTGCTAGTATTTGGGATAGAGATATACCTAAATGCCGTGTGTAACCATTATGAGATTACAAACTTAATGACTCCCTACACGGAGGTTCATTCGTTTGATGGGTAGATTGACTAAGATTATGTGGCGTGTGTCTTGTTGATTATTCATGGAATTGAATGGATTGTTGGCATGTGGGATAAACATATACCTATGTGTCGTGTATGGGTGATTTTCATATGACCATACACTAAGGCTTTATGAATAAGGTGAATTTCTCGGTTAGCAATTCTTGTGATTTAACTAGTTGAAAATGAGAGAGACATGAGATTTAAATGAAGTGTTGGGGGAAATTGTAATCTTAGACTTGTTAATACTATATTTTCATTATCTTAAATCTTTCTATAGTTCTTAGATTATTTGTTATCGTTATTAATGCAAAACAACAAAAACAATTGTCATTTGTTTAAATAAGATTGAAATGATAAAAGGTTAATTTTTGGTAAACATTAGAAACAATTCCTCGTGGGATCGATACTTTACTTACTCTTTATTACTTGTTGACCGCGTATACTTGCGTGTATTTATCGGTTGCGAAATCGACCAACAAGTTTGTATTATTTTTATATGTATTTGTGTGCTTTTATGTGTTTTTACTTTGTTTTGTAGGTATTGAAATAAAGGCCCATTGGATTGATGCGTTTTTGGCTTGAATCTAGCATTCCCGCTACTTATTTCTCAATTTCACCCATGATGAAATTCGAATCTCTCAAAACTCAAAGAACAAATATTGTAGATTTTGATCTTAGCTTTCCAGAACATCCAGAATCATCTAATTTGAAGTTCGTATGAGAGAGTTATGGTCATTTTTACCGTCGGATTTTGCATGCATTTTATGCAGCAGTTGCTTCGTCGGGCTCAATTTGAGCTTTGATATGTTCTGTATCTCATCAAGCTCCAGTTATGGAAGTTGTAGAGCTCTTCCTTAGCTTTCCATAGCCTATTTACACGCCTAAATCCGAGTTTGGACGAAGAAGTTATGGCCATTTTACCAACAGACATCAGAGCTGGAAAGTGCAGCAGAACTGCTACCCGGCGCAGCTGCGCCCCTTCCTAGTACAAATTCAGCGCAGCTGCGCCCTTATGCAGAAATCAGTGGATTTGGGGCAGCGCAGCTGCGCCCGGACGCAAGCCAAAGTCGGCGCAGCTGCGCCCGGCATCCAGAAAGTTCAGTATTCGGCGCATCCTTGCGCGCAGCTGCGCCCGTTTCGCCAGATTTCGCGATTTCAGCTAATTTTTGGTCAAAATTCGTGGGCTAAGCTAGGTTTTTGCCTTAGGAACTATAAATACAATATGTAGCCTCCATTTTAGAGGGAGCTAGACCCTAGAAATCAGATTCAAGAGGAGGGGGGAGCTACCAAATTCATCACCAAGGAGGGCCAAAGTGCTAAAAATCAAGCTATATCAAGCAAAGGCCAATGAGCTAAAGCATCAAGGATTGCAAAATCAAGGAGGAAAAGCTAGAGATCATCATCAACCCAACAAGCAACATCTGAATATCCATCAAAATTGGTTTTATCTCTAATTTCCCTTCTAATTTGTAATCCAACATGATGTATAAATTGAATATGATGTTATTTGTAGCTACCATGAACTAGATTTTTATTCTAAGATTTCAATGGAACCCAACACCTAGTTTGAAACAAATTATCTCTCTTTGATATTAGTTTATCATTTTAGAATTGGATATCATAATTTGCGCTTCATGTATTAATTACCTTGATCATCAATTAGTGTGATAATCTATATGAAATTGAGAAAGGAAATATAAATTGAGATCTGATTATACTAGCATATGTTCATAATTTTTACATTCCTCGTGAAGTTATGATTCGTGCTTAGGATAGAGATATACCGAAGCACCATATGTGGCCAATTGAGAACTTATGCTTCAACCCTTTTTGATTGCAATTCACATAGAGATATAGTGCGTTAGTCATCTAGGGTGTTCACATTCATTCTATCAATTGTGGATTTAATGTGATACGAATATGGCGCATCGAGAGATGGCCATATTTTACATTCGTGTTCTCGACCAACATTCTAACGTAATAAATTGCGAATTGAATGTCTAGCATAATTTATGCTGAAAGTATAATTGATTGATCACCTATATGAAATTGAAAAGTGGATTATAGTGTTGAGAATTAGTTTTGATATCATACGAAAGTTAGAGATTTTTGTGGGTGATGTATGAGATTATGTGGCGTGTGTCTTATACATTGTCTTCAAGAATGGATGACTTGCTAGTATTTGGGATAGAGATATACCTAAATGCCGTGTGTAACCATTATGAGATTACAAACTTAATGACTCCCTACACGGAGGTTCATTCGTTTGATGGGTAGATTGACTAAGATTATGTGGCGTGTGTCTTGTTGATTATTCATGGAATTGAATGGATTGTTGGCATGTGGGATAAACATATACCTATGTGTCGTGTATGGGTGATTTTCATATGACCATACACTAAGGCTTATGAATAAGGTGAATTTCTCGGTTAGCAATTCTTGTGATTTAACTAGTTGAAAATGAGAGAGACATGAGATTTAAATGAAGTGTTGGGGGAAATTGTAATCTTAGACTTGTTAATACTATATTTTCATTATCTTAAATCTTTCTATAGTTCTTAGATTATTTGTTATCGTTATTAATGCAAAACAACAAAAACAATTGTCATTTGTTTAAATAAGATTGAAATGATAAAAGGTTAATTTTTGGTAAACATTAGAAACAATTCCTCGTGGGATCGATACTTTACTTACTCTTTATTACTTGTTGACCGCGTATACTTGCGTGTATTTATCGGTTGCGAAATCGACCAACAAGTTTGTATTATTTTTATATGTATTTGTGTGCTTTTATGTGTTTTTACTTTGTTTTGTAGGTATTGAAATAAAGGCCCCTTGGATTGATGCGTTTTTGGCTTGAATCTAGCATTCCCGCTACTTATTTCTCAATTTCACCCATGATGAAATTCGAATCTCTCAAAACTTAAAGAACAAATATTGTAGATTTTGATCTTAGCTTTCCAGAACATCCAGAATCATCTAATTTGAAGTTCGTATGAGAGAGTTATGGTCATTTTACCGTCGGATTTTGCATGCATTTTATGCAGCAGTTGCTTCGGGCTCAATTTGAGCTTTGATATGTTCTGTATCTCATCAAGCTCCAGTTATGGAAGTTGTAGAGCTCTTCCTTAGCTTTCCATAGCCTATTTACACGCCTAAATCCGAGTTTGGACGAAGAAGTTATGGCCATTTTACCAACAGACATCAGAGCTGGAAAGTGCAGCAGAACTGCTACCCGGCGCAGCTGCGCCCCTTCCTAGTACAAATTCAGCGCAGCTGCGCCCTTATGCAGAAATCAGTGGATTTGGGGCAGCGCAGCTGCGCCCCGAGGAACGCAAGCCAAAGTCGGCGCAGCTGCGCCCGGCATCCAGAAAGTTCAGTATTCGGCGCATCCTTGCGCGCAGCTGCGCCCGTTTCGCCAGATTTCGCGATTTTCAGCTAATTTTTGGTCAAAAATTCGTGGGCTAAGCTAGGTTTTTGCCTTAGGAACTATAAATACAATATGTAGCCTCCATTTTAGAGGGAGCTAGACCCTAGAAATCAGATTCAAGAGGAGGGGGGAGCTACCAAATTCATCACCAAGGAGGGCCAAAGTGCTAAAAATCAAGCTATATCAAGCAAAGGCCAATGAGCTAAAGCATCAAGGATTGCAAAATCAAGGAGGAAAAGCTAGAGATCATCATCAACCCAACAAGCAACATCTGAATATCCATCAAAATTGGTTTTATCTCTAATTTCCCTTCTAATTTGTAATCCAACATGATGTATAAATTGAATATGATGTTATTTGTAGCTACCATGAACTAGATTTTTATTCTAAGATTTCAATGGAACCCAACACCTAGTTTGAAACAAATTATCTCTCTTTGATATTAGTTATCATTTTAGAATTGGATATCATAATTTGCGCTTCATGTATTAATTACCTTGATCATCAATTAGTGTGATAATCTATATGAAATTGAGAAAGGAAATATAAATTGAGATCTGATTATACTAGCATATGTTCATAATTTTTACATTCCTCGTGAAGTTATGATTCGTGCTTAGGATAGAGATATACCGAAGCACCATATGTGGCCAATTGAGAACTTATGCTTCAACCCTTTTTGATTGCAATTCACATAGAGATATAGTGCGTTAGTCATCTAGGGTGTTCACATTCATTCTATCAATTGTGGATTTAATGTGATACGAATATGGTGCATCGAGAGATGGCCATATTTTACATTCGTGTTCTCGACCAACATTCTAACGTAATAAATTGCGAATTGAATGTCTAGCATAATTTATGCTGAAAGTATAATTGATTGATCACCTATATGAAATTGAAAAGTGGATTATAGTGTTGAGAATTAGTTTTGATATCATACGAAAGTTAGAGATTTTTGTGGGTGATGTATGAGATTATGTGGCGTGTGTCTTATACATTGTCTTCAAGAATGGATGACTTGCTAGTATTTGGGATAGAGATATACCTAAATGCCGTGTGTAACCATTATGAGATTACAAACTTAATGACTCCCTACACGGAGGTTCATTCGTTTGATGGGTAGATTGACTAAGATTATGTGGCGTGTGTCTTGTTGATTATTCATGGAATTGAATGGATTGTTGGCATGTGGGATAAACATATACCTATGTGTCGTGTATGGGTGATTTTCATATGACCATACACTAAGGCTTATGAATAAGGTGAATTTCTCGGTTAACAATTCTTGTGTATTAACTAGTTGAAAAAGAGAGAGTTAAGAGATTTAAATGAAGTGTTGGGGGAAATTGTAATCTTAGACTTGTTAATATTAGATTTTTATTATCTTAAAAGCTTGTTAATTAGTTAATCAAACAATTCATGTTTTCATTGTTTAAATAAGATTGAAATGAAAAAGGTTAATATTTGGTAAACATTAGAAACAATTCCTCGTGGGATCGATACTTTACTTACTCTTTATTACTTGTTGACCGCGTATACTTGCGTGTATTTATCGGTTGCGAAATCGACCAACAAGTTTTTGGCGCCGTTGCCGGGGAATTGCTTTTCTAGTGTTTTTCCAACATTAATTATAATCAAATTGGTCTTAATTTAAACTTGTATATAAATTTGTTTTTTTTGCTTTAGTTTAACACTTTTTATGCTTTCTTCTTTGCGAGGCACACCATGGTTGGCTATAATGATCAATGGTCGTACACAAATATGACTCAACCAAAGGAGACGGGATTTGATGGACTCAATGCATTTTCTTCAATCTCAGCACACATCAAGATACTTGAAAGGAAGGTGGATGCTCTTGAAGCAAAAAGGACTCAAAATAGAGTAATTACTTATGATTATTGTGCTGACAATCATCCGAGTCACCAATGCACTGTCAATTTTGAACCGGTACATTGCGGTGGTGATTTTCCCAACAACTATGCTTATACCGATTATCACCAAGCTTGGGGGTATCACCCGGATTTTACATGGAGCTATAACTATGAAGATCAATACTATGCTCCAAATCCAACGTACACACCGGAATTCTCATACCCACCTGCATTGTCAGCACAAATTGATACACTTTCGAGGAGGTTGGATATTGGCATGGATAAGGTTTTGAAGCTCCACGAAGATTTTAATATGAGGAAGGAAGCATTATCCAAACAAATTAAAAATCTGATGGAACTAATCATCAATACCTCATCCAATAGTCCGCAATATATGGATTTTGAAACTGACGGTGAGCCCGAGCCAAATATACAACTGGATGCGCCACAAGACGTCGACAATGCGGAGACAAGTGGGGCTATGGAAGATGAGGCCACCGATGATCTATTTGTAAGTGCTAACGAAGATGAGCCGATTATATTAGTGCCCCAAGTGCCTTCGTCAGCAAAATTCAAGAATCCAGTCAGTTTTGCAAAACCATGCCCAATTGGTAGTCATGTCGTCGACAAAGCTCCTTTTGACATAAGAGCTAACATAAACTTGGAACAATGGTGGGCCGAGGAAAAGAAGAAAGAAGAAGAGCCCGTTGTGCTTGTCAAGCCCCAATGCCCTAATCTTATCATAGACACAACGGAAGGAGAAGCACCTAGTTTGTCAACGTTCGCAATTGGGCACTTATCTAAAAAGATCAAACTAGGTGATCTTGATACAATGACTCCTACCAAAGCGAATCCCTCAAATGTTACATCACTACCATTGGATGAAGCGGGCGGGGGAAGCTTTTTTGTGCCATTAATTGAAATTAAGTTTGGGGGTCATCAATCAGGCATGCATGCCATGCAAATTAAAGAAAGAACAGCAAGACGGCATGCAATGGTCAATTTTGTGATTGAGCCGGATTGAAATGAAATGGAGGAGTCGGGCTAACGACTTTAAACCAAGCGCTTCTTGGGAGGCAACCCAAGTTTACTATTTTGTTTTTATTTTTGTTTGATTGCATTTTAGTGGTTTAATTGCATTTTAATTTCTTTAGTCATTTGCTTTCAGGTACGCTCCCAACTTAGAGGTATTGAAAGATGATATCAATGACGCTTGACACAGTTTCAGGGAAGTCTTCTATTTTAATTTTTCTTATATCAGACATTGAGGACAATGTCAAGTTTAAGTTTGGGGGTAGTACTTCGTATTTGTGTGTTTTTAATTTAGTTTTTATGTGATTTAAGTTATGTATTTTTGTTCAAAAAAAAAATTTTATTTATTTTTAGGATATGTCTCTTGAGCACTGTTTTAATTTGATTTGAACTACAATTCATGGTCTATGATAAGAACTTGTTTGAATTGATTCTAACTCATGGAAAATGGATAAATGTTGCTTAGTCTTTGTGCTTAATCGTTATTATTGGTTATTGTTTTGCTTATGCGTCCTTTCACTCTTTTGCACCTACCCATGAGTATTAAGCTAGTTGTATGCTTAGAGAAGGCTTTTATAACCGAATGCTTGTGGGAAATATCTATAAACTCTAGAACTCGTTTAAACATCACTCGAAGCAAGGTGCCCAAATTTGTTGTGTTTGAATTGATGGTCATGTGGTGAGTTGAGATGGAGCGTAAAACGCACTCACTCATGGACATATGCGTAGGAGAGATAGAGCGTAAAACGCACTCTCTTATAATTGTGATTAAAGAAAGAAAATTGTATATTTCAAATCTTGTGTTGAATTGAGATGGAGCGTAAAACGCACTCACCCACAAGAGTGGACTTAGGATAAGATGGAGCATAAAATGCACTTACCTAGAGTCTTTTGATTTCAAAATTTTGGAAATTATGATTTGTATACCTTTTGAGTGATGTGTTAAGCATGTAGTTTTTGGTGGTTTATTTTGATTATTTCATAAGGTAATGTGGTTGCATAGCTTCATCCGAGCTTGATTGGTTTAGTGCCACTGGGTACTCACACACACACGGAAGGGACCTAAAGCAAGCTAGGACTAGCTATTTGTAAATCTAGACTTGCAACGTTTTGAAAGTTTCCTTGAGTTTTCATATGTTTATGCTTTGGGACCATTGGTTACCTTATTAACTCATTGCTCAAAATAGTTTTTATTTAGAAATGTTTAATTTTTATAGTTTGTGTGTTTTGCTTGAGGACAAGCAAAGGTTTAAGTTTGGGGGTATTTGATGAGTGTGTTTTATATACACAAATTGGGTGCTTTTAGCCTTAATAATTTGTAAGTCTTTAGCTATTTCGTTTGGTTTTATGTATTTTCATCTTATTGTTGTGTAATGTAGTTTTGTATTACTTTTATATGTATTTGTGTGCTTTTATGTGTTTTTACTTTGTTTTGTAGGTATTGAAATAAAGGCCCCTTGGATTGATGCGTTTTTGGCTTGAATCTAGCATTCCCGCTACTTATTTCTCAATTTCACCCATGATGAAATTCGAATCTCTCAAAACTCAAAGAACAAATATTGTAGATTTTGATCTTAGCTTTCCAGAACATCCAGAATCATCTAATTTGAAGTTCGTATGAGAGAGTTATGGTCATTTTACCGTCGGATTTTGCATGCATTTTATGCAGCAGTTGCTTCGGGCTCAATTTGAGCTTTGATATGTTCTGTATCTCGTCAAGCTCCAGTTATGGAAGTTGTAGAGCTCTTCCTTAGCTTTCCATAGCCTATTTACACGCCTAAATCCGAGTTTGGACGAAGAAGTTATGGCCATTTTACCAACAGACGTCAGAGCTGGAAAGTGCAGCAGAACTGCTACCCGGCGCAGCTGCGCCCCTTCCTAGTACAAATTCAGCGCAGCTGCGCCCTTATGCAGAAATCAGTGGATTTGGGGCAGCGCAGCTGCGCCCGGACGCAAGCCAAAGTCGGCGCAGCTGCGCCCGACATCCAGAAAGTTCAGTATTAGGCGCATCCTTGCGCGCAGCTGCGCCCGTTTCGCCAGATTTCGCGATTTCAGCTAATTTTTGGTCAAAATTCGTGGGCTAAGCTAGGTTTTTGCCTTAGGAACTATAAATACAATATGTAGCCTCCATTTTAGAGGGAGCTAGACCCTAGAAATCAGATTCAAGAGAGCTACCAAATTCATCACCAAGGAGGGCCAAAGTGCTACAAATCAAGCTATATCAAGCAAAGGCCAAGGAGCTAAAGCATCAAGGATTGCAAAATCAAGGAGGAAAAGCTAGAGATCATCATCAACCCAACAAGCAATATCTGAATATCCATCAAAATTGGTTTTATCTCTAATTTCCCTTCTAATTTGTAATCCAACATGATGTATAAATTGAATATGATGTTATTTGTAGCTACCATGAACTAGATTTTTATTCTAAGATTTCAATGGAACCCAACACCTAGTTTGAATTGAATTATCTCTCTTTGATGTTAGTTATCATTTTAGAATTGGATATCATAATTTGCGCTTCATGTATTAATTATCTTGATCATCAATTACCATGATAATTTATATGGAATTGAGAAAGGAAATTTAAATTGAGATCTGATTATGCTAGCATATGTTCATAATTTTTACATTCCTCGTGAAGTTATGATTCGTGCTTAGGATAGAGATATACCGAAGCACCATATGTGGCCAATTGAGAACTTATGTTTCAACCCTTTTGATTGTAATTCACATAGAGATATAGTGCGTTAGTCATCTAGGGTGTTCACATTCATTCTATCAATTGTGGATTTAATGTGATACGAATATGGTGCATCGAGAGATGGCCATATTTTACATTCGTGTTCTCGACCAACATTGTAACGTAATAATTTGCGAATTGAATGTCTAACATGATTTATGCTGAAAGTTTAATTGATTGATCACCTATATGAAATTGAAAAGTGGATTATAGTGTTGAGAATTAGTTTTGATATCATACGAAAGTTAGAGATTTTTGTGGGTGATGTATGAGATTATGTGGCGTGTGTCTTATACATTGTCTTCAAGAATGGATGACTTGCTAGTATTTGGGATAGAGATATACCTAAATGCCGTGTGTAACCATTATGAGATTACAAACTTAATGACTCCCTACACGGAGGTTCATTCGTTTGATGGGTAGATTGACTAAGATTATGTGGCGTGTGTCTTGTTGATTATTCATGGAATTGAATGGATTGTTGGCATGTGGGATAAACATATACCTATGTGTCGTGTATGGGTGATTTTCATATGACCATACACTAAGGCTTATGAATAAGGTGAATTTCTCGGTTAGCAATTCTTGTGATTTAACTAGTTGAAAATGAGAGAGACATGAGATTTAAATGAAGTGTTGGGGGAAATTGTAATCTTAGACTTGTTAATATTAGATTTTTATTATCTTAAAAGCTTGTTAATTAGTTAATCAAACAATTCATGTTTTCATTGTTTAAATAAGATTGAAATGAAAAAGGTTAATATTTGGTAAACATTAGAAACAATTCCTCGTGGGATCGATACTTTACTTACTCTTTATTACTTGTTGACCGCGTATACTTGCGTGTATTTATCGGTTGCGAAATCGACCAACAGTCACCCTATCCAGCGTAGAGTGGTTCTATTAGTAGTAGTAAAGCACTACTGATCATAGAGTTGTCATGGCAGACCTTGGGTAAAATGTGGGGACTATAGGATGGATCACAAGAGTTTCTTGGGTAATTTTAGCCATCCAGTTATTGATAAATGCTTGTGACTGATCAAAAGGTAACTTATAATTATTGTAGGATAATGCAGGGCAGAATCGCAGGGTTTACTATAAGCAGTAAATTAGGCAAGTTCCTTATCTTTCACCCCTTTATATGTTGTGCAAGACCCCGTTCTACTTAGCTATTATATTGTGCGAATCCTTGTTATACTGTTGTGTATATTCTTTACATACTGTAAATTCTCTACTCTATATGAAGTATACTGTGCAAGGTCCTAAACTTGTAACGATTGTGTGTGAAAGTTCTTAACCTGCATACTCTTATGTACTATATGCAGCTCCCATAATATTATGAAAGTCTCTATTTTACACCACTTTGCTCGTTGTGAGAACACTGCTATAAAGCTATAATGTTATAATTTCTTAAATGATGCAAGTTTCTCAAATTTAAGCTTGATCCTTGATTCCCAAGCATGTGCTAAGTTGTTTAATTGTTTTAGAATTATTCCAAATCAATATTATTGGCATTCGCACACAGTGCATTTGATTTCAGCTCTATTTTTGGACTGTGTTACCAGTTAAGGTTCTATTATTTGAGGAACCATTCAAGAGAGGTCTAAGCCATTGTTTCGGTTAGACCTGAACAAGTTATAAATTTAAAAGCTATCCAAACCAATAGTTGGGTGCAGATTCTTGGACCGAGATGAACAACCCCATGGAGGGGAGTTTCCTAAGTATCTGAAAGACGCTACAAGGCGGAGTTAAATGGTATGCATATTCATAGGTACAAAAGGTTGATCCCCTTGCGTACATACTCTGTAATTGGCAACCTAAGAGGGTCTGTCAATGCGACTGATGCCTCAAGTGTGTGTTCATAGTCTATTTGACTGTTGGCAATAAATAGTCAATCTTCATATTTTCGTTCGAACCTTGATTATATTGTTCAGTTGTTTCATGAATTGTTTACGAAATTGTTGAGCCGTGCTATTCTTTTAAACTCATTCATGATATACCTCTCTTATTCATTTTAAACTTACTAAGCAAACTCATTGCTCACCCTTGCTATATCATGAAATATTACAGTTAAGCCCGAGTGCTCGAGCAGAGATAAGGGCAAGGAGAAGATGAAGTGCTAGGCTTCGGATGAACTCATATATCTATCTTTAATGCACTGTTTAGATAACAGATTGTGTAACACGAATCTTAACGACTATTTTTGGGACTTCATGATGTATGAATTTAAGGTTATAAACCTTGGGACCCAATGTAAACCTTTTTGAAATGATCAATATATGATTATTTATTCCGCACTTAGTTATCATATGTTGATTAAAGGTGGATGGATGTTATTTATCGTGAGCACCAAATACGAGGTATTGGTACCTGAATTTAGGGGTGTCACAGGTTGGTATCAGAGCTGTAGGTTATAAACTTTAGGGTCGCGAAACCTAGGTTATAACCTTAGTACTAAACTCGTATTGAGTACGCTAGGACATGGATTGAGGAAATTCATTTGAGTCTTAGGTGTTTGGAGACGAGTTGTGGAAATTCATCGAGCTGATGTAGTGTAGGATAAAGTATTATTTCATTCCATCAATGAATATATTTTATTCAGGTGCTGATGTTGTCCTTTGATGTGATATAGGATGGCTAAGATAGGAGAACTGAGTCATGTAGTTGTGGAAGAGGAGTTCACGGACATACATGTGGTCTCCAAGCAGTTAGTGGAAATTAAGCCAACTGCACCAATAGAGATTGAACCCGAAAGGAGGATGAGGACTTTCTAGCTGAGCCAGAAGGACCCGTTAGGGGTAGGGTTATGAGATCGGGTAGTCAAGACGTTGAGAGTGAGTTCGAGGAGGACCACTGTGCGGATGCAGCTGAAGGGGTGCCAGCGGAGACTTATCTATTGGACCAACTAGCCAATAGGAACTTGGAATTGTAAGAAAGAGTCCGAGACCTTGAGGAACAGAATGAGACTCATCAAAGTGTGGAAAATCAATATAAGGAGATAGCTTACCTGCTAGAGGATGAGGTGCGAAGATTAAAGGTACAATTAGAGGGTTATGTGACTTCGGCCCAGCAGGTAGGGCCACTGCTTCATCAGTTAGTGGCTAGGAATACTGAACTGGGGAAAGCAAAGGAACAAACAGAATTAGAGTTGGCGGGATTGAAGGTGGAACATGAAGCCATGAAGACCGAATTCAATTGGGAAATAACTAACAAGATCCGTGTAGAAGAAGCATGGGTTCGGTCTGCTAGGAGAGTAGATCAACTGACAAGAGAGGTGCAGGTCGGGGCAGATAGGATGGAGTCACTAAGCGTTGCATTGGACCTAGTTGTTGGGAGTCTGAGGGGAAAAGATCAGAGGAACTCCGCCGAGGAGGGTCAGCCTAGCCACTCGGTTCGGCGTTGGTTGGCAGATGGTTATGTGCAGACAGGTCATACAGGTGCAGCCGACCCTAACATGTTTTGAAGTGATAAGTTAGATGCAGTAGGTCCCACTTTTGTTCATGATAGGGACATGATGTAAATCCCTATGCTTTGATGTATGCATGGGATGGTATTTGAACCCCGACTGTTGTAATTGATCAGAGGGTTAAGGTGTATTAAATCCCCACTTTTGTTCATTTGGGGGTAGATAACAGTTGGTAGGCTATGCTGTGAGCATTTATAGAAGTATGCCACGTGTTGGGTCTTATTGTACTAAAGCAGTGGTATATGAATATAAATGTAGTTGTTCTATAAATTAAATGTGTTTGATAGTACCATAGTTTCTTTTTGCTAACACTAATGAAGTGTTGCATGAGAATTTAAACATAAATCGATAACGTGAGTTTTGGTTGTGGCAGATCATGCCGCCAAGAAGACAGCCACGAAACCAAAGGGTCGAGGAGTCGGTTAATAACACTCAGGGTCAACCAGACTCGATGAGAGCTTTTGCCGACATGTTGGCAGAGGCAATGTAGAATAGACCCCCGTCGATAGTTAAGCCACCAAGCCATCACTTGGCTAGTTTCAAGGATTTTAAGTTGGTAG
Organism: Aralia elata; assembly: GCA_034770075.1. NCBI lineage: Eukaryota > Viridiplantae > Streptophyta > Magnoliopsida > Apiales > Araliaceae > Aralia > Aralia elata. The sequence goes on from CM068385.1 coordinate 63,180,875, forward strand.
GACCTCCGGAGTTCCGGGGAACCTTAGATCCGATTGCAGCCCAGTCATGGGTAGAAGAGATAGAGAAGGTGTTCGAAGTCGCCCGCCTGATCGAAGAACAAAAGACGGGATTTGACACCGTCATTATAAAGGGCGAGGCAAACTTTTGGTGGAGGGCAAATAAGAGTCGTGCCGGGGAAGGAGTGATTCCATGGGAACGCTTCAAAGTATTATTCTTAGAGAACTATTTTCCGGATAGTATGCAATCGAATATGGAGGTGAAGTTCCTAGAACTCAAGCAAGGGAACATGTCGGTCGCCAAGTACGCGACAAAGTTCAATGAGTTGACCGGATTTGCCCCTCACCAAGTCAATACTGAGGCCAGGAAAGCAAGGAGGTTTGAGCTGGGATTAAAACCATGGATCTACAACCGAGTTGCGGTGCTACAAAGTAGCACATTTTCAACCCTGTTAAAGAGGGCGATCATCACTGAGGGAGGAAGTGAGACACTAACCAAGTACAACCAGGATAAGAAAAAGAGTCACGATGGCAGCAAGGGGGAAGTAGTGGAGGTAGTAATCAAAACAAAGGGAAATGAAGTGATAGTCAAACCTCTGAAAGCAACAAGGCAGGAGAGGAGGCTAAGAAAGGGAATAAGCGTCACAACTGTGGAAGAAGTCACTCAGGTGAATGCATGAGGGGGAAGGGCATTTGCTATAACTGTAATATCGCGATATTTATGAGGCTTATAAATACGATCTTATGCGATTAATAAAGGTTAATTTAGTGACCTAATCTATGTGTTATGTGATTTAATAAGTAGTGGTGTTTTGTATAAGAAATTTTTTTTTTCGAGAAATAACGCAAAAACACTATTCATAAAACACAGAAAATGCTTAGTATTTATACGGGTATAAATACGAAAAGTACTATTTATACGAAAATACTATTCATTTATACGAAAGTCAAACTTGGAGATTAATTAGATTATTTGCTAATGAAGAAGAGAAGACCAAATTGGCTAGGAAGACCTTGGTTGATTAAATGAAGTGGAGAAAACCAAATTTGCTAGGTAAACCTCTTCACTTGATTGATTTTTAACCTAAAGACCATTTTACCCTAAGTCTTACATTTGTTATAAATAGAGACCTCATTCTTCATTAATTTCTTACCAATTCACAAAGGTAGAGTAAGAGAAGATTGAGAATCATAAGTAAGAATACTTGTAATTGAGAGTAGGAAAGGAAAATCCAAGCTAAGTATGATAGAAGATCGAAGAACTTGCATTTCAAGAGGTAATAAAATTATGTTATAATTTTAGTTTATGTTCTTGTGTTCTTGAATAGAATTCATGATATAGTGCATATGTAGGTTTATGATTTTGTTATTTGATGTTATTAAGTTGTAGAACATGGTGGCCTAGCTAATTAATGCTTGTGGTATCAAGTTTTACCAATTAGGTCAAAGATTTATAAAACAATGTTTGTGCAGTCCACTGTTTAGTGATTTTTGTGCATTTCTGTTGGGAATCAGCTTTGGGTTCCTAAATGAAAGTTGTAGAGGGGGAAATACTGATGAGAATGAAGTCAAAAATCACCCAAAAATATTTTGTTATGAAAGAGTTATGGCTGTTTTAGTGAGCGAGGTTACTGCAGAAAATAAATCTGCTAATGAACAGTAAAAAGTGGGTTGTCCGGAACGTTTTGAGCTTGAGAATTTTGGGGTTCGTGCCACTTATACAGGTGGATAAACCATGTTATACATAGGTTACTGTCCAAAGATGAGCCGATTCCGAGTTAATATAAATTAGTTATGTATTAAATAAGTTTTGAAATCAGTTTTCGTAATAGTCAAAAATACGAAGTTAGATTCATGTTTAAAGGCTAGTTAAGGTGAACTAGAGTAAGAGTCATGCGATGACTAATTTATATGTCTATCTTATAAATTATATAGGTTGAACAAAAGACGCAGAATTAGCGTAAACGGTAGAGACGAAACAGGCAAGTCTTCTAACTTGTATAAATGTTGTATGTATGCAAGTTTTCTATTACCTATCTTGGGCAAGTCATCTTACTCTCACTTGCACTCCGTGCAATGTGTTTATAAATTGTGGTATTTCATTTGCTATATGAAGTTCATTGTATGATATGAAGTGATTTGTGAAAATGAGTTATTTGCCATTTGATTCAGCTTAACTCGATTTGTGAGTTATTCTAGTCGGAGCGTTTATTGTTGAAATATTGAATTGTTATAATTCTTTATTTGTGAAAGTTGATTGTGCGAAACCAAATTGTTTTGGGGCGGAATCTGCATGTTAGAACTGAGTTAAAGTTGTTTGTGCAATCACTTGCTTTTTTAACTGTTAGCATGTTAGTAATTGAGTTGAACAACTCCTTTGTATGGGCAGAGATTTAATATGTGTTAGGAAACCGATCTAGCTCATTGATGAACCGTTAATACAGTGTTGTGATATCGCCGAAACGGTACACAATGTGATATAGTTATGCCAGTGTTGATGAGACGGTGAACTAATGCATAATTTCTTAGGTGGGGAACCACTCAGTTTTGTAACAACCCAGATTTTCGAGATTTATTATTTTTAAAATAAGGATTTAATAAAATTCTTATTATGAGACGTATTAGTTTGAATGTAAAATATATATGTGTTATATATATTTATGTGACTTATGTGATAAGAGAATAAATATACGTGAATTATATATTTATTATAGATTAAGCGGTGAGATGAGGTTTAATAGTTAGCCAAAACTAATTAATTTAATTAGTATGGACTAACTGACGAAGTGTATAATAGTATAGAAGTAAGAATATAACGATCGTGAATCGAGAACACCCTTGTAACTTGGGTTTATTAATATTATGGGATGTATTGAATTTTTATTTTTATATGATGTGTTTAAAGGTTATATTATGACCTATATTATGTAACACATGAATTTTATGTGTCGTAAGTTTTGCATAAGCGAATAAATTGATTCCACGTAATATCGCCAAATTATGTGGGCACTATTCACGCCAAGAACGCGATTTATTGAATAAAATAAATAGTTTGATGAAGATTATTATTTGAATAATTTATTTGGTGTAAATATATTGACCAAATAAATGTGGGTTACATGTACATTTAGGTACATGATTTTAGTAAGCTAATTGGTTAGTAAATACCTAACCTATATTAAATGAGTCCATTAATAGATTAATTAATGGGCTAATAAATAGCTAAATGAAATGTTATATTATTGTTAAAATTCAAGTGTAGGATTTTGTAAGAGTCCATTGAGGATTTTAATTAGTAGCCCAAATGTTGGATATGGGTGGCCTAAATAAATGGTCCAACCCAAGACTCAATATTTTTACCCATGACCCAACCTCATTGCATGACTCATGTGATTTATGGATGGAGAAATCAGCATTTTGCATGGAAATTAGGGGAACCTGCGGGAGAAACAAATGGAAAGTTAGTGCTCTAATTATTTAATAAAGGAGCATGGACTAAGTGGGAACCTAATAAGCTAAAAAGAAAAGAAAAGAAAAGGAAGCATTTAGGAGGAAATGGGTGGAGAATTAATGCTCCAATAAACTAAGAAAAAGAGGAAGTATTCAATAATTTAGAATAATGGAAGAGAAGTATACGGATGGAAGGAATAAGTGGGAGTAAGTGGGAGGGAGCATGTGCTCCAATTAATTAACCAAGGAAGGAATAAATAAATTAGCTCATTAAAAAGTGAGAAAGCAACATTTGGGAGAAGAAAATTAGCATTTTTGGAAGGGCTACGGAAATGGCTAAGCAAGTGGGTACTAATTTTTCTTAGTTAATTATTTAAGGAATGCAAGTTAGTGGAGAATTAATAAACTAAAGGAATGAGTGGGAGACTAATGTTTTAATATCTAAGAAAAAGAATGGGGATATCCGGTAAGGAAGAGAGAGAGAGGAGATAATAAATTACTTCTAACCAATTAGAAAAATGAGAGGAGGAAGTAGGCGGACATAATGTCCTTGAAGAGACCAAAACTCAGTCTCCAATTCATGGAGAACTGAGTTATGCAAACATGCCGGTAACCCCTTCCAATTCTTTCTTCCGAGGAGCCTTGTAAAGCTAAATGTCCCTCACACCATATCATTCGTTGTCCTATGTTCAGTTCATTTTCAAGCATCAAGAACTAAGAGAAGAGAGAGTTAAGCAGAGAGAGTTCAGATGGCAACGAAGAAATGAGAAGCTATGGAAACCAAGCTTCTATTCATCTTCTTTTCACTCTCATTCATCTACTGTAATCTAAATTTTATAAATAACCAAGAGAGAAAGAAATGGGTGAGAGCTGACCATGGAGTAAGATGTTCAGAAGTAACCAAGGAAGAAAAGAAGAGGAGCAAATGCAAGCCTTGTTCATCCTCTAGCTAAGCAAAAGAGAAACAAAGAAGGTAAGACATGAAAACCTTAAACTTTCAATCTTCTTCTCTTAAATTTTGTATTTTATTGGATGTTGTTATGGTTGTTATAAGTTTATGAAGAAATCAAGAATGTATAAATGCTAGACTAACTGTTAATAGCATGAAAAATGGAACCCGAAATGAGCAAGATCCGAACCTATGCTTAAAGGATGGAAAATGGACAACATTTATGGACTGTTAGAGGACTGTTTTGGGGCCATTTCGTGTAAGGCTCTAAAACTAAATATTAATTTCTGTAATGGTGGGTTGTGCTCTTATGAGTTATGAAAATAACCCAATTAGAACGAAGCAAAAAGAAACTAAAATGAATTTATGGTGAGTGTTCTAGTAAAACATGTTGAAAACAGAAATTAGTGGACTACTGACCCTAAGGATAATTTCGTGGCTAGTATAAGTTCTTGGAAAAATTTGATTTTCTGGGAGAGTATAATACACTGAATAAGAAACTCATAGCCTCTAAAACGGACTCATTCCGAGTTCGAACGAGCGAGTTATGATGTTCCAAATAAGCGCATCAAAACTGTCCAATCTGAAAAATTAGGTTTGGACCTGCCTATTGTATGCATTTTCTGGACTTGTGTGTTCCGAATTTGAAAATGGTTAAAGCATAAAAGTTATAGCTCCGAAAGTTAGCTTCGCGTGGGCGCAAGAATCGCTCAAAAACGTTTAGAAACGAATTAGTTATGACTGTTTTAGTGAGAGGGGGTAAAACTAGCTATATTTTTTATATATAGTAATCTGACCTTGGTTGTAAAACGTGGAAATCTGTTTCGTTTGAATAAGGGGCTGGAACCATGACTTGGATGGTGTTAAAGTAGATTGTATAAGCTTTAGTTTGACGTAAGAATGAACGAAAACGAATGAGTAACGAATGAGTTATGATAAAAACAAGAACAATATTTTGTTAAAGAAAAAGTGCAAAAAACGAGTTTTATAACTCGGAGTGAGATGTTTTAGAATTAATCGTGTTTATTAATCTATAATTCGCGAACAAAATGAGATAAGAATTATTATAATGTGAAAGTTTTTTTAGTGGCTAATTGGTATTTTATTGTTAAATAAATTGTGTAGGATAATTGAAGGACAAGTTATCATAATTATGCAAGGAGCGCTTAAGGCAAGTTCTTCCAGTAACTTGTTGACTTGATATCGTGTTGATAAGGACTAGAGGCGCATGGAAACAGGAAGGTTGCTAAATGTTTCCTTATTATAATTATTTAGCCGTGATAACGGTATGTAATGTATGTGAATTAGTTTACGTAAACCTTGAGTTAAAAATGGAGATTATCCATTATAGTAGTTAAGATGTGATTATGTTAGTTACTTATTCAGTAACTAGGAGGATGATGATGTTGTATAAAGGACATTTTTTTTAACGAATGTTTGATTATTGAATAACTCTACGAATATCCAGAAAATGACTACAGTCGAAGACTGAATCTTATGTTTACTTATAAAGTTTTGAAAAGGGATCATGGTATTTATTCAACCTTGATCATAAGTGTAGCAGATAATGGTTACGAGACCTGGAATTGAGAAAAGTTTTAATACTTATATTGATATAGACTACTATATATAGCATTAAAGGAATCGAATGGTGATGAAAGTTTAGTATATGAATGAAAAGCATAAAAGCTTTAATTTATCCGCATTGTTATTTATTTATATATTAATTTATTTTAATTATTACATTGTCTATTAATGTTGAAAGAATAGAAAGTGAATGGTTGTATTTATTAGTATCAAAGTGAGGTTGTGTTCATTAATTTATGAATATATTTATTGAGATGTCAGTAGTATCGTGACGCACCAGGTCTGAGGTTAAGGTAACTCGAATTTGGGGGCGTTACAAGTTCACTATATTGTTAATTTTGTTGAAAACTCGTGTTGTGCTGTTCTTATATATATCTTGAGAAGGTGATTCTTTTCGCATATGTATATCTGTTAGACTTGTTGAGCTATTTTAAGCTCATTCTTGCAAATATTCTTTTAAATTTGTAGCTAAGGAAGTATTACCAGAAGAGTCTGGCAGTAAAGAATAGCTTAAAGAAGAAATGCATTTTTATTATTGTCTTCTTTTGTGATGTAAAGTTGTAATGACTTTGGTATATAAATAAAAGATTATTGTTGTGGGTTAATATTGTGTTATGCCCTTATGGAAGATGTGCGATCCAGGGATAAAGATGATGAATTTGATGTAATGTCTGTAATAGACTAGGTAAACCAATAGAATTATTGGTAGATGTTAAGAAAGATGATGTTTTGTACGTACAAGGTCCGCTGCGGAGAGGGGGCGGATTTTGGGGGCGTCACATTTGGTATTAAAGCATTAGGTTATAGCTCTAGGGTAAGAGTACCTTAGGATATAGCCTGAGAAAAAATTATTGGAGATAGTAAAGAAGTAAACTCATAAAGAGTGCAGAGAAGGTTAGAGATAATTATACTGTAATTTCGAGGACAAAATTCTTATAAGTAGGGTGAATGTAATATCTCGAATATTTATGAGGCTTATAAATACGATCTTATGTGATTAATAAAGGTTAATTTAGTGACCTAATCTATGTGTTATGTGATTTAATAAGTAGTGGTGTTTTGTATAAGAAAAATATTTTTTCGAGAAATAACGCAAAAACACTATTCATAAAACGTAGAAAATGCTTAGTATTTATACGGGTATAAATACGACAAGTACTATTCATACAAAAATACTATTCATTTATACGAAAGTCAAACTTAGAGATTAATTAGATTATTTGCTAATGAAGAAGAGAAAACCAAATTGGCTAGGAAGACCTTGGTTGACTAAATGAAGTGGAGAAAACCAAATTTGCTAGGTAAACCTGTTCACTTGATTGATTTTGAACCTAAAGACCATTTTACCCTAAGTCTTACATTTGCTATAAATAGAGACCTCATAATTCATTAATTTCTTACCAATTCACAAAGGTAGAGTAAGGGAAGATTGAGAATCATAAGTAAGAATACTTGTTAGTTGTGTCGACGCCGGTTTCTCGCCCTTTCCGATTTTTAGCCTTTTATTAGATGATTTTTTGGAAAAGATCGGCATTAATGTCGACGGGGTTTTGAAAGATCGTTTTTTATGATGAGCCAATTAACCAGAGTCGCCAGTTGGTATATTTGAAATGGATGTACCAACTCATCCGAGTTTTCGTTTTTTATAAATCGCTGGCTCATATGTGACTCCGAATTAATTGGTCTGCAAACCGAGATTCATAGAGTTCGGGGGCTTGCTTAAGCGAGGGGAAGGTGTTAGGCACCCCCCGACTTCCGTGAAACACGGTTACCGCAATCTTGATGTTTTCCTATCCTTTTAATTCTTAAAATGTGTATGCGTGCGTGTGTGTGTGTGTGTGTGTGTGCCTATGTGAATGCTGTGATGAGTTTGGATGAAAGAATCATTTGGATTTTTTAGGGAAAATCGTGCTTTGGGAGTGCTTTAGAATGTCTTTCGGCTTCTGCGAGAAAGCTTTATTCTTTATTAGGAAAGTTTGATTTTAATTGTCAAAACTGCAAGGTTTTCATTAGGTGTTATTTTGGCAAAACAAGAGTTTTTCAAACCTTCGTCAAAATAGGAATCGAGATCTATACGTTGCTTTCGTAACTCAAACAATGGGCAACTTCTAGAATCTCTTTAACCCTATGCACAACGGTTTAATAAAACGCCATTTATTTACAAAATCAATTTGTGTGATGTTTTGGGAAACGATTTTTCTTTGCCTTCTCGTTAAAGAGGAATCAACATTCATTCGCACTTTCAATTTTAAGCCTCGTGATTCTAATAACCTAATTTGATTGATTTTATGGAAATCTTCATCGTTTAGCTTTGAAATCAATTTGCGTCATAAATCAAATCAAGCATTAAAATGCGTTGGGGTTATCCATGGGCATGTAAGCCATCAAAATAACCCAAACGCCCACAATCACATATTTCACTATTACGGGGCCTTAAACCCGATTCTCGCCTTGGCGTCGTTTTAAGGCCCGACGATTACATATTTACAACGAAAACTACATCGTTCCTACTATCCACATCAAAAAACGTCCATCATCGGATTTGGACCACGGGGTCGCGTTCCTAGGCTCACACCCGAAATTTCTACATTACTATAACGAGCTAAAAATTACCAAATGGATATCATCGGGCCATTAGGAAGAATTTCGTTCCATTTGGAACTCTCATTAATAGCCCTCAATCCATGGATTCACAACAATATACAAGAATAACTACATTTAATATAATTCGGATGACAAAAAGCTTAACAAAAATGGTATAACAAAATGCTATAACAAAGGGTTTTTCACCTTGCAAAAGATCCTCACAATATGTATGAACTTGTATATTGAGTATAGTAGAAAATATATGATGTATAATCTCACAAAATGGATACAATTCCTCACTATTTTCTCTCTTTTCTCTCTTGATTTCCTCTTATTTTCTGCTGTTTTCTTCTTCTTCTTTGAGCTGCTGCCGCCTCCTCTTCTTCTCCCTCCTCTTTGTTTCTGTATGCAAAATGTCCTGATAAGGGGCTGCCCTAGGCAGCCGCAGATAGATCCGCGGCTGGCCGCAGATCAATCCGCGACTGGCCGCAGATTGATCTGCGGCTGGCCTCGGTTTCTCCGCGCCCGCCGCGCACTTTAGTTTATTTTAATCATTGGTCGCAGATCAATCCGCGGCTGGCTGGCTTGACCTTCTCAATTTTCGGGCCGCACCTCGATTCTCGTGTCGTGACGTCGGTTCTCGCCGACAGGCTTGTATTTTGCAGTCCGGGAATTACTGGGAGATGTGCCACATCATCCGGAAATGCACAAATTGGACAGCCTTGTTGTCACGTCGGTTTCGGTTGTAAATCGTCGCGGTGGCGTCGAATATCCGCACTCATCCATCCTTTGCTCTCGCAGGCCGGTTCATTTCCCAAATTTGCCCTCCTGTCAGGATTAGTATACGAAGTGCAAAATTTGGGTGTCTACAGCTGCCCCTCTTTATCATGTTTATGAAATGTTAAATGAAATGAACAGGATAAAGAAATAGACACCCGATGCATGAATGACAGTGCAGAAGAATGATAATACATACGTGATGCAACACATACAACTTATGATGTAACGCAAGATGTAAGGCATGCAACACATTCGTAAAGGTGTCAATGCATCAATCCCTGACCTGTCGCTCGTCTCGTAATCGCCGGGTCTCGTATCCGGTCGATTGTCCTGTGAGTGTCGGGTCTCGTATCCGGTCACCCCTCTCGTAACCCCCGGTTATCGTCGCCGGTTGGTTATCTTGTCGGAGCCAGTTTTCGTCGCCGGACATCCATCTCGTAATCGCCGGTTATCGTCGCCGGTCGATTGTCTTGTCGGGGCCGGGTATCGTCGCCGGTCACCCATCTCGTAACCCCCGGTTATCATCGCCGGCTGGTTATCTTATCGGAGCCGGTTTTCGTCGCCGGACATCCATCTCGTAATCGCCGGTTATCGTCGCCGGTCGATTGTCTTGTCGGGGCCGGGTATCGTCGCCGGTCACCCATCTTGTAACCCCTGGTTATCGTCGCCGGTTGGTTATCCTGTCGGAGCCGGTTTTCGTCGCCGGACATCCATCTCGTAATCGCCGGTTATCGTCGCCGGTCGATTATCTCGTCGGGGCTGGGTATCGTCGCCGGTCACCCATCTCGTAACCCCCGGTTATCGTCGCCGGTTGGTTATCCTGTCGGAGCCGGTTTTCGTCGCCGGACATCCATCTCGTAATCGCCGGTTATCGTCGCCGGTCGATTGTCTTGTCGGGGCCGGGTATCGTCGTCGGTCACCCATCTCGTAACCCCCGGTTATCGTCGCCGGTTGGTTATCTTGTCGGAGCCAGTTTTCGTCGCCGGACATCCATCTCGTAATCGCCAGTTATCATCGCCGGTCGATTGTCTTGTCGGGGCCGGGTATCGTCGCCGGTCACCCATCTCGTAACCCCCGGTTATCGTCGCCGGTTGGTTATCTTGTCGGAGCCGATTTTTGTCGCCGGACATCTATCTCGTAATCGCCGGTTATCGTCGCCGGTCGATTGTCTTGTCGGCGCCGGGTATCGTCGCCGGTCACCCATCTCGTAACCCCCGGTTATCGTCGCCGGTTGGTTATCTTGTCGGAGCCGGTTTTCGGCGCCGGACATCCATCTCGTAATCGCCGGTTATCGTCGCCGGTCGATTGTCTTGTCGGGGCTGGGTATCGTCGCCGGTCACCCATCTCGTAACCCCCGGTTATCGTCGCCGGTTGGTTATCTTGTCGGAGCCAGTTTTCGTCGCCGGACATCCATCTCGTAATCGCCGATTATCGTCGCCGGTCGATTATCTTGTCGGGGCCGGGTATCGTCACCGGTCACCCATCTCGTAACCGCCGGGTATCGTCGTCGGTCGATTGTCTTGGATCTCAGCCCTTCCCAGGGTGGTTAGTTGCTTGGATCTCAGCCCTTCCCAGGGTGTTAGTGTTTGGATCTCAGCCCTTCCCAGGGTGTTAGTGTTTGGATCTCAGCCCTTCCTAGGGTGTTAGTTGTTTGGATCTCAGCCCTTCCCAGGGTGTTAGTTGTTTGGATCTCAGCCCTTCCCAGGGTGTTAGTGGTTTGGATCTCAGCCCTTCCCAGGGTGGTTAGTTGTTTGGATCTCAGCCCTTCCCAGGGTGGTTAGTTGTTTGGATCTCAGCCCTTCCCAGGGATCGTCTGTTGGTTGGATACCAGCCCTTCCCAGGGGTCATTGATTGGTTGGATACCAGCCCTTCCCAGGGGTCATTGATTGGATTTGAGTGATTTTTGATTTGATTGATTTTTTTTTTTTTTTTGAAATGGGATGTGTGATCGGCTTCATGTCCTGGATCACCCACCAACATCGTCCATGTACCATGTCGCAAAAGCCATCACAGTCTGATCATTCGTGAGGTTGGAAGCGACGTGCTTGTACTTTCCTAAAGATTTTCATTTTGATTATACCTGTATGCATGAAAAAGATGTTATGCATGATCTGGCAGATATGTTATGGACAGATGCATGTGCACAACATATGTTTAGATAGAAATGACCCCTGTTCAGTCAAATGATATGATTCGACAGTCGTCGTTGTTTGCCAACATCTGATTGGATCACGCCTCGTCGTGAAGTGTAATTTCTAGACTTCATCCCTGGTCTGGTACTCTGTCTATTCATGGTCGTCTTCATTTCATCGAGTTGAGGCAGTCTGTTTCGCTCTCTGTGATGATCGACAGCTATGTCGGCTCCTTGGCCTTTTGATCATTTCTGCTGGCCGATATGCTGTTGTCTTGCATTATATCATCCTTGTATATGCTCATGCACATGGATCATTTGGATGTCGAGGCAGTGATAGTCAGGATTGGGGAGAGGCCTAATGACGAGAGGTTCTGTGCAGCCTCAGCTTCCTTCCATTTCATGATTCTTAACTGCCCCTTGGCGCGTGTCGCTACCAAGAATTTCTATCGAAAACTCGCGATGTTGACCGTGCTGAGTTATCCACAGCTCTGCAAGATCCTGCATATCATATGACTAACAAATGCCAAAACTTGAAGGCTCGGGCCGTTAGTGTTAGTTCAACACAAAGATATTATAATCTCGACAAAAGAGTAAATGCAGTTAAAGCATATGAAATTGAATATCTGTTGATCGCACAATCTAGCAAGTTGTGAACCGTGCATGTACTAGATTGGAAGTTATTTTCGATCCTTCGTGAGTTGATGATTTTCTATTTAACGAGTTATGAAATCGTAAGAAGACCTTCAAGCATTCATGGACATTGTACGTGAGTAAGGTCGAATTCAAAAGAACTACCTTCCTTCGTCAAAGGTATCCTGTCTTCATTCTCGACAACGTTCTTAGCAGGATTGACGTCATATGACAAATGCACTGTGCGATGCAGCACTCAGTAGGGGTTTCTCTTCTATGACTTCTTGTTTAAAGTCGAGAGTTTTTTTTTTTTTTTTTTTATCTTTTCTCTTTATTAGTCCACTTCACTTGTCTCGTTTTCTTAGGCTATTCAAAGTTACCCATTTAACGAGTTTTGGACCAATGACTCCCGAACCAGACGGTTTTGGGGCATTAGGTGTACAGACACCCCTTCGGGTTTATTTACTAGAGTAACAAAGGCCACGGTTCGAGACAAGCTGGTGGTCTGCACCATTCATTCTTTGCTTGACCTTGCGCAAGATTCGTTTTCTTAGGCTTGAGTTACCCATGTAGCGAGTGTTAGGCCGGTGACTCCCAAACCAGACGGCTTTAGGGCACCAGATGCAGAGACACCCCTTAGGCTTAATTACTCGAGTAGCCCATGCCACGATTCGAATCTGCTCAGGCCTCCTCTACTGTAATGCTCGTTTTCTTAGGCTCTGAGTTACCCATGTAACGAGTGTTGGGCCAGCGACTCCCAAACCAGATGGCTTTAGGGCACCAGGTGTAGAGACACCCCTCGGGCTTAATTACTCGAATAACCCAGGCCACGATTCGAGACATTAGCTTGATAATCATTTATCGTCTGACTTCTTGATATTAGCTTGATAATCATTGCCTGTCTGACTACGTGTTAATTTCCATCAACATTGTTATAGTTTTATACCCCACAACTGAAAGTTTGTGCAAATGCAAAGTGAAGGCTGTCACATGAGGTCGATTCTGTCGCAAACGTTGCTTTGAATTAAGGCTTTGTACCCGATCAAAAGGTTGAATAGCCTTTTTCGTCTAATCATACTCACGATCGTGCTCCACGGTTGCTTGTCAGAGTTAATCCGACTCTTATCAAGTCAAATAAAATCCCCTTTCACGTGGGTCATCGTATCCCGGGAAAACTATGCTTGACAAATGCCAGATGATCGTACCGTTGAATATTGACATGAGGTAGCATTTGATGATGATGGTGCATTCTGATGGGATTGTTGCATGGGTGCCAATTTGCACGTCATCATTTCCTGGGTAGTTGACAAATGCCCTAGTGTTAAGTTACTTTTCTTGTGATCTCCCTCGTACTGGTTGCATCGGTATCTTGCTGGGCTAACAGAAAATCCGGTCATTTGACTTGTTGAAAGGTTTGGGGGATTTTTGATTTTTGAGATTTTTGAGACTTTTTTTTTTTTGTGGTCGAATTTGCCCCTACTCCGGGTTCTTTGTGATTGTTAGGGGTTCTGATGTTTGATGGATATGGTTTGATCCAAGTTGGGTTTGGGTTTGTCTTCGACCCATCCTTTGATCTCGTCAGGTGTATTGTCGATATCTGTCTCGCCCTGCTCAATCCCCATCAGATCGAAATCTAGCTCTATACCAAAATCGTGATCCTCCTTCAAATTTGGCCTATTGCTTGTCAGGCTAGAATGCCTCAAATCGGGGTACTCAGAATTTTAAAACCCATTGATCTTCTATTGGCCGGGATTCACTGCCATACTCCTGGATTTACCCCTTCCTGGATATCACCTGTTGCACGGTCCAACTGGCCACGGTGAGGTCAAGCAATGGAGCTCATTAGGAGATGCATGGATCGTATTGGCATGGATCTGGCATTGATGGCATTTCTTGACATGAGTATCGCAGTCAGTTTTCATGGTTAGCCAGTAGTGACCCGTTCACATGATTTTCTTTGCCAAAAATGTTCTGCTCATATGGGCTCCACACACATCGCCATGTACTTCGTTCATTAATCAGTGGGCTTCTTCGGCTTCCAGATATCTCAACAGTCCCGTAGCTAGGTCCCATTTATGCAAATCGTCTCCGCTTAGGAAGAATTTCACTGCCCATCTTTGGATTCTCTTTCCTCGGTCAGATCTGCATCTTCGGGAGATGAGCTGTCTTGGAGGAACTCTTTAATGTTTTGATACCAAGCCCATTTAGGAGGGGCGCCACTATGGGAGATCTCTCCGATCTGATCCTCATAGGCCGGACAAGTCTGTACCGCAATTCCCAGGGCTAATCTCAGTCCTAGGATGCATCCCTCGTATTTGGCCGTATTGTTGGAGTGGCAGAACTGTAATTTCATGGCTACCGGCTTCTGCCATTTGGATGGGTGGAGTATGGACTTTACGGCCTCTCAGTTGGGTTCTAGGGGCAATCTCACAAAACAAACAAGGGCCGTAGTTTAGTACTGTGCCAGTTACAAGTTGGCAGATGCATGTCAACACTGATGCCTGATTATTATTCAATTTTTTTTTCGGTTCTCTAATCTTATCCTGCAAAACAAGGTCAGTGTTTGATGACAGGATAGTATTTAGAAGTTTTAGAAAACCTTGGTATGTGGTATGGATGGCCTTCCTGCAAAACCATGTCAGTATTCTCTTTATATGTGCAGGTGATGTAATCACATGATACAGGACATGTTTATTACGATGATGACGGTATGGCAGTTGTATGCCATTTACATGACATTTATTTATTTGACTGAACGATAAAAGAGCATGAAGAAACTTCCCTTTCGTTAGATTTATCAAAGGCTGACCTACCCTAGGGTTACTCTCGCGGGCTTTTCGGCATGAAGGTCCCCAAATCTTCACAATCTACTCGTCTGAGTCCTTTCGATTGGAGCGGATTTGGGTGGTGCGTTTCCTGAGCCATCTCCGGGGAGCAGCCCCTTCGAGTCCAGTAATAAGCAACCGACAGGTTCGCCTTAGGAGGAGGTACACTCTCAACATACATTCACATCCATTGTCCTCACCGTATGCAAATGATTTCTTTAAAGTAAAGCCATTCCATTCAATTCAATCATTTATTGGACAAAAGCACACATTCACACAACAATAAATAAACAAAAATCGCACGTACATACACATTTATGAATTTTAAAGGATAGGATAACATCAAGATTCGAAAGCGGCTTAAGCCCTCTAATGTTCCCCAGCGGAGTCGCCAGCTGTCGACGCCGGTTTCTCGCCCTTTCCGATTTTTAGCCTTTTATTAGATGATTTTTTGGAAAAGATCGGCATTAATGTCGACGGGGTTTTGAAAGATCGTTTTTTATGATGAGCCAATTAACCAGAGTCGCCAGTTGGTATATTTGAAATGGATGTACCAACTCATCCGAGTTTTCGTTTTTTATAAATCGCTGGCTCATATGTGACTCCGAATTAATTGGTCTGCAAACCGAGATTCATAGAGTTTGGGGGCTTGCTTAAGCGAGGGGAAGGTGTTAGGCACCCCCCGACTTCCGTGAAACACGGTTACCGCAATCTTGATGTTTTCCTATCCTTTTAATTCTTAAAATGTGTATGCGTGCGCGCGTGTGTGTGTGTGCCTATGTGAATGCTGTGATGAGTTTGGATGAAAGAATCATTTGGATTTTTTAGGGAAAATCGTGCTTTGGGAGTGCTTTAGAATGTCTTTCGGCTTATGCGAGAAAGCTTTATTCTTTATTAGGAAAGTTTGATTTTAATTGTCAAAACTGCAAGGTTTTCATTAGGTGTTATTTTGGCAAAACAAGAGTTTTTCAAACCTTCGTCAAAATAGGAATCGAGATCTATACGTTGCTTTCGTAACTCAAACAATGGGCAACTTCTAGAATCTCTTTAACCCTATGCACAACGGTTTAATAAAACGCCATTTATTTACAAAATCAATTTGGGTGATGTTTTGGGAAACGATTTTTCTTTGCCTTCTCGTTAAAGAGGAATCAACATTCATTCGCACTTTTAATTTTAAGCCTCGTGATTCTAATAACCTAATTTGATTGATTTTATGGAAATCTTCATCGTTTAGCTTTGAAATCAATTTGCGTCATAAATCAAATCAAGCATTAAAATGCGTTGGGGTTATCCATGGGCATGTAAGCCATCAAAATAACCCAAACGCCCACAATCACATATTTCACTATTACGGGGCCTTAAACCCGATTCTCGCCTTGGCGTCGTTTTAAGGCCCGACGATTACATATTTACAACGAAAACTACATCGTTCCTACTATCCACATCAAAAAAAAAACGTCCATCATCGGATTTGGACCACGGGGTCGCGTTCCTAGGCTCACACCCGAAATTTCTACATTACTATAACGAGCTAAAAATTACCAAATGGATATCATCGGGCCATTAGGAAGAATTTCGTTCCATTTGGAACTCTCATTAATAGCCCTCAATCCATGGATTCACAACAATATACAAGAATAACTACATTTAATATAATTCGGATGACAAAAAGCTTAACAAAAATGGTATAACAAAATGCTATAACAAAGGGGTTTTTCACCTTGCAAAAGATCCTCACAATATGTATGAACTTGTATATTGAGTATAGTAGAAAATATATGATGTATAATCTCACAAAATGGATACAATTCCTCACTATTTTCTCTCTTTTCTCTCTTGATTTCCTCTTATTTTCTGTTGTTTTCTTCTTCTTCTTTGAGCTGCTGCCGCCTCCTCTTCTTCTCCCTCCTCTTTGTTTCTGTATGCAAAATGTCCTGATAAGGGGCTGCCCTAGGCAGCCGCAGATAGATCCGCGGCTGGCCGCAGATCAATCCGCGACTGGCCGCAGATTGATCTGCGGCTGGCCTCGGTTTCTCCGCGCCCGCCGCGCACTTTAGTTTATTTTAATCATTGGCCGCAGATCAATCCGCGGCTGGCTGGCTTGACCTTCTCAATTTTCGGGCTGCACGTCGATTCTCGTGTCGTGACGTCGGTTCTCGCCGACAGGCTTATATTTTGCAGTCCGGGAATTACTGGGAGATGTGCCACATCATCCGGAAATGCACAAATTGGACAGCCTTGTTGTCACGTCGGTTTCGGTTGTAAATCGTCGCGGTGGCGTCGAATGTCCGCACTCGTCCATCCTTTGCTCTCGCAGGCCGGTTCATTTTCCGAATTTGACCTCCTGTCAGAATTAGTATACAAAGTGCAAAATTTGGGTGTCTACAAGTTGATAGTAGGAAAGGAAAATCCAAGCTAAGTATGATAGAAGATCGAAGAACTTGCATTTCAAGAGGTAATAAAATTATGTTATAATTTTAGTTTATGTTCTTGTGTTCTTGAATAGAATTTATGATATAGTGCATATGTAGGTTTATGATTTTGTAATTTGATGTTATTAAGTTGTAGAACATGGTGGCCTAGCTAATTAATGCTTGTGGCATCAAGTTTTACCAATTAGGTCAAAGATTTATAAAATAATGTTTGTGCAGTCTACTGTTTAGTGATTTTTGTGCATTTATGTTGGGAATCATAAATGAAAATTGTAGAGGGGGAAATTCTGATGAGAATGGAGTCAAGAATCACCCAAAAATATTTTGTTATGAAAGAGTTATGGCTGTTTTAGTGAACGAGGTTACTGCAGAAAATAAATCTGCTAATGAACAGTAAAAAGTGGGTTGTCCGGAACGTTTTGAGCTTGAGAATTTTGGGGTTCGTGCCATTTATACGGGTGGATAAACCATGTTATACATAGGTTACTGTCCAAAGATGAGCCGATTCCGAGTTGATATAAATTAGTTATGTATTAAATAAGTTTTGAAATCAGTTTTCATAATAGTCAAAAATACGAAGTTAGATTCATGTTTAAAGGCTAGTTAAGGTGAACTAGAGTAAGAGTCATGCGATGACTAATTTATATGTCTATCTTATAAATTATATAGGTTGAACAAAAGACGCAGAATTAGCGTAAACGGTAGAGACGAAACAGGCAAGTCTTCTAACTTGTATAAATGTTGTATGTATGCAAGTTTTCTATTACCTATCTTGGGCAAGTCGTCTTACTCTCACTTGCACTCCGTGGCAACGTGTTTATAAATTGTGGTATTTCATTTGCTATATGAAGTTCATTGTATGATATGAAGTGATTTGTGAAAATGAGTTATTTGCCATTTGATTTAGCTTAACTCGATTTGTGAGTTATTCCAGTCGGAGCGTTTATTGTTGAAATATTGAATTGTTATAATTCTTTATTTGTGAAAGTTGATTGTGCGAAACCAAATTATTTTGGGGCAGAATCTGCATGTTAGAACTGAGTTAAAGTTGTTTGTGCAATCACTTGCTTTTTTAACTGTTAGCATGTTAGTAATTGAGTTGAACAACTCCTTTGTATGGGCAGAGGTTTAATATGTGTTAGGAAACCGATCTAGCTCACTGATAAACCGTTAATACAGTGTTGTGGTATCGCCGAAATGGTACACAATGTGATATAGTTATGGCAGTGTTGATGAGACGGTGAACTAATGCATAATTTCTTAGGCGGGGAACCACTCAGTTCACTATATTGTTAATTTTGTTGAAAACTCGTGTTGTACTGTTCTTATATATATCTTGAGAAGGTGATCCTTTTCGCATATGTATATCTGTTAGACTAGTTGAGCTATTTTAAGCTCATTCTTGCAGATTTTCTTTTAAATTTGTAGCTAAGGAAGTATTACCAGAAGAGTCTGGCAGTAAAGAAAAGCTTAAAGAAGAAATGCATTTTTATTATTGTCTTCTTTTGTGATGTAAAGTTGTAATGACTTTGGTATATGAATAAAAGATTATTGTTGTGGGTTAATATTGTGTTATGCCCTTATGGAAGATGTGCGATCCAGGGATAAAGATGATGAATTTGATGTAATGTCTGTAATAGACTAGGTAAACCAATATAATTATTGGTAGATGTTAAGAAAGATGATGTTTTGTACGTACAAGGTCCGCTTCGGAGAGGGGGCGGATTTTGGGGGCGTCACATTTGGTATTAAAGCATTAGGTTATAGCTCTAGGGTAAGAGTACCTTAGGATATAGCCTGAGAAAAAATTATTGGAGATAGTAAAGAAGTAAACTCATAAAGAGTTGTAAGTTATAAAATATGGATTAAGAAAATTCATATTAAGTGCAGAGAAGGTTAGAGATAATTATACTGTAATTTCGAGGACAAAATTCTTATAAGTAGGGTGAATGTAATATCACGAATATTTATAAGGCTTATAAATACGATCTTATGTGATTAATAAAGGTTAATTTAGTGACCTAATCTATGTGTTATGTGATTTAATAAGTAGTGGTGTTTTGTATAAGAAAAATATTTTTTCGAGAAATAACGCAAAAGTACTATTCATAAAATGTAGAAAATGCTTAGTATTTATACGGGTATAAATACGAAAAGTACGATTCATAAAAATTACTATTCATTTATACGAAAGTCAAAGTTGGAGATTAGTTCGATTATTTGCTAATGAAGAAGAGAAAACCAAATTGGCTAGGAAGACCTTGGTTGACTAAATGAAGTGGAGAAAACCAAATTTGCTAGGTAAACCTCTTCACTTGATTGATTTTGAACCTAAAGACCATTTTACCCTAAGTCTTACATTTGCTATAAATAGAGACCTCATAATTCATTAATTTCTTACCAATTCACAAAGGTAGAGTAAGAGAAGATTGAGAATCATAAGTAAGAATACTTGTTAGTTGATAGTAGGAAAGGAAAATCCAAGCTAAGTATGATAGAAGATCGAAGAGCTTGCATTTCAAGAGGTAATAAAATTATGTTATAATTTTAGTTTATGTTCTTGTGTTCTTGAATAGAATTCATGATATAGTGCATATGTAGGTTTATGATTTTGTAATTTGATGTTATTAAGTTGTAGAACATGGTGGCCTAGCTAATTAATGCTTGTGGCATCAAGTTTTACCAAATTAGGTCAAAGATTTATTAAAATAATGTTTGTGCAGTCCACTGTTTAGTGATTTTTGTGCATTTATGTTGGGAATCATAAATGAAAATTGTAGAGGGGGAAATTCTGATGAGAATGGAGTCAAGAATCACCCAAAAATATTTTGTTATGAAAGAGTTATGGCTGTTTTAGTGAGCGAGGTTACTGCAGAAAATAAATCTGCTAATGAACAGTAAAAAGTGGGTTGTCCGGAACGTTTTGAGCTTGAGAATTTTGGGGTTCGTGCCATTTATACGGGTGGATAAACCATGTTATACATAGGTTACTGTCCAAAGATGAGCCGATTCTGAGTTGATATAAATTAGTTATGTATTAAATAAGTTTTGAAATCAGTTTTCGTAATAGTCAAAAATACGAAGTTAGATTCATGTTTAAAGGCTAGTTAAGGTGAACTAGAGTAAGAGTCATGCGATGACTAATTTATATGTCTATCTCATAAATTATATAGGTTGAACAAAAGACGCAGAATTAGCATAAACGGTAGAGACGAAACAGGGAAGTCTTCTAACTTGTATAAATGTTATATGTATGCAAGTTTTCTATTACCTATCTTGGGCAAGTCGTCTTACTCTCACTTGCACTCCGTGCAACGTGTTTATAAATTGTGGTATTTCATTTGCTATATGAAGTTCATTGTATGATATGAAGTGATTTGTGAAAATGAGTTATTTGCCATTTGATTCAGCTTAACTCGATTTGTGAGTTATTCCAGTCGGAGCGTTTATTGTTGAAATATTGAATTGTTATAATTCTTTATTTGTGAAAGTTGATTGTGCGAAACCAAATTATTTTGGGGCAGAATCTGCATGTTAGAACTGAGTTAAAGTTGTTTGTGCAATCACTTGCTTTTTTAACTGTTAGCATGTTAGTAATTGATTTGAACAACTCCTTTGTATGGGCAGAGGTTTAATATGTGTTAGGAAACCGATCTAGCTCACTGATAAACCGTTAATACAGTGTTGTGGTATCGCCGAAATGGTACACAATGTGATATAGTTATGGCAGTGTTGATGAGACGGTGAACTAATGCATAATTTCTTAGGCGGGGAACCACTCAGTTCACTATATTGTTAATTTTGTTGAAAACTCGTGTTGTACTGTTCTTATATATATCTTGAGAAGGTGATCCTTTTCGCATATGTATATCTGTTAGACTTGTTGAGCTATTTTAAGCTCATTCTTGCAGATATTCTTTTAAATTTGTAGCTAAGGAAGTATTACCAGAAGAGTCTGGCAGTAAAGAAAAGCTTAAAGAAGAAATGCATTTTTATTATTGTCTTCTTTTGTGATGTAAAGTTGTAATGACTTTGGTAAATGAATAAAAGATTATTGTTGTGGGTTAATATTGTGTTATGCCCTTATGGAAGATGTGCGATCCAGGGATAAAGATGATGAATTTGATTTAATGTCTGTAATAGACTAGGTAAACCAATAGAATTATTGGTAAATGTTAAGAAAGATGATGTTTTGTACGTACAAGGTCCGCTGCGGAGAGGGGGCGGATTTTGGGGGCGTCACATTTGGTATTAAAGCATTAGGTTATAGCTCTAGGGTAAGAGTACCTTAGGATATAGCCTGAGAAAAAATTATTGGAGATAGTAAAGAAGTAAACTCATAAAGAGTTGTAAGTGATAAAATATGGATTAAGAAAATTCATATTAAGTGCAGAGAAGGTTAGAGATAATTATACTGTAATTTCGAGGACAAAATTCTTATTAGTAGGGTGAATGTAATATCTCGAATATTTATGAGGCTTATAAATACGATCTTATGTGATTAATAAAGGTTAATTTAGTGACCTAATCTATGTGTTATGTGATTTAATAAGTAGTGGTGTTTTGTATAAGAAAAATATTTTTTCGAGAAATAACGCAAAAGCACTATTCATAAAACGTAGAAAATGCTTAGTATTTATACGGGTATAAATACGAAAAGTACTATTCATACAAAAATACTATTCATTTATACGAAAGTCAAACTTGGAGATTAATTAGATTATTTGCTAATGAAGAAGAGAAAACCAAATTGGCTAGGAAGACCTTGGTTGACTAAATGAAGTGGAGAAAACCAAATTTGCTAGGTAAACCTCTTCACTTGATTGATTTTGAACCTAAAGACCATTTTACCCTAAGTCTTACATTTGCTATAAATAGAGACCTCATAATTCATTAATTTCTTACCAATTCACAAAGGTAGAGTAAGAGAAGATTGAGAATCATAAGTAAGAATACTTGTTAGTTGATAGTAGGAAAGGAAAATCCAAGCTAAGTATGATAGAAGATCGAAGAGCTTGCATTTCAAGAGGTAATAAAATTATGTTATAATTTTAGTTTATGTTCTTGTGTTCTTGAATAGAATTCATGATATAGTGCATATGTAGGTTTATGATTTTGTAATTTGATGTTATTAAGTTGTAGAACATGGTGGCCTAGCTAATTAATGCTTGTGGCATCAAGTTTTACCAATTAGGTCAAAGATTTATAAAATAATGTTTGTGCAGTCCACTGTTTAGTGATTTTTGTGCATTTATGTTGGGAATCATAAATGAAAATTGTAGAGGGGGAAATTCTGATGAGAATGGAGTCAAGAATCACCCAAAAATATTTTGTTATGAAAGAGTTATGGCTGTTTTAGTGAGCGAGGTTACTGCAGAAAATAAATCTGCTAATGAACAGTAAAAAGTGGGTTGTCCGGAACGTTTTGAGCTTGAGAATTTTGGGGTTCGTGCCATTTATACGGGTGGATAAACCATGTTATACATAGGTTACTGTCCAAAGATGAGCCGATTCCGAGTTGATATAAATTAGTTATGTATTAAATAAGTTTTGAAATCAGTTTTCGTAATAGTCAAAAATACGAAGTTAGATTCATGTTTAAAGGCTAGTTAAGGTGAACTAGAGTAAGAGTCATGCGATGACTAATTTATATGTCTATCTCATAAATTATATAGGTTGAACAAAAGACGCAGAATTAGCGTAAACGGTAGAGACGAAACAGGCAAGTCTTCTAACTTGTATAAATGTTGTATGTATGCAAGTTTTCTATTACCTATCTTGGGCAAGTCGTCTTACTCTCACTTGCACTCCGTGCAACGTGTTTATAAATTGTGGTATTTCATTTGCTATATGAAGTTCATTGTATGATATGAAGTGATTTGTGAAAATGAGTTATTTGCCATTTGATTTAGCTTAACTCGATTTGTGAGTTATTCCAGTCGGAGCGTTTATTGTTGAAATATTGAATTGTTATAATTCTTTATTTGTGAAAGTTGATTGTGCGAAACCAAATTGTTTTGGGGCGGAATCTGCATGTTAGAACTGAGTTAAAGTTGTTTATGCAATCACTTGCTTTTTTAAATGTTAACATGTTAGTAATTGAGTTGAACAACTCCTTTGTATGGGCAGAGGTTTAATATGTGTTAGGAAACCGATCTAGCTCACTGATAAATCGTTAATACAGTGTTGTGGTATTGCCGAAATGGTACACAATGTGATATAGTTATGGCAGTGTTGATGAGACGGTGAACTAATGCATAATTTCTTAGGCGGGGAACCACTCAGTTCACTATATTGTTAATTTTGTTGAAAACTCGTGTTGTACTGTTCTTATATATATCTTGAGAAGGTGATTCTTTTCGCATATGTATATCTGTTAGACTTGTTGAGCTATTTTAAGCTCATTCTTGCAAATATTCTTTTAAATGTGCAGCCAAGGAAGTATTACCAGAAAAGTCTGGTTGTAAAGAAAAGGTTAAAGAAGAAATGCATTTTATTATTGTCTTTTTTTGTGATATAAAGTTGTAATGACTTTGGTATATGAATAAAAGATTATTATTGTGGGTTAATATTATGTTATGCCCTAATGGAAGATGTGCGATCCAGGGATGAATTTAATGTAGTGTCTATAATAGACTAGGTAAACCAATAGAATTATTAGTAGATGTTAAGAAAGATGAACGCACAAGGTCCGCTGCGGAGAGGGGGCCGATTTTGGGGGCGTCACAATAACTGTGAAAAACTGGGGCACATTGCTCCTCAATGCCCCAAAGGAAGGAAGGCTCGATGCTTCTCATGTGGAGCATCAGATCATCAGATTAAGGATCGTTCGAAGAGGAAAGGTGATGCAGCCAGTGGCAACTGGAACAACAACAACCACAACAATAGCAAGCTGACCATTGGAGGACCAGCTAATCAAGGAAACCGACAGATGGCACGCACATTCAACATGACCGTGCAGGATGCGGCGGAGGCGAAGGACGTAGTGTCAGGTATTATCCCGATCAATACTATCAATGCCTAGGTGCTATTCGATTCGGGTGCTACTTGCTCTTTTGTTTCGGAAGAATTTGCTAAATGATTAGGTGTACCTCGTGAAAAACTAGAGGATCCTATAAACGTAGAAGTAGCCAATCAAGCGATTATTCCCGTAGACTACATTCATAGGAACTGTTGTGTCGATTTAAGAGGTGTTAAGCTTAGCATGAATTTGATACTGATTCGTTTAGGAGAATTCGATGTGATTCTTGGGATGAATTAGTTATCAAACCACGGGGCGGTAATTGACTGTCGAAGGAAGTGCATACACTTGAAGACTTGTATTTTATGGTAGTAAATCGTCGAGATAATCTTGTTGTCTGACGATGATGCAAGCAAAGAGAATGCTAAGAAAAGGTTGCATGGGTTACTTGGCTCATGTGGTTTACACTCGAAGAGTAGCGGGTGAACTGTGCCAGATACCCGTGGTAAGGGAATTCCCCGACGTTTTCCCAGAGGAATTACCGGGTTTGCCGCCGAATGGAGAAGTAGAATTTGTAATCGACTTGGTATCGGGAACAACACCAATATCCAAGGCACCGTATCGAATGGCTCCGGTAGAGATGAAGGAATTGATGGTTCAACTGCAGGAACTACTGGACAAAGGTTATATTCGACCGATCGTGTCACCTTAGGGAGCGCCAGTTCTGTTCGTGAAAAAGAAAGATGGATCGTTAAGGCTTTGTATCGACTACAAGGAGTTGAACAAGGTTACTATTAAGAACAAGTATCCGTTGCCCAGAATATTTAGATTTCTAGAAGACCTACTTTATTTGGGCTCAAGTTTGGGCCAC
This sequence comes from Aralia elata, assembly GCA_034770075.1. Lineage (NCBI taxonomy): Eukaryota > Viridiplantae > Streptophyta > Magnoliopsida > Apiales > Araliaceae > Aralia > Aralia elata. The sequence continues at coordinate 63,206,080 of CM068385.1, forward strand.
TATATTAATTCATTTGGGCTCTAATTTAAATTGTTTGGGCCACTAGAATTATCATAGGTCCAACACATTAATTTTTACTTTACCCTAGTTATTTAATTAGGGTTCCTAGTCAACTCATTTTGGACTTTAAATAATTACTCATATAAGTTTAATTATCTGACCCAATTAGACTTGCTTTAATTAGGTTTTAAAAAAACTAATAAATTGAGATAATAAAATAAATCTCTTAAGTTAGTTTACTAGTATATATATTTTAAATACTAAAATTCTCAAATAAATATAACCCTTAGATTATTAAATTCTCATACCTAATATATATAATTAGGTTACAAGGCTTTCTTTTTACTTCCCTTTATATGATAAATAAATATATATACATATTTATAATATATATTTATTTAATCACATATATATTCCACATAAACCACAAAATATTTGATAAATAATTAATATATTCATTTACTTTATGACTTAAAATTTCTAGTTATTACAACAGACCCCAATCTCTCCTCGGATATAACAAAATCCTCCCTGTAGGCTGCGAAGCCCTTAGAAGAACTGAATCTCTCAATCAGGAAGTCCAACGATACAACATGTTCGACAGTAATCTCGGACAACACCACTGCTCGCCACAGGCCAATAGCGGTCATAAACTGACACCGCATGTGACCCACCTGAACCCGTGCACAAGGGCCCACCAGGGGTAAATTCTAATTGATTTATTCACAACCGGTTTAATATGGAGAACCTAAAGGGTCACACCGCAAAAGGAAAATATTTATTTAAGAAGTAAATGGCATAATGGTAATAATAAGTTAAGTGTATTTAATTTAATCTATGGAGATAGAATAAATTAAATAGCTTAATATTTATTATTTAATATTTTGGAAATATTAAATATAAATTAATAAGAGGAGTCTTATTATTATTATTACTATTACTATTATTTAATTCCTAATAGGGATTGAGAATTAATTAATAGAAGTTACTCTCCCATGAATTCCTAATTAGATTAGGAGCATTATTAATTAAAGGAGTTTAATTATAATACAAACCCTAATCCTAAATTGTTTAGGGAAGGGTTATTCCTACATCTATAAATAAGAGGGGTCTTATCATAGATTAGGGTTACACACTCTTGCATTAGATTGTGGAGAGCAATTTCTATAGAGATAGAAACTAGGGTTTTGCCAAATACCCAACTTCTTGAATACTTGTTCTTCCTTGGTGGATCACCTCTAGAGGCCAAACACTTGGGTGGTTGACGTTGATCAAAGGAAGGAATCACACCGTAGCATTCGAGGAGAACACGAAGGACTAGGAGTTGAACTTGTACCCGAGGAAGCTTCGTTCTACGAGGGTATAATTCTTATTCTCTTTCTCTTTCGTTTATATCGTTAATTGAGCACATAGATTGATCTTGGTGATGGTTTGTATAAAATTTTAAAATCTGATTTTATCGCGCTTCCGCACTATTTATGTAATTTGATTGCATGTTCGCGTTATATACAAACCTAACATAAATCAATAAAGCGGGCATACTCCTCCAGAGTCAGTGTCAGCTCCAAAGATCCAAACCGAAATACATGGCGATCTGGAATCTAGTGGGATACCATAGCCTTAACGAACCCCTCCGACAGCTAAAATGATAAAAATGACATCGAATGCCTCAAAAGTCTACCAACCGTCGACCGATCCTCAGCAGACAAATCGTCAAACCAGTGTCTCAACCTGGAGGCTATACTACCAGTGGAGTAATGATCCAAGCGAGTAACCGAAGATGAAGCCATCTGTAAAATCAGTATCAAAAGACTACACATGGGTCAATCTTATGCATTTCATATAATAAGCATACATTGCAATAAATAAAATAAATGATCATGCACAATAACATCTGTAATCCATACATGTAAAACTGCGAGTTGTACATAAAATCTTACATCATTTTCTATATACAATACATGAAAACAAGAAAATAAAAGATACAGGGAAAATGGGCATAGGCGACCAACAGCTAATCCTAGTCCACTAAATGAAATCTACGTCATCTATGAAAGCAGTGTCATCATCAAACCGACTAACTCTGGCTAAGTCATCCTGGCTAGGTGCCTCTAGGTTAAAGTTCAAATCAAGGCAGTAAAAGGACGGGGCCCCTCCCCTGGAATACCAGCAGCACTGGGGTCGGATGATGAACCAGTGCCTAAGCCAGCAGGATCACATGTATAAGCCTCCGCGGGATCTCTAACCAGCTGGCGAATGAAGAAGCATAGCTAATCCACCTGATGAGTCAAGCTAGCAATCTGGGTGTGATGACTAGGCTCACGAATATAGGCCATCCAGTCAGACATCACCACTGATCCAGGCACAAGATCTCCCAAAAAATGTGTAGCGCGGGTCTGGGCTCCAATAGTCTGAGGCCTCCACCAAACCATAAAATCCTCTGAACTGCTAGGGCCATCTGACAACAAGAACCCATCTATACCATCAATTGGTGTCTCTGCGATCTGTGCATCAACAGGCCATGACCTCCGAGGAAGAGGATGGAAAGGGATGTGGATCTCCCCTAAAATATATCGGAATGCCCGCTCCCCGAGATAAAGCTCCCAGCCTCCAAGGGTCAACATAGGAATGCGACGAGTAGATGACACAAACTCTGGGCCGGTCAGGAAACCACCCTCAAAACCTATGGACAGATGATCAGTAGTGTACGGAACCCAAACCACATCAGTGGCAGTAATCAGCTTAAGCTCGAGTCGACAGTGGGTAAAACTGTCAGAAATAGGGACCTCCTCTATGGTGGAATGGTGTCATCGACGACCCCGAGGATATGTATCCAAACTCAGGGTGGTAACTGGACGGAGGCACGAGAACCTCTCGTAAGCCCATAACTGAAAAGAACAACAACAACTACATCAGTCAAAAGGACAAAAGCAGACTGAACCTTGAAAAAATGAAGAACAAAAGAAGGCTTACCAAGAGGAAAGAGAAGAAGCCAAGCCAAGTCAAGCATCAGTCTGTCCCTCTAAGCGAAGGTGCATACCTTGGAGGAAATAGGTGAATGTGAACGACCCCAAGTCATACTCCCTGATGTGATCTACGTCTCGGATGGCACCAACTATACTAAAATGAATGTTGGAAGAGTTGTTCCCCAAGAAATAACCCCTCATAATGATCAGGAAGAGTCGACAAAGAAGCCGATCACGCTGAATGGGGTCCTTAAGAAACAGCTCGAATAAAGCTCCTCTGACAACATCGATCGCCAAAGCTCCAGAAAGAATGCTATGGGCCTTAAAGACCCTATGACGAGGAGAGAACCCCAGCAATGTACGAAAAGCAGTAGGAGAAATTATGGGCTCCAAGGCGACCCGACGACCAGAAAACTCTATGCCCGTGATATAACGCCAATCCCAAGGTGTCATCATCACCTCGCAGTCCAATAAGAGACTGGGTCTGATGGAACCATCTCTCCGACAAAAGCGCGAACATAACCCCAAGGGCAATGTCGAGGCTATAGTAAAGAAATGCTCGAAGCCCCAGGAATGAACTCGAGCCCGGTAATGATCATGAAGAGTGTCGTACAAGGAGTAAACGCTAAACTAGTTACCCTGAGGTTGTGTACCCTCCGGGACCTGCAATGTCAGGAATTCAGATAACTATTGCAAGAAACCATAATAACTCAAAGATTTTGTGAATATACCTCGTTAGCGCACAAGTACGCTGACGGATAACGACTCAGATCAAGCCCTAAAAGGTCTGGAATAACCACCCGTGTGCTAGGAAGTGAGTGACTGCGCGCAGGTGGGACAACCTCGTCAATATCCAGAAGATCCTCCTATTATTTAATTCCTAATAGGGATTGGGAATTAATTAATAGAAGTACTCTCACATGTATTCTTAAGTGGATTAGGAGCATAATTAATTAAAGGAGTTTAATTATAATAGAAACCCTAATCCTAAATAGTTTAGGGAAGGGTTATTCCTACATCTATAAATAAGAGGAGTCTTATCATAGATTAGAGTTACACACTCTTGCATTAGATTGTGGAGAGTACTTGCAATTTCTATAGAGATAGAAACTAGGGTTTTGCCAACACCCAACTTCTTGAATACCTATTCTTCCTTGGTAGATCACCTCTAGAGGCCAACACTTGGGTGGCTAAAGTTGATCAAAGGAAGGAATCTCATCGGTAGAATTCGAGGAGAACACAAAGGACTAGGAGTTGAACTTGTACCCGAGGAAGCTTTGATCTACGAGGGTATAATTCTCATTCTCTTTCTCTTTCATTTAATTGATAATTGAACACAAGGATAGATCATGGTGATGGTTTGTATTAAAATTTTAAAATCCGTTTTATCACGCTTCCTCCCTATTTGTGTAATTAGATTACATGCTTGCGTAATATACAAACCTAACAGTGGTATCAGAGCCTAATTCTTGTGTTAATTATTGATTGTGACGATTACATGTATGAATTGATATGCGATACAAATAAATTTTGGGCTGAAAAAAATTTTCTGATTCTGCGTCGCGGCGCGGCCGCGTTGCTTCAGTTCATTCTAAAGCGCGGTCGCGCCTGAATCCAGAAAACGTTTCTGGGGGTGCAGCGCGGCCGTGCCGCTCTTAGTTCAATTTGGAGCGCGGCCGCGCCGGTATGTAGAGTTTGAAATTTTTTTGTTTTTCTCAATTAACATAAATGGTTTATTTAATTGATAAAAACTTAAAATAAAGTTGTTTATTTTATCTGGAATAGGATTTCAGATTGCTAAAATTAAAGGAGTTTAATTTGGATTTGGTTTTTGATTAAAATAAAAGAGTTTATTTTGTTTCAAAACTAAATATTAGCAAAACTTTTGCCCATTAATTGATATCAATGCATATATAGAATGGTTTTATTATTCATGAGATGAATGTTATTTATTGATGCATATGGAGATATGTATGATAATAAATAGGGATTGATTATGGACTATTGACCAATGTGTGACTGGATTTATTTTAGAGGATACTTGAATGTATGAGTTTTTATAAATGGGGTCTGCGTACCTCGTCTTCTCTAATTTTTCTTAATGTAAATTCTATCTCCCTCCTATGTACTTCCCTTTGATTGCTGATCAAGGTTTCTATTTATTGTAAATAGTTTATGTAATAGGACTAGTTAGAATTAATTTTGAAGAATTGGAGACAAAGGAGCAAGGAGCGCTTGAAGACCCGTTTGAAATGGAGCCTGGGTTTAAATGTAATAGTTATATTTAAATTTAATTCTTGCACCCTAGGTTTGACCTTTTGGTTCACTTGGTGGCTCTAGTGAACCAAACTAGAAAAAAAGTCCACAATCAATCCGGGTAGAATATAGTATTCTATATGTGCATGTTTACTATATATATATATATATATATATATATATATATATATATTATACAACATGCTTCGCATGTTAAATAATATGACGCGTATTTTATATATATATGTGCATGCGTGCTAAACAAGATGTGTGACGCCCCCAAATTCGGGTTACCAACTACCCGGATCTGGTCATCACAATCCAATACAAACATTCACCTCTAACAATATATGGTAACTAAATGCGGAATATAATAAACATACGTTGTTCATTACAAAGGTGTTACTAGTCCCAGAATACATTAACCTTAAACACATACACAAATCCATACCCTAAATAACTATCAGGGTTTAAATTACATTAACAGAAATTAACTGCACATAAATTTAGAATCTGCTACATGAAGTCTATCACTTCATCTTTTCTTTCCCTTTGTTCTTCCCTGACGTCTCGGGTCTAGCTGCAATGAAGTCATGATATAGCAAGGATGAGCAACGAGTTTGCTCAGCAAGTTTAAAGTACAACAATAAAGATATATCATGATGAAGGGAATATAGACTGAGAATTCAACAAATATCAGAAGCAAGAACATTAATTGCTTTTAGAACAAGAGATAGTCAAATAGACTTTGAACAATAACTTCCAAAGGAGTCAATAGCTAGTTGACCCTCTGGTTACTGGCTACAGAATAAGTACTTGAGGGGATCAACCTCGCGTACGCTATGTGTATGCATAACATTTAATTCCGCTAGTTGTACCTTATATCCGGTACTTGGGGTACTCCCCTATAATAAAAGGAGTGTCCATACAGTCTAAGAATCCTTACCATCGATTGGTTCGGATAGCTTTTATAAATTCTTACATACGTGCCTGACCGAGACAAGGGTTCAGACTTAATCATAAATAGTTCGTGAATCTCATAACTTAAATAAATATACGAATTCAAATGCACGAGTGCGAATATCAATGAATACATAGATGTGGAATAATTTTAAGGTAATTAGACCACTTAAGGCATGCTTGGAGATAAGATTCAAGCTTAAAATAACTTGCAACAATATATACCTTTTTGCACGAATTAAAAATAATGCATAAGGTTTAGAAACTTGCTCAATGTAAAAGTTGAGTAAAATAGAACTTGCATTCAATATACTGAAAGAATGAAGTTAGGGAACTTGCATGTTTGCTCAGCTACAGATAAAATTTAGCTTTAACTAATTGATCTTGAGTGACCTATCATTGGATAAAATCGATTTATCAATTAATATGGCATAGTTGTATATTGGCACACCTTACTATACCATTTATTTGGCAGATAGACAATTTACCAATTACATTTAATTACTATCTAATCATTAGCTAAACAGAATTTAATTTAATGGCCTCTAGCTATTATTTAAAAATAAATAATAGTTAATCATGGTTACCTATTATTTGAGTACTCAACTATTCCCCTTATTTGTCTCTAAATATGGGTTAATAATCCTTATTTATTATTTATAAAATAAATAATAAATTTATTTTTGTTTAAAGACAACAGAAAAACCATTGATCACTTATTTAGTTTACTCTTAATTACTATTACCTTAGGGGTAATTGAGTAATTATTAATCTTGTTCCTTACTTAACATTAATTAAATACTTAATGTATTAATTCTACACATGCTTAATTATTATTTAATATTAGTTAAATAATCCTTAAGTATTTATTATTCTTATTCAGGCCAAAAGTAAATAATCAACTTATTAATCTCCCTCATACTTAATCATTATTTCATTAATGATTAAGTAGTTTGTTATCACTTATTAGCTTTATTCATACCCAATTATTATTAGTTAATAATTAGATATTTATTATCTTTATTTTATTATTATTAAATAATAAATAATTATTTTATTACTATTATTCATACCTAATTATTAATAAATATTTATTATCCTTATTTATTATTTATTGATAAATAATAAATAATTAATTTACTCATTTATTCATATTTAATTATTATTTAATATCGATCAAACAATAATTAAATATTTATTATCTTTATTTATTATTATATTGATAAATAATAAATAATTACTTTATTAATTTTATTCATACCTAATTATTAATTAAATAATAATTAAATATTTATTATCTTTATTTATTATTTAGTGATAAATAATAAATAATTAATTGATTAACTTTATTCATACATAATTATTTTTCAACAACAATAATTACATATTAATTATCTTTATTTATTATTTATTGGTAAATAATAAATAATTAATTTATTAATTTTATTAGTTTAGTTAAAATAACTAGTTAATTCCCCAAGTGCATTAATTGCTCAATTTAATGACCAACAGTTTAGCCAAATGTTACCACCCCTTGTCAGTTGTTTTTTTTTTGAACAACTTAAATAAGTTACACAACCATTCCTTAATTGGTTTAATTGTTGTATTTTCTTAAAAGATTTTACAAGATGCTGCTATATAATGGATTCCCACACCATCACATTCAACAGTCAACACCTGCTCAAGTTTATCAACCGTATGTGTACCAACACTATCATACAAACAGACAACACTATCATACAATCAACAAAAACTGACTTAGGCATTAAACCAAACACCTACTGGGCATTACAAATTCGACATTGGCCTAGTCCTATTATGTTCAAGGCTGCCGAACCTTATGGTTCTTAACGTACAGAGCCTCAACAACACAACACATAATATAACAAATCATGAAATTTATACAAGCTGCACGGGCCGCTTAATTCACAAAATTTATACAACCAAATACTTACAAACTGGTTCCTACAGACATTACAACAAACAGTTGGTGGGCGACTCAAATATCCTTCAAAATAGGCAACACAGATTATTCCCACATCCACAATCATCCTTGTACCTCCTAGCCTTTCATGGCTTCCTATACACAGACTTCCCCAAATCAAACAAAACAACAGAAATCCAGTAAACGAACAAGGAGATAACACACGGCAATATAGCCCAAAAACAGAAAGAGAATTAAAATCCTATTACAGCTACTGGGTACTAGCAAGACCACTTATACCTTCGCGTTTGGCCGGCACAATGGTGACTCCTAGCCGCTGCTCTCCTCCTCCTCCCGAAATAGAACACCAAGCCGGCGGACATCCACCCGTTAGCCCCCCCTCGATCAGTCAATTAGCTGACTAGCGATGGGGTTCTCCCTGCCTCTCTCTCTCTATCTCGGACCCTCTAGGTTAGACTCACCAGAAATCGGCAGCTTTGGGTTCCAATTTATAGAACCGGGTTTGTCCAATTCGCCGGTCAATACCCCATTGGACAACCTAGTGACCAGCGGGTAGAGGGAGATAGTGGTCGATGTCAACACCAACCCATCCGAGCCCAGCTGTCGTCAGTTCCTAAGCCGTGTGGTCCCGTCGGTCGAATCGCCGATCGTTTGAACCCGTTGGTCCGATCGTCGAGCGCTCGGTCGTTGCCCTGTTCCCAGTCGTGCCGCCGGTCCCCTCACGCTATCGTGCTGTCACGCCGGTTCCCCACACACGCCGACCTGTCACGCCCATTCCCCTCTCCCTTTGCTCCGTTCGATTTGAGAGGCTAGTTTGATTTGAGGGGTTAGGTCTGGATAGGCTTTCTTCCCTGTTTGTCTGAATTGAGGGTCTAGGCTTAGGAGTGTTTTCTTTGATCAGTTTATCCCAATTAAGCTGCCGATAGATTGCTTCAACAAGAAACGGATCCAACCCAATTTGATAGACCCGGTCCATTTCCAATACTTAACCCGGCTGGACATTTATTTAACTGGCCAAAAGAATTGGGCTTAGCCCAATTGACTTAATGACTAGGATCCGGTCGGGCTGAGAAGAAATTGGGCTCACCCAATAGTTGGATCGACAAAATAATTGGGAGGGCAGCCCAACAAGAATGATAAGGGCATTGGGCCATTCGAAATAAAAGAAACGGGCCATCCTAGATAAAAGGAAAGTGACCCAAATTAAATTAACCACCTTATATTTCTAATATTTTAAATTAAATAACTAATCCCAATTAATATTTATTTTAACCATAATTCTTTATTCGAATTATTTAATCCGATAATGAAATTATTAATTAATTTTCTTCCCAATTTCCTTGCAATTAATTTCTTAGGGTTTAATCACTAATTTACTCAGACTATTAGTGAGCCCCTTTAATGCAAAGGAAATTATTGGACCGTATATTTATATAATTAAATAATAATACCTACATGGATCCAATTCAATTCGAAAAATTATGTACAAATGAATTTTATTAATCAAAATAAATTTGATACAATGTTTAAAAATTCCTGGACATTACATCCTCTCCCCCTTATAAAAATTCCGTCCTCGGAATTTCAATCTAAGGTTACTCAAATAACTGGGGGTAATTTGCTCTCATCTTCTCTTCGAGTTCCCACGTAGCTTCTTCCACCGCGTGGTTTCTCCAGAGAACTTTAACAGAGTGAATGATTTTATTCCTCAGCTTCTGCTCTTTTCTATCCAGTATTTGAACAGGAATTTCCTCGTATGACAAGTCCTTCTCGACTTGAATTGGCTCATAGGAAATGACGTGCTTGTAGTATGGCTTATATGGACGTAACACCGATACATGAAACACGTTGTGAATGTGCTCAAGTTCAGGAGGTAGTGCTACCTCGTACGCCACTTCACCTATTCTCCTTAATATTTCAAAAGGTCCTATGAACCTAGGGCTCAGCTTGCCCTTCTTCCCAAAACGGATCTTCCCTTTCTAGGGAGATACCTTCAGAAACACAAAGCTTCCGACTTTAAAGTCTCGTTTCTGACGATGTAAGTCAGCATACTTCTTCTGGCGATCCTGGGATGCTACTAACCGCTGTCTTATTACTTTAATAATTTCCACGGTTTGTTGTACCAATTCTGGTCCCAACAATCTCCGTTCACCTACTTCATCCCAACACAACGGTGTTCGACACTTCCTTCCATACAACGCTTCGTACGGTGGCATACCAATGCTAGCATGGTAACTATTGTTGTAGGCGAACTGTACTAGTGGCAAGTGATCGTCCCAGCTGCCACTTAAGTCCATCACAACTGCCCGGAGCATGTCCTCTAGAGTCTGAATTGTTCGCTCACTCTGACCATCAGTCTGAGGATGGTACACCGTACTCATTCTCAACTGTGTTCCCATTCTTTCCTGTAGGCTTCTCCAAAAATTCGACGTGAAGCACGGATCTCTGTCAGACACAATAGATACCGGCACCCCATGTCGTGATATTATTTCCTTCACGTAGAGCTTCGCTAATTGCTCCAATTTGTACCTGATCTTGATCGGTAGAAAATGGGCAGACTTGGTCAAACGATCTACGATTACCCAGATAGCGTCTAGACCCTTTTGAGTGGTTGGAAGTCCTACCACAAAATCCATTGTGATGTGCTCCCACTTCCATTCTGGAATCTCCAAGGGTTGCAATAATCCGCTCGGCCGCTGGTGCTCTGCCTTGATCCTTTGACAAGTTAAACACCGGCTGACGAATTCTGCAACTTTCCCCTTCAGATGCGGCCACCAATAATGCTGACGAAGATCTTGATACATCTTGGTGCTACCTGGATGTACCGAGAATCTCGTATTATGGGCCTTCTGTAATATCTCTTCCCTTAGGTCTGGTACGTACGGTACCCAGACCCTTCCCTCGAACCTCAGCAATCCTGTGTTATCAATCTTGTACTTCAACATTTTTCCCTCCGATAGCTGCTTCTTAATGTCAATGCATTCCTCGTCAAATTCTTGAGCCTCCTTTATCTTATCCAGTAGAGTCGGACCTACTGTCACGGTAAACAATTTTTCGTCTGCCTCCATTGGATACCTAACCTCCAGTTCCAGACGTTCAAAGTCCTTTATCAATTCTTCTTGAACTGTCAGCTGCATCAATTTCACCTTGCCCTTTCTGCTTAAGGCATCAGCCACTACATTTGCTTTGCCTGGATGGTACAGAATTTCACAGTCGTAATCTTTGATCAATTCCAACCATCGGCGCTGCCTCATGTTTAGCTCCTTCTGAGTGAAGATATATTTTAGATTTTTGTGATCCGTATATATCTCGCACTTCTCCCCGTATAGGTAGTGCCTCCAAATCTTCAAAGCGAAAACTACCGCTGCTAATTCCAGGTCATGAGTCGGGTACCCCTTCTCATAGTCCTTCAGCTGACGTGATGCGTACGCCACGACCTTGCCGTGCTGCATCAGCACACAGCCAAGACCTTTGTGTGATGCATCGATATACACTACAAAACCCCCAGTGTTGTCTGGTAAGGTCAACACCGGTGCTCGGCTAAGTCTCTTCTTCAATTCCATGAAACTTTCCTCGCATTTCTCCGACCAAACGAACTTAACTGTTTTTCTGGTGAGATTGGTCAATGGTGATGCTACCTTTGAAAAATCCTGGATGAATCTCCGATAGTATCCCGCTAATCCCAAGAAGCTCCGGATCTCTGTCGGCGTCTTCGGCTGCTCCCAATTGATAACCGCTTCTACTTTTGCTGGGTCCACCGAAACACCATTTTTGTCGATGACGTGACCCATAAACTGTACCCTCTGCAACCAAAACTCACACTTAGAAAACTTCGCGTACAACTTCTCCCTCCTGAGGGCCTCTAACACAATCCTTAAATGTTCAGCATGTTCCTCCTCTGTCTCCGAATACACTAAGATGTCATCGATGAATACGACTACGAACTTGTCCAAGTACTGCTTGAACACTCTATTCATCATATCCATGAATGCTGCTGGTGCATTCGTCAATCCAAATGACATTACCAGAAACTCGAAGTGCCCATAACGAGTCCTGAATGCAGTCTTCGGGATATCTTCCTGCCTCACCTTCAGCTGATGATAGCCTGTTCTTAGGTCGATTTTTGAAAAGTATTTCGCTCCCTTAAGTTGATCAAACAGATCGTCAATTCTAGGAAGCGAATACCTATTCTTAATCGTAACTTTGTTCAACTCCCGATAGTCGATACAAAGCCTCATAGAACCATCCTTCTTCTTTACAAACAGAACTGGCGCTCCCCATGGGGACACACTCGGTCTGATATAACCCTTGTCTAACAGTTCCTGCAGTTGAACCATCAACTCTTTCATTTCTACAGGTGCCATCCGATACGGCGGCTTTGATATTGGTGCGGTTCCCGGTACCAAATCGATAACGAACTCAATTTCCCTGTCCGGTGGAAGTCCCGGAAGCTCTTCGGGGAAGACATCGGTGAAATCCTTCACGATTGGTATTTGACTTATCTCACCCCCGACCTGGCGAGTATCAATCACATGGGCCAAATAACACACGCAACCTTTCTTAAGCAATCTCCTTGTTTGCATCATAGTAAGACAACAAGATTGTCTTGGTGACTTACTACCGTAAAATACCACCTTCGACTTATTAGGAGTCTTCAAGTGTACGCATTTCTTCTTACAGTCAATAACTGCTCCGTGAATTGATAGCCAATCCATTCCCAGGATTACATCAAACTCTCCCAGCCGAATTGGTATCAAATTCACATTGAGCTTAAATCCTCACAATTCAGCACAATAATTCCTATGAATGCATTCTACGGGGATAATTTCCTTGTTTGCTACTTCTACGTTCATAGGGTGTTCTAACTTTTCACGAGGTAAATTTAACTGACTAGCAAATTCTTCGGAAACAAAAGAGCAAGTAGCACCCGAATCAAATAGCACATATGCATTTATATCATTGATTGGGATGATACCTGACACCACGTCTTTGGATTCCATTGCATCCTGAACAGTCATGTTGAACGTGCGTGCCATCGGCCTATTGGCTTGACTGGCGGGTGCCCCGTAGCTCGGCCGGTTGCTGTTTCCACTGTTGTTGTTGCTCCTGTTGCCACTCCCGACATCGCCCTTCCTCTTCGGGCAGTCCTTAATCTGGTGGTCGGGTGATCCACAAGAGAAACATCCTACTTTCTGTTTGTTCGGACATTGAGGAGCCATGTGCCCCGGTTGTCCACACCGGTAACAAACACTTTTCCCTTTCATGCATTCCCAGTGTGGTTTTTCCCACAATTGCTACACCTGCCAGTTTTCTTCATCTTCCCGTCAGATTGGTTTCCTCCGGATTTATTGCTCTCGAACGATTGGCTTTCATTCCATTTGCGCTTATTGGGGTTGCTGCCTCCGCTGCTCCCTACCCTGGCAGCCTCCTGGTTCTTCTTTCTGTCTTGATTAAATCGGGCTACTGCTTCATTGCCCCCTTCCGCAATGATAGCCCTTTCCAGCAGTTCCGAGAAGTTCTTAAGCTTCAATATCGCAACTGACTTCTGTACCCACGGTTTCAGTCCTAACTCAAACCTTCTTGCCTTCCTGGCCTCGGTGTCCACCTGATGTGGGGCAAATCGGGCCAATTCATTGAATTTTGCCACGTACTCGGCGACAGTCATATTCCCTTGTTTAAGTTCGAGGAACTTAACTTCCAGGTCCTGCTGTGTATTCTCTGGAAAGTAATTTTTGAAGAACAATTCTTTAAATCTTTCCCATGGAATGACTCCCTCACCTGCTCGACCCCTATTGGCCTTCCACCAGTAGTTCGCCTCACCCTTCAGTATGAACGTGGCGAATCCTGTCTTTTGTTCCTCGGCCACCCGTGCGACCTCGAAGACCTTCTCTATCTCTTTTATCCAGGTCTGTGCTTTTATTGGGTTAAGAGTTCCCTTGAACTCGGGTGGTCCAACCAATTTGAAATCTTTAAAATTTGCCAGATGATGCACTGGCTCGGCTGCTGCTTGGGTCCCTCCAGGTGGCGGTCTTGATTGCATAGCTTCTGCCAGCATTTCTGCGAACATTCTCATTGGATTAGATTGATTTCCAACCTCACTTTCTGACTCTTCAACCTGTCGGTTACGTGGTCGTCCTCTTGGCGGCATGATTTGAATTCTGGCCGACTTTTACCTATAGTTTTATATTTTACACAATATGTCATTAAAATCAGCAATCAAGGGTAAAATATCTATCAACACATTTGATTTAAGTGAAACATCTGCATTTATATTCATATACCACTGTTTTGTTACAAAGACTAAACCTGTGGCATACTTCTATAAATGCGCCACTGTGTGCCCTATCAATCATTCCCCCTGAGATAAAAGTGGGGAATCCTAACCTTTCATCCCTCAAGACCACAAAAGTTGAGGTTTAACTGCTACCCCAAGCATAAATACAAACATAAAGTTTCACAAGACAAACATGAATACGTCCCTAATATAACAAAAAGTGGGACTGACTGTACTAAAGATAAAGCAACCATCATATCACGTCACTGCACGTCGTGACGAATCCGTGCCTGCTGACCAGAAGAGAATGCTCCACCCCCGACCCTGCGACGAATAGAGCGGCTAGACTCCCCTACCTCAGTCCGGGGCCTCCTATAGGCTGCATCTAAAGCATATCCTAGGGTCTCTATCCTCACTGCTCTGGCCTCCAACTGGTCCTCTAACTGATCGACCCTCCTGGCTTCCCTGACCCAGGCCTCTCTGACATGCATCCTCTCAGACACCTCCAGCCCAAACTCGAACCTCATGGCCTCCTGCTTGGCCTTCAGGTGGGCGATCTGCAGATCCTTCTGCTCCAGCCTCTCTCTCAGCTCAGTGTTCCGGGCCACTAGCTGATGTAGCAGTGGTCCGATCTGCTGTGCTGAGGACTCGTATCCCTGCAGCTGTATCTTCGCTACTCCCAAGTCATGCTCGAGCTGATAGGCCAGGTCTCTATACTGGTCGTCTCTGATCTGGTGGGTCTGATTCTGCTCCTCCAGATGAGCTATCCGGGCCTCCAGCTCCTCGTTCCTGCTGGTCAGTCCCTCAATGATATCGTCGGCAGTGGACCCCATGCCATCAACATAAGCAGGTGGCTCCTCTCCCTCGGTCTCGGGGTCCTCCTCACTGTCATCCGGGTCCTGACTACCGGATCTCATCACCCTACCTATAACAGGCTCTGGTAGCTCCCTCTGATAGTCCTCCTCTGGCTCGGACTCCTCCAGTGGTACCCCTGGGGCAATAGGAGCATACCCCACCAACTGCTCAGCAACTACTGGTATATTTAGGAATGTCTCCTCCTCCTGGGTCCCACTAGTCCCTTCCCTGTCAGCCATCCTACAATCACAGACAGAGGTAACAAATATCAGTATCATAATAAAATATGTTCATTGATAGAATGAAATGATATTTTATCATGTACAACTCAGCTTGGCAGATTCCCCCAATCCGCCCCCAGACAAGACCATTACCTGAATCTCCTTGATTCATATCCTAGCGTACTCAATACGAGTTTAATGCTAAGGTTATAACCTAGGTTTCGCGATCCTAAAGTTTATAACCTATGGCTCTGATACCAACCTGTGACGCCCCCAAATTCGGGTTACCAACTACCCGGATCTGGTCATCACGATCCAATACAAACATTCACCTCTAACAACATATGGTAACTAAAATGCGGAATATAATAAACATACGTTGTTCATTACAAAGGTGTTACTAGTCCCAGAATACATTAACCTTAAACACATACACAAATCCATACCCTAAATAACTATCATGGTTTAAATTACATTAACAGAAATTAACTGCACATAAATTTAGAATCTGCTACATGAAGTCTATCACTTCATCTTTTCTTTCCCTTTGTTCTTCCCTGACGTCTCGGGTCTAGCTGCAATGAAGTCATGATATAGCAAGGATGAGCAACGAGTTTGCTCAGCAAGTTTAAAGTACAACAATAAAGATATATCATGATGAAGGGAATATAGACTGAGAATTCAACAAATATCAGAAGCAAGAACATTAATTGCTTTTAGAACAAGAGATAGTCAAATAGACTTTGAACAATAACTTCCAAAGGAGTCAATAGCTAGTTGACCCTCTGGTTACTGGCTACAGAATAAGTACTTGAGGGGATCAGCCTCGCGTACGCTATGTGTATGCATAATATTTAATTCCGCTAGTTGTACCTTATATCCGGTACCTGGGGTACTCCCCTATAATAAAAGGAGTGTCCATACAGTCTAAGAATCCTTACCATCAATTGGTTCGGATAGCTTTTATAAATTCTTACATACGTGCCTGACCGAGACAAGGGTTCAGACTTAATCATGAATAGTTCATGAATCTCAGAACTTAAATAAATATACGAATTCAAATGCACGAGTGCGAATGTCAATGAATACATAGATGTGGAATAATTTTAAAGTAATTAGACCACTTAAGGCATGCTTGGAGATAAGATTCAAGCTTAAAATAACTTGCAACAATATATACCTTTTTGCACGAATTAAAAATAATGCATAAGGTTTAGAAACTTGCTCAATGTAAAAGTTGAGTAAAATAGAACTTGCATTCAATATACTGAAAGAATGAAGTTAGAGAACTTGCTTGTTCGCTCAGCTACAGATAAAATTTAGCTTTAACTAATTGATCTTGAGTGACCTATCATTGGATAAAATCGATTTATCAATTAATATGGCATAGTTGTATATTGACACACCTTACTATACCATTTATTTGGCAGATAGACAATTTATCAATTACATTTAATTACTATCTAATCATTAGCTAAACAGAATTTAATTTAATGGCCTCTAGCTATTATTTAAAAATAAATAATTAGTTAATCATGGTTACCTATTATTTGAGTACTCAACTATTCCCCTTATTTGTCTCTAAATATGGGTTAATAATCCTTATTTATTATTTATAAAATAAATAATAAATTTATTTTTGTTTAAAGACAACAGAAAAACCATTGATCACTTATTTAGTTTACTCTTAATTATTATTACCTTAGGGGTAATTGAGTAATTATTAATCTTGTTCCTTACTTAACATTAATTAAATACTTAATGTATTAATTCTACACACGCTTAATTATTATTTAATATTAGTTAAATAATCCTTAAGTATTTATTATTCTTATTCAGGCCAAAAGTAAATAATCAACTTATTAATCTCCCTCATACTTAATCATTATTTCATTAATGATTAAGTAGTTGTTATCCTTATTAGCTTTATTCATACCCAATTATTATTAGTTAATAATTAGATATTTATTATCTTTATTTATTATTATTAAATAATAAATAATTATTTTATTACTATTATTCATACCTAATTATTAATAAATATTTATTATCCTTATTTATTATTTATTGATAAATAATAAATAATTAATTTACTCATTTATTCATATTTAATTATTATTTAATATCGATCAAACAATAATTAAATATTTATTATCTTTATTTATTATTATATTGATAAATAATAAATAATTACTTTATTAATTTTATTCATACCTAATTATTAATTAAATAATAATTAAATATTTATTATCTTTATTTATTATTTAGTGATAAATAATAAATAATTAATTGATTAACTTTATTCATACATAATTATTTTTCAACAACAATAATTACATATTAATTATCTTTATTTATTATTTATTGGTAAATAATAAATAATTAATTTATTAATTTTATTAGTTTAGTTAAAATAACTAGTTAATTCCCCAAGTGCATTAATTGCTCAATTTAATGACCAACAGTTTAGCCAAATGTTACCACCCCTTGTCAGTTGTTTTTTTTTTTGAACAATTTAAATAAGTTACACAACCATTCCTTAATTGGTTTAATTGTTGTATTTTCTTAAAAGATTTTACAGGATGCTGCTATATAATGGATTCCCACAGGCTGAATGGCACTTATGACCCTCCAAGTTACCACCCACTTTTAATGTCGTCCTTAAAGTACATTTTTCGTCAATTAGACCCTTAAAGTGGTATTTTTTGGCGTTTCCGTTCCTTTTACCCTATTTTCCCACACCCGACCCATTTTGACAGAAACCGACCCAGTTTGACCCAACCCAATTTCATTAATTATTTTTTTTAAAAAAAAAACTAAAAAGTTTTAAAATTATTTTAAAAATAATTATTAGTTAAAAATTCTTTTAAAAAAAATATTTTATTTTAAAATATTAAAAATTATTATTTTTAATATTTTTAAAAATTATTATTATTTTAAAATTAATTATTATTTTAAAAATAATATTTTATTCTAAAATATTAAAAATACTTATTATTTTAAATATTTTTAAAAATAATTGTTATTTTCAAGAAAAAATATTAAAAACTTTTATTTTTTCATAAAATGAGTAAAGTTTCATAAAATATAGATTCAAAATATTTATTTAAAAATAATTATTTTTAATATTTTAAAATAAAATATTATTTTTAGAATAATTTTAAAATAATAATTATTTTTATATTTAAAAATGAAAGTTTAAATTTTTTTAATTCTTAATTATTTTTATGAAAATTTACACATCTTTTAAAAAATAAATATTTCTAGTTTTGTTTTATGAAAATAAAAAAATTTTATTTACTTTTTTTGAATCTATATTTTATGATTTGTAAAAATAATTAAAATTTTCTATTTTTTCTGAAAATAAATTTTAATTTTTTTGTTTAATTTTTTTGAATCTATATTTTATAAAACTTTACTAAATTTTTTTCCTGAAAAAAAAAATAATTTTTAAAACTTTTTAATTTCTTTTTTTTTTAAAAAAAATTGAATCAATTTTTTTATTTATCTTTTACTGTTTTTTGTATTTTACATACAAAATGAAAAAAAAAAATCTACTTTTTTTTAAAATAAAGTTTTATTTTTTTGAATCTATATTTTTTCCTGAAAATAAGAATTATTTTTAAAAATATTTAAAATACTAATAATTTTTAAGATTTTAAAATAAAATATTATTTTTATAATTATTTTTAATATTTTAAAATAAATATTATTTTAGTTTTTTTTAAAAAAAATAATTAGTGAAATTGGGTCAGGTCAAAATGGATCGGATTGGGTCAAATTTTGGTAAAAATGGGTCGGGTTTGGGTAAAATAGGGTAAAAGGAACGAAAACGCCAAAAAATGTCACTTTAAGGGCCCAATTGACGAAAAATGTACTTGAAGGACGACATTGAAAGTGGGTGACAACTTGGAGGGTTATAAGTGCCATTCAGCCATTCCCACACCATCACATTCAACAGTCAACACCTGCTCAAGTTTATCAACCGTATGTGTACCAACACTATCATACAAACAGACAACACTATCATACAATCAACAAAAACTGACTTAGGCATTAAACCAAACACCTACTGGGCATTACAAATTCGACATTGGCCTAGTCCTATTATGTTCAAGGCTGCCGAACCTTATGGTTCTTAACGTACAGAGCCTCAACAACACAACACATAATATAACAAATCATGAAATTTATACAAGCTGCACGGGCCACTTAATTCACAAAATTTATACAACCAAATACTTAGAAACTGGTTCCTACAGACATTACAACAAACAGTTGGTGGGCGACTCAAATATCCTTCAAAATAGGCAACACAGATTATTCCCACATCCACAATCATCCTTGTACCTCCTAGCCTTTCATGGCTTCCTATACACAGACTTCCCCAAATCAAACAAAACAACATAAATCCAGTAAACGAACAAGGAGATAACACACGGCAATATAGCCCAAAAACAGAAAGAGAATTAAAATCCTATTACAGCTACTGGGTACTAGCAAGACCAATTATACCTTCGCGTTTGGCCGGCACAATGGTGACTCCTAGCTGCTGCTCTCCTCCTCCTCCCGAAATAGAACACCAAGCTGGCGGACATCCACCCGTTAGCCCCCCCTCGATCAGTCAATTAGCTGACTAGCGATGGGATTCTCCCTGCCTCTCTCTCTATCTCGGACCCTCTAGGTTAGACTCACCAGAAATCGGCAGCTTTGGGTTCCAATTTATAGAACCGGGTTTGTCCAATTCGCCGGTCAATACCCCATTGGACAACCCAGTGACCAGCGGGTAGAGGGAGATAACGGTCGATGTCAACACCAACCCATCCGAGGCCAGCTGTCGTCAGTTCCTGAGCTGTGTGGTCCCGTCGGTCGAATCGCCAATCGTTTGAACCCGTTGGTCCGATCGTCGAGCGCTCGGTCGTTGCCCCGTTCCCAGTCGTGCCGCCTGTCCCCTCACGCTATCGTGCTGTCACGCCGGTTCCACACACACGCCGACCTGTCACGCCCCTTCCCCTCTCCCTTTGCTCCGTTCGATTTGAGAGGCTAGTTTGATTTGAGGGGTTAGGTCTGGATAGGCTTTCTTCCCTGTTTGTCTGAATTGAGGGTCTAGGCTTAGGAGTGTTTTCTTTGATCGGTTTATCCCAATTAAGCTGCCGATAGATTGCTTCAACAAGAAACGGATCCAACCCAATTTAATAGACCCGGTCCATTTCCAATACTTAACCCGGCTGAACATTTATTTAACTGGCCAAAAGAATTGGGCTTAGCCCAATTGACTTAATGACTAGGATCCGGTCGGGCTGAGAAGAAATTGGGCTCACCCAATAGTTGGATCGACAAAATAATTGGGAGGGCAGCCCAACAAGAATGATAAGGGCATTGGGCCATTCGAAATAAAAGAAACGGGCCATCCTAGATAAAAGGAAAGTGACCCAAATTAAATTAACCACCTTATATTTCTAATATTTTAAATTAAATAACTAATCCCAATTAATATTTATTTTAACCATAATTCTTTATTCGAATTATTTAATCCGATAATGAAATTATTTATTAATTTTCTTCCCAATTTCCTTGCAATTAATTTCTTAGGGTTTAATCACTAATTTACTCAGACTATTAGTGAGCCCCTTTAATGCAAAGGAAATTATTGGACCGTATATTTATATAATTAAATAATAATACCTACATGGATCCAATTCAATTCGAAAAATTATGTACAAATGAATTTTATTAATCAAAATAAATTTGATACAATGTTTAAAAATTCCTGGACATTACAAGATGAGACTAATAATTACAAACCCCTCAAAAAAATTATATTAAGTCCTAAGCGTTCAAAGATATTTGAAATATCGAACGTCGCCTTCTAGCATGGTAAAGCGATAGAGTATTAAATATTTAATATGAGTTTGTTGTGTCACACAAGGCAAGTATTAAATATTTAAGATGTTGCTTTATCACATTTGATGATTATAAATAGACTGAACGATGCTGTTTTGTTGTATCACACAAGGACAGTGTTTTTCTTTCGAATATATGGAAGTGCTAGGTTGGACTTAACTTAGATAATTTTGATTCGGATGTGTCATACTTGATCAAAATAATCTAAGAGGCAAAATATAAGGAGTTACATAGTGATATAATTGACAATAGTTGTCTACCTATTAATTTAAATATAGTTTGTTGTGTCACACAAGGCTATATACATTTGAAATGGGATCCTTATTCTCACTAGCAAATCTTTAATTAGATTTGCCGAACTATATATTGAGGGTAATATAGTTTGATAAAAAAGTGAGAGATACCAATTTAAAAATAAAGACCTAATTTATTTTGGTAATTAATAAAATGAATGTATGCTAAAATGTTGTCTATTTCACATGCAGAATTTAAAAATGTCAAACTCGCTATCACTACGTAGCATACTTGATGCTAACAAACTGACCGGACCGAATTACACGGACTGGTTAAGGAATCTGAGAATTATTATCACTGCTGGAAAGATTTCTTATGTCCTAAATTCACCAGTCCCTACAAATGTTGCAGAAATAGCCTCTGAGGAAGAGATTGCTACTTTCAGAAAGTGGCAAGATGATGCAATCTTGGCTCAATGCATCATGCTCGCATCCCTAAGTAACGAGCTTTAGCGTCAGCATGAAACTATGGATGCTCCTACTATATTGTGCACCTCAAAGAGTTGTATGGTGAGCAAAGTAGGACTGCTAGATATCAGATATCTAAGGAGCTCTTCCGATCTCGTTGGAAAGCTTGGGTTCGTGATGGATGGGGAGTTAAGTCAAGATTTGATCTTGCAGTCACTCCCGGACACCTTCCCACAATTTGTTGTGAATTTTCACATGAATAAGTTGGACGTCAACTTGCCTGAGTTACTTAACATGCTGAAAACTGCTGAAGGTCACTTTTCATCCAACGAGAACCAAGTCTTACTAGTGGATGACTCTTCCAAGAAAAGGAAGAGGCCCAAGGTATCTTCTGAAAAGAAGAAAAACAAGAAGGCTAAGGGCAAGGTGGAGAGAAAGGATAAAAAGAAACCTGATCCAGATAGCAAAGGAATTTGCTACCATTGCAATAAGCCGGGACACTGGAAGAGGAACTGCAAGGAGTATCTTGCGGACCAAAAGAAGCTTGGAGAAGCTTCGACTTCCGATCTAGGTTTGTTCATGATTGAAATTAATTTTTCTGAAAGTCAAAATTCTACTTGGGTATTGGATACCGGCTGTAGTTCTCACATATGTAATAATATGCAGGGACTAAGCAGAAGTAGAAAGCTAAACAAGGATGAAGTCGTCCTACGAGTGGGAAATGGAGCAAAAGTTGCTGCATTAGCTGTAGAAACTTATTGTTTAGCACTGCCTTCGGGCAAGTTCATTAGTTTAAATAATTGTTATTATGTTCCAACACTCATTAGAAATATTATTTCAATTTCTGTATTGGATATGGATGGTTTTGATATTATAATAAAGAACAACAGTTGTTCTATTTATAATAAAAATATTTTATATGGTGTTGGCAATCTACTGAATGGACTTTACATACTTGACTTGCATGAAAATATACTTCAAATTGAACAAACTAAGAAAAGAAAAAGAGATGATGATAATTATACCTTTATGTGGCACTGTAGACTCGGTCATATCAATGAAACAAGATTAACCAAGTTGTATAAAGATGGGCTTTTAGAGCTATCTGATTACGAATCATATCCAACTTGTGAATCTTGTCTCATGGGTAAAATGACTAAATCTCCTTTTAGTGAAAAAGGAGAAAGAGTTACAGAGTTGTTAGCGTTGGTACACACAGACGTATGTGGACCTATGACAACGAATGCACGAGGAGGTTATTCTTATTTTATTACTTTCACTGATGATCATTCTAGATTTGGATATGTGTATTTAATGAAATACAAATCTGAATCATTTGAAAAGTTCAAAGAATTCAGAAGTGAAGTAGAGAAGCAAACTAGTAAGAGTATTAAGATTCTTCGATCGGATCGAGGAGGGGAATACTTAACCAATGAGTTTCTCAATTGTCTTAAAGAAAATGGTATAATCTCACAATGGACTCCACCAGGGACGCCACAGTTGAATGGTGCATCTAAAAGGAGAAATCAAACATTGTTGGACATGGTTCATTCCATGATGAGTTTTACCGACCTTCCAATATCCTTCTGGGGTTATGCCCTAGAAACGGCTGCATATCTACTTAACAAGGTACCTACCAAATCCGTCCTAAAGACCCTATATGAATATGGACAGGGAGGAAACCTAGTCTTAAGAATGTTAAGACTTGGGATTGTCTAGCTTAAAGACTAGATCCGACAAGTGTAGATTTGTGGGATATCCTAAAGAAAGTTTAGGATATTATTTCTATCATCCTACTGATCAAAAGGTGTTTGTTGCGAAACACGCTGCCTTCTTGGAAAAGGAGTTTATCCTTAAAGGGGTCAGTGAGAGTAAGATATATCTTGAAAAAATTCAAGAACCACAAAATACTACGGATCAAAGTCAGGTACCTGACCAAGTAGAAGAACCTACTATACCACTACCTATTCGTAAATCTGGAAGAGTACCGAAGATACCTGATAGGTATGGATTCATCATAGAGGATGATGATGAGGTACGCATCATAGATGATGATGATCCATTAACTTACGAAGAGGCTATGAGTAGTAAAGACTCAGAGAAATAGCTAGAAGCCATGAAATCCGAGATAGACTCCATGTATAGAAACCAAGTATGGACTTTGGTTTCACCACCTGAGGGCATTAAGCATGTTGGGTGTAAATGGGTCTTTAAGAAAAAGACTGGAGCGGATGGCAAGGTAGAGACCTATAAGGCCCGACTGGTTGCAAAAGGTTTCAAACAAAGACAAGGAGTTGACTATGATGAAACCTTCTCACCAGTAGCTATGCTCAAGTCCATTCGGATTTTGCTTGCAATTGCAGCTTATTATGACTACGAGATCTGGCAAATGGACGTGAAAACGGCCTTCCTCAATGGAGAGCTTGAGGAGAATGTATATATGATACAGCCATAGGGTTTTGTTTCAACAGTTGGAACAAACCAAGTCTGTAAGCTACAATGATCCATTTATGGATTGAAGCAAGCTTCTCGAAGATGGAACATCCGTTTTGATGAGATAATCAAAAGGTTTGATTTTATCAAAAATGAGGATGAACCTTGTGTGTACAAGAAGGTTAGTTGGAGCGCTGTTTCATTCCTTGTATTATATGTTGATGATATATTACTGATAGGGAATGATGTTCCTATGCTACAATCGATCAAAATTTGGTTATCTAAACACTTCTCCATGAAGAACTTGGGTGAGGCATCCTATATTTTGGGGATAAAGATCTATAGAGATAGATCTAAAAGGATGCTTGGCTTGACCCAAGAAAAGTACATTGACTCGATGCTAAAAAGGTTTAGCATGGAAGATTCCAAGAGAGGTCTCATGCCAATGAGCCATAGAATACATCTCTCCAAGAAATAGGCCCCAAAGGCACCTGAGGAGAGAGACCGAATGAGTAAGATTCCTTATGCTTCAGCAATAGGATCTATCATGTACGGTATGATATGTATTAGAGCAGATGTCGCTCATGCACTTAGTGTAACAAGACGATATCAGTCGAATCCAGGAGAAGAGCACTGGAATGCAGTGAAAAATATCCTAAAGTACTTGAGAAGAACTAAGGATGTATTTCTTGTCTACGGTGGGTCTAAATTGAAACTAGAGGGCTATACAGACTCAAGTTTTCAAACGAACCAAGATGACAGTAAATCCATTTCAGGGTACGTGTTTACCTTAAACGGTGGCGCAGTGAGTTGGAAAAGTTCCAAGCAGCAAATAATTACTGATTCAGTGACAGAGGCAGAGTACATAGCTGTAAGTGAGTCTGCAAAGGAAGCTGTTTGGATGAAGAAGTTCATAACTGAACTTGGAGTGGTTCTTAGCATTAGAGGAGCCGTACCTTTATTCTGTGACAACACCAGAGCTGTTGCGCAGGCTAAGGAACCCAGGTCTCATCAGAAATCCAAACACATGTTGCGACGGTTTCATTTGATTAGAGAGATCATTGAAAGAGGAGATGTCACCCTGGAGCGTGTGGACTCTCAAGACAACATTGCAGATCCATTTACTATAGCTTTAACACAACAGCAGTTTGATCGTCACTTAGAGAAGATGGGTATTAGATACTATGGCGATTAGCTTTAGTGCAAGTGGGAGATTGAAAGTAGTATGCATACAAGCCAATCATATTTGATATGATGTAGCATATACTTTGTAATCTTATTCATCTATTAATAAAAGAATTGATTTTCTTAAAAGGCATTTTATATTATCTACATAGTGCTGTTATATTAAATGTGATAAACCCATAATTTTGAGCAATGCTTTTAGAATCATGATGGTGATCATGTTAATGAGATCTAAATTCTAGATAGCTCACAAACTAAAATTGTTCCTAATCGTTGGATTACTAAAAAGGGAATTAGTGAATCCGGATAGATTAGTACATACGTTGCTTGCTCTTAGGAAGAGGATGATTGATCTCATAATCATTTGTGTGGAGATACTAAAGCAAGTATGTAGGTGCTTATTGGAGAATAAGTACACTGAACGTGGCTCGCTAAGGAATACCTAATGGAGTTTTACTCATCCGTCAATAGGAATTCCTCTAGTGATAGTAGTACAAATGATCCTTGGACTTGAGATCATCATAATATCTTGTGTATGATGAGTTATACTTTGACATGTCCCTTAAGACCTTTAGGGTATATCAAAGGGTATGATTGGGTATAATAAATTATACATGGAGATAGGTGAATAATCAACAAAGAATTTACCTCATCTAGTAAAAGATGTGAATGTCCTATGTGATTCGATAAATGACAACTCAGTAGTCCTTGGCCTAGGCAGAATGAAATTAGAAAGGAGTTTCTAATTTGCATTATTTAGAGTTGTGCATTTAGGAATCGAAATACATATAATTAAATAAAATAAGACTTGACAGTGATTCCATGTCTTATATTTAATTGGGACATTGTATGGTAGAAGGATTGAATTATACGGTAACTATTCACTAAAAGGTTCTTTTGTGATTAATGTTGAAATCTATATTATCTGGAAAGTCGTTGGTCGCTAAGGGGGCTTACCCTTATTGTAGAATAAATATTATTTATTTAAATGAATTAAATAGTTTAATTTATTTATTTAAATAAGATTAAAATTGTTCTAATTGATTTATTTACAACCGGTTTATTATGGAGAACCTAAAGGGTCACACCGCAAAAGAAAAATATTTATTTAAGAAGTAAATGACATAATTGTAATAATAAGTTAAGTGTATTTAATTTAGTCTATGGAGATAGAATAAATTAAATAGCTTAATATTTATTATTTAATATTTTGAAAATATTAAATATAAATTAATAAGAGGAGTCTTATTATTATTATTACTATTACTATTATTTAATTCCTAATAGGGATTGAGAATTAATTAATAGAAGTACTCTCACATGTATTCTTAAGTGGATTAGGAGCATAATTAATTAAATGAGTTTAATTATAATAAAAACCCTAATCCTAAATAGTTTAGGGAAGGGTTATTCCTACATCTATAAATAAAAGGAGTCTTATCATAGATTACGGTTACACACTCTTGCATTAGATTGTGGAGAGTAGTTGCAATTTCTATAAAGATAGAAATTAGGGTTTTGCCAACACCCAACTTTTTGAATACCTATTCTTTCTTGGTGGATCACCTCTAGAGGCCAAACACTTGGGTGGCTAATGTTAATCAAAGGAAGGAATCTCATCGGTGGAATTTGAGGAGAACACGAAGGACTAGGAGTTGAACTTGTACCCGAGGAAGCTTTGATCTACGAGGGTATAATTCTCATTCTCTTTCTCTTTGGTTTAATTGATAATTGAACACAAGGATAGATCATGGTGATGATTTGTATTAAAATTTTAAAATTCATTTTATCACGCTTCTGCCCTATTTGTGTAATTAGATTGCATGCTTGCGTAATATACAAACCTAACACTATAGACACCTAAATTTTTTACATATATCTTCTAACCCTGGCAGGAGGGCAAAAAAGTCATTTCAGCCAAAGGACGAGACGTCCGAACAAAGGATTTCGGGACTCAGACCCAAAGTACGAGGAGTCATCACAGCGATTATGAAGTAACAAGCTATCCAAGGCATGACGGTTGACTAACTAGCATCAACGGGAAGATCTAGTTCTACAAGTTGCTCCATCTTTCGGGATCCGGAATTGGCCAAACCCTATGTCATTGTATAGCCCTTGAAAAGTGCTTTCCGGAATGATATAGCACGTCGCCTAACTCTTTCTGGATTAAAAGTTACGGACATTTCAGCAAACGAAACGAAGAACCGACGACACGACACGAAAACCAAGGCGCGTGGGCCCACCTGAGCCAGCCGCAGATGCACCTGCGGCTGCCCAAAGAAGCCTATAAATGTCGATTTTCATCAGATTTACTAAGAAAGAGAGGAATCTTAGAGAGAGAAAGAAGGTATCTTAGAGAGAGGAGCTCGGGATTTGGCTCAAATTTGTTAGATTTTCTCCGACTTTGAATTAGATTAGCTAAATCTATACATATTTGAGAGCAAGGAGGTGTCAAATCTTGTCTCCCAAGGTGAAAAATTCAATCTTTCTTATAAATTCATCTATTAGTTCTCTTCTGTTTTGTCCATTGTTGTGGTTAAAGTTTGTTGATCTTTCAATTATCGCATCATTTATCAAGTCTCCTTTAGATTTAGATCGTTTTATTGATAATTTTGTCTTGCCATTGTCAAAGTTTGAATCTTTTCACTAGATCCATCATAGATCTAACCTGAATCTAGCTTATTAATGGTTTCAAAGTTCAAAGCTTTAACCTTTTTGCTAGATCTTGCTTAGATCTATTATGGATCTAGTCATTTGTAATATTTTAAGTCAATTTTACAAGCACTCCATAAAACCCTAGATTCATATCTAGTGGTGAGGGGATCCCACCTACCCGCCGTCAAGGGATTCTAACAATTGAATCATGTTGTCAGATTTCACAATCAACAATTGAATCATGTTGTCGGATTTCACAATCCGAGTCATCAATGCACTGTCAGTTTTGGGCCGGTACATTACGGTGGTGATTACCTCAATAGCTATGCTTATCCCGATTATCACCAAGATTGGGGGTATCACCCAGATTCTACATGGAGCTACAATTATGATGATCAATGTTATGCTCCAAGTCCAGCTTTTGCACCGGAATTCTCATGTCCACCTCCATTGCCACAAGAAGATAAGATGTCAAACTTTGAGGAACTTGTGACCAAGATCATGACTTCGAAAGGGGAGATGTTGAAAAGTCAAGACCTATCAATTCAAAATCTTCAGAATCCAGTTGATCAAATGTTCAAAGCTTTGAACAACTGTCCTTAAAATAATTGGTGTTATGACATGGATTCCGAGACTTATGGTGAGCCCGAACCAAATCTGCAACTGGATGAGCCACGAGAGATAGAAATAGAGGAGACAATTGGGGATAAGGTTAACACAATCGGCGAAGAGTTTTGTATGGGTTCAAACGAAGATGAGTCAATTGTGTTAGTGCCCCAAGTGCCTTCTCCACCAAAGCTCAAGGATTCGGGCAGTTTTGCAATACCGTGTCCACTTGGTAGTCATTTCTTAGGCGAGGCTCTATATGACGATGGAGCTATTATGAATGTGGAACCATGGTGTGAGGACGTAGAGGTCCATGAGGAGAAAACCGATGGTTCTATTGTGTTTGTTGAGCTTCAATTCAACATTCCATCCATAGACACAATGGAATAATCACCTAGCATTGTGCAGTGCATAAATGAGAATGTATCGAACAGAAACAAGCTCGGTGAACTTGAAACAATGACCCTTACTGAGGAGAAGCCCTCAAATATTACATGGTTATCAATGGATGGTGGGTTCCTCAATTATCGAAGGGGGATTGGATAAAAGCAGGGAGTTAGTCAGGCCGAAGACTTTAAAACAAGCGCTTCTTGGGAGGCAACCCAATTTTATTGTTTTGATTTTGATTTTTTTCAATTGCTTTTTAGTTTGTTTAATTGCATTTTAATTTCTTTAGTCAATTGCTTTTAGGTACCGAATACTAAGCAAATTGGTGCGCGCTCCCAACGTAGGGGACTTGAAAGATGATATTAATAGCGCTTGACACGTTCTCAGGGAAGTCTTCTATTTTATTTTTTTCCCTATTTCAGACATTGAGGACAATGTCAAGTTTAAGTTTGGGGGTATAGGCTTTAGTATTTAGTATTTGTGTTTTTAATTTAGTATTTGTGTGTTGTTAGTGTGTTTTTTTTTTAAAAAAAAATTTATTTTTAGGATGTGTCTCTTGAGCATTGTTTTAATTTGATTTGAACTACAATTCATGGTCGATGATAAAAACTTGATTGAATAGTTTCTAACTCATGGAAAATGGATAAATGTTGCTTAATATTTGTGCTTAATCGTTATTGTTGGTTATTGTTTTGCTTATGCATCCTTTCACTCTTTTGCACCTACCCATGAGTATTGAGCTAGTTGTATGCTTAGAGAAGGCTTTTATAACCGAATGCTTGTGGGAAATATCTATAAACTCTAGAACTCGTTTAAACATCACTCAAAGCAAGGTGTCCAAATTTGTTGTGTTTGAATTGATGGTCATGTGGTGAGTTGAGATGAAGCGTAAAACGCACTCACTCATGGACACGTGCTTAGGAGAGATAGAGCATAAGATGCACTCTCCTATAATTTAATGACAAATGAAAGAAAGTTTTTTATATCAAATCTTGTGTTGAGTTGAGATGGAGCGTAAAACGCACTCACCCACAAGAGTGGACTTAGAATAAGATAGAGCATAAAATGCACTTACCTAGAGTCTTTTGATTTCAAATTTTTGGAATTATGATTTGTATACCTTTGTATTGAGTGGTGTGTTAAGCATGTTGTTTTGGGGTTTATTTTGATTATTTCATAAGGTAATGTGGTTGCATAACTTCATCCGAGCTTGATTGGTTTAGTGCTATTGGGTACTCACACACACACACGGAAGGGACATAAAGCAAGCTATAACTAGCTAATTGTAAATCTAGACTTGCAACGTTTTGAAAGTTTCCTTGAATTTTATTGTGTTTATGCTTTGAGACCATTGGTTAACTTATTAACTCATTGCTCAAGATAGTTTTTATTTAGAAATGTTTAATTTTTATAGTTTGTGTGTTTTGCTTGAGGACAAGCAAAGGTTTAAGTTTGGGGGTATTTGATGAGTGTATTTTATATACACAAATTGGGTACTTTTAGCCTTACTAATTTGTAAGTCTTTAGCTATTTCGTTTGGTTTTATGTGTTTTCATCTTATTATTGTGTAATGTAGCTTTGAATTACTTTTATATGTATTTGTGTGCTTTTATGTGTTTTACGTTGTTTTGTAGGTATTGAAATAAAGACCCCTTGAATCGATGCGTTTTTGGCTTGAATCTAGCATTTTTGCTACTTGTTTCTCAATTTGACCCATGATGCAATCCGAATCTCTCAAAACTCAAAGAACAAAAGTTGTAGATTTTGATCTTAGCTTTCCAGAACATCCGGAATCATCCAATTTGAAGTTTGTATGAGAGAGTTATGGTCATTTTACCATCGGATTTTGTATGAATTTTACATAGCAGCTGCTTCCATGACAATGTGATCTTTTCTCCGGCCATTATCTCGTCGAGCTCCAGTTATGGAAGTTGTAGAGCTAGTGGGTCATAGGGCGGGCAACTTTATCTGATCAAGGGTCGGGGCACAAGGGTCCTGGTACTATCCAGGTGCGAAGAACCCCGGAGGTGACTGCAATGAGCAGAAATAGAAATAGACAGACGTCGAAACTGTCTCGCGGTACAGAACACCGCCGGGGCGAGAGCGTAGCCGGGGCGACGGAATTCAGGCCAAAAGCGTCGCCGGGGCGAGAAACGCTTTTGATTCAGCGATTTTTTTGGTCCAAAACTCAGGAAATGCTAGGGTTTGGGAGACCTAACTGATATAACACCAAAGTGGCGGCTGGAACTTCATTTTAACACATACCAACTCATCCTAACACCTTCTAACACACAATCTAGAGAGAGGAAGCTACCAAATACATCAAATTAGAGGGCCAAAGTGCTAAAATCAAGCTACATCAAGCAAGGCCAAGGAGCAAAAACATCAAGGATTGCAAAATCAAGGAGGAGAAGCTAGTGTTCATCATCAACCCATCAAACATCATATGAAAATCTACAAAAGTGGTTCTATCTCTAGTTTTCTCTTCTATTTTGTAATCCAACATGATGTATAATTTGAATATGATGTTATTTGTAGTTACCATGAACTAGAACTAATTTTCTAAGATTTCAATGGAACCCAATATGTAGTTTGAATTGAATGCTCTCTCTTGGATATTGGTTATTCATTTGTGAATTGGGTATCATAATTTATGCTTTATGGATTAATTGCCTAGCTAGTAATTACCTTGGGAACTTATATGGAATTGAGAGAGGAAGTATAGGTTGAGACCTTGTTATGATATCATGTGAAAATTAGATATTCCTATGGGTAATTTATGAAATTAAGTGACGTGTGTTTTATTTATTACCCTCGTGAATGGATAATTTGATTGTATTTAGGATAGACATATACCTAAATACCACATGTATCTATTTGAGAATCATGCTTAATGATTTCCATTGCGAAAGTTGGTAATTGATAGGGTGATTAATGAGATTTGGTGACACGTGCCTTGTTGATTATTCTTGATATTGGATTCTTGCTAGTGTGTAGAATAGAGTTATATCTATACACCGCATTGGGAAATACGTATTTGACCATCGAGAGAGGCTTGTATATACTTGTAAATTCTCGGATAACAATCCTTGTGATTTAACTAGTTGAAAAGAGAGAGTTAGGATATTCAAGTGAAGTGTTGGGGGAAATTGTGATCTTAGACTTGTTAATATTTGATTTCATTATCTTAAAGGTTTCCATAGTTCTTTGATTATTTGTTATCTTCATTAATGCAAAACAACAAAAACAATTATCGTTTGTTTAAATAAGATTGAGATGATAAAGGGTTAATACTTGGAAAAGACTAGTAGCAATTCCTCGTGGGATCGATACTCTACTTACTCTTTATTACTTGTTGACCGCGTATACTTGCGCGTAATTGTCGTTATATTAATCGGACAACAGGGGCGAAGATTTTTGCCTCGGAATCTCGCCGGGACGAGAATATCCAGAGGAGTTTGGGCTGGGGCGAAGAATTGAGTCGCTGGGGCGAAAACTGGCAGAGAGGTTCTCGCCGGGGCGAGGATTCCAAGGTCATTTTTCTCGCCGGGGCGAGAATCCTGATTTTTGACATTTCAATCTCTTTTTTTTCTTCAAGTGGTGCCATCCCAAAACCTTGTTCCATCTACTAACGTACTCCCCAAAACCCTGTCCCTGATCAAAGTAAAATAGCATAGATTAGCACACATTTTTAGAGCATGAGAGACTAGCAAAGCACTGAAAAACCTAAAACTAACTACTAAAGATACTAAATTCATGCAAAAGTATGGAGTTAAACGAAACTAAAACAATAAAATAAAGTGATTGGGTTGCCTCCCATCAAGCGCTTGGTTTATAATCGTCAGCCCGACTTCTTCCTGTTCTACTATCCAATTCCCCTTCGAAAATTGAGGAACCCTCCATCCAGTAGTAATAATGAAGCGTTTGAGGACTTTGCTTCTGTAAGGGCCATCATGTATTCAAATTCACCTAGCTTGTTCTGTATAGATAGATTCTCCCTTAAGACCTGCAAGTAACTAGGTATTTATTCCATTATGTTTGTAAACGAACTGTGGCATTGAAGCTTCTTGAACACAACTAGATCTTCAACTAACTTCTCATGGACCCCTTTCCCATCCCACCATGGCTCCAAATTCATGCTAGCTCCGATGTCAATTAGAGCTTTGTCGACGACACGACTACCAATTGGACAGGGTATTGCAAAACTAGCCAGATCTTTGAAGTTTGGCGAAGAAGGTACATAAGGCACTAACAAAATCGACACATCAGCATTAGAACCCAAATCTAGATCTTCTTCGGCTGTATTTTCCTGATCCCCACTATTCTCCTCCATATCAGGATCATCATCAATTAGCACGTCTGGTAGCAGCTTTGGCGCGGGCAATCCATCAGTCTCGAGAACCACGTCACTGGGCCATGCACAATGATAGCTACTGTTGACTGCGTTGATAAGTTGTCCCATCTGATTCTCAAGATTTCGAATCGACACTGCTTGGCTTTTTACATTTAAATCCACTAAGTTCAACAGCTGATCCTGATCACTCATTCTTTTGTCCGTAGCTGTAATAAACTTCGCCAAGGCCTCCTCTAAACTCAGTTTTCTTTCTTCTTCATGTGGAGAGGCTGAATCCTGAAATTCTGGAGTGTATGATTGGCTTGGAGCAAAGATTTGGACTTGATTATTATGGCTCCATGAAAAATCCGGATGATACCCCCAATCTTGATGATAGTTGTTGGGATAAGCATAATTGTTGGGATAATCGGCGAAATTGCCACCATACTGCATCGACTCAAAATTGATGGCACATTGATGACTCCGATGATTTTCAGCACAATAATCACAAATTACCGTCACACTTTGTATACGTTGTACTGCAAAAGCGTCAATCATCCTCGAAAGTGTCTCAATCTGTGCTGACAATTCATCAAATTCATAAATCTCTGCCGCTCTTGGATGAATCATTCTCGTATAAGGCCATTGATAGTCATAGTTAGCCATGGTGTACTTCAAAAGGAAGTACAACAGAAAAAGAAATAAACAAAAAAAATAAAATGTTTAAATTAAGATTGAATTGATTATAACTAATATGGAAATAAATGTTAAACAAAAAGATTCCCAGGCAACAACGCCAAAAACTTGTTTTCAGATTTCACAATCAATAATTACGTGCAAGTATACACGATCAACAAGTAATAAAGTGATAAGATAGAGTGTCGAACCCACAGGGAATCTCTGTTCAATAATTTCGAACTACTAGTCCTATATCAATTCAATTTTATTTAAACAATCACAATTTGTATAACGATTAAAGTTAATTAAATTAAAACTAAGAATAAGAACTAACACAAAGGTTGAAATTCAGATTTTTAAAGGCTTAAGACTACAGTATCCCCAATTATGCAATACAAACTAATTATCCAATTCATCCAATTATTAACTTCAATAGAGTTGTTAACATGAATTCAAAGTTATTCATAAGCCCTTTCCCAAATGATCAAATAAAATTATCTAACTCAATTAATTCTGCAATATTCCTATGCAAAACTAAAGAATTAAATTCATTAAACACCAATTCCCAATAGTTACATGCAGCGAAGAGATATCCCTATTCACTTCACAACCCCAATTATTCATCCCATGCAAATAATTAAGAATACATGCTATCACATTCAGATCTAATCCTAGATTTCATCTCCCGAATTCCTCTAAAGTATCCCGCTAATTGATGATCAGTTAATTATTCAATAAACACAAAATATGATAGATAACTCAATATTAGATAATAACTAGAATCAAATAGATAATTAATCCATAAACATAAAAGATTCAATTGTAGCCTTAATTGCAAATTTAGTTTATACTGAAAATAGAAATCATGAATCCCAAATAAGTCACCACAATTAAATTACAAATCTAAGATAGAGGATAAGAAGAATTCAGTAGAAGTTCTTCAATCTTCAAGTCTCTAATCTGAATTCCTTATGATGCTTTCTCTAGTCTCTAATCTCCTAATTCATCTCTATATCTCAATCCTTGCATATGTATCCAACTACGAATGTATCTATGTATATGTATGCCTATATTTCCATCTCTCTCTGTCTCTTTTATAGTTTCTGAATCAAATCAGTAGAAAGAATCCAATTCCAAATCGATTTCCTAAAAGAACTGAATTACAATTCCTTTCCGCGCATTCTTGCCCCGACGAGAAATTTAAGCCTGAGATTCTCACCCCGGCGAGAACTCTGATCCAGAATTTACAGAAATGCCATTAAGCTCTAATTTTCCTCTTTTGACCCTCTGAAGCCGTTTCCTACAAAACCAATGCATAAACAAGTAAAATGACCCTAAAAATACTCAAAGATAGTAAAGAAATAAGCCTAAGATATATCTAATTCACAGGTATAAAACCCACGTATCAAATCACCTGATAGTCAGTTTGGGATATATTTATCGATTCAAGTCCCGATATGTCATTGTATAGATCTAGGGAACCTTAGACCTACGAATTTATTCCCACGAATCTAATGTTAGGTTTGTATATAACGCGAGTATATAATCAAATTACACAAATAAAGCAGAAGCGCGATAAAATCGAATTTTAAATTTTTAATACAAATCATCATCATGATCAATCCTTGTGCTCAATTAACGATTAAACGAAAGAGATAGAGAATTAGAATCATACCCTCGCAGAACCGTACTTTCCTCAGGTACGAGTTCAACTCCAAATCCTTCGCGTTTTTCTTAAATTTACTGGTTAGATTTGTGAAGCCCCCAAATTCTCTACACTCCCTGTAGCAGATTTGGTGCTCACGTGAGACTATTCAACTATAAATATTCCATAATATATGACTTCTATCTATCCAAGGTTCACAGTATCCCATAACAGATAATAGTTCTCGTTAGAACGTTAACTGTGTTTGGATACCCTCACTTGGATGTATAGATTCATATCTTTATGGATATCTCTTTCATATCGATATTCCCTATCAATTTGACATTTACAATATTAATGATAAGATTGTTCTTGGAACTGAGGGGCGAATTCCGGTAAAGGTAGCACCTTACCGGCACTCATTAAGTGTAACCTCAACGCTTACAAAACTCCCAAGATCATTGAAATACCCTCATTCAGATGTATAGTTCATAGAGATACTGTATTAGATCAAAAGTTATCTTCTAACTTAACTAAGAATGTAAATACAACGCAAGAGATGTAACAAAAGATGATATATATTTCATAAACTTAAGTTTGATTACAACATTCTCAGTACTATGTTCTTATTATAACAAAGTCTTATAAGACTTGAAATTATTCAAAACAGTAATTAAAACTAATTAACACGGCCTTTTCCCTTGTCCGTCCCTGAAGTTACGGGATTACCATCTAAAACTGCAAAGGAAAGTTTTATGCAAGGATGAGCTACAGAATGCTCAGTAAGTTTATTTCGATAATATAAACACAAGGTGTTTGATTTGAAAGAAGTTCAAAAGCTTTTGCCAACTGAGGGTTCAATACATGAACCATGTGTTCCAACCAGTTCTATCAGCCTTCAATGACTTAGAACAACTTTGTTCAGATATATTATAGGGGATCAGCCTAATCGAGATATCCTAAGAGTATGCATATCATCCTAATCGTGCCCAACATGTACTAGATGTCAATATATTATCGACAATAACAACCCATATAGGGTGTTTGTAAACTCAGTTATAAGATGTCGTACCAAACAATTTGGCTTGACACAACAATTCATGGTCGAATAAACAATATATGAATAATAATTCATTTCTTAAGTTATGCTGAATCAAGAAGCAATAACTTCACAACAATTGATAGCAAGATATAGTACTTGCATAAAGGTAACAAGGTTTGGAGACTTGCATGTGCGTAGTACGCTTAGTTCACGCTGTTTATCAACATTGGGTAGTCTATTTATGTCTATTCATATCTGTCGACGCCGGGAGGGATCGCTTCTTTCGCGATTGTTTAGTCCTTTCCAATTTTAGCCTTTTTATTAGATGATTTTTGGAAAAGGTCGGCATTAATGTCGACGGGGTTTTGAAAGATCGTTTTTTATGATGAGCCAATTAACCAGAGTCGCCAGTTGGTATATTTGAAATGGATGTACCAACTCATCCGAGTTTTCGTTTTTTATAAATCGTTGGCTCATATGTGACTCCGAATTAATTGGTCTGTAAACCGAGATTCATAGAATTCGGGGGCTTGCTTAAGCGAGGGGAAGGTGTTAGGCACCCCCCGACTTCCATGAAATACGGTTACCGCAATCTTGATACTTTTCAATCCTTTAATTCATGAAATGTGTATGTGTGCATGTGTGTGTGTGCCTATGTAAATGTGGTGGTGAGTTTGCATGAAGAAACCAATTGAGTTTTCGGAACAGTCGTGTTTTTCTTTTTGAGAATGCTTTAGAATGTCCTTCGGTTTATACGAGAAAGCTTTATGAGAAAATGTTTGATTTTAATTGTCAAAACTGTGAGATTGCATTAGGTGTCGTTTTGGCAAAACAAGAGTTTTCTAAACCTTTGTCAAAATAGGAATCGAGATCTATACGTTGCTTTCATAACTCAAATGATGGGTAACCTCTAGGATCTCTTTAACCCTATGTACAAGAATTTAATAAAACATTATTTATTTTTTTATAAAACCATTTTTGTGATGTTTGAAAACGATTTCTTTCTTTTGCCTTCTCGTTAAGATAGAAATCAACATTCCTCAGCACCCCCCCAATTTCTTATCCTCGTGATGCTACTAACCTAGTTTGATTGATTTTATGAAAATCTTTATCGCTTAGCTTTGAAATCCTTTTTGGTGTTGCAATTCAAATCCAACATTATAATGCGTAGGGGATTATTCACGGGCATGTAAGCCATCAAAATAACCCCGAACGCCCACAATCACATATTTTCACTATGACGGGGCCTTAAACACGATTCTCGCCTTGGCGTCGCTTTAAGGCCCGACGATTACATACTTACAAATGAAAACTACATCGCTTCTACTACTTATATCAAAAGATGTCCATCATCGGATTCGGACCACGGAGTCGCGTTCCTAGGCTCACATCCAAAATGGCCAAACAAACACAATATCCTAAAATGGCAATCTAAACAAACTAGGCCCAATAAATCATCATAACAAGCTAAATCAATTCGCTAAATGGACATCCTCGGGTCATTAGGAAGCATTTCGTTCCGTGGGAACCTTCACTAATGGTCCCTAATCCATGTATCCATAACAATATACAAGAAAAATTACATTTCACATAACCCAATTGGCAAGAACATTAACAAAATGATACACAAAAATTGCTATAGAAATGGTCTTTTCACCTTGCAAATAATCCTCACAATGTGTATGAACTTGTATATTGAGTAGAGTAGAAAATATATGATATAGAATCTTATACAAAAGATATAATTCCTCACTTTTTTCTCTCTTTTCTCTCTATTTTTCTTGCGAATTTCTGCTGTTTTTCCCTCTTTTCCGAGCTGCTGCTGATTTCCTTTCTTCCTCTCTCGAACCTCCTGTATGCTGAGTGAGGGATGAGCTGAAATAGGCTGGCAGGCTCGTATTTTGCAGTCCGGGAATTACTAGGAGACGTGCCACATCATTCGGGAATGCTCATTTCAGACAGCCTTGTTGTCACGTCGGTTTCGGTTGTAAATCGTCGCGGTGGCGTCGAGTGTTCGTACTTGTCCATCCTTTGCTCTCGCAGGCCGGTTCATTTGCCAAATTTGCCCTCCTGTCAGGGTTAGTATACGAAGTGCAAAATTTGGGTCTCTACAGCTGCCCCTCTTTATCATGTTTATGAAATGTTAAATGAAATGAACAGGATAAAGAAATAGACACCTGATGCATGAATGACAATGCACAAGAATGACATACATACATGATGCAACACATGCAACTTATGATGCAACGCAAGATGTAAGGCATGCAAAACATTCGTAAAGGTGTTAATGCATCAATCCCTGACCGCATTATTAGTCGTCGGGTTTCGTCTTCCAATCGATCGTCTCGTTGGCGCCGGGTCTCGTATCCGTGCGTTAGTCTCGTGATCACTGGGTCTCGTATCCGGTTGATCGCCTCGTCTACGCCGGGTCTCGTATCCGGTCGCTAGTTTCGTAATCACCGGATCTCGTATCCGGTTGATTGTCCTGTCGGGGCCGGGTCTCGTATCTGGTCACCCTTCTCGTAATCACCAGGTCTCGTATCCGGTTGATTGTCTTGTCGGGGCCGGGTCTCGTATCCGGTCACCCATCTCGTAATCGCCGGGTCTCGTATCCGGTTGATCGTCTTGTCGGGGCCGGGTCTCGTATCCGGTCACCCATCTCGTAATCACCGGGTCTCATATCCGGTTGATTGTCTTGTCGGGGCCGGGTCTCGTATCCGGTCACCCATCTCGTAATCGCCGGGTCTCGTGTCCGGTCGATCGTCTTGTCAGGGCCGGGTCTCGTATCCGGTCACCCATCTCGTCATCACCGGGTCTCGTATCCGGTTGATTGTCCTGTGAGTGCCGGGTCTCGTATCCGATCGCTCGTCTCGTAATCGCCGAGTCTCGTATCCGGTCGATTGTCTTGTCGGGGCCGGGTCTCGTATCCGGTCACCCATCTCGTAATCGCCGGGTCTCGTATCCAGTCGATCGTCTTGTCGGGGCCGGGTCTCGTATCCGGTCACCCATCTCGTAATCGCCGGGTCTCGTATCCGGTCGATCGTCTTGTCGGGGCCGGGTCTCGTATCCGGTCACCCATCTCGTAATCGCCGGGTCTCGTATCCGGTCGATCGTCTTGTCGGGGCCGGGTCTCGTATCCGGTCACCCATTTCGTAATCGCCGGGTCTCGTATCCGGTCGATCGTCTTGTCGGGGCCGGGTCTCATATCCGGTCACCCATCTCGTAATCGCCGGGTCTCATATCCGGTCGATCGTCTTGTCGGGGCCGGGTCTCGTATCCGGTCACCCATCTCGTAATCGCCGGGTCTCGTATCCGGTCGATCGTCTTATGAGTGCCGGGTCTCGTATCCGGTCGCTCGTCCTGTGAGTGCCGGGTCTCGTATCCGGTCGCTCATCGAATTGAGAAGCCGTGTTCGACGCCTGATTCATCAAAATCTTGCATTTTATTACCAAATTATGAGTCAAACGGGCCTTAGAATC
This sequence comes from Aralia elata, assembly GCA_034770075.1. Taxonomy (NCBI): domain Eukaryota; kingdom Viridiplantae; phylum Streptophyta; class Magnoliopsida; order Apiales; family Araliaceae; genus Aralia; species Aralia elata. Next base: position 63,246,605 of record CM068385.1, read on the forward strand.
GATTAAGCTTGAAATGGACAAGGGGGAATCACTGGGCCCAGCCGCAGATGGATCTGCGGCCAGCCGCAGATTGATCTGCGGCCAAGATCGGGATTTAAGCGGCCAGCCGCTTCCCAGATCTGTCACTTTCATTCGTACCCCACACGATTCTCGCACCTTTACACGTCCCTTTTTGGCGAATTTTCCAATCTTCTTACAAAAACCGCTCCGGTTAGATCGATCTACGCGCTACAGGTAACACTTTGACCGATTGTTTTCTAATTTCGTCAATGTTTTGCTATACATTTGCTATTTTGCATGCTTAGAGATATAAATGTATGCTTTAAAATGCTATGCCATGTATTATTGCATGTATATGCTATGTATCAACTGCGCAAGTCATATTTTATGCTCATGATGCGGTTCCACATATTTGTTATTTTTTTTTTGAAAGAAAATCATGCATTATGGTCCTTTTCATGTTGCAATTATCCCTATAAATGCAATTTTGACCTGTTGTGGCTTGGATAAAATTAAAAACATGCTTGGCTATGCATGGGATGCCCATTTTATAGACGAAACTCTGCCGATTTTTTTTTTCATGCATATATAGTAAACGTGCATCATGCTGCATTAATTCTACGATGCGGATAGGAAATTGACATAATTCAAAATAGAATTTACCTTCCTCTTCGCCTGTTCTATTCCAGCTATGGATCCCGACGCTCCTAGTAGCTCCACCGCATCTCGTGCCTCGGGGGTTCGCCGCCGTAGGGTTGCACCCGTCCCTGCTTTGCCTCGGGCCCCTAGGCTCGCCGACTGGCGGAGGCTGTCATCCGACCCAATCACCCTGATGTTGAGGAGGTTGTTCTTCCAGACGTGGCGGTAGAGGGGCCATCCTCCAGCACACCAGCTCCATCTCCTCATCGCGCCTTATCTGGCGCCTCTGTGCAGATACCCGATCTATTGGGTCGGGATCTCAGTCGTCACCCCTCAGCATCTTTTGTTGCTAATGAGGTATATTCAATTCTACTCTGAATTTATTCTCAATTTCCGTTCGTATCTGGACTGACCCATTAGTGATTGCCACAGGTGCCCTAGTTTACTCAGCCGAGGGGTAACTGGTTTAACATTTACTCCCTCTATACAGCTCTGCATAGCGATTACCGGGCGGTGGTGGATTCCTGGGGCTTTCGTTATTTCTTCACTATCATTCCCCGCCAGTGCCCCTGGGGTTACATGAGGGCTTTATCCGAGCGATGGTTCCACCAGACCCAGTCCCTTCACCTTTTGGACTGTGAGGTCGTGCTGACTCCCTGGGATTGGAGGTACATCACGGGCGTCGAGTTCACCGGATCCCGCGTCCCCTTGGATCTTGATATTACTCCAACAGAGGTCCGAGCTTTACTGGGTTTCGTTGCCGATGACCGGGTCTTTAAGGCCCGCAACATTCGGTCTGGAGCTTTGGCTGTTGACGCCGTTGGAGGCATATATGCGACGCTATTTCCAGCGGATCGAGCCACTCGTGATATACTGCTCCGACGTCTGTTCCTGACCATTATGAGGGGTTGTTTCTTAGGGAACAACTCCTCTACCATTCATTTCAGCGTCGTCGGAGCTGTCAGGGATGTAGACCGGATCGGCGACTATGACTGGGGGTCCTTCACCTTTGCTTATTTCCTCCACGGTCTTCGTCTACGTTCGGAGGGACAGACAGATGCTTGGCTCGGCTTTTACCACTTCTTGCTGGTGAGCCCTCTCTTCCTCTTTTCTTACTGTACTTCCCTTAATTTCATTTCTCTTTTCTGCATTTGACGGTTACTCATGCCTTGCCTTGTTTCTGTTTACAGTCCTGGGCCTACGAGCGTCTTCCATGCCTGAGGCCTGTCACGACCCTCGGCCTGGATACCTACCCCAGGGGTCATCGGTGGCATCACAACACTCTGGAGGAGGTCCCGGTGTCTGGCAGCTTTGCCCATTGTCGCATTCAGCTGGAGCTGATCACCGCTGCAGAGGTCGTCTGGACTCCTTATCTTTCTGAGCATCTGGCTGTGGGGTTCACAGATGGGTATCCTTCCGGCCCGGAGTTCACACTTTCCACCCGCCGCCTTACTTTGCAGAGTGTCGGGGGCTGAGTGATGTATCTGGGAGAGCGCGCATTCAGATGCGTTACTGGAGAGATCCGCATCCCGCACTCCCTTCCCTTCACTACCTCCTGGCCGTTGGATTCTCAGCCCTCGGAGATTATGCTCGCGGGGGAGGATGGCCAGACACTATCTTCGGGCCCCAGCACGAGCGAGGCCTTTCGCATTTGGTGGGTGCCCCGCACTATCGGTCCTCAGACCCGGGCCACATTCTTTCTCGGAGATATGGCCCCCGGCTCGGTGATGATGACCGATTGGGCTGCTTGCGTTCGGAGTCCCACTCATGCTGAGCAGATTGCCACTCTGACCCGCCAGGTGGAGCAGCTGTCGTTGTATCTTCGGGTGCTAGGTCGGACCCCAGAGGATGCCTATGCATATGATCCTGACAGTACGGGTTTTGACACAGGCCCGAGCTCATCTGATGCCCCGGCGCAGCCATATATCCCTGACATGAACTTCGGGCCTCCGACTTCGACGACTCCGGGGGATCAGTTCGAGGATCCTGCCTTCTTAGATGACCTCACTTTTGACTAGATCAAGCTAGGATAGGGCCTTTTGTACCTGAACCTGTTAGATTTTATTCTCTTTTTTTTTTCATGCACTATGTATTGAACTCATTTGTTTATTTATGCACAGTTTTTTATCATTATGACCGTTCAATTGTTTTATTATTAACTGTATGATGCATGCCTTTTATTTATGGATAGAGAATGGTCCCTGCATAGTCGTTTGATACTATTTTCACAGATGTCGTCATCAGATGTCGTGGTACGTTTGGATCCCATTCCTCCCACAGGGTCGGTCGGCAGTCTTCTCCGCTGGTTGGACAGTTTGTCTCCGGGCGACAGGGCTATTGCAGATGGTCTTCTCGGACATTTCCGGTCCTTATTATCCTTTCAGGTGCCGGCAGGCTTCGTAGATAGTATTCTAGGTCACTGGGCCCTTGCCCGTCAGGTGTTCAGGTTAGGGACAGTGGAGATGACCCCTACTCTCGAGGAGTATGCCCGCTTTACTGGTTTGCCTTTGGACGGTCTTTGTGCCAGGGTCACAGTTGGTCCCATGCGCCGTCAGTTCTTGACTTTCACTGGGTTGCGGAGGATAGCTCTGCTATCGGTGATCACATCAGACCATCTGATTCCCCTTCATTTCTTGATTGACCGATTCGGCTCACCCGACAGCTTTCGTCTATTCTTTGGTGATTTTTCTGTATCTGAGGAGCGTTGGGGCGCTTTGAGAGTGGACGTCTTGATGGCCTGTGTCATTTCAGTTTTATATTTGCCAGTCGGACCCGATCTGTTAGACATGCGAGTTGTCGCGGCCGTGAGAGCCCTTCAGGAGGATCACACCATTCTTCCCATGATACTAGCAGATACCTACATGTCAGCCTCATATTGTCAGTCTTTTCGAGGTAGAGTATTCAGAGGGAGCTCGACTTTGTTGTATGTGTGGTTCATGAGCCATCTCAGCCCCATCGGTCATCTCCGTCGCCATGGGTTTTGCTTCAGCCATGACATAGCCACGCAGTTTTTGTTTCGTCCCGTGAGCTGTACTGATGCGGCTTCCTGGGTAGAATTCTTGTTGGTTATTGAGGATCCTTTTCATCTCCTGATCTATTCGGGTTATTGCTCCTTTATGAGCTTCTTGACTCGCGTGCCCAACCTGGATTTCATCCCTATTGCTGGCTTGAGAGGCGTGACGACTTATCATCCCTTGGCGGTTGCAGGGCAGTTTGATCAGACACAGGATTTTCACCCTTTTCACGGGCGCAGCCGCCTACCGATTCCTTATATCACCCCAGATAGAGAGAGATCTGCTGCGGGTATATGATCTCTGGTCTCGCAGGATCTTGGCCGAGCATAGTGACAGTTGCCCCATCCAGACATTTGTTTATGTGCAATGGTTGCGCGGAGACTCGGATATTGTTAGAGTGAGTCAGACTGGGGCTTTTGATGACTCTGGAGTGATTTTCCCAGATGATAGCACAGATCATTCCATCTCAGCTGATTCTGCCCCTAGTCAGGTTATTGAGGATACCCGACTCCGCCTGGCCTTGATTACTACTGAGGCTGAGAGGGATGCCGCTTTGGTTGAGAGAGATGCTGCCATTCTGGCTAAAGATGTTGCCCTTGCTGATAGAGACGCCATCGTATTGCAGACTAGGGCAGTTATAGATGCTCACTTTGAGACTGTCAGCCGAGCCACTGCTTTATTGGATCGTATCGACATGATGGGGCAGCAGATTGCAGGGGATGTTGATGCTTCAGATCTATCCACCACTTTATCCATCCTCCTTCAGCTAGTTTCAGATTTGTAGATTATTTTATTTCCTGCATAGACTATGTCAGTTTCATCGGTTATCGAAAGAGAAATCTTGTAACAAAATGACTTTTATATACAGACATGCATTTAAATTTAGTCATTTTCCCTTTTTGTCGTATCTTTGCCTTTCATAGGATCCTCATTTTATCCAGCTAACCATGATTTTGACATTTCGCCTTCCTTCTCTTCTCAAGTCTTGATGGAGATTTGACAGATATTGCCGCACTCCCGTTGATTTCATCGGACTGAGTCTTAGATTTTGGCTAACTGTTTGGTTGGTTCAGGGTTATGTCATTTGAGATGAAGCTGATTAGGTGGCTGGTTTCGGGAAGGTTTCGAGGGTATAGGAAGGTTATTCTGGCTGTTGGGAATTGGTTTTGGTTAGAGAAAGTATTATTTTTAAGGAATCGGACCGTGCCACGATGGCTGCCTACGTACCCCCACAAGTTGGGAGATCAGGTCCTACGTAGTTCGTTCCTCAAAGAAAAAGGAGGAAATGATGATTCAAGCGTAGAACCGCTTCACCGAGTCAGAATTTATGGGTTGTGGAAACACCTCACCATCCATCTCTTACAATATGAGGGCTCCTCCGGATAGCACTTTCTTAATCACAAAAGGTCCTTCCCAGTTCGGGGCAAACTTCCCTTTGGCTTCGTCTTGGCAAGGCATGATTCTTTTTAGCACTAGGTCATTTTCCTTGAACTTCCGAGGTCTTATCCTTTTGTCGTACGATCGAGAGATTCTTTGCTGATATAACTGACCGTGCAAAATAGCAGCCACCCTCCTTTCATCAATTAGGGCCAATTGGTCGTACCGATTTTGCATCCAATCCTCCTCGCTTATCTGAGCGTCAATCAAGATTCTGAGGGATGCCATCTCAACTTCAACTGGCAGAACGGCCTCCATTCCGTATACTAAAGCGTAAGGGGTTGCCCCGGTAGAAGTACGCACCGACGTTCTGTATGCCAGCAGGGTGAGAGGTAGCAGATCCGGCCATCCCCGATGATTAACAGACATTCTCGCCATGATCTTCTTGATATTCTTATTTGCAGCCTCCACTGCCCCATTCATCTTAGGACGGTAAATGACAGAGTTGAGGTGTTTGATCTTAAACTGGTCGCATAATTCCTTCATGAGGGCATTGTTCAAATTCTTGGCATTGTCAAAGACTAAGACCTCAGGTTGCCCGTATCGGCAAATGACATTATTCCTGATGAAACCAACGATGATCTCCTGAGTTACTTTAGGGAAAGAACCTGCTTCTACCCATTTAGTGAAGTAATCGATCATGACGAAGATAAATCAGTGTCCGTTGCTCGCTTTGGGCTCTATCGGTCCGATTACATCCATACCCCACATCGAGAATGGCCAAGGGGAGGTCATACAATGCAGTTCATTGGGGGGCGCATGGATTACATTACCGTGCGCCTGGCATTGGTAACACCGTTTGACATGATCATCGCAGTCAGCTTTCAGTGTTAACCAGTAATGTCCCGTTCTCAAGATCGTTTTGGCCAGCATCGGTCTGCTCATGTGCGGCCCACACACTCCACCGTGTATTTCGTCCATAATCTTTTGGGCCTGCGTCTCATCTACGCATTGCAACAATCCCAAACCAGCATCCCTCTTGTAGAGTGAATCCCCACTCAGATAAAACTTCATTGCCATCTTTTGAATTCTCATCCTCTCAGCTCGGCTTGCCTGGTCGGGAATGGATCTATCCCTCAAATACTCTCTTATGTTGTGATACCAAGGCTGCTTTGGCATAACCACCTCCTCCGATAATACTGCCACATATTCCTCATATGCTGGGGCATTCCGTACCGCTATTTCAATCTGTGGAACATCTTTTCTTTTGATTACATGGATTAAGGAAGCCAGAGTTGCCAATGCATCAACAAAATCATTTCGTCCCCGGGGGATATGTCGGAAAGTGATATCTTCGAACTCTCGCATCAGTTGGATAACACAATGATGGTATGGAAGTAACCGGAGCTCTTTAGTGTTGTACACCCCGATCGCTTGTCTGATCACCAGTTCCGAATCCCCGAACACCGCTAGTCTCTTTACTCCCATATCGCAGGCAAAACGGAGTCCCAATATACATCCCTCGTACTCAGCTGTGTTGTTCGAATTACTGAACTGCAATTTAGTGGCCATAGGATATTGCTCTCCGGTGATAGAGACCAGGACTGCTCCGGCTCCTGCCCCTTCAGCATTCATGGCGCCATCAAAATATAACTTCCAGAACTGTCCCTCGTCATCACATTTCGTGTGTAATACCCAAAATACATCTTCGCCCGACAAAGGAGTTTCTAACGGCTCCATCCCCTCTGATGGCGTTTCTGCCAACTGATCTGCAATTCCCTGCCCTTTCATGGCTTTCTGAGTTACGTATACAATGTCGAACTGCTGTAAGATTAACTGCCATCTTGATAGTCGACAGTTCAGTATGGGCCTTTCAAAGATATATTTCAGGGGATCCATTTTTGATATCAGGTATGTAGTATGCCCATGGAGGTAGTGCTGTAATCTCCCTGCAGCCCAGGCCAAGGCACAACAGGTCTTCTCGATGGGAGTGTAATTCTGTTCACATCGGCTAAATCTCTTGCTGAGGTAATAGATGGCCTGCTCTTTACCTGCCTCATTCTTTTGTCCCAGCATACATCCCATCGCAATGGCATTGACCGATATATACATAAACAGAGGGATCCCATCCTTCGGGGGCACTAGCACTGGTGCCTCTGTCAGCTGCTTTTTAATGGTCTGAAAGGCTTTCTAACATTGCTCATTCCACTCTTGGGAAGCATCCTTCCTTAACAGTTTGAAAATCGGCTCGCATGTAGTCGTCAAGTGGGATATGAAGCGGCTGATGAAGTTTATTCTTCCAAGGAATCCTCTTATTTCCTTCTCCGTGTGAGGTGCCGGCATATCCACAATGGCCTTAATCTTCGCCGGATCCAACTCAATGCCCCGATCACTAACCAAGAATCCCAAGAGCTTGCCTGACTGCACTCTGAAAGCACACTTTGCCGGATTGAGCTTCAAATTATATTTTCTGAGCCGATCGAATAGCTTTTTGAGATGGGTTAAGTGATCAGATTCTACCCTTGATTTCACAATAATGTCATCCACGTAGACCTCTATCTCCTTGTGCATCATGTCGTGGAACAGGGCCATCATGGCTCTCTGATAAGTAGCCCCCGCATTTGTGAGACCGAAAGCCAATCGTCTATAGCAGAAAGTGCCCCAAGGGGTGATGAAAGCGGTCTTTTCCCGATCTTCTTCCGCCACCATTATCTGATGATACCCCGCAAAGCAATCAACAAAAGAGTACATCTCGTACTGGGCTGTGTTATCCACCAGGATGTGTATGAAAGGCACCGGGAAGTTATCCTTGAGACTGGCCTTATTTAGATCTCTATAGTCGACACATACCCTCACCTTCCCTTCAGGCTTAGCCACTGGGACTACATTGGACAGCCATTCTGGGTAAGTGGACACCATAATGATTCCAGCCCTGAACTGTTTGATGATCTCCTCCTTCACCTTCAAGCTCCACTCCGGTTTCAACTTTCTTAGTTTCTGCTTGACAGGCCTGAAACCCTCCTTGATGGGCAACCGGTGTACCACAATGTCTGTGGATAATCCGATCATATCCTCATGAGACCAGGCAAAGACATCCTCATACTGGCTTAGCAACTCAGTTATTTCCGCTTTCTGGCTAGGGGTAAGGTCTGTCCCTATCTTGAGCTCTTTGGGTTTGTCAGGGGCTCCGATATCTATGGTAATGGTTTGGTCTAAGTTGGGTTTGGGTTTATCCTCGACCCATCCTTTGATCTCGTCAGGCGCGTCGTCGTAATCTGTCTCGTCTTGCTCAATGCCCATCAAATCGAAATCCAGCTCAATATCAAAATCATAGTCATCATTCAAATTTGAAAGACCGTTTGTTAGGCAAGGATTACTCAAATTGGTACACCTGACATGAAACAAAATATTTGTCATATATAAGCTATTTTCCACAACGATCACACTTTTTAGATAACATGACAAAACGACATAATTATGCAAAATACAAAATAAAATGATATTTTTTTCATCCTCCCATCCTCTGGGGTCTACCACCCTGACGCCGTGTTTTACCCTTGTTTGGATATCACTGGTTTCATTGTCCAGTTGTCGATGGTCAGATCAGACGAAATGTGCTGGATGAAAGGTGGCTTCACATCGGAAACTTCCCCGATGACTACGGCCACATTGCTTGAGTCCCTCTCCATACCTTCTTCAGGAATAATTAGCCCTGCCCAATCGATGACAGGCACACCTTGTTGGGCTCCTGGTGGTGTGGCAACATCCTTCCCCTCTCCATTGCTTGTTAACTGTCCGGGGATATAGCACCTAGTTTCGAACTTTTGCGCGACCTCCTGTAGGAAACTTTCCCTCTTGGTCGACTCATCACTTGTGGGGGTCAATTCTTCACCCCCTGTCCCAATCACGGGCTTGCTAGTCCCTCGCTCATTGTTTACCTTGGTCATCGGATTTCCAGCCAGTCGAGTCGGGGACGCGCCTTGACGGTGTCTCCGTGCTACGCCTTCGTGATATCCCAACCCTGCTTTGCCTATCTGATGTGGTAGTTGAATAGGCTCGGTGATTCCTTGACTGCTCTTTCCTAACCCTTGTCCAGGTTGGAATTTCATTCTCATCATCTCTTTTGCAACGAAGGTAAGTTCCGGAGAGACCTTAGGTTTCACGGCTGGAGCCCCCAGGCATCTGTAGTGGGGAGTGCTGATTTCCAGCGCCTGAAAACTGGCAGGTGCCGCCGACTCGTCCACATTAATCACAGGCAGGCCATTCCTGGAAGGAGAAGGGTCATCACACTCCGCCGAGATCGTCACCAGATTCCCGTCGATGATAAGTTTGATTTGCTGGTGTAGCGTAGAAGGAACTGCCCCGGCCATGTGTATCCACGACCTCCCCAATAACAGGTTATAACTTGCCGCAATGTCTAGGACTTGGAAAGAGATATCAAAAGTACAAGGTCCTATTTCCACCGGCAATTCTATCTCCCCAATGGTATCCCTCCGGGATCCGTCGAAGGCTCGTACCACCACATGACTGGCCTGTAGGCACTTAGGATTGATGTTCATCTTTTGCAATGTACTGAAGGGACAGATATTCAACGCCGATCCCCCATCAATCAGCACCCCATTCATAATATAACCTGAGGAGATTACCGCAATATGCAACGGTTTTCGATGCCCCCTTCCTTCTTTAGAGATATCATCATCTGTGAACGATATTACATCACTCTCCAACAGATGGTCCACCAGATGGCCAAAACCTTCCTTGCTAATTTCTTTGGGAACGTATGCCTCCTCCAGGACTTTCGCCAGAATTTTGCAGTGATCATTGGACGATAACACCAAATCCATGATTGATGTCAGGGTCGACTCCTCGCTTAATATCTGGATCCCTCTTGCTTCCGGATGATCCATCTTTCTCAAGAATTCCATGGCTTTCTCCTCGGATATCTCTTCATTTTTCTTCGTTTTGCTCTCAAGGACTCGTCTAGGAAGATATAAGGGATTCCTCTTTGTTGTTATAGAAGCACAACTGGCCGTTTCCTCTGACACCCCCCATAATTCCATGGTACCATTTTCAGACTGTGGACAGGGATTTGCGGTCTCGCTGTGAGGGTGAGGATTTTCGGAGCCGATAACTTGACAGGCCCCTCTATGATATTTCTGCTTACACCTGCCAACCTAATTGGCGCTCCCCGTATACTCTCGTGATCACTTATCATGCTGATCATTTCATCAATTTTCTTTACATAATTCAGCCTTGGCGGCCCCTCGGCTTCACTGGCTTCCGCCACATTGACCCCCCCTCCATCATGCCTAGGCAGGGGATTGCCTTTAACATTTGGGGAGTCTGGCCGTTCCACCACAATTTCCCCACTATCAATCAAATTCTGAATTCTGTGCTTCAGCGTCCAACATTCTTGCGTATCATGACCCGGGGAACTTGAATGGTATGCGCATTTCTTGCTTGGGTCAAACCTTCTTCCATTCGGGTCACTCGGGGGTGCCAAATCGACTATTTTCCTCTGGGCTATCAATACTGCAAACACCCACTCAAGAGGATCCCCGAGTGGGGTGAATACTCGATTTTTCGAGGTCTCGAATCTCCTTCGCCCATCCGCCCTCTGATCAGTGAAGTTAGGCTGTCGGGATGGCCCCACTCTCTGCACCTATACTGGAGGATTGTTTTCTGCCTTTCTAGATGATCCCTGCAGGATGAGGGAAACATCTTCTTCCTTTTTCTTTTGGACCCTACGGGAAGTGCTGCCATAGTTTCCGCTCTGGATTTGCTTTGCAGTTGTTTCCAAAGCCGTGAAATCCCGAATCTTGCCAGACTTCAACCCCATGTCCACCATTTCTCCGTGTTTAATCATCTCGGCAAAAGGTCTTCCAATCTCCGATATAACCTGCTCATAATAAGGTGCCTCTTGAATATCCACGAAGGTCATCACCATCTCCGACTCGCTCATTGGGGGACTCACCTGTGCAGCCATACCCCTCCATCGCTGTGCATAATCCCTGAAAGATTCCTTTGGTTGCTTCTTGATTTTCGTCATTTGATATCTATCAGGGGCCATTTGTGCCTGGAAGCTATATTGTGTTAAGAAGGTATGGGCCAACTCTTCCCAATTGTGGATCCGGGCATTATCAAGACGGGCATACTAGATTCTCGCTTCTCCTGTCAGGCTCTTTTGGAATAATTGCATTCTCAAACCTTCATCTTCTGCATAAGATCCAAGCACCCCAATGTATATTTTTAGATGTGTATAAGGATCCCCCTTCCCATTGTATTTCTCAAATTCGGGAATTTTAAATTTCTCCGGATATCTGGTTCCGGGGAAGACACATAGATCTGAATAATTAACCCTGCCTAGGGAACCTATGCCTTTTAGAGATTGGATGGTCTCTTCCATCTGCTTCATTTTCCTTCGAAGGTCATCAGTATCTCCCTCCTCTGGAATCGTGATTACTGTCCTGTTAGGTATAGGAATGGCCTTTGGGACGACTGACTCGCCCTTAGGTTGGGGTGGATCCTCTTTAGGTGGATCCTGTCTAGGTAGCAATTGTTCCTTTAGCATCATGGCCATTTCCAACATCTGTTTCTTAAAATCATCAAATTCCTCACGAGATATGGAACCAGGATTAGTAGGTGGAAGATCAGCCATCTCAGATGTAGAGTCCTGGGCTCTCTTAGATTGCGAACGCGTTTGAGGAGCAATCCTACAGAAACAACGGTTTGAAGTTTAATATTTGGGAAATGAAAGATGAGGATGCATGCTAAAGCTGTAGCTTCGTGTTTTTGGGTTTTTTAATCTTTCCCTGCAAAACAAAATGTTAGTAGTCCCTCATTACAATAATAAATGCTAGATACGACTTTATTATGCTTCCCCAGCTGTTCCCTGCAAAACATAGAGGTTAGTAATCTCTTTTGACAAAAGGGGAGGCATATATAAATACTGAATGGGACTATGACATTTATACGCGCGAAAGTAAAAAGGCATGAAGAGACTTTTCCTGCGTTGGGTTAATCTGAGGCTGACCTATCCTAAGGTTACTCTCGCGGGCTTTTCGGCATGAAGGTCCCCAAATCTTCGCAATCTACTCGTCTGAGTCCTTTCAATTGGAGCAGATTTGGGTGGTGCGTTTCTTGAGCCATCTCCGGGGAGGAGCCCCTTCGAGTCCAGTAATAAGCAACCGACGGGTTCGCCTCAAGAGGAGGTACACTCTCAACATACATTCACATTCATCGTCCTCACCGTATGCATATGATTACTTTGAAGCAAAGCAATTCCATTCAATCATTCATTCATTGGAAAAAAACACACATTCACACAACAACAAGTAAAACAGGTCAAAATGTCGCACGCACATACACATTCATAAATTTTAAAGGATAGGACAGCATCAAGATTTGAACGCGGCTTAAGCCCTCTAATGTCCCCAGCAGAGTCGCCAGCTGTCGACGCCGGGAGGGATCGTTTCTTTCGCGATTGTTTAGTCCTTTCCAATTTTAGCCTTTTTATTAGATGATTTTTGGAAAAGGTCGGCATTAATGTCGACGGGGTTTTGAAAGATCGTTTTTTATGATGAGCCAATTAACCAGAGTCGCCAGTTGGTATATTTGAAATGGATGTACCAACTCATCCGAGTTTTCGTTTTTTATAAATCGCTGGCTCATATGTGACTCCGAATTAATTGGTCTGCAAACCGAGATTCATAGAGTTCGGGGGCTTGCTTAAGCGAGGGGAAGGTGTTAGGCACCCCCCGACTTCCGTGAAACACGGTTACCGCAATCTTGATACTTTCCTATCCTTTAATTCATGAAATGTGTATGTGTGCGTGTGTGTGTGTGTGCCTATGTAAATGTGGTGGTGAGTTTGCATGAAGAAACCAATTGGGTTTTCGGAACAGTCGTGTTTTTCTTTTTGGGAATGCTTTAGAATGTCCTTCGGTTTATACGAGAAAGCTTTATGAGAAAATGTTTGATTTTAATTGTCAAAACTGTGAGATTGCATTAGTTGTCGTTTTGGCAAAACAAGAGTTTTCTAAACCTTTGTCAAAATAGGAATCGAGATCTATACGTTGCTTTCATAACTCAAATGATGGGCAACCTCTAGGATCTCTTTAACCCTATGCACAAGGATTTAATAAAACATTATTTATTTTTTTATAAAACCATTTTTGTGATGTTTGAAAATGATTTCTTTATTTTGCCTTCTCGTTAAGATAGAAATCAACATTCCTCAGCACTCCCCCAATTTCTTATCCTCGTGATGCTACTAACCTAGTTTGATTGATTTTATGAAAATCTTTATCGCTTAACTTTGAAATCCTTTTTGGTGTTGCAATTCAAATCCAACATTATAATGCGTAGGGGATTATTCACGGGCATGTAAGCCATCAAAATAACCTCGAACGCCCACAATCACATATTTTCACTATGACGGGGCCTTAAACACGATTCTCGCCTTGGCGTCGCTTTAAGGCCCGACGATTACATACTTATAAATGAAAACTACATCGCTTCTACTACTTATATCAAAAGATGTCCATCATCGGATTCGGACCACGGAGTCGCGTTCCTAGGCTCACATCCAAAATGGCCAAACAAACACAATATCCTAAAATGGTAATCTAAACAAACTAGGCCCAATAAATCATCATAACAAGCTAAATCAATTCGCTAAATGGACATCCTCGGGTCATTAAGAAGCATTTCGTTCCGTGGGAACCTTCACTAATGGTCCCTAATCCATGTATCCATAACAATATACAAGAAAAATTACATTTCACATAACCCAATTGGCAAGAACATTAACAAAATGATACACAAAAATTGCTATAGAAATGGTCTTTTCACCTTGCAAATAATCCTCACAATGTGTATGAACTTGTATATTGAGTAGAGTAGAAAATATATGATATAGAATCTTACACAAAAGATATAATTCCTCACTTTTTTCTCTCTTTTCTCTCTATTTTTCTTGCGAATTTCTGCTGTTTTTCCCTCTTTTCCGAGTTGCTGCTGATTTCCTTTCTTCCTCTCTCGAACCTCCTGTATGCTGAGTGAGGGATGAGCTGAAATAGGCTAGCCAGAGCCAGCCGCAGATGGATCTGCGGCTGGCCGCAGATTGATCTGCGGCCAGCTGGCCGCCACCCCTCCACTCAGCTGATTTTCGGTTTCCGTGTTTCGAGTTCCGTGTTTTCAAAAGGCGCACTCATTGGCCGCAGATCAATCCGCGGCTGGCTGGCTTGACTTTCTCGATTATCGTGCTACGCCTCGATTCTCGTGTCGTGACGTCGGTTCTCGCCGACAGGCTCGTATTTTGCAGTCCGGGAATTACTGGGAGACGTGCCACATCATTCGGGAATGCTCATTTCGGACAGCTTTGTTGTCACGTCGGTTTCGGTTGTAAATCGTCGCGGTGGCGTCGAGTGTTCGTACTTGTCCATCCTTTGCTCTCGCAGGCCGGTTCATTTGCCGAATTTGCCCTCCTGTCAGGGTTAGTATACGAAGTGCAAAATTTGGATGTCTACAATATCAATAATAAACATTAAAATTTATAATAATACTTATCTAACTAAACTAGACAAGTATCGTTAAGGTTCGGCGTTGATTCGGTCGTTCGATAACGTTATTAGGCACTTAAACACGTAGGTTTATCAATAAAATTTTATTTAATAGCTTAAATATTAACTTAGATAATTTAATTATTATTTATAATATTTTTAGAAGCTTAATATTATTTTAAAATAATTTTCACAAGCTTGGTAGTATTTTTAAATAATTTTTACAAGCTTAGAAATATTTTTAAATGATTTAATTATCATTTATATCATTTTTAGAATTTTTGTATATTATTTAAATAATTTATTTATCATTTAGAATAATTTTAGAAAATTTAGAATATTATTTAAATGATTTAATTATCATTTATAATATTTTTAGAAACTTAATATATTATTCTAATATATTTAGGAAGTAAGTGTATTATTTAAATGATTTATTCATCATTTATAATAATTTTAGAAAGTTAGTATATTATTTAAATAATTTATTTATCATTTAAAATAATTTAAATACATTAATATCATTTTTGTTTAATATAATTATTAAATAATTTATTATTATTAATATTTAATTAAATTAAATAATTAATAAAATTTTATGTCAAAATATTAAAAGTTACTAAATATTATTAAAAATGAATTTTAATATTTAATTATTAATTATTTAATATTTATTTCTAATTTATTTAATTATTATTAATTATTATTAATTTTTATTGTTTACCGTCGCTAAAAGGCTTTAGCGACAGTTAGTGTCGCTAAAGGTGTTCTTCATGGGCTGAAGAACAGTCGGTCATGGTCAAACAGGACACTTCGCTATAATTTAATTCTTTGTTGGTTAATTGTTTGATCTACTTCTTTGTTTCTAACTATAGCCAACATGGCAGAGTACAACGACATGCCTTGTTTTGGATCAAACAACATCATATGATGTTAGTTTAATCCGGTCAAACTAGCCTGCTCAGCCTGTTCTTGAACTTTCTGGGTAACCCAGAAATTCATCCGGCAGGAACGATCAACGCTGTTTGACCACGAATTCCTTGTGTTATGGTTACTGTTTATGTGATTTAATGGTTCAAGGATGTAGTCTACATAGCATACTACCTGTTAAAGCTAAGAAATATCATTTAAAATATCATTTAAATATGATTCAAGCCGGTTAAAAGACTTGTCAGACACTGTCACGACCTTCAAACGATTTTTGGGTTACCCAGAAATCAGTTTTCATGGTCGGTCAATGGGTTTTGACCATCAATATCTTTCAACTGAAGTATTCTTTTAGTGTTCTACCAATTCAAATCTATAAACCTCATGGCATACTACAAATACATGCTTTAAAACACCTCAAACGACCAATTTAAGCCGATCAAATCGTCTGACAAAGTGGCTTGTCAGACAGTTCTGGGCTGTCAAGAACAGTTTGCATTTTTCATCATTTTTGAGCATTTAAATGTTATGGATTCATGTTTTAACAACCCAGATCACTATATAACATGTTATTACATATCCCTAAACATCTAAACATAACATCTAACAAAGCTTTAAAGATCTAGTATAAAATTAGGGTTTTTGCACCTTTTTTAGCTACTTTTGATCTAATCTTTTTGATTCTTTTCTTACAATTGCAGAGGCTTCTTATGGTTTGATTATAAGTGTTTAGGCTTCAAAATTTCGTGGCTTTCAACATCAGAATGTGGTTGTATTTATAGCATTTGCAATTTAGGGTTTCTTTGGTCATTTCTAAAAATTTGCCTCCACAAATATCTTGCCAATGAACTTGTGCTGCTTGATATCTGATCCTAGCCTCATGCTTGTGCTGGAGTATGTCAAAGTGTGTTGGACACAAGCTAGCACACTCCTTCAAGATTTCTAATTGTTTAGTTTACTAATCTAGGTTTAATTCACCTTAATATTGACTAGGGTTTTGTAATTCATGTTTAGAATAACTTAATTAGGTTAGTAATAACTTAATTAAGCTTAAGTTTCATAATTTAGATTTAAAATCACATAATTTGAGAATTAGGGTTTACTAATTAGGGTTAGGGTTTCCAAATTTGTGATTTAGGGTTTTAATCCTTCAATTAAGTTTTAATTCTAAGTTAATGATTCATAATTTATATTATGATTCATTACTTAAGATCTAATTATATCAATTAGAGTTCTTGTGCACCAATTAGGGTTTCAGTTCGCAAATTCAGTTAACAATTGTCAATTAGGGTTTATAATTCAATTTATCATTTTAAACTCTAATTTAACATATTTAGATTTTTATCAGTTAATATATTATTATATTAACTTCGAAACATGACAAATCACTTTGTCATTTCCAAGCACGACACAACAGCTTGCTAAAAATAATTTGCCGGAATGCTTCTCGGTGAAATCGTGGAAAGCACGACAAATTATTTTGTCAGTGTAAGCACAACTAAGCAGCTTCAGAATTTTTTTTATTTGACCTAATTCTTTAATAAAATATACAATCACATAACACAAAGTCAGAATAAGAAATTTCATTTAATAAACATATAATTTACATATATGAATCATATTAAGGTCTGGAATATCACAAGATTCCTTCCTTTGATCAACGTTAGCCACCCAAATGTTTGGCCTCTAGAGGTGATCCACCAAGGAATAATATATATTCAAGAAGATGGGTGTTGACAAAACCCTAGATTCTATCTCTATAGAATTTGTAAATATTCTGCCAAACCTAATGGAAGTATGTGTAACCCTAATCCATAATAAGACTCCTCTTATTTATAGATATAGGCAACCCTCCTAAACTATTTAGGAATAGAGTTTTATTTTAATTAAAATCTTTTAATTAATTAAACTCCTAATCCAAGTAAGAATTTATGAGAGTACTTTTATTAATTAATTCGCAAACCCTTTTAGGAATTAAATAATAAAAATAATAATAATAATAATAATAATAATAATAATAATAATAAGACTCCTCTTATTAATTTATATTTAATATTTCCAAAATATTAAATAATAAATATTAAGCTATTTAATTTATTCTATCACCATATAATTTATTCTATCACCAAATATTAAATTAAATATACTTAACTTATTATTATGATTATGTCATTTACTTTTTAAATAAATATTTTTCTTTTGCGGTGTGACCATTTAGGTTCTCCATATTAAACCAATTGTGAATAAATTAATTAGAACAATTCTAATCTTGTTTAAATAAATAAATTAAACTATTTAATTTATTTAATTAAATAATATTTATTCTACAATAAAGGTAAGCCCCCTTAGCGATCAACGACTTTCCAGATAAATATTAATCATAAAAGAAGCTTTCAGTGAATAGTTACCGTACAATTCAATCATTCTACCATACAATATCCCAATTAAATATAAGATATAAAATTACTGTCAAGTCTTATTTTATTTAATTATATGTATTTCGATTCTCAAATGCACAACTCTAAATAATGCAAATTAGAAACTACTTTCTAATTTCATTCTACCTTGGCCAAGGACTGCTGAGTTGTCATTTATTGAATCACATAGGACATTATCTTCTTTTACTAGAAGCGGTAGATTCTTTGTTGATCATTCACCTATCTCTATGTACAACTTATTCTACCCAAGCATACCCTTTGATATACCTTAAAGGTCTTAAGGGACATGTCAAAGTATAACTCATCATACACAAGATACTATGATGATCTCAAGTCCAAGAATCACTTGTACTACTATCACTAGAGGAATTCCTATTGACAGGCAAGTAAAACTCCATTAGGTATTCCTTCAGCAAGTCACGTTCAGTGAACTTATTCTCCAATAAGCACCTACATACTTGTTTTAGTGTCTCCACACAAATGATTATGAGATCAATTATCCTCTTCCTAAGAGCAAGCAAAGTATGTACTAATCTATCCGGATTCACTAATCCCTTTTTTAGTAATCCAACGATTAGAAACGATTTTAGTTTTAAGCTTTCTAAGAATTTAGATCTCATTAGCATGATTATCATCATGATTCTAAAAGCATTGCTCAAAACTATGGGTTTATCACATATAAAATAACAACACAATGTAGATAAAGTAAAATGCCTTTAATATATTAATTCTTTTATTAATAAATGAATAAGATTACAAAGTATATGCTATATCATATCAAATATGATTGGCTTGTGTGCATACTACTTTCAATCTCCCACTTGCACTAAAGCCAATCACAATGGTATCTAATACCCATCTTCTCTAATTGACCTTTCCAAGAAACAGGCCCCAAAGACACATGAGGAGAGAAACTGTATGAGTAAGATTCCTTATGCTTCAGCAATAGGATCTATCATGTACGGTATGATATGTACTAGACCGGATGTCGCTCATGCACTTACTGTAACAAGCAGATATCAGTCGAATCTAGGAGAAGAGCACTAGAAGGCAGTGAAAAATATCCTAAAGTACTTAAGAAGAACTAAGGATGTATTTCTTGTCTACGGTGGGTCTGAATTAAAACTAGAAGGCTATACAGACTCAAGTTTTCAAACAGACCAAGATGATAGTAAATCTGTTTCAGGGTATGTGTTTACCTTAAACGGTGGCGCAGTGTGTTAGAAAAGTTCCAAGCAGCAAACAGTTATTAATTCAGTGACAGAGGCAGAGTACATAGCTGCAAGTGAAGCTGCAAAGGAAGCTGTTTGGATGAAGAAGTTCATAACTGAACTTGGAGTGGTTCTTAGCATTAGAGGAGTCGTACCTTTATTCTGTGACAACACCAGAGCTGTTGCGCAAGTAAGGAACCCAGGTCTCATCAGAAATCCAAACACGTGTTGCGGCGGTTTTATTTGATTAGAGAGATCATTGAAAGAGGAGACATCACCCTGGAGCGTGTGGACTCTCAAGACAACATTGCGGATCTATTTACTAAAGCTTTAACCCAACAACAGTTTGATCGTCACTTAGAGAAGATGGGTATTAGATACCATTGCGATTGACTTTAGTGCAAGTGGGAGATTGAAAGTAGTATGCACACAAGCCAATCATATTTGATATGATGTAACATATACTTTGTAATCTTATTAATTTATTAATAAAAGTATTAAAGGCATTTTTACTTATCTACATAGTGCTGTTATTTAATATGTGATAAACTCATAGTTTTAAGCAATGCTTTTAGAATCATGATGATGATCATGCTAATGAGATCTAAATTCTAAGATAGCTTAAAACTAAAATCATTCCTAATCGTGGGATTACTAAAAAGAGGATTAGTGAATCCGGATAGATTAGTACATATGTTGCATGCTCTTAGGAAGAGGATGATTGACCTCATAATCATTTGTGTGGAGACATTAAAGCAAGTATGTAGGTGCTTATTAGAGAATAATTTCACTGAACGTGGCTCGCTAAGGAATACCTAATGGAGTTTTACTCGCCTGTCAATAGGAATTCCTCTAGTAATAGTAGTACAAGTGATCCTTGGATTTGAGATCATCATAGTATTTTGTATATGATGAGTTATACTTTGACATGTTCCTTAAGACCTTTAAGGTATATCAAAGGGTATGACTGTGTATAATAAGTTGTACATGGAGATAGATGAATGATCAACAAAGAATCTACCACATCTAGTAAAAGATGAGAATGTTCTATGTGATTCGATAAATGACAACTCAGTAGTCCTTGGCCAAGGCAGAATGAAATTAGAAAGGAGTTTCTAATTTGCATTATTTAGAGTTGTGCATTTGGGAATCGAAATACATATAATTAAATAAAATAAGACTTGACAGTAATTTCATATCTTATATTTAATTGGGACATTATATGGTAGAAGAATTAAATTGGACAGTAACTATTCACTGAAAGGTTCTTTTGTGATTAATGTTGAAATCTATATTATCTGGAAAGTCGTTGATCGCTAAGGGGACTTACCCTTATTGTAGAATATATGTTATTTATTTAAATGAATTAAATAGTTTAATTTATTTGTTTAAATAAGATTAGAATTGTTCTAATTGATTTATTCACAACCGGTTTACTATGGAGAACCTAAAGGATCACACTGAAAAAAAATATTTATTTAAGAAGTAAATGACATAATTGTAATAATAAGTTAAGTGTATTTAATTTAGTCTATGGAGATAGAATAAATTAAATAGCTTAATATTTATTATTTAATATTTTGGAAATATTAAATATAAATTAATAAGAGGAGTCTTATTATTATTATTATTATTATTATTATTACTATTACTATTATTTAATTCCTAATAGGGATTGAAAATTAATTAATAGAAGTACTCTCTTATGAATTCCTAATTGGATTAGGAGTATAATTAATTAAAGGAGTTTAATTATAATAGAAACCATAATCCTAAATAATTTAGGGGAAGGTTTTCCTACATCTATAAATAAGAGAAGTCTTATCATAGATTAGGGTTACACACTCTTGCATTAGAATTATGGAGAGTACTTACAATTTCTATAGAGATAGAAACTAGGGTTTTGTCAACACCCATCTTCTTGAATAGATATTATTCTTTGGTGGATCACCTCTAGAGGCCAAACACTTGGGTGGCTAACGTTGATCAAAAGAAGGAATTTAATCGATAGAATTCAAGGAGAACGAGAAGGAATTGGAGGTGAACTTATACTTGAGGAAGCTAGAATTCTACAATGGTATAATTCTTATTCTCCATCTCTTTTGTTTAATTAATAATTGTGCATAACGAAACATCATGGTGATGGTTTGTATAAAATTTTAAAATCTGTTTTTTATCGCGCTTCCGCTATATTTATGTAATTTGATTGCATGTTCGCGTTATATACAAACCTAACACCATTCCCTACACGTAAGATTACTTCCTCTTTGTTTAGCCTTCTACTTCTGCTTATTCTCTGCATTGGATTACATATGTGAGAACTATAGCCAGTATCCAATACCCAAGTAGAACCTTGACTTACAGAAAGATTTATTTCAATCATGAACAAATCTATATCTGTAACCGAAACTTCACGAAGCTTGGTTAGCCTCTGTAAGATACTTCTCACAGTTTCCTTTCCAGTGTCCAGACTTATTACAGTGGAAGCAAACTCTTTTGCTATCTGTATCAGTTTTGTTCTTATTATCCTTTGTTTTTGCCTTTCCTTATACCTTCTTTAAATTATTCTTCTTTTCAAAAGATCCTTTGGCCCCTACCAGTAAGACTTGGTCTTTCTTGGTTGGAAAGTGACTCACAGCAGTTTTTAACCTGTTAAGCAAATCAGGCAGGCTGACATCTAGCTTGCTCATGTGAAAATTCACAACAAATTGTGAGAAAGAGTCCGAAAGTGATTGCAAGATCAAATCTTGGATCAACTCTTCATCCATTACAAAACCCAGTTGCCCCAATTGTTCAATCAGATTGATCATTTTTGAGACAATTGTCTATACTATGGTGCCATCGGTTATTCTAGATTTGAAGAGCTCCTTAGATATCTAATATCTAGCAGTCCTACTTTCCTCACCATACAACTACTTGAGGTGCACGATTATAGTAGGAGCATCCATAGTTACATGCTGACGCTGAAGCTTGTTACTCAATGATGCGAGCATGATGCATTGAGCCAACTGTACATTGAAAGTAGTATGCACACAAGCCAATCATATTTGATATGATGTAGCATATACTTTGTAATCTTATTCGTTTGTTAAAGGCATTTTACTTTATCTACATCGTGCTGTTATATTAAATGTGATAAACCCATATTTTTGAGCAATGCTTTTAGAATCAAGATGGCGATCATGCTAATGAGATCTAAATTCTAGATAGCTCACAAACTAAAATCGTTCCTAATCGATAGATTACTAAAAAGGGGATTAGTGAATCCGGATTGATTAGTATATACGTTGCTTACTCGTATGAAGAGGATGATTGATCTCATAATTATTTGTGTGGAGACACTAAAGTAAGTATGTAGGTGCTTATTTGAGAATAAGTTCACTGAACGTGGCTCGCTAAGGAATACCTAATGGAGTTTTACTCGCCTGTCAATAGGAATTCCTCTAGTGATAGTAGTACAAGTGATCCTTGGACTTGAGATCATCATAGTATCTTGTGTGTGATGAGTTATACTTTGACATGTCCCTTAAGACTCTTAGGGTATATCAAAGGGTATGATTGGGTATAATAAGTTATACATGGAGATAGGTGAATGATCAACAAAGAATCTACCACTTCTAGTAAAAGAAGTGAATGTCCTATGTAATTCGATAAATGACGACTCAGAAGTCTTTGGCCAAAGCAGAATGAAATTAGAAAGGAGTTTCTAATTTGCATTAATCAGAGTTGTGCATTTGAGAATCGAAATACATATAATTAAATAAAATAAGACTAGACAGTAATTCCATGTCTTATATTTAATTGAGATATTGTATGGTAGAAGGATTGAATTGTACGGTAACTATTCACTGAAAGGTTCTTTTGTGATTAATGTTGAAATCTATATTATCTGGAAAGTCGTTGATCGCTAAGGGGGCTAACCCTTATTGTAGAATAAATATTATTTAGTTAAATAAATTAAATAGTTTAATTTATTTATTTAAATAAGATTAGAATTTTTCTAATTGATTTATTCACAACCAGTTTAATATGGAGAATCTAAAGGGTCACACCGCAAAAGAAAAATATTTGTTTAAGAAGTAAATGGCATAATTGTAATAATAAGTTAAGTGTATTTAATTTAATTTATGGAGATAGAATAAATTAAATAGCTTAATATTTATTATTTAATATTTTGGAAATATTAAATATAAATTAATAAGAGGAGTCTTATTATTATTATTACCATTGCTATTATTTATAATAGGGATTGAGAATTAATTAATAGAAGTACTATCTCATAAATTCCTAATTAAATTAGGAGTTTAATTAATTAAAGGAGTTTAATTAAAATAAAAACCCTAATCCTAAATAGTTTAGGAGGGTTCCCTATATCTATAAATAAGAGGAGTCTTATCATGATTTAGGGGTTAGACAACACACTCTTCCATAAGAATTGGAGAGAGAGAGAGTACTTGCAATTTCTATAGAGATAGAAACTAGTGTTTTGCCAACACTCATCTTCTTGAACAACTATTAGTCCTTGGTAGATCACCTCTAGAGGCCAAACACTTGGGTGGCTAACGTTGATCAAAGGAAGGAATTTAATCGGTGGAATTCAAGGAGAACGCGAAGGATTTGGAGGTGAACTTGTACCTGTGGAAGCATGGTTCTACAAGGGTATAATTTTATATCTCTATCTCTTTCATTTAATTGATAATTAATCACAAGGATGATCATGGTGATGGTTTGTATGAAAAATTTTAAAATCCGTTTTTATCGCGCTTCCGCACTATTTATGTAATTTGATTGCATGTGTCGCGCTATATACAAACCTAACAGTGGTATCAGAGCTTAATCTTGTGCTAATTATCAATTTTGATGATTCCATGTGTGTATGGTATGCGATTGGATCGAAATTTTTGGGCAGAATCTGTTTTTTCTGAATCTGCTACGCGGTGCAGCTTCGGCGTTTCCAGTTCATTCTGGAGCGCAGCTGCGCCCAAATCCAGAAAGTCGTTTCTGGGCTTCAGCGCAGCTGCGCCGTTTCCCAGTTCATTCTGGGCGCAGCTGCGCCGGACAGCAGAATTCAAAAAATAATTTTTCCTTCAATTAAAATAAATGGTTTATTTAATTGATATAAGTTTAAAATAAAGATGTTTATTTTATCTGGAATAGGATTTCAGATTGCTAAAATTAAAGGAGTTTAATTTTGATTTGGTTTTTGATTAAAATAAAAGAGTTTATTTTGTTTCAGAACTAAATATTAGCAAAACTTTTGCCCATTAATTGATATCAATGCATATATGGAATGATTTTATTATTCATGGGATGAATGTTATTTATTTATACATATAGAGATATGTATGATAATAAATAGGGATTGATTATGGACTATTGACCAATGTCTGATTGGAATTATTTTAGAGGATGCTTGAATGTATGGGTTTTTATAAATAAGGTCTACGTACCTCGTATTCTCTAATTTTTCTTAATGTAAAATTCTATCTCCCTCCTATGTACTTCCCCTTGATTGCTGATCAAGGTTTCTATGTATTGTAAATAGTTTATGTAATAGGTTTAGTTAGAATTACTTGAAGAATTGGAGATAAAGGAGCAAGGAGCGCTTGAAGACCCGTTTGTAATGGAGCCCGGGTTTAAATGTAATAGTTATATATTTAAATTTAATTCTTGCACCCTAGGTTTGACCTTTTGGTTCACTTGGTGGCTCTAGTGAACCAAACTAGAATAAAAGTCCATAATCAATCCGGGTAGAATATAGTATTCTATATGTGCATGCTTACTATATATATATATATATATATTATATATTATCCAACATGCTTCGCATATAAAATAATATGACGCGTATTTTATATATATATGTGCATGCGCGCTAAACAAGATGAGACAAATAATAATTACAAACCCCTCAAAGAAATTATATTAAGTCCTAAGTGTTCAAAGATATTTAAAATATCGAACGTCGCCTTCTAGCATGGTAAAACGATAGAGTATTAAATATTTAATATGAGTTTGTTGTGTCACACAAGGCAAGTATTAAATATTTAACATGTTACTTTATCACATTTGATGCTTATAAATAGACTGAACGATGTTGTTTTGTTGTGTCACATAAGGACAGTGTTTTTCTTTCGAATATATGGAAGTGCTAGGTTGGACTTAACTTGGATAATTTTGATTCGGATGTGTTACACTTGATCAAAATAATCTAAGAGGCAAAATACAAGGAGTTACATAGTGATGTAATTGACAATAGTTGTCTACCTATTTATTTATATATAGTTTGTTGTGTCACACAAGGCTATATACATTTGAAATGGGATCCTCATTCTCACTAGCAAATCTTTAATTAGATTTGCCGAACTATATATATTGAGGGTAATATAGTTTGATGAAAAAGTGAGAGATACCAATTTAAAATAAAGACCTAATTTATTTTGGTAATTAATTAAGAAATGAATGTATGCTAAAATGTTGTTAAATTATAAATTCATTTACATAATTTTACAATGTCTAATTTACTATCACTGCGGAGCATATTAGATGCTAATTAACCGGACCAAATTAAAAGGACTGGTTAAATAATTTGAGAATAGTTCTCAAGGCTGAAAAACTATCTTATTTCTTTAATATGTTTATCCCTACAATTGTTGCAGACAATGCCTTAGAGGAAGAGATTGATACTTTTAAAAAGTGGCAACATGATGCACAGTTGGCTCAATGCATCATGCTTGCATCCATAAGTAACGAGCTTCAACGTCAACATGAAACTATGGATGCTCCTATTATACTCCTGCACCTTCAAGGAGTTGAAGGGTGAGAAAAGTAGGACTATTAGATATCAGATATCTAAAGAGCTTTTCCGATCTAGAATGACCGATGGCACTACTGAAAGTAGTATGCACACAGGTCAATCATATTTGATATGATGTAACATATACTTTGTAATCTTATTCATTTATTAATAATAGAATTGATTTTCTTAAAAAGACATTTTATATTATCTACATAGTGCTGTTATATTAAATGTGATAAACCCATAGTTTTGAGTAATGCTTTTAGAATCATGATGGTGATCATGCTAATGAGATCTAAATTCAAGATAGCTCACAAACTAAAATTGTTCCTAATCGTTGGATTACTAAATTGGGGATTAGTGAATCCGGATAAATTAGTACATACGTTGCTTGCTCTTAGGAAGAGGATGATTGATCTCATAATCATTTGTGTGGAGACACTAAAGCAAGTATGTAGGTGCTTATTGGAGAATAAGTTCACTGAACGTGGCTCGCTAAGGAATACCTAATGGAGTTTTACTCGCCTGACAATACGAATTCCTCTAGTGATAGTAGTACAAGTGATCTTTGGACTTGAGATCATCATAGTATCTTGTGTATGATGAGTTATACTTTGACATGTCCCTTAAGACCTTTAGGGTATATCAAAGGGTATGATTGGGTATAATAAGTTGTACATGGAGATAGATGAATGATCAACAAAGAATCTACCTCGTCTAGTAAAAGATGTAAACGTCCTATGTGATTCGATAAATGACAACTCAGTAGTCCTTGGCCAAGGCAGAATGAAATTAGAAAGGAGTTTCTAATTTACATTATTTAGAGTTGTGCATTTGGGAATCGAAATACATATAATTAAATTAAATAAGACTTGACAGTAAATCCATGTCTTATATTTAATTGGGACATTATATGGTAGAAGGATTGAATTGTACGGTAACTATTCACTGAAAGGTTCTTTTGTGATTAATGTTGAAATCTATATTATCTGGAAAGTCGTTGATCGCTAAGGGGGCTTACCCTTATTGTAGAATAAATATTATTTATTTAAATTAATTAAATAGTTTAATTTATTTATTTAAATAAGATTAGAATTGTTCTAATTGATTTATTAACAACCGGTTTAATATGGAGAACCTAAAGGGTCACACCGCAAAAGGAAAATATTTATTTAAGAAGTAAATGACATAATTGTAATAATAAGTTAAGTGTATTTAATTTAATCTATGGAGATAGAATAAATTAAATAGCTTAATATTTATTATTTAATATTTTGGAAATATTAAATATAAATTAATAAGAGGAGTCTTATTATTATTATTATTATTACTATTATTTAATTCCTAATAGGGATTGGAAATTAATTAATAGAAGTACTCTCCCATGAATTCCTAATTGGATTAGGAGCATAATTAATTAAAGGAGTTTAATTATAATAGAAATCCTAATCCTAAATAGTTTAGGGAAGGGTTATTCCTACATCTATAAATAAGAGGAGTCTTATCATAGATTGGGGTTACAGACTCTTGCATTAGATTGTGGAGAGTACTAGCAATTTCTATAGAGATAGAAACTAGGGTTTTGCCAATACCCAACTTCTTGAATACCTATTTTTCCTTGGTGGATCACCTCTAGAGGCCAAACACTTGGGTGGCTAACGTTGATCAAGCAAAGGAATTTAATCGGTGGAATTCGAGGAGAACACGAAGGACTAGGAGTTGAACTTGTACCCGAGGAAGCTTTGTTCTACGAGGGTATAATTCTTATTCTCTTTCTCTTTCGTTTATATCGTTAATTGAGCACATAGATTGATCATGGTGATGATTTGTATTAAAATTTTAAAATCCGTTTTATCGCGCTTCTGCACTATTTATGTAATTTGATTGCATGTTCGCGCTATATACAAACCTAACAGTGGTATCAGAGCCTAATCTTGTGCTAATTATCGATTTTGATGATTCCATATGAGTATGGTATGCGATTGGATCGAAATTTTTGGGCAGAATCAATTTTTTTGGATCAGCGACGCGGCGCAGCTGTGCCGTTTCCCAGTTCATTCTGGGCGCAGCTGCGCCGGCTAGCAGAATCCGAATTTTTTTTTCTTCTTTCAATTGAAATAAATGGTTTATTTAATTGATATAAGTTTAAAATAAAGATGTTTATTTTATCTGAAATAGGATTTCAGATTGCTAAAATTAAAAGAGTTTAATTTGGATTTGGTTTTTGATTAAAATAAAAGAGTTTATTTTGTTTCAAAAACTAAATATTAGCAAAACTTTTGCCCACTAATTGATATCAATGCATATATGGAATGGTTTTATTATTCATGAGATGAATGTTATTTATTGATACATATAGAGATATGTATGATAATAAATAGGGATTGATTATGGACTATTGACCAATATGTGATTGGATTTATTTTAGTGGATGCTTGAATGTATGGGTTTTTATAAATGGGGTATGCGTACCTCGTCTTCTCTAATTTTTCTTAATGTAAATTCTTTCTCCCTCCTATGTACTTCCCCTTGACTGCTGATCAAGGTTTCTATTCATTGTAAATAGTTTCTGTAATAGGACTAGTTAGAATTAATTTTGAAGAATTGGAGACAAAGGAGCAAGGAGCGCTTGAAGACCCGTTTGTGTTGGAGCCCGGATTTAAATGTAATAGTTATATTTAAATTTATTCTTGCACCCCAGGTTTGACCTTTTGGTTCACTTGGTGGCTCTAGTGAACCAAACTAGAATAAAAGTTCATAATCAATCCGGGTAAAATATAGTATTCTATATGTGCATGCTTACTATATATATATTATATATTATCAAACATGCTTCGCATGTAAAATAATATGACGCGTATTTTATATATATATATGTGCATGCGCGCTAAACAAGATGAGACTAATAATAACAAACCCCTCAATGAAATTATATTAAGTCCTAAGCGTTCAAACATATTTGGAATATCGAACGTCGCCTTCTAGCATGGTAAAGCGATAGAGTATTAAATATTTTAATATGAGTTTGTTGTGTCACACAAGGCAAGTATTAAATATTTAAGATGTTGCTTTATCACATTTGATGCTTATAAATAGACTGAACGATGCTGTTTTGTTGTGTCACATAGGACAATGTTTTTCTTTCGAATATATGGAAGTGCTAGGTTGGACTTAACTTGGATAATTTTGATTCGGATGTGTCACACTTGATCAAAATAATCTAAGAGGCAAAATACAAGGAGTTACATAGTGATGTAATTGACAATAGTTGTCTACCTATTTATTTATATATCGTTTGTTGTGTCATACAAGGCTATATACATTTGAAATGAGATCCTTATTCTCACTAGCAAACCTTTAATTAGATTTGTCGAACTATATATATTGAGGGTAATATAGTTTGATGAAAAAGTGAGAGATACCAATTTAAATAAAGACCTAATTTATTTTGGTAATTAATTAAATGAATGGATGCTAAAATGTTGTCTATTTCACATGCAGAATTTAAAAATATCAAACTCACTATCACTGCGTAGCATACTTGATGCTAACAAACTGACCGGACCGAATTACACGGACTGGTTAAGGAATCTGAGAATTGTTCTCACTGCTGAAAAGATTTCTTATATCCTAAATTCGTCAGTCCCTGCAAGTGTTGCAGCAACAGCCTCTGTGGAAGAGATTGCTACTTTTAGAAAGTGGCAAGATGATGCAATCTTGGCTCAATGCATCATGCTCGCATCCATGAGTAACGAGCTTCAGCGTCAGCATGAAACTATGGATGCTCCTACTATATTGCTGCACCTCAAAGAGTTGTATGGTGAGCAAAGTAGGACTGCTAGATATCAGATATCTAAGGAGCTCTTCCGATCTCGTATGACCGAGGGTACTGCTGTTGAGACTCATGTCCTTAAGATGATCAATCTGATTGAACAACTTGGACAGCTTGGGTTCGTGATGGATGGGGAGTTAAGCGAAGATTTGATCTTGCAGTCACTCCCGGACACCTTCTCACAATTTGTTGTGAATTTTCACATGAATAAGTTGGACGTCAGCTTGTCTGAGTTACTTAACATGCTGAAAACTACTGAAGGTCACTTCTCATCCAACAAGAACCAAGTCTTACTAGTGGATGATTCTTCCAAGAAAAGGAAGAGGCCCAAGGTATCTTCTGAAAAGAAGAAAAACAAGAAGGCTAAGGGCAAGGCGAAGAGAAAGGATAAAAAGAAACCTGATCCAGATAACAAAGGAATTTTCTACCATTGCAATAAGCCGAGACATTGGAAGAGGAACTACAAGGAGTATCTTGCGGACCAAAAGAAGCTTGGAGAAGCTTCGACTTCCGATCTAGGTTTGTTCATGATTGAAATTAATTTTTCTGAAAGTCAAAATTCTACTTGGGTATTGGATACCGGCTGTAGTTCTCACATATGTAATAATATGCAGGGACTAAGCAGAAGTAGGAAGCTGAACAAGGATGAAGTCATCCTACGAGTGGAAAATGGAGCAAAGGTTGCTGCATTGGCTGTAGGGACTTATTGTTTAGCACTGCCTTCGGGCAAGTTCATTAGTTTAAATAATTGTTATTATATTCCAACACTCATTAGAAACATTATTTCAATTTCTGTATTAGATATGGATGGTTTTGATATTATAATAAAGAACAACAGTTGTTCTATTTATAATAAAAATGTTTTATATGGTGTTGGCAATTTACTGAATGCACTTTACATACTTGACTTGCATGAAAATATACTTCAAATTGAACAAACTAAGAAAAGAAAAAGAGATGATGTTAATTATACCTTTATGTGGCACTGTAGACTCGGTCATATCAATGAAACAAGATTATCCAAGTTGCATAAAGATGGGCTTTTAGAGCTATCTGATTACGAATCATATCCAACTTGTGAATCTTGTCTCATGGGTAAGATGACTAAATCTCCTTTTAGTGGAAAAGGAGAAAGAGTTACAGAGTTGTTAGCGTTGGTACACACAGACGTATGTGGACCTATGACAACGAATGCACGAGGAGGGTATTCTTATTTTATTACTTTCACTGATGATCATTCTAGATTTGGATATGTGTATTTAATGAAATACAAATCTGAATCGTTTGAAAAGTTCAAAGAATTCAGAAGTGAAGTAGAGAAGCAAACTGGTAAGAGTATTAAGATTCTTCGATCGGATCGAGGAGGGGAATACTTGACCAATGAGTTTCTCAATTGTCTCAAAGAAAATGGTATAATCTCACAATGGACTCCACCAGGGACGCCACAGTTGAATGGTGTATCTGAAAGGAGAAATCGAACATTGTTGGACATGGTTCGTTCCATGATGAGTTTTACCGACCTTCCAATATCCTTCTGGGGTTATGCCCTAGAAACGGCTGCATACCTACTTAACAAGGTACCTACCAAATCCGTCCCAAAGACCCTATATGAGATATGGACAGGGAGGAAACCAAATCTTAAGTATGTTAAGACTTGGGGTTGTCCAGCTTATGTCAAAAGGTTTGAGCATGATAAGCTAAAGACTAGATCCGACAAGTGTAGATTTGTGGGATACCCTAAAGAAATTATAGGGTATTATTTCTATCATCCCAATGATCAAAAGGTGTTTGTTGCGAAACACGCTGCCTTCTTGGAAAATGAGTTTATCCTTGAAGGGGTCAGTGGGAGTAAGATATATCTTGAAGAAGTTCAAGAACCACAAAATACTACGGATCAAAGTCAGGTACCTGACCAAGTAGAAGAACCTACTGAACCACAACCTATTCGTAAATCTGGAAGAGTACCGAAGATACCTGAAAGGTATGGATTCATCATAGAGGATGATGATGAGGTACGCATCATAGATGATGATGATCCATTGACTTACGAAGAGGCTATGAGTAGTAAAGACTCAAAGAAATGGCTAGAAGCCATGAAATCCAAGATGGACTCCATGTATGAAAACCAAGTATGGACTTTGGTTTCACCACCTGAGGGCATTAAGCCTATTAGGTGTAAATGGGTCTTTAAGAGAAAGACTGGAGCAGATGGCAAGGTAGAGACCTATAAGGCCCGACTAGTTGCAAAAGATTTCAAACAAAGACAAGGAGTTGACTATGATGAAACCTTCTCACCAGTAGCTATGCTCAAGTCCATTCGGATTTTGCTTGCAATTGCAGCTTATTATGACTACGAGATCTGGCAAATGGACGTGAAAACGGCCTTCCTTAATGGAGAGCTTGAGGAAAATGTATATATGATACAACCAGAGGGTTTTGTTTCAACGGTTGGAACAAACCAAGTCTGTAAGCTACAACGATCCATTTATGGGTTGAAGCAAGCTTCTCGAAGGTGGAACATCCGTTTTGATGAGATAATCAAAAGGTTTGATTTTATCAAGAACGAGGATGAATCATGTTTGTACAAGAAGGTTAGTGGGAGCGCTGTATCATTCCTTGTATTATATGTTGATGATATATTACTGATAGGGAATGATGTTCCTATGCTACAGTCGATCAAAATTTGGTTATCTAAACACTTCTCCATGAAGGACTTGGGTGAGGCATCCTATATTTTGGGGATAAAGATCTATAGAGATAGATCTAAAAGGATGCTAGGCTTGACCCAAGGAAAGTACATTGACTCGATGCTAAAGAAGTTTAGCATGGAAGATTCCAAGAGAGGTCTCATGCCGATGAGCGATGGAATACATCTCTCTAAGAAACAGGCCCCAAAGACACCTGAGGAGAGAGACCGGATGAGTAAGATTCCTTATGCTTCCGCAATAGGATCTATCATGTACGGTATGATATGTACTAGACCAGATGTCGCTCATGTACTTAGTGTAACGAGCAGATATCAGTCGAATCCAGGAGAAGAGCACTGGAAGGCAGTGAAAAATATCCTAAAGTACTTAAGAAGAACTAAGGTTATATTTCTTATCTACGGTGGGTCTGAATTGAAACTAGAGGGCTATACAGACTCAAGTTTTTAAACGGACCAAGATGACAGTAAATCCGTTTCGGGGTATGTGTTTACCTTAAACGGTGGCACGGTGAGTTGGAAGAGTTCCAAGCAGCAAACAGTTGCTGATTCAGTGACAGAGGCAGAGTACATAGTTGCAAGTGAAGCTGCAAAGGAAGCTGTTTGGATGACGAAGTTCATAACTGAACTTGGAGTGGTTTCTAGCATTAGAGGAGTCGTACCTTTATTCTGTGACAACAACGGAGCTATTGCGTAGGCTAAGGAACCTAGGTCTCATCAGAAATCCAAACACGTGTTGCGGCAGTTTCATTTGATTAGAGAGATCATTGAAAGAGGAGATGTCAACCTGGAGCGTGTTGACTCTCAAGACAACATTGCAGATCCATTTACTAAAGTTTTAACTCAACAACAGTTTGATCGTCACTTAGAGAAGATAGGTATTAGATACCATGGCGATTGGCTTTAGTGCAAGTGGGAGATTGAAAGTAGTATGCACACAAGCCAATCATATTTGATATGATGTAGCATATACTTTGTAATCTTATTCATTTATTAATAATAGAATTGATTTTCTTAAAAGGCATTTTATATTATCTACATAGTGCTGTTATATTAAATGTGATAAACCCATAGTTTTGAGCAATGCTTTTAGAATCATGATGGTGATCATGCTAATGAGATCTAAATTCAAGATAGCTCACAAACTAAAATTGTTCCTAATCGATGGATTACTAAATTGGGGATTAGTGAATCCAGATAGATTAGTACATACGTTGCTTGCTCTTAGGAAGAGGATGATTGATCTCATAATCATTTGTGTGGAGACACTAAAGCAAGTATGTAGGTGCTTATTGGAGAATAAGTTCACTGAACGTGGCTCGCTAAGGAATACCTAATGGAGTTTTACTCGCCCGTCAATAGGAATTCCTCTAGTGATAGTAGTACAAGTGATCCTTGTACTTGAGATCATCATAGTATCTTGTGTATGATGAGTTATACTTTGACATGTCCCTTAAGACCTTTAGGGTATATCAAAGGTTATGATTGGGTATAATAAATTGTACATGGAGATAGGTGAATGATCAACAAAGAATCTACCTCATCTAGTAAAAGATGTGAATGTCCTATGTGATTCGATAAATGACAACTCAGTAGTCCTTGGCCAAGGCAGAATGAAATTAGAAAGGAGTTTCTAATTTACATTAGTTAGAGTTGTGCATTTAGGAATCGAAATACATATAATTAAATTAAATAAGACTTGACAGTAAATCCATGTCTTATATTTATTTGAGACATTGTATGGTAGAAGGATTGAATTGTACGGTAACTATTCACTGAAAGGTTCTTTTGTGATTAATGTTGAAATCTATATTATCTGAAAAGTCGTTGATCGCTAAGGGGGCTTACCCTTATTGTAGAATAAATATTATTTATTTAAATGAATTAAATAGTTTAATTTATTTATTTAAATAAGATTAGAATTGTTCTAATTGATTTATTCACAACTGGTTTAATATGAAGAACCTAAAGGGTCACACCGCAAAAGGAAAATATTTATTTAAGAAGTAAATGGCATAATTGTAATAATAAGTTAAGTGTATTTAATTTAATCTATGGAGATAGAATAAATTAAATAGCTTAATATTTATTATTTAATATTTTGGAAATATTAAATATAAATTAATAAGAGGAGTCTTATTATTATTATTACTATTACTATTATTTAATTCTTAATAGGGATTGAGAATTAATTAATAGAAGTACTCTCCCATGAATTCCTAATTGGATTAGGAGCATAATTAATTAAAGGAGTTTAATTATAATAAAAACCCTAATCCTAAATAGTTTAGGGAAGAGTTATTCCTACATCTATAAATAAGAGGAGTCTTATTATAGATTGAGGTTACAGACTCTTGCATTAGATTTTGGAGAGTACTAGAAATTTTTATAGAGATAGAAACTAGGGTTTTGCCAATACCCAACTTCTTGAATACCTATTTTTCCTTGCTGGATCACCTCTAGAGGCCAAACACTTGGGTGGCTAACGTTGATCAAGCAAAGGAATTTAATCGGTAGAATTCGAGGAGAACACGAAGGACTAGGAGTTGAACTTGTACCCGAGGAAGCTTTGTTCTACGAGGGTATAATTCTTATTCTCTTTCTCTTTCGTTTATATCGTTAATTGAGCACATAGATTGATCATGGTGATGGTTTGTATTAAAATTTTAAAATCCGTTTTATCGCGCTTCCGCACTATTTATGTAATTTGATTGCATGTTCGCGCTATATACAAACCTAACAACTACACTACAGACATATGTCCTAAAATGATCAATCTGTTTGAATAATTGGGACAACTGGGTTTTAATAGATGGAGAATTGATCCAAGATTTGATCTTGTAATCACTTCCGGACTCTTTCTCACAATTTATTGTGAATTTCCACGTGAACAAGCTATATATATCAGCCTGCCTGAGTTTCTTAAACACGTTGAAAAACTATAAAGAGTCACTTTCCAACCAAGAAAGACCAAGTCTTACTTGTAGATGATTCTTCCAGGAAGCGAAAGAGGGCCAAAGGATCTTCTTAAAAGAAGAACAATTCAAAGAAGGTATAAAGAAAGGCAAAAACAAAGGACAATAAGAACAAGACTGATGCATATAGCAAAGGAGTTTGCTTCCACTGCAATAAGCCTGGATACTAGAAAGGAAATTATAAGGTGAATCTTACAGAGGCTAACCAGAAGAAGCTTAGTGAAGCTTCGGTTACAGATATAAGTTTGTTCATGATTGAAATAAATCTTTCTGTAAGTCAAGGTTCTACTTGGGTATTGGATACCGGCTGTAGTTCTCACGTATGCAATCCAATGCAGAGACTAAGCAGAAGTAGAAAGCTAAACAAAGAGTAAGTAATCTTATGTGTGAGAATGGAGCAAAAGTTGCTGCATTAACCATAGGAACTTATAGTTTAGCATTACCTATGGGCAAGTCTATTAAGTTAATAAGTTGTTATTATGTTTCAGTTCTCATTAGAAATATTAGAACTTTCGTTGTTGGACAAGGAAGGTTCTGGTATTATATTTAAGAACAATTGTTGTTCTATTTATAATGATAATATTTTGTTTGAAACTGGAAGATCACTTGATGGACTTTGTAAACTTGACTTACATGAAAAAAAAATAATTTTGCAAATTGAACAAACAAGTAAAAGAGAAAAGGAGATGGTCATTCAAAGAGTTGAATGTGTGTATTTGATAAAATACAAGTCTGAATCATTTGAAATGTTCAAAGAATTCAGAAGTGAAACATATTGACAAAGTATTAAGATTCTTTGATCAGATCGAGGAAGGAATACTTGTGCAATGAGTTTCTAGATCATCTCAAAATGGTATTTTCTCATAATGGACACCTCCTGATACACACTAATTGATTAGTGTATCTAAAAGGAGAAATTATACCTTGTTGGACATGGTGCAGTCCATAATGATTTTTACCGACATTTTAGTATCCATATGGGGTTATGCCCTAGAAACGGCTGCATATCTACAAAATAAGGTAACCTCAAAAATCCGAGCCCAAGACTCCATAAAGGTTATGGATAGGAAGGATTCCTACTCTTAAGTCGAATGTTAAGATAAGGGGTTGTCCAGCTTATGTGAAAAGGTTTCAAAGATAAGTTTGGGACAAAATCTGACAAGTGCAGACTTGTGGGATATCCTAAAGAAAGTTTAGGGTATTATTACTATAATCCTGCACGCTGCCTTCTTAGATAAAGGTGTTTATCATTGAAGGAGCTAGTGCGAGGGTAATAGATCTTGAAGGAGTTCAAGAACCACAAAGCACTTTAAGTCGAAATGAGGAACCTGTAGATAGACCTATTATACCACAACCGAATCATAAATCTGGAAGAGTACCGAAGATACCTAGGAGGTATGGATTCATCATAGAGGATGATGATAAGGTACGCATCATAGAGGATGATGATCCAGTTATATACGATGAGGCTATGAGTAGAAGACACTCAGAGAAATGGTAGATGGCCATGAAATTCGAAATGGACTCCATATATGAGAACCAAGTATAGACTCTGGTTACTCCACAAAAGGGCATAGAGCCTAGAGTGTGAATATGGGTCTTTAAGAGAAAGACTGGAGCAAATGGCAAGGTGGAGACCTATAAGACCAGACCTATTTAAAAGGTTTTTCAAGTCAAGGAGTTGACTATGATAAAACCTTATTACCCGGTAATGCTCAAGTCCATTTGAATTTTGCTTATGATTGCAGCTTATTACGAAATCTGGCAAAATGGATGTGGAGACGCCCTTCCTCAATGAAGACTTGAGGAGAATGTATGCATGATACAGCCAGAGGAATTTGTTTCAAAGGTTAAAGCAAATCGTGTTTTAAGATATAATGATCCATTGATGGATTGAAGCAAGCTTCTTAAAGGTGGACATTCATTTTGATGAGACAATCAAAACAGTTTGATTTTATCAAAAACGAGAATGAACCTAGTGTGTACAAAAGGGTCAGTGAGAGCACTGTGACATTCTTGGTATTATATGTTGATATACTACTGATAAGGAATAACACACCAATGTTACAATTAGTAAAGATAAAATTGTCTAAACAATCCTCCATGAATGACTTGGGAGGAGCATCCTATAAATTGGGGATATAAATTTATATAGATAGATTTAAAAGGATGTTTGGCTTGACCCAAGAAACGTATATTCATTTGATGCTAAAGGCGTTTAGCATGACAAACTCCAAGAGAGGTCTCATGATGATGAGCCATGGAGTGTATCTCTCTAAAATTTTCTCCAATTAAAAGAGAGATCGCATGAGTTACTATCATGTATGCAGTGAATATACTAGGCCTGATGTTGATCAGTCATATTCTGGAGAAGATCACTATAAGACAGTGAAAAACATCTTTAAGTACTTAACTGGTATTGAGGATATGATCATGATACATGGTGGATCTGAATTAAAACTAGAGGGTTAAACAGACTCAAGTTTTTCAGACTGACCAAGACCATAACAAATCCACTTTAGGGTAAATAGTTACCTCAAAAGGTGGTGCAGTGAATTGGAAAGGTTCCAAATAGCAAAGAGTTGCTGGTTTAGTGACAAAGACAAAGTATATAGCTGTAAATGAAGCTGCAAGTTGATTGTTTGGATGAAAAGTTCATTACAGGACTAGGAATAGTTCCTAAGTCTCATCTTGGATTCAAACAAGTGTGGCAGCACTTTCATTTGATTAGTGGAATCATTGAAAGTGGAAAAGTCATTATAGAGATAGTGGACTCTCGAGAACAACATTGCATATCCATCTACTGAAGCTTTATCCAACAGCAGGATGATCGTCACTTAGAGAAGAAGGGTATTAGATACCATGGCGATTGGCTTTAGTGCAAGTGGGAGATTGAAAGTAGTATGCACACAAGCCAATCATATTTGATATGATGTAGCATATACTTTGTAATCTTATTCGTTTGTTAAAGGCATTTTACTTTATCTACATCGTGCTGTTATATTAAATGTGATAAACCCATAGTTTTGAGCAATGCTTTTAGAATCATGATGGTGATCATGCTAATGAGATCTAAATTCAAGATAGCTCACAAACTAAAATCGTTCTTAATCGATGGATTACTAAAAAGGGGATTAGTAAATCCGGATAGATTAGTACATACATTGCTTGCTCTTATGAAGAGGATGATTGATCTCATAATCATTTATATGGAGACACTAAAGCAAGTATGTAGGTGCTTATTAGAGAATAAGTTCACTGAACGTGGCTCGCTAAGGAATACCTAATGGAGTTTTACTCGTCTGTCAATAGGAATTCCTCTAGTGATAGTAGTACAAGTGATCCTTGGATTTGAGATCATCATAGTATCTTGTGTGTGATGAGTTATACTTTGACATGTCCCTAATACCCTTAGGGTATATCAAAGGGTATGATTGGGTATAATAAGTTATACATGGAGATAGGTGAATGATCAACAAAGAATCTACCACTTCTAGTAAAAGAAGTGAATGTCCTATGTGATTCGATAAATGACGACTCAGAAGTCTTTGGCCAAAGCAGAATGAAATTAGAAAGGAGTTTCTAATTTGCATTAATCAGAGTTGTGCATTTGAGAATCGAAATACATATAATTAAATAAAATAAGACTTGACAGTAATTCCATGTCTTATATTTAATTGGGACATTATATGGTAGAAGGATTGAATTGTACGGTAACTATTCACTGAAAGGTTCTTTTGTGATTAATGTTGAAATCAATATTATCTGAAAAGTCGTTGATCGCTAAGGGGGCTTACCCTTATTGTAAAATAAATATTATTTATTTAAATAAATTAAATAGTTTAATTTATTTATTTAAATAAGATTAGAATTGTTCTAATTGATTTATTCACAACCGGTTTAATATGGAGAACCTAAAGGGTCACACCGCAAAAGGAAAATATTTATTTAAGAAGTAAATGACATAATTGTAATAATAAGTTAAGTGTATTTAATTTAATCTATGAAGATAAAATAAATTAAATAGCTTAATATTTATTATTTAATATTTTGGAAATATTAAATATAAATTAATAAGAGGAGTCTTATTATTATTGTTATTATCATTACTATTATTTAATTTCTAATAGGGATTGAGAATTAATTAATAGAAGTACTCTCTCATAAATTCCTAATTAGATTAGGAGTTTAATTAAAATAAAAACCCTAATCCTAAATAGTTTAGGAGGGTTCCCTATATCTATAAATAAGAGGAGTCTTATCATGATTTAGGGGTTAGACAGTTACACACTCTTTCATAATAATTGGAGAGAGAGAGTACTTGCAATTTCTATAGAGATAGAAACTAGTGTTTTTGCCAACACCCATCTTCTTGAACAACTATTATTCCTTGGTGGATCACCTCTAGAGGCCAAACACTTGGGTGGCTAAGGTTGATCAAAGGAAAGAATTTAATCGGTGGAATTCAAGAAGAACGCGAAGGATTTGGAGGTGCAATTGTACCTGTAGAAGCATGGTTCTACAAGGGTATAATTCTATATCTCTATCTCTTTCGTTTAATTGATAATTAATCACAAGGATGATCATGGTGATGGTTTGTATGAAAAATTTTAAAATCCGTTTTTATCGCGCTTTTGCACTATTTATGTAATTTGATTGCATGTTTGCGCTATATACAAACCTAACATGCATCACCTTCCCACTTTCTAAAAGTAGTAAGCTCTTCCTTAGAGGCATTGTCAACCATTACAGGGATAGGCAAATTAAGGATATAAGATAGCTTTTCAGCCTTGAGAACTATTCTCAGATTCCTTAACCAGTCCGTTTAATTCGGTCCGGTTAATTAGCATCTAATATGCTCCGCAGTGATAGTAAATTAGACATTGTAAAATTCTGTAAATAAATTTATAATTAACAACATTTTAGCATACATTCATTTTATTAATTACCAAAATAAATTAGGTCTTTATTTAAATTGGTTCCTCCCACTATTTTCTTCAAACTATATTACCCTCATAATATAGTTCGGCAAATCTAATTTGCTAGTGAGAATAAGGATCCCATTTCAAATGTATATAGCCTTGTGGTGACACAACAAACGATATATAAATAAATAGGTAGACAACTATTGTCAATTACATCACTATGTAACTCCTTGTATTTTGTCTCTTAGATTATTTTGATCAAGTGGTGGTGTTATGTTATTTGGTACTTAAGTTATTATTATGTTATTGTGTTAGTTATTTTGATGTTTTATGTTTATTTATGCATATTAGTTAGAAATTGTGAAAATTTTGAAAAATTTTGAAATTTTGAGAAATGTTTTAGTTGAATCCATTGAGGGCCTATAATAAGAACTTGGAGGACATTTTGTTAACTCTTGTGAAATTGTCGAGCATACTAATTTAAATTTTAACTTGGGAGTTGGTTCTATGACATTTATAATCCTTTGCATTTTTGGGCACTTACATCCAACTGTTGGGTTAGTTGTTCTTAGCGAGTTTATATAGTTTAATTCTTGTGGAAGATGTTGTTGAGATTCTAGGAACTTATTTAAGAATCAAGTAAAGCAAAGTTAGGTATTCATATAAGTTTGGGGAAAATATTGGATTATTTAATATGTTGGATTGTTTTTGAAAAATTTGAACTTTTGCCCTCCCAAATTGGATTTATGAATCATGTGGTGAGTCGAGATGGAGTGTAAAACACACTCATTCATGGACACATGCGAAGAGCAAGATGGAGCGTAAAACGCACTCGTTGGATAGAACAAGTGAGATGGAGCTAACACGCACTCACTTATTAGCTTAAGTGAGACGGAGTATAAAATGCACTCACAGAAAAAATGATATGTTTTTGAAATACTTGGGATGGTGCAAGAATGTTAATAATGATCCAAGCATGCGTAAATATTTGAAAAATCCTTTTGATCCTCTATTATATGGTTTACCCTATTTGCTGAGATTGATGTGGTAATAGGATTCTAGAGTTGATATGATGTATCTTTTATTTAGTATTTGTTATATAGTCTTATCTAATTACGGTGGCTTATACAGTTTGGATGCGCGCACTCTGATTTCAAAGGTCATAATAGTTGTGGAACTAATGAATTGGTTGAATTGTTAAACTTTCATGCTCTTGAGTTTTGTTGGGAGTTATTGGTTTTGGAATCTTTGAGGCATTATTCGGATAATTGTTGATTCATTGCTCGCGTTGTAGGTATAGTTAGTTTGTGAAATTTTTGTCCTAGTGTTTTACTTGAGGACAAGCAAAGATTCAAATTTGGGGGTATTTGATGAATGAATTTTATACCTACGAATTGGGTACTTTTGACTTAATGAAATTGTGTGTTCTTGGGTAGTTTATGTTTCTTTTTATGTGTTTTTATCTTATTGTTGTATTATATGGTTTTGTATTGCTTTTATATGTTTTTGTATGTATTTTATGTGTTTTAACTTTGTTTTGTAGGAATCAGAATAAAAGCTACTTGGAGCGACGTTTGGGGTGGCTAGATTCGCGTTTTCGGCTTACCATTTGCACAACAGTCACTTCAGGGCCAATTTGAGTATTACTCCAGCCTGTATTTCGAAGAACTCAAAAAATTAAAGTTGTAGATCTCTTCTCCTCTTTTCGGAACATCTTGAATCATCTAATTCAGAGTTCGGACGAAGAAGTTATGGTCACTTTCCCAACAGACGTCAAAGTTGAAAATTCCAAATTTTTACCCGGCGCCGCAGCGCCCATTTCCAGTGTATTTTCGGCGCTGTAGCGCCCTATATGTAGTATGTGCGACATTTTGCCAGCGCCGCAGCGCCGGGTTGCGATTTTTGACAGTTCTGAGCTTTCAAATGCTCAACCTAAGGTCCCAAAACATGAAATTTTTTCATTTCATCTTGCAACCTAGAGGGAGAAAAGAGAGAGGAGGCGTAAGAGCTTGGAGCAAGGAGAGGAAGCCATGGCCTTGTGCCATGGTTCTTCAAGATCTTTAATGGTGCTTAAATGGTGGAGCTTCATGTGCAACAATGGTGGAGTTTTATCTGCCAACTAAGAGAAGCCATCCTTTCTTTCTTTTTCCTCTAGTGGCTAGAACTCATGCTTGGGGATCTAGTGCAAACAATTATAACACCAATGGAGGCAAGGAATTGAATTAAACTTTTAGCTTTTCTTTGATACTTGTATTATCCATGGATGATTACCTAATATTTGGAATAATTTGATTTATTTGTTATGAATTAAATTTCTATCTTGTCTTCCTTTTGATTGGTACCATATGAATTGGTTCTTTATATTTTGTGCTTAATGTTTAATTGCTAAGGAATTGATAATTAGCTTGGTAATCTATATGAAATTGGAAAATGGATTTATATATTCATACCATGAATATAAGGGCATGTGATTATGTTATACATAATTTGTGTATTGTCAATTCTATATGGTTAATTGATCTAAAAGGGGGGTTTTAGAGATTCGAACAAAGTGATGCACACCAAGTGCTTAACAAAATACTTGAGTGTGGATATTTTGTTCTTAACTCTTTATCCATCTATATATATGCTTTGAATTTTGTTATTTTGTTAATGGTAAACTTAATTTATCATTTCAATTAATGAGTTGAATAAGATCGAGATGATTTGAAATTGGTATTGGGCTATATTAGAGATAATTCCTCATGGGATCGACGACTC
This sequence comes from Aralia elata, assembly GCA_034770075.1. Classification (NCBI taxonomy): domain Eukaryota; kingdom Viridiplantae; phylum Streptophyta; class Magnoliopsida; order Apiales; family Araliaceae; genus Aralia; species Aralia elata. The sequence goes on from CM068385.1 coordinate 63,289,769, forward strand.
TCTTATCATTCTATTACTTGTTGACCGCGTATACTTGCGCGTATTTATCAGTTGCGAAATCGACCAACACAAATACATAAATAAGAGTTTAAATTAAGATCAACTCGATTGAAATCAATATTGGAAAAACAAAAGAAAACTAATTCCCCGGCAACGGCGCCAAAAACTTATTGGTCGATTTCGCAACCGATAAATACGCGCAAGTATATGCGGTCAACAAGTAATGCAATGATAAGAGAGTTGGATGATTCAAGATGTTCCGAAAAGAGGAGAAGTAGATCTACAACTTTCATTCTTTGAGTTCTTCAAAATACAGGCTTGAACAATGCCCAAATTGGCCCAGAAGTGACTACTGTGCAAATGACAAGCCGAAAACGCGAATCTAGCAACCCCAAACGTCGCTCCAAGTAGCTTTTATTCCGATTCCTACAAAACAAAGTTAAAACACATAAAGTACATACAAAAACATATAAAAGCAATACAAAATCATATAATATAACAATAAGATAAAAACACATAAAAAGGAAAATAAACTACCCAAGAACACACAATTTCATCAAGCCAAAAGTACCCAATTCGTAGGTATAAAACCCACTCATCAGGTGACATATCCGAATCAAAATTATCCAAGTTAAGTCCAACCTAGCACTTTCATATATGTGAAGAGAAAAATACCGTCCTTGTGGTGACACAACAAAACAGTAATGTTCAATTCCTTAATAAACATCAAATGTGATAAGGCAACATCTTAAATATTTAATACTTGCCTTGTGGTGACATAACAAACTCATATTAAATATTCAATACTCTATCGCTTTACCATGCTAGAAGGCGACGTTCGATATTCTAAATATCTTTGAACGTTACAACTTAATATCTTTACTTTGAGGGGTTTGTTATTAATTGTCTCATCTTGTTTAGCGTGCATGTACATATATATATAAAATACGCGTTATATTAATTAACATGAGAAATATGTTGTTTAATATATATAATATATATATATATATATATATATAGTAAACATGCACATATAGAATATTATATTCTACCCGGATTGATTATGGACTTTTATTCTAGTTTGGTTCACTAGAGCCACCAAGTGAACCAAAAGGTGAAACCTAATGTGCAAGAACTGAATTTAAATATAACTATTACATTTCAACCCAGGCTCCATTACAAACGGGTCTTCAAGCGCTCCTTGCTCCTTTGTCTCCAATTCTTCAAAATAATTCTAACTAATCCTATTACAAAAATTATTTACAATAAATAGAAACCTTGATCAGTAGTCAAGGGGAAGTACATAGGAGGGAGATAGAATTACATCAAGAAAAACTAGAGAAGACGAGGTACGCAGACCCCATTTATAAAACCCAGTCATTCATGCATCCACATAAAATATCCAATCACACATTAGTCAATAGTCCATAATCAATCTCATTTATTATCATACACATCACCATATGCATCAATAAATAACATTCATCTCATGAAAAATAAAACCATTCTATATATGCATTTATATTATTTAATGGACAATATTAGTTAGTATAAAATCCAATTTCAACTCCAATTAGTTATCATGGAATCCAATTCCAACTCTAATTAGTTATCATGAAATCCAATTCTAATTAAAATAAACTTCTTTATTTTAATCCTATTCCAAATCAAAATAAACTACTTTATTTTTAATTTAGAATTTTTAAAAAAACATGGAATCCAATTCCAAATAAAAATAAACTCTTTTATATTAATTTATAAAAATAAAAATAAAAATAAAATTGAGGTCAACCCTTGATCATAAACCTTTAAAAGAAATTATCAAACAAGCCTTCAAGTCAAACTTCAAACCCAGAATTATATAGTTTAAATATTAAACATTTTGATTCATAATCAAAAAATGATTTTGGTGTAGTGGTAAGGCTTCCAAAATATGACCAATAGGTCAATGGTTCAAAACCCTTTAGCCACAAATTTATAATTTTATTTTTAAAGATTGACCAGTCATTGCCACATCAGTAGTCAATAGTTGACCAGTCAACGATCATCGTTTGACCGTTGACCTTAACCCACGTTTTTTTTTGAAAAAAAAAATAAGAATAATAATAATTTTACACAAACAGTTATGCCCAATTAAATTGTTCTAAACACATATCAATGTATATATAGAATCAAAATAATTAATAATTCGCATAAAGTTTGGCTCTTGATACCACTGTTAGTTTTGTAATATCCATGAACATATAATTAAATTGCATATAAGCAGCAGAAGCATGGCAAATCAGAATTTAAAATTTTACAAACCAAACCCAGGATCAATCTTTAATGCACTATTATTAATTAACAAGAAAAAGATGAATAAGAATCAAACCCTTGTAGAAACTAACTTCCTCAAGTACGAGTTCTACTCCAAAATCCTTCACGAATATTCCTTCTTTTGATCAACGCAAGTCACCCAAGTGTTTGGCATCTAGAAGTGATCCACCAAGGAATAATAATACTTACTCAAGAAGATGGGTGATGGCAAACCCTAGTTTATATCTCTATAGAATTATGAGTATTCTCTCAATTTTTATGGAAGAGTGTATAACCCTAAATCATAATAAGACTTCTCTTATATATAGATGTAGGCAACCCTCCTAAACTATTTAGGATTAGGGTTTTATTAATTATATTCCTAATCTAATTAGGATCTAATATGAGAATACTCATATTAATTAATTCCTAACCCTTTTAGAAATTAAATAATAATAATAGTAATAATAATAATAAGACTACTCTTATTAATTTATATTTAATATTTCTAAAATATTAAATAATAAATATTAAGCTATTTAATTTATTCTATCAGTACCATAGATTAAATTAAATATACTTAACTTATTATTATGATTATGTCATTTACTTCTTAAATAAATATTTTTCTTTTGCGGTATGACCCTTTAGGTTCTCCATATTAAACCGGTTGTGAATAAATTAATTAGGACAATTTTAATCTTATTTAAATAAATAAATTCTAAAATAAGGGTAAACCCCCTTAGCGATCAACGACTTTCTAGATAATATAGATTTCAACATTAATCACAAAAGAACCTTTCAGTGAATAGCTACCGTACAATTCAATCATTCTACCATACAATGTCCCAATCAAATATAAGATATGGAATTACTGTCAAGTCTTATTTTATTTAATTATATGTATTTTAATTCTCAAATGCACAACTCTGATTAATGCAAATTAGAAACTACTTTTTAATTTCATTCTGCCTTGGCCAAAGACTACTGAGTTGTCATTTATCAAATCACATAGGACATATCTCTTCTTTTATTAGAAGTGGTAGATTCTTTGTTGACCATTCATTATCTCCATGTACAACTTATTATACCCAAGCATACCCTTTGATATACCCTAAGGGTCTTCAGGGACATGTCAAAGTATAACTCATCATACACAAGATACTATGATGATCTCAAGTCCAAGGATCACTTGTACTACTATCACATAAGGAATTCCTATTGACAGGCAAGTAAAACTCCATTAGGTATTCCTTTAGCGAGTCATGTTTAGTGAACTTATTCTCTAATAAGCACCTACATACTTGCTTTAGCGTCTCTACACAAATGATTATGAGATCAATCATCCTTTTCATAAGAGCAAACAAAGTATGTACTAATCTATCCGGATTCACTAATCCCCTTTTAGTAATCCAACGATTAGGAACGATTTTAGTTTGTGAGCTATTTAAGAATTTTGATCTCATTAGCATAATCATCATCATGATTCTAAAAGCATTGCTCAAAACTATGGGTTTATCACATTTAATATAACAAAATCATGTAGATAACGAAAATGTCTTTAATAAATAAATTCTTTTATTAATAAACGAATAAGATTACAAATATGATTGACTTGTGTGCATATCACTTTTAGTTCGGGCGGCGATCGTTCGAATTCAGGGGCATTACTAGAGGTCTTGATACATCTTTGTACTTCCTGGATGTATCGAGTACCTCGAACAATGGGCCTCTTGCAAAATCTCTTCCTTCAGCTCTGGTACTAATGGTACCCAAATTCTTCCTTCAAATCTTAACATTCCCTGTTTGTCGAGTTTAAACTTAATTTCCTCACCTTTAGAAATTCTCTTCCTAATTTTCTCACAATCCTCATCCTTGAGTTGTGCCTCCTTTACTCTGTCCATTATTAGTGGACGAGTCTCCATCATATACAACTTCCCATCCGACTCCTTCAGAAATTTCAACTCTAACTCCATTTTCGCCATCGCTGTTATTAGCTCTTCTTGAGCCATTGACATCGACAACTTTTCCCAACCCTTTCTACTTAAAGTGTCGGCCACCATATTCGCCTTCCCCGGGTGATATAGAATTTCACAATCATAATCTTTGATCAATTCTAATCACCTCCTCTGCCTCATATTCATCTCTTTTCATGTGAAGATATATTTTAGACTTTTATGGTATGTGTATATCTCACATTTCTCTCCATAAAGATAATGCCTCCAAATCTTCAAGGCAAAAATCACCACTGCTAACTCGAGATCATGAATAGGGTATCCCCTCTCATAATCTTTCAACTGCTGTGACGTGTATGCAATGACCTTCCTGTGCTGCATAAGCACGCATCCCAGTCCTCTATGTGACACATCACTATACACCACAAAATTACCTGCATCATTCGGTAAGGATAATACTGTTAGGTTTGTATATAGCGCGAACATGTAATCAAATTACATAAATAGTACGGAAGCGCGATAAAATCAGATTTTTAAAATTTTATACAAACCATCACCAAGATCAATCTATGTGCTCAATTAACGATATAAACGAAAGAGAAAGAGAATAAGAATTATACCCTCGTAGAACAAAGCTTCCTCGGGTACAAGTTCAACTCCTAGTCCTTCGTGTTCTCCTCGAATGCTTCGGTGTGATTCCTTCCTTTGATCAACGTTAGCCACCCAAGTGTTTGGCCTCTAGAGGTGATCCACCAAGGAAGAACAAGTATTCAAGAAGTTGGGTATTTGGCAAAACCCTAGTTTCTATCTCTATAGAAATTGCTCTCCACAATCTAATGCAAGAGTGTGTAACCCTAATCTATGATAAGACCCTTCTTATTTATAGATGTAGGAATAACCCTTCCCTAAACTATTTAGGATTTAGGGTTTGTATTATAATTAAATTCCTTTAATTAATAATGCTCCTAATCCAATTAGGAATCCATGGGAGAGTACTTCTATTAATTAATTCCCAATCCCTATTAGGAATTAAATAATAGTAATAGTAATAATAATAATAAGACTCCTCTTATTAATTTATATTTAATATTTCCAAAATATTAAATAATAAATATTAAGCTATTTAATTTATTCTATCTCCATAAATTAAATTAAATACACTTAACTTATTATTACCATTATGCCATTTACTTCTTAAATAAATATTTTTCTTTTGCGGTGACACCCTTTAGGTTCTCCATATTAAACCGGTTGTGAATAAATCAATTAGAACAATTCTAATCTTATTTAAATAAATAAATTAAACTATTTAATTCATTTAAATAAATAACATTTATTCTACAATAAGGGTAAGCCCCCTTAGCGATCAACGACTTTCCAGATAATATAGATTTCAACATTAATCACAAAAGAACCTTTGAGTAGATAGTTACCGTACAATTCAATCCTTCTACCATACAATGTCCCAATTAAATATAAGACATGGATTTACTGTCAAGTCTTATTTTATTTAATTATATGTATTTCGATTCCCAAATGCACAACTCTAATTAATGCAAATTAGAAACTCCTTTCTAATTTCATTCTGCCTTGGCCAAGGACTACTGAGTTATCATTTATCGAATCACATAGGACATTCACATCTTTTACTAGACGAGGTAGATTCTTTGTTGATCATTCACCTATCTCCATGTATAACTAATTATACCCAATCATACCCTTTGATATACCCACAAGGTCTTAAGGGACATGTCAAAGTATAACTCATCATACACAAGATACTATGATGATCTCAAGTCCAAGGATCACTTGTACTACTATCACTAGAGGAATTCCTATTGACAGGCGAGTAAAACTCCATTAGGTATTCCTTAGCGAGTCACGTTCAGTGAACTTATTCTCTAATAAGCACCTACATACTTGCTTTAGTGTCTCCACACAAATGATTATGAGATCAATCATCCTCTTCCTAAGAGCAAGCAACGTATGTACTAATCTATTCGGATTCACTAATCCCCAATTTAGTAATCCAACGATTAGGAACAATTTTAGTTTGTGAGTTATCTTGAATTTAGATCTCATTAGCATGATCAGCATCATGATTCTAAAAGCATTGCTCAAAACTATGGGTTTATCACATTTAATATAACAGCACTATGTAGATAATATAAAATGCCTTTTAAGAAAATCAATTCCTTTATTAATAAATGAATAAGATTACAAAGTATATGCTACATCATATCAAATATGATTGGCTTGTGTGCATACTACTTTCAAATACAGGCACCTCACTCAACCTTTTCTTGAACTCCTGAAAGCTCTCCTCACATTTCTCTGACCATACGAACTTCACTGTCTTCCTCGTCAAATTAGTTAACGGGGTCGCTATCTTCAAAAAATCTTGGATAAATCTTCGATAGTAGCCTGCTAACCCTAAGAAACTCTGCACCTCTGTTGACGTCTTCGGTTATTCCCAATTAATCACCGCTTTCACCTTCGCTGGTTCTACAGATATACCATCCTTGTCGATCACGTGGCCCAAAAATTGAACCCTCTTTAGCCAAAATTCACACTTAGTGAATTTTGCATATAACTTCTCCCTCCTTAGTGTTTCTAACACTATCCTAAGATGTTATGTGTGGTCCTCTTGTGTCTTTGAATAGACCAGGATATCATCTATGAACACCATTACAAATTTGTCCAAATACGGTTTGAACACTCTATTCATTAAATCTATAAATGCGGCTGGCACATTTGTCAACCCGAACGACATCACCAGGAACTTGTAATGGCTGTAACGAGTCTTGAATGCCATTTTTGGAATGTCCTTTGCTCTCACCTTTAGCTGGTGATACCTCGTCCTTAAATCTATCTTAGAAAAGTACTTTGCCCCTTTCAACTGATCAAAGAGATCATCGATCCTGGACAATGGATCTTATTCTTGATCGTTACTTTGTTCAACTCCCTGTAGTCAATACAAAGTCTCAATGATCCATCTTTCTTCTTCACAAACAACACTGGTGCTCCCCATAGAGACACACTTGGTTGAATATACTTTTTATCTAATAATTCTTACAATTGTATCATTAATTCCTTCATCTCCACTGGGGCCATCCTATACGGAGCCCTCAAAACTTGTGCCGTACCAGGCACTACGTCGATAACAAATTCAATCTCCCTATCCGGCAGAAGACCTGGTAATTCATCCGGAAAAACATACGTGAATTCTTTTACTATAGGTATTTGGCCCATCTCTGCTTCCGCGTGTTGGGTATCTAAAACGCAAGCTAAATATCCCACACATTCTTTCCTTAACAATTTCTTTGTTTGCATCATCGTTAGACAACGAGACTATCTTGGCGATTTACTACTGTAAAATACTACCTTAGACTGCTTCGTAGGCTTAAGGTTTACTAACGTCTTCTGACAATCTATCATTGTCCCATGGTTAAACAACCAATCCATTCCCAGAATTACGTCAAATTCCCTCAGTTGAATCGGAATTAAACCTACCATCAACTCATGACCTCTTATCTTAACACAACAATTCCTATAGATATGCTCTACATGGATTACTTCTTTATTCCCAACTTCTATGTTCATGGGAGTCTCTAGTTTTTCTAGAGGTAATCTTAAACATCTAGCAAATTTATACGATATAAAAGAACAGGTCGCACCCAAATCAAATAGTACATAAGCATTAATATTATTGACCAGGACGATACCTGAAACTACATTTGTAGATGCTACCACATCTTGGACCGTCATGTTGAACGTTCTAGTGGTCGGTCGATTCGGTGGAGCTGGACCCGTTATTGTCAGCTTCCCACTACTATTCCCATTGCTGGCACTACCCCCATCGACTCCCTTCTTCGGGCAACTCATTTGATCCACAGATAAAAAACCCATTATTCTTCTTCGGGTTAGTGCAGTGAGGAGAGATGTGTCCTTCCTGCCCACACTTATAACATATAGCCTTACCCTTTCAAACATACCCCTATGTGATTCTTCCCGCAATTTTTATAAGCTTCGACCCTTTTCTTTGGGTTTCCCTGCTTATTTCTGATACTCCCAGAATTATTCCACTTCCTCTTTCCTCCTTCGCTTCCACTGCCTCCTTCAACCTTGACAGCTCCCTCGGATTTAGCCTTAATCTTCCTCTCTTTATTGTAGAGGCTCATGGCCTCACTCCCTCCTTCGACTATAATAGCCTTCTCCAGGATAGTACCAAACGACCCTATCTGCAACACTGATAACTTATTGTAGAACCAGGATATCAAAAGGCAACCTCTAATTTGGTGGTTGTATCACTGGTGTTAAGGTTAATAGCTTTTTTAATTTGTCAAATGCCTCCTTGCACTCATCATCAAACTGGAACTGCACATTCTTTTGCAGTAACCTACACAATGGCAAAGCTATCTTGGAGAAGTCCTTGATAAATTTACGATAGAAACCTACATGATCAAGGAAAGAGAGAATCTCCTACACACTTGCAGGGTAAGGCAAAGCAACAATAATCTCTATCTTAGCTCTATCCACTTCTAATCCTCTAGCTAAGACTACATGTCCAAGTATTATACCTTGTTTTACCATAAAGTAACACTTTTCCCAGTTAAGTACACGATTAGTTTCTAAGTATCTATCTAGCACACGAGTCAAATTATCTAAGCATGCACCCAAAGAATCACCATGTATTGTGAAATCATTCATAAATACTTCAATGCAATTTTTTAGAAGATCGGAGAATATTGTCGATGCTGGGGAAATTTTCCTAATTTCGTTGTTTCCCTTTTTAAGATTTCGATTTATTATTTCTCTTAAAGGGTGAGTTTTAGGAAAAAAACCGACATAAATGCCGACAGGATTTTGAAAGGTTGATTTTAATGTTGGGCCAATTAGACATAACCGCTAGTTGGTAAAGATTTAAATGGATGTACCAACTCATCCGGATTTTTAAATTTTCGCAATATGGCCCAATATGTGACTCCGTAAAATTGGTCTTGAAACCGAGATTCATAAAGTTCGGGGGCTTGCTAAAGTAAGGGGAAGGTGTTAGGCACCCCCGACTTCCGTGAAAACACAGTTACCGCATCTTGATGTTTTCCTAAGTATGAAGTGTGTGTGTGTATGTATGTGTATGTGTGATTTTGAAAGAAATCGCTATCTAGTTTTGGATCAAAAACGTGAGAAATGCGTTATTTTGAAAGCAACTTCGAACCTCTTTGAACCTATGCGTGAATGATTTGATTTGGGGAAAAGTTCATTTTTAGCTTTGATTTGTTGATAAAAACCATTTTTGAGTGACGTTTTGAAAAACTTAGTTTTCAAACCCTTCGCCAAATAGGAATCAAAACCTTTTGTTACTTTTAATTTTATTCTATGGTCGTCTTACTAACCCGAGCGATTTGAGTTTTATTTTAAAAGATCTTTGTCGTTTTGTTTAAAAATTATTTTTTAGTGATAAACGGGAAATTAAGCATGAAAATAGGGTCGGGGCGATCCGTGGGCATGAAAGCCATCTCGATATTCCTGAACACCCGCAATCATAATTTTTACTATCACGGGGCCTTAAAATCGGTTTTCATAGGATGGAACCCTCGATACCATTTTAAGGCCCAAATTTATATTTACAATGATTCGGATACTAATTTTACAGTCAAAATAATGTCCATCGTGGGAATCATGCCAAGATCCATTTCAAGGATCCTAACTCCAATATTCTTAGGCTCACATCGTAATATATTGAAACGCAAGAAAAAAGAGATCTAAAAGCGGGTTCCCGTAACCCTATCTTTTAGATTGCAATATCGAAGGTAATATTTTGAGGGACTATGTGTATTGACAAGATCCATGGAAAGGGACTTAGAATTTAGGATATAAATCCGTAGATCTAAGGTGCCTCAGATCCGTACAATGCCACAATCAGGATTAAAATGAAAGCATATAAAAAATGTATCATAAAACCGCTATCAGGTGATTCAATTGTTAGAATCCCTAGCGCAATTAGTTAGGACTTCCTCCCCACTAGATATGGATCTAGGGTTTTACGGAATGTTCAAAATCGATTGTAAGCATTGGAAATAACAAGATCTAACCTAGATCCGAGCCAATCTAACATAAAGGTTCAAGCTTTGAAGCTTTAGAACCGGTTAAGGGCTAGATCTGACTAGATCTATGGAAGATCTAGTGAAAAGATTTGATCTTTAACTATATACAAGTAAAACAATTGGTAAAATAGATAGATCTGCAGATAAACAACCAATATATGTATAAAGATTAAAACTTTAAATAGATATAAGCACAATAATATATGTAATAGGCAAAATCTATACTAGATCTAATAGATCTATATCAAATCTATATAAAAAATCGAATCTTTCACCACAAAACACAACTCTATGCTAGATTCCACTAGATTTACATCAAATATACATAAAGATTGAGGCTTTCACCTTGGGAATGGTGAAATCCTCCTTCTTGAGCTTGGATCTAGATGGCTTGTGTCATGCCCCGAAATCCACCTGCTTGCTTGGTCAGACTTTGTGCTGACTTGTACAACTTTATTCACTACTATAGAAATTTTAACTTCTAATAATCAGAGTATAATGCGAAAAAGTGATCATATTTACCATATCATTCGTTCATTGTAACATCATTCCCAGGTTACTTGTTCTTATTATAAATAAGTCCTAAAAGACTTAAAAACAAATCTCCATTTATCTATCCGAGACTTGCAGTATTAGCAACTAGGCAGTTCCCAGGAAAGAGGGGGCTTTCCGTTAAAATGACGCGTAATTAGATGACCTAACCCCTTTCCTCGTTAGAACTTTCTAGACATTGCCAATAATATTAATCTAGCATAGTTTAAATGACTTCTACATCTTCAACTTTCCTTGTACCGCCAGAATCGTCTGGTAATTCTTCCTTAGCTGTAATTTGTTTTAAGATAATTGCAAGAATGAGCATAAGAATGCCCAACAAGTCTAACAGATATATATGAGAAGAGAATCACCTTTTCAAGATATATATACAGAATAACCTGATATAAGATTTCAACGATTATCAATATAGTAGACTGAGTGGTTCCTAACCTGTGAACTAATGAATTAGTTCCCCGTCTCATCAACACTGCTACAATTGTATCTACAGTGTATACCGCTTCTACGATACATCTACACTGCGACAAATGTTACCTCAGTGAGTTAGATCGGTTTCCTAACACATCTTAAACTCCTGCCCATACAAGAGAGTTGTTTAACTCAGATACTAACATGGTTTTCAATTGAAAATCAACAATCACTAACACGTTGCACATAACAGATAACAAGCATGTTAATGCACGGGGTGCAAAAGAAATAATACTTGCATAACAATAAACTTCATAAATAAGACACGTTATTGTACGGAGTGCATTTCAACAAATAAGTAGACTTGCCTGAATATGGATAATATCTTAACACTAATTTTTCATTCCTCGCTCAGTCTCCTGAAGTGTAAGCTCTAGAACTTTGATCCTCCAAGCTTTTCCTTTCCTTTGATTATGCTAGGCGCTTGTAGTTGCTAGCTTTACTTCTAATCGTGTAGTGCTTTGATTCTTTGAAAGTAAGTTTTATCTCACAATATCTCTCAGAATATAAATATAGAGTGTTTTTGCTCTTGAACTGTTCTTGAAATGGTAGGAAATAATGAAAAACTAAGCTTGCTATTTATAGGAAAACCAAGTTTAGTATCGAAGTAAGTTTTATCTCACAATATCTCTGAGAATATAAATATAAAGTGTTTTTGCTCTTGAACTGTTCTTGAAATGGTAGGAAATAATGAAGAACTAAGCTTGCAATTTATAGGAAAACCAAGTTTCACTAATTGCACGTTAGGGGCTCGGCTTATTACACTTTGCACACTAGCATATTCTTAGAATATTCTTCTAAGCTCCTCAATGAAAATATCTTCCAAGCTCGACAATGCAGCTTGCAATCTAAGCTCCTCAATGAAAATATCTTCCAATCTTGACAATACAGCTTGCAATCTAAGCTCCTCAATGAAAATATCTTCCAAGCTCGACAATACAGCTTGCAATTGAACCTATCTTCTAATCTCCTCAATAAAAATATCTTCCAAGCTTGACAATGCAGCTTGTTACCGTAAGCACGACAAATAACTTTTTCATTCCCACGCACGACACAGCAACTTGTCAAAAATAATTTATCGGGATTCTTTTTGGTGAAATCGTGGAAAGCACGACAAATCATTTTGTCAATGTAAGCACGACTAATCAGCTTGACAAAAAAAAATTTATTTGACCTAATTTATCGTTTACATAATATAATCGCAAAACACCTACTTCGAAATATCATTTCAATCTTTATTAAACACATATGTTACAAAATTCAAACTTCACAAGGGTTTAAGGATTTAAACTTCTTAATACCTAGTTTTAGGTCACTAAATTAACCTCTAACCATATACGATCATATTTATAATCCTCATAAATATTTAGGTTATTATAGCTTATATCTAATTTGATGGAATTTGATGAGAATAGCTAGATCTAGATAGGTATTAGAGAGGTTTTTGGGTGTTTCTCTCACTAAGCTACACACTTTCTCTCTCTAACCAAGTTATATCCCGTTAAAAATGAGCTAATTTCGGCTATTTGTATGTCTCCCTAGGCAGCCATAGGTACACCTATGGCTGGCCTAAGGTGGGCCTTACTTGCTCGGTTTTCATGTCGCAACGTCTATTTTTCATACTGTACACTAGAACGTCCGTAACTTTCAATCTGGGAAGAGTTAGGAGATGCGCCCTACCATTCCGGAAAGCTCTTTTCGATAGCTTCATAATGATTTATTATTCTCTCAATTCTGAGTTTGGGAAAGCAGAGAAAAAGGGGAAAAACTATCCCTGGGTAGATGTCGGCTAGTTGTTCTCTTTACTTTGCATTGAAACGATCATAACTTTCAATCCGAGGATAGTTAGGAGACGTGCCATACCATTCCGAAAAGCCCTTTCCGAGAGCTACATAATGACATATGGTTTGGCCAATTTTAGATTCGAGAGGATAGAGAGAAATGCAAAAATAGATCTTCTCGTTGATGTCAGTCGATCAACCGTCATGCCTTAAGTAGATTGTCACTCCGCAGTCATTGAGATGGCTTCGTGCATGTTGATTTGGGTCCCAAAATCCTCTGTTTGGATGTCCTCTGGCAGCAATGACTATTTTACCCTCCTGCCAAGGTTAGAAGATATATGCAAAATTTTGGGTGTCTACAGATGCCCTTCTTTGTCATGTTTATGTAATGCAATGGAATGAGCATGACAAAGATATAGACACCCAATGCATGACAAGATATATTGACAATGCAAGATAATCATATAAAAGGGTGTAATATGCTTTGAACTTTATTATTGTGTTGCTTTGCTGGGGAAATTGTCATTGAATTGGCATCACCGGGTCTCGTCCCCAATCCCTTTGATGTATCTTGTCCTCAACGGACATATCACCAGGTCTCATCCCTGACGCTCGTGTTGAGTTTCGTCCCCAACGGGCATATCATCAGGTCTCGTCCCCAATGCCTTCGCTAAGTCTCGTAAATTACATATTGTCGCCAATCGCATATCGCACATCGCAAAATCGCATATCGCACATCACACATCGCAAAGCGCACTTCGCACATCGCAAGTCGCACTTCGCACATCGCATATCGCAAATCGCACATCACACATCGCAAATCGCACATCACACATGTTGGTCGGTTTCGCAACCGAAAAACTCGCGCAAGTATACGCGGTCTAACAAGTAATATAATGAAAGCAAAAGTCGATCCCACGAGGAATTATCACTAATGTTTAACCAAGTACTAACTTTATATCATCTCGATCTTATTGAAACAGTCGGATAGAAGGTTGGTTAATTAAACTAATTAATTCTAATTATCAAAGCAATTAAATGGATAACGATTGGTATCTAAGACGCTACAAGCTAAGATCATAACTTTACCCCCACACAAGCATTCTGTCAAACACTTAGTGTGCTATGTTCATTGAATATCTTAACTGTCTCTCTTTGGTCTTAATGGTCACGACGGATTGTCGACCGAGAACTCATAAGTGCTCATACGCCTCTTCCGAGGTATGCATGAGCATATCCTATCCAAGATCTACCCAGAAGGGAATAGAACTGAAAAGAACATCAAAGCTAGGTAATAATCCTCACATTCCTATGTTGATTATTCAAAGCAGAGAGTTAAAGCATAGGTTCTCAATTAGGTCACACATGGCATATAAGTATATTCCTATCTTACACACAAATTAGGCAATCTATAGGTATAGACAAATCCTAATCACATGCCAATATATCAGACATGTATCTATAATCCACTTCCATTTCTTATAGAATACCAAAATCATCACTAAGTTCTTTAGCAAGAAACATAAAGCACAGATATATTGAACCAAACTATATGGTGCCAACCAAAGAGATAGGAAAGTCAAATTCAAATAACAAAGGGTTTCATTAGCATAACAATTAAACTAAATAGCATAAATAAATAACATAAGTAGATAGATAACTAATGAACTAAGAACACAATATTCCCATACAAGCATTTTGTCAAACACTTGGTGTGCAATGCTTCATTTACATCTCCTAACTCTCCAATTGATCATAAAGGTCACGATAATTTGTCAACCGAGAAACATAAGTATTCATACCCCTCTTCCGAGGTCATATAACTATCACCCCTTGCGGTACATAGGTATATTCCTATCCTATATACTAGCAAGTCATTCAATTCTAAGAACAATCATAAGGCACATGTCACAAAAGCCCCGTAAATCACTCCTCAAACGAATAAACTCTCACAGAAGGGAGTCATTAAGTCTAGATTCTCTACTTGGTTACATATGGCGCATAGGTATATTCCTATCCTATACACAAATTATGCATCCCAACACGCAGAATAAACATAATCATATGTCAATATACTAATGGTCTCAATCAATAATCCATTTTCCAATTTCATAAAGATTTCCAAGTTAACTACCAATTTCTTAGCAATTAAACATTAAGCACATAATATAATGAACCAACTCATATGGTGCCAATCAAAAGGAGAAGAAATTTAATACAAACTAGCATATGGGTTCCATTACATTCTTGGTTCACAAACTAATTAATTACATAGTAGAAAAGAGAAAGAAGAGAAAGATAAAAGTGGCTTCCCCATTTTTGGTAGATAAAACTCCATTAGAGCACCTCCATTGAAGCTCTTGAAGAACCATGGCCAAAGGCCATGGCCTTCCTTTTGCTCTGTTGCCGCCTCTCTCTCCCTTTCTCTCCTTATTTTTGCAACTCCAATGAAGAATTATGAAAATGGGTCATTAGATAGGTCATTTAATACCCCTGTTTTGCCCAGAATTCGTGCTTGGCGCCGCGGCATGGGCATTTGGCCTAAAACTCGCGCTGCAGCGTCAAGCATGACCTTGGCTACTGCATTTTCGCGCTGCAGCGTGGCCAATAACACTAGGAACTCGCGCTGCAGCGAGGGTCCCTGAGTCAGGATTTCCAGCTTCGACGTCTGTTGGAAAAATGATCATAACTTCTTCGTCCGAACTCGGATTAAGGCGTTTAAAGAGGCTATGGAAAGCTAAGAAGTAGCTCCACAACTTTCATAACTGGAGCTTGTCGAGATAATGGCCGAAAAAAGTCTCAAATTGAGCTCGAAGCAACTGCTGTGTAAAATGCATGCCAAATCGGATGGTAAAATGCCCATAACTCTCTGATATGAATTTCAAATTGGATGATTCCGGATGCTCTGGAAAGCTAAGACAAAGATCTAAAACTTTTGTTCTTTGAGTTTTGAGAGATTCGGATTGGATCATGGGTGAAATTGAGAAACAAGCAGCTGAAATGCCGAATTTAAGCCAAAAATGCATCGAAGCAAGGGGCCTTTATTTCAACTCCTGCAAAACAACGTAAAAGTACATAAAAGCACACAAAAACGTATAATAGCAATACAAAACTATATTATAGAACAATAAGATGAAAATACATAAAACCAAACGAAAAAGCTAAAGACTTACAAATTATCAAGGCTAAAAGTACCTAATTTGTGTGTATAAAACACACTCATCAACACATTGCAAATCGCATATCACACATCGCAAATCGCACATCACACATTGCAAATCGCATATCACATATCTCATAACAAATCAAATTGCATATCCAATTAAATCGCATGTCAAATCAAATATTGCATTAAATCGCATGTCAAATCAACTTGTATATTAAATTGCATATTAAATCGCCTATTAAATTGTATATTAATCAAATCATATATCAAATCATATATCGCATTAAATTGCATATCAAATTATAAATTATACCAAATCGCAAATCAAATTGCATATTAAATCGCATATCAAATTAAATCGTATATCATATTGCATATTAAATCAAACCGCATATTAATTCGCATCTTAAATCTCATCTCTCATCGCAAGTTGTATATTATGTCATAAATCACATCACCAGGTCTCGTCCCCAACGATCATATTGTCGAGTCTCGTCCCCGACGCTTTTGTTGAGTCTCATCCCCAACGGATTTAATGTCGATTAGTCAAAAGAAGACATACCTTCTTCAATGTTCGCCCATCTTTCTTACGTTTGCTCCGTTTTTTACCGTTTTTCTCATTTTTGGTATCTTATGACCCATTGTTATCATATTTCAGATTCTCGAAATGCTTTATAATTTTGAAAATTCGTTTTTCTTCCACTTGATTTTGATGTATCTCAATCGCTTAGCATGCCTATTTATATTTCTTCTCTCGCTAAGGAAAACACAATAACCAATTGAACCAAATTGTAAAGAGAACATACCTGATTAGTTGCTGAAAGCTCTTCTCCATAACTTATATGTGGATCCTCATGCGCCAAGTAGTTTCATGATTCTTAAGGCCTCCTCGGGGCTCGTCCTCGTAGATCGGCTTTGGCAGCCATTCACGCCATTCTTGCTGATTAGCTGAGTTATGCATTCGGTTCCCTCCACCCGGAGTTGTGCATTGTGGGGATTATTGTTGAGATGCCAGATTCATTGGGACGCCTGTGCTTCTTTCCTGCATATTTTACTTTATCTTTCGCATTCGTGTATATATGCACAGATGTTATTTATGGATCAATATTTTATATATGGATTCATTTTTATTGTCGTGATTTATGTTCACTGTATATATATGCTTAGATGGAGATGACCCCTGTTTGGTCAAATGATACGATTTTACCGACAAGGCGATCGTTTTTGAGTTAAGGATTCTCTTGGGTAGGGAATTCTTTCTTTTTCCTTCCCTTGTCGTAGTGAGTTTTCTTCATTGTAACTTCTTTCGAGAGTTCCCATTTCTTTTGATGAGAAGTTTGGTACAACCTTGGACTCCTTCCATTTCAACGAATCTTAAAAATGCCCCAGCCCTTGCACGTGCTGTTATCGAGGATTCAAATAAGAAACTCGCTTTGTTGACCACGCCAAGTTACCCATAGTGAGCAATATCCTGCACACCAGGAAAATAACAAAATGTGCAAAACGCTTGACGGCTTGGGCCGTCAAGGATATCTTCGATATAAGGATAAGTATAATCTCGTCAATGAGGCATATAAAGTTAAAGTATACAAAATTGAATGCTCATTCGCTTTACCATTTAACTCGTATTCGCAGCGTTTTTACCTTATCGCTAAAAAATCTTGAAATCGCGTTGTAAAATGAATCATTTCTAAGCAAGTCGTGAATCGTGAATGATGTGCCATGTTATGTACTAACCTCAAATTTATTTTTATTTCTTTTAACAAGTTATGAATTCGCAAGAAAACTTTTAAGCATCCATGGTCATTATGCATGAGTAAGATCAAATTTAAAAGAACTACCTTCCTTTATCAAAGGTACTCTGTCTTCATTCTCGGTGTCATTCTTTGCAGAATTGATGTCATATGACATGTGCACTATGAATGTCGTAACCCTTAGTAGGGGTTTCTTTCCCATGACTTTAGATGGTCTCATTTTCTCTCGCTCAAAATTTTTCTTCTTTTTGACTTTATATATTTTTTTTCTCCTTTCTTTTTCTCACTTAACTTGTCTCATTTTCTTAGGCTATTTAGAGTTACCCATTTAACGAGTTTTGGACCAATGACTCCCAAACCAAATGGCTTTAGGGCACTAGGTGTAAAGAGACCCCTTCGGGTTTACTTGCTCGAGTAACAAAGGCCACACTTCGAGACAAGTTAGGTGGTATACTCTATTTATTTCTCGCCTGACCTTGTGCAAGATTCACTTTCTTAGGCTTAAGTTACCCATGTAGCGAGCGTTGGGCCGGTGCCTCCCAAACCAGACAGCTTTAGGGCACCGGGTGTAACACCCCTCAGGCTTAATTACTCGAGTAACCCAAGCCATAATTCGAATCTGCTCAGGTCTCCCCTTTTGCAATGCTCATTTTCTTAGGCTCTAAGTTACCCATGTAGCGAGCGTTAGGCCGGTGACTCCCAAACCAGATGGCTTTAGGGCAACAGGTGTAAAGACACCTCTCAGGCTTAATTACTCGAGTGATCCAGGTCATGATTCGAGACATTAGATTTATCTTACGTCTTTGCACTAACTGTCATCATTGTCGCCATAGTTTTATACCCCACAACTAAGAGTCAGGGAAAACGCAAAGTGCAGGCATGCATATGAGGTCGATTCTGCTCCAAATTGCGCTTTGAACTAGGATCTAGTGCCTAATCAAAAGTTTAAATAGTTTTAATCTTCTGATCATACTTGTGATTCTTGCTCCATGGACGCTTGTCAGAATTAATTCAATTCATAACAAGTCAAATAAAAATTTTGCTTTTCAAAACCTCTTTCTTCTTTTTCTCTTTTTTTTTTTCTTTTCTTTTTAGGCTCTAATGCAAGATTTATCTATATTTAGACTATCTACTATCGCTAATGCATGTAAATGGAGATAGGAAATGAGATGAAAGAGTCGTACCTTAGATTGGATCATTATATTCTAAGAACATTACGATTGAAAAAGATCAAATGATCGTACCGTCTGACAAGTGAGATGATATGAGGGAAACTCTGATGATGACATCACATGTTGATGGGATCGCGCTATGGGCCCGACTTACGCATTTTCCCTTTTGGGATGTTCGATGAATGCTCCCAGTATCGAGTTATCGCTGGTTCCGAAATTGCCCCAGACTTGTTTATTGTCAAGGTAGTTGCTTCATTGTGTGTTTGATAGGTGGGCTGAGGAGATACTGAAATCCCAAGAATCTTTTATCTTATGACCCGCCTGATGATCAGGTAGAGGGTATAGGCTTTGACGTTCGGGTGCCCCTTCCACCGTTTCTGTCTTGTAGGTGCCTTTGACTTTGATGACTTTTTCTTCTAATTTGACAAGGGTTTGTGATTGAGGGTCGTCAGCCTCTTAAGGGTCAGAAGAGGGGTCATCAGATAGTTACTTTGCATCGTTGAGTCGATATTTGCTGTAATCTTTTCTGTATCGCATTGGGTTGTATCTGTCCTTACTAATGATCATGCTGGATATTGTTGTGTTTCTAATTTCATGTTATTGCTTCAGATTTGATAATCGATGTCGAGATGCCTTCAAATTCCACTGAATTGGATCTTAAGAGCTTTGCTTGGTTTGTGATGTGACGGTTTCAACTGGGTTTGGTTTGATCTGCAAGGCTTGATTTGTAGCTTTTGTCTCAGAGAACAGGTTGTCGGGTATGAGATAGACTTCGTTACGGTGGCCGCCTACGTACTTTTATAGGTCAAACGGAGATCAAGTCTTCTCGTACTTCATGGGTTGATGAGTTGTTGAAGAGTCGTATTTAGTGATCGCTGAATTGTTGAAAGGGTTTTAGGAGTTTTTGTAAGGATTAGACCGCACCATAATTGGCTGCCTACATACTCCTATGAAAGGAGATCAGGTCTTACGTAGTTCAAGTCTAGGATATCATGAGATTTTTTATATTTTTTATTTTATTTTTTTTACATAAATAAAACATAACATAATAATGCATGGAAAATAAAACAAGGCATAAAGCTAAGCAACTAGAAACGTCCTAACATCTCTTGGGACCCATAACCGTATCCTCTGAATTTACCCTCTCCTGGTTAGCTGAGGCTCGATAATCTAGTTGTCAGTGGTCATGTTGCCCTCGATGCTGGCAATGGAGGTTACTTCCTTGTTGGGAATGTCTTCAATCATCGTCGTAACTTGATCATCTCCTGATTTGGCACACCATTCGGGGATGCTCAAACTGGACCCGTCGATAAAAGGGATGAGCTCTTGATTCTTCGAAGGCTCAACACCTCACTCCCTTTCGCATGGTCTTTTCCTCCATCTTCTTCTAGGGCTTGTTATGTTTTGACTTTGAAATTTTTCTCAAACTGTTGTTTCATTTCTTGTAAAAAACTTTCCCTCTTGACTTTTTCTTCATTGCAAAAGATCAGTATTTCCTCCTCATCATCCAGGAGGGTCGAATCGAGAATGTGGCTGCTAACTTTGGGCAACATGATGTTTGTCAATGGCGATGTAATTTTCTCAGAGGACTTTTCAATTTCCCTTGCTAATCCCTGAATGATGAGCGGTCCACCTTGTGTTCTGTCGTGATTGATGATCATATCTTCCTTTGAACTGTCTATCTCGGGTGGACATCTTAAACTCTTGATCGTGGGGACTTCTATCTTCAGCTTTCCATAATTAATAAGATTCTGGATTTTATGTTGCAGAGCCCAACATTCCTCGGTCGTATGTCCAGGTGAGTTAGAATGGTAGAGACATATCTTGGTAGGATCATATCTCTTTGTCCCGGGATCTGTGGGAGGCAGTAACTCTGTAATCTTTCTTTCGCTTATCAGAAAATGTAGCATTTCTTCCTTTGACTTGTTCAGAGGGTTGAATTGTCGGTCTCTGGTGGATGCCGTTTGATCATTCTTCTTTGAGAATTTGCGTTCCTCTGAGCAATTTTTCTACTGGCGAGATCTTCTAGTAATTTTATTATTCCATTTTTCCTACCTTTTCAGCCCACTTTAACCTTCTTCAATCAGCTGGATCATCTTGGTGGGATATAGGCTTGAATTCTGGTTAACATCTTCTTTCTCTTGGCTTTTTGATAGTTGAATGAAAAGCTGCCTTGTAACCTGATGTTGTTGTACTATCAGCTCAACTAACTGATTTGTTCGATGCCTCATCATCTCCAATTCTTATCTTACTATCCTACTTTCTTCTAGATATTCCCACCCTAGGATGTTTGTCCCATTCCTTTGGGGGTACTCTTCAATCCTCTGTATGTACTTGTGATTCGGGTCCCTTCTAATATTTCCTGATCCAATCATATTCATGCCCTCCATGTTGGGTTATGGCAGATGGTTGATATTGACATTTGGTTGGTCAGGTTATTTGACTACAATATCACCACTTTCGATCAGATTTTGGATTTTGTGTTTTAAGGACCAATAGTCTTGTGTATTGTGTCCTAGAGACCCTGAGTGGTAAGCACACCGCTTGCTTGGATCGTATCTTTTGCTCTTTGGATCCAGGGGTGGAGCCAATTCAGTAATTTTCTTCTGGGCGATTAACAATGTCAATATGTTTCCGAGAGAATCGCTTAGAGGAGTGAATTCCCGATTTTTCGTTCTTTCAAATTTTCTTTGCCTGTCCTGGCTTTGGTTGAATGCGACATGTTGTTGTTGTGGCAGATCACCACCCTTCATCCAGATAGAGGGACTATTGTTGGGTCTCCTTGATTGCCCCTGTAGAATGAAGGATACATCTTCTTCGTTCTTCTTTTGACTTCTTCCATTAACATTATCATAATTCTCGACTTGGAAGTGTTCGGCTACAGCCTCCAAGGTGGTGAAATCTTTGATCTTTCCGGCTTTTAGACCCATCTCTGCCATTTCATCCATGGGTGGGCTTACTTGAGCAACCATTCGCCTCCATCTCTGGGCGTAATCACGGAATGACTCATGGGGTTGCTTCTTGATTTTGGTCATTTGATACCGATTCGGAGCCATCTGTGACTGAAAACTGTACTGGTTCAGGAAAGCATGGGCCAACTCTTCCCAGCTATAGATCTTGGTATTTTCTAGTCTGGCATACCAGGTTCTGGCCTCTCCGGTCAAGCTCTTTTGAAAAAGTTGTATTCTTAGGCTTTTGTCTTCGACATATGCTCCCAGTTCTCCTATGTATACTTTCATGTGGGTGTAAGGATCTCCTGACCCATTGTATTTCTCGAAGTCTGGTACTTGGAATTTGTCCGGATAGCGAGTACCAGGAAATATGCAAAGGTTTGAGTAGTTGACACCGTCGTAGGTTCCCACCCCTTTCATGGAGCGGATGGCTTCCTCCATTCATCTTATCTTCTTTCTGACTACACCGGTTTCCTTGTCCTCGGGGACATTGACTATTTCCCTCGTCTGGGTTTTACTAGGAGCATCCTTGGTTACTTTGCTGTCGAACTGGAATATCGGAGTAGGAATTCGGACGTTAATTGTCTTGATTGGGATTTGGATTTCTCCTTGTGTAAAGGATTCAGGTTAAGTAACTGATTTCAGATCTTGGATCCATCTTACATTGCTCTTTCAACAGATTAGTCATCTTGAAGACCTGCTTTTTGAAGCTTTCGAACTCCTCTCGAGAAACGGGAATAGAATCTGGTGTAAGATTCTCATACATTTTGATTGATGGCATTCTTGACCTTTCTGATAGTAGTATGCACACAAGCCAATCATATTTGATATGATGTAACATATACTTTGTAATCTTATTCATTTATTAATAAAGGAATTGATTTTCTTAAAAGGCATTTTATATTATCTACATAGTGCTGTTATATTAAATGTGATAAACCCATAGTTTTGAGCAATGCTTTTAGAATCATGATGGTGATCATGCTAATGAGATCTAAATTCAAGATAGCTCACAAACTAAAATTGTTCCTAATCGTTGGATTACTAAATTGGGGATTAGTGAATCCGGATAGATTAGTACATACGTTGCTTGCTCTTAGGAAGAGGATGATTGATCTCATAATCATTTGTGTGGAGACACTAAAGCAAGTATGTAGGTGCTTATTAGAGAATAAGTTCACTGAACGTGACTCGCTAAGGAATACCTAATGGAGTTTTACTCGCCTGTCAATAGGAATTCCTCTAGTGATAGTAGTACAAGTGATCCTTGGACTTGAGATCATCATAGTATCTTGTGTATGATGAGTTATACTTTGACATGTCCCTTAAGACCTTGTGGGTATATCAAAGGGTATGATTGGGTATAATTAGTTGTACATGGAGATAGGTGAATGATCAACAAAGAATCTACCTCATCTAGTAAAAGATGTGAATGTCCTATGTGATTCGATAAATGATAACTCAGTAGTCCTTGGCCAAGGCAGAATGAAATTAGAAAGGAGTTTCTAATTTGCATTATTTAGAGTTATGCATTTGGGAATCGAAATACATATAATTAAATAAAATAAGACTTGACAGTAAATCCATGTCTTATATTTAATTGGGACATTGTATGGTAGAAGGATTGAATTGTACGGTAACTATCTACTCAAAGGTTCTTTTGTGATTAATGTTGAAATCTATATTATCTGGAAAGTCGTTGATCGCTAAGGGGGCTTACCCTTATTGTAGAATAAATGTTATTTATTTAAATGAATTAAATAGTTTAATTTATTTATTTAAATAAGATTAGAATTGTTCTAATTGATTTATTCACAACCGGTTTAATATGGAGAACCTAAAGGGTCACCCCGCAAAAGGAAAATATTTATTTAAGAAGTAAATGGCATAATGGTAATAATAAGTTAAGTGTATTTAATTTAATCTATGGAGATAGAATAAATTAAATAGCTTAATATTTATTATTTAATATTTTGGAAATATTAAATATAAATTAATAAGAGGAGTCTTATTATTATTATTACTATTACTATTATTTAATTCCTAATAGGGATTGGGAATTAATTAATAGAAGTACTCTCCCATAAATTCTAATTGGATTAGGAGCACTATTAATTAAAGGAGTTTAATTATAATACAAACCCTAATCCTAAATAGTTTAGGGAAGGGTTATTCCTACATCTATAAATAAGAGGGGTCTTATCATAGATTAGGATTACACACTCTTGCATTAGATTGTGGAGAGCAATTTCTATAGAGATAGAAACTAGGGTTTTGCTAAATACCCAACTTCTTGAACACTTGTTCTTCCTTGGTGGATCACCTCTAGAGGCCAAACACTTGGGTGGCTAACGTTGATCAAAAGAAGGAATCACACCGTAGCATTCGAGGAGAACACGAAGGACTAGGAGTTGAACTTGTACCCGAGGAAGCTTTGTTCTACGAGGGTATAATTCTTATTCTCTTTCTTTTTCGTTTATATCGTTAATTGAGCACATAGATTGATCTTGGTGATGGTTTGTATAAAATTTTAAAATCTGATTTTATCGCGCTTCCGCACTATTTATGTAATTTGATTACATGTTCGCGCTATATACAAACCTAACAGTGGTATCAGAGCCTAATCTTGTGCTAATTATCGATTTTGATAATTCCATGTATGCTTGATATGCGATTGGATCGAATTTTTGGGCAGAATAAAAAATTTTCTGAATCAGCGTTGCGGCGCAGCTGCGCCGCCTCCAGTTCATTCTGGAGCGCAGCTGCGCCGAAACCCAGAATCGTTTTTTTTCTGGGGAGCAGCGCAACTGCGCCGTTGCCCAGTTCATTTTGGGCGCAGCTGCGCCGGTAAGCAAAATCTGAAAAATATTTTTTCTTCAATTAAAATAAATGGTTTATTTAATTGATAAAAGTTTAAAATAAAGAGTTTATTTTATCTGGAATAGGATTTCAGATTGCTAAAATTAAAGGAGTTTAATTTGGATTTAGTTTTTTGATTAAAATAAAAGAGTTTATTTTGTTTCAAAACTAAATATTAGCAAAACTTTTTCCCATTAATTGATATCAATGCATATATGGAATGGTTTTATTATTTATGGGATGAATGTTATTTATTGATACATATAGAGATATGTATGATAATAAATAGGGATTGATTATGGACTGTTGACCAATGTGTGATTGGATTTATTTTAGTGGATGCTTGAATGTATGGTTTTTTTATAAATGGGGTCTGCGTACCTCGTCTTCTCTAATTTTTCTTAATGTAAATTCTATCTCCCTCCTATGTACTTCCCCTTGACTGCTGATCAAGGTTTCTATTTGTTGTAAATAGTTTATGTAATAGGACTAGTTAGAATTAATTTTTGGAGAATTGGAGACAAAGGAGCAAGGAGCGCTTGAAGACCCGTTTGTATTGGAGCCCGGGTTTAAATGTAATAGTTATATTTAAATTTAATTCTTGCACCCTAGGTTTGACCTTTTGGTTCACTTGGTGGCTCTAGTGAACCAAACTAGAATAAAAGTCCATAATCAATCCGGGTAGAATATAGTATTCTATATGTGCATGCTTATTATATATATATTATACATTATCCAACATGCTTCGCATGTAAAATAATATGACGCGTATTTTATATATATATGTGAATGCGCGTTAAACAAGATGAGACTAATAATAACAAACCCCTCAAAGAAATCATATTAAGTCCTAAGCGTTCAAAGATATTTGGAATATCGAACGTCGCCTTCTAGCATGGTAAAACAATAGAGTATTAAATATTTAATATGAGTTTGTTGTGTCACCACAAGGCAAGTATTAAATATTTAAGATGTTGCTTTATCACATTTGATGCTTATAAATAGACTGAACGATTTTGTTTTGTTGTGTCACCACAAGGACAGTGTTTTTCTTTCGAATATATGAAAGTGCTAGGTTGGACTTAACTTGGATAATTTTGATTCGGATGTGTCACCACTTGATCAAAATAATCTAAGAGGCAAAATACAAGGAGTTACATAGTGATGTAATTGACAATAGTTGTCTACCTATTTATTTATATATTGTTTGTTGTGTCACCACAAGGCTATATACATTTGAAATGGGATCCTTAATCTCACTAGCAAATCTTTAATTAGAATTGCCGAACTATATAATGAGGGTAATATAGTTTGATGAAAATAGTGGGAGATACCAATTTAAAATAAAGACCTAATTTATTTTGGTAATTAATTAAATGAATGTATGCTAAAATGTTGTCTATTTCACATGCAGAATTTAAAAATGTCAAACTCACTATCACTGCGTAGCATACTTGATGCTAACAAACTGACCGGACCGAATTACACGGACTGGTTAAGGAATCTGAGAATTGTTCTCACTGCTGAAAAGATTTCTTATGTCCTAAATTCACCAGTCCCTGCAAGTGTTGCAGAAACAGCCTCTGAGGAAGAGATTGCTACTTTTAGAAAGTGACAAGATGATGCAATTCTGGCTCAATGCATCATGCTCGCATCCATGACTAACGAGCTTCAGCGTCAGCATGAAACTATGGATGCTCCTACTATATTGCTGCACCTCAAAGAGTTGTATGGTGAGCAAAGTAGGACTGCTAGATATCAGATATCTAAGGAGCTCTTCCGATCTCGTATGACCGAGGGCACTGCTGTTGAGACTCATGTCCTTAAGATGATCAATCTGATTGAACAACTTGGACAACTTGGGTTCGTGATGGATGGGGAGTTAAGCCAAGATTTGATCTTGCAGTCACTCCCGGACACCTTCTCACAATTTGTTGTGAATTTTCACATGAATAAGTTAGACGTCAGCTTGCCTGAGTTACTTAACATGCTGAAAACTACTGAAGGTCACTTCTCATCCAACAAGAACCAAGTCTTACTAGTGGATGATTCTTCCAAGAAAAGGAAGAGGCCCAAGGTATCTTCTGAAAAGAAGAAAAACAAGAAGGCTAAGGGTAAGGCGAAGAAAAAGGATAATAAGAAACCTGATCCAGATAGCAAAGGAATTTGCTACTATTGCAATAAGCCGGGACATTGGAAGAGGAACTGCAAGGAGTATCTTGCGGGCCAAAAGAAGCTTAGAGAAGCTTCGACTTCTGATCTAGGTTTGTTCATGATTGAAATTAATTTTTCTGAAAGTCAAAATTCTACTTGGGTATTGGATACCGGCTGTAGTTCTCACATATGTAATAATATGCAGGGACTAAGCAGAAGTAGGAAGCTGAATAAGGATGAAGTCGTCCTACGAGTTGGGAATGGAGCAAAGGTTGCTGCATTGGCTGTAGGGACTTATTGTTTAGCATTGCCTTCGGGCAAGTTCATTTGTTTAAATAACTGTTATTATGTTCCAACACTCATTAGAAACATTATTTCAATTTCTGTATTGGATATGGATGGTTTTGATATTATAATAAAGAACAACAGTTGTTCTATTTATAATAAAAATGTTTTATATGGTGTTGGCAATTTACTGAATGGACTTTACATACTTGACTTGCATGAAAATATACTTCAAATTGAACAAACTAAGAAAAGAAAAAGAGATGATGTTAATTATACCTTTATGTGGCACTGTAGACTCGGTCATATCAGTGAAACAAGATTATCCAAGTTGCATAAAGATGGGCTTTTAGAGCTATCTGATTACGAATCATATCCAACTTGTGAATCTTGTCTCATGGGTAAGATGACTAAATCCCCTTTTAGTGGAAAAGGAGAAAGAGTTACAGAGTTGTTAGCGTTGGTACATACAGACGTATGTGGACCTATGACAACGAATGCACGAGGAGGGTATTCTTATTTTATTACTTTCACTGATGATCATTCTAGATTTGGATATTTGTATTTAATGAAATACAAATCTGAATCGTTTGAAAAGTTCAAAGAATTCAGAAGTGAAGTAGAGAAACAAATTGGTAAAAGTATTAAAATTCTTCGATCGGATCGAGGAGGGAAATACTTAACCAGTGAGTTTCTCAATTGTCTCAAAGAAAATGGTATAATCTCACAATGGACTCCACCAGGGACGCCACAATTGAATGGTGTATCTGAAAGGAGAAATCGAACATTGTTGGACATGGTTCGTTCCATGATGAGTTTTACCGACCTTCCAATATCCTTCTGGGGTTATGCCCTAGAATCGGTTGCATACCTACTTAACAAGGTACCTACCAAATCCGTCCCAAAGACTCCATATGAGATATGGACAGGGAGGAAACCAAATCTTAAGCATGTTAAGACTTGGGGTTGTCCAGCTTATGTCAAAAGGTTTGAGCATGATAAGCTGAAGACTAGATCCGACAAATGTAGATTCGTGGGATACCCTAAAGAAACATCAGGGTATTATTTCTATCATCCTACTGATCAAAAGGTGTTTGTTGGGAAACACGCTGCCTTCTTGGAAAAGGAGTTTATCCTTGAAGGGGTCAATGGGAGTAAGATATATCTTGAAGAAGTTCAAGAACCACAAAATACTACGGATCAAAGTCAGGTACCTGATCAAGTAGAAGAACCTACTGTACCACTATCTATTCATAAAACTGGAAGAGTACCAAAGATACCTGAGAGGTATGGATTCATCATAGAGGATGATGATGAGGTACGCATCATAGATGATGATGATCCATTGACTTACGAAGAGGCTATGAGTAGTGAAGACTCAGAGAAATGGCTAGAAGCCATGAAATCCGAGATGGACTCCATGTATGAAAACCAGGTATGGACTTTGGTTTCACCACCTGAGGGCATTAAGCCTATTGGGTGTAAATGGGTCTTTAAGAGAAAGACTGGGGCAGATGGCAAGGTAGAGACCTATAAGGCCCGACTGGTTGCAAAAGGTTTCAAACAAAGACAAGGAGTTGACTATGATGAAACCTTCTCACCAGTAGCTATGCTCAAGTCCATTCGGATTTTGCTTGCAATTGCAGCTTATTATGATTACGAAATCTGGCAAATGGATGTGAAAACGGCCTTCCTCAATGGAGAGCTTGAGGAGAATGTATATATGATACATTCAGAGGGTTTTGTTTCAACGGTTGGAACAAACCAAGTCTGTAAGCTACAACGATCCATTTATGGATTAAAGCAAGCTTCTCGAAGGTGGAACATCCGTTTTGATGAGATAATCAAAAGGTTTGATTTTATCAAGAACGAGGATGAACCAAGTGTGTACAAGAAGGTTAGTGGGAGCGCTATATCATTCCTTGTATTATATGTTGATGATATATTACTGATAGGGAATGATGTTCCTATGCTACAGTCGATCAAAATTTGGTTATCTAAACACTTCTCCATGAAGGACTTGGGTGAGGCATCCTATATTTTGGGGATAAAGATCTATAGAGATAGATCTAAAAGGATGTTGGGCTTGACCCAAGGAAAGTACATTGACTCGATGCTAAAGAAGTTTAGCATGGAAGATTCCAAGAGAGGTCTCATGCCGATGAGCCATGGAATACATCTCTCCAAGAAACAGGCCCCAAAGACACCTGAGGAGAGAGACCGTATGAGTAAGATTCCTTATGCTTCCGCAATAGGATCTATCATGTACGGTATGATATGTACTAGACCAGATGTCGCTCATGCACTTAGTGTAACAAGCAGATATCAGTCGAATCCAGGAGAAGAGCACTGGAATGCAGTGAAAAAACATCCTGAAGTACTTGAGAAGAACTAAGGATGTATTTCTAGTCTACGGTGGGTCTGAATTGAAACTAGAGGGCTATACAGACTCAAGTTTTCAAACGGACCAAGATGACAGCAAATCCGTTTCAGGGTACGTGTTTACCTTAAACGGTGGCGCGGTGAGTTGGAAGAGTTCCAAGAAGCAAACAGTTGCTGATTCAGTGACAGAGGCAGAGTACATAGCTGCAAGTGAAGCTGCAAAGGAACCTGTTTGGATGAAGAAGTTCATAACTGAACTTGGAGTGGTTCCTAGCATTAGAGGAGTCGCACCTTTATTCTGTGACAACAATAGAGCTGTTGCGCAGGCTAAGGAACCCAGGTCTCATCAGAAATCCAAACACGTGTTGCGGCGGTTTCATTTGATTAGAGAGATCATTGAAAGAGGAGATGTCACCTTGGAGCGTGTGGACTCTCAAGACAACATTGCAGATTCATTTACTAAAGCTTTAACTCAACAGCAGTTTGATCGTCACTTAGAGAAGATGGGTATTAGATACCATGGCGATTGGCTTTAGTGCAAGTGGGAGATTGATAGTAGTATGCACACAAGCCAATCATATATGATATGATGTAGCATATACTGTGTAATCTTCTTCATTAATTAATAAAGGAAATTGATTTTCTTAAAAGGCATTTTATATTATCTACATAGTGTTGTTATATTAAATGTGATAAACCCATAGTTTTGAGCAATGCTTTTAGAATCATGATGGTGATCATGCTAATGAGATCTAAATTCAAGATAGCTCACAAACTAAAATTGTTCCTAATCGTTGGATTACTAAATTGGGGATTAGTGAAACCGGATAGATTAGTACATATGTTGCTTGCTCTTAGGAAGAGGATGATTGATCTCATAATCATTTGTGTGGAGACACTAAAGCAAGTATGTAGGTGCTTATTAGAGAATAAGTTCACTGAACGTGACTCGCTAAGGAATACCTAATGGAGTTTTACTCGTCTGTCAATAGGAATTCCTCTAGTGATAGTAGTACAAGTGATCCTTGGACTTGAGATCATCATAGTATCTTGTGTATGATGAGTTATACTTTGACATGTCCCTTAAGACCTTGTGGGTATATCAAAGGGTATGATTGGGTATAATTAGTTGTACATGGAGATAGGTGAATGATCAACAAAGAATCTACCTCATCTAGTAAAAGATGTGAATGTCCTATGTGATTCGATAAATGATAACTCAGTAGTCCTTGGCCAAGGCAGAATGAAATTAGAAAGGAGTTTCTAATTTGCATTATTTAGAGTTATGCATTTGGGAATCGAAATACATATAATTAAATAAAATAAGACTTGACAGTAAATCCATGTCTTATATTTAATTAGGACATTGTATGGTAGAAGGATTGAATTGTACGGTAACTATCTACTCAAAGGTTCTTTTGTGATTAATGTTGAAATCTATATTATCTGGAAAGTCGTTGATCGCTAAGGGGGCTTACCCTTATTGTAGAATAAATGTTATTTATTTAAATGAATTAAATAGTTTAATTTATTTATTTAAATAAGATTAGAATTGTTCTAATTGATTTATTCACAACCGGTTTAATATGGAGAACCTAAAGGGTCACACCGCAAAAGAAAAATATTTATTTAAGAAGTAAATAGCATAATGGTAATAATAAGTTAAGTGTATTTAATTTAATCTATGGAGATAGAATAAATTAAATAGCTTAATATTTATTATTTAATATTTTTGAAATATTAAATATAAATTAATAAGAGGAGTCTTATTATTATTATTATTACTATTACTATTATTTAATTCCTAATAGGGATTGAGAATTAATTAATAGAAGTACTCTCCCATAAATTCCTAATTGGATTAGGAGCATTATTAATTAAAGGAGTTTAATTATAATACAAACCCTAATCCTAAATAGTTTAGGGAAGGGTTATTCCTACATCTATAAATAAGAGGGGTCTTATCATAGATTAGGGTTACACACTCTTGCATTAGATTGTGGAGAGCAATTTCTATAGAGATAGAAACTAGGGTTTTGCCAAATACCCAACTTCTTGAATACTTGTTCTTCCTTGGTGGATCACCTCTAGAGGCCAAACACTTGGGTGGCTAACGTTGATCAAAAGAAGGAATCACACCGTAGCATTCGAGGAGAACACGAAGGACTAGGAGTTGAACTTGTACCCGAGGAACTTTGTTCTACGAGGGTATAATTCTTATTCTCTTTCTCTTTCGTTTATTTCGTTAATTGAGCACATAGATTGATCTTGGTGATGGTTTGTATAAAATTTTAAAATCTGATTTTATCGCGCTTCCGCACTATTTATGTAATTTGATTACATGTTCGCGCTATATACAAACCTAACACTTTCGAGCTCAAAGTCGCGTTCGAGGACCAAAACATAGTTTAGTATTGAGAATCGTTAGGTTTTGATGTATGCTAATGCAGTATTTTTTGTGTCGAGGGTTTTTTTAATATTTTCCTGCAAAACAACGATTAGCGGGTTTATGACAGGATAAAAAGATAGAAGATGATTGAATTGAATATGGATGACATTTTACATATAAGGACTAACAGGGCATGAAGAGACTTCCCGTAACATTAGGTTTATCTGAGGCTGACCTATCCTAGGGTTACTCTCGCGGGCTTTTCGGCATGAAGGTCCCCAGATCTTCCCAACTTACTTGATGGGAATGAATCCGATCTTTCGATTGGAGCGGATCTGAGTGGTGCCTCTCCTGAGCCTCACGGGGGAACGCCCCATTGAGTCCAGTAATCAACAACCGACGGGTTCGCCTCCTGGTGGCGGAATCTCACAACATACATTCACATACATTCATCGCGTCTCACCGCGTGCATATGATGACAGTCGAAGCATTAATTTGAAGCATTCGTAAATATAAGGTATTCATCACACATACATTTGAGTAATTCACACCATACATAGATAAGAAAGGAAAACAACAAGATTGTACGGGGTTTAAGCCCTCTAGTTTCCCCAGCAGAGTTGCCAGCTGTCGATGCCGGGGAAATTTTCCTAATTTTATTGTTTCCCTTTTTAAGATTTCGGTTTATTATTTCACTTAAAGGGTGAGTTTTAGGAACCGACATAAATGCCGACGGAGTTTTGAAAGGTTGATTTTAATGATGGGTCAATCAGACAGAGCCGCCAATTGTTAAAGATTGAAATGGATGTACCAACGCATCCGGATTTTTAGATTTTCGCAATATGGCCTAATATGTGACTCCGTCAAATTGGTCTTAAAACTGAGATTCATAGAGTTCGGGGGCTTGCTTAAGGGAGGGGAAGGTGCTAGGCACCCCCCGACTTCCGTGAAAACACGGTTACTGCATCTTGGTGTTTTCCTAAGTGTCAAGTGTGTGTGTGTATGTGAATGTGTGATTTTGAAGGAAATCGCTATCTAGCTTTAGATTGAAAACGTGAGAAATGCGTTATTTTGAAAGCAACTTCGAACCTCTTCGAACCTATGCGCGAAGGATTTGATTTGGGGTAAAGTTCATTTTTAGCTTTGATTTGTTGATAGAAACCATTTTTGAGTGAGGTTTTGAAAAACTTGGTTTTCAAACCCTTCGCCAAATAGGAATCGAAACCTTTTGTTACTCAATTTTATTTTATGGTCGTCTTACTAACCCGAGCGATTTGAGTTTTATTGTAAAAGATCTTCGTCGTTTTGTTTAAAAATTATTTTTTGGTGATAAACGGGAAATTAAGCATGAAAATAGGGTCGGGGCGATCCGTTGGCATGAAAGCCATCTCGATAGCCCCGAACACCCACAATCGCAATTTTTACTATCACGAGGCCTTAAATCCGGTTTTCATGGGATGGAACACTCGATACCGTTTTAAGGCCCAAATTTACATTTACAATGATTCATATACTAATTTTACAGTCAAAATAATGTCCATCGTGGGAATCATGCCAAGTTCCATTTCAAGGATCCCGACTCCAAGATTCCTAGGCTCATATCATAATATATTGAAACGCAAGAAAAAAGAGATCTAAAAGCGGGTTCTCATAAACCTATCTTTTAGATTGCAATATCGAAGGCAATATTTCGAGGGACTATGTATATTGACAAGATCCATGGAAAGGGACATAGAATCTAGGATATAAATCCGTAGATCTAAGGTGCCTCAGATCCGTACAATGCCACAATCGGGATTAAAATGAAAGCATATAAAATATGTATCCTAAAACCGCTATCAGGTGATTAAATTGTTAGAATCCCTAGTGCGATTAGTTAGGACCTCCTCCCTACTAAATATGGATCTAGGGTTTTGCGGAGTGCTCAAAATCGATTGAAAGCATTCGAAATGACTAGATCTAACCTAGATCCGAGCCAATCTAGCATAAAGGTTCAAGCTTTGATGCTTTAGGACCAGTTAAGGGCTAGATCTGACTAGATCTAAGGTAGATCTAGTGAAAAGATTTGATCTTTAACTATATACAAGCAAAATAATCGGTAAAATAGATAGATCTGCAGATAAACAACCAATATATGTATAAAGATTAAAACTATAAATAGATCTAAGCACAATAATATATATAATAGGCAAAATCTATACTAGATCTAATAGATCTATATTAAATCTATATAAAAAATCGAATGTTTCGCCACAAAACACAACTCTATGCTAGATCTATGCTAGATTCCACTAGATTTACATCAAATATACATAAAGATTGAGTCTTTAACCTTGAGAATGATGAAATCCTCCTTCTTAAGCTTGAATCTAGATGGCTTGTATCTAATTTGATGGGATTTGATGAGAATAGCTAGATCTAGATGGGTATTAGAGAGGTTTTTGGGTGTTTCTCTCACTAAGCTACACACTTTCTCTCTCTAACCAAGCTATATCCCGTTAAAAATGAGCTAATTTTGGCTATTTGTATATCTCCCTAGCCAGCCGTACGTACACCTATGGCTGGCCTAAGGTGGGCCCCACTTGCTCGATTTTCGTGTCGCAATGTTTATTTTTCATGTTGTGCACTAGAACGTTCGTAACTTTCAATCTGGGAATAGTTAGGAGATGCGTCATACCATTATGGAAAGCTCTTTCCAATAGCTTCGCAATGATTTATTATTCTCTCAATTCTGAGTTTGGGAAGGCAGAGAAAAAAGGGAAAAACCATCCCTAGGTAGATGTCGACTAGTCGTTCGCTTTGCTTTGTACTGAAACGATCATAACTTTCAATCCGGGGATAGTTGGGAGACGTGTCATACTATTCCGGAAAGCTCTTTCCGAGAGATAGAATGACATATGGTTTGGCCAATTTTGGTCTCGAGAAGATAGAGAGAAAGGCAGAAATAGATCTTCCCGTCGATGTCAGTCGGTCAACCGTCATGCCTTAAGTAGCTTGTCACTCCGCAGTCGTTGAGATGGCTTCGTGCATGTTGATTTGAGTCCCGAAATCCTCTGTTTGGATGTCCTCTGGTAGAAATGACTATTTTGCCCTCCTGCCAGGGTTATAAGATATATACAAAATTTCGGGTGTCTACAAATATACTCACCATGCATCTGTGAACAGTACCTGGTGCATTGCAAAGTCCAAAGGATATTCTACAATATGCAAATTTACCAAATTAACATGTGAAAGTGGTCTTTTTCGGATCCTCTGGTGCAATCACAATTTGGTTATAGCCTGAAAAACCATCTAGAAAACAATAATAAGCATGGCCAGCTAGTCTTTCTAACATTTGATCAATAAAAGGGAGAGGGAAATGATTTTTTCTAGTTACAACATTCAATTTCTTGTAGTCAATACACACTCTCCATCCTGTTTGCATACGTGTGGGCACCAACTCATTATTATCATTCTGAATTACAGTTATACCAGACTTCTTTGGAACTACCTGCAATAGACTCACCCATTGACTATTTAAAATTAGGTAGATTATACCTACATCAAGTAATTTTATAACCTCTTTTTTCACTACCTCTATCATGGGTGGATTTAGTCTTCTTTGAGCTTCTCTAGTTGGTTTGGCTCTTTCTTCCAAAAGAATTCGATGCATACACATGGCAGGACTTATACCCTTAATGTCTGCAATTGTTCAACTAAAGACTGTTATGTGCTCCCTTAGGATTCTTAGTAATTTGTCTTCTTAAACTTTGGTCAGATTATTGGCAATGATCACTGGCAGTGTGTCATCCTTCCCTAGATATTCATACTTCAAGTGGGTTGGTAAAGGCTTTAATTCCAAGGTAGGAGCCTGCACAACAGAAGGTAACAACTTCTTATGAGTAGCAGGTAATTGAATGGAAAATACTGCATACTTATCT
The DNA here is from genome assembly GCA_034770075.1 of Aralia elata. NCBI lineage: Eukaryota > Viridiplantae > Streptophyta > Magnoliopsida > Apiales > Araliaceae > Aralia > Aralia elata. Next base: position 63,325,959 of record CM068385.1, read on the forward strand.
GAGATTTTTGGTAAAGAATGTAGTGCGGCCATGGTCTCCTTCAATTCCTGAGTATGCTCGATTTCTTCTTCTTTTTCCAATTCCAAGTTGTTTCTGATGGCAACCTCTAAACTTTCCTTATGTATTTGCTCAAAAGATTTCTCTACTAAGGAGTCAATTACATCAATAGTAAAAACAGGATTAATATCACTAGGGTACCTTATGGCTTCATATATATTGAATTGAATCTTTTCACCATCAAAATCCATAGTCAACGTCCTATTGTGCATATCAATCATTACTCTAGCTGTTTTCAAAAATGGTATTCCTAATAGAATATGAGCAGGATTTGGAGATGTATCTTCATCTATATCCACTATGTAAAAATCTGCAAGAAATATAAGCTCATTCACCTGCACCAACACATCGTCGATTACCCCTTCAGGGTAAGTGTTAGTACGATTAGCCAATTGAATAATAACACTAGTATTCTTTAAAGGACATAGATTTAAAGAAGCATAAAGAGATAATGACATAACATTAATTGAAACTCCTAAATATAGCATAACCTTTTCAAATTTAGTATTACCTATTTTACAGGGAATGGTAAATATGCCTGGATCTTTACATTTAGGGGGTATTTTTCTTTGGAGAACTGCTAATACATTTTCTTCAACAGTTACTTTTTCATCATCCCTTAGTTTCCTTTTATTAGTACATAATTCTTTCAAAAATTTTGCATACCTTGCACTTGTTTGATTGCGTTTAATAAAGGAATATTCACCTCCACTTTCCTAAAAGTTTCGAGAATCTCCTTCTCTTGCTCATCCTTCTTTGAAGTTCTGAGATTCTTGGGGGGGAAAGGTAAAGAATTAGTCTTAAGCTGAACAGGAGGGTTAAGTATTACCTTTGATATTTCTGCCTCCTCCTTAGCTTTATCCTCATAAAATTCAGCAGTAGCTTTTGGTGTATCCAATTTTTTTCCACTCCTCAATGTTATGGCACTTGCATTCTCTTTCGGATTGACAACAGTTTGATAAGGTAACTTCCCTGAGCCTTAAGAGTCCAATCGACCAACTGTTGTAGTCAGCTGACTCATCTGGTTTTCCAAATTATGAATGGAAGTCCTTGTCTCTTGTTGAAACTGTTGTGTTTGGGTCATGAAAGCTTTAAATATATCCTCAAAATATGTCCCAGAATTAGCAGGTGCTCCTTGTCTAGGTGGGTACTACTGTTGGGTTGGTTGAAAGCCTTGCTGCCTATTTGGAAAAGTATTTTGCATTGGTGGTCTGTTTCCTCCATAGCTTAGATTAGGATGATCCCTCCATCCTGGATTATAAGTATTAGAGTAGGGATTATATCTTTTCTGAGGTTGTCCTTGAAAATTTTCCACTTCATTAGCTTGTTGAATAGTGTCATCTTCTTGCAGTGTTGGACAAGTATCTGTAGGGTGACCTAACAACAAGCAGATCCCACAAGTCTTTGCAACTGACCAATTTCCTACAGTCATCTGACGAACCATAACATTTAAGTTAGTAATTTGGCGTTCAATATTACATGTGCTCACCTCATTTGCCTTTTTAGTGTATGGTCCATCCTAGTTTCATATTGCTGTGAGTTGGCTACCATATTAGCAATTAAGTTCCTTGTAGCCTCTAGAGTCTTATCAACCAGTGCTCTTCCACTTACTGCATCAATCATACTCATATCCATTGGCAATAGTCCCTCAAAGAAGTATTGAATCAGGTGTTAATCATTAATTTGGTGTGGTGGATAACTAGAGCACAACTTCTTGAATCTCTCCTAATACTCGTAGAGAGTTTCTCCATTGAACTGCCTGATGCCACATATCTCCTTCCTTATGTTAGCAACTCGTGAAGCAGGAAAGTACTTCTCCAAGAATAGCCTTTTCATATCGTTCCATGATTGTATTGATCCTCAAGGAAGATAGTACAGCCAATTCTTTGCTAAATCTGCCAAAGAGAACGAAAAAGCTCTAAGCTTTATTTGTTCTTCTGTTACTCCTTGTGGCTTCATGGTGGAACACACCACATGGAACTCCTTTAAATGCTTGAATAGATCTTCATCTGTGAGACCACAAAAAGTATGCAAAAGATGAATTAGTCCTGATTTCAATTCAAAAGCAGTATCTAAAGTAGGATATTCAACACACAATGGTTGTTGATTTAGATTAGGAGTAGCCAACTCCTTCAAGGTCCTGTTATTATTGGGAGGAGCCATATTTTCTTATTCTGAATCACTAGATGAATTACTAGACAGTAATTCAAGTGCTATATTTGAAAGTAGTATGCATACAAGCCAATCATATTTGATATGATGTAACATATAATTTGTAATCTTATTCATTTATTAATAAAAGTATAAAAGGCATTTTACTTTATCTACATTGTCCTGTTATTTAATATATGATAAACCTATAGTTTTAAGCAATGCTTTTAGAATCATGATGGTGATCATGCTAATGACATCTAAATTCTTAGAAAGCTTAAAACTAAAATCGTTCCAAATCGTTGGATTACTAAAAGGGGATTAGTGAATCCGAATAGATTAGTACATATGTTGCTTGCTCTTAGGAAGAGGATGATTGATCTCATAATCATTTGTGTGGAGACACTAAAGCAAGTATGTAGGTGCTTATTGGAGAATAAGTTCACTGAACGTGGCTCGCTAAGGAATACCTAATGGAGTTTTACTCGCCTGTCAATAGGAATTCCTCTAGTGATAGAAGTACAAGTGATCCTTGGACTTGAGATCATCATAGTATCTTGTGTATGATGAGTTATACTTTGACATGTCCCTTAAGACCTTTAGAGTATATCAAAGGGTATGATTGGGTATAATAAGTTGTACATGGAGATAGGTGAATGATCAACAAAGAATCTACCACTTCTAGTAAAAGGAGAGAATGTCCTATGTGATTCGATAAATGACAACTCAGTAGTCCTTGGCCAAGGTATAATGAAATTAGAAAGGAGTTTCTAATTTGCATTATTTAGATTTGTGCATTTGGGAATCGAAATACATATAATTAAATAAAATAAGACTTGACAGTAATTCCATGTCTTATATTTAATTGGGACATTATATGGTAGAAGGATTGAATTGTACGGTAACTATTCATTGAAAGGTTCTTTTGTGATTAATGTTGAAATCTATATTATTTGGAAAGTCGTTGATCGCTAAGGGGGCTTACCCTTATTGTAGAATAAATGTTATTTATTTAAATGAATTAAATAGTTTAATTTATTTATTTAAATAAGATTAGAAATGTTCTAATTGATTTATTCACAACCGGTTTAATATGGAGAACCTAAAGGGTCACACCGCAAAAGAAAAATATTTATTTAAGAAGTAAATGGCATAATTGTAATAATAAGTTAAGTGTATTTAATTTAGTCTATGGAGATAGAATAAATTAAATAGCTTAATATTTATTATTTAATATTTTAAAAATATTAAATATAAATTAATAAGAGGAGTCTTATTATTATTATTACTATTATTATTATTTAATTTCTAAAAGGGTTTGGAAATTAATTAATAAAAGTACTCTCATAAATTCTTAATTGGATTAGGAGTTTAATTAATTAAAAGAGTTTAATTAAGACAATTAACCTAATCCTAAATTGTTTAGGAGGGTTACCTATATCTACAAATAAGAGGAGTCTTATCATAGATTAGGGTTACACACTCTTGTATTAGAATTGTGGAGAGTACTTGCAATTTCTATAGAGATAGAAACTAGGGTTTTGCCAACACCCATCTTTTTGAACAAGTATTATTCTTTGGTGGATCACCTCTAGAGGCCAAACACTTGGGTGGCTAATGTTGATCAAGCGAGGGAATTTAATCAGTGGAATTCAAGGAGAACGCGAAGGAATTGGAGTTGAACTTGTACCTGAGGAAGCTAGAATTCTACAAGGGTATAATTTTTATTCTCCATCTCTTTCGTTTAATTGATAATTGAACACAAGAAAAGATCATAGTGATGGTTTGTATGAAAAAAATTTCAAATTCATTTTATCGCGCTTCCGCTCTATTTATGTAATTTGATTGCATGCTTGCGTATTATACCAACCTAACAATATTGATGTCAGGTGATGGTACAAAAGCTTCTTCTGAATCTGCAGTGGTGCTTCGGACTGGGCGAGTTTCTTTCCTTAACTTGCGTGCAGTTTTCTCTATCTTTGGATCAAATTTCAATTCAAGAGAGTAAGAGGATCGAGTCATAAACTAAATTTAAACAAAGAATAAATAAAAATAATCACTCCCCGGTAACGACGCCAAAATTTTGGTAGCTATCGTTAACACTCCAAAATTAAATACCTTACTCCACTCTACGAAATCAAATTTAGTATAGTGACAAGTAAGTGTCGAACCCATAGAGAGTGATATTATTTAAATTTATCCAACTATTTCTTAATGAAATAAATTAACAATAATAAAGATAGGGGGGTTTTGAGTCTGTTTAACTAAAACTAACATAATTAAATTTAATAAGAATAACCAATAAATTAAAGACTTCAGTTCAGTTTTACCTTTTCACAATAATAGGATAATCAGGTATAACACTATTCCTCCCTTCAATGAAACTAATAACTCTAGATATCAACAATTGTTAATTATCTAAAATCTCCCTTAGGTTTTAAATCAAATGCAACATTCGCCCCACTAGACCCTAACTATTATACAACCTAGAACTATCAGTCTAGATTTAATATAACAGCAACATTAAGAATTAGGGAATTAGGTTATTCCAAACAATCACATAATCGCAGATTATTTAACTTGCCTTCTGATAACTATAGCAATACTCAAAAGTTTGACCACAATCATGTATCACTAACTGCTACTTATGATCAGATACAATATCGTTTGCTTAGTATTATACCTTAATCTAGTAGATAATAATAACTTGATCAACTTAATTGGCCATTATTAAATCAATCAAAACAAATATCATTCAAACAGTTAAAACAGATTATTAAGAATAAGTCTCATATAAGAAGAAATAAATAATGTTAACTTAATTAAACCATCAACTAAAAATAAAGTTCAACATCCCTTAGGACTAAAAATAAAGTACTTAGCCTGACATACTTTCTTCAATCTTGCCTTCACATCTAAGGTTTGTTATATGTCCTCTAAACTTAACTAATATAATGTATTTATACTCCTAGATCAAAGTCCTAAAGCTCCAAGAATTAACAATCCAAGTTCCAGCTGAATTCCTCAAAAATACCAAAGCCTAAAAAATCCTACTGCCGACTTGGCGCTGCCGTGCCACCCATCCAGAGATGGCTCTTTGATTTCTGCAGAATAGCGATGTCGCGCCAAGATTATAAAGGAAACTGGCGCTGCCACACCAAGGGTCCAAAGAGCCCTTTGAATGTTCTGACACACGGCGTTGTCGCGCCGTCTTCCAAACCATTTCTAACACTGCTGCGCCAGACCTCCAACTAGCAACAATTTTTCTCTTTTTCTTCTTTTCAGCTTAATTCTTCCTAAAATTAATAAATACCTTAATAAGCTCGTATACACATAAAACATGTAATAAAACTAAACATAAAGGAATCGAAGTCATAGAATATTATGCACTTATCACCTACAAATGAACTTTCCAGTTAGCAAATTTTTATTTATTTAGAAGCGGTGGCTTATTTCCACCACCAAGCTTAGAACCGATTTTATTGTGTGCCATATAATCTGTAAGGTTTGTATATTACGCGAGCATGCAATCAAATTACATAAATATAGCGGAAGCGCGATAAAATCAGATTTTAAAATTTTATATGTGCTCAATTATCAATTAAACGAAAAAGATGGAGAATAAGAATTATACCCGTGTAGAACCATGCTTCCTCGGGTACAAGTTCAACTCTAAATCCTTACCTGTTCTCCATGAAATTCACCGATTAGATTCCTTCCCTTGATCAATGTTAGCCACCCAAGTGTTTGGCCTCTAGAGGTGATCTACCAAGGAAGAATACGTATTCAAGAAGATGAGTGTTGGTAAAACCCTAGTTTTTATCTCTATAGAAATTCTAAGTACTCTACCAAATCTTATGGAAGCGTATGTAACTTAATCCATAATAAGACTCCTCTTATTTATAGATTTAGGCAAACCTCCTAAACTATTTAGGAAAAGGGTTTTATTTTAATTAAAATCTTTTAATTAATTAAACTCCTAATCTAATTAGGAATTTATGAGAGTACTTTTATTAATTAATTCTCAAACCCTTTTAGGAATTAAATAATAATAATAGTAATAATAATATGACTCCTCTTATTAATTTTTATTTAAACTTCAAAAATATTAAATAATAAATATTAAGCTATTTAATTTATTTTATCACCATAGATTAAATTAAAATACACTTAACTTATTATTACAATTATGTCATTTATTTCTTAAATAAATATTTTTCTTTTGCGGTATGACCTTTTAGGTTCTCCATATTAAACCGGTTGTGAATAAATCAATAAAAACAATTCTAATCTTATTTAAATAAATAAATTAAATTATTTAATTCATTTAAGTAAATAATATTTATTCTACAATAAGGGTAAGCCCCCATAGCGATTAACGACTTTCTAGATAATATAGATTTCAACATTAATCATAAAAGAACCTTTCAGTGAATAGTTACCGTATAATTCAATCCTTCTACCATACAATGTCCCAATTAAATATAAGACATGGAATTACTGTCAAGTCTTATTTTATTTAATTATATGTATTTCGATTTTCAAATGCACAACTCTAAATAATGTAAATTAGAAACTCCTTTCTAATTTCATTCTGCCTTGGCCAAGGACTACTAAGTTATCATTTATCAAATCACACAGGACATTCTCATCTTTTACTAGATGTGGTAGATTCTTTGTTGACCATTCACTTATATCCATGTATAACTAATTATACCCAAGCATACCCTTTGATATACCCTAAAGGTCTTAAGGTACATGTCAACGTATAACTCATCATACACAAGATCCTATGATGATCTCAAGTCTACGGATCACTTATACTACTATCACTAGAGGAATTCCTATTGACAAGCAAGTAAAACTCCATTAGGTATTCCTTTAGCGAGTCACGTTCAGTGAACTTATTCTCCAATAAGCAACTACATACTTACTTTAGTGTCTCTACACAAATGATTATGAGATTAATCATCCTCTTCCTAAGAGCAAGCAAAGTATGTACCAATCTATCCGGATTCACTAATCCCCTTTTAGTAATCCAACGATTAGGAACGATTTTAGTTTTAATCATTCTAAGAATTTTGATCTCATTAGCATGATCATCATCATGATTCTAAAAGCATTACTCAAAACTATGAGTTTATCACATATAAAATAACAGCACCATGTAGATAAAGTAAAATGTCTTTAACATATTAATTATTTTATTAATAAATGAATAAGATTACAAAGTATATGCTACATCATATCAAATATGATTGGCTTGTGTGCATACTACTTTCAATCTCCCACCTGCACTAAAGCCAATCGCCATGGTATCTAATACCCATCTTCTCTACGTGACGATCAAACTGTTGTTGGGTTAAAACTTTAGTAAATGGATCTGTAATGTTGTTCTAAGAGTTCACTATCTCCATAGTGACTTCTCCCTTTCAATGATTTCTCTAATCATATGAAAGTGCCGCAACACATGTTTGGATCTCAGATGAGACTTAGAAACTATTCCTAGTTCTTTAATGAACTTTTCATCCAAACAACCAACTTTGCAGCTTCATTTACAGCTATATAATTTGTCTTTGTCACTAAATCAGTAACTATTTACTGCTTGGAACTCTTTCCAACTCACTGTACCACCGTTCAAGATAATCATATACCTTAAAGTGGATTTGGTGTTGTCTTGGTCAATCTGAAAAACTTGAGTCTGTGAAGCCCTCTAGTTGCAATCTAGATCCACCATTAAAACACATCCTTAGTTCTTCTTAAGTACTTTAGGATATTTCTCACTGTCTTACAGTGATCTTCTCTAGGAACAGACTGATATTTGCTTATCACATTTAGTGCATAAGTAATATTTGGTCTCGTACATTTCATCGCATATATGATAGTTACTCATGTAATCTCTCTTTACAGGTGTCTTTGGGGACAATTGTTAGAGAGATTCACTCCATGACTCATCAACATGAGACTTCTCTTGGAGTTTGCCATGTTAAACCCCTTTAGCATCAAATGAATGTACGTTCTTTGGGTCAAGCCAAGCATCCTTATAGATCTATCTCTATAGATCTTCATCCCAAAATATAGGATGCTTCAACCAAATCTTCCTTGGAGGAATGTTTAGATAACATTATCTTTACTGATTATAGCATTGGTATGTCATTCCCTATCAATAGTATATCAACATATAATACTAGGAATGTCACTGCGCTCCCACCGACCTTCTTGTACACATATGGTTCATCCTCGTTTTTGATAAAATCAAACTCCTTTGATTGGCTCATCAAAATGGATGTTCTATCTTCGAGAAGCTTGCTTTAATCTATAAATGGATTGTTGTAGCTTACATACTCAATTTGCTTCAACCTTTGAAACAAATCCCGCTGGCTGTATCATACATACATTCTCCTCAAATCTTTATTGAGGAAGGGCATCTTCACGTCCATTTGCCAGATTAAGTAATCATAAGCTGCAATCGCAAGTAAAATTCGAATGGACTTGAACATAGCTACTGGTGAGAAGATTTCATAATGGACAACTCCTTACCATTATTTGAAATCTTTTGTCACCATTTTGGCCTTATAGGTCTCTACCTTCCCATCTGCTCCAATCTTTCTTTTAAAGACCCATTAACACTCTATAGGCACTATGCCTTTCGGTGGAGTAACCAGAGTCTATACTTAGTTCTCATACATGGAGTCCATTTCGAATTTCATGACCATCTGTCATTTCTCTGAGTGTCTACTACTCATAACCTCATCATATATGACTGGATCATCATCTTCTATGATGCATACCTCGTCATCATCCTCTATGATAAATCTATACCTCCTAGGTATCTTCGGTACTCTTCTAGATTTACGATTCGGTTGTTGTATAATAGGCCTATCTACAGGTTCCTCGGTTCGACTTATAGTGCTTTGTGGTTCTTGAACTTCTTCAAGATCTATTTTTCCTCCCACTAGCCCCTCCAAGGATAAAATCTTTTATCAAAGAAGGTAGCGTGTTTCACAACAAACACCTTTTACTCAGTAGGATTATAGAAATAATAACTTAAACTTTCTTTAGGATATCCTACAAATCTGCACTTGTCAGATCTTGTCCCAAACTTATCTTTTGAAACCTTTTCACATAATTTGGACAACCCCTAATCTTAACATGCTTAAGACTAGGTTTCCTCCTTATCCATAACTCATATGGAGTCTTGGGGACGGATTTTGAGGGTACCTTATTTAGTAGATATGCAGTCGTTTCTAGGGTGCAAACCCAGAAGGATACTGGAATGTCGGTAAAAATCATCATGGACTGCACCATGTCCAACAAGGTACGACTTCTCCTTTTAGATACACCAATCAATTATTGCGTATTAGGAGATGTCCATTTTGAGAAAATACCATTATCTTTGAGATGAACTTAAAACTCTTTGTTAAAGTATCCCTTCCTCGATCCGATCGAAGAATCCTTATACTTTGCCAGTTTATTTCGCTTCTGAATTCTTTGAACCTTTCAAATAAATCAGACTTGTATTTCGCCAAATACACGTATTCAACTTTTGAATAATCATCTCTTTTCTTTTACTAGTTTGTTCAATTTGCAAAATATTTTTTCATGCAAGTCAAGTATATAAAGTCCATCAAGTAATCTTTCAGTTTTAAACAAAATATTATCATTATAAATAGAGTAACAATTGTTCTTAAATATAATATCAGATCCTTCCTTGTCCAACAACGGAAAGAAATAATGTTTCTAATGAGAACTGGAATATAGTAACAACTTATTAACTTAATAGACTTTCCCGTAGGCAACACTAAACTATAAGTTCCTACGACTAATGCAGTAACTATTGCTCCAATCCTCACGTGCAGGATTACTTCCTCTTTATTTAGCTTTCTACTTCTGTTTAGTCTCTGCATCGATTTGCATATGTGAGAACTACATCCGGTATCCAATACCCAAGTAGAACCTTGACTTACAGAAAGATTTATTTCAAGCATGAACAAACCTGTATTTGTAACCGAAGCTTCACCAAGCTTCTTCTGATTAGTCTCTGCAAGATACTCCTTACAGTTTCTTTTTCAGTGTTCAGGCTTATTGCAGTGGAAGCAAACTCCTTTGTTATCCGCATCAGTTTTTATCTTATTGTCCTTTATATTTGCCTTTACTTTTGCCTTCTTTGAACTTTTCTTCTTTTAAGAAGATCCTTTGGTCCTCTTCTTTTTCTTGGAAGACTCATCTACTAGTAAGACTTGGTCTTTCTTGGCTAGAAAGTGACACTTTACAGTTTTCAACATGTTTAAGCAACTCAGGTAGACTGACATCTAGCTTGTTCATGTGGAAATTCATAACAAATTGTGAGAAAGAGTCCGAAAGTGATTACAAGATCAGATCTTGAATCAACTCTCCATCCATTACAAAACCTAGTTGTCCCAATTGTTTAATCAGATTGATCATTTTGAGGACATGTGTCGGTACTATAGTGCCATCAGTATTCTAGATCAGAAAAGCTCCTTATATATCTGATATCTAGCAGTACTACTTTCCTCACCATACAACTCCTTGAGGTGCAGGAGTATACTAGGAGCATCCATAGTTTCATGATTACGCCGAAGCTCATTACTCATGGATGCGAGCATGATGCATTGAGCCATGGTTGCATCATCTTGTCACTTTTTAAAAGTAGCAATCTCTTCCTCAGAGGCTATTTCTGCAACAGTTGAGGGACAGGCGAATTAAGGATATAAGATAGCTTTTTAGCCGTGAGAACTATTCTCAAATTCCTTAACCAATTTTTATAATTCGGTCCGGTTAACTTATTAGCATTCAATATGTTCCGTAGTGATAGTGAATTAGACATTTGTAAAATTCTGGAAATTAAATTTGTAATTTTATAATATTAGCATACGTTCATTTTATTTAATTACCAAAATAAATTAGGTCATTATTTAGATTGGTATCTCCCACTATTTTTCATCAAACTATATTACCCTCATTTATATAGTTCAGCAAATTTAATTAAAGACTTGCTGGTGAGAATAAGGATCCCATTTCAAATGTATATAGCCTTGTGGTGAAACAACAAACTATATATAAATAAATAGGTAGACAACTATTGTCAATTACATCACCATGTAACTCCTTTTAATTTTGCCTCTTAGATTATTTCGATTAAGTGGTGACACATCTGAATCAAAATTATCCAAGTTAAGTCCAACCTAGCACTTCCATATAAGTAAAGAGAAAAACACCGTCCTTGTGGTGACACAACAAAACAACATCGTTCAATTCCTTTATAAGCATTATATGTGATAAAACAACATCTCAAAAATTAAAATAAGTCTTGTGGTGACACATCAAACTTATATTAATTAAGTGATACTCTATTGTTTTATCATGCTAGAAGGCGACATTCGATATTCTAAATATCTTTGAACGTTACAACTTAATATGATTTCTTTAAGGGTTTTGTTATTATTTGTCTCATCTTGTTTAGCGTGCATGCACACACACACACACACACACACATATATATATATATATATATATATATATATATATATATATATATAATACACGTCATATTATTTAACATGTGAAGCATGTTGTATAATATATAATATATATATATAGTAAACATGTACATATAGAATACTATATTCTACCCGGAATGATTATGGACTTTTATTCTAGTTTGGTTCACTTGGTAGTGAACCAAAAGGTCGAACCTAGGGTGCAAGAACTGAATTTAAATATAACTATTACATTTAAATCCCGGGCTCCATTACAAACGGGTCTTCAAGCGCTCCTTACTCTTTTGTCTCCAATTTTTCAAAATAATTCTAACTAATCTTATTACATAAACTATTTACAATAAATAAAAACCTTGATTAGCAGTCAAGGAAAAGCACATAGGAGGAAGATAGAATTTAAATTAAGAAAAACTAGAGAAAAAGAGGTATATAGACTCCATTTATAAAACTCATTCATTCATGCATTCTCATAGAATAAAATCCAATCAATCATTTGTCAATAGTCCATAATCAATCCCATTTATTATCATACATATCACCATATGCATCACTAAATAACATTCATCTCATTAATAATAAAATCATTCTATATATGCATCGATATCATTTAATGGGCAAAAGGTTTGCTAATATTTCGTTTTGAAACAAAATAAACTATTTTATTTTAATCAAAACCCAAATCAAAACTAAACTCCTTTAATTTTAGCAACCTGGAATCCTATTCCAGACAAAATAAATATCTTTATTTTAAACATACTCTAATTGAATAAACCATTTACTTTAATTGAAAAAGAAAACAAGTTTTCAAAATCTGCAAACTGGCGCGACCACGCTCCAAAATGAACTAGGAGCGGCGCGGCCGCACTGCACCCCCAAAAATGGTTTCTGGGTTCGAGCGCGGTCGCGCTGCGTCGCAGATTGTTGTCCGATTAATATAATGACAAATACGCGCAAGTATACGCTGTCAACAAGTAATAAAGTGTAAGTAGAGTATCGATCCCACGAGGAATTATTACTAGTCTTTTCCAAGTACTAACCTTTTATCATCTCAATCTTATTTAAACAAACGATAATTGTTTTTGTTGTTTTGCATTAATGAAGATAACAAATAATCACAGAACTATGGAAAGCTTTAAGATAATGAAATCAAATATTAACAAGTCTAAGATCACAATTTCCCCCAACACTTCACTTGAATATCCTAAGTCTCTCTTTTCAACTAGTTAAATCACAAGGATTGTTATCCGAGAATTTACAAGTATATACAAGCCTCTCTCGATGGTCAAATACGTATTTCCCAATGCGGTGTATAAATATCTCTATTCTACACACTAGCAAGAATCCAATATCAAGAATAATCAACAAGACACGTGTCACCAAATCTCATTGATCACCCTATCAATTACCAACTTTCGCAATGGAAATCATTAAGCATGATTCTCAAATGGATACATGTGGTATTTAGGTATATGTCTATCCTAAATACAATCAAATTATCCATTCATGAGGGTAATAAATAAAACACACGTCACTTAATTTCATAAATTACCCATAGGAATATCTAATTTTCACATGATATCATAACAAGGTCTCAACCTATACTTCCTCTCTCAATTCCATATAAGTTCCCAAGGTAATTACTAGCTTGGCAATTAATCCATAAAGCATAAATTATGATATCCAATTCACAAATGAATAACCAATATCCAAGAGAGAGCATTCAATTCAAACTACATATTGGGTTCCATTGAAATCTTAGAAAATTAGTTCTAGTTCATGGTAACTACAAATAACATCATATTCAAATTATACATCATGTTGGATTACAAAATAGAAGAGAAAACTAGAGATAGAACCACTTTTGTAGATTTTCATATGATGTTTGATGGGTTGATGATGAACACTAGCTTCTCCTCCTTGATTTTGCAATCCTTGATGTTTTTGCTCCTTGGCCTTGCTTGATGTAGCTTGATTTTAGCACTTTGGCCCTCTAATTTGATGTATTTGGTAGCTTCCTCTCTCTAGATTTTGTGTTAGAAGGTGTTAGGATGAGTTAGAATGAGTGGGTATGTGTTAGAATGAAGTTCTAGCCGCCACTTTGGTGTTATAAGAGATGGGTGTCTCAAACCCTAGCATTTCCCGAGTTTTGGACCAAAAAATTCGCAAAGTCAGAAGCGTTTCTCGCCCCGGCGCCAATTTTGGCCTGAATTCCGTCGCCCCGGCGACGCACTCGCCCCGGCGGTGTTCTGTACCGCGAGACAGTTTCGATGTCTGTTGGTAAAATGGTCATAACTTCTTCGTCCGAACTCGGATTAAGGCGTTTAATGAGGATATGGAAAGATAAGAAGGAGCTCTACAACTTCCATAACTGGAGCTCGACGAGATAATGGCCAGAGCAAGGCGCAAAATGGCCCCGAAGCAGCTGCTGTGTAAAATTCATGCAAAATCCGATGGTAAAAGGACCATAACTCTCTCATACGAACTTCAAATTGGATGATTCTGGATGTTCTGGAAAGCTAAGATCAAAATCTACAACTTTCGTTCTTTGAGTTTTGAGAGATTCGGATTGCATCATGGGTCAAATTGAGAAACAAGCAGCGGAAATGCTAGATTCGAGCCAAAAACGTAATGGTCCAAGGGGCCTTTATTTCAATACCTACAGAACAACGTAAAAACACATAAAAGCACACAAATACATATAAAAGTACTACAAAAGTACATTACACAACAATAAGATAAAAACACATAAAACCAAACGAAATAGCTAAAGACTTACAAATTATTAAGGCTAAAAGTATCTAATTTGTGTATATAAAATACACTCATCACAGATGCAGAAAACTCAGATTTTGCCTAGAAAATTAATCGAATCACATACCCATACATACATGGAATCATCAAAATCGATAATTAACACAAAGATTGGCTCTGATACCACTGTTAGGTTTATATATTACGTGAGCATGCAATCAAATTACCGAAATATAACGGAAACGCAGTAAAATCAGATTTTAAAATTTTATACAAACCATCACCATGATCTTTCCTTGTGCTCAATTATCAATTAAACGAAAGAGATAGAGAATAAAAATTATACTCTCGTAGAACCGTGCTTCCTCGGGTACAAGTTCAACTCCAAATCCTTTCGCGTTCTCCTTGAAATTCACAGATTAGATTCCTTCTTTTGATCAACGTTAGCCACCCAAGTGTTTGGCCTCTAGAATACGTATTCAAGAAGATGGGTGTTGGTAAAACCCTAGTTTCTATCTCTATAAAAATTCTAAGTACTCTCCCAAATCTTATAGAAGCGTATGTAACCTTAATCCATAATAAGACTCCTCTTATTTATAGATTTAGGCAACACTCCTAAACTATTTAGAAAAAACGTTTTATTTTAATTAAACTCTTTTAATTAATTAAACTCCTAATCCAATTAAAAATTTATGAGAGTACTTTTATTAATTAATTCTCAAACCCTTTTAGGAATTAAATAATAATTATAGTAATAATAATAAGACTCCTCTTAATAATTTTTATTTAATACTTCCAAAATATTAAATAATAAATATTATGCTATTTAATTTATTTTATCACCATAGATTAAATTAAAATACACTTAACTTATTATTACAGTTATGTCATTTACTTCTTAAATAAATATTTTTCTTTTGCGGTATGACCTTTTAGGTTCTCCATATTAAACCAGTTATGAATAAATCAATTAGAACAATTCTAATCTTATTTAAATTAATAAATTAAACTATTTAATTCATTTACGTAAATAATATTTATTCTACAATAAGGGTAAGCCCCCTTAGCGATTAACGACTTTCCAGATAATATAGATTTCAACATTAATCATAAAAGAACCTTTCAGTGAATAGTTACCATATAATTCAATCCTTCTACCATACAATGTCCCAATTAAATATAAGACATGGAATTACTGTCAAGTCTTATTTTATTTAATTATATGTATTTCGATTTTCAAATGCACAACTCTAAATAATGTAAATTAGAAACTCCTTTCTAATTTTATTATGCCTTGGCCAAGGACTCTTGAGTTGTCATTTATCGAATCACATAGGATATTCTCATTTTTTACTAGATGTGGTAGATTCTTTGTTGACCATTCACCTATATCCATGTACAACTTATTATACCCAAACATACCCTTTGATATGCCCTAAAGGTCTTAAGGGACATGTCAAAGTATAACTCGTCATACACAAGATACTATGATGATCTGAAGTCCAAGGATCACTTGTACTACTACTACTAGAGGAATTCCTATTGACAGGCAAGTAAAACTCCATTAGGTATTCCTTTAGCGAGTCACGTTCAGTGAACTTATTCTCCAATAAGCAACTACATACTTACTTTAGTGTCTCTACACAAATGATTATGAGATTAATCATCCTCTTCCTAAGAGCAAGCAAAGTATGTACCAATCTATCCGGATTCACTAATCCCCTTTTAGTAATCCAACGATTAGGAACGATTTTAGTTTTAATCTTTCTAAGAATTTTGATCTCATTAGCATGATCATCATCATGATTCTAAAAGCATTACTCAAAACTATGAGTTTATCACATATAAAATAACAGCACCATGTAGATCAAGTAAAATGCCTTTAACATATTAATTATTTTATTAATAAATGAATAAGATTACAAAGTATATGCTACATCATATCAAATATGATTGGCTTGTGTGCATACTACTTTTATAATCAACTCAAAGTGTTTAAGCTTTTGGTTAGGAGAACCTGCTCTGATACCACTTGTTATTTCCTAGAGGCACAAAAGAGATCTAGAAGGGGGATTGAATAGATCTTATAAACTTTTTCAATATTTAAAGATCAATTACCAAATAATTAATTAGTTCAATTAATTTAGCACAGCGAAATATTAGTTTGAAATCCCCTTAAAGATTTAATAAAATCTCAGTTCTAACTTTAGCACTTATGGTTATTAGTCACTCACAGATATAACAATTAATAACAGAATATAAAGACTAAAAGTAAATGATACAAGATGTTTAAGTGGTTTGGTGTACAAATAACTCCTAGTCCACTCTTCTACTTCAACAAGTAGGGAATCCATTAAGGATAGGGACACAAAGACTAGATCTCTAAGATCTATTACAAATGAATCACTTAAATTCCTTTGAGTCACTTAGTCTCGGCAAGGTCACCCAGACCACGATTCTTAGTCCAGTTCACTTATAAATCTTCAAGTCACTTAGACTTAGTATAATGGTCACTAAGACCAAGTGGATCACAAATGAATGTTGATTAGTTGAAGTGCTACTAAGTTTACAATAGGCTTGACTTCTTTGGTACTTAACAGCTTGAACAAGTAGATCAATATCATAGAGTAGAGCTTCTTATGCTTTTGCAGAGTTTCAGCTTTTTATTTGGTGATTCGTACTTGAATTTGAATTCTCGTACACTTTTATAGGCTTCTAAAAATAATCCCATTGGAGAGTTTCCGTAGGTGCATTTAATGCTCTACTCCAAGATATTCTCTAATGTTGACTTTTAAGGTAGATAAGTAATCTTGCTTTCGGCTCTAACATAACATATTTGTTTGTAGTTTTACTTCCTAATTTTTAGGGATGTCACATCTCCAATATAGCTGTTTAGACACATACTATCTGATCTTCTATTTGAATTTGAAATGAAGAGAAAATCTCTTGGGATCTGCAGTCTGCAAGGCTCCTTTATCAGTTATTTTGACAGTGCTGATATTGCTCTACGTTTCAGACAGGTAGTAAAGTTAGGTTCGAGACGTAGAGCCTAGACTTGAATTTCTCTATATTCTGGACTCTACAAACTGGTTGTTCTACGAGTAGAGAACCACTTTGCGAAGTGCTCTCTACGATCTGCTCTACGAAAGGCTCTCTATGATGAGCATTTTACGAGGCTAGAGCAGACTCTATGAGCTTCTCTTTACTCTGCGATCTCTAACTTTAACTCTACGATCACTTGGCAGTTCTACGATCATTCATCTGATGCTCTACGAACATACATAGTAACTCTACGATCGTTTAACAATACTATACAATCGATTTGATCCTATTATTTATACATTATATCTCAAAGGATCAACCTAATAAGTTTGATCGTTTTATTCTAAGTCCTTGTACAATATACACTTTTTAAGGACTTTATAACAAACTACTGATTATAACTTTTATCATACACACATCATCAAATTTAACCATGCAATTCCTAACATATCTGATCTATATAAATATATGAAGTGGTTCAAGATTCTATCAAGGAACCATTCTCTTCTTCAAGAGGAGAAAAAGAGAGTACAAATTAAGGTGGAAACAGCTTTACAAAATACTATCCCTCTCTCCAAGCTTGAGACTGAGAATAAAAAATTGAGAAAGATAAATGAATAGTCTGCACAAAGAGAATCAACTCTAGTGTCTAAGATTGAGGAACTAGAGAAGATTGTGTCTACATGGAACATGTCTTCTTCCTTAATGGATTCCCTGATCACAAGTCAGAGATCTATCTCAGATGGATATGGATTAGGATTTAGAGATTCATCCTCCGATCATAGTGTGTGTAATAACCAAGAATTTATAGGTTATTATAAATAGATATATTAATTCAATATTAGTAATATTGAAAACTTTGTGATGTATTGAGAATGATTATGTGACTATATTATATGATGATATTTGTCAATGTTGATAAATCTCTTAAGACATATGTGAGTTATGTTTAAATAAAACAACAAGGAAGCTTATAACCTAATATAAAATATAGTGGGAATGAGAACTAAATAACCTAAAGTTATAGTAATTAAGGTATGCTAGTATGTAATTTATATACTAGTACCCTAACCCTAGTGATTTAATTCATACATCTCAATTAGTTAATTTTATAACTTGATTGACGCAAGTCTAATTGGGTTATGAAAATAAAGTATAATTATTGGCCTAATGAAAGATATTAGTTTAAGTAGTATTAATTACTAGTAGACTAGTTCAATTAATTCAATAATCAAGCCCACTTATTTAATTAAAGATGGACTTGAATGTTATTAGATGAATTAATTAGTCTAGCCCAATTGATTTATTAATTAAGCCCACTTTATTAACTTATTATGGACCTAAAGGATTAGTATATAAATTAGTTAAATTAGCCCATTAGAATTTAAATAACTAACATATTGGGAGCCCAATAATTTATTTAACTAGTGACCCAAACTAGTAGCCCAATAATGGTAGTAATTAAATTTAGTTTCAAGTGACCCAAACTAGTAGGTTACAAGCCCAATAGAATTAAATTAAGAGCCCGATTTTTAACCCAAGCAAGGTTTTAGTCATTTGTCTAGGTAAATTAGCAATTAAAATAAATCCAAAATGGAGCAAAAACCCATGAGGTGGCCGACAATGTGAGGAAATAAGGAAGTAATGATGTTATTTTTTTGATCTTCTCTCTTTAAGTTAGGTGTCATGCCATTAACCTATCCAACACTTATGTCTAAGTTTGCAAGCAACAAGATTATGATGAAGGAGTAAGAGAGAGAAAATATTAGGGGAGTATAGTTAGATAAACAATGTATATCTAACTCAAAAGCAAGAATACAACATTAAGTTATTTTAAGTTACTTCCATTCACTTCTTATTTCCTAGAAAGCTAAAAGAAATTCAAGAGAGAGAGAGAGAGGGACTCACGGCAAGAAGGAGGAGAAAAGGGAGGAGATCATCCATGCACCCAAAGTTTATAACCTATTTTGGAAGGAAAAGGAGAGTAGCCAACAAAGCAAAGTAAAGAAAGAGAAAAACATTTCTAGATTTAGTTAAAGCTTTATATAGTTTTGTACTTTTATTTGTAATATATGAAATTTTATGAACTTGTTAGTAAAAACCTTATGAAAAGGTTGGATATTGAGATATATGATGTATCATGTGAATATATGTGAGATTTATGTTGCAAATGTTGGGGAAAATGATAGTTAGTGAGTTTTCCGAAAAACTTTAGTTAGTAAGTGTGATCCATGTGGTTTATTTTGAAATCCATGTATGGTATTTATAATATTCTTATTGAGTGTGCTAGACCTTTAAGTACTGAGCAAAAGCCCTTTTGAATGACTCAAAAATGTTGTGGAACGAACAAGATATAAAGGTTATACTAAAACACCTTTTTGATGGAAAAGCAAGTTGCTGACCCCTTACTTTAGAACTGTTTTCTAGGTCCTAAACAGCTCCAAATTTGGTGTTTGATGAATGAAAACTATAGTTCAAGAAAATACAAATCCAACACCTCTGAAGGAACCTCAATCCGAATAGTAGATTTTATTTTATGAGCATTTCCGTGAACGGCCCCAAAACTGAAAATGTAAAGAAAATGTTAGAAATAATAAAAATTTTAGTAAAATGTAATAAGAGATTAATTATTATTTTAATTCATATTATATAATAACTTATTACGTGAACAAAAATAATTATTTATTATTTAATTATAAATAAGAGCAAATACTAATTAATTATTTTTGAGAAAGAATAATTAAAGATTTATGATAAATAAATAAATAATTATTTATTATTTAATTAAAATAATAAATAAGTTCAAATGTTAATTAACTATTCTTTAATAAATAGTAAGGAATAATTAAAGACTAATGAAGTAAATATAAATTTATTAAATTAATTATTTATTATTTAATTAATATTAAATAATAAATAAGGATAGTTAATTAATTTATTATTATTTAATTAATATTAAATGATAATTAAAGACAAATGAGATTAATAATTTGACTATTTATTATTTAACATTAAATAATAAGTAGATGTAATTAGTTATTATTGATAATAACTAAAGGTAATTAACTAGTTACTATTTAACTAACACTAAATAGTAATTAAATGCAAATAGAGTTAATTAAATAAAGAAAATTTAATTAACTCATTGATTGAACAATTATAATAAATTGTTTAAAAGTTTAATAAATGTTTATCACTTAAGGAAAATAGTATGACTGAATTAAATCATTAACCTAAGCTCTATTAAATGTCCAATAGACTTAATGATAATATAAGAGATTATAAGTGTTATGTGATTAATTGATTGTTAATTAAATAGTAAGTGATGGAGTATAAATATTCAATTATACGCAATGCTAATTGACCGACCAATATTATCAATGTTAGGTCATTCGAAGAGTTTTAATTGAAGTTAGATAATTGTAGCTCGTCGGACAGGCAAGTTCCCTAACTCAAACTTGCGTTATTACTTTCAAAACATGTTAGTGAATAATTATTGATGATTATTCACATCTTTAATGATTATTGACATTTGCACTTTGTGCAATTAAATTCCTGTTCTATTATTATTGAACTGTGAATTATTCTAAGTTCTTTCATTAATGAACTGTTTATGACCAGGATCTATGCTAATTATATCAGCTAGATCGAATATGTTAAATTTGATAAATTCAAATAACTTTTACAAGCTAACCAACCAGTTGATTGGTATGGATTCTACGACTAAGAAAAAGAACAGTTTTACTAAAGCATTAAATTCGAAAACAATTATTGCTCGTTTATTAAGTGTTTATGCATAAATCACCGGGTATGAAAGGCTGATCCCCTTGATTACCAAAACTTACTAAAAGGACCAGTTTAAATACTAACAACCTTCGTATATGTTCATGGTTATTTATGATCACTCAGTATCTATTATTCAATTATCGAATCTTGTTAAATGTTCTTTCACAATTGAATTTCATTGTTGAACATCGATAGATAAATTCCTTTCTAATCATGATATATCATCTTTGTAATTAAACTTGCTAAGCAAATTAGTTGCTTACTCTTGCTATATCATGACGTTTATTTCAGCTAAGCCCGAAAGTTCGAACAAGAAGGATAAGGGCAAGGGCAAGGTCCAGGACTAGTTGGCTAAGAATAGTTTTATGTAATTGTTTAAGTGTTATATTTTGTTATGTAAATTGTATGTAAACCTTTTGTAATATTTAAGGGTATGTTTAAGTTAAGGTTAAAGAGAACTGGGGATATGTTTTAGAATGTAATTTAAATGAACAATTTATGTTTATTATTCCGCACTAGTATATAGAATGCTTATGATGATGATGGATCGTGAGCACCAAACCCGAGGTTAGAGAACCCGAATTTGGGGGTGTAACTGTAATATTCTGAACCCTAATAAGATTTGTATATGTAAATTATGTGTTTATTAAATGAAATTTCTTATTCCGACTCTGTGTTATGTGATGATATATTCTGATGAACGGCTGTTTAGGTAATCTTTGAAAACTTAATACGATTCGAAAACATTATCGTATACGTTTAGAACTAGAACGTATAACGTAAAACTAGATATCGAAAAGTTTAAAACCTTAAACCCTAATGAGATTTGAAGTTTGTAACATATGTGCTTAATAAAGATTGAAATGATATTTCGAAGCAGGTGTTTTGTGATTATATCATGCAAACGATAAATTTGGTCAAATAAAAAATTTTTGGTCAAGCTGCTTAGTCGTGCTTACATTGACAAAATGATTTGTCGTGCTTTCCACGATTTCACCAAAAAGTATCTTGACAAATTATTTTTAGTAAGCTGTTGTCTCGTGCTTAAACTGATATAGTGCTTTGTCGTGCTTACGCTTTGTCGTGCTTACGCTGACAAGCTGCTTTGTCGTGCTTACGCTGACAAGCTGCTTTGTCGTGCTTACGCTGACAAGCTGCTTTGTCGTGCTTATGCTTTGTCGTGCTCACGCCTGGCACACGCCAGCTTATGCCTGTCACATGCTAGGTACTAAAGTGTAATTAACCTAGGTACCAAAGTGTAATAAGCCGAGCCCCTAATGTGCAATTAGTGAAACTTGGTTTTTCTATAAAGGTACTAAAGTGTAATTAACCTAGGTACCAAAGTGTAATAAGCCGAGCCCCTAACGTGCAATTAGTGAAACTTGGTTTTTCTATAAATAGCAAACTCAGTTCATTCATTCCTTACTATTTTTCAAGAGCAGTTCAACAGCAAAAACACTCTATATTTATATTCTGAGAGATATTATGAGATAAAAATTACTTTCTAAGCATCGAAGCGCTGCGCGATTAGAAGTAAAACTAGCAACTACAAGAGGTATTACTCTAGTGGTTATTATTTTCATTTTTCTTTATATATATTTAGTAAAAATATACTTTTATAAGCAGTTATAATGCCCAAATTATTTTAAGTATATAGTACAAAAGTCCTATTTACAAGCAGTTATAATGTCCGATTTATTTCTCTTATATATTAGAAAATATACTTTTATAAGCAGTTACTATGTCCGAATTTCTTCAACTATTTAGTAAAAATATTCATTTTATAAGCAGTTATAATGCTGAAATTTTCTTAAATCCAATAGCCGAATATTCATTTTATAAGCAGTTATAATGCTGAAATTTTCTCAAATCTAATATCCGAATATTCATTTTATAAGCAGTTATAATGCTCAATTTATTTTAAATATAATTGAAAAATATTCATTCTGTACGCAGTTATAATGCTAAAATTATTTCATATATTTTAAAAGAAGTCTTATTTATATGCGGTTATAATACCCGAAATAAAACTTAAAAGATTTAATCGTTAAACACTTATTTGTCTACATAAACTTATAATCGTGTAGGATTTACGACGAACGTTTAGACCATTATATTAACTGTAAAAGATATACGAGGCAAGTCTTCTAACCTTGTTACATTTAAGCAAGTCTATTACATCTTCCTATCAATTATTGTGAAGTTATTGCTTCTTGTTCAGCATAACTTAAGAAATGAATCATTATTCATATATTGTTTATTTGAGCGTAAATTGTTGTGTCAAACCAAATTATTTTGGTACGACATCTTATACTTAGAAATGGAACATCTTGATGTAAGGTGAACTGAAACACCTTGATATAAGCTACCGGTAAATGTTGATTATTTATCGACATAAAATTGTAGGATGATATGCATACTCCTAGGATATTGGTTAGGCTAATCCCCTACCAGATATCTGAAATCAAACGGTTCTAAGTCATTGAAGACTGATAGAACTAATTGAAATATATGGTTCATGTACAGAACCCTCAGTTATACATCATTGACATCTTTCAAATCAAACACATTGTGTCTATATTTTCAAATGAACTTGCTGAGCATTTGTAGCTCATTCTTGCATATATCTTCTTTTGCAGTTTTAAATGATAATCCTAGCACTTTTGGGATAGACAAAGGAAAACGACATGTTTACTAGTTTTATTTACTGTTTTTGAATAATTTAAGTCTTTTATAAGGCTTTGTTGTAATAACTTAGTACTGAGAACGATGTAACCGAACTTAATGATATGTAATATATTATCATCTTTTATTACATCGAATGCGTTATACTCTGATCTTTACTTTCTTTAGCATAGTTGTACTAAGTAAATACAATATCTTTACGAACTATACATCTGAATGAGGGTATTTAAATGATACTGGGAGTTCTGTAAGCGTTGAGGTTACACTTAATGAGCGCCGGTAAGGTACCACCTTTACCGGAATGCGCCCCTCAGTTCCAAGAACAATCTTATCATTAATACTGTGAATGTCAGATAGATAGGGAATATCGATATGAAAGAAGTATTCATGAGATATGAATCTATACATCCAAGTGAGGGTATCCAAACACAGATAACGTTCTGGCAGGAATTATCATCTGTTATGGGATACTGTGAACCTTGGATAGATAGAAGTCATATTTTATTGAATATTTATAGTTGTATAGTTTCACGTGAGCACCAGATCTGCTACAGGGAAGTGTAGAGAATTTGGGGGCGTCACAGGTTGGTATCAGAGCTGTAGATTATAGCTCTATGGTAGTTAAGAATTACCTTAGGATATAGTCATTGAGTCCGTAAAATACTTAATCATACATAAAATAATCTTAAAAGATTTATATTATGTGTAAATTTGCTTCGCTTTAATACTAAACAACTAAAATTCTTTTGTAGGATGTCAGAGACAAATTGGAATGACCTCCCAGTGATAGACCAACCCATGGTAGGGTGGCTGATAGAAAGTGAGCCAGAAGAGGTTCCAGATTATGAGTCGGCCACTCCCGAGTCAGACCCGGAGGAGGAACCAGAGGAGGAAGAACTTCTGCACAACCAGGAGATATTAGATGCTAAGGAGGCTGAACATCCCATAGATGGACAGCTAGTAGATCATGATCCTAATTAGGAGATTAGAGCGAGTCAGATGATGCGTGTCGATAGACACGAGGAGATAGTAACAGGGTTAGTCCAGCAGTCATCCGCAGATTTAGAAACTGCTAATTTTCGAGCATATGTAGTTGAAAGGTTATTGGAGAGTGAGAGGGATAACACTCGCCGTCTTAGGACACATCTCCAGAGTGCTCAGAAAGAAAGGCAAGAGGCTCACATGTATTTATTGTGATGAACGAGATTTTTGTAATTTAATTTAAATATTTATTAAATTAAATAAATATTTTTCGATGATTTAACTATTGAATTAATTGATTAATTGATGAAATTGTGCTAGATTAATTTAATTATATGTGTTACATTAGTTAAATTAATGTAGAGAATTATTTATATTCAAAGTATGTATTTAATTGAGCTTATTTGATTAAATGCATTATTTAAATAAGTATAATGTTATTTCTAATTAATTTAATAATTAATTAGAGATTGAATAATTTGTCATGATCAGTAAATGAGAATTTTAATTATGTGACTATGTGATTTAATATAATATTATTCTATTTTATTGATTTAAATGAGATTATTTAATTGATTAAATATGTGACATTAAACTATATTGTAAGTAATTTATTAAAATAAACTAGAAGGGAGAATAAAGGTACTAAACCAAACAAGGCCTTATGGAGGTTGGAGTCAGTTAACCATTATGGGATTAACTGACACCATGTTACGTCAGTTTATACCATTAGTTCTCCTTTCACGTATTATTTCTAAACCAAGTCAGAGAACTCAGAGAGAAAATTTAGAGAAAAGAATTGTGAGGGAAGGGAGAAGAATCAAGAATTGAGAAGAAATTCTTTCATTATCTTGCTTAATCTAGGCTACTAATCAAGGTAAATTCCTTAAATTCAACTTTGATTTATGATCTTCTCCATGAACGTACACTGAGTTTTCTTTAAATTGAATTCTATGGCTAAAATTTTTAATAACTTGATGTTAGATATTTATAAGCATGCAAAAATCTATTTTATATGGTTTATATGTGATTTAAAGTAATTAAGTCCATGAAATCATGTTTATATTAGAGTTTTGGAATTTATAGAGTAGTTATATACGAATATGGCTTAAGTGTATGAAGTTGATGCTTGTTTTGCATGTTAATCAGTTAAATTGATAATTGATTACGTTTATGCATGTAAAAACGAAGAAAACAAGAGTTAAACGGATTGATTTGGTTAAGAAACGAATTCACAGTGATTAATTACGTTAATTGTATCAATATGTAAATACAAAACATGAACAGTGAAATTTTAGCCTTTATTTGGTTGTCTAGATTATCTGTAATGTTAAAATTGTTGTGTATGCAATAGGTTTTGATTTTATAACACATATGATGAATGGATAGACTTAAAATTGTCATTCGATGAAAAACTTTAGCCAAATTTGGCATTTTTCTGCATTCTTCGCGAACTGCAGGAACTGGATTTCGAGTCCACCGCCTCAGCGGTGGAATTACTCTAGGATTACCGCTGTGACACCCCTAAATCCGGGTACTTCGTTTCCTCAGGATTTGGTGTTCACTATCCAAATATATCACATCACATCTAACTACCCATTCAAATATAAATGAAAACTCTTAATAAAAATAGGAATCTCCCATTAAGGGTTACAACATCATTAATAAACAAATCCCAGGTCATCTAACCTTAATATAACATCAATGCGGAAAACGTAATCAAGTCTATTACATAAACATTGTTTAAACAAATAAAACAAGTCTTCATCACTTGTTTGCCTTTCCTTTGCCCTTACTAGTGGATGACTCATCAACTCTTTCAACTTTAGCTGCAATGTTATTATGCAAGGGTGAGCAATGATTGCCCAGCAAGTACAACAACAACAATAATAATAATAACATGCGAAACAATCAACGGATATTGAATAATCGAAGATTCAGCTTTTGAGTCAAGAATATAAGACAAGATTCGAAAGAACGTCTGAGGGTCTTAAGACCACGAACTACGTCCCAGGTTATCCAGTATTTCTACCTTAAACCTTTAACAGTCGTAAGACTATATGGACCTTACTTCTCGTACTCAGGGGGATCAGCCCTTTGTACCATGTATAAGGGTTGTTCATCTCAGTTTGACATCGGAGTCCGCATCAAAGGAAGTTTGGTTTGGATTTACTTCAATAACGTTTCTAGAATTTAGAACGCTCATCAACTATGGACTAGCCGAATCAATAAGGGTTCGCTAGTCAATCAAGGTTCAAAAGGTGTAATTCGAGAATCAAAAACTAAATCTCATAAAAGGTACAATTGAATAAGTTCTATATAACTGAAGCATTACAAAGAGGAAATTAAAACGTCTCGTTGAATCCATGAAACTGAATGGAATAGAAATAATAACTTGCTCGAGTAAGTAATAGCATTATGAAACATACATGATAAGGGAATTAAGTTCAGGAACTTGCGTGATTGAAATCAAGGTAGAAAACTTGCGTAAATGTAAAAGTAATAAGATACTTGCCTCGTGCGTAGACTATAAATTTAAGACTCATGTTCTTTAATTAACCTATACATTCGGTTTATAAAGTAGTAACAATAATTAGTTATAAACACTTCAGGATTCATTCTCATCCAAGTTTTCATTTTAATAACTCAGTTGACACCGAACAATCAATGGGTATATGCTTACCACCCATCACAGTACCTTAACATTCATTTTATACATTAGCCTCAGCTTTAGGTATGTCTACGATATCATAACATGATCACAAAGAAAGAATAAAATTTTTACTCTCTTCTTTTTACTCTTTTTTTTGTTCCACCGCCGGGGCGGTGGGTTTCTTCACAAAATCCTTGTCGGGGCGAGCTTACCGCCAGGGCGAGAAATGTAATACATTTCTACCGCCGGGGCGGAAAATGTAGTTCATTTCTACCGCCGGGGCGAGCCTGCCGCCGGGGCGAGAAATGAAGTTCATTTCTACCGCCGGGGCGGTGGACCTAAAACTCAATTCCTGTAGTTCGCGAAGAACACAGAAAAATGCCAAATTTGGCCAAAGTTTTCACAATTAACCGATTAAATTACTACCCATTCATCACATATGGTATGAAATCAAAACCCATTCCATAAACAGTGGTTTTAACATTATAGATAACCTAAACAACCCAACTAAAGGCTAAAATTTAACTGTTCATGTTCTGTATTTACATATTAATACAGTTAACACAATTACTCATTGTGAATTCGTTTATTAACCAAATTAATCCGTTAAACTCTTGTTTTCTTCGTTTTTACATTCATAAACATAATTAGTCATCAATTTAACCGATTAATATGCAAAACAAATATCAATTTCTTACATTCAAACCATGTTCGTACACAACTACTCTGTAACTTTCAAAACTTCTAATTAAAGGCGTAATCTCATAAATTAATCCAATTAAACAATTTATAAACATCATACAACAATTTATACATGCATTTAAACAATTATAAACAATTTATAATCAATTACACATGAAACTCCATTATTAGAAAAACTTACAGACTACTTTCATGGAAGAATTTAAAACATAAATTAAGCTTAGTTAGAAGAATTACCTTTGATAAGATGCTAGTTAATGCAATAAAGATGAATGAATTTTCTTCTTCAATTCTCTCAAACTCTCTCTTTTTCTCTCTGTATGCTTAGGTTTAGAATTGCTGATAATGGAATGCACGTAATGAAACTACGTGAGATTAAACTGACCGTACATGGTGTCAGTTAATAACTGACACCAACTCCTACTAAGGCCATGTTTGGCTTTTCTCCTTTATTCCTCCTTCTAATATTTTTAATAACTTACTTATTATATAGTTTAATGTCACATATTAATCAATTAAATAATCTCATTTAAATCGATTAAACAAAATAAAATAATACCACATTAAATCACATAAATAAAATTCTCATTTATTAAATATGATAAATTATTAAATCTCTAATTAATATTAAATTAATTAGAAATAACATTATACTTATTTAAATAATGCATTTAATCGAATAATTTCAATTAAACACATACTTTAAATATAAAAATTCTGCACATTAATTTAATTAATGTAACACATATAATTAAATTAATCTACCATAATATCATCAATTAATCAATTAATTCAACAATCAAATCATCGAAAAATATTTATTCAATCAATACATATTCAAATTAAGTTACAAAATTCTCGTTTGTCACATATAATTAAATTAATCTACCATAATTTCATCAATTAATCAATTAATTCAACAATTAAATCATCGAAACATATTTATTCAATCAATAAATATTCAAATTAAGTTACAAAATTCTCGTTTGTCACATCTTTCCCCCCTTAAAAGGATTCTGTCCCCAGAATCACGACTCAATTAACTCGTCCCATTACATTCTCCCCCCTTACAAAGATTCTGTCCCCAGAATCGCTACACATAGATTAAGCAAATAACTGAGGATAATTTCTCATTATCTGATCTTCGAGTTCCCACGTTGCTTCTTCAGCGTTGTGGTTCCTCCAGATCACCTTAACAAAAGGTATAATTTTATTTCTTAACACTTGCTCTTTCCTGTCAACGATCTGAACAAGCTCTTCTTCATAAGATAAATCTTTCTCAACTTGCAGGGGTCCATACTCTATAATATGCTTGTAGTCGGGTTTGTACGGTCGTAATACCGAGACATGAAAGACATTGTGGATGTGTTCCAGTACTGGAGGTAAAGCTACCTCATACGCAACCTCTCTAACTCTTCTTAACACTTCAAAGGGTCCAATGAACCTTGGGCTCAGTTTTCCCTTCGTACCAAAACGAATCTTCCCTTTCCAGGGAGATACTTTCAAGAAAACGTAGCTACCAGACTCAAACTCTCGATTCTTACGATGTTGGTCGGCATATTTCTTCTACCTATCCTGAGCTGCTATCAATCTTGCCCTGATTATTTTTATGATTTCTGCAGTCTATTGTACCAGTTCTGGTCCTAGCAATTGACGTTCGCTAACTTCATCCCAACATAATGGAGTTCTGCACTTTCTGCCGTACAACGCTTCGTAAGGCGGCATGCCAATACTTGCGTGGTAACTGTTGTTGTATGCAAATTCCACCAAGGGTAGATGATCGTCCCAATTTCCTTTGAAGTCCATAATGCAAGCTCGTAACATATCTTCCGATGTTTGAATCGTTTTTTTGCTCTGTCCGTCGGTCTGTGGATGATATGCCGTACTCATACGTAACTGCGTTTCCATGCATTCCTGTAGTCGTTTCCAAAAGTTCGATGTGAAGCGCGGATCCCTATCTGAGATAATAGATATTGGAACACCGTGCCTCGAAACAATCTCCTTGACATACAACTTCACCAACTGATCTAGGTTGAATCTGATCTTGATCGGTAAAAAATGTGCTGATTTCGTCAGTCGATCCACGATAACTCATACTGCGTCGAAACCTTTCTGAGTCGTCGGAAGACCTACTACGAAATCCATGGTGATGTGCTCCAATTTCCATTCTGGGATTTCTAACGGTTATAATAGCACACTTGGTCTCTGATGTTCAGCTTTAACTTTCTGACATGTCAAACACTTGGCTACACAATCGGCGACGTCTCTCTTCATATTCGGCCACCAAAAATGCTGTCGAAAATCTTGGTACATCTTTGTACTATCCGGATGAATCGAATATCTTGAATTATGAGTCTCGCTCAAAATTTCCTCCTTAACCTCTTATACTGGCGGAACCCAAATTCTTCCCTCGAATCTCAATACGCCTTCATTATCCACTTTGAATTTCACTTCATCACCTCCAGATATTCTTTTCCTGATTTTCTCACATTCTTCGTCCTGCATTTGTGCTTCCTTAACCTTATCCACCAAAGTTGAACCGATTCTCAATTGAAATAATTTTTCGTCACACTCCTCCGGATATTTCACCTCTAATTCCAATTTTGCCATTGCTGTAATTAACTCCTCCTGAGTGGTTAACATAAACAGTTTCGCCCGTCCCTTTCTGCTTAAGGCATCGGCCACAACGTTCGCTTTACCTGGATGGTATAAAATTTCGCAGTCATAATCTTTTATCAATTCCAACCATCTCCTCTGTCGCATGTTCAGATCCTTTTGTGTAAAAATATATTTCAGACTCTTGTGGTCTGTATATATTTCACACTTCTCCCCGTAAAGATAGTGCCTCCATATTTTCAAAGCAAACACCACCGCGGTCAATTCCAAATCATGGGTAAGATACCCCTTCTCATAGTATTTTAATTGTCGTGACACATACGCAATGACCTTACCGTTCTGCATAAGCACACAGCCTAGTCCCTTATGTGACGCATCACTATACACCACAAAATTTCTTGTGCTATCCGGTAGAGACAACACAGGCGCCGTACTCAACCTCTTTTTTAATTCTTGAAAACTTTCCTCACACTTCTCCGTCCAAACGAACTTCACCGTCTTCCTAGTCAAATTCGTTAACGGAGTCACAATTTTGGAAAAATCCTGAATAAATCTACTGTAGTAACCTGCTAATCCGAGGAAACTCCTTACTTTTGATGGCATTTTCGGCTGATCCCAGTTAAGCACTGCTTCAACCTTTGACAGATCCACCGAAATCCCATCCTTATGAATCACATGTCCAAGAAATTGCACTCGCTCTATCCAGAATTCACACTTAGAAAATTTAGCATAAAACTTCTCTCTTCTTAACGCTTCTAATGTCAACTTCAAATGTTCTGCATGCTCTTCCTTGGTTTTGGAATAAATTAGAATATCGTCAATGAATACTACTATAAACTTGTCTAAAAACGGCTTAAACACCCTGTTCATTAAGTCCATGAATGCTGCAGGAGCATTCGTTAGACCAAATGACATCACCAGAAACTCGTAATGACCATAACGAGTTCTGAACGCTGTCTTCGGTACATCTTCCTTCCTCACCTTCAACTGATGATACCCACTCCTCAAATCTATCTTCGAGAAATATCTAGCTCCTTTTAACTGATCAAACAAGTCGTCGATTCTTGGCAACGGGTATTTATTCTTAATCGTGACCTTGTTCAACTCCCTGTAATCAATGCAAAGTCGCATCGATCCATCTTTCTTTTTAACGAACAATATCGACGCTCCCCACGGCGATACGCTCGGCTGAATATACTTCTTATCTAAAAGTTCTTGTAGCTGCACCATCAATTCTTTCATCTCTACTGGGCCATACGGTACGGAGCTTTCGATATTGGGGCAGTTCATAGCGCCAAATCGATTACAAACTCAACTTCCCTATCTGGCGGAAGTCTTGGCAAATCGTCAGGAAAGACGTCTACAAAGTCCCTTACAATAGGTATCTCTTCTAATTTCGGACTCTCTTTTCGAGTATCAACTATGTAGGCTAAGTATCCCACACAGCCTTGTCTTAACAACTTCCTGGCCTGCATCATCGTCAGACAACTCGTTTATCTAGCCGATTTACTGTCGTAAAATACTACCTTTGACGGAGTCATAATGTTAATACATTTCTTCTGGCAATCAATTATCGCTCCATAATTGAATAGCCAATCCATTCCCAAAATAACATCGAATTCTCCAAGTTTGATTGGGATAAGATCTACAGTCATCACGTTTCCATTAATGTTCACTCTACAGTTCTTGTGTACGTACCTAACAGGAATTACTTCCATATTCGCAATTTCTATGCTCAAAGGGTAATCTAATTCCTCCTTAGGCAATTCTAAGTTCTTAGCAAAGTCATCGGATATAAATGAACAAGTAGCACCCGAATAAAACAATACATAAGCATCTATATTATTGATCGGAATGATACCTGACACCACATCGCGAGACTGCACGGCATCTTGCACTGTCATGTTGAAAGTCCTAGCAGTAGGTCGGTTTGTTGGTGTTGATCCGGTTATAGTTAATGTATTACCACCACTGTTCCCCTTGTTGCCTCCTGTTCCTGCTCCTCATGCTGCCTTCTTGGGATAATCCCTAGCCAGATGATCCTTTGATCCGCATGTGAAACAAGCACCCTTCTTTGGATTCGGACAATTCGGCGCTATGTGGCCCTCCTGGTTGCAATTGTAGCAAACTCTCTTCCCCTTCAGGCAAATCCCCACGTGATTCTTCCCACATGTAACACATGCTTCTACCTTCTTCTTCTGACCTCCTTGTTGATTTCCAGTAGATCTATTATCATTCCACTTCCTCTTCTGGTTGTGACCTCCATTGTTACTACCACCTGCTTTGTTATTTTCATTCTCACCTTTCTTCTTCTTCTGCTCCTGGTTATACTTAGAGCATCACTCCCACCTTCGGCGATAATCGCCTTCTCTAAAACTCTGGCAAAAGTGTTCAACTGGAACATTGACACCTTGCTGTACAACCATGGCTTTAATCCTTGTTCAAATCTCCTCGCCTTCGTCTCATCCGTATTCACTTGGTAAGTTGCGAACCTAGCCAACTCATTAAACTTTGTCGCGTACTCCGGTACAGTCATGGTACCCTGTTTCAGCTCTAGAAATTGAATCTCCATCTAGTTACGCGAGCTCGTCGGAAAGTACATCTCAAAGAACATCTCCTTAAATCTATCCCATACGATTACACCCTGACCTCCTCGAACCTTATTCAGCTGCCACCAATAGCTGGCCTCTGATTTAAGCATGAACATTGCAAAGGCAGTCTTTTGGTCATCACTAACCCTAGCAACGTCGAATACTTTCTCCATTTCCATCACCCAAGTTTGGGCTTCGATCGGGTTTAGGGAACCCCTAAACTCTGGTGGTCCTACTGCTTTGAAATCCTTAAATGACGTCACTAGTGGAGCTTGCGGCTGATTCGCAAGTGCTCCAACCCAAAGGTTCACCAACTGCTGAACAGGATTAACATTGGCGTCGTTGTTTTTAGTAGAGCTCTCCTGAGCTTGTTGACATGGTTGGCGTCTCGGCGGCATTTTCTGTTCAAGAATATGCGCTTATTAGATTAACACTCAATTTTCTTAAGTGTTCAACATTTAACTCAAACAATTCAGTTTAAACATTTAACACATAACTTCTTCAAATAAAACTGATATTTCATTCATTCAAAAGTCTTAAACATAGAAAGATAGCATCACTTCTATTTACATCAACTATCCCAAGATCAAACAATCTTTAGGATTAAATAGTCATATTCCATTGTGTATAATCACGCTGGAATTTACATTATTAACTACCATAAATATTTACACATAATTCAAAAACTTCTCCTATCACGGCCTACTAAAGCGTCGAACTGCCTATCTACGTTCTTCCTCCATGATACGACACATCGTCTTGCGATCCAACATGTATCATGACAAGTCCTCGAACTGAACTGGATAGTGGAGAACTCGATCCTGGGCTCTATCAATTGCTGTCTGGAAAGTATAGTCTGTCTCCTCAATCTTAGCCTTCTTTGGCCGTTCACCTTCTTCGGAAATTTCTGCACGTCGAGCGTTATTCATCCAAGCATCCTCTGCTTTAGCACGTTCTGCTAACTCCTTACTCAAATCATCCTTTATTTTCTGAATCTCAAGTTTCATCTTTTCATTCTCAGCCAGCAAGTCTTCTTTTTGACTCTCTGCCTGAACTAACTTCCATTCTACGTCTCCAAGACGTATCTCAAGATCCTCAATCTTCTCATCCTTCTGTTCTATAAAAGTCTGGCGTATATTTGCCAGTCTCTCCCAATCTCTGACTCTGTCCTGTAACTCTATGGTATGATCGTACAATGCATCGTACATCTCAACATTGATAGAGGTAAGGGGTACCTCCTCAGAATCCTCATCATCCTCCTCAGCCTCTACCTCCTCAGGATCCTCTTCTGGATCAGACTCAGGCTCATACTCCTGACCCACAACCGTGATCAATGGAGATGACTTTCTATGTATCAACTACTCCTGGATAACATAGATATCATAGGGCTCCTCCTCTCCAGCCACTCGGGGCTCAACATCCCTAGGCTGACTGAATCCTCTAACATCTGACATCCTGACAACAAAGTTTAATACTCGGCACTAGTCGCAGCACATAGGTTGTAAACACATAAGCACATAGCACATAAAGTCTTTTATTATCTTTAATGAATTCCATAATTCATTCCTTAGAACTCGATGAGAGTTTATCACCACTATATTTTTTGACTCTTAAAAGGCTACTACCCTAAGGTTTCCCCCACTTAAGGTTCATAACCTACAGCTTTGATACCAACCTGTGACACCCCCAAATCCGAGTACTTCGTTTCCTCAGGATTTGGTGTTCACTATCCAAATATATCACATCACATCTAACTACCCATTCAAATATAAATGAAAACTCTTAATAAAAATAGGAATCTCCCATTAAGGGTTACAACATCATTAATAAACAAATCCCAGGTCATCTAACCTTAACATAACATCAATGCGAAAAACGTAATCAAGTCTATTACATAAACATTGTTTAAACAAATAAAATAAGTCTTCATCACTTGTTTGCCTTCCCTTTGCCTTTACTAGTGGATGGCTCATCAACTCTTTCAACTTTAGCTGTAATGTTATTATGCAAGGGTGAGCAATGATTGTCCAGTAAGTACAACAACAACAATAATAATAACATGCGAAACAATCAACGGATATTGAATAATCGAAGATTCAGCTTTTGAGTCAAGAATATAAGACAAGATTCGAAAGAATGTCTGAGGGTCTTAAGACCACGAACTATGTCCCAGGTTATCCAGTATTTCTACCTTAAACCTTTAACAGTTGTAAGACTATATGGACCTTACTTCTCGTACTCAGGGGGATCAGCCCTTTGTACCATGTATGTGCACAACATCTTAACGCTAACGCGTAATAAAATCCCCTGTATAAAGGTTGTTCATCTCAATTTGACATCGGAGTCCACACCAAAGGAAGTTTGGTTTGGATTTACTTCAATAACGTTTCTAGAATTTAGAACGCTCATCAACTATGGACTAGTCGAATCAATAAGGGTTCACTAGTCAATCAAGGTTCAAAAGGTGTAATTTGAGAATCAAAAACTAAATCTCACAAAAGGTACAATTAAATAAGTTCTATATAACTGAAGCATTACAAAGAGGAAATCAAAACGTCTCATTGAATCCATGAAACTGAATGGAATAGAAATAATAACTTGCTCGAGTAAGTAATAGCACTATGAAACATATATGATAAGGGAATTAAGTTCAGGAACTTGCGTGATTGAAATCAAGGTAGAAAACTTGCGTAAACATAAAAGTAAGGATAAGAAATTTGCCTCGTGCGTAGACTATAAATTTAAGACTCACGTTCTTTAATTAACCTATACATTCGGTTTATAAAGTAGTAACAATAATTAGTTATAAACACTTCAGGATTCATTCTCATCCAAGTTTTCATTTTAATAGCTCAGTTGACATCGAACAATCAATGGGTATATGCTTACCACCCATCACAGTACCTTAACATTTATTTTATACATTAGCCTCAGCTTTAGGTATGTCTATGATATCATAACATGATCACAAAGAAAGAATAAAATTTTTACTTTCTTCACAAAATCCTCGCCGGGGCGAGACTACCGCCGGGGCGAGAAATGTAGTACATTTCTACCGTTGGGGCGAGCCTGCCGTCGGGGTAAGAAATGAAGTTCATTTCTACCGTCGGGGCGGTGGACCTGAAACTCAATTCCTGCAGTTCGCGAAGAACACAGAAAAATGCCAAATTTGGCCAAAGTTTTCACAATTAACCGATTAAATTACTACCCATTCATCACATATAGTATGAAATCAAAACCCATTCCATAAACAGTGGTTTTAACATTACAGACAACCTAAACAACCCAACTAAAGGCTAAAATTTAACTGTTCATGTTCTGTATTTACATATTAATATAGTTAAGATAGTTACTCACTGTGAATTCGTTTATTAACCAAATTAATCCGTTAAACTCTTGTTTTCTCCATTTTTACATGCATAAACATAATTAGTCATCAATTTAACCGATTAATACGCAAATCAAATATCAATTTCCGACATTCAAACCATGTTCGTACACAACTACTCTGTAACTTTCAAAACTTCCAATTAAAGGCGTAATCTCATAAATGAATCCAATTAAACAATTTATAAACATCATACAACAATTTATACATGCATTTAAACAATTATAAACAATTTATAATCAATTACACATGAAACTCCATTATCAGAAAAACTTACAGACAACTTTCATGGAAGAATTTAAAACATAAATTAAGCTTAGTTAGAAGAATTACCTTTGATAAGATGCTAGTTAATGCAATAAAGATGAATGAATTTTCTTCTTCAATTTTCTCAAACTCTCTCTTTTTCTCTCTGTATGCTCAGGTTTAAAATTGCTGATAATGGAATGCACGTAATGAAACTACGTGAGATTAAACTGACCGTACATAGTGTCAGTTAATAACTGGCACCAACTCCTACTAAGGCCATGTTTGGCTTTTCTCCTTTATTCCTCCTTCTAATTTATTTTAATAACTTACTTATTATATAGTTTAATGTCACATATTAATCAATTAAATAATCTCATTTAAATCGATTAAACAAAATAAAATAATACCACATTAAATCACATAAATAAAATTCTCATTTATAAAATATGATAAATTATTAAATCTCTAATTAATATTAAATTAATTAGAAATAACATTATACTTATTTAAATAATGCATTTAATAAAATAATATCAATTAAACACATACTTTAAATATAAAAATTCTCCACATTAATTTAATTAATGTAACACAAATAATTAAATTAATCTACCACAATTTCATCAATTAATCAATTAATTCAACAATCAAATCATTGAAAAATATTTATTCAATCAATAAATATTCAAATTAACTTACAAAATTCTCGTTTGTCACATATAATTAAATTAATCTACCATAATTTCATCAATTAATCAATTAATTCAACAATCAAATCATCGAAAAATATTTATTCAATCAATAAATATTCAAATTAAGTTACAAAATTCTCGTTTGTCACATCCGCCCCAGCGGTGTCACCACCCCGGCGGTAGAAATGAACTAGTTTGGTCGCCCCGACGATGACCTCGCCCCGACGCCCAAAATGAACTACAATTGTCGCCCCGACGGTAGCCTCGCCCCAGCGGGAAAAGTGTGAAGGAAACCACCGCCCCAGCGGTGGGAAAAAAAAGAGTAAAAAGAAGAAAGTAAAAATTTTCTTCTTTCTTTGTGGTCATGTTATGTTATCGTAGACATATCTAAAGTCTAGACTAAGGTATGAAATGAATATTAAAATACTGTGATGGGTGCTAAGCATATACCCATTGATTATCTGGTGACAATTGAGATATTAAAATGGAAATTGGATGAGAATGAATCCTGAAGTGTTTATAATACTGTAACTAATCATTGTTATTGCCTTATAAACGGAATATGTAGGTTGTTTTCTAAGTGTTGCTATGTGACTAATAAATGTTGTGCATGATTATATATCGTGTAGGATACGTGAAGTGCAGATAAGTATAGGCTAATTATGGTAATTGGTAATCTACGAACCAGGCAAGTCTTTCAGTTCCTATTTGTTATGTGAACTAAATGATTAATTATTTTAAATCTATGATGTAAAAGCATGATGTATTCTATGTGTTGTATGTATGAAACGACAAAGTTAATTTATGACAACGTCCATTGAGTTAAAATGTTGATTGCGTTATGGAACTCAATTTATTACTTGGTAATTGATGTATAGTATGTATGATATGTTTAGCCAAATGTTTATGATGTATATGATGAGCATGTTATCTATGTATTATGTGATATATGTTAACTGTTAGATTTTGCTGAGCTGTCGAGCTCATTCTTGCAAATAACCACTTTTACAGGTTAAAGGCACAAGGCAACGTTATGTGCTACCCAAATGACATGGATCAAAATGATGCATGAAGATTAAATGTTTTAGTTGAAGTTATTACCTGAATTATGTTAAGTTTTCGATAAATGTATTTATGTTGAGTTGTAAAGTTTGTTTTGAGGTGTAAACTTTTATAATAAGTTCGACAAGGCGAATCATGATATTAACATGACTCTAAGATATTTAGATGTAAAGGTTAAAAATTTTAGGATCGAGAATTATTTGTGATAGAAAAGTTTAAAATTATTTCGTATTTTTATTCTGTTTAATATTGGATATTGTTGTAAAGTTAGAACGACGATGTATTGATAACGACCGATATTGAGAGTGGAATTGCATGATTTTGGGGTCGTTACAATTGGTATCAGAGCTGATAGGTTAGAAACCTTAGGTGCGAGTACCTTAGGCTATAACCTTAGAGAAGAGAGGTGAAGATGATAGAGTTTAAAGAATAATAAGTTAAGTATAATTATGGTACAATCGTATTCTTTACTGATTGATGTATGGTATCTGGACTAAATAATTCCTTCATAGAGTGGAGGTTGATACGAACTAGCAACCGATCTAACTCGCTGTGAGAGACAGTGTAGACGAGACGGGAACTAGTTTGTTAGTTGTTTGTGGGAACCACTCAGGTGCTATACTGAACACTGTTAGAGACTCGAGGTGTACCGAGTATAGAACTATGGATGCGTATAATTACGAAATGATTCTTTTCGTATAGGTGGATACATGAGATGAATTAAGTCCTAGAAACGTTACAAGGAGAAGATGCGAATGACGCGAAGTAAACTCGAATAAAGTATTGAATAATATGAATGAAGTTAGAGATTTTTTTTAAAGGAAGAATTAATATATAAATAAGAAGATTCAAAGAAGAATCTTGAAGAGTATAAGATGAGGACCAGGAGTTACCTGACTCCAGTAATAAAGATGGTGTTAATAAATAGACGATATCTATAAGATGAGAATGATATTAATGATAAGAATGAACTCAAATAGAGTTTAAAGAATTCATGTGAGACAAGATTATGATAAAATGATTAGGTTCAAAGAAGAACCTGAAGAGCTAAAAGAACAGGGAACACCTGAGTTGATTAATCATAAGATAACATGATTAAAGAGAAGAATAAAGAAGATCGTAGGATGAGACGATCATAAGATAAGAAAGAATCGTAAGAAGAGTTGATGATAGAACGAGATCACGACGTGATCTGCTAAAGTGGTAAAATATCAGAGGATCTTAAATGATTGAATAGTTGTAGCATGACGCTATAAAGAGATGGTACTATGATATGAAATAGTACGAGGTAAACTCACGAGGAGTTATGGATGATGAAATACGAGGAATTCGTATCAAGCAAAGAGTAAGTTAAAAACAAGATGGAATTAGGTGGGATTTCAATGGAGGACTCATGTTAGTGGCTGAGTTGTACAATTCCTTGTATGGGCGGGGAATTTGTGCTTGGTGTAACAACCACTTAGCTTCCTATATTGACAATTCATTGCAATGTTGGTATCGCGCTATCACTATACATATGACAAGAAGGTGATTCTTTTCTCATATTTATATTTGATAGTTATAGATTATTAAGATTACATACGGTTCTTAAAACTCATACTTATGGTAAGTTCGTGACTCATAATCGTATGGTGGAATCCCTCAGCAAATGGACGATTTTGGTCTGACTAGGATAAGTTCCTAAAACCATATGATTATGGTAAGTTCCTGAACTTCCAAAGTGTGGTAAGTTTGATGAACTATATTGGGTATAGAAAAGTTATGGTGTAGAGAGCATTGATGGTATTGAAGATTGATAGAATGATTAATTAATGAAGTAATGGAATAAAGATCGAAGTTGATGGAGAAAATAGAGATTCTAAATCTTCTGGCTATGCTAGATTTTCGAAATTTATTAACATCGTGCTGATATTCGCAATTTTGAATTCTCAAAAATATATTGGGTCAATGTTTGAGCCAATAAGTTTTAAAAAGTTGTTGTTATTCATATGTCTATGCTAATTGTTTCAGCTAGACAAAAATGATTTGAAATTATCAAAATGTATTTTGAACGATGGAGTCATCAATG
Source organism: Aralia elata (assembly GCA_034770075.1). Taxonomy (NCBI): domain Eukaryota; kingdom Viridiplantae; phylum Streptophyta; class Magnoliopsida; order Apiales; family Araliaceae; genus Aralia; species Aralia elata. The sequence continues at coordinate 63,366,954 of CM068385.1, forward strand.
CAACTGAACCTAGTGTTGGATGTGATCGAAGGATCGTCAGCCCACTATGGTATGATGTAGTATGACAAAGTCCTAAAATGACGGCATCCTCAACGTACTATTAAGACGGTACGGTATCATGATGTCATAAAAGAATTTTATTTTTTTGTTAAGTTATGAAAAGATATGCTAATTGAGTTGGCTAAAAAAATGTTTTGACTAATATCTGAATTATTGTTCAAGGTATATGCTAATTGATTCGGCTAGACAACTATTGAAAGGTGTTTAAAAAGTTCAAGAATTCTTTGAGATTTTATGCCAAACTAGTTTATTCTGGTGCGGAATTTGTATTAAGTCTGAGGTGAACCAACCCTGTAATGGGGGATACACAATAGCGTTAATATGTATGTGCACAATACATAGTACGAAGGGCTGATCACCTGGAGTACGAGAAGAGATGGTCCATAGTCTTTCGACTGTTAAAGGTTACAGTAGAAATATCTGTTAACCTAGGACAAGGTTTAAGTCTTTACGACTCCTCAGCATGATATTGAAAGTTTTTGAATGAATCTTTTAAATTCCTTAATTATTCATACTGCTTCCTCATTATTGAACAATTGTGGAAGATTCTTATTCTTTTGAAAGGTGGAAGTGGAAAGGAGGATATTCCTTAAGAAGGGGTATGTGACGTGGTGATGAGTAAGTTAAACAAACTATAATAAATCCAAGAAAGGAATGAAATTCCAGAAGGGGAAGAGATAAATTTAATTGATGATGAGTAATGATGAGAAATTTTTAGAAGAGGAATATGTGAAGAATGCGATGATCTTAGAAAGTTCTCTAGAGAAAGAACTTGGTTGTAGGAACCAATGAAAAAGTAGAGATTAAAGTAAAGTCCATTTCGATAAATGGAAGGAACGAATATTAGTAAATTAAAATTTCGAGGACGAAATTCTTAGAAGAAGGGGTGAATGTGATATCCCGAATATTTATACGATGCTAAATCAAGATATTTTATAATTACAACGAGTATGTTATGCAATGATCCTTAGAGAAAGGAAGTGAATGCATTAAAGGGTGAAAGAATATATAATACTCGAAGTGTTTTAAGTTTAAATGAAGGTGATGAAATAAAACCTACACTAAGGTAATGCATTAAGTTATTCAACGATAATTGTGAATGAGATTAAGTGAAAACCGAGTAAGGGAAGTTTCGTTGATTCCGAGGACGGAATCCTTATAAGGAGGGAAGGATGTGACAACTCGGATTTTCAGAAATTATTAAATAAGAATTTAATAAATGAAATTCTTATTATGAGACGTTTTGAGTTTGAGTATGTGTATATATATGTGTTTCATGTTATGAAATATGTGATTTCATGTGAATATAGAAGAGAAACCACAACGCTGAAGAAGCTACGTAGAAACTCAAAGATCATATGATAAAAGATTATCCTAAATTATTTATTTAGTCTATGTGTAGCGATTCTGGGGACAAAATCTTTTTAAGGGGAGAAAGATGTGATGAACGAGATTTTTGTAATTTAATTTAAATATTTATTGAATTAAATAAATATTTTTCGATGATTTAACTATTGAATTAATTGATTAATTGATGAAATTGTGCTAGATTAATTTAATTATATGTGTTACATTAGTTAAATTAATGTGGAGAATTATTTATATTCAAAGTATGTATTTAATTGAGCTTATTTGATTAAATGCATTATTTAAATAAGTATAATGTTATTTCTAATTAATTTAATAATTAATTAGAGATTGAATAATTTGTCATGATCAGTAAATGACAATTTTAATTATGTGACTATGTGATTTAATGTAATATTATTCTATTTTATTGATTGAAATGAGATTATTTAATTGATTAAATATGTGACATTAAACTATATTGTAAGTAATTTATTAAAATAAACTAGAAGAGAGAATAAATGTACTAAACCAAACGAGGCCTTATAGAGGTTGGAGTCAGTTAACCATTATGGGATTAACTAACACCATGTTACGTCAGTTTATACCATTAGTTCTCCTTTCACGTATTATTTCTAAACCAAGTCAGAGAACTCAGAGAGAAAATTTAGAGAAAAGAATTGTGAGGGAAGGGAGAAGAATCAAGAATTGAGAAGAAATTCTTTCATTATCTTGCTTAATCTAGGCTACTAATCAAGGTAAATTCCTTAAATTCAACTTTGATTTATGATCTTCTCCATGAACGTACACTGAGTTTTCTGTAAATTGAATTCTATGGCTAAAATTTTTAATAACTTGATGTTAGATGTTTATAAGCATGCAAAAATCTATTTTATATGGTTTATATGTGATTTAAAGTAATTAAGTCCATGAAATCATGTTTATATTAGAGTTTTGGAATTTACAGAGTAGTTATATATGAATATGGCTTAAGTGTATGAAATTGATGCTTGTTTTGCATGTTAATCGGTTAAATTGATAATTGATTACGTTTATGCATGTAAAAACGAAGAAAACAAGAGTTAAACGGATTGATTTGGTTAAGAAACGAATTCACAGTGATTAATTACGTTAACTGTATCAATATGTAAATACAAAACATGAATAGTGAATTTTTAGCCTTTATTTGGTTGTCTAGATTATCTGTAATGTTAAAATCGTTGTGTATGCAATGGGTTTTGATTTTATAACATATATGATGAATGGGTAGACTTAAAATTGTCATTCGATGAAATACTTTAGCCAAATTTGGCATTTTTCTGCGTTCTTCGCGAACTGCAGGAACTGGGTTTCGAGTCCATCGCCCCGGCGGTGGAATTACTCTAGGATTGCCGCCCCGGCGGTAGAAATAAACTAGTTTGGTCGCCCCGGCGATGACCTCGCCTCAGCGCCCAAAATGAACTACAATTGTCGCCCCGGCGGTAGCCTCGTCCCAGCGGGAAAAGTGTGAAGGAAACCACCGCCCCGGCGGTGGAAAAAAGAAAAAAGAGTAAAAAGAAGAAAGTAAAAATTTTCTTCTTTCTTTGTGGTCATGTTATGTTATCGTAGACATATCTAAAGTCTAGACTAATGTATGAAATGAATATTAAAATACTTTGATGGGTGCTAAGCATATACCCATTGATTATCCGGTGATAATTGAGATATTAAAATAGAAATTGGATGAGAATGAATACTAAAGTGTTTATAATACTGTAACTAATCATTGTTATTGCCTTATAAACGAAATATGTAGGTTGTTTTCTAAGTGTTGTTATGTGACTAATAAATATTATGCATGATTATATATCGTGTAGGATACATGAAGTGCAGATAAGTATAGGCTAATTATGGTAATTGATAATCTACGAACCAGGCAAGTCTTTTATTTCCTATTTGTTATGTGAACTAAATGATTAATTATTTTAAATCTATGATGTAAAAGCATGATGTATTCTATGTGTTGTATGTATGAAACCACAAAGTCAATTTATGACAACGTCCATTGAGTTAAAATGTTGATTGAGTTATGGAACTCAATTTATTACTTGGTAATTGATGTATAGTATGTATGATATGTTTAGCCAAATGTTTATGATGTATATGATTAGCATGTTATCTATGTATTATGTGATATATGTTAACTGTTAGATTTTGCTGAGCTATCGAGCTCATTCTTGCAAATAACCACTTTTACAGGTTAAAGGTATAAGGTAACGTTATGTGCTACCCAAATGACATGGATCAAAATGATGCATGAAGATTAAATGTTTGAGTTGAAGTTATTACCTGAATTATGTTAAGTTTTCGATAAATGTATTTATGTTGAGTTGTAAAGTTTGTTTTGAGGTGTAAACTTTTATAATAAGTTCGATAAGGCGAATCATGATATTAACATGACTCTAAGATATTTAGATGTAAAGGTTAAAAATTTTGGGATCGAGAATGATTTGTAATAGAAAAGTTTAAAATTATTCCGCATTTTTATTATGTTTAATATGGGATATTGTTGTAAAGTTAGAACGACGATGTATTTATAACAACCGATGTTGAGAATGGAATTGCATGATTTTGGGGTCGTTACATTTATACCGAGCGGACAAGGGATGCCGTGATACGTTCGGCAACTTAGAGCATGGAGGAGAACAGGGTGGATTATATGATAGACCGGTCAGTGGTATGTCATATGATTCAGGATGCCTATAAGGAGGCACGTGATCGTTCAATCTAGTTTAGTGCTTAAGTTTATTTGTTATAGTTTGTATTATAAGGATTTTGGGTTGTAAAATAGGGAATCTTCTGTACTAACTAGTGGTAGTATAAACCACTAGTCAAATATGTAACCGTTTTGCATGTGATATACAAGTTGTGTTTGTACAAATCAAATTGTTAGTTCTATGTGTAGTATATACTTGTATTTATACTTGTCTTTTCTTTATTTTAGAATCATGGCATCAGGACGAAGAACCTAGAGCAGAAATGAGACCAATGAACCAAACCCAACCCAACAACTAGTAGATTTACTATTAGGAGCCTTACAAGGTCATCCACCACACCAACCCAACCCAAATAATCCACATAGGTCAGCATTTAAAGACTTTAAAACCGTTGGACCACCTGAGTTCAAGGGAACTGCGGATCCAGTTGAAGCCCAAACTTGGGTAACTGAAATGGAAAAGTTTTTCACTGTAACTAACGTAAGTGAGGAACAAAAGACAATCTTTGCGACCTTTTTCCTAAAAGGTGAGGCAAACTTTTGGTGGGAAACCACAAAAACCAGGGCCGGTGAAAGAGTAGTTCCTTGGGTAAGATTCAAAGAATTATTCTTTGAAAATTACTTTCCACAAACAATGTAAGACCTAATGGAGGTAAAATTTCTAGAGTTAAAACAAGGGGAAATTACTGTATCTCAGTATACAACCAAGTTTAACGAATTGTCTCATTTTGCCCCACATCAAGTAAACTCTTAGATGAGAAAAACTAGGAGATTTGAGGAAGGGTTGAAACCTTAGATAAGGAGTAAAATATCAATCTTCCAGTTAAAGACATTTTCAGAGATTCTTGAGAAGGCTGTCATAGCTGAGATCGAGAATGAAAATCTTCTCAAATTCCATAAGGAGAAGAGGAGTCAGAATGAAGGGGGAAAATTCAAAGGAGAAGTCAGTACAGGGGGTAATAATAACAACAAGAGGAAGTGGGATACCACTTTTTCTACTAACTTTGGGGAGAAGGGGAATAATTACAACAATAACAACAACCCTACCAACAGAAACCAGAATAACAAGATGGAATGTTGTGCCACATGTGGAAAGAACCACCTGGGAGTATGTCGTAGGAAGGTGGTTACCTGTTACAGCTGTGGCCAGGAGGGACATTATTCCAATGATTGTCCCAAGAAGAGTACTAATCAGGGCAATCAAAATTATAAGTGTTATAATTGTGGGGCAACAGGTCACATATCAAGTAATTGTCCAAAAAATAGGAACCAAATCAGGGGAGGAAATCAAACCACAAACAACACCCTCAAACCAACAGTAGCAGGAGCTGGAGGCCAGAGTCGTCCAACCGCCAGAACATTTAATATGACGATGAGGGATGCTGTTACTTCACAAGACGTGGTGACAGGTATCATCCCTATCGACACTTTAAATGCATCTGTGTTGTTCGACTCTGGTGCTACTTGTTCATTTATGTCTAATAGCTTTGCTACCAACTTGAATATGTCATGCGAAGACTTAGACATACCTTTTAATGTAGAGATTGCAAATCGAGAGATAATTCTCGTTAAAACTGTATATAAAGATTGTAATGTAGAGATTAAGGGACATAAGTTTCTTGTGGACCTCTTTCCTATACAGCTAGGGGAATTCGATATAATCTTAGGCATGGATTGGTTGGTTAATCATAATGCAATGATTGACTGCCATCGGAAACGTGTAAACCTGTTGACTGAGTCGAAGTCAAAGGTAGTGTTCAACGGTGGTTGTTCACCTAAACGATCTCGATGTCTGACAGTAATGCAAGCAGAAAGATTGCTTAGGAAAGGTTGCACAGGTTATTTGGCATATATAGTAGATACTCGAAAGGAAGGAGCAAAGCTAGATCAAATACCTGTAGTTAGAGAATTTTCGGATGTATTTCCAGATGATTTACCAAGTCTACCTCCGGATAGGGAGATCGAGTTTGTTATCGATCTTGCACTTGGTACGGCGCCAGTTTCGAAGGCACCGTACAGGATGTCACCAGTAGAGTTGAAGGAGTTACTTGTACAGTTACAAGAACTCTTAGACAAGAAATACATACAACCTAGTGTTTCACCTTGTGGAGCACCGGTGTTGTTTGTCAAGAAGAAGGATGGAACTTTAAGGTTATGCGTTAACTATAGAGAATTAAATAAGTTGACCATAAAGAACAAATATCCTTTACCACAAATTGATGATTTGTTTGACCAGTTGAAAGGGGCCGAACACTTTTCGAAGATCGACCTACGATCATGTTATCATCAGTTAAAGGTAAGAAAAGAAGATGTGCCGAAGACAGCGTTTAAGACACGCTACGGACATTATGAGTTTCTTGTGATGTCTTTTGGATTAACAAATGCGCCGGCAGCATTCATGGACTTGATGAACCGAGTGTTTAAACCATGCTTAGACAAATTTATCGTAGTGTTTATCGATGATATTTTAGTATACTCGAGAACAAAGGAGGAGCATGTTGAACACTAAAGGAGCGTATTGGAGATATTACGCAAGGAACAACTTTATGCAAAGTTTTCCAAGTGTGAGTTCTGGTTGGAATGAGTCCAGTTCTTGGGTCATGTAATTGACAAGAATGGAATAGCGGTGGATCCAGCAAAGATAGAGGCGGTTGTGAATTGGGAATAACCAACAACTCCAATAGAAGTACGAAGTTTTCTCGGTTTAGCAGGGTACTATAGGCGTTTTATACAAGATTTTTCAAAAATAGCAACCCCGTTAACCAATTTAACTCGAAAGACGGTAAAGTATGTCTGGACAGATAAATGTGAAGAAAGCTTCTGAGAGTTGAAGAAACGATTGAGCATGGCACCAATGTTATCTTTACCAGATGATACAGGAGGTCTTGTCGTTTATAGTGATGCAGCACACAAGGGATTGGGTTGTGTGTTAATGCAACATGGGAAGGTGATTGCGTATGCCTCACGACAACTCAAAGATTATCAGAAGAGGTATCCTACGCATGATCTTGAGTTATCTGCGGTAGTATTTGCCTTGAAAATATGGCGGCATTACTTGTATGGGGAGAAGTGTGAGATATACACAGATCATAAAAGTCTGAAGTATATTTTCACGCAGAAAGAGTTAAACATGCGGCAGAGGAGATGGCTAGAAATGATAAAGGATTTCAACTGTGAAATCTTATATCATCTAGGGAAAGACGTCGTAGCAGACGCGTTAAGTAGGAAGAATCAAGAAAAGTTGAACATGATAACAAATAACGAGGTATTGATAAAAGAGTTTGACAAACTTGAGATCGAGGTAAGAGTTCCAGTAAATTCTACCCAAAAGTTATTTGTTGTGGAAAATGGTTCAACTTTGTTGGAAAGAGTCAACAGACTACAGGAGACGGATGTAGAGTGTCAGAAGTGTAAGACTGAAATAACCCATAAGAAGAATAACAAATTCAAAATGGATAAGGATGGAGTACTGAGGTACGAAGATAGAATTTGGGTACCCTCAGTACAAGAATTGAAAGATGAAATATTGAATGAAGCCCATAGTTCTAAGTTCGTTGTACATCCAGGTAGTACAAAAATGTACAAAGATTTAAGCCGACACTTTTGGTGGTCTAACATGAAAAGAGAAATAGCAGAGTGGGTAAGTAAATGTTTAACGTGTTAAAGGGTTAAAGCTGAACACCAAAAGCCGAGTGGACTATTACAACCCTTAGAAATTCCTGAGTGGAAATGGGAACATATTACCATGGATTTTGTAGTTGGTCTCCCAAATACACAGAAAGGTCATAATGCCATTTAGGTAATTGTAGATCGTCTTACCAAATCAGCTCATTTTCTACCCATAAAATTCAACTTCAGTCTTGATCAGTTAGCCAAACTTTACATCAAGAAGTTATTTTAGACATGGATTCCCTATTTCTATAGTATCAGACCGAGACCCACGATGTACTTCAAATTTTTGGACAAGTCTCCAGAAACATTTAGGAACCTAGTTGAGATTAAGCACAGCTTATCACCCACAAACTGATGGTCAGAGTGAGAGAACCATTCAAACATTGGAGGACATGTTGCGCACTTGCATCATGGACTTCAAGGGCAGTTGGTGTTAGGTTTGTATATTACGCAAACATGCAATCAAATTACATAAATAGGGCGGAAGCGTGATAAAATGGATTTAAAAATTTTCATACAAACCATCACCATGATCTATCCTTGTGTTCAATTATCAATTAAACGAAAGAGAAAGAGAATAAGAATTATACCCTCGTAGATCAAAGCTTCCTCGGGTACAAGTTTAACTCCTAGTCCTTCGTGTTCTCCTTGAATTCCACCGATGAGATTCCTTCCTTTGATCAACGTTAGCCACCAAAGTGTTTGGCCTCTAGAGGTGATCCACCAAGGAAGAATAGGTATTCAAGAAGTTGGGTATTGGCAAAACCCTAGTTTCTATCTCTATAGAAATTGCAAGTACTCTCCACAATCTAATGCAAGAGTGTGTAACCCTAATCTATGATAAGACTCCTCTTATTTATAGATGTAGGAATAACCCTTCCCTAAACTATTTAGGATTAGGGTTTCTATTATAATTAAACTCCTTTAATTAATTATGCTCCTAATCCAATTAGGAATTCATGGAAGAGTACTTCTATTAATTAATTCTCAATCCGTATTAGAAATTAAATAATAGTAATAGTAATTATAATAATAAGACTCCTCTTATTAATTTATATTTAATATTTCCAAAATATTAAATAATAAATATTAAGCTATTTAATTTATTCTATCTCCATAGATTAAATTAAATATACTTAACTTATTATTACAATTATGTCATTTATTTCTTAAATAAATATTTTCCTTTTGCGGTGTGACCCTTTAAGTTCTCCATATTAAACCGGTTGTGAATAAATCAATTAGAACAATTCTAATCTTATTTAAATAAATAAATTAAACTATTTAATTCATTTAAATAAATAATATTTATTCTACAATAAGGGTAAGCCCCTTAGCGATCAACGACTTTCCAGATAATATAGATTTCAACATTAATCACAAAAGAACTTTTTAGTGAATAGTTATTGTACAATTCAATCCTTCTACCATACAATGTCCCAATTAAATATAAGACATGGATTTACTGTCAAGTCCTATTTTATTTAATTATATGTATTTAGATTCCCAAATGCACAACTCTAATTAATGCAAATTAGAAACTCCTTTCTAATTTCATTCTGTCTTGGCCAAGGACTACTGAGTTGTCATTTATCGAATCACATAGGACATTTCTCATCTTTTACTAGACGTGGTAGATTCTTTGTTGATCATTCACCTATCTCCATGCACAACTTATTATACCCAATCATACCATTTGATATACCCTAAAGGTCTTAAGGGACATGTCAAAGTATAACTCATCATACACAAGATACTATGATGATCTCAAGTCCAAGGATCACTTGTACTACTATCACTAGAGGAATTCCTATTGACAGGCGAGTAAAACTCCATTAGGTATTCCTTAGCGAGCCACGTTCAGTGAACTTATTCTCCAATAAGCACCTACATACTTGCTTTAATGTCTCCACACAAATGATTATGAGATCAATCATCCTCTTCCTAAGAGCAAGCAACGTATGTACTAATCTATCCGGATTCACTAATCTCCTTTTTAGTAATCCAACGATTAGGAACAATTTTAGTTTGTGAGCTATCTAGAATTTAGATCTCATTAGCATGATCACCATCATGATTCTAAAAGCATTGCTCAAAACTATGGGTTTATCACATTTAATATATAACAACATGTAGATAATAAAAAATGCCTTTTAAGAAAATCAATTCTTTTATTAATAAATGAATAAAATTACAAAGTATATGCTACATCATATCAAATATGATTGGCTTGTGTGCATACTACTTTCAATCTCCCACTTGCACTAAAACCAATCGCCATGGTATCTAATACCCATCTTCTCTAAGTGACGATCAAACTGCTGTTGTGTTAAAGCTTTAGTAAATGGATCTGCAATGTTGTCTTGAGAGTCCACACGCTCCAGGGTGACGTCTCCTCTTTCAATGATCTCTCTAATCAAATGAAACTGCCGCAATACGTGTTTGGATTTCTGATGAGACCTGGGTTCCTTAGCCTGCGCAACAGCTCTGTTGTTGTCACAGAATAAAGGTACAGCTCCTCTAATGCTAGGAACCACTTCAAGTTCAGTAATGAACTTTTTCATCCAAACAGCTTCCTTTGCAGCTTCACTTGCAGCTATGTACTCTGCCTCTGTCACTGAATCAGCAATTGTTTGCTGCTTGGAAATCTTCCAACTCACCGCGCCACCGTTTATGGTAAACATATACCCTGAAGAGAATTTACTGTCATCTTGGTCCGTTTGAAAACTTGAGTCTTTATAGCCCTCTAGTTTCAATTCAGACCCACCGTAGACAAGAAATACATCCTTAGTTCTTCTCAAGTACTTTAGGATGTTTTTAACTGCCTTCCAGTGCTCTTCTCCTGGATTCGACTGATATCTGCTCGTTACACTAAGTGCATGAGCGACATCTGGTCTAGTACATATCATACTGTACATGATAGATCCTATTGCAGAAGCATAAAGAATCTTACTCATACGGTCTCTCTCCTCAGGTGTCTTTGGGGCCTGTTTCTTGGAGAGATGTATTCCATGGCTCATCGGCATGAGACCTCTCTTGGAATCTTTCATGCTAAACTTCTTTAGCATCGAGTCAATGTACTTTCCTTGGGTCAAGCCCAGCATCCTTTTAGACCTATCTCTATAGATCTTTATCCCCAAAATATAGGATGCCTCACCCAAGTCCTTCATGGAGAAGTGTTTAGATAACCAAATTTTGATTGACTGTAGCATAGGAACATCATTCCTTATCAGTAATATATCATCAACATATAATACAAGGAATGAAACAGCGCTCCCACTAACCTTCTTGTACACACAAGGTTCATCCTCATTTTTGATAAAATCAAACCCTTTGATTATCTCATCAAAATGGATGTTCCATCTTCGAGAAGCTTGCTTCAATCCATAATGGATCGTTGTAGCTTACAGACTTGGTTTGTTCCAACCGTTGAAACAAAACCTTCTGGCCGTATCATGTATACATTCTCCTCAAGCTCTCCATTGAGGAAGGCCGTTTTCACGTCCATTTGCCAGATCTCGTAGTCATAATAAGCTGCAATTGCAAGCAAAATCTGAATGGACTTGAGCATAGCTACTGGTGAGAAGGTTTCATCATAGTTAACTCCTTGTCTTTGTTTGAAACCTTTTGCAACCAGTCGGGCCTTATAGGTCTCTACCTTTCCATCTGCTCCAGTCTTCCTCATAAAGACCTATTTACACCCAATAGGCTTAATGCCCTCAGGTGGTGAAACCAAAGTCCATACTTGGTTCTCATACATGGAGTCCATCTCGGATTTCATGGCTTCTAGCTATTTCTCTGAGTCTTTACTACTCATAACCTCTTCGTAAGTCAATGGATCATCATCATCTATGATGCGTACCTCATCATCATCCTCTATGATGAATCCATACCTATCAGGTATCTTCGGTACTCTTCCAGATTTACGAATAGGTAGTGGTACAGTAGGTTCTTCTACTTGGTCAGGTACCTGACTTTGATCCGTAGTGTTTTGTGGTTCTTGAACTTCTTCAAGATATATCTTTCTCCCACTGACCCCTTCAAGGATAAACTCCTTTTCCAAGAAGGCAGCGTGTTTCGCAGCAAACACCTTTTGATCAGTAGGATGATAGAAATAATACCCTGATGTTTCTTTAGGGTATCCCACGAATCTACATTTGTCGGATCTAGTCTTTAGCTTATCATGCTCAAACCTTTTGACATAAGCTGGACAACCCCAAGTCTTAACATGCTTAAGATTTGGTTTTCCTCCCTGTCCATATCTCATATGAGGTCTCTGGGACGGATTTGGTAGGTACCTTGTTAAGTAGGTATGCAGTCGATTCTAGGGCATAACCCCAGAAGGATACTGGAAGGTCGGTAAAACTCATCATGGATCGAACCATGTCCAACAATATTCGATTTCTCCTTTCAGATACACCATTCAACTGTGGCGTCCCTGGTGGAGTCCATTGTGAGATTATACCATTTTCTTTGAGACAATTGAGAAACTCATTGGTTAAGTATTCCCCTCCTCGTTCCGATCAAAGAATCTTAATACTCTTACCAGTTTGCTTCTCTACTTCACTTCTGAATTCTTTGAACTTTTCAAACGATTCATATTTGTATTTCATTAAATACACATATCCAAATCTAGAATGATCATCAATGAAAGTAAAAAAATAAGAATACCCTCCTCGTGCATTTGTTGTCATAGGTCCATATACGTCTGTGTGTATCAACGCTAACAACTCTGTAACTTTTTTTCCTTTTCTAGAAAAAGGAGATTTAGTCATTTTACCCATGAGACAAGATTCACAAGTTAGATATGATTCGTAATGAGATAGCTCTAAAAGCCCATCTTTATGCAACTTGGATAATCTTGTTTCATTGATATGACCGAGTCTACAGTGCCACATAAAGGTATAATTAACATCTCTTTTTCTTTTCTTAGTTTGTTCAATTTGAAGTATATTTTCATGCAAGTCAAGTATGTAAAGTCCATTCAGTAGGTTTCCAACACCATATAAAATATTTTTATTATAAATAAAATAACTGTTGTTCTTTATTATAATATCAAAACCATCCATATCCAATACAGAAATTGAAATAATGTTTCTAATGAGTGTCGGAACATAATAACAATTATTTAAACTAATGAACTTGCCCGAAGGCAGTGCTAAACAATAAGTCCCTACAGCTAATGCAGCAACCTTTGCTCCATTTCCCACTCGTAGGATGACTTCATCCTTGTTCAGCTTTCTACTTCTGCTTAGTCCCTGCACGTTATTACATATGTGAGAATTACAGCTGGTATCCAATACCCAAGTAGAATTTTAACTTTCAGAAAAATTAATTTCAATCATGAACAAACCTAGATCGGAAGTCGAAGCTTCTCCAAGCTTCTTCTGGTCCGCAAGATACTCCTTGTAGTTCCTCTTCCAGTGTCCCGGCTTATTGCAATGGTAGCAAATTCCTTTGCTATCTGGATCAGGTTTCTTTTTATCCTTTCTCTTCGCCTTGCCCTTAGCCTTCTTGTTTTTCTTCTTTTCAGAAGATACCTTGGGCCTCTTCCTTTTCTTGGAAGAATCATCCACTAGTAAGACTTGGTTCTTGTTGGATGAGAAGTGACCTTCAGTAGTTTTCAGCATGTTAAGTAGCTCAGGCAAGCTGACGTCCAACTTATTCATGTGAAAATTCACAACAAATTGTGAGAAGGTGTCCGGGAGTGACTGCAAGATCAAATCTTGAATTAACTCCCCATCCATCACAAACCCAAGCTGTCCAAGTTGTTCAATCAGATTGATCATCTTAAGGACATGAGTCTCAATAGCAGTGCCCTCGGTCATACGAGATCGGAAGAGGTCCTTAGATATCTGATATCTAGCAGTCCTACTTTGCTCACCATACAACTCTTTGAGGTGCAGCAATATAGTAGGAGCATCCATAGTTTCATGCTGACGCTGAAGCTCGTTACTCATGGATGTGAGCATGATGCATTGAGCCAAGATTGCATCATCTTGCTGTTAGGTTTGTATATAACGCGAACATGCAATCAAATTACATAAATAGTGCGGAAGCGCGATAAAATCGGATTTTAAAATTTTATACAAACCATCACCAAGATCAATCTATGTGCTCAATTAACGATATAAACGAAAGATAAAGAGAATAAGAAATTATACCCTCGTAGAACAAAGCTTCCTCGGGTACAAGTTCAACTCCTAGTCCTTCGTGTTCTCCTTGAATGCTACGGTGTGATTCCTTCCTTTGATCAACGTTAGCCACCCAAGTGTTTGGCCTCTAGAGGTGATCCACCAAGGAAGAACAAGTATTCAAGAAGTTGGGTATTTGACAAAACCCTAGTTTCTATCTCTATAGAAATTGTAAGTACTCTCCACAATCTAATGCAAGAGTGTGTAACCCTAATCTATGATAAGACCCTTCTTATTTATAGATGTAGGAATAACCCTTCCCTAAACTATTTAGGATTTAGGGTTTGTATTATAATTAAACTCCTTTAATTAATAATGCTCCAAATCCAATTAGGAATCCATGGGAGAGTACTTCTATTAATTAATTCCCAATCCCTATTAGGAATTAAATAATAGTAATAGTAATAATAATAATAAGACTCCTCTTATTAATTTATATTTAATATTTCCAAAATATTAAATAATAAATATTAAGCTATTTAATTTATTCTATCTCCATAGATTAAATTAAATACACTTAACTTATTATTACCATTATGCCATTTACTTCTTAAATAAATATTTTTCTTTTCCGGTGTGACCCTTTAGGTTCTCCATATTAAACCGGTTGTGAATAAATCAATTAGAACAATTCTAATCTTATTTAAATAAATAAATTAAACTATTTAATTCATTTAAATAAATAACATTTATTCTACAATAAGGGTAAGCCCCCTTAGCGATCAACGACTTTCCAGATAATATAGATTTCAACATTAATCACAAAAGAACCTTTGAGTAGATAGTTACCGTACAATTCAATCCTTCTACCATACAATGTCCCAATTAAATATAAGACATGGATTTACTGTCAAGTCTTATTTTATTTAATTATATGTATTTCGATTCCCAAATGCATAACTCTAAATAATGCAAAATAGAAACTCCTTTCTAATTTCATTCTGTCTTGGCCAAGGACTACTGAGTTATCATTTATCGAATCACATAGGACATTCACATCTTTTACTAGATGAGGTAGATTCTTTGTTGATCATTCACCTATCTCCATGTATAACTAATTATACACAATCATACCCTTTGATATACCCACAAGGTCTTAAGGGACATGTCAAAGTATAACTCATCATACACAAGATACTATGATGATCTCAAGTCCAAGGATCACTTATACTACTATCACTAGAGGAATTCCTATTGACAGGCGAGTAAAACTCCATTAGGTATTCCTTAGCGAGTCACGTTCAGTGAACTTATTCTCTAATAAGCACCTACATACTTGCTTTAGTGTCTCCACACAAATGATTATGAGATCAATCATCCTCTTCCTAAGAGCAAACAACGTATGTACTAATCTATCCAGATTCACTAATCCCCAATTTAGTAATCCAACGATTAGGAACAATTTTAGTTTGTGAGCTATCTAGAATTTAGATCTCATTATCATGATCACCATCATGATTCTAAAAGCATTGCTCAAAACTATGGGTTTATCACATTTAATATAACAGCACTATGTAGATAATATAAAATGCCTTTTAAGAAAATCAATTCTTTTATTAATAAATGAATAAGATTACAAAGTATATGCTACATCATATCAAATATGATTGGCTTGTGTGCATACTACTATCAATCTCCCACTTGCACTAAAGCCAATCGCCATGGTATCTAATACCCATCTTCTCTAAGTGACGATCAAACTGCTGTTGTGTTAAAGCTTTAGTAAATGGATCTGCAATGTTGTCTTGAGAGTCCACACGCTCCAGGGTGACATCTCCTCTTTCAATGATCTCTCTAATCAAATGAAACCGCCGCAACACGTGTTTGGATTTCTGATGAGACCTAGGTTCCTTAGCCTGCGCAACAGCTCCGTTGTTGTCACAGAATAAAGGTACTGCTCCTCTAATGCTAGGAACCACTCCAAGTTCAGTTATGAACTTCTTCATCCAAACAGCTTCACTTGCAGCTTCACTTGCAGCTATGTACTCTGCCTCTGTCACCGAATCAGCAACTGTTTGCTGTTTGGAACTCTTCCAACTCACTTCTCCACCGTTTAAGGTAAACACGTACCCTGAAACGGATTTACTGTCATCTTGGTTCGTTTGAAAACTTGAGTCTGTATAGCCCTCTAGTTTCAATTCAGACCCACCGTAGACAAGAAATACATCCTTAGTTCTTCTCAAGTACTTTAGGATGTTTTTCACTGCCTTCCAGTGCTCTTCTCCTGGATTCGACTGATATCTGCTGGTTACACTAAGTGTATGAGCGACATCTGGTCTAGTACATATCATACCGTACATGATAGATCCTATTACGGAAGCATAAGGAATCTTACTCATACGGTCTCTCTCCTCAGGTGTCTTTGGGGCCTGTTTCTTGGAGAGATGTATTCCATGGCTCATCGGCATGAGACCTCTCTTGGAATCTTCCATGCTAAACTTCTTTAGCATCGAGTCAATGTACTTTCCTTGGGTCAAGCCCAACATCCTTTTAGATCTATCTCTATAGATCTTTATCCCCAAAATATAGGATGCCTCACCCAAGTCTTTCATGGAGAAGTGTTTAGATAACCAAATTTTGATCGACTGTAGCATAGGAACATCATTCCCTATCAGTAATATATCATCAACATATAATACAAGGAATGATATAGCGCTCCCACTAACCTTCTTGTACACACATGGTTCATCCTCGTTCTTGATAAAATCAAACCTTTTGATTATCTCATCAAAACGGATGTTCCACCTTCGAGAAGCTTGCTTCAATCCATAAATGGATCGTTGTAGCTTACAGACTTGGTTTGTTCCAACCGTTGAAACAAAACCCTCTGGCTGTATCATATATACATTCTCCTAAAGCTCTCCATTGAGGAAGGCCGTTTTCACGTCCATTTGCCAGATCTCGTAGTCATAATAAGCTGCAATTGCAAGCAAAATCCGAATGGACTTGAGCATAGCTACTGGTGAGAAGGTTTCATCATAGTCAACTCCTTGTCTTTGTTTGAAACCTTTTGCAACCAGTCGGGCCTTATAGGTCTCTACCTTGCCATCTGCCCCAATCTTTCTCTTAAAGACCCATTTACACCCAATAGGCTTAATGCCCTCAGGTGGTGAAACCAAAGTCCATACTTGGTTTTCATACATGGAGTCCATCTCGGATTTCATGGCTTCTAGCCATTTCTCTGAGTCTTCACTACTCATAGCCTCTTCGTAAGTCAAGGGATCATCATCATCTATGATGCGTACCTCATCATCATCCTCTATGATGAATCCATACCTCTCAGGTATCTTCGGTACTCTTCCAGATTTACGAATAAGTAGTGGTACAGTAGGTTCTTCTACTTGATCAGGTACCTGACTTTGATCCGTAGTATTTTGTGGTTCTTGAACTTCTTCAAGATATATCTTACTCCCACTGACCCCTTCAATGATAAACTCTTTTTCTAAGAAGGCAGCGTGTTTCGCAACAAACACCTTTTGATCAGTAGGATGATAGAAATAATACCCTGATGTTTCTTTAGGGTATCCCACGAATCTACATTTGTCGGATCTAATCTTCAGCTTATCATGCTCAAACCTTTTGACATAAGCTGGACAACCCCAAGTCTTAACATGCTTAAGATTTGGTTTCCTCCCTGTCCATATCTCATATGGAGTCTTTGGGACGGATTTGGTAGGTACCTTGTTAAGTAGGTATGCAGCCGATTCTAGGGCATAACCCCAGAAGGATACTGGAAGGTCGGTAAAACTCATCATGGATCGAACCATGTCCAACAATGTTCGATTTCTCCTTTCAGATACACCATTCAACTGTGGCGTCCCTGGTGGAGTCCATTGTGAGATTATACCATTTTCTTTGAGACAATTGAGAAACTCATTGGTTAAGTATTCCCCTCCTCGTTCCGATCAAAGAATCTTAATACTCTTACCAGTTTGCTTCTCTACTTCACTTCTGAATTCTTTGAACTTTTCAAACGATTCAGATTTGTATTTCATTAAATACACATATCCAAATCTAGAATGATCATCAGTGAAAGTAATAAAATAAGAATACCCTCCTCGTGCATTCGTTGTCAAAGGTCCACAAACGTCTGTGTGTACCAACGCTAACAACTCTGTAACTCTTTCTCCTTTTCCACTAAAAGGGGATTTAGTCATCTTACCCATGAGACAATGTTCACAAGTTGGATATGATTCGTAATCAGATAGCTCTAAAAGCCCATCTTTATGCAACTTGGATAATCTTGTTTCATTGATATGACCGAGTCTACAGTGCCACATAAAGGTATAATTAACATCATCTCTTTTCCTTTTTTTAGTTTGTTCAATTTGAAGTATATTTTCATGCAAGTCAAGTATCTAAAGTCCATTCAGTAAATTGCCAACACCATATAAAACATTTTTATTATAAATAGAACAACTGTTGTTCTTTATTATAATATCAAAACCATCCATATCCAATACAGAAATTGAAATAATGTTTCTAATGAGTGTTGGAACATAATAACAATTATTTAAACTAATGAACTTGCCCGAAGGCAGTGCTAAACAATAAGTCCCTACAGCCAATGCAGCAACCTTTGCTCCATTTCCCACTCGTAGGACGACTTCATCCTTGTTCAGCTTCCTACTTCTGCTTAGTCCCTGCATATTATTACATATGTGAGAACTACAGCCGGTATCCAATACCCAAGTAGAATTTTGACTTTCAGAAAAATTAATTTCAATCATGAACAAACCTAGATCAGAAGTCGAAGCTTCTCCAAGCTTCTTTTGGCCCGCAAGATACTCCTTGCAGTTCCTCTTCCAATGTCCCGGCTTATTGCAATGGTAGCAAATTCCTTTGCTATCTGGATCAGGTTTCTTTTTATCCTTTCCCTTCGCCTTTCCCTTAGCCTTCTTTATTTTCTTCTTTTCAGAAGATACCTTGGGCCTCTTCCTTTTCTTGGAAGAATCATCCACTAGTAAGACTTGGTTCTTGTTGGATGAGAAGTGGCCTTCAGTAGTTTTCAGCATGTTAAGTAACTCAGGCAAGCTGACGTCTAACTTATTCATGTGAAAATTCACAACAAATTGTGAGAAGGTGTCCGGGAGTGACTGCAAGATCAAATCTTAGCTTAACTCCCCATCCATCACGAACCCAAGTTGTCCAAGTTGTTCAATCAAATTGATCATCTTAAGGACATGAGTCTCAACAGCAGTGCCCTCGGTCATACGAGATCGGAAGAGCTCCTTAGATATCTGATATCTAGCAGTCCTACTTTGCTCACCATACAACTCTTTGAGGTGCAGCAATATAGTAGGAGCATCCATAGTTTCATGCTGACGCTGAAGCTCGTTACTCATGGATGCGAGCATGATGCATTGAGCCAAGATTGCATCATCTTGCCACTTTCTAAAAGTGGCAATCTCTTCCTCAGAGGCTGTTTCTGCAACACTTGCAGGGACTGGCGAATTTAGGACATAAGAAATCTTTTCAGCAGTGAGAACAATTCTCAGATTCCTTAACCAGTCCGTATAATTCGGTCCGGTCAGTTTGTTAGCATCAAGTATGCTACGCAGTGATAGTGAGTTTGACATTTTTAAATTCTGCATTTGAAATAGACAACATTTTAGCATACATTCATTTAATTAATTACCAAAATAAATTAGGTCTTTATTTTAGATTGGTATCTCCCACTATTTTCATCAAACTATATTACCCTCATTATATAGTTCGACAATTCTAATTAAAGATTTGCTAGTGAGATTAAGGATCCCATTTCAAATGTATATAGCCTTGTGGTGACACAACAAGCGATATATAAATAAATAGGTAGACAACTATTGTCAATTACATCACTATGTAGACTCCTTGTATTTTGCCTCTTAGATTATTTTGATCAAGTGGTGACACATCCGAATCAAAATTATCCACGTTAAGTCCAACCTAGCACTTCCATATATTCGAAAGAAAAACACTGTCCTTGTGGTGACACAACAAAACAGCATCGTTCAGTCTATTTATAAGCATCAAATGTGATAAAACAACATCTTAAATATTTAATACTTGCCTTGTGGTGACACAACAAACTCATATTAAATATTTAATACTCTATTGTTTTACCATGCTAGAAGGCGACGTTCGATATTCCAAATATCTTTGAACGCTTAGGACTTAATATATTACTTTGAGGGGTTTGATATTATTAGTCTCATCTTGTTTAGCGCGCATGCACATATATATATAAAATACGCGTCATATTATTTTACATGCGAAGCATGTTTGATAATATATAATATATATATATATAGTAAGCATGCACATATAGAATACTATATTCTACCCGGATTGATTATGGACTTTTATTCTAGTTTGGTTCACTAGAGCCACCAAGTGAACCAAAAGGTCAAACCTAGGGTGCAAGAATAAATTTAAATATAACTATTACATTTAAACCCGGGCTCCAATACAAACGGGTCTTCTCGCGCTCCTTGCTCCTTTGTCTCCAATTCTTCAAAAAATTAATTCTAACTAGTCCTATTACAAAAACTATTTACAATAAATAGAAACCTTGATCAGCAGTCAAGGGGAAGTACATAGGAGGGAGATAGAATTTACATTAAGAAAAATTAGAGAAGACGAGGTACGCATACCCCATTTATAAAAAACCCATACATTCAAGCATCCACTAAAATAAATCCAATCACACATTGGTCAACAGTCCATAATCAATCCCTATTTATTATCATACATATCTCTATATGTATCAATAAATAACATTCATCTCATGAATAATAAATCCATTCCATATATGCATCGATATCAATTAATGGGCAAAAGTTTTGCTAATATTTAGTTTTGAAACAAAATAAACTCTTTTATTTTAATCAAAAACCAAATCCAAATTAAACTCTTTTAATTTTAGCAATCTGAAATCCTATTCCAGATAAAATAAACTCTTTATTTTAAACTTATATCAATTAAATAAACTATTTATTTTAATTGAAGAAAAATAATATTTTTCAGATTCTGCTTACCGGCGCAGCTGCGCCCAGAATGAACTGGGCAACGGCGCAGCTGCGCTGCTCCCCAGAAAAAAACGATTCTGGGTTTCGGCGCAGCTGCGCTCCAGAATGAACTGGAGGCGGCGCAGCTGCGCCGCAACGCTGATTCAGAAAAATTTTTATTCTGCCCAAAAATTCGATCCAATCGCATATCAAGCATACATGGAATTATCAAAATCGATAATTAGCACAAGATTAGGCTCTGATACCACTGTTAGGTTTGTATATAACGCGAACATGCAATCAAATTACATAAATAGTGCGGAAGCGCGATAAAATCGGATTTTAAAATTTTATACAAACCATCACCAAGATCAATCTATGTGCTCAATTAACGATATAAACGAAAGATAAAGAGAATAAGAAATTATACCCTCGTAGAACAAAGCTTCCTCGGGTACAAGTTCAACTCCTAGTCCTTCGTGTTCTCCTTGAATGCTACGGTGTGATTCCTTCCTTTGATCAACGTTAGCCACCCAAGTGTTTGGCCTCTAGAGGTGATCCACCAAGGAAGAACAAGTATTCAAGAAGTTGGGTATTTGACAAAACCCTAGTTTCTATCTCTATAGAAATTGTAAGTACTCTCCACAATCTAATGCAAGAGTGTGTAACCCTAATCTATGATAAGACCCTTCTTATTTATAGATGTAGGAATAACCCTTCCCTAAACTATTTAGGATTTAGGGTTTGTATTATAATTAAACTCCTTTAATTAATAATGCTCCAAATCCAATTAGGAATCCATGGGAGAGTACTTCTATTAATTAATTCCCAATCCCTATTAGGAATTAAATAATAGTAATAGTAATAATAATAATAAGACTCCTCTTATTAATTTATATTTAATATTTCCAAAATATTAAATAATAAATATTAAGCTATTTAATTTATTCTATCTCCATAGATTAAATTAAATACACTTAACTTATTATTACCATTATGCCATTTACTTCTTAAATAAATATTTTTCTTTTTGCGGTGTGACCCTTTAGGTTCTCCATATTAAACCGGTTGTGAATAAATCAATTAGAACAATTCTAATCTTATTTAAATAAATAAATTAAACTATTTAATTCATTTAAATAAATAACATTTATTCTACAATAAGGGTAAGCCCCCTTAGCGATCAACGACTTTCCAGATAATATAGATTTCAACATTAATCACAAAAGAACCTTTGAGTAGATAGTTACCGTACAATTCAATCCTTCTACCATACAATGTCCCAATTAAATATAAGACATGGATTTACTGTCAAGTCTTATTTTATTTAATTATATGTATTTCGATTCCCAAATGCATAACTCTAAATAATGCAAAATAGAAACTCCTTTCTAATTTCATTCTGCCTTGGCCAAGGACTACTGAGTTATCATTTATCGAATCACATAGGACATTCACATCTTTTACTAGATGAGGTAGATTCTTTGTTGATCATTCACCTATCTCCATGTATAACTAATTATACCCAATCATACCCTTTGATATACCCACAAGGTCTTAAGGGACATGTCAAAGTATAACTCATCATACACAAGATACTATGATGATCTCAAGTCCAAGGATCACTTATACTACTATCACTAGAGGAATTCCTATTGACAGGCGAGTAAAACTCCATTAGGTATTCCTTAGCGAGTCACGTTCAGTGAACTTATTCTCTAATAAGCACCTACATACTTGCTTTAGTGTCTCCACACAAATGATTATGAGATCAATCATCCTCTTCCTAAGAGCAAGCAACGTATGTACTAATCTATCCGGATTCACTAATCCCCAATTTAGTAATCCAACGATTAGGAACAATTTTAGTTTGTGAGCTATCTAGAATTTAGATCTCATTAGCATGATCACCATCATGATTCTAAAAGCATTGCTCAAAACTATGGGTTTATCACATTTAATATAACAGCACTATGTAGATAATATAAAATGTCTTTTAAGAAAATCAATTCTTTTATTAATAAATGAATAAGATTACAAAGTATATGCTACATCATATCAAATATGATTGGCTTGTGTGCATACTACTATCACTTGCCACTTTCTGAAAGTAACAATCTCTTCCTCAGAGACTGTTTCTGCAACATTTGCAGGGACTGGCGCATTTAGGACATAAGAAATCTTTTTAGCAGTGAGAACAATTCTCAGATTCCTTAACCAGTCCGTATAATTCGGTCCGGTCAATTTGTTAGCATCACGTATGCTACGCAGTGATAGTGAGTTTGACATTTTTAAATTCTGCATGTGAAATAGACAACATTTTAGCATTCATTCATTTAATTAATTACCAAAATAAATTAGGTCTTTATTTAAATTGGTATCTCCCACTATTTTCATCAAACTATATTACCCTCAATATATATAGTTCGGCAAATCTAATTAAAGTTTTGCTAGTGAGATTAAGGACCCCATTTCAAATGTATATAGCCTTGTGGTGACACAACAAACGATATATAAATAAATAGGTAGACAACTATTATCAATTACATCACTATGTAACTCCTTTTATTTTCCTTCTTAGATTATTTTGATCAAGTGGTGACACATCCGAATCAAAATTATCCAAGTTAAGTCCAACCTAGCACTTCCATATATTCGAAAGAAAAACACTGTCCTTGAGGTGACACAACAAAACAACATCGTTCAGTCTATTTATAAGCATCAAATGTGATAAAGCAACATCTTAAATATTTAATACTTGCCTTGTGGTGACACAACAAACTCATATTAAACATTTAATACTCTATTTCTTTACCATGCTAGAAGGTGACGTTCGATATTCCAAATATCTTTGAACGCTTAGGACTTAATATGATTTCTTTGAGGGATTTATTATTATTAGTCTCATCTTGTTTAGCGCGCATGCACATATATATATAAAATACGCGTCATATTATTTTACATGCGAAGCATGTTGGATAATATATAATATATATATATAGTAAGCATGCACATATAGAATACTATATTCTACCCGGATTGATTATGGACTTTTATTCTATTTTGGTTCACTAGAGCCACCAAGTGAACCAAAAGGTCAAACCTAGGGTGCAAGAATAAAATTTAAATATAACTATTACATTTAAACCCGGGCTCCATTACAAACGGGTCTTCATGCGCTCCTTGCTCCTTTGTCTCCAATTCTTCTAAATTAATTCTAACTAGTCCCATTACAAAACTATTTACAATAAATAGAAACCTTGATCATCAGTCAAGGGGAAGTACATAGGAGGGAAATAGAATTTACATTAAGAAAAATTAGAGAAAACGAGGTACGCAGACCCCATTTATAAAAACCCATACATTCAAGCATCCACTAAAATAAATCCAATCACACATTGGTCAATAGTCCATAATCAATCCCTATTTATTATCATACATATCTCTATATATATCAATAAATAACATTCATCTCATGAATAATAAAATCATTCCATATATGCATTGATATCAATTAATGGGCAAAAGTTTTGCTAATATTTAGTTTTGAAACAAAATAAACTCTTTTGTTTTAATCAAAAACCAAATCCAAATTAAACTCCTTTAATTTTAGCAATCTGAAATCTTATTCCAGATAAAATAAACATCTTTATTTTAAACTTTTATCAATTAAATAAACCATTTATGTTAATTGAGAAAAATAAAAAAATTTCAAAGTCTGCACACCGGCGCGGCCGCGCTCCAAATTGAACTAGGAGCGGCGCAGCAGCGCTGCACCCCCAAAAACGTTTTCTGGGTTAGGGTGCGGCCGCGCTCCAGAATGAACTGGAAGCGGAGCGGTCGCGCCGCGACGCAGATTCAGAAAAACTTTTCCAGCCCAAAAATCCGATCGTATCGCATATCAATACATACATAGAATCATCAAAATCAATAATTAACACAAGGATTAGGCTCTGATACCACTGTTAGGTTTGTATATTATGCAAACATGCAATCAAATTACATAAATAGGGCGGAAGCGTGATAAAACGGATTTTAAAATTTTCATACAAACCATCACCATGATCTATCCTTGTGTTCAATTATTAATTAAATGAAAGAGAAAAAGAATAAGAATTATACCCTCGTAGATCAAAGCTTCCTCGGGTACAAGTTCAACTCCTATTCCTTCGTGTTCTCCTTGAATTCCATCGATGAGATTCCTTCCTTTGATCAATGTTAGCCACCCAAGTGTTTGGCCTCTAGAGGTGATCCACTAAGGAAGAATAGGTATTCAAGAAGTTGGGTATTGGCAAAACCCTAGTTTCTATCTCTATAGAAATTACAAGTACTCTGCACAATCTAATACAAGAGTGTGTAACCATAATCTATGATAAGACTCCTCTTATTTATAGATGTAAGAATAACCTTTCCCTAAACTATTTAGGATTATGGTTTCTATTATAATTAAACTCATTTAATTAATTATGCTCCTAATTCAATTAGGAATTCATGGGAGAGTAATTCTATTAATTAATTCCCAATCCCTATTAGGAATTAAATAATAGTAATAGTAATAATAATAATAAGACTCCTCTTATTAATTTATATTTAATATTTCCAAAATATTAAATAATAAATATTAAGCTATTTAATTTATTCCATCTCCATAGATTAAATTAAATATACTTAACTTATTATTACAATTATGTCATTTACTTCTTAAATAAATATTTTCCTTTTGCGGTGTGACCCTTTAGGTTCTCCATATTAAACCGGTTGTGAATAAATCAATTAGAACAATTCTAATCTTATTTAAATAAATAAATTAATCTATTTAATTCATTTAAATAAATAATATTTATTCTACAATAAGGGTAAGCCCCCTTAGCGATCAATGACTTTCCAGATAATATAGATTTCAACATTAATCACAAAAGAACCTTTTAGTGAATAGTTACTGTACAATTCAATCCTTCTACCATACAATGTCCCAATTAAATATAAGACATGGATTTACTGTCAAGTCTTATTTTATTTAATTATATGTATTTCGATTCCCAAATACACAACTCTAAATAATGCAAATTAGAAACTCCTTTCTAATTTCATTCTGTCTTGGCCAAGGACTACTGAGTTGTCATTTATCGAATCACATAAGACATTTCTCATCTTTTACTAGACGTGGTAGATTCTTTGTTGATCATTCACCTATCTCCATGCACAACTTATTATACCCAATCATACCCTTTGATATACCCTAAAGGTCTTAAGGGACATGTCAAAGTATAACTCATCATACACAAAATATTATGATGATCTCAAGTCCAAGGATCACTTGTACTACTATCACTAGAGGAATTCTTATTGACAGGCGAGTAAAACTCCATTAGGTATTCCTTAGCGAGCCACGTTCAGTGAACTTATTCTCCAATAAGCACCTACATACTTGCTTTAGTATCTCCACACAAATGATTATGAGATCAATCATCCTCTTCCTAAGAGCAAGCAACGTATGTACTAATCTATCCAGATTCACTAATCCCCTTTTTAGTAATCCAACGATTAGGAACAATTTTAGTTTGTGAGCTATCTAGAATTTAGATCTCATTAGCATGATCACCATCATGATTCTAAAAGTATTGCTCAAAACTATGGGTTTATCACATTTAATATATAACAACAACATCTAGATAATATAAAATGTCTTTTAAGAAAATCAATTCTTTTATTAATAAATGAATAAAATTAGAAAATATATGCTACATCATATCAAATATGATTGGCTTGTGTACATACTACTTTCAGTTGGGAAGATCAGTTACCTTTGGTAGAGTTTGCCTACAACAATAGCTATCATGCCAGCATAGGAATGCCACTATTTGAATATCTATATGGAAAAAAATGTAGGACACCTTTATGTTGGGACGAGGTCGGTGAGCGACAAATGCTAGGACCCGAAATAATTCAACAAACCGCTGAGGTAGTTCGAATTATACGAGGAAGATTGCAAGCGTCTCAAGATCGACAGAAGAAATATGCGTATCAACACAGGAAGCTACAAGATTTCGATGTCGGTAGTCACGTGTTTTTAAAAGTTTCTCCGTGGAAAGGCAAAATACGTTTCGGCAAGAAGAGAAAATTGAGTCCGAGATTCATTGGACCATTTCAGATATTAAGAAGGATAGGTGAAGTAGCTTATGAGGTAGCCTTACCTCCTTAGTTAGAACATATCCATAACGTGTTTTATGTGTCTGTGTTACGACCATACAAACCCGATTATAAGCATGTTATAGATTACGAGCCTATTCAGATCGAAAAAGATTTATCATATGAAGAAGTTCCTATTGAAATCATAGATAAGAAAGAACAACATCTACGCAATAAAGTGATACCTTCAGTCAAAGTTATTTGGAGGAATCAAAACATAGAGAAAGCTACATGGGAGCTCGAGAGTAAAATGCGAGATAATTACCCACACTTGTTTTTATAATCTGTACTGTAATTTTGAGGACGAAATTCTTATTAGTGGGGGTGAATGTAATATTCTGAACCCTAATAAGATTTTTATACGTAAATTATGTGTTTATTAAATGAAATTTCTTATTCCGACTCTGTGTTATGTGATGATATATTCTGATGAACGGCTGTTTAGGTAATCTTTGAAAACTTAATACGATTCGAAAACATTATCGTATACGTTTAGAACTAGAACGTATAACGTAAAACTAGATATCGAAAAGTTTAAAACCTTAAACTCTAATGAGATTTGAAGTTTGTAACATATGTGCTTAATAAAGATTGAAATGATATTTCGAAGCAGGTGTTTTGTGATTATATCATGCAAACGATAAATTTGGTCAAATAAAATTTTTTTGGTCAAGCTGCTTAGTCGTGCTTACATTGACAAAATGATTTGTCGTGCTTTCCATGATTTCACCAAAAAGCATCCTGACAAATTATTTTTAGTAACTTGTTGTGTCGTGCTTAAACTGATATAGTGCTTTGTCGTGCTTACGCTTTGTCGTGCTTACGCTGACAAGCTACTTTGTCGTGCTTATGCTTTGTCGTGCTTATGCCTGGCACACGCCAGCTTACGCCTGGTACAAGCCAGCTTACGCCTGGCACACGCCAGCTTACGCCTGGCACACGCTAGGTACTAAAGTGTAATTAACCTAGGTACCAAAGTGTAATAAGCCGAGCCCCTAACGTGCAATTAGTGAAACTTAGTTTTTCTATAAATAGCAAGCTCAGTTCATTCATTCCTTACTATTTTTCAAGAGCAGTTCAAGAGCAAAAACACTCTATATTTATATTCTGAGAGATATTGTGAGATAAAAATTACTTTCTAATCATCGAAGCGTTGTGCGATTAGAAGTAAAGCTAGCAACTACAAGAGGTATTACTCTAGTGGTTATTATTTTTATTTTATAAGTAGTTACTATGTCCGAATTTCTTCAACTATTAAGTAAAAATATTCATTTTATAAGCAGTTATAATGCTGAAATTTTCTCAAATCTAATAGCCGAATATTCATTTTATAAGCAGTTATAACGCTGAAATTTTCTCAAATCTAATAGCCGAATATTCATTTTATAAGTAGTTATAATGCTCAATTTATTTTAAATATAATTGAAAAATATTCATTCTATACGCAGTTATAATGCTAAAATTATTTCATATATTGTAAAAGAAGTCTTATTTATATGCGGTTATGATACCCGAAATAAAACTTAAAAGATTTAATCGTTAAACGCTTATTTGTCTACATAAACTTATAATCGTGTAGGATTTACTACGAACGTTTAGACCGTTATATTAACTGTAAAAGATATACGAGGCAAGTCTTCTAACCTTGTTACATTTAAGCAAGTCTATTACATCTTACTATCAATTATTGTGAAGTTATTACTTCTTGTTCAGCATAACTTAAGAAATGAATCATTATTCATATATTATTTATTCGAGCGTAAATTGTTGTGTCAAACCAAATTGTTTTGGTACGACATCTTATACTGAGAAATGGAACACCTTGATGTAAGGTGAACTGAAACACCTTGATATAAGGTGCTGGTAAATGTTGATTATATATCAACATAAAATTGTAGGATGATATGCATACTCCTAGGATATTGGTTAGGCTGATCCCCTACCAGATATCCGAAATCAAACGGTTCTAAGTCATTGAAGACTGATAGAACTAATTGAAATATATGGTTCATGTACAGAACCCTCAGTTATACATCATTGATATCTTTCAAATCAAACACATCGTGTTTATATTTTCAAATGAACTTGCTGAGCATTTGTAGCTCATTCTTGCATATATCTTCTTTTGCACTTTTAAATGATAATCCTGGAACTTCTGGCACAGACAAAGGAAAAGGACATGTTTACTAGTTTTATTTATTATTTTTGAATAATTCAAGTCTTTTATAAAGCTTTGTTGTAATAACTTAGTTTGAGAACGATATAACCGAACTTAATGATATGTAATATATTATCATCCTTTATTACATCGAATGCGTTATACTCTGATCTTTACTTTCTTTAGCATAGTTGTACTAAGTAAATACAGTATCTTTACGAACTATACATCTGAATGAGGGTATTTAAATGATACTGGGAGTTCTGTAAGCACTGAGGTTACACTTAATGAGCGCCGGTAAGGTGCCACCTTTACCGGAATGCGCCCCTTAGTTCCAAGAACAATCTTATCATTAATACTGTGAATGTCAGATAGATAGGGAATATCAATATGAAAGAAGTATTTATGAGATATGAATCTATACATCCAAGTGAGGGTATCCAAACACAGATAACGTTCTGGCAGGAATTATCATCTGTTATGGGATACTGTGAACCTTGAATAGATAGAAGTCATATTTTATTGAATATTTATAGTTGTATAGTTTCACGTGAGCACCAGATCTGCTACAGGGAAGTGTAGAGAATTTGGGGGCGTCACAGTAACGACCCCAAAAACCAACTCTCAACATAGGTCGTTATCAATACATCTTCGTTCTAACTTTACAACAATATTCAGTGTTAAACTTAATAAAATGCAGAATAATTTTAAACTTTTCAGTTTTCTTTCTTTGCTTTCCCTAAATCATAACCTTAAATCATTTACATATTCTAGAACCATATTTACTTTATGATTCGCTTCATCAAAGTTATAATAAAATAAACTACTTCTAGATTCAATAACCTTTTATACCTTGAATAAAATTAAATTACAAGTCAATACAAATTTTACAACTCAACGTCTGTTATATTTAATACATCATCAAATACATTATCCAGAACCTTAATCATGGTTCAAAAACATTAATTTAAGCTACAACACTTAATCTACATGCATTACATCTGATTCATGTCATTCAAGCAGCACATAACTTTACCTCGTATCTTTAACCTGCAAAAGTGGTTATTTGCAAGAATGAGCTCGACAGCTTAGCAAAATCTAACAGTTTGCATACATCACATAGCACATAGATAACATGCTCATCATATACATCATAAACATCTGGCTAAACATATCATACATACTGTACATCAGTTACCAAGTAATAATTAAGTTTTATAACTCAATCAACATTCTAACTCAAGGAACGTAGTCATAAATTCACTTTGTCATTTCATACATACAACACATAGAATACATCATGCTTTTACATCATAGATTTAAAACAATTAAACATTTAGTTCACATAACAAATAGGAACTGGAAGACTTGCCTGGTTCGTAGATTACTAATTACCATAATTAGCTTATACTTATCTGCACTTCACGTATCCTACACGATATATAATCATGCACAACATTTATTAGTCATATAACAACACCTAGTATTAACTCTACTTTACATTTCATAATCCTTCATTTTATTCTTTATTCAATTCTCAACTTAGAAATTAAGTTTTCCTCGTAAACCTTTCATTTTGTTGTGTTCCACTTTAATCGACACTTAACATTTAGTTAAGTCTTAAACTTTTCCTTTACATTAGATTAGATGTATAATGTATAAGTTAATCTTTGGCTCGTTACATTTTATTTTTTTTTGCATCTCCCGCTGGGGCGGGAGTTTTCTTCACAAAATTCCCCGCCAAGGCGAGGACACCGCCGGGGTGGTAAACTTAGTGCATTGAGACCACCGGGGCGGCAAACCTAGTTCAACGAGCCCGCCGGGGCGGTGAACTTAAAACTCAGATTCTGCAGTTCGTGAACTGCAGAATACACAAGCCCAAAAAAAGAATTTTAAGCATCAAACACCAATTCCAAGCATACCCAATTATCATAAATTTTGTTAAAACAATTCTAAACATGTATTTAACCATCCTAACTACATAACTCACATTAATCCACCAATTTAGAGCCTCAAATCTCATGTTCATTTACAAACTTTGACAACTTTAGCGTAATCAATCCCTATAAATTTGTTATTCAACCAAATTGATTGATTCAACTTGCAATGTTTTCATTTTTTAACGCATAACAACAGTCTATCATCAATTTACAGATTATTACTCAAATTGAACATCAATTTTGACTCCAAAGTAAGCCAAAATATACGTATACCAACCAAAAACTCAATTTCTTCTTGTTTAACAGATTTACATGGATTTGATTACTGGAAATTCAATTATAAACAATATAGAACAAATTACATAAACCCAAGAACATGTATAATAGATTCCTCTACTAATTCATCATCAAAATCAATTACAGAGAACTAGTTTTAGAAAAATAAGAACTAGAAATTTTAGAATTTACCTTTGATTTCTTCTTTAAACCTAGAATAGATGATATGAATCATCTTCTTCTTCCTTCTTTGGTTCTCAATTTCACAGAGCGTTTATTCTCTCTGAATTTCTCTCTTTTTCTTCTCTTTGGCTTACAAAACTAACTGATGAAAAGTAACTTACGTGACTTTTAGTTGGAGGTTTTCAGCTGTTAGGAAAATCAAAGGTTTAGGCCATGTTTGGCCAAACCTATTTAAAACTCCATTCTAATTTATTTTAATAATATTCTTATTATAAGATACTTTGCCACATTTTAATTTAATTAGAATTATTTTATTAATAAATTTAATTAAATCTTACTAACAAAATTATAACTTCTATTTAATAAATCATTTTATTTAATAAACCATCAATCCTCTAATTTAATTATTCAATTAAATTATAATATTCTCATCATATTAGCATACCAAAATACGCACCAACACTTCTCACACAAATATATTCAAATCAATTCACTATTTTAATTAAGTGAATCACTCACATTATTTATGAAATTTAATTCACAATAATTTTCATTGTCCACAAGACATAACAATCAAATTATATTATTTCCCAATATAATTTTAACTTAATTAAATTAACTAATATTATTCAACTAATTTTCTTTTCATGACAATCATTTAATCTTTTCAATGGTTTAATTAATTATTAAACCATTTCTTCCCAATTACATGAATATATAATTTCCTTCACATCGAACCACATATTTCATAATATGAAACACATGTATACACATACCCAAACTCAAAACGTCTCATAATAAGAATTTTATTTATTAAATTCTTATTTAATAATTTCTGAAAATCTGGGTTATCACAGGGGGCGTCACAGGTTGGTATCAGAGCTGTAGGTTATAAATATTAAGAATGCGAAACCTAGGTTATAACCTTAGGAAAAAACTCGTAAAGAGTATAATAGGGGATGGATTATGAAAATTCATCTAGTATAGATTATACACGATAAAATATCATTTCATTTTATTAATAAATATATTTTATTGTGATACTGATGTTGTTTATTGGTTGTTTTTGGTGTTGTCATTATAGGATGTCTGAGGAGCGCGAAGATAACTATAAAGTGGATCAGGAGTAGGTAGATCCGATAGAGGAGCCGGTAGAGCATGAGATGATGGTAGACACCACTAAGGATGAGTTGATCAACGACTTATTGTTAAGGATCAATGAGTTGAAGGAAAGAGTTACCCACTTGGAAGAACAAAACCACATCCTGCAGTACATTGAGCAGCAATATAGAGATGCGGCATATCAGGCATAGTTAGAGTTAGCACAGTCTCAGGAGAGTCTAGAGCTGACTAAGACTCAGCTAGAGGAGGTAAGGGTGGAGAATTAAGCTCTTAAGTTTTAGTTTGATTTAGAGATCACTGAAAGGATTCGGGTTGAGGATACTTGGGTCAGGGCAACGAGGCTAGTTGATTAGCTGCGAGAGGAGTTAGTTGTGACGCCCCCAAATTCGGGTTTCCAACTACCCGGATTCGGTCATCATGATCCAATGCTACGTTCACCTCCAACAACATACATTGACTAAAATGCGGAATATAACAAACATATGTTGTTCATTAGAAAGGTGTTACTAGTCCCAAAATACAATAACCTTAAGTACTGAATACAAATCCATACCCCAAATAACTATCAGGGTTTAAATTACATTAATAGTAATTAACTACACATAAGATAAAATCAGCTACGTGAAGCCTATCATTTCATCTTTTCTTTCCCTTTGCTCTTTCCTGATGTCTCGGGTTTAGCTGTAATGGAGTCATGATATAGCAAGGGTGAGCAACGAGATTGCTCAACAAGTTTAAAGTACAACAATAAAGATATATCATGATGAAAGGAATATAGAAAGATATTTCAACAATATAATTATCAGAAGCAAGAACAATTATTGCTTTTAGAACAATTGATAGTCAAGTAGGCTCTGAACAATAACTTCCAAAGGAGTCAATAACTAGTTGACCCTATGGTTACTGGCTACAGAATAAGTACTTTAGGGGATCAGCCTCGCGTACGCTATGTGTATGCATAACATTTAACTCTGCTGTTTGTACCTTATATACGGTACCTAGGGTATTCCCCTATAATGAAAGGGGTGTTCATTTAGTCTAAGAATCCTTACCATCGATTGGTTCGGATAGCTTTTATAAATTCTCACATAATTGCCTGACCGAACAAGGGTTCAGACTTAATCATGAATAGTTCGTAAATCTCGGAACTTTAATAAATGTACGAATTCAAATGCACGAG
This sequence comes from Aralia elata, assembly GCA_034770075.1. NCBI lineage: Eukaryota > Viridiplantae > Streptophyta > Magnoliopsida > Apiales > Araliaceae > Aralia > Aralia elata. Next base: position 63,401,019 of record CM068385.1, read on the forward strand.
TGCGAATGTCAATAAATACATAGATGTGGAGTAATTTTAAAAGTAGTTAGACCACTTAAGTATGCTTGAAGATAAAATTCAAGCTTAAAGCATAACTTGCAATACAATAACACCCTGCTCGAAGATAATTTGAGTAGAGTTAAGGAACTTGCTCAACAAAATATGAGTAAGGATAGGAAACTTGCATTCAATATACTGAAAGAATGAAGTTAGGGAACTTGCTCAATGTAAAAGTTGAGTAAGATAGAACTTGCCTGTTTGCTCAGCTACAGATAAATTTTAGCTTTAACTAATTGATCTTGGATAACCTATCAGCTGATAAAGTCGGTTTATCCATTAGCATTGCATAACTGTATATCGATACACTCACTTATGCTATTTATTTAGCAGGTAAACAATTCACCATATACAGTTAACTACTACCTAATCATTAGCTAAACAGAATTTAATTTAATGGCCTCTAGCTATTATTTAAAAATAAATAATAGTTAATCATGGTTACCTATCATCTGAGTACTCAACTATTACCCTTATTTGTCTCTAAATATGGGTTAATAATCCTTATTTATTATTTTATGAAAATAAATAATAAATTTATTATGGTTTAATAGCAACTAGATAATAATTGATCACTAATTTATTTTTTATTCATACCTAATTATTATTTATATTAATTAGATAATAATTAGATATTTATTATCTTTATTATTATTATTAAATAATAAATAATAGATAATTATTTTATAATGCGATTAATACTTAATTATTATTTAATATTAACTAAATAATAATTAAATATTTATTGTTTATTAATAAATAACTTCATTCATACTAATTAAATACTTAGTATCTTTATTTATAATAAATAATTACTTTATTAACTTCATTCATACTTAATTATTATTTAATATTAATTAAATAATAATAATTAAATATTTACTATCTTTATTTATTACCTAATAATAATAAATAATTATTTTATTAACTTTATTCATTATGATTAAATATTTATTATCTTTATTTATTATTTATTGATAAATCATAAATAATCACTTTATTAATTTCATTTCCATACTAACCAAAAATTATTACCCAACAATAGACAACATATTCTACACTGATTCTAGCAATACTGAACAGAAAGCCAAGATTTGATTTGATTTTTTTTTTTTACAAAGCTACTGACAGGAACATTTCACCCAACATGAAACACAGCCTGGTTTAGGCCTTTCATCAAACACTTGCTGAATCCTCCAACGATCGGGGTTGGCCAAACCAATTCGCACGGTTATGCTGCCGAACCTTATGGTTCATTAGGTTCTCGACAAGAATTAACATAATACAATATCATAGTTCCAAACCCAGCAAGTTAATACAACACTCCAATACAGTGTATATCGACCAATAGCAGAAATTATACTACCCAATACCATTACTACCACAATACCAGATTTCTTAATCAAAATAAATCAACACAATACAATACAATCCCAAAACAAATGTATAGTATAAACTAATACCATCAACTGCTAGAACCTTTAAGGTTCATTAACAACAGTTTCCCAACAAAGACTTAACACAGTACAAGTAATGAACACAATTCAAGTACAGAAGAAAAATTTCCAAAAACCAAACCCACAAGAAAATCGGCAGCTCGGTATACCTTGGGTTTGATCGCGTTGCAATCCTTCTCCTTCTACCCCAATACGAAACCCAGCCGGACATTCACTGATTAATTTCCCCTGGTTTCCTCTCCTTGCTGCGACCTCTAATATATATATATATATATATATTTTTTTTTTTTTCTAATTTGGGACTCACAAGAACAAAGGGAATCGACAGCTTCGGCTAAGGCTTGGACCTTCAATTTATAGCAAACCGATTACCCTTCTCGCCGGATAATAACTTACTCTAACAGGGAAATACCCAAAGGTTAGAGGAGTGGGCTGTCGTTGGTCTTCATCACCACCCATCTGAGTCCAGCTAAGCTCGATTGGCAGCCCTCGAGCCGTGCGTCTCCACCGATCGCGTCGCTGAAAACCTGGGACCCTTGGTTCGTTCGCCAATCGCTCGGTCGTTACTTGGTAGCCACTGGTCGGCGCTTATCCTTCAACCCAACCGGTCGATTCCTCACGTCATCGCGCCGACCTCCTTCCCCCGTCCCGTCCGATTGAATCGAGAGCCCTAGCAACCCCTACCTCTGTTGCTCGGTCTCGGCTGATTGAGGGTCTAGGTCCTTCATAGGCTCGGTTGTCTGATGGAGAGTTGAGACTTTGCTCAATTTCTGATTTGAGGTTTTGCTCGGTTTATCCCCAAATCCTCCTAGCGGCTTCCCCAGATTTAATTAGATCCGACCCGATTGAAATTGGTACAACCTGACCGGTAAAGAAATAAGAATGGGCTCAACCCACTTGTTAATAGTATAGAGTTTGGGTTCAACCCATCTAATTTTTGGGTTAGTTGAAATAAAAGAAAAGTGACCCAAAAGGAATTAGAAGGGAAATTAATCCTACACAATAATGTTGGGCCATTTAAATTAATGAGGAAGATGGCCCAATACACTAACTAAGATTAATAATTATATATTTAACATCTAATTTGAATAACCAACTTGATTAATTATTTAAAATATTTATTTTAACCATAATTCTTTATTCGAATTATTTAATCCGATAACAATAAAATTATTTATTTAGATTTTTCCCCATTTTCTTGCCAACAAACTTCTAGGGTTAAATCACTAATTTGTTCAAACTATTAGTGAATCCCTTTATTGCAATAAAATTATTAGATCATATGATTATAATTAAATAACAATACTTACATGGATCCAATTAAGTCCGTAAAATTTAAATAAAATAATTCCATATGTCAAAATAAATTGATAACAAGGTTCAAATTTCCTGGACATTACATCGTCTCCCCCTTATAAAAATTTCGTCCTCGGAATTTCAACCTAAGGTTACTTAAATAACTGCGGATAATTTGCTCTCATCTTCTCTTCAAGTTCCCACGTGGCTTCTTCCACCGCGTGGTTCCTCCAGAGAACTTTAACAGAATGAATGATCTTATTCCTCAGCTTCTACTCCTTCTATCCAATATTTGAACAGGAATTTTCTCGTATGATAAGTCCTTCTCGACTTGAATTGGTTTATAGGAAATAACGTGCTTGTAGTCTGGCTTGTACGGACGTAACACTGATACATGGAACACGTTGTGGATGTGCTCAAGTTCAGGAGGTAACGCTACCTCGTACGCCACTTCGCCTATTCTCCTTAATATTTCAAAAGGTCCTATGAACCTAGGGCTCAATTTGCCCTTCTTCCCAAAACGGATCTTCCCTTTCCAGGGAGATACCTTCAAGAACACAAAGCTACCAACTTCGAAGTCTCGCTTCTGACGATGTAAGTCGGCATACTTCTTCTGACGATCCTGAGCTGCTACTAACCGTTGTCTTATTACTTTAATGATTTCCACAGTTTGCTGTACCAACTCTGGTCCCAACAATCTCCGCTCACCAAACTCGTCCCAACACAACGGCGTTCGACACTTTCTTCCATATAACGCTTCGTACGGAGGCATGCCAATGCTAGCATGATAACTATTGTTGTAAGCGAACTCTACCAGTGGTAAGTGATCGTCCCAGCTGCCTCCTAAGTCCATCACGACTGCTCGGAGCATATCCTCCAAGGTCTGAATCGTTCGCTCGCTCTGACCATCAGTCTGAGGATCGTACGCCGTACTCTGTTAGGTTTGTACATAGCGCGAATATGCAATCAAATTACATAAATAGTGCGGAAGCGCGATAAAACGGATTTTAAAATTTTTTATACAAACCATCACCATGATCATCCATGTGCTCAATTATCAATTAAACGAAAGAGATAGAGATTAAGAAATTATACCCTCGTAGAACCGTGCTTCCTCGGGTACAAGTTCACCTCCAATTCCTTCGCGTTCTCCTTGAATTTCACTGATTAAATTCCTTCCTTTGATCAACGTTAGCCACCCAAGTGTTTGGCCTCTAGAGGTGATCCACCAAGGAATAATAGTTGTTCAAGAAGATGGGTGTTGGCAAAACCCTAGTTTCTATCTCTATAGAAATTGCAAGTACTCTCTCTCTCCAATTCTCATGGAAGAGTGTGTAGATTGTCTAACAATCTAATTGTCTGACTGTCTAACCCTAAACCATAATAAGACTCCTCTTATTTATAGATATAGGGAACCCTCCTAAACTATTTAGGATTAGAGTTTTTATTTTAATTAAACTCCTTTAATTAATTGGACTCCTAATCCAATTAGAAATTCATGAGAGAGTACTTCTATTAATTAATTCTCAATCCCTATTAGAAAGTAAATAATATTAATAGTAATAATAATAATAAGACTCCTCTAATTAATTTATATTTAATATTTTCAAAATATTAAATAATAAATATTAAGTTATTTAATTTATTCTATCTCCATAGATTAAATTAAATACACTTAACTTATTATTACAATTATGCCATTTACTTCTTAAATAAATATTTTCCTTTTGCGGTGTGACCCTTTAGGTTCTCCATATTAAACCGGTTGTGAATAAATCAATTAGAACAATTCTAATCTTATTTAAATAAATAAATTAAACTATTTAATTCATTTAAATAAATAATATTTATTCTACAATAAGGGTAAACCCCCTTAGCGATCAACGACTTTCCAGATAATATAGATTTCAACATTAATCACAAAAGAACCTTTCACTGAATAGTTACCGTACAATTCAATCCTTCTACCATACAATGTCCCAATTAAATATAAGACATGGAATTACTGTCAAGTCTTATTTTATTTAATTATATGTATTTCGATTCTGAAATGCACAACTCTGATTAATGCAAATTAGAAACTCCTTTCTAATTTCATTCTTCTTTGGCCAAAGACTTCTGAGTCGTCATTTATCGAATCACATAGGACATTCTCTCCTTTTACTAGAAGTGGTAGATTTTTTATTGATCATTCACCTATCTCCATGTATAACTTATTATACCCAATCATACCCTTTGATATACCCTAAAGGTCTTAAGGGACATGTTAAAGTATAACTCATCATACACAAGATACTATGATGATCTCAAGTCCAAGGATCACTTGTACTACTATCACTAGAGGAATTCTTATTGACAGGCGAGTAAAACTCCATTAGGTATTCCTTAGCAAGCCACGTTCAGTGAACTTATTCTCTAATAAGCACCTACATACTTGCTTTAGTGTCTCCACACAAATGATTATGAGATCAATCATCCTCTTCATAAGAGCAAGCAACGTATGTACTAATCTATCCGGATTCACTAATCCCCTTTTTAGTAATCCATCGATTAGGAACGATTTTAGTTTTTGAGCTATCTAGAATTTAGATCTCATTAGCATGATCACCATTATGATTCTAAAAGCATTGCTCAAAACTATGGGTTTATCACATTTAATATAACAACACCATGTAGATAAAGTAAAATGCCTTTAATAAACGAATAAGATTACAAAGTATATGCTACATCATATCAAATATGATTGGCTTGTGTGCATACTACTTTCAATCTCCCACTTGCACTAAAGCCAATCGTCATGGTATCTAATACCCTTCTTCTCTAAGTGACGATCATCCTGCTGTTTGGATAAAGCTTCAGTAAATGGATATGCAATGTTGTTCTTGAGAGTCCACTATCTCTATAGTGACTTCTTCTCTTTCAATGATTCCACTAATCAAATGAAAGTGCCGCAACACATGTTTGAATCCAAGATAAGACTTAGGAACTATTCCTAGTTCTGTAATAAACTTTTCATCCAAACAATCAACTTGCAGCTTCATTTACAGCTATATACTTTGTCTTTGTCACTAAACCAACAACTCTTTGCTGTTTGGATCCTTTCCAATTCACTGCACCACCTTTCAAGGTAACAATTTACCATAAAGTGGATTTGTTATCGTCTTGGTCAGTCTGAAAAACTTGAGTCTGTTTAGCCCTCTAGTTTTAATTCAGACCCACCATGAATCATGATCACATCTTCAGTACCGGTTAAGTACTTAAAGGTGTTTATCACTGTCTTACAGTGATCTTCTCCAGAATATGACTGATCAACATCAAGCCTTGTATATTCATTGCATACATGATAGTAACTCATGCGATCTCTCTCTCAATTGGGGACAATTTTAGAGAGATTCACTCCATGGCTCATCATCATGAGACCTCTCTTGGAGTTTGCCATGCTAAACGCCTTTAGCATCAAATGAATATACGTTCCTTGGGTCAAGTCGAACATCCTTTTAAATCTATCTATATAGACTTATATCCCCAATTTATAGGATGCTCCTCCCAAGTCATTCATGGAGGAATGTTTAGACAATTTTATCTTTACTGATTGTAGCATTGGTGTGTTATTCCTTGTCAGTAGTATATCAACATATAATACCAAGAATGTCACAGCGCTCCCACTGACCCTTTTGTATACACTAGGTTCATTCCCGTTTTTGATAAAATCAAACTCTTTTGATTGTCTCATCAAAATGAATGTTCCATCTTTGAGAAGCTTGCTTCAATCCATCAATGGATCATTGTAGCTTAAAACACGATTTGCTTCAACCTTTGAAACAAATTTCTCTGGCTGTATTATACATACATTCTCCTCAAGTATTCATTGAGGAAGGACGTCTCCACATCCATTTTGCCAGATTTCGTAATAAGCTGCAATCACAAGCAAAATCCAAATGGACTTGAGCATTACCCAGTAATAAGATTTTATTACAGTCAACTCCTTGACTTGAAAAACCTTTTAACCAGGTCTGGTCTTATAGGTCTCCACCTTGCCATTTGCCACAGTCTTTCTCTTAAAGACCCATATTTACACTCTAGGCACTATGCCCTTTTGTGGAGTAACCAGAGTCTATACTTGGTTCTCATACATGGAGTCCATTTCAGATTTCATGGCCATCTGCCATTTCTCTGAGTATCTTCTACTCATACCCTCATCGTATATAACTGGATCATCATCCTCTATGATGCGTACCTCATCATCATCCTCTATGATGAATCCATACCTCCCTGGTATCTTCGGCACTCTTCCAGATTTACGATTCGGTTGTGGTACAATAGGTCTATCTACAGGTTCCTCGGTTTGACTTAAAGTGCTTTGTGGTTCTTGAACCCCTTCAAGATCTATTACCCTCCCACTAGCTCCTTCAATGATAAACACCTTTATCTAAGAAGGCAGCGTGTAGGATTATAGTAATAATAATACCCTAAACTTACTTTAGGATATCCCATAAGTCTGCACTTATCAAATTGTGTCCCAAACTTATCTTTGGAACCTTTTCACATAAGTTGGACAACCCCTTATCTTAACATACTTAAGATTAGGAGTCCTCCCTATCCATAACTTTTATGGAGTCTTAGGGCCGAATTTTGAGGTTACCTTATTTTGTAGATATGCAGCCGTTTCTAGGGTATAACCCCAGATGAATACTAGAATGTCGATAAAAATCATTATGGACTGCACCATGTCCAACAAGGTACAATTTCTCCTTTTAGATACACCAATCAATTATTGCGTATCAGGAGGTTTCCATTATGAGAAAAATACCATTTTGAGATGATCTAGAAACTCATTGCTCAAGTATTCTTTCTTTGATCTGATCAAAGAATCTTAATACTTTGTCAATTTGTTTCACTTTTGAATTCTTTGAACCTTTCAAATGATTCAGACTTGTATTTCATCAAATACATATATTCAACTCTTTGAATGATCATCTCCTTTTTCTTTTACTAGTTTGTTCAATTTGCAAAATTATTTTTCATGTAAGTCAAGTTTACAAAGTCTATCAAGTGATCTTTCAGTTTCAAACAAAACATTATCATTATAAATAGAACAACAATTGTTCTTAAATATAATACCAAAACCTTCCTTGTCTAACAACGGAAGTAATAATGTTTCTAAAGAGAACTGGAACATAATAACAACTTATTAACTTAATAGACTTGCCCGTAGGCAATGCTAAACTATAAGTTCCTATGGTTAATGTAGCAACCTTCGCTCCATTACAACACATAAGATTACTACTTTGTTTAGCTTTCTACTTCTGCTTAGTCTCTGCATTGGATTGCATACGTGAGAACAGCCGGTATCAAATACCCAAGTCGAACCTTGACTTATAGAAAAATTTATTTTATTTCAATCATGAACAAACCCATATTTGTAACCGAAGTTTCACTAAGCTTCTTCTGGTTAGCCTCTGTAAGATTCTCCTTACAGTTTCCTTTCTAGTATCCAGGCTTATTGCAGTGGAAGCAAACTCCTTTGCTATCTGCATCAGTCTTGTTCTTATTGTCCTTTGTTTTTGCCTTTCCATTTACCTTCTTTGAATTGTTCTTCTTTTAAGAAGATCCTTTGGCCCTCTTCCGCTTCCTGGAAGAATCATCTACGAGTAAGACTTGGTTTTTCTTGGTTGAAAAGTGACTCTTTACAGTTTTCAACATGTTTAAGCAACTCAGGTAGGCTGACATATAGCTTGTTCATGTGGAAATTCACAACAATTTGTGAGAAAGAGTCCGGAAGTGATTGCAAGATCAAATCTTGGATCAACTCTCCATCCATTAAAACCCAGTTGTCCCAATTGTTCAATCAGATTGATCATTTTAGGACATATGTCTGTACTGTAGTGCCATTGGTCATTCTAGATAGGAAGAGCTCCTTAGATATCTGATATCTTATAGTCCTACTTTCCTCACCCTTCAACTCCTTGAAGGTGCAGGAGTATAGTAGGAGCATCCATAGTTTCATGCTGACGCTGAAGCTCGTTACTCATGGATGCGAGCATGATGCATTTAGCCAACTGTGCATCATCTTGCCACTTTCTAAAAGTAGCAATCTCTTCCTCAGAGGCTTTGTCTGCAACCATTGCAGGAATAGACATATTAAGGACATAAGATAGCTTTTCAGCCTTGAGAACTATTCTCAAATTCTTTAACCAGTCCTTTTAATACGGTCCGATTAATTAGCATCTAATATGCTCCGCAGTGATAGTGAATTAGACATTGTAAAATTCTATAAATGAATTTGTAATTTAACAACATTTTAGCATACATTCATTTTAATTAATTACCAAAATAAATTAGGTCTTTATTTTAAATTGGTATCTCCCACTATTTTCATCAAACTATATTACCCTCATTATATAGTTCGGCAATTCTAATTAAAGATTTGCTAGTGAGACTAAGGATCCCATTTCAAATGTATATAGCCTTGTGGTGACACAGCAAACAATATATAAATAAATAGGTAGACAACTATTGTCAATTACATCTCTATGTAACTCCTTGTATTTTGCCTCTTAGATTATTTTGATCAAGTGGTGACACATCCGAATCAAAATTATCCAAGTTAAGTCCATCCTAGCACTTCCATATATTCGAAAGAAAAACACTGTCCTTGTGGTGACACAACAAAACAGCATCGTTCAGTCTATGTATAAGCATCAAATGTGATAAAGCAACATCTTAAATATTTTAATACTTGCCTTGTGGTGACACAACAAACTCATATTAAATATTTAATACTCTATCGCTTTACCATGCTAGAAGGCGACGTTCGATATTCCAAATATCTTTGAACGCTTAGGACTTAATATAATTTCTTTGAGGGGTTTGTTATTATATGTCTCATCTTGTTTAGCGCGCATGCACATATATATATAAAATACGCGTCATATTATTTAACATGCGAAGCATGTTGGATAATATATAATATACATATAGTAAGCATGCACATATAGAATACTATATTCTACCCGGATTGATTATGGACTTTTATTCTAGTTCGGTTCACTAGAGCCACCAAGTGAACCAAAAGGTCAAACCTAGGGTGCAAGAATTAAATTTAAATATAACTATTACATTTAAACCCGGGCTCCATTACAAACGGGTCTTCAAGCGCTCCTTCCTCCTTTGTCTCCAATTCTTCAAGTAATTCTAACTAAACCTATTACATAAACTATTTACAATAAATAGAAACCTTGATCAGCAGTCAAGGGAAAGTACATAGGAGGGAGATAGAATTTACATTAAGAAAAATTAGAGAAGACGAGGTACGCAGACCCCATTTATAAAAACCCATTCATTCAAGCATCCACTAAAATAAATCCAATCACACATTGGTCAGTAGTCCATAATCAATCCCTATTTATTATCATACATATCTCCATATGTATCAATAAATAACATTCATCTCATGAATAATAAAACCATTCCATATATGCATTGATATCAATTAATGGGCAATTAAAAGTTTACTAGAAATCCAATTTTGAAACAAAATAAACTCCTTTATTTTAATCAAAATTTAAATCATAATAAACTTATTTATTTTATTTTATCCAATTTTGAATAAAAATAAACTCCTTTATTTTAATCAAATTCCAAATCAAAATAAACTCTTTTATTTTAATTAACATGGAATCCAATTTCAAGTTCAAAAACAAACTCTTTTATTTTAACTTAAAATTGTTGGAAAATAAAATATGTTGAATCCTATTCCTTATCAAAATAAACATCTTTATTTTTAAGGAAACATGGAATCCTATTCCATATGTGAATAAACTCTTTTATTCTAGGAAACATGGAATCCTATTCCATATGTGAATAAACTCCTTTATTCTGATTTTATCAATTAAATAAACCATTTATTTTAACTGAAGTAAAATTTATTTTTCAGATTCTGCTGACCGGCGCAGCTGCGCCCAGAATGAACTGGGACACGGCGCAGCTGCGCTGAACCCCAGAAAAAACTGATTCTGGGTTTGGGCGCAGCTGCGCTCCAGAATGAACTGGAGCCGGCGCAGCTGCGCCTCGACGCTGATTCAGAAAAATTTATTCTGCCCAAAAATTTCGATCCAATCGCATATCAAACATACATGGAATCATCATAATCGATAATTAGCACAAGGTTAGGCTCTGATACCACTGTTAGGTTTGTACATAGCGCGAATATGCAATCAAATTACATAAATAGTGCGGAAGCGCGATAAAACGGATTTTAAAATTTTTTATACAAACCATCACCATGATCATCCATGTGCTCAATTATCAATTAAACAAAAGAGATAGAGATTAAAAAATTATACCCTCGTAGAACCGTGCTTCCTCGGGTACAAGTTCACCTCCAATTCCTTCGCGTTCTCCTTGAATTTCACCGATTAAATTCCTTCCTTTGATTAACGTTAGCCACCCAAGTGTTTGGCCTCTAGAGGTGATCCACCAAGGAATAATAGTTGTTCAAGAAGATGAGTGTTGGCAAAACCCTAGTTTCTATCTCTATAGAAATTGCAAGTACTCTCTCTCTCCAATTCTCATGGAAGAGTGTGTAGATTGTCTAACAATCTAATTGTCTGACTGTCTAACCCTAAACCATAATAAGACTCCTCTTATTTATAGATATAGCCTCCTAAACTATTTAGGATTAGGGTTTTTATTTTAATTAAACTCCTTTAATTAATTGAACTCCTAATCCAATTAGGAATTCATGAGAGAGTACTTCTATTAATTAATTCCCAATCCCTATTAGGAATTAAATAATAGTAATAGTAATAATAATAATAAGACTCCTCTTATTAATTTATATTTAATATTTCCAAAATATTAAATAATAAATATTAAGTTATTTAATTTATTCTATCTCCATAGATTAAATTAAATACACTTAACTTATTATTACAATTATGCCATTTACTTCTTAAATAAATATTTTCCTTTTGCGGTGTGACCCTTTAGGTTCTCCATATTAAACCGGTTGTGAATAAATCAATTAGAACAATTCTAATCTTATTTAAATAAATAAATTAAACTATTTAATTCATTTAAATAAATAATATTTATTCTATAATAAGGGTAAACCCCCTTAGCGATCAACGACTTTCCAGATAATATAGATTTCAACATTAATCACAAAAGAACCTTTCAGTGAATAGTTACCGTACAATTCAATCCTTCTACCATACAATGTCCCAATTAAATATAAGACATGGAATTACTGTCAAGTCTTATTTTATTTAATTATATGTATTTCGATTCTGAAATGCACAACTCTGATTAATGCAAATTAGAAACTCCTTTCTAATTTCATTCTGCTTTGGCCAAAGACTTCTGAGTCGTCATTTATCGAATCACATAGGACATTCTCTCCTTTTTACTAGAAGTGGTAGATTCTTTATTGATCATTCACCTATCTCCATGTATAACTTATTATACCCAATCATACCCTTTGATATACCCTAAAGGTCTTAAGGGACATGTTAAAGTATAACTCATCATACACAAGATACTATGATGATCTCAAGTCCAAGGATCACTTGTACTACTATCACTAGAGGAATTCCTATTGACAGGCGAGTAAAACTCCATTAGGTATTCCTTAGCGAGCCATGTTCAGTGAACTTATTTTCTAATAAGCACCTACATACTTGCTTTAGTGTCTCCACACAAATGATTATGAGATCAATCATCCTCTTCATAAGAGCAAACAACGTATGTACTAATCTATCCGGATTCACTAATTCCCTTTTTAGTAATCCATCGATTAGGAACGATTTTAGTTTTTGAGCTATCTAGAATTTAGATCTCATTAGCATGATCACCATCATGATTCTAAAAGCATTGCTCAAAACTATGGGTTTATCACATTTAATATAACAGCACCATGTAGATAAAGTAAAATGCCTTTAATAAACGAATAAGATTACAAAGTATATGCTACATCATATCAAATATGATTGGCTTGTGTGCATACTACTTTCATACTCAACCTTAACTGCGTTCCCATCCTTTCCTGTAGACTTCTCCAAAAATTTGACGTGAAATGCGGATCTCTGTCAGACACAATAGATACCGGCACCCCATGTCGCGATACTATCTCCTTCACGTAAAGTTTCGCTAACTGCTCCAATTTGTACTTGATCTTGATCGGTAGGAAGTGGGCAGACTTGGTCAAACGATCTACGATCACCCAGATGGCGTCTAGACCTTTCTGTGTTGTTGGAAGTCCTACCACAAAATCCATTGTGATGTGCTCCCACTTCCACTCCAGAATCTCCAAAGGTTGCAATAATCCGCTCGGCCGCTGGTGCTCTGCCTTGACCCTCTGACAAGTTAAACACCGGCTGACGAATTCTGCAACTTCTCCTTTCAAATGCGGCCACCAATAATGCTGACGAAGATCTTGATATATCTTGGTGCTACCCGGATGTACCGAAAATCTCGTATTATGGGCCTCCTGCAATATCTCTTCCCTCAAGTCTGGTACGTATGGTATCCAGATCCTTCCCTCGAACCTCAGCAATCCTGTATTGTCAATCTTGTACTTCAACGTTTTTCCCGCCGATAGTTGCTTCTTAATGTCAAAATTCTTGAGCCTCCTTTATCTTATCCAGTAGAGTCGGACCTGCTGTTACGGTAAACAATTTTTCGTCCGTCTCCATCGGATACTTAACCTCCAGTTCCAGACGTTCAAAGTCCCTTATCAACTCCTCTTGAACTATCAGCTGCATCAATTTCACCTTGCCTTTTTTGCTTAAGGCATCAGCCACTACATTTGCTTTGCCCGGATGGTACAGAATCTCACAGTCGTAATCCTTGATCAATTCTAACCATCGGCGCTGCCTCATGTTCTGCTCTTTCTGAGTGAAGATATATTTCAGACTTTTGTGATCTGTATATATCTCGCACTTTTCCCCGTATAGGTAGTGCCTCCAAATCTTCAAGGCGAAAACTACCGCGGCTAACTCCAGGTCATGAGTCGGGTAACCCTTCTCATAGTCCTTCAGCTGACGTGATGCGTACGCAACAACCTTGCCGTGCTGCATCAATACACAGCCAAGACCTTTGTGTGACGCATCACTATATACTACGAAACCCCCAGTGTTGTCGGGTAAGGTCAACACCGGTGCTTGGCTAAGTCTCTTCTTCAGCTCCATAAAACTTTTCTCGCAATTCTCCGACCAAACGAACTTAACGGTTTTTCTGGTGAGATTGGTCAACGACGATGCTATCTTTGAAAAATCCTGGATGAATCTCCGATAGTATCCTGTTAATCCCAAGAAACTCCAGATCTCCGTTGGCGTCTTCGGTTGTTTCCAATTAATAACTGCTTCTACTTTGGCTGGGTCCACCGAAACGCCGTTTTTGTCGATGACGTGACCCAGAAATTGCACCCTCTGCAACCAAAACTCACACTTAGAAAACTTTGTGTACAACTTCTCCCTCCTGAGAGCTTCCAATATAATTTTTAAATGTTCTGCATGCTCCTCTGTTTCTGAATACTCCAAGATGTCATCAATGAATACAACTACGAACTTGTCCAAGTACTGCTTGAACACTCAGTTCATCATATTCATAAATGTTGCTGGTGCATTCGTCAATCTAAAGGACATTACTAGAAACTCGAAGTGCCCATAACGAGTCCTGAATGCGGTCTTCGGGATATCTTCCTGCCTCACCTTCAACTGATGATAGCCTGTTCTTAAGTCGATTTTTGAAAAGTATTTCGCTCCCTTAAGTTGATCAAATAAATCGTCAATCCCAGGAAGCGGATACCTATTCTTAATCGTAACTTTGTTCAACTCCCGATAGTCGATACAAAGCCTCATAGAACCATCTTTCTTTTTTACAAACAGAACTGGCGCTCCCCATGGGGACATGCTTGGTCTGATATACCCTTTATCTAACAGTTCCTGCAGTTGCACCATCAACTCTTTCATTTCTACATGTGCCATTCGATACGGCGGTTTTGATATTGGTGCGGTTCCCGGTGCCAAATCGATAACGAACTCAGTTTCCCTGTCCGGCGGTAGTCCCGGAAGCTCATCTGGGAAGACATCGGCGAATTCCCTCACGATTGGTATTTGACTCATCTCATTCCCAACTTGACGAGTATCAACCACATGGGCCAAATAACATACGCAACCCTTCTTAAGTAATTTCTTGGTTTGCATCATAGTAAGACAACAAGATTGTCTTGGTGATTTATTACCATAGAATACCACCTTCGACTTGTTAGGAGTCTTCAGGTGTACACATTTCTTCTTACAGTCAATAACTGCTCCGTGAATTGATAGCCAATCCATTCCCAGGATTACGTCAAACTCTCCCAGCCGAATTGGTATCAAATCCACATTGAGCTTAAATCCTCGCAATTCAGCGCAACAATTCCTAAGAATGCATTCTACGGGAATAATTTCCTTGTTTGCTACTTCTACGTTCATAGGGTGTTCTAACTTTTCACGAGGTAAATTTAACTGGCTAGCAAATTCTTCGGAAACAAAAGAGCAGGTAGCACCCGAATCGAATAACACATATGCATTTATATCATTAATTGGGATGATACCTAACACCACATCCTTGGATTCCATTGCATCCTGGACAGTCATGTTGAACGTGCGGGCTGTTGGCCTGTTAGCTTGACTGACTGGTGCCCCATAGCTCAGCCGGTAGTTGTTCCCGCTGTTGTTGTTGCTTCTGTTGCCACTCCCGACGTCACCCTTCCTCTTCGGGTAATCCTTAATCTGGTGGTCGGGTGATCCGTAAGAGAAACATCCTCCTTTCTATTTGTTAGGGCACTGAGGAGCTATGTGCCCCGGTTATCCACAACGGTAACAAACACTCTTCCCCTTCATACACTCCCCCGAGTGATTCTTCCCGCAGTTGCTGGACCTTCCACCTTTCTTAGCCTCTCCTCCAGATTTATTGCTCCCGGACGATTGGCTTTCATTCCATTTGCGTATATTGGGGTTGCTGCCTCCGCTGCTCCCCGCCTTGGCTACTTCCTGACTCTTCTTCCTGTCCTGATTGAATCGTGCTACTGCTTCATTGCCTCCTTCCGCAATGATAGCTCTTTCCGGCAGTTCTGAGAAATTCTTAATTTTCAGTATCGCTACTGACTTCTGAACCCATGGTTTCAGTCCCAACTCAAACTTTCTTGCCTTCCTGGCCTCGGTGTCCACCTGGTGTGGGGCAAATCGGGCCAACTCATTGAATTTTGCTGCGTACTCTGTGACAGTCATATTTCCCTATTTTAGTTCCAGGAACTTCACTTCCATGTCCTGCTGTGTATTCTCCGGAAAGTAATTTTCGAAGAATAGCTCTTTGAATCTTTCCCACGGGATGACTCCCTCACCTGCTCGTCCCTTATTAGCCTTCCACCAATAGTTAGCCTCGCCCTTCAGCATGATCGTGGAAAATCCTGTTTTCTGTTCCTCGGCCACCCGTGCGACCTCGAAGACCTTCTCTATCTCTTCGATCCAGGTCTGTGCTTCGATTGGGTTAAGGGTTCCCTTGAACTCGGGTGGTCCAACCAGTTTGAAATCCTTAAAATTTGCCAAATGATGTGCTGGCCCGGGGGCTACTTGGGTCCCTACAGGTAGCGGTCTTGATTGCATGGCTTCTGCCAACATTTCTGCGAACACCCTCATTGGATTGGGGTGGTCCCCCACCTCGCTTTCTGACTCTTCGACCTGCTGGTTACGCGATCGTCTTCTCGGTGGCATGATCTGATAAAGGGAAACTGCCGACTTTTACCTATAGTTTTACGTTTTACACAATAGGGTATTGAAATCAGTAATCAAGAATAGAAACATCTATCAAACACACTTGATTTAAATAAAACAACCGCATTTATATTTATATACCACTGTTTAAGTACAACTGAACTCAACCTGTGGCATATTTCTATAAATACGCCTTGGCATGTCCTATTAAACATTGAACATCCCCTAAGACAAAAGTGGGGAAATGATAACCTTCTACCCCTCTATCAACCAAAAGTTGGGGTTTAACTGCTACCCCAAGCATGCTACAAATACGGGGTTTACAACACACATATGTCCCTACTATAACAAAAGGTGGGACCAACTGTTCCTATAAACATGACAAGACAAGACATCCATCCTAACACGTCACCGCATGTCATGACGAATCCGCGCCTGCTGACCTGAAGAAAATGCTCCACCCATGACTCGGCGACGAACCGAGCGACTAGACTCTCCCATCTCGGTCCGAGGCCTCCTATAGGCTGCATCCAAAGCAAATCCCAAGGTCTCTATCCTCACAGCTCCTGCCTCTAACCTGTTCTCCAGCTGATCAACTCTCCTTGCTTCTCTAACCCAAGCATCTCTAACCCGAGTCCTCTCAGCAACCTCAAGCCCGAACTCAAACCTCAAAGCCTCTTGCTTGGCCTTCAGATGGGCGATCTCCATATCTTTCTGTTCCAGTCTCTCTCTCAGCTCAGCATTCCTGGCCACCATCTGATGTAGTAGTGGTCCAATCTGCTGTGCTGAGGTCTCATAACCCTGCAGCTGTACCTTTACCACTCCCAACTCATGCTCCAGCTGATAAGCTAGCTCCCTATATTGATCCTCCCTGATCTGGTAGGTCTGGTTCTGCTCCTCTAGATGAGCTACCCGGTCCTCCAGCTCCTCGTTCCTACTAGTCAGTCCCTCTATGATATCATCTACAGTAGAGCACATGCCATCAACATAAGCAGGTGGCTCATCACCGTCAGTCTCTGGGTCCTCCTCACTATCATCTGGGTCCTGATTGTCGGACCTCATTACCCTACCTATAACAGGCTCTGGTAGATCCCCCCGATAGTCCTCCTCTAGTTCGGGCCCATCCAGTGGTACCTCTGGGGCAACAGGTGCGTAGCCCACTAACTGCTTGGTAACCACAGGTATATCTGTGAATACCTCCTCCTGGACTCCACTGGTCCCTCCAATGTCGGCCATCCTACAGACACAGACAGAGACAACTATATCAGTATCATAATAAAATACATTCATTGATAAAATGAAAGGATATTTTATCATGTACAACTCGGCTTGGCAGATTTCCACGATCCACCCCAGACAAGGCCATTATCTGAATCTCCTTGATTCATATCCTAGCGTACTCAATGCGAGTTTAAATCTAAGGTCATAACCTAGGCTTAGCGATCCTAAATTTATAACCTACAGCTCTTATACCAACCTGTGACGCCCCCAAATTCGGGTTTCCAACTACCCGGATTCGGTCATCACGATCCAATGCTACGTTCACCTCCAACAACATACATTGACTAAAATGCGGAATATAACAAACATATGTTGTTCATTAGAAAGGTGTTACTAGTCCCAGAATACAATAACCTTAAGTACTGAATACAAATCCATACCCCAAATAACTATCAGGGTTTAAATTACATTAATAGTAATTAACTACACATAAGATAAAATCAGCTACGTGAAGCCTATCATTTCATCTTTTCGTTGCCTTTGCTCTTTCCTGATGTCTCGGGTTTAGCTGCAATGGAGTCATGATATAGCAAGGGTGAGCAACGAGATTGCTCAACAAGTTTAAAGTACAACAATAAAGATATATCATGATGAAAGTAATATAGAAAGAGATTTCAACAATATAATTATCAGAAGCAAGAACAATTATTGCTTTTAGAATTATTGATAGTCAAGTAGACTCTGAACAATAACTTCCAAAGGAGTCAATAGCTAGTTGACTCTATGGTTACTGGCTACAGAATAAGTACTTGAGGGGATCAGCCTCGCGTACGCTATGTGTATGCATAACATTTAACTCTGCTGTTTGTACCTTATATACGGTACCTAGGGTATTCCCCTATAATGAAAGGGGTGTTCATTTAGTCTAAGAATCCTTACCATCGATTGGTTCGGATAGCTTTTATAAATTCTCACATAATTGCCTGACCGAACAAGGGTTCAGACTTAATCATGAATAGTTCGTAAATCTCGGAACTTTAATAAATGTACGAATTCAAATGCACGAGTGCGAATGTCAATAAATACATAGATGTGAAATAATTTTAAAAGTAGTTAGACCACTTAAGTATGCTTGAAGATAAAATTCAAGCTTAAAGAATAACTTGCAATACAATAACACCCTGCTCGAAGATAATTTGAGTAGAGTTAAGGAACTTGCTCAACAAAATATGAGTAAGGATAGGAAACTTGCATTCAATATACTGAAAGAATGAAGTTAGGGAACTTGCTCAATGTAAAAGTTGAGTAAGATAGAACTTGCCTGTTTGCTCAGCTACAGATAAATTTTAGCTTTAACTAATTGATCTTGGATAACCTATCAGCTGATAAAGTCGGTTTATCCATTAGCATTGCATAACTGTATATCGATACACTCACTTATGCTATTTATTTAGCAGGTAAACAATTCACCATATACAGTTAACTACTACCTAATCATTAGCTAAACAGAATTTAATTTAATGGCCTCTAGCTATTATTTAAAAATAAATAATAGTTAATCATGGTTACCTATCATCTGAGTACTCAACTATTACCCTTATTTGTCTCTAAATATGGGTTAATAATCCTTATTTATTATTTATGAAAATAAATAATAAATTTATTATGGTTTAATAGCAACTAGATAATAATTGATCACTAATTTAATTTTTATTCATACCTAATTATTATTTATATTAATTAGATAATAATTAGATATTTATTATCTTTATTTATTATTATTAAATAATAAATAATAGATAATTATTTTATAATGCGATTAATACTTAATTATTATTTAATACTAACTAAATAATAATTAAATATTTATTATTTATTAATAAATAACTTCATTCATACTAATTAAATACTTAGTATCTTTATTTATAATAAATAATTGCTTTATTAACTTCATTCATACTTAATTATTATTTAATATTAAGTAAATAATAATAATTAAATATTTACTATCTTTATTTATTACCTAATGATAATAAATAATTATTTTATTAACTTTATTCATTATGATTAACTATTTATTATCTTTATTTATTATTTATTGATAAATCATAAATAATCACTTTATTAATTTCATTTCCATACTAACCAAAAATTATTACCCAACAATAGACAACATATTCTACACTGATTCTAGCAATACTGAACAGAAAGCCAAGATTTGATTTGATTTTTTTTTTTTTTTTACAAAGCTACTGACAGGAACATTTAACCCAACATGAAACACAACCTGGTTTAGGCCTTTCATCAAACACTTGCTGAATCCTCCAACGATCGGGGTTGGCCAAACCAATTCGCACGGTTATGCTGCCGAACCTTATGGTTCATTAGGTTCTCGACAAGAATTAACATAATACAATATCAGAGTTCCAAACCCAGCAAGTTAATACAACACTCCAATACAGTGTATATCGACCAATAGCAGAAATTATACTACCCAATACCATTACTACCACAATACCAGATTTCTTAATCAAAATAAATCAACACAATACAATACAATCCCAAAACAAATGTATAGTATAAACTAATACCATCAATTGCTAGAACCTTTAAGGTTCATTAACAACAGTTTCCCAACAAAGACTTAACACAGTACAAGTAATGAACACAATTCAAGTACAGAAGAAAAATTTCCAAAAACCAAACCCACAAGAAAATCGGCAGCTCGATATACCTTGGGTTTGATTGCGTTGCAATCCTTCTCCTTCTACCCCAATACGAAACCCAACGGGACATTCACTGATTAATTTCCCCTGGTTTCCTCTCCTTGCTGCGACCTCTAATATATATATATATTTCTAATTTGGAACTCACAAGAACAAAGGGAATCGGCAGCTTCGGCTAAGGCTTGGACCTTCAATTTATAGCAAAGCGATTACCCTTCTCCCCGGATAATAACTTACTCAAACAGGGCAATACCCAAGGGTTAGAGGAGTGGGCTTTCGTTGGTCTTCATCACCACCCATCCGAGTCCAGCTAAGCTCGATTGGCAGCCCTCGAGTCGTGCGTCTCCACCGGTTGCGTCGCTGAAAACCTGGGACCCTTGGTTCGTTCGCCAATCGCTCGGTCGTTACTTGGTAGCCGCCGGTCGGCGCTTATCCTTCAACCCAACCGGTCGATTCCTCACGTCATCGCGCCGGCCTCCTTCCCCCGTCCCGTCCGATTGAATCGAGAGCCCTAGCGACCCCTACCTCTGTTGCTCGGTCTCGGCTGATTTGAGGGTCTAAGTCCTTCATAGGCTCGGTTGTCTGATGGAGAGTTTGAGACTTTGCTCAATTTCTGATTTGAGGGTTTTGCTCGGTTTATCCCCAAATCCTCCTACCGGCTTCCCCAGATTTAATTAGATCCGACCCGATTGAAATTGGTACAACCCGGCCGGTAAAGAAATAAGAATGGGCTCAACCCACTTGTTAATAGTATAGAGTTTGGGTTCAGCCCATCTAATTTTTGGGTTAGTTGAAATAAAAGAAAAGTGACCCAAAAGGAATTAGAAGGGAAATTAATCCTACACAATAATGTTGGGCCATTTAAATTAATGAGGAAGATGGCCCAATACACTAACTAAGATTAATAATTATATTTTTAACATCTAATTTGAATAACCAACTTGATTAATTATTTAAAATATTTATTTTAACCATAATTCTTTATTCGAATTATTTAATCCGATAACAATAAAATTATTTATTTAGATTTTTCCCCATTTTCTTGCCAACAAACTTCTAGGGTTAAATCACTAATTTGTTCAAACTATTAGTGAATCCCTTTATTGCAATAAAATTATTAGATCATATGATTATAATTAAATAACAATACTTACATGGATCCAATTAAGTCCGTAAAATTTAAATAAAATAATTCCATATGTCAAAATAAATTGATAACAAGGTTCAAATTTTCTGGACATTACATCCTCTCCCCCTTATAAAAATTCCGTCCTCGGAATTTCAACCTAAGGTTACTTAAATAACTGCGGATAATTTGCTCTCATCTTCTCTTCAAGTTCCCACGTGGCTTCTTCCACCGCGTGGTTCCTCCAGAGAACTTTAACAAAACGAATGATCTTATTCCTCAGCTTCTACTCCTTCCTATCCAATATTTGAACAGGAATTTCCTCGTATGATAAGTCCTTCTCGACTTAAATTGGTTCATAGGAAATAACGTGCTTGTAGTCTGGCTTGTACGAACGTAACACTGATACATGGAACACGTTGTGGATGTGCTCAAGTTCAGGAGGTAACGCCACCTCGTACGCCACTTCGCCTATTCTCCTTAATATTTCAAAAGGTCCTATGAACCTAGGTGAAATTCAGATAAGGCACACTTAGAAGGGGGGGTTGAATAAGTGTGGATACAGATTATTACCAAAAAAAAAATTTATACCAAATTTTTGAATACAGTCTACTGTATTGATGAATGCAGCTTACCGAATGAATATGGTTTACTGGATTGAGTCTTTGTTAAAAAAAATCTTAGTCTACTGTATTGATGAATGCAACTTACTGAATGAATACGGTCAACTGGATTGTTTTTTAGTTTAAGAAACTATCTTGGTGATTTTATAAATTAATATAATTTAATGAAAATACTTGATAATAATGAATAATACAAATATTCAAATTATTAGTTATTAAAAATAATTAACTAGCTTTTGAGTAATAAAGCAAGCAATAAAATTAACACCAAGATTTTTTACATGGTTCAGCTATTACCTTCTATAATAATAGCCTACTCCACGTCCAATACCAACTAGTATTGGAGACTCACTTTTATTTAAAAATAATTCCCGTTACAAGACAGATTCTATCAAATATTGAATTACAATAATTCACTTGAGCACTTTTGCTCCTTGTGCACCAATGCACTCCTTAAGCACCTATGCTTCCTTGAATCTGTATGTAAACAAACCTTAATCCACCTGGATTAAATTCCTTTAGACAACACTTAGTCTAAAAATTAAAATTACAATAATAGAGGTCTAGTGATCAAAGCAAATAAACAATTTAACAATGCAAGGCTCAGCTAATGTATGCAATGATCAATTAAATTAAAAAGGATATTACCAATTTATAGCTCACAAAAATATGCTGAACAAAATCAGAATATATGAAACACAGCAGCAAATATTTAATTGCACTAGGATAATGAAGAATATTTCTTTTGTATATAATAAGTGCACTGTTGGAGTTATTTTACTGAGATGATAAATGCACAATTTATAGCGTTGATAAATTATAACCGTTGCAGCTCAATATTATCCTGTCGTTGCAATGTTACTGTCGTAGGAAATATATCCCAAATTTTTCGTCGTTTACAAACATACGTTACTTATCAAGTTCTTAGTCAGTTGGTAATATATCCGAAACTAAAGCACTTAACTGATCGCAATATCCGGATTTGATAATAATATAACAAACCACTTCAAAAAGGATAATGATTACTACAAAGAATATCCTGCCACTCTTTCACCTTTTTCAAAACAAATAGTCAAAATATGTCATATTAGATTTCCAAGGAATTTTACTGCCACACGTCTTCTTATGTCATTTAATAACACTGACCCATATCCAGGATAATTATGCATAATAACTATTACCCATATCCAATTTATATAAAGATAATCATGCATAATTAAATAACATGAACTAATCAAATTCAAAGTACTCAAGTTAATTCACCTGTGCACGTATCACATATATGATATGCATGTAAATGTCCTAGAGCCTTGAATTGAAAAATCAAATATTTGCAATGACCTTACAATAAAAATTCTTAAGACTCAAATAATCTTCAATCTTCCTTGAATAAACCATCGAACAATTTTCTTAAATTAATCTCCTAAAATTCACAATAAATAATTTAGTACCATTGAACCAAATCATCATCAAAACATTAGGTTTAGAATATGACAAAGTCAACATTAGGGCTCAATTTGTCCTTCTTCCTAAAACGGATCTTCCCTTTCCAGGGAGATACCTTCAAGAACACAAAGCTACCAACTTCGAAGTCTCGCTTCTGACGATGTAAGTCGGCATACTTCTTCTGACGATCCTGAGCTGCTACTAACCGTTGTCTTATTACTTTAATGATTTTCACGGTTTGCTGTACCAACTCTGGTCCCAACAATCTCCGCTCACCAACCTCGTCCCAACACAACGGCGTTCGACACTTTCTTCCATATAACGCTTCGTACGGAGGCATGCCAATGCTAGCATGATAACTGTTGTTGTAAGCGAACTCTACCAGTGGTATGTGATCGTCCCAGCTGCCTCCTAAGTCCATCACGACTGCTCGGAGCATATCCTCCAAGGTCTGAATCGTTCGCTCGCTCTGACAATCAGTCTGAGGATGGTACGCCGTACTCAACCTCAACTGCGTTCCCATCCTTTCCTGTAGACTTCTCCAAAAATTTGATGTGAAACGCGGATCTCTGTCAGACACAATAGATACCGGTACCCCATGTCGCGATACTATCTCCTTCACGTAAAGTTTCGCTAACTGCTCCAATTTGTACTTGATCTTGATCGGTAGGAAGTGAGCAGACTTGGTCAAATGATCTACGATCACCCAGATGGCGTTTAGACCTTTCTGTGTTGTTGGAAGTCCTACCACAAAATCCATTGTGATGTGCTCCCACTTCCACTCCAGAATCTCCAAAGGTTGCAACAATCTGCTCGGCCGCTGGTGCTCTGCCTTGACCCTTTGACAAGTTAAACACCGGCTGACGAATTTTGCAACTTCTCCTTTCAAATGCGGCCACCAATAATGCTGACGAAGATCTTGATACATCTTGGTGCTACCCGGATGTACCGAAAATCTCGTATTATGGGCCTCCTGCAATATCTCTTCCCTCAAGTCTGGTACGTATGGTATCCAGATCCTTCCCTCGAACCTCAGCAATCCTGTGTTGTCAATCTTGTACTTCAACGTTTTTCCCGCCGATAGTTGCTTCTTAATGTCAATGCACTCCTCGTCAAATTCTTGAGCCTCCTTTATCTTATCCAGTAGAGTCAGACCTGCTGTTACGGTAAACAATTTTTCGTCCGTCTCCATCGGATACTTAACCTCCAGTTCCAGACGTTCAAAGTCCCTTATCAACTCCCCTTGAACTGTCAGCTGCAACAATTTCACCTTGCCTTTTTTGCTTAAGGCATCAACCACTACATTTGCTTTGCCCGGATGGTACAGAATCTCACAGTCGTAATCCTTGATCAATTCTAACCATCGGCGCTGCCTCATGTTCAGCTCTTTCTGAGTGAAGATATATTTCAGACTTTTGTGATCTGTATATATCTCGCACTTCTCCCCGTATAGGTAGTGCCTCCAAATCTTCAAGGCGAAAACTACCGCGGCTAACTCCAGGTCATGAGTCGGGTAACCCTTCTCATAGTCCTTCAGCTGACGTGATGCGTACGCAACAACCTTGTCGTGCTGCATCAATACACAGCCAAGACCTTTGTGTAACGCATCGCTATATACTACGAAACCCCCAGTGTTGTCGGGTAAGGTCAACACCGGTGCTTGGCTAAGTCTCTTCTTCAGCTCCATAAAACTTTTCTCGCAATTCTCCGACCAAACGAACTTAACGGTTTTTCTGGTGAGATTGGTCAACGGCGATGCTATCTTTGAAAAATCCTGGATGAATCTCCGATAGTATCCTGCTAATCCCAAGAAACTCCGGATCTCCGTTGGCGTCTTCGGTTGTTCCCAATTAATAACTGCTTCTACTTTGGCTGGGTCCACCGAAACGCCGTTTTTGTCGATGACGTGACCCAGAAATTGCACCCTCTGCAACCAAAACTCACACTTAGAAAACTTTGCGTACAACTTCTCCCTCCTGAGAGCTTCCAATACAATTTTTAAATGTTCTGCATGCTCCTCCTCTGTTTCTGAATATACCAAGATGTCATCAATGAATACAACTACGAACTTGTCCAAGTACTGCTTGAACACTCTGTTCATCATATCCATAAATGCTGCTGGTGCATTCATCAATCTAAAGGACATTACCAGAAACTCGAAGTGCCCATAACGAGTCCTGAATGTGGTCTTCGGGATATCTTCCTGCCTCACCTTCAACTGATGATAGCCTGTTCTTAAGTCGATTTTTGAAAAGTATTTCGCTCCCTTAAGTTGATCAAATAAATCGTCAATCCTAGGAAGCGGATACCTATTCTTAATCGTAACTTTGTTCAACTCCCGATAGTCGATACAAAGCCTCATAGAACCATCTTTCTTTTTTACAAACAGAACTGGCGCTCCCCACGGGGACATGCTTGGTCTGATATACCCTTTATCTAACAGTTCCTGCAGTTGCACCATCAACTCTTTCATTTCTACAGGTGCCATTCGATACGGCGGTTTCGATATTGGTGCGGTTCCCGGTGCCAAATCGATAACGAACTCGGTTTCCCTGTCCGGCGGTAGTCCCGGAAGCTCATCTGGGAAGACATCGGCGAATTCCCTCACGATTGGTATTTGACTCATCTCATTCCCAACTTGACGAGTATCAACCACATAGGCCAAATAACATACACAACCCTTCTTAAGTAATTTCTTGGTTTGCATCATAGTAAGACAACAAGATTGTCTTGGTGATTTATTACCATAGAATACCATCTTCGACTTGTTAGGAGTCTTCAGGTGTACACATTTCTTCTTACAGTCAATAACTGCTCCGTGAATTGATAGCCAATCCATTCCCAGGATTACGTCAAACTCTCCCAGCCGATTTGGTATCAAATCCACATTGAGCTTAAATCCTCGCAATTCAGCACAACAATTCCTAAGAATGTATTCTACGAGAATAATTTCCTTGTTTGCTACTTCTACGTTCATAGGGTGTTCTAACTTTTCACGAGGTAAATTTAACTGGCTAGCAAATTCTTCGGAAATAAAAGAGCAGGTAGCACCCGAATCGAATAACACATATGCATTTATATCATTGATTGGGATGATACCTGACACCACGTCCTTGGATTCCATTGCATCCTGGACAGTCATGTTGAACGTGCGGGCTGTTGACCTGTTAGCTTGACTGGCTGGTGCCCCATAGCTCAGCCGGTTGTTGTTCCCGCTGTTGTTGTTGCTCCTGTTGCCACTCCTGACGTCACCCTTCCTCTTCGGGTAATCCTTAATCTGGTGGTCGGGTGATCCGCAAGAGAAACATCCTCCTTTCTGTTTGTTAGGGCACTGAGGAGCCATGTGCCCCAGTTGTCCACAACGGTAACAGACACTCTTCCCCTTCATACACTCCCCCGAGTGATTCTTCCCGCAGTTGCTGCACCTTCCACCTTTCTTAGCCTATCCTCCAGATTTATTGCTCCCGGACGATTGGCTTTCATTCCATTTGCGTTTATTGGGGTTGCTGCCTCCGCTGTTCCCCGCCTTGGCTACTTCCTGACTCTTCTTCCTGTCCTGATTGAATCGTGCCACTGCTTCATTGCCTCCTTCCGCAATGATAGCTCTTTCCAGCAGTTCCGAGAAATTCTTAATTTTCAGTATCGCTACTAACTTCTGAACCCATGGTTTCAGTCCCAACTCAAACCTTCTTGTCTTCCTGGCCTCGGTGTCCACCTGATGTGGGGCAAATCGGGCCAACTCATTGAATTTTGCCGCGTACTCTGCGACAGTCATATTTCCCTGTTTCAGTTCCAGGAACTTCACTTCCATGTCTTGCTGTGTATTCTCCGGAAAGTAATTTTTGAAGAATAGCTCTTTGAATCTTTCCCAAGGGATGACTCCCTCACCTGCTCGTCCCTTATTGGCCTTCCACCAATAGTTAGTCTCGCCCTTCAGCATGAACGTGACAAATCCTGTTTTTTATTCCTCGGCCACCCGTGCGACCTCGAAGACCTTCTCTATCTCTTCGATCCAGGTCTGTGCTTCGATTGGGTTAAGGGATCCCTTGAACTCGGGTGGTCCAACCATTTTGAAATCCTTAAAATTTGCCAAATGATGTGCTGGCCTGGTGGCTGCTTGGGTCCCTACAGGTGGCGGTCTTGATTGCATGGCTTCTGCCAACATTTCTGCGAACACTCTCATTGGATTGGGGTGGTCCCCACCTCGCTTTCTGACTCTTCGACCTGCTGGTTACGCGGTCATCTTCTCGGCGGCATGATCTGATAAAGGGAAACTGCCAACTTTTACCTATAGTTTTACGTTTTACACAATAGGGTATTGAAATCAGCAATCAAGAATAGAAACATCTATCAAACACACTTGATTTAAATAAAACAACTGCATTTATATTTATATACCACTGTTTAAGTACAACTGAACTCAACCTGTGGCATATTTCTATAAATACGCCCTGACATGTCCTATTAAACATTGAACATCCCCTAAGACAAAAGTGGGGAAATGATAACCTTCTACCCCTCTATCAACCAAAAGTTGGGGTTTAACTACTACCCCAAGCATGCTACAAATACGGGGTTTACAACACACATATGTCCCTACTATAACAAAAGGTGGGACCAACTGTTCCTATAAACATGACAAGACAAGACATCCATCCTAACACGTCACCGTATGTCGTGACGAATCCGCGCCTGCTGACCTGAAGAAAATGCTCCACCCATGACTCGGCGACAAACCGAGCGACTAGACTCTCCCATCTCGGTCCGAGGCCTCCTATAGGCTGTATCCAAAGCAAATCCCAAGGTCTCTATCCTCACAGCTCCTGCCTCTAACCTGTTCTCCAGCTGATCAACTCTCCTTGCTTCTCTAACCCAAGCATCTCTAACCCGAGTCTTCTCAGCAACCTCAAGCCCGAACTCGAACCTCATAGCCTCCTGCTTGGCCTTCAGATGGGCAATCTCCATATCTTTCTGTTCCAGTCTCTCTCTCAGCTCAGCATTCCTGGCCACCATCTGATGTAGTAGTGGTCCAATCTGCTGCGCTGAGGTCTCATAACCCTGCAGCTGTACCTTTACCACTCCCAACTCATGCTCCAGCTGATAAGCTAGCTCCCTATACTGATCCTCCCTGATCTGGTGGGTCTGGTTCTGCTCCTCCAGATGAGCTACCCGGTCCTCCAGCTCCTCGTTCCTACTGGTCAGTCCCTCTATGATATCATCTGCAGTAGAGCCCATGCCATCAACATAAGCAGGTGGCTCATCACCGTCAGTCTCTAGGTCCTCCTCACTATCATCCGGGTCCTGACTGCCGAACCTCATTATCCTACCTATAACAGGCTCTGGTAGATCCCCTCGATAGTCCTCCTCTGGTTCGGGCCCATCCAGTGGTACCTCTGGGGCAACAGGTGCGTAGCCCACTAACTGCTCGGTAACCACAGGTATATCTGTGAATACCTCCTCCTGGACTCCACTGGTCCCTCCAATGTCGGCCATCCTACAGACACAGACAGAGACAACTATATCAGTATCATAATAAAATACATTCATTGATAAAATGAAAGGATATTTTATCATGTACAACTCGGCTTGGCAGATTTCCACGATCCACCCCAGACAAGGCCATTATCTGAATCTCCTTGATTCATATCCTAGCGTACTCAATGCAAGTTTAAATCTAAGGTCATAACCTAGGCTTAGCGATCCTAAAGTTTATAACCTACAGCTCTTATACCAACCTGTGACGCCCCCAAATTCGGGTTTCCAACTACCCGGATTCGGTCATCACGATCCAATGCTACGTTCACCTCCAACAACATACATTGACTAAAATGCGGAATATAACAAACATATGTTGTTCATTAGAAAGGTGTTACTAGTCCCAGAATACAATAACCTTAAGTACTGAATACAAATCCATACCCCAAATAACTATCAGGGTTTAAATTACATTAATAGTAATTAATTACACATAAAATAAAATCAGCTACGTGAAGCCTATCATTTCATCTTTTTGTTGCCTTTGCTCTCTCCTGATGTCTCGGGTTTAGCTGCAATGGAGTCATGACATAGCAAGGGTGAGCAACGAGATTGCTCAACAAGTTTAAAGTACAACAATAAAGATATATCATGATGAAAGGAATATAGAAAGAGATTTCAACAATATAATTATTAGAAGCAAGAACAATTATTGCTTTTAGAACAATTGATAGTCAAGTAGACTCTGAATAATAACTTCCAAATGAGTCAATAGCTAGTTGACCCTATGGTTACTGGCTACAGAATAAGTACTTGAGGGGATCAGCCTCGCGTACGCTATGTGTATGCATAACATTTAACTCTGCTATTTGTACCTTATATACGGTACCTAGGGTATTCCCCTATAATGAAAGGGGTGTTCATTTAGTCTAAGAATCCTTACCATCGATTGGTTCGGATAGCTTTTATAAATTCTCACATAATTGCCTGACCGAACAAGGGTTCAGACTTAATCATGAATAGTTCGTAAATCTCGGAACTTTAATAAATGTACGAATTCAAATGCACGAGTGCGAATGTCAATAAATACATAGATGTGGAATAATTTTAAAAGTAGTTAGACCACTTAAGTATGCTTGAAGATAAAATTCAAGCTTAAAGAATAACTTGCAATACAATAACACCCTGCTCGAAGATAATTTGAGTAGAGTTAAGGAACTTGCTCAACAAAATATGAGTAAGGATAGGAAACTTGCATTCAATATACTGAAAGAATGAAGTTAGGGAACTTGCTCAATGTAAAAGTTGAGTAAGATAGAACTTGCCTGTTTGCTCAGCTACAGATAAATTTTAGCTTTAACTAATTGATCTTGGATAACCTATCAGCTGATAAAGTCGGTTTATCCATTAGCATTGCATAACTGTATATCGATACACTCACTTATGCTATTTATTTAGCAGGTAAACAATTCACCATATACAGTTAACTACTACCTAATCATTAGCTAAACAGAATTTAATTTAATGGCCTCTAGCTATTATTTAAAAATAAATAATAGTTAATCATGGTTACCTATCATCTGAGTACTCAACTATTACCCTTATTTGTCTCTAAATATGGGTTAATAATCCTTATTTATTATTTATGAAAATAAATAATAAATTTATTATGGTTTAATAGCAACTAGATAATAATTGATCACTAATTTAATTTTTATTCATACCTAATTATTATTTATATTAATTAGATAATAATTAGATATTTATTATCTTTATTTATTATTATTAAATAATAAATAATAGATAATTATTTTATAATGCGATTAATACTTAATTATTATTTAATACTAACTAAATAATAATTAAATATTTATTATTTATTGATAAATAACTTCATTCATACTAATTAAATACTTAGTATCTTTATTTATAATAAATAATTACTTTATTAACTTCATTCATACTTAATTATTATTTAATATTAATTAAATAATAATAATTAAATATTTACTATCTTCATTTATTACCTAATGATAATAAATAATTATTTTATTAACTTTATTCATTATGATTAAATATTTATTATCTTTATTTATTATTTATTGATAAATCATAAATAATCACTTTATTAATTTCATTTCCATACTAACCAAAAATTATTACCCAACAATAGACAACATATTCTACACTGATTCTAGCAATACTGATTATCAAACTCAACAGAAAGCCAAGATTTGATTTGATTTTTTTTTTTTTTTTTTAACAAAGCTACTGACAGGAACATTTCACCCAACATGAAACACAGCCTGGTTTAGGCCTTTCATCAAACAATTGGTGAATCCTCCAACGATCGGGATTGGCCAAACCAATTCGCACGGTTATGCTGCCGAACCTTATGGTTCATTAGGTTCTCGACAAGAATTAACATAATACAATATTAGAGTTCCAAACCCAGCAAGTTAATACAACACTCCAATACAGTGTATATCGACCAATAGCAGAAATTATACTACCCAATACCATTACTACCACAATACCAGATTTCTTAATCAAAATAAATCAACACAATACAATACAATCCCAAAACAAATGTATAGTATAAACTAATACCATCAACTGCTAGAACCTTTAAGGTTCATTAACAACAGTTTCCCAACAAAGACTTAACACAGTACAAGTAATGAACACAATTCAAGTACAGAAGAAAAATTTCCAAAAACCAAACCCACAAGAAAATCGGCAGCTCGATATACCTTGGGTTTGACCGCGTTGCAATCCTTCTCCTTCTACCCCAATACGAAACCCAGCCGGACATTCACTGATTAATTTCCCCTGGTTTCCTCTCCTTGCTACGACCTCTAATATATATATATATATATATATATATATATATATTCTCTAATTTGGGACTCACAAGAACAAAGGGAATCGGCAGCTTCGGCTAAGGCTTGGACCTTCAATTTATAGCAAAGCGATTACCCTTCTCGCCGGATAATAACTTACTCTAACAGGGAAATACCCAAGGGTTAGAGGAGTGGGCTGTCGTTGGTCTTCATCACCACCCATCCGAGTCCAGCTAAGCTCGACTGACAGCCCTCGAGCCGTGCGTCTCCACCGGTCGCGTCGCTGAAAACCTGGAACCCTTGGTCCGTTCGCCAATCGCTCGGTCGTTACTTAGTAGCCACTGGTCGGCGCTTATCCTTCAACCCAACCGGTCAATTCCTCACGTCATCGCACCGGCCTCCTTCCCCCGTCCTGTCCGATTGAATCGAGAGCCCTAGCGACCCCTACCTCTGTTGCTCGGTCTTGGCTGATTTGAGGGTCTAGGTCCTTCATAGGCTCGGTTGTCTGATGGAGAGTTTGAGACTTTGCTCAATTTTTGATTTGAGGGTTTTGCTCGGTTTATCCCCAAATCCTCCTACCGGCTTCCCCAGATTTAATTAGATCTGACCCGATTGAAATTGGTACAACCCGGCCGGTAAAGAAATAAGAATGGGCTCAGCCCACTTGTTAATAGTATAGAGTTTGGGTTCAGCCCATTGTAGACACCCAAATTTTGCACTTCGTATACTAACCCTGACAGGAGGGCAAATTCGTCCATTGAGCCGGCCTACGAGAGCGAAGGATGGGCACAAGTACGAACACTCGACGCCACCGCAACGATTTGCAAATCAAAACCGACGTGACAGCAGAGCCGTCCGAAATGAGCATGCCCGAATGCTGTGGCACGTCTCCCAGTGATTCCCGAACTGCAAAATACAAGCCTGTCGGCGAAAACCGACGTCACGACACGAGAATCGAGGTGTAGCACGAAAGTCGAGAAAGTCAAGCCAGCCAGCCGCGAATTGATCTACGGCCAAATGGTGCGCACGGGACTCGAAACCAGGAAACCAGCTAAGTGCGCGGCGGGTGCGGAGAAACCGAGGCCAACCGCAGATCAATCTGCGGCCAGACGCGGATCAATCTGCGGCAAGCCGCGGATCAATCTGCGGCCAGCCGCGGATCAATCTGCGGCTGCCCTAAGGCAGCCTATTTCAGCTCAGTTTCTTCATTTCATCCAGGGAGTTGGAAGCAGCAGATCGGAAGAAAGAAAAACAGCAGCAGCTGCTCGGAAAAGAGGAAGAAGTAGCATAAATTTGCAAGGAAAATAGAGAGAAAAGAAGTGAGGAATTATATCTTTTGTGTAAGATTATATATCATAGATCTTCTATTCTACTCAATACATAAATTCATACCTATTGTGAGGATTATTTGCAAGGTGAAAAGACTATTTCCATAGCAATTTTTGTATATCATTTTGTTAATCTTCTTGTCAATTGGGTTGTGTGAAATGTAGTTTTCTTGTATATTGTTGTGGATCCATGGATTGAGGACTATTAGTGAGGGTTCCAAACGGAACGAAATTCTTCCTAATGGCCCGATGATATCCATTTGGCGGTTTTAGCTTGTTTAATTTTTGTAGTATCCATTGCGTGGGTGTGTATAATTGTGGATGTGAGCCTAGGAACGCGACCCCGTGGTCCAAATCCGATGATGGACAATGTTGATGTATGTAATCCTTTATTGTAAATTGTAATCGTCGGGCCTTAAAACGATACCAAGTTGAAGATTCGGGTTTAAGGCCCCCGTAATAGTGAAGTATGCAATTGTGGGCATTGGGGTTATTTGGATGGCTTACATGCCCATGAATAGCCCCAATGCATTTTAATGCTTGATTTGATTTACGACCTAATATTGATTTCAAAGCTAAAAGATTAAGATTTTCGTAAAATCAATCAAATTAGGTTATTAGCATCACGAGGATAAGAAATTGGGAGTGCTAATGAATGTCGATTTCTACTTAACGAGAAGGCAAAGAAAAAATCGTTTTCCAAAACATCACACAAAATGATTTTATAAATAAATGGCGTTTTATTAAACCGTTGTGCATAGGGTTAAAGAGATTCTAGAAGTTGCCCATCATTTGAGTTACGAAAGCAACGTATAGATCTCGATTCCTATTTTGACGAAGGTTTAAGAAACTCTTGTTTGCCAAAATGACACCTAATGAAGATCTTGCAGTTTGACAATTAAAATCATACCTTTCTCATAAAGCTTTCTCGTGTATGCCGAAAAGACATTCTGAAGCGTCCTCAAATTAAAGCACGACTTTCCCTAAAAATCCAAATGATGCTTTGATACAAACTCACCACAACATTCACATAGGCACACACACACACACGCGCGCATACACACACATTCATGAATTAAAGGATAGAAAAGTATCAAGATTGCGGTAACCGTGTTTCACGGAAGTCGGGGGGTGCCTAACACCTTCCCCTCGCTTAAGCAAGCCCCCGAACTCTATGAATCTCGATTCGCAGACCAATTAATTCGGAGTCACACATGAGCCAGCGATTTAAAAAATATAACTCGGATGAGTTGGTACATCCATTTCAAATATACCAACTGGCGACTCTAGTTAATTGGCTTATCATAAAAAACGATCTTTCAAAACCCCGTCGACATCAATGCCGACCTTTTCCGAAAAATCATTCAATCAAGAGGCAAATATCGGAAAGGATAAGAAACCGGCGTCGACAACTGGCGACTCTGCTGGGGAAATTAGAGGGCTTAAGCCGCGTTCAAATCTTGATGCCATCCTACCCTTTAAAAATTCATAAATGTATATGTATGTGCGACATTTTGACCTGTTTTACTTGTTGTTGTGTGAATGTGTGTTTTTATCTAATGAATGATTGATTGAATGGAATGACTTTACTTTAAAGAAATCATTTGCATGCGGTGAGGACGATGAATGTGAATGAATGTTGAGAGAGTACCTCCTCCTGAGGCGAACCTGTCGGTTGCTTATTACTGGACTCGAAGGGACTGCTCCCCGGAGATGGCTCAGGAAACGCACCACCCAAATCCGCTCCAATCGAAAGGATTCAGACGAGTAGATTGCGAAGATTTGGGGACCTTCATGCCGAAAAGCCCGCGAGAGTAACCCTAGGGTAGGTCAGCCTCTGATAAACCTAACGGAAGGGAAGCTTCTTCATGCCCTTTTATCGTTCAGTCAAATAAATAAATGTCATGTAAATGGCATACAACTGTCATACCATCATCATCGTAATAAATATGTCCTGTATCATGTGATTACATCACCTGCACATATAAAGAGAATACTGACATGGTTTTGCAGGAGGGCAATTCATACCACGTACCAAGGTTTTCTAAAACTTCTAAATACTATCCTGTCATCAAACACTGACTTTGTTTTACAGGATAAGATTAGAGAACCGAAAAAAAAATAGAATAATAATCAGGCATCAGTGTTGACATGCATCTGCCAACTTGTAGCTGGCACAGTACTAAACTACGGCCCTTGTTTATTTTGTGAGATTGCCCCTAGGACCCAACTGAGAGGCCGTAAAGTCCATACTCCATCCATCCAAATGGCAGAAGCCGGTAGCCATGAAATTACAGTTCTGCCACTCCAACAATACGGCCGAATGCGAGGGATGCATCCTAGGACTGAGATTAGCCCTGGGAATTGCGGTACAGACTTGTCCGGCCTATGAGGATCAGATCGGAGAGATCTCCATAGTGACGCCCCTCCTAAATGGGCTTGGTATCAAAACATTAAAGAGTTCCTCCAAGACAGCTCCTCTCCCGAAAATGCAGATCTGACCGAGGAAAGAGAATCCGAAGATGGGCAGTGAAATTCTTCCTAAGTGGAGACGATTTGCATAAATGGGACCTAGCTACGGGACTGCTGAGGTATCTGGAAGCCGAAGTAGCCCACTGATTTATGAACGAAGTACATGGCGATGTGTGCGGAGCCCATATGAGCGGAACATTTTTGGCAAAGAAAATCATGTGAACAGGTCACTACTGGCTAACCATGAAAACTGACTGCGATACTCATGTCAAGAAATGCCATCAATGCCAGATCCATGCCAATACGATCCATGCACCTCCTAATGAGCTCCATTGCTTGACCTCACCGTGGCCAGTTGGACCGTGCAACAGGTGATATCCAGGAAGGGGTAAATCCAGGAGTATGGCAGTGAATCCCGGCCAGTAGAAGATCAATGGGTTTTAAAATTCTGAGTTTTATTTTAAATCCCTGCAGGCTCATGTCACTTTGTCATGTTATCCAAAAAAGAAGATCATATGCTGAAATGTTTTATATCTATGACAAGCATTTCTGTTTTATTTCAGGTACCCCGATTTGAGGCATTCTAGCCTGACAAGCAATAGGCCAAATTTGAAGGAGGATCATGATTTTGGTATAGAGCTAGATTTCGATCTGATGGGGATTGAGCATGACGAGACAGATATCAACAATACGCCTGACGAGATCAAAGGATGGGTCGAAGATAAACCCAAACCCGACTTAGACCAAACCATCGCCATCAAACATCAGAACCCCTAACGATCACAAAGAACCCGGAGTAGGGGCAAATTCATCCAAAAAAAAAAATCTCAAATCCCCCAAACCTTTCAACAAGTCAAAGGACCGGATCTTCTGTTATCCCAGCGAGATACCGATGCAACCAGTACGAGGGAGATCACAAGAAAAGCAACTTAACACTGGGGCATTTGTCAACTACCCAGGAAATGATGACGTGTAAATTGGCACCCATGCAACAATCCCATCAACATGCACCATCATCATCAAATGCTACCTCATGTCAATTCAATCTTCAACGGTACGATCATCTGGCATTTGTCAAACATAGTTTTCCCGGGATACGATGATCCGCGTGAAGGGGGGTTTTATTTGGCTTGATAGGAATCGGATTAATTCTGACAAGCAACCGTGGAGCACGATCGTGAGTATGATTAGACAAAGAAGGCTATTCAACCTTTTGATCGGGTACAAAGCCTTAATTCAAAGCAACGTTTGTGACAGAATCGACCTCATGTGACAGCCTTCATTTTGCATTTGCACAAACTTTCAGTTGTGGGATATAAAACTATGACGATGTTGATGGCAATTAACACGTAGTCAGACAGTCAATAATTATCAAGCTAATATCAAGAAGTCAGACGATAAATGATTATCAAGATAATGTCTCGAATCGTGGCCTGGGTTAGTTGAGTAATTAGGCCCGAGGGGTGTCTCTACACCTGGTGCCCTAAAGCCATCTGGTTTGGGAGTCGCTGGCCCAACACTCGCTACATGGGTAACTCAGAGCCTAAGAAAACTAGCATTACAGTAGAGGAGGCCTGAGCAGATTCGAATCGTGGCGTGGGCTACTTGAGTAATTAAGCCTAAAGGGTGTCTCTGCATCTGGTGCCCTAAAGCCGTCTGGTTTGGGAGTCACCGGCCTAACACTCGCTACATGGGTAACTCAAGCCTAAGAAAACGAATCTTGCACAAGGTCAAGCAAAGAATGAATGGGGCAGACCACCAGCTTGTCTCGAACCGTGACCTTTGTTACTCGAGTAAATAAACCCGAAGGGGTGTCTGTACACCTAATGCCCCAAAACCGTCTGGTTCGGGAGTCATTGGTCCAAAACTCGTTAAATGGGTAACTTTGAATAGCCTAAGAAAACAAGACAAGTGAAGTGGGCTAATAAAGAGAAAAGATTAAAAAAAAAAAAAAAAAACTCGGCTTTAAACAAGAAGTCATAGAAGAGAAACCCCTACTGAGTGCTGCATCACACAGTGCATTTGTCATATGACGTCAATCCTGCTAAGAACGTTGTCGAGAATGAAGACAGGATACCTTTGACGAGGGAAGGTAGTTCTTTTGAATTCGACCTTACTCACGTAAAATGACCATGAATGCTTGAAGGTTTTCTTACGATTTCATAACTCGTCAAATAGAAAATCATCAACTCACGAGGGATTGAAAATAACTTCCAATCTAGTACATTCATGGTTCACAAGTTGCTAGATTGTGCGATCAACAGATATTCAATTTCATGTGCTTTAACTACATTTTTGTCGAGATTATAATATCTTTGTGTTGAACTAACACTAACGACCCGAGCCTTCAAGTTTTGGCCTTTGTTAGTCATCTGATATGCAGGATCTAGCAGAGCTGTGGATAACTCAGCACGGTCAGCCTCGCGAGTTTTCAATAGAAATTCTTGATAACAACACGCGCCAAGGCTGGGGCAGTTAAGAATCGTGAAATGGAAGGAAGCTGAGGCTGCGCAGAACTTCTCATTGGGCCTCTCCCCAATCCTGACTATCACTGCCTCGACATCCAAATGATCCACGTGCATGAGTATATACAAGGATGATATAATGCGGGACAACAGCGTATCGGCCATCAGAAATGACCAAAAGGCCAAGAAGCCAACATAGCCGTCGATCATCACAGAGAGCAAAACAGACTGCCTCAACTCGATGAAATGAAGACGACCAAGAACAGACAGAGTACCAGACCAGGGTTGAAGTCTAGAAACTACACTTCACAACGAGGCGTGATCCAATCAGATGTTGGCAAGCAACGACGACTGTCGAATCATATCATATGACTGAACAGGGGTCATTTCTATCTAAACATATGTGGTGCACATGCATCTGTCCATAACATATCTGCCAGATCATGCATAACATCTTTTTCATGCATGCAGGTACGATCAAAATGAAAATCTTCAGGAAAGTACAAGCACGTCGCTTTCAACCTCACAAATGATCAGAGTGATGGCTTTTGCGGCATGGTATGTGGACGATGTTGGTGGGTGATCCAGGACATGAAGCCGATCACACATCCCATTTCAAAAAAAAAAAAAAAATCAAATCAAAAATCACTCAAATCCAATCAATGACCCCTGGGAAGGGCTGGTATCCAACCAATAGACGACTCCTGGGAAGGGCTGGTATCCAACCAATCAATGACCCCTAGGAAGGGCTGGTATCCAACCAACAGACGACCCCTGGGAAGGGCTGGTATCCAACCAATCAATGACCCCTGGGAAGGGCTGGTATCCAACCAATCAATGACCCCTGGGAAGGGCTGGTATCCAACCAATCAATGACCCATGGGAAGGACTGGTATCCAACCAACAGATGACCCCTAGGAAGGGCTGGTATCCAAAACAATCAATGATCCCTGGGAAGGGCTGGTATCCAAAACAATCAATGATCCCTGGAAAGGGCTGGTATCCAAGCAATCAACGATCCCTGGGAAGGGCTGGTATCCAAACAAGGAGTGAACCTGGGAAGGCATCCAAGCAAACCACAACAAGGTGGTGAGTAAACCTGGGAAGACATCCAAGAAAACCACAACAAAGTGGTGAGCAAACCTGGGAAGGCATCCAAGCAAACCACAACAAGGTGGTGAGCAAACCTGGGAAGGCATCCAAGCAAACCACAACAAGGTGGTGAGCAAACCTGGGAAGGCATCCAAGCAAACCACAACAAAGTGGTGAGTGAACCTGGGAAGGCATCCAAGCAAACCACAACAAGATGGTGAGTACCCTAGGAAGGGCTGAGATCCAAACAACTAACACCCTGGGAAGGGCTGAGATCTAAACCACTAACACCCTGGGAAGGGTTGAGATCCAAACCACTAACACCCTGGGAAGGGCTGAGATCCAAACCACTAACCCCTGGGAAGGGTTGGTATCCAAACAATCAATGACCCTAGGAAGGGCCGGTATCCAAGCAAGAAGTGACCCTGGGAAGGCATCCAAGCGAACCACAACAAGGTGGTGAACAACCCTTAGGAGGGGCCGATATCCAAAAAGTGAGCGATCCCTAGGAAGGGCTGAGATCCAAGCAAACCCCGACAAAGTGATGACATCTGTAGAACAGTATCAAAAGACTGTATAGGGGTCATTTTTTCATCCAATTTACATGTTGTGTCACATGCATTGAATAGATGATAACTCTGTACGTGATCCATGCAGGTTAGGTGACAAGGTCCTACCCTATCAGAGTCAAAAGCGATGGCTACCCAAGAACGATGTACGAGGACGAACTCCAACGATGCCTTTCAAGCTAGTCAGGAGAATAACTTCCTTTGATGACAATGCGATGAAATAAGGTGATTACGAGATGGGTGACCGACGACGAAACCCGGCCCCGACAAGACGATCGACCGGCGACGATAACCGGCGATTACGAGATGGGTGACCGGCGACGAAACCCGGCCTCGACAAGACGATCGACCGGCGACGATAACCGGCGATTACGAGATGGGTGACCGGCGATGAAACCCGGCCCCGACAAGACGATCGACCGGCGACGATAACCGGCGATTACGAGATGGGTGACCGGCGACGAAACCCGGCCCCGACAAGACGATCGACCGGCGACGATACCCGGGGGTTACGAGATGGGTGACCGGCGACGAAAATCGGCCCCGACCAGACGATCGACCGGCAACGATAACCGGCGATTACGAGATGGGTGACCGGCGACGAAACCCGGCCCCGACAAGACGATCGACCGGCGACGATAACCGGCGATTACGAGATGGGTGACCGGCGACGAAACCCGGCCCCGACGAGACGATCGACCGGCGACGATAATCGGCGATTACGAGATGGGTGACCGGCGACGAATCCCGGCCCCGACGAGACGATCGACCAGCAACGATAACCGGCGATTACGAGATGGGTGACCGGCGACGAATCCCGGCCCCGACGAGACGATCGACCGACGACGATAACCGGCGATTACGAGATGGGTGACCGGCGACGAAACCTTACCCCCACGAGACGATCGACCAGCAACGATAACCGGCAATTACGAGATGGGTGACCGGCGACGAGACCCGGCCCCGACGAGACGATCGCCCGACGACGATAACCGGCAATTACGAGATGGGTGACCGGCGACGAGACCCGGCCCCGACGAGACGATCGACCGGCGACGATAACCGGCGATTACAAGATGGGTGACCGGCGACGATAACGGGCCCCGACAAGACGATCGACCGGCGACGATAACCTGCGATTACGAGATGGGTGACCGGCGACGAAACCCGGCCCCGACGAGACGACTAGCGACCAGAGACGAGACCCGGCACTCACAGGACAATCGACCGGAGACGAGACCTGGCGATTACGAGACGAGCGACAGGTCAGGGATTGATGCATTGACACCTTTGCGAATGTTTTGCATGCTTTACATCTTGCGTTGCATCATAAGTTGTATGTGTCGCATCATGTATGTATTGTCATTCTCGTGCACTGTCATTCATGCATCGGGTGTCTATTTCTTTATCCTGTTCATTTCATTTAACATTTCATAAGCATGATAAAGAGGGGCAGTTGTAGACACCCAAATTTTGCACTTCATATACTAACCCTGACAGGAGGGCAAATTCGTCCATTGAGCCGGCTTACGAGAGCGAAGGATGGGCGCAAGTACGAACACTCGACGCCACCGCAACAATTTACAAATCAAAACCGACGTGACAGCAGAGCCGTCCGAAATGAGCATGCCCGAATGCTGTGGCACGTCTCCCAGTGATTCCTGGACTGCAAAATACAAGCCTGTCGGCGAAAACCGACGTCACGACACGAGAATCGAGGTGTAGCACGAAAGTCGAGAAAGTCAAGCCAGCCAGCCGCGAATTGATCTGTGGCCAAATGGTGCGCACGGGACTCGAAACCAGGAAACCAGCTAAGTGCGCGGCGGGCGCGGAGAAACCGAGGCCAGCCGCAGATCAATCTGCGGCTGCCCTAAGGCAGCCTATTTCAGCTCAGTTTCTTCATTTCATCCAAGGAGTTGGAAGCAGCAGATCGGAAGAAAGAAAAACAGCAGCAGCTGCTCGGAAAAGAGGAAGAAGTAGCATAAATTTGCAAGGAAAATAGAGAGAAAAGAGAGAAAAGAAGTGAGGAATTATATCTTTTGTGTAAGATTATATATCATAGATCTTCTATTCTACTTAATACATAAATTCATACCTATTGTGAGGATTATTTGCAAGGTGAAAAGACTATTTCCATAGCAATTTTTGTATATCATTTTGTTAATCTTCTTGTCAATTGGGTTATGTGAAATGTAGTTTTCTTGTATATTGTTGTGGATCCATGGATTGAGGACTATTAGTGAGGGTTCCAAACGGAACGAAATTCTTCCTAATGGCCCGATGATATTCAT
Organism: Aralia elata; assembly: GCA_034770075.1. Classification (NCBI taxonomy): domain Eukaryota; kingdom Viridiplantae; phylum Streptophyta; class Magnoliopsida; order Apiales; family Araliaceae; genus Aralia; species Aralia elata. Next base: position 63,443,263 of record CM068385.1, read on the forward strand.
TTGGCAGTTTTAGCTTGTTTAATTTTTGTAGTATCCATTGCGTGGGTGTGTATAATTGTGGATGTGAGCCTAGGAACGCGACCCCGTGGTCCAAATCCGATGATGGACAATGTTGATGTATGTAATCCTTTATTGTAAATTGTAATCGTCGGGCCTTAAAACGATACCAACTTGAAGATTCGGGTTTAAGGCCCCCGTAATAGTGAAGTATGCAATTATGGGCGTTGGGGTTATTTGGATGGCTTACATGCCCATGAATAGCCCCAATGCATTTTAATGCTTGATTTGATTTACGACCTAAAATTGATTTCAAAGCTAAAAGATTAAGATTTTCGTAAAATCAATCAAATTAGGTTATTAGCATCACGAGGATAAGAAATTGGGAGTGCTAATGAATGTCGATTTCTACTTAACGAGAAGGCAAAGAAAAAATCGTTTTCCAAAACATCACACAAAATGATTTTATAAATAAATGGCGTTTTATTAAACCGTTGTGCATAGGGTTAAAGAGATTCTAGAAGTTGCCCATCATTTGAGTTACGAAAGCAACGTATAGATCTCGATTCCTATTTTGACGAAGGTTTAAGAAACTCTTGTTTGCCAAAATGACACCTAATGAAGATCTTGCAGTTTGACAATTAAAATCATACCTTTCTTATAAAGCTTTCTCGTGTATGCCGAAAAGACATTCCGAAGCGTCCTCAAATTAAAGCACGACTTTCCCTAAAAATCCAAATGATGCTTTCATACAAACTCACCACAACATTCACATAGGCACACACACACACACACACGCGCGCATACACACACATTCATGAATTAAAGGATAGAAAAGTATCAAGATTGCGGTAACCGTGTTTCACGGAAGTCGGGGGGTGCCTAACACCTTCCCCTCGCTTAAGCAAGCCCCCGAACTCTATGAATCTCGATTCGCAGACCAATTAATTCGGAGTCACACATGAGCCAGCGATTTAAAAAATGAAACTCGGATGAGTTGGTACATCCATTTCAAATATACCAACTGGCGACTCTGGTTAATTGGCTCATCATAAAAAACGATCTTTCAAAACCCCGTCGACATCAATGCCGACCTTTTCCGAAAAATCATTCAATCAAGAGGCAAAGATCGGAAAGGACAAGAAACCGGCGTCGACACCCATCTAATTTTTGGGTTAGTTGAAATAAAAGAAAAGTGACCCAAAAGGAATTAGAAGGGAAATTAATCCTACACAATAATGTTGGGCCATTTAAATTAATGAGGAAGATGGCCCAATACACTAACTAAGATTAATAATTATATTTTTAACATCTAATTTGAATAACCAACTTGATTAATTATTTAAAATATTTATTTTAACCATAATTCTTTATTCGAATTATTTAATCCGATAACAATAAAATTATTTATTTAGATTTTTTCCCATTTTCTTGCCAACAAACTTCTAGGGTTAAATCACTAATTTGTTCAAACTATTAGTGAATCCCTTTATTGCAATAAAATTATTAGATCATATAATTATAATTAAATAACAATACTTACATGGATCCAATTAAGTCCGTAAAATTTAAATAAAATAATTCCATATGTCAAAATAAATTGATAACAAGGTTCAAATTTCCTGGACATTACATTAGTTGTGACGCCCCCAAATCTCTACACTCTCCTATAGCAGATCTGGTGCTCACGTGAAACTATACATCTATAAATATTCAATAAAATATGACTTCTATCTATCCAAGATTCACAGTATCCCATAACAGGTACTAGTTCCGGCCATAACGTTGTCTGTGTTTGGATACCCTCACTTAGATATATAGATTCATATCTTATGAATATCTCTTTCATATCAATATTCCCTATCTATCTGACATTCACAGTATTAATGATAAGATTATCCACAGAACTGAGGGGCGCATTCCGGTAAAGATGGCACCTTACCGGCGCTCATTAAGTGTAACTCCAGAGCTTATAGGACTCTCAACATCATTTAGATACCCTCATTCAGATGTATAGTTCATATAGACACTGTATTTAACTTAGTACAACTATTCTAAAGAATTTAAAGATCAGAGTATAACGCATTCTATGACATAAAGGATCATAATATATTACATAACATTTTGTTCGGTTACATCATTCGTTATACTAAGTTATTACAACAACAAGTCTTTAAAAGACTTAAAGTATTTAACAACAAACATTAAAGCTAATAAGCATGACTTTTCCCCTTATCAATCCCAGACGTGCTAGGGATATCATTTACAGCTGCAAAAGAAGATATGCGCAAGAATGAGCTACAAATGCTCAGCAAGTTCATTTGAATATATAAACACCATGTGTTTGATTTGAAAGATGTCAATGATGTATACTGATGGTTCTGTACATGAACCATATATTTCATTTAGTTCTATCAGTCTTTAATGACTTAGAACCATTTGAGTTTTGGATATCTGGTAAGTGATTAGCCTCACCAATATCCTAGGAGTATGCATATCATCCTACCATTTGTGGTCAATATATTATCGACATTTATTGGCCTTCCTATGAAGGCATTTCCATTTACTCAATATAGATGTCTTACCAAACAATTTGGTTTGACACAACAATTTACGCTCGAATAAACAATATATGAATAATGATTCATTTCTTAAGTTATGCTGAACAAGAAGCAATAACTTCACAATAATTGATAGCAAGATGTATAATACTTGCTTAAATATAACAAAGTTGGGAGACTTGCCTTAGCGTAGCTCACTATAATTTAGTACAATCGGTCAACGCACATAGTCTACGTATACCAATAATAAGCGTTAGCACGTATATAAACATGTATCACGCTAATCTAAACAAGTTTCATTAAGGTTTGACGTTGATTCGGTATCTCGGTCGCATCCTTAATGGCTAAACACATAGATTGTTTGATAAAACTTCATTTGGAAGTCTAATTATTAGTCTAAATAATTTAATTATTATTTATAATATTTTTAGAAGCTTGGTATTATTTTTAAATAATTTTTACAAGCTTAGAAATATTTTTAAATGATTTAATTATTATTTAGAATATTTTTAAAAACATTTAATATGTTATTTAAATGATTTATTTATCATTTAGAATATTTTTTAGATATTTAAAAAATATTATTTAAATGATTTATTTATTATTTATAATATTTTTAGAAAGATAGAATATTATTTAAATGATTTATTTTATCATTAATAATATTTTTAGACTTTTAAAATAATTTATTTATTACTTAAAATAATTTTCAAAACTTAATTTGATATTTAAATGATTTAATTATCATTTAAAGTAATATTTAAATACTTAATATATTATTTAAATAATTTATTTATCATTAATAATATTTAAATATTTAATATTTTATTTAATTATTATATATAATAATTTTATTTACCTTAATATCATTTTTAAATAATTAATATAATTATTTAATAATTTAGTATCATTTTTAAATAATTAAAACAATTATTAAATGATTTATCATAATTATTATTTATTATTTAATTAAATTAAATAATATTTCAGAATATATAAAAATATTAAAAATGAATTTTTATAATTTAAAAATGAATTTTCGGATTTATTTATTAATTTATTAATAATTATTTAATATTTATTTTATATTTTATAATTTATTTAATTAATTTTGTTATTTTATTTTTATTAAAAATCCGTCGCTAAAGGGCTTTAGCCGACGGTCTGCATAGAATAATAGGTTTCTGGGTTTGGGGATGAATTTCGTCGCTAAAGGTGTTCTTCATGAAGAACACTTGGTCAATGTCCAACCAGTGACTTTTGACCTCAAATTAATCTCAGCTCGTTTGATGTTTGTGTTTGATTTCTGTTTGTTGTTATAGCCAACATGGTAGGGTACAACGACATGTTGAATTTTATCCCAAACTATATCATATCATGCCCTAAATTTTGATGGTCAAACTAGCCATTCAAACTGTTCTTGAGTTTTCTGGGTAACCTAGAAAACTCATGCAGTCATAATGGTCAACGCTATTTGACTATTAATTCCGTTCAACTGATGGTTTGTTTAGGTGTTTTTATGGTTCAAGATTACAGTTTACATAGCATACAACAATTCTAAACCAATAAGTTACACAAAACATGTCATCTAGATCAATTCTGAGCAGCATGAACTTCTAACAAACCTTGTCAGAGTTCTTCATAAGTTTCTGGGTTACCCAGAAACGTGCAAAATCAGAACGGTCAAAGGACTTTGACCACTTATATCTTCTTACTGTGAAATAATTTTGGAGTTCTATCAATTGGATATTAAAGCTAACATGGCATACTACTGATTCATGCTTTAAAACATATCAAACAAACATTTTAAGCCGATCAAAAGCTCTGACAAAAAGGCCTGTCAGACTGTTCTTGACTGCCAAGAACAGTTTGAGTTTTTGGCTTGATTTTCATATCTAGATGTTATGTAAACATGTTTTAACCGCCCAGATCACTAAATAACATATTAATAAGGATTCCTAAATATCTAAAACACAAAAATTTTGCAGGCTTGAAGATCAAACATAAATTAGGGTTTTGTGCACCTTTTTCTTTAAAATTTGATTTCTGGCTTCTGATTCTGAGCTTGTGGTTGCTAGGGCTTGTTTAGGTTGGTACTATAAGTGTATAGGTTCACAATTTCGTAGGTTTAAAGCTCAGCATCTCATTCTTCTTATAGCAATTCCAAATTAGGGTTTCCTAGCTAATTTCCAAACTTTTGCCTCCTAAAATATCTAGCCAATTAACTTGTGCTGCTTATGATCTGGCCTAATTCACCTAATTGTGCTGGAGTGTGTCAAGCACAAGCTTGCACACTCCTAGCTTCATTTTCATTGGCTAGGATTTTATTTTTGCTTTATTTACTTACTAATTAAATCTAGATTTTTGTTAATCATGATTAGGATGTTAATTTAGGTTTAGTAATACCCTAATTATGATATTATATCACAATTAAGATTTATAACTCCATAATTTAGTGTTCTTGAATCAAATTAGGGTCTTAGGGTTTCTAATTAGGGTTTAGGGTTTTCAATCCTACAATTAGGGTTTTAATCTTTCATTTAGGGTTTAGTTTAATCTTAATGATTCATAATTAACATTATGATTCATTATTTAAATCTTAATTATATTAATTAAGATTATTGTACAATAATTAGGGTTTTAATTAATCAATTCGGACAATTATTATCAATTAGGGTTTTCAACTTAGGGTTTCTATTTCCGTGTAACATTTTAAACCCTATTTAACTTATTTTAAAATTTTATCAGTTAATATAATATTATATTAATGTCGAAGCACGACAAATCACTTCGTCATTTCCAAGCACGACACAGCAGCTTACAAAAATAATTTGCCGAGACGCTTCTCGGTGAATTCGCCAGAAGCACGACAAATCATTTTGTCCGATTAAGCACGACACTGCTGCTTGGCGAAATTTTTTTTTATTTGACCTAATTGTTTAATAAAATACACAATCACATAATACAAAGTCAGATCATGAAATTTCATTTATTAAACACATAATTTACATATACAGATCTTATTAGGGTTTGGAATATTACATTAGTGACTAAGGATGTGAGGATCGATACGTTGGGGCGAGCCTTAGACACTTCCTACATTAGCCAGAGAGCTGGAGTGGCGAGGCTGCACGTTGAGATTAGCGAGTCTAGTCGATCTGTTCGACGTCGAGTTGATGAGGGTGCATGCCAGGCTCAGGATCATGGGCATGTTGATGGGACTTCTTAGGGCGAGTAGTGATGTTTGGTGGTTAGGTTATGTAGATAGATTCATTAGTACCCTTTTTGTATATTAGGGTTATATGTTTGTTAATATAAACCTCAGATGGTGTGAGGTAGTATGTAAATATGGTGTATCCCCATCTTATATGTATAGGGGAGTATATCTTTTGGTTGATCCCATTTCTTGATGTTTAAAATGGGATAATAACATTTATAGAAATATGCCAGGCATGTAAGTGTGTAACACTAAGATTTGGTATATGAATATAAATGCAGTATTATGATTACATGTTTGATTAAGTAAATAAGATTTGAGAATCAAGTTAATATGCTGTCTATCTGAAAAAGAAAAAAAAAACTGAATTCAGTAAACTGAATTTCAAAATCCAACATTATGATTATATAAGTTTAAAGTACGTATTACATTTTAAAAGCTAACACTAATAAGCCATGTCATAACATAAAACTCAAAGAGTAACTTAAGGTTTTGTTTATTAAGACGATGCCTCCAAGAAGAGAACAACGACGCCGAAAGATAGATGAATTCAATAATGACGAAGGATGTCAGGCAAACCTAATGCAAGACTTTGTTAACATACTAACAGAGGCTATGTAGAATCGAGCACCAGCCGCAGGAAATTTGCCAGGGAATCAATTAGCGAATTTTAAAGACTTGAAGGCAGTAGGTCCACCAGAGTTTAAGGGGACAACTGACCCCATTGAAGCATAAACATGGATAAAAGAGATAGAGAAAGCCTTGGTCATTGCGAGAGTTATCGAAGAATAGAAGACAACATTTGCGACTTATCTAATAAAGGGAGAAGCAAACTTTTGGTGGGAATCCAACCAAGCTAGAGCCGGTGCAGGAGTGGTAGCATGGGAAAGGTTTAAAACTTTATTTTTTGAAAACTATTTTTTGGAAAGTACGTAAGCAATAATGGAGGTGAAGTTTCTAGAACTGAAGCAGGAAAATATGTCAGTGTCAGAATACGCCGCCAATGAGTTAGCCAGATTCGCTCCACATCAGGTGGACACAAAGGCAAGAAAGGCGCGTAGATTTGAGAATAGCTTAAAACCATGGATTTATAGCAAAGTGACAGTGTTGCAGATTATTACCTTTTCGACTCTGTTGGAGAAAGCTCTCATTGCAGAAGGGAGGAGTGAAGCAGTATCAAAGTAAAATCGAGAGAAGAATAAGAAAAAGGTTGAAGGAGGAAATTCGAATGCTAGTAGCGACAGAAGCAATAGTAAGAAGCGTAAGTGGGACAGTGGGGGTAATAATTCAGAGCGTCAGCAAGGAAGTGTACAACAGAAGAAGCCAGAATGTAGGAAATGTGGAAAGAATCACTCGGGAGAGTGTGTGAGGGGTAAGAATATATTGAAAGTAGTATGCACACAAGCCAATCATATTTGATATGATGTAGCGTATACTTTGTAATCTTATTCATTTATTAATAAAGGAATTGATTTTCTTAAAAAGGCATTTTATATTATCTACATAGTGCTGTTATATTAAATGTGATAAACCCATAGTTTTGAGCAATGCTTTTAGAATCATGATGGTGATCATGCTAATGAGATCTAAATTCAAGATAGCTCACAAACTAAAATTGTTCCTAATCGTTGGATTACTAAATTGGGGATTAGTGAATCCGGATAGATTAGTACATACGTTGCTTGCTCTTAGGAAGAGGATGATTGATCTCATAATCATTTGTGTGGAGACACTAAAGCAAGTATGTAGGTGCTTATTAGAGAATAAGTTCACTGAACGTGACTCGCTAAGGAATACCTAATGGAGTTTTACTCGCCTGTCAATAGGAATTCCTCTAGTGATAGTAGTACAAGTGATCCTTGGACTTGAGATCATCATAGTATCTTGTGTATGATGAGTTATACTTTGACATGTCCCTTAAGACCTTGTGGGTATATCAAAGGGTATGATTGGGTATAATTAGTTGTACATGGAGATAGGTGAATGATCAACAAAGAATCTACCTCGTCTAGTAAAAGATGTGAATGTCCTATGTGATTCGATAAAATGATAACTCAGTAGTCCTTGGCCAAGGCAGAATGAGATTAGAAAGGAGTTTCTAATTTGCATTATTTAGAGTTATACATTTGGGAATCGAAATACATATAATTAAATAAAATAAGACTTGACAGTAAATCCATGTCTTATATTTAATTGGGACATAATATGGTAGAAGGATTGAATTGTACGGTAACTATCTACTCAAAGGTTCTTTTGTGATTAATGTTGAAATCTATATTATCTGGAAAGTCGTTGATCGCTAAGGGGGCTTACCCTTATTGTAAAATAAATGTTATTTATTTAAATGAATTAAATAGTTTAATTTATTTATTTAAATAAGATTAGAATTGTTCTAATTGATTTATTCACAACCGGTTTAATATGGAGAACCTAAAGGGTCACACCGCAAAAGGAAAATATTTATTTAAGAAGTAAATGGCATAATGGTAATAATAAGTTAGTGTATTTAATTTAATCTATGGAGATAGAATAAATTAAATAGCTTAATATTTATTATTTAATATTTTGGAAATATTAAATATAAATTAATAAGAGGAGTCTTATTATTATTATTACTATTACTATTATTTAATTCCTAATAGGGATTGAGAATTAATTAATAGAAGTACTCTCCCATTAATTCCTAATTAGATTAGGAGCATTATTAATTAAAGGAGTTTAATTATAATACAAACCCTAATCCTAAATTGTTTAGGGAAGGGTTATTCCTACATCTATAAATAAGAGGGGTCTTATCATAGATTAGGGTTACACACTCTTGCATTAGATTGTGGAGAGCAATTTCTATAGAGATAGAAACTAGGGTTTTGCCAAATACCCAACTTCTTGAATACTTGTTCTTCCTTGGTGGATCACCTCTAGAGGCCAAACACTTGGGTGGCTAACGTTGATCAAAGAAAGGAATCACACCGTAGCATTCGAGGAGAACACGAAGGACTAGGAGTTGAACTTGTACCCGAGGAAGCTTTGTTCTACGAGGGTATAATTCTTATTCTCTTTCTCTTTCGTTTATATCATTAATTGAGCACATAGATTGATCTTGGTGATGGTTTGTATAAAATTTTTAAAATCTGATTTTTATCGCGCTTCCGCACTATTTATGTAATTTGATTACATGATCGCGCTATATACAAACCTAACAGTGGTATCAGAGCCTAATCTTGTGCTAATTATCGATTTTGATGATTCCATGTATGCTTGATATGTGATTGGATCGAAATTTTTGGGCAGAATAAAATTTTTTCTGAATCAGCGACACGGCGCAGCTGCGCCGCCTCCAGTTCATTCTGGAGCGCAGCTGCGCCGAAACCCAGAATCGTTTTTTTTCTGGGGAGCAGCGCAGCTGCGCCGTTGCCCAGTTCATTCTGGGCGCAGCTGCGCCGGAGGGTAAGCAGAATCTGAAAAAAATATTTTTTCTTCAATTAAAATAAATGGTTTATTTAATTGATATAAGTTTAAAATAAAGTGTTTATTTTATCTGGAATAGGATTTCAGATTGCTAAAATTAAAGGAGTTTAATTTGGATTTGGTTTTTGATTAAAATAAAAGAGTTTATTTTGTTTCAAAACTAAATATTAGCAAAACTTTTGCCCATTAATTGATATCAATGCATATATGGAATGGATTTATTATTCATGGGATGAATGTTATTTATTGATACATATAGAGATATGTATGATAATAAATAGGGATTGATTATGGACGATTGACCAATGTGTGATTGGATTTATTTTAGTGGATGCTTGAATGTATGGGTTTTTTATAAAATGGGGTCTGCGTACCTCGTCTTCTCTAATTTTTCTTAATGTAAATTCTATCTCCCTCCTATGTACTTCCCCTTGACTGCTGATCAAGGTTTCTATTTATTGTAAATAGCTTTTGTAATAGGACTAGTTAGAATTAATTTTTTGAAGAATTGGAGACAAAGGAGCAAGGAGCGCTTGAAGACCCGTTTGTAATGGAGCCCGGGTTTAAATGTAATAGTTATATTTAAATTTATTCTTGCACCCTAGGTTTGACCTTTTGGTTCACTTGGTGGCTCTAGTGAACCAAACTAGAATAAAAGTTCATAATCAATCCGGGTAGAAATATAGTATTCTATATGTGCATGCTTATTATATATATATATTATATTATCCAACATGCTTCGCATGTAAAATAATATGACGCGTATTTTATATATATATGTGCATGCGCGCTAAACAAGATGAGACTAATAATAATAAACCCCTCAAAGAAATTATATTAAGTCCTAAGCGTTCAAAGATATTTGGAATATCGAACGTCGCCTTCTAGCATGGTAAAGCAATAGAGTATTAAATGTTTAATATGAGTTTGTTGTGTCACCACAAGGCAAGTATTAAATATTTAAGATGTTGCTTTATCACATTTGATGCTTATAAATAGACTGAACGATGCTGTTTTGTTGTGTCACCACAAGGACAGTGTTTTTCTTTCGAATATATGGAAGGGTGCTAGGTTGGACTTAACTTGGATTAATTTTGATTCGGATGTGTCAACCACTTGATCAAAATAATCTAAGAGGCAAAATAAAAGGAGTTACATAGTGATGTAATTGACAATAGTTGTCCTACCTATTTATTTATATATCGCTTGTTGTGTCACCACAAGGCTATATACATTTGAAATGGGAATCCTTAATCTCACTAGCAAATCTTTAATTAGAATTGCCGAACTACATAATGAGGGTAATATAGTTTGATGAAAATAGTGGGAGATACCAATTTAAAATAAAGACCTAATTTTATTTTGGTAATTAATTAAATGAATGTATGCTAAAATGTTGTCTATTTCACATGCAGAATTTAAAAATGTCAAACTCACTATCACTGCGTAGCATACTTGATGCTAACAAACTGACCGGACCGAAAATTACACGGACTGGTTAAGGAATCTGAGAATGGTTGTTCTCACTGCTGAAAAGATTTCTTATGTCCTAAAATTTGCCAGTCCCTGCAAGTGTTGCAGAAACAGCCTCTGAGGAAGAGATTGCTACTTTTAGAAAGTGGGCAAGATGATGCAATCTTGGCTCAATGCATCATGCTCGCATCCATGAGTAACGAGCTTCAGCGTCAGCATGAAAACTATGGATGCTCCTACTATAATTGCTGCACCTCAAAGAGTTGTATGGTGAGCAAAGTAGGACTGCTAGAATATCAGATATCTAAGGAGCTCTTCCGATCTCGTATGACCGAGGGCACTGCTGTTGAGACTCATGTCCTTAAGATGATCCAATTTGATTGAACAACTTGGACAGCTAGGGTTTGGTGATGGGATGGGGAGTTAAGCCAAGATTTGATCTTGCAGTCACTCCCAGACACCTTTCTCACAATTTGTTGTGAATTTTCACATGAATAAGTTGGACGTCAGCTTGCCTGAGTTACTTAACATGCTGAAAACTGCTGAAGGTCACTTCTCATCCAACAAGAACCAAGTCTTACTAGTGGATGATTCTTCCAAGAAAAGGAAGAGGCCCAAGGTATCTTCTGAAAAGAAGAAAAACAAGAAGGCTAAGGGTAAGGCAAAGAAAAAGGATAATAAGAAACCTGATCCAGATAGCAAAGGAATTTGCTACCATTGCAATAAGCCGGGACATTGGAAGAGGAACTGCAAGGAGTATCTTGCGGGCCAAAAGAAGCTTGGAGAAGCTTCGACTTCTGATCTAGGTTTGTTCATGATTGAAATTAATTTTTCTGAAAGTCAAAATTCTACTTGGGTATTGGATACCGGCTGTAGTTCTCACATATGTAATAATATGCAGGGACTAAGCAGAAGTAGGAAGCTGAACAAGGATGAAGTCATCCTACGAGTTGGAAATGGAGCAAAGGTTGCTGCATTGGCTGTAGGGACTTATTGTTTAGCACTGCCTTCGGGCAAGTTCATTAGTTTAAATAACTGTTATTATGTTCCAACACTCATTAGAAACATTATTTCAATTTCTGTATTGGATATGGATGGTTTTGATATTATAATAAAGAACAACTGTTGTTCTATTTATAATAAAAATGTTTTATATGGTGTTGGCAATTTACTGAATGGACTTTACATACTTGACTTGCATGAAAATATACTTCAAATTGAACAAACTAAGAAAAGAAAAAGAGATGATGTTAATTATACCTTTATGTGGCACTGTAGACTCGGTCATATCAATGAAACAAGATTATCCAAGTTGCATAATGATGGGCTTTTAGAGCTATCTGATTACGAATCATATCCAACTTGTGAATCTTGTCTCATGGGTAAGATGACTAAATCCCCTTTTAGTGGAAAAGGAGAAAGAGTTACAGAGTTGTTAGCGTTGGTACACACAGACGTTTGTGGACCTATGACAACGAATGCACGAGGAGGGTATTCTTATTTTATTACTTTCACTGATGATCATTCTAGATTTGGATATGTGTATTTAATGAAATACAAGTCTGAATCGCTTGAAAAGTTCAAAGAATTCAAAAGTGAAGAAGAGAAACAAACTGGTAAGAGTATTAAGATTCTTCGATCGGATCGAGGAGGGGAATACTTGACCAATGAGTTTCTCAATTGTCTCAAAGAAAATGGTATAATCTCACAATGGACTCCACCAGGGACGCCACAGTTGAATGGTGTATCTGAAAGGAGAAATCGAACATTGTTGGACATGGTTCGATCCATGATGAGCTTTACCGACCTTCCAGTATCCTTCTGGGGTTATGCCCTAGAATCGGCTGCATACCTACTTAACAAGGTACCTACCAAATTTCGTCCCAAAGACTCCATATGAGATATGGACAGGGAGGAAACCAAATCTTAAGCATGTTAAGACTTGGGGTTGTCCAGCTTATGTCAAAAGGTTTGAGCATGATAAGCTGAAGACTAGATCCGACAAATGTAGATTCGTGGGATACCCTAAAGAAACATCAGGGTATTATTTCTATCATCCTACTGATCAAAAGGTGTTTGTTGCGAAACACGCTGCCTTCTTGGAAAAGGAGTTTATCCTCGAAGGGGTCAGTGGGAGTAAGATATATCTTGAAGAAGTTTCAAGAACCACAAAATACTACGGATCAAAGTCAGGTACCTGACCAAGTAGAAGAACCTACTGTACCACTACCTATTCGTAAATCTGGAAGAGTACCGAAGATACCTGAGAGGTATGGATTCATCATAGAGGATGATGATGAGGTACGCATCATAGAAGATGATGATCCATTGACTTACGAAGAGGCTATGAGTAGTGAAGACTCAGAGAAATGGCTAGGAGCCATGAAATCCGAGATGGACTCCATGTATGAAAACCAAGTATGGACTGTGGTTTCAATCACCTGAGGGCATTAAGCCTATTGGGTGTAAATGGGTCTTTAAGAGAAAGACTGGAGCAGATGGCAAGGTAGAGACCTATAAGGCCCGACTGGTTGCAAAAAGGTTTCAAACAAAGACAAGGAGTTGACTATGATGAAACCTTCTCACCAGTAGCTATGCTCAAGTCCATTCGGATTTTGCTTGCAATTGCAGCTTATTATGACTACGAGATCTGGCAAATGGACGTGAAAACGGCCTTCCTCAATGGAGAGCTTGAGGAGAATGTATATATGATACAGCCAGAGGGTTTTGTTTCAACGGTTGGAACAAACCAAGTCTGTAAGCTACAACGATCCATTTATGGATTGAAGCAAGCTTCTCGAAGGTGGAACATCCGTTTTGATGAGATAATCAAAAGGTTTGATTTTATCAAGAACGAGGATGAACCATGTGTGTACAAGAAGGTTAGTGGGAGCGCTATATCATTCCTTGTATTATATGTTGATGATATATTACTGATAGGGAATGATGTTCCTATGCTACAGTCGATCAAAATTTGGTTATCTAAACACTTCTCCATGAAGGACTTGGGTGAGGCATCCTATATTTTGGGGATAAAGATCTATAGAGATAGATCTAAAAGGATGCTCGGCTTGACCCAAGGAAAGTACATTGACTCGATGCTAAAGAAGTTTAGCATGGAAGATTCCAAGAGAGGTCTCATGCCGATGAGCCATGGAATACATCTCTCCAAGAAACAGGCCCCAAAGACACCTGAGGAGAGAGACCGGATGAGTAAGATTCCTTATGCTTCAGCAATAGGATCTATCATGTACGGTATGATATGTACTAGACCAGATGTCGCTCATGCACTTAGTGTAACCAACAGATATCAGTCGAATCCAGGAGAAGAGCACTGGAAGGCAGTGAAAAACATCCTAAAGTACTTGAGAAGAACTAAGGATGTATTTCTTGTCTACGGTGGGTCTGAATTGAAACTAGAGGGCTATACAGACTCAAGTTTTCAAATGGACCAAGATGACAGTAAATCCGTTTCAGGGTACGTGTTTACCTTAAACGGTGGCGCAGTGAGTTGGAAGAGTTCCAAGCAGCAAACAGTTGCTGATTCGGTGACAGAGGCAGAGTACATAGCTGCAAGTGAAGCTGCAAAGGAAGCTGTTTGGATGAAGAAGTTCATAACTGAACTTGGAGTGGTTCCTAGCATTAGAGGAGCAGTACCTTTATTCTGTGACAACAACGGAGCTGTTGCGCAGGCTAAGGAACCCAGGTCTCATCAGAAATCCAAACACGTGTTGCGGCGGTTTCATTTGATTAGAGAGATCATTGAAAGAGGAGATGTCACCCTGGAGCGTGTAGACTCTCAAGACAACATTGCAGATCCATTTACTAAAGCTTTAACTCAACAGCAGTTTGATCGTCACTTAGAGAAGATGGGTATTAGATACCATGGCGATTGGCTTTAGTGCAAGTGGGAGATTGAAAGTAGTATGCACACAAGCCAATCATATTTGATATGATGTAGCGTATACTTTGTAATCTTATTCATTTATTAATAAAGGAATTGATTTTCTTAAAAAGGCATTTTATATTATCTACATAGTGTTGTTATATTAAATGTGATAAACCCATAGTTTTGAGCAATGCTTTTAGAATCATGATGGTGATCATGCTAATGAGATCTAAATTCAAGATAGCTCACAAACTAAAATTGTTCCTAATCGTTGGATTACTAAATTGGGGATTAGTGAATCCGGATAGATTAGTACATACGTTGCTTGCTCTTAGGAAGAGGATGATTGATCTCATAATCATTTGTGTGGAGACACTAAAGCAAGTATGTAGGTGCTTATTAGAGAATAAGTTCACTGAACGTGACTCGCTAAGGAATACCTAATGGAGTTTTACTCGCCTGTCAATAGGAATTCCTCTAGTGATAGTAGTACAAGTGATCCTTGGACTTGAGATCATCATAGTATCTTGTGTATGATGAGTTATACTTTGACATGTCCCTTAAGACCTTGTGGGTATATCAAAGGGTATGATTGGGTATAATTAGTTGTACATGGAGATAGGTGAATGATCAACAAAGAATCTACCTCGTCTAGTAAAAGATGTGAATGTCCTATGTGATTCGATAAATGATAACTCAGTAGTCCTTGGCCAAGGCAGAATGAGATTAGAAAGGAGTTTCTAATTTGCATTATTTAGAGTTATACATTTGGGAATCGAAATACATATAATTAAATAAAATAAGACTTGACAGTAAATCCATGTCTTATATTTAATTGGGACATAATATGGTAGAAGGATTGAATTGTACGGTAACTATCTACTCAAAGGTTCTTTTGTGATTAATGTTGAAATCTATATTATCTGGAAAGTCGTTGATCGCTAAGGGGGCTTACCCTTATTGTAAAATAAATGTTATTTATTTAAATGAATTAAATAGTTTAATTTATTTATTTAAATAAGATTAGAATTGTTCTAATTGATTTATTCACAACCGGTTTAATATGGAGAACCTAAAGGGTCACACCGCAAAAGGAAAATATTTATTTAAGAAGTAAATGGCATAATGGTAATAATAAGTTAAGTGTATTTAATTTAATCTATGGAGATAGAATAAATTTAAATAGCTTAATATTTATTATTTAATATTTTGGAAATATTAAATATAAATTAATAAGAGGAGTTCTTATTATTATTATTACTATTACTATTATTTAATTCCTAATAGGGATTGAGAATTAATTAATAGAAGTACTCTCCCATGAATTCCTAATTAGATTAGGAGCATTATTAATTAAAGGAGTTTAATTATAATACAAACCCTAATCCTAAATTGTTTAGGGAAGGGTTATTCCTACATCTATAAATAAGAGGGGTCTTATCATAGATTAGGGTTACACACTCTTGCATTAGATTGTGGAGAGCAATTTCTATAGAGATAGAAACTAGGGTTTTGCCAAATACCCAACTTCTTGAATACTTGTTCTTCCTTGGTGGATCACCTCTAGAGGCCAAACACTTGGGTGGCTAACGTTGATCAAAGAAAGGAATCACACCGTAGCATTCGAGGAGAACACGAAGGACTAGGAGTTGAACTTGTACCCGAGGAAGCTTTGTTCTACGAGGGTATAATTCTTATTCTCTTTCTCTTTCGTTTATATCGTTAATTGAGCACATAGATTGATCTTGGTGATGGTTTGTATAAAATTTTTAAAATCTGATTTTATCGCGCTTCCGCACTATTTATGTAATTTGATTACATGATCGCGCTATATACAAACCTAACATATATGTTATAGCTGTGGACATGAAGGGCATATTTCGCCTAATTGTCCTAAGCCAAAGAAAAGTGGTTGTTTTTCATGTGGAGGAACGGGACATAGATTCAAGGATTGTCCTTTGAAGAAGAATACTGATGGAGGAAGCGGTAATAAGGGCAGTAACACCAAACTAACCATTGGAGGGCCAGCACAGCAGAGCAAGCCAACAGCTAGAACATTTAACATGACAGTTCAAGACGCAGTAGTATCCAAGGAGGTGGTGTTAGGTATTATTCCAATCAATAGTATGAATGCATATGTATTATTTGATTTGAGAGCTACCTGTTCATTTGTGTCTGATGATTTTGCTAGAAGGTTAGAATTACCTCGTGAGAAATTAGAAAACCCAATGAATATAGAAGTTAAAAACAAAGAAATGATCCCTGTAGAGTTTAATCATAGAAATTATTGTGTGGAAATAAGGGGTCATAAGTTAAGCGTGAATTTAATTCTGATACACTTAGGAGAATTTGATGTGATCCTAGGAATGGATTGGTTATTTAACTATGAGGCAGTTATAGACTGTCAGAAGAAGAGTATACGCCTTAAAACACCAAATAAGTCTAAGGTTGTATTTTATGGTAGCAAGTCGCCAAGACAAACGAGTTGTCTGACGATGATGCAAGCCAGGAAGATGTTACAAAAAGGATGTGAAGGTTATTTGGCTCATGTAGTGGATACACGGATGGTGAATTCTGACATGGGACAGATACCTATAGTTAACGAGTTTGGGGATGTCTTTCCAGAGGAATTGCCAGACTTCCACTAGACCGAGAGATAGAGTTTGTAATTGATTTAGTACCGAGGATAGCGCCAATATCAAAAGCATGATATAGGATGGCTCCGGTAGAAATGAAAGAGTTAATGGTTCAACTGCAGGATTTATTGGATAAGAAGTACATTCAACCTAGTATATCTCCGTGGGGGCACCTGTGTTGTTTGTAAAGAAGAAGGATGGATCGATGAGGTTGTGCATGGATTATAGAGAATTGAATAAGGTGACAATCAAGAACAAGTATCCGTTACCGAGAATAGACGATCTGTTTGATCAACTTAAAGGAGCGAAGTATTTTTCGAAGATTGATTTGAGGACTGGTTATCATCAGTTGAAGGTGAGGCCAGAGGATGTACCAAAGACAGCATTTAGAACTCGCTACAACCATTATGAGTTTCTAGTGATGTCGTTTGGACTGACGAATGCGCCAGCTGCATTTATGGACTTGATGAACAGAGTATTTAAAAAGTACTTGGATAAATTTATGGTGGTGTTCATTGATGACATATTGGTGTATTCGAAGACTGAAAAGGAGCATGCCGAACATTTAAGGATAGTGTTAGAGACATTAAGGAAGGAGAAACTATATGCAAAGTTTTCGAAGTGTAAATTTTGGTTGAAGAGAGTTCAGTTTTTGGGACATGTTATAGACCATGAGGAAATTTCTATAGATCCAGCAAAGGTTGAAGCGGTGAAAAATTGGGGACAACCGAAGATGCCTACAGAAGTCAGAAGTTTCTTGGGATTGGCAGGATATTACCGAAGGTTTATTCAAGATTTGTCAAAGGTAGCAAAGCCATTAACGAATTTGACAAGAAAGACGGTTAAGTATGTATGGACTAAGAAATGCGAGCAAAGTTTTCAGGAGTTGAAAAACAAATTGAGTGAAACACCTGTGTTATCCTTACCAAATAATATGAGAGGTTTTATAGTGTACAGTGATGCGTCACACAAGGGACTAGGTTGCATGTTGATGCAGAATGGTAAAGTCATTGTGTACGCATCACAACAGCTAAAGGACTATGAGAAGGGATACCCTACCCATGACCTGGAATTGGCAGCGGTAGTGTTTGCCCTTAAGATTTGGAGACATTATCTCTATGGAGAAAAGTGTGAGATATACATAGATCACAAAAGTCTGAAGTATATCTTTACACAAAAGGAGTTGAACATGAGGCAGAGAAGGTGGATAGAATTGATCAAGGACTATGATTGTGATATTTTATACCATCTAGGAAAGACCAATGTAGTGGCAGATGCTTTAAGCAGAAAGAATAGAGAGAAGTTGTATGTATTGACATAGCAGGAAGAATTAGTAAAAGAAATAGAGAAAATGGAGTTGGAAGTGAAAAATCCGAAGAATTCGGATAAAGTTATAGAAATGGAAGCAAGTCTGACCTTATTAGACAAGGTGAAGGGGGCTCAGGAAAATGATGAAGAATGTAGTAACATCAAGAAGCGGTTAGCTGAATGTGAAGAGTTTAGGTATAAGATCGATAGCACCGGATTGCTGAGATTTGAAAACCGAGTTTGGGTACCTTCAATACCAGAGTTAAGAGAGGAGATTTTACAAGAAGCGCACAGTACAAGATACTCAATACACCCAGGAAGCACAAAGATGTACCAAGACTTACGCCAGCACTTTTGGTGGCCGAACATGAAAAGAGAGGTTGCAGAATATGTCAGCAGATGTTTAACTTGTCAACGAGTCAAGGCAGAGCATCAACGACCGAGTGGACTATTGCAGCCGGTAGAGATTCCTGAATGGAAATAGGAGCACATCACGATGGATTTTGTGGTGGGACTTCCAACAATGCAGAAAGGTTACGACGCCATATGGGTGATTGTGGATCATCTTACAAAGTCGGTGCACTTCTTATCGATCAAGATTAGGTACAATTTGGATCAACTAGCTAAATTGTATATCAAGAAAATTGTTTCAAGACATGGAGTGCCAATATCAATTGTATCTGATAGGGATCCGCGCTTCACGTCAAACTTTTGGAGAAGTCTTCAAGAAAGAATGGGGACACAACTAAGATTGAGTATTGCATATCATCCATAGACCGATGGGCAAAGCGAAAGAATAATTCAGACATTAGAAGACATACTCAGAGCCTGTGTGATGGATTTCAAAGGAAGCTGGGAGGATCATCTTCCGTTAGTAAAGTTTATGTATAATAACAGTTATCACGCGAGCGTTGGTATGCCACCGTATGAAGCACTATATGGAAGGAAATGCAGAACACCCTTATGTTGGGATGAGGTAGGTGAACGTAGACTATTGGGGCCAGAATTGGTGCAGCAGACCGTGGAGATCATCAAAGTGATAAGAGCTCGACTGGTAGCAGCTCAGGATCATCAGAAGAAGTATGCAGATTTGCATCGCAAGAAGAAAGACTTCGAAGTGGGAAGCTATATGTTTTTGAAAGTATCTCATTGGAAAGGGAAGATAAGATTTGGAAAGAAAGGAAAGCTAAGTCCTAGATTCATTGGACCATTTAAAATATTAAAGAAGATAAGTGAAGTGGCGTACGAGGTAGCTCTACCTCCTGAACTGGAACAGGTACATAATGTGTTTCATGTGTCAGTATTGCGTTCATATAAACCTGACTACAAGCATGTGATATCGTACAAGCTAATTCAAGTCGAGAAGGACTTATCATATGAGGAAATTCCTGTAGAAATTTTGGACAGGAAAGAGCAGAAGATAAGAAACAAAGTTATACATTCTATCAAGTTGTGTGGAGGAACCACAATGCTGAAGAAGCTACGTGAGAACTCGAGGAAAAGATGAGGAAGGATTATCCGAATCTTTTTAAGTAACCTTATGTGAAATTCCGGGGACGGAATTCTTATAAGGAGGGGAGAATGTAAAAACCAAGAATTTCTAGGTTATTATAAATAGATATATTAATTCAATATTAGTAATATTGAAAACTTTGTGATGCATTGAGAATGATTATGTGACTATATTATATGATGATATTTGTCAATGTTGATAAATCTATTAAGACATATGTGAGTTATGTTTAAATAAAATAACAAGGAAGCTCATAACCTAATATAAAATATAGTGGGAATGAGAACTAAATAACCTACGGGTTATTATAATTAAGGTATGCTAGTAAGTAATTTATATATTAGTACCCTAACCCTAGTGAGTTAATTCATACATCTCAATTAGTTAATTTTATAACTTGATTGACGCAAGTCTAATTGGGTTATGAAAATAAAGTATAATTATTGGCCTAATGAAAGGTATTAGTTTAAGTAGTATTAATTACTAGTAGACTAGTTCAATTAATTCAATAATCAAGCCCACTTATTTAATTAAAGATGTACTTGAATGTTATTAGATGAATTAATTAATCTAGCCCAATTGATTTATTAATCAAGCCCACTTTATTAACTTATTATGGACCTGAAGGATTAGTATGTAAATTAGTTAAATTAGCCCATTAGAATTTAAATAACCAACATATTGGGAGCCCAATAATTTATTTAACTTGTGACCCAAACTAGTATCCCAATAATGGTAGTAATTAAATTTAGTTTCAAGTGACCCAAACTAGTAGGTTACAAGCCTAATGGAATTAAATTAAGAGCCCAACTTTTAACCCAAGCAAGGAGGAACTTTTTAATCATTTGTTTAGGTAAATTAGCAAGTAAAGTAAATCTAAAATGGAGCAAAATCTCATGAGGTGGCCGGCCATGTGAGGAAATAAGGAAGTAATGATGTTATTTTTTTATCTTATCTCTTTAAGCTAGGTGTCAAGCCATTAACCTATCCAACACTTATGTCTAAGTTTACAAGTAACAAGATTATGATGAAGGAGTAAGAGAGAAAATATTAGGGGAGTATAGTTAGATATACAATGTATATCTAACTCAAAAGCAAGAATACAAAATTAAGTTATTTTAAGTTACTTCCATTCACTTATTATTTCCTAGAAAACTAAAAGAAATTCAAGAGAGAGAGAGAGGGACTCACGGCAAGGAGGAGAAAAGGGAGGAGATCATCCATGCACCCAAAGTTTATAGCCTATTTTGGAAGGAAAAGGAGAATAGCCAACAAAGCAAGGTAAAGAAAGAGAAAAAATTTCTAGATTTAGTTAAAGGTTTATGTTGTTTTGTACTTTTATTTGTAATCTATGAAATTTTATGAACTTGTTGGTAAAAACCTTGTGAAAAGGTTGGATATTGAGATATATGATGTATCATGTGAATATATATGAGATTTATGTTGCAAATGTTGGGGAAAATGATAGTTAGTGAGTTTTCCGGAAAACTTTAGTTAGTAAGTGTGATCCATGCGGTTTATTTTGAAATCCATGTATGGTATTTGTAATATTCTTGTTGGCTGTGCTACATTAAGTAATGGGCAAAAGCTCATTTGAATGACTCAAAAATGTTGTGGAACGAACAAGATATAAAGGTTATGCTAAAACACCTCTTTGATGGAAAAGCAAGTTGCGGACCCCTTACTTTGGAACTATTTTTCGAGTCCTAAACAGCTCCAAATTTGGTGTTTGATGAATGAAAACTGTATTCAGAAAAATACGAATCCAACGCCTCTGACGGAACCTCCATCCGAGTTGTAAATTTCGTTTTATGAACGTTTCCGTGAAGGACCCCAAAACTGAAAATGTAAAAAAAATGTTAGAAATAATAAAATTTTTAGTAAAGTGTAATAAGTGATTAATTATTATTTTAATTCATATTAAATAATGATTATAGAGTAATTAAGTGATATTGAGTAGAAATAATATAATACCTTATTACGTGAACAAAAAATAATTATTTATTATTTAATTATAAATAGGAGCAAATACTAATTAATTATTTTTGAGAAAGAATAATTAAAGATTTATGAAGTGAATTAATTATTTATTTTTTTATGATAAATAAATAAATAAATAATTATTATTTAATTCATATTAAATAATAAATAAGTTCAAATGTTAATTAACTATTCTTTAATAAATAGTAAGGAATAATTAAAGACTAATGAAGTAAAATAAATAAAGTTTATAAAATTAATTATTTAATATTTAATTAATATTAAATAATAAATAAGGATAATTAATTAATTTATTATTATTTAATTAATCTTAAATAATAATTAAAGACAAATGAGATTAATAATTTGACTATTTATTATTTAACATTAAATAATAAGTAGATGTAATTAGTTATTATTGATAATAACTAAAGGTAATTAACTAGTTACTATTTAACTAACACTAAATAGTAATTAAATAAAAATAGAGTTAATTAAATAAAGAAAAATTTAATTAACTCATTGATTAAACAATTATAATAAATTGTTTAAAAGTTTAATAAGTGTTTATCACTTAAGGAAAATAGTATGACTGAATTAAATCATTAACCTAAGGTCTATTAAATGTCCAATGGACTTCATGATAATATAAGAGATTATAAGTGTTATGTGATTAATTGATTGTTAATTAAATAGTAAGTGATGGAGTATAAATATTCAATTATACGCAATGCTAATTGACCGGCCGACATTATCAATGTTAGGTCATTCGAAGAGTTTTAATTGATGCTAGATAATTGTAGCTCGTCGGACAGACAAGTTCCTTAACTCAAACTTGCGTTGTTACTTTCAAAACATGTTAGTGAATAATTATTGATGATTATTCACATATTTAATGATTATTGACATTTACACTTTGTGCAATTAAATTCATGTTCTATTATTATTGAACTGTGAATTATTCTAACTTCTTTCATTGATGAACTGTTTATGACCAAGATCTATGCTAATTATATCAGCTAGATCGAATATGTTAAATTTGATAAATTCAAATAACTTTTAAAAGCTAACCAACCAGTTGATTGGAATGGATTCTTCGACTGAGAAAAAGAACAGTTTTACTAAAGCATTAAATTGAAAAATAATTATTGCTCGTTTATTAAGTGTTTATGCATAAATCACCGGGTATGAAAGGCTGATCTCCTTGATTACCAAAACTTACTAAAAGGACCAGTTTAAATACTGACAACCTTCGTATATTTCATGGTTATTTATGACCACTCAGTATCTATTATTCAATTATTGAATCTTGTTAAATGTTTTTTTCGCAATTGAATTTCATTGTTGAACATCGATAGATAAATTCTATTCTAATCATGATATATCATATTTGTAATTAAACTTGTTAAGCAAATTAGTTGCTTACTCTTGCTATATCATGACGTTTTGATGAGTGGGTTTTATACCTACGAATCAGGTATTGTTGAGCTTAATTATTGTTATCTTTAAGTGTTTTTAGTATTATTTTATTCGTTTTTATGTTTGTTTATTGTAGGATGGAGTTGGAGGGGCATAGAAGTCATTTGGTGAAGAAAAGAATTAAAAAGGATTAAAATTTGAGCTGAGTGGCATTTTTGTAAATACGTGGGCATGACCTAGCGCCAGAGGCGCTAGTATTTGTACTAAGGTAGCGCCAGAGGCGCTAGGGCACAGCTGTGGGTGCTGAGTTGCGGCTGGAGGAGGAAAAGGAAGCCAATTCGGGAGAGGATTCTAATTAATATTGCTCAGATAGTGAGAAGGAAACCCTAAGAAGGAACTTGGAGACTTTTATTATTAGTATTTTACTTTTATAGAGTTTATTGTGAAGTTTTACCGGGGATTATTATTCTTCAAGTGCTGGATATTGATGTGGATTGAACTTTACTTTGGATTTTATTCTTCAATTGGGTTTGATCAATCTAATTCTTCTTATTTCAATTGATTGTTTATTTTTCCATGTTTAACTTTGATCCCATAATGGCTTTTGGTTCAGACATGAACTAATCTCCATTATAGGATTCTAACGGATTTTAATATGTAGTCTAAATTATAGGCTTGACTGTTAGATTGTTTTGCATATCATAAGGAACTTCTACCATGATTGTTTTGCTTGTGTGAATGCTTGATCACCATTCGACTTCAGTACTTATATGGAATTGAGAAATAACATATGAGTATGGATTGTAATCATGATAGCTTGCGAATATGAGGCTTAATTGGATAGCTTAATATTTTGTGAATCAGATAGAAATATACTGTTTCGCCGTAAGAGTCAAAAATAAGGGTTTGTGCTTTAAATCATTATAATTGCGATTTCACATAGAAATATAGTGATTTTGGTTATAGTGGTGATTACATGGTGTCTATTGAGTATGGATATTGTGTAAGTTGGTCATAATACATTGACAGATGGTTATGTCTATATTAGTACCCTTGGCTATTTTTCTTGATATGTGAATTCTCTAGCATGATGGTGGTAATTAGGTGAACTATTAAATGAAGTTAGGATTCCATTAATTCCAGGCTTGATATATTTCGTTAGTATTTGCATAGTTAGTTATTGATTGATATAGAAATAATTTTGTCACCAAAAGTAAGTCAATAGTTTAGGCAAATAAATATAGTGATAGAACTGATGCATAGTAATTTAATTTAATCCTTTCTCTGTGGGACGATACTCTACTTCCTCTGTATTACTTGTTGACCGTGTACACTTGCACGAGTTAGAGTTCTTTTATTAAAGACTTAAAAAGAGGTAATAAGTTTTTGGCGCCGTTGTCGGGGATAGGCGTTTAGATTTATATTATTATCATCAGTTTTATGCTATATTGTTTGACTTAGACAAATCTAATCTTTTCTCATTTCTATTTTTATTTTTGTTTTGGTTTCAGGTACTTGTAAAATTTTTATGCACACACGATCATCCAACTCAGAATTGACACCAGCGCAGGATAATATTGACGGAAGAGGTTGGAAAGCAAGAGTGCGTAGGAATTTACAAGCACAGTTGGAAGGAACTATACCGAATATGGTGGAAGAACAAAGAGTAGAGCAAAGAAAGGAGCATAAAGCTTTGAGGGACTATTCCATGCCAAACATCACTGGATTGCAGTCTAGCATAGTCAGACCGGCAATAACAGCAAATACCTTTGAGATTAAACCAGGAACCATTCAAATGGTGCAGAATTCGGTCCAGTTTGGGGGTGCTGCTACAGACGATCCTAATGAGCATCTTTTGAGTTTCATTGAAATTTGTGATACATTCAGATACAACGGGGTGACGGAGGATGCCATTCGACTAAGACTATTTCCATTTTCATTAAGGGATAGAGCAAGAAGTTGGCTTCATTCTTTGCCTGCAGGATCAATCACTACATGGGAGGACCTAGCACAAAAGTTTTTATCCAAGTTTTTCCCAATGGCTAAAACTGCAAAACTGAGGACAGCAATTTCTCAATTTGAGCAACAACAGGGTGAGTCCTTATACGAGGCTTGGGATAGGTACAAGGAGATGCTACGGAAGTGTCCGCATCATGGGATGCTAGATTGGATGGTTATCAACACATTTTATAATGGATTGGGATGGCAGTCTAGGCAGATGGTAGATGCAGCTGCGGGTGGAGCTCTAGGAGCAAAGAGCTATGACGAGGCTTATAACCTCATTGAGACTATGGCAGCAAATGATTTTCAAAATCCTACAGCCAGAACGCCACAGCCCAGAGTTGCAGGTTTGTTGGAAGTGGATGTTATTACCCAGTTGTCAGCACAGATGGCGGCTATGGCAAAGAAAATAGATTCGTTGTCGGAAAGCAAAGCCAAGTCAGTTGCCTTCGTATGTGAGATTTGTGCGGGGTTGCACTCAACAGATCAATGTGCTATCAACTCGGAGTCAGTGCAGTATGTGAAAACTTACAGGAAAGACCAAGGTCAGTTTCAGAACACATACAACCCCAACAACCGCAATCATCCAAACTTTAGTTGGTCAAATAATCAAGGAAATCAGCAACAACAGTTTCAGCAGAATCAACAGTTTCCATCTCAGCCAGCGCAGCAACAGTATGCTCCACGACCACCTTTTCCACCGGGATATTCTCAACAACAACATCCTACTCCATATGCACCTCAGCAAGAAAAGAAATCAGAAATGGAGGAGATGATGTTAAAGTACATGGCAAATACGGAGGTGATGATCAAAAGCCAGGCAGTGGCTATTAAAAATCTGGAAACTCAGATGGGGTAAATGGCGAATATGCTTAACAGCAGGCCCCAGGGTTCATTGCCAAGTAACACAGAGGCAAATCCACGGAGAGAGGGTAAGGAACAGTGTCAGGCCATTACACTTAGATCGGGAAAGCAATACTCAGGAAATGCACCAGACACAATAGCACCGAGTAAACAAGGGGATGACATTGGGATAGAAACTGAGACCGAAATTGAAGCTGAATAGAAAGAGATGAAGGAAGAGTCCGAGTCGCAACAAGTAGAGAAGGAGAAAGCGAGTTCAGATAAGAAACCCGTGAATACAGTACCACAAGTTCACCCTCAAGTTCCGTATCCGCAGAGATTGAACAAGCAGAGGGACGATAAACAGTTTAGAAAGTTTTTGGAGGTTTTTAAGAAACTACAGATCAACATACCCTTCGCGGAGGCATTGGAACAAATGCCAAGTTATGCAAAGTTCATGAAGGGTATACTGTCGAGGAAGAGAAGGTTAGACGAATTTGAGACAGTGGCCTTGACAGAGGAATGCAGTGCAGTGCATCAGCGTAAATTACCTCCAAAGCTGAAAGATCCGGGCAGTTTCACAATTCCATGCACGATCGGAAAGATGAGCTTTGATAAATGTTTGTGTGATCTCGGGGCAAGTATCAACCTGATGCCTTTGTCTGTATTCAGTCAGTTGGGATTGTCGGAGCCAAGACCAACAAATATTTCTCTGTAGTTAGCTGATAGATCTATCACGTATCCACAGGGGATAGTGGATGACGTACTGGTAAAAGTGGATAAATTTATCTTTCCGGCGGACTTCATCATCTTGGACTATGAGGAGGACAAAAATATACCAATCATACTAGGGAGACCATTCCTAGCCACGGGGAGGACTTTAATAGACGTGCAGAAAGGGGAGCTTATAATGCGGGTACATGATCAGGAGGTGAAGTTTAACGTCTTCAAGGCAATGAAGCTCCCAACCGATGAAGAAGAATGCTTCAGAGTTGACTTGGTGGATAGTATAGTGCATGATGATGTTGAGAGCTTGTTGAGTTATGAACCACTGCAGAGAGTAATTGCTGAAGAGGCAGATTTGGAGGATGAAGAATGTGCCGAGCTTGTGCAATATCTGGATACTACCCCCAAATTCGGAAAATTCAGAACACCTGTCGAGCCACTTACGAAAACTGGAGGGACGTCGATAAAGTTGAAACCATCTCTTGAGACACCTCCCGAACTTGAACTAAAACCACTTCCAGATCATCTCAGGTACGCATTTTTAAATAAAGATTCAAAGCTACCTGTGAATATTTCTTCTGCACTAACATCTTTTCAGGAGGAAAAACTGCTACGAGTGCTTAGAGAGTTTAAATCAGTTATTGGACAGACCATAGCAGATATCAAGGGGATAAGCTCTTCTTTTTGCATGCATAAGATCCTGCTGGAAGATGGTAGCAAGCCGTCGGTTGAGCAGCAAAGAAGGCTTAATCCGATAATGAAAGAAGTGGTCAAGGATACAGGAAAAGTTGAATCGAATGATGATAGTTATTTTCTGCCAATGGATGAAGATAAGTTTGGGGGTTTTCAAACGTACGATGATGCCAAGGAGTTCAAAGAAAAGACTAAGAGGAGACATGCAATGACATTTTTTGCGTTTGAACCAAAATGAGATTCAGAGACAGTCAAGCTAATTGACTATAACTTAGCGCTATCTGGGAGGCAACCCAGCGTTTTAATTTTCTGTTTTGTTTTTGTTTATTCAATTAATTTTGTTTAAAAAAAAAGGTTTTTGTAACTAACTTGGGACTTAGGGTTAATTTGATTGCAGGTAGTAGCATGAAGGGATTGAAAAGTTGACTAAGTAAGGTCCAAGCGCCAGCAGCGCCCAACAAAGCACACACCCAGCGCCTGAAGCGCTAGTCATGTTTCAAGTCACTGCATAATAGCGCCTGAGGCGCTTGGTTCCTTATTAAGCCAGCGCACTAGGCGCTCAAGCCAACCCACGCTTCTGCATAGCAGCGCTTATAGCGCTTGTCAAAGTCTAATTCACAGCGCTTGCAGCGCTAGGCCAAGGCTTCGATTTTGTAAGGTAGCGCCAGCAGCGCTTGCTCTAGCACAAACGACAGCGCCAGAGGCGCTCAACTCGGCTAAAGACACTGCAAGGTAGCGCTGTTAGCGCTCGGGCCTATATAAACCTCAGCGCCAGAGGCGCTCGACAGGCAAAATAAAAAAAAGGGGACTTAAAACTCTAAGTCGGGCTAAAGGAGATTCACACCAAAAATTAATCTATTCTCTTCTTCTTGCTACTTCCAAGCCGCCTCCAACCGACACCTTGTCCTTGGCGGATATGTTTGGGTCGTTGAATCTTACAGCAGGGCCATTCCAGTTTCCACCAGCTCCTCCTCTTTCTATTTACCCACCACCTAACTCGCCTTCTGATGCGGATGATGATGATGATGACGTTGCCGATGGCAGTGATGCTGAGTAGTGCTTCATCAGGGGAGTCCTCTGTTCTTAATCTCTTATTATTTTTCAATGAGGACATTGTCTTGTTCAGTTTGGGGGGTAGTTTTGTGTTTTCATGCATATAGATTGTTATGTTTCATGATGTTTAGACTTGTTGCATGGTAGTTGCATTGCGTTTTAGGTTGTGTTATGCATCTAGTTTCATGAATTAAGCATAAATTGATATAGTATCTAATGTGGCCAATGATAAGACTGGTTTCATGGTTTTAACTTGAGAAGAATTGAAAGCTAGTGCTTTGTGATGACTTTGATTAGGAAGTGAAGTTTAACTTGTCTGAAACTCTTGTTAGCTAGGAAAGCACATAATCAATTGTTTTGATCATTTTAATTCAAATTGTTGCATAATTTTCTTCTGGTGGAAGATTTGGGTTAAAACTTGATAATATCGGTGAAACGTCCATTAAATCAAAAACAGGCAAGAATCTAAGTTTGGGGGAATCTTGGGGTGTGAAATTTTTTTTTGCAAATTTTGAACCTTTCCTAATTAAAGAATGGATCATGTGGTGGGTTGAGATGGAGCGTAAAACACACTCACTCATAAACACATAGAATGAGATGGAGCGTAAAACGCACTCGTTCAAAAGAAAATGAGATGGAGCATAAAATGCACTCATTAAAGAGAAAAATTGTTTTAAATTCCTGGAGAAGGGTTTAAAAAGGATTTAAATGTGTTAAATAACCTTAGCGATACCGCTATGCTTAGTGATTGCTTGAATCAGTTGAATTGGTTGTGTTCACGGGTTAAATTGAGTTACAATTGAAAGTTTTCTTCTAAGAAGTCAATTATGTGATGGATTTGAATTGTAATTGATTGAAATGGTTGATATACACACACGCACGACATGGGTGATGACAGGTGTAACTTAACTAATTGGTTAGAGTTAGAAACTTTGCATTGGTTAGAGATTCTACTTAAGTATGTATGATATCTTTGAGGCCTGATGTTGGATACTATGTTGGTTGATTGTTTGATTCGTAGGCATGATAGATAGTTTGCATTTGCATCATTGCATTGCTTGAGGACAAGCAATTGGTTAAGTTTGGGGGTATTTGATGAGTGGGTTTTATACCTACGAATCAGGTATTGTTGAGCTTAATTATTGTTATCTTTAAGTGTTTTTAGTATTATTTTATTCGTTTTTGTGTTTGTTTATTGTAGGATGGAGTTGGAGGGGCATAGAAGTCATTTGATGAAGAAAAGAATTAAAAAGGATTAAAATTTGAGCTGGGTGGCATTTTTGTGAATACGTGGGCATGACCTAGCGCCAGAGGCACTAGGATTTGTACTAAGGTAGCGCCAGAGGCGCTAGGGCACGGCTGTGGGTGCTGAGTTGCGGCTGGAGGAGGAAAAGGAAGCCAATTCGGAAGAGGATTCTAATTAATATTGCTCAGATAGTGAGAAGGAAACCCTAAGAAGGAACTTGGAGACTTTTATTATTAGTATTTTACTTTTCTAGAGTTTATTGTGAAGTTTTACCGGGGATTATTATTCTTCAAGTGCTGGATATTTGGGAGCTGTCGTTTTACACTCCAAAATTAATACCTTACTAACACTCTACTAGCACAAAACTTAGTATAATGACAAGCAAGGATCGATCCCACAGAGAAGTGAATTAGTCTTTTACTTATTCTAATATTCCTATTATTTCTATTAATGGGGGTTTTGAGTTTGTTTCGCTAAGCTAACACAGGTAATTAAGAATGATCAATGAATAAAAAAGCTTCAGTTCTTCAGTTCAGTATCACCTCATCACAATCATGGAAAAGTCAAGTTTGATAATATTTACCCTTCGATGAGATTAATAATCCTAGATAACCGCAATCGCTAATTATCCGAAATTCTCCTTATGTGTAAATCTAGTGTGACAATCGCCTCAAAAGACTCTAACTATTATATAACCTAGAACTATCAGTCTAGATTTAATATAACAGCAGCATGAAGAATTAGAGAATTAGGTTATTCCAAGCAACAATTACACAATCAGGAATTATTTAACTTGCCTTCTAATAATCTTAATAATATTCAAAAGCTTGTCCACAATCAAATACTATTAATTGCTACCTACGATCAGATATAATATCGTTTACTTAATACTATATCTTAATCTAGCAGATGATATTAGTTAACCAATTTAATTCTGCAGAAACCAAATCAGTTAATCCAATAGCATATAAGCAATTTAATCAGATTATTAGAATAAATCCCATATAAGAAGAAATAAATAAATAAAACCTGATTAAACCATTAATGATGAATAAGCTTCAACATCCCTTAGAACTGAAAATAAGAGTTTAGCCTGACATGCCTTCAATCTTCTCCAATTAAGGTTACAATTATAGTTGTCAAGATCCCCCTATAATAAATTAAAAACATCTATTTATAGTCCTAAGATAATATCCTAAGTCCATAAGAATTAAGAATCCAATATGAATTAGAAATCCTCAAAAATTACAAAAAGTCAAAGCTGGTCAAACTTGGTCAACGCCGCCTTTCTCGCCGGGGCGAGGATTTATGCCTGAGTTGTCTCGCCGGGGCGAACTCCCGCCGGGGCGAGGATTTTTGCACTGAGTTTCTCGCCGGGGCGAGAAACTCCAGAATAGTGTTGGGCCGGGGCGAGCTCTGGATCAACTGGGGCGAAGACGAGCAGAAGGTTTCTCGCCGGGGCGAGAAACTCCAGTACAAAGTTCTCGCCGGGGCGAGAACCACAATTTTCCAATTTTTCAACTTTTCTTGTTTTGGCTCCGATTTTCCATCTTTTTCCACTTTTGACTCTGAATCCTCCTGAAATTAATAAACAACCTAATAAGTGCATATACACAATAAAACATGCAATAAACTAATTATAAAGGAATGAAAATAAATGAGTATTATGCACTTATCAAATTCCCCCACACTTAGTCTTTACACGTCCTCGTGTAAACTAAAACAAAAGTTATATTGAAATCATTTGAATTCCATTCAACCAAACTCCCAAAGGTTCAAATTCAATTAACATCCATAAATACTAACACCAATCAACAGAAATTCGATCAATACCTCATCAATCAACTCATAACAATAATCCCATCATTCCCCACTGAACATCTCTAAATCAAATTGAAACTACATTTGCATCTCCTATGAGTAACACAAATACTCAACTCAGGTCATATGGAATAACAACAACCGTGCACACTGACTCAAAACCAGAACATATTTTTCTTCTTTTCTTTCTGCTATCCATTTTTTTCATTCAGGTGAATGCATTTTATGCTCCATTTCACCTCTTCTCATTCTTTTCTTAAGTGAGTGCATTTTATGCTCCATCTCACTTTTCTTCTCACCAACGAGTGCGTTTTACGCTCCATCTCGCTGCACGTGTTTATGGGTAAGTGCGTTTTACGCTCCCTCTCAACCCACCACATGTTTTTCTTTTTAGACAAAAATTTTCAATTTTTACTCTCAATTCTTTTTCAAATTTCCAATTTTTTTCACATGGTCCTGCAAACAAGATAAGCAGTTACACAGTTCTAAATCATGAAATCAGTGCACAAAGTCAACTCCATAACTAACTCAGTCAAGTAAACATGTATCTCATACTCAAGTACTCATGCAATACCAACTTAATTTAAATTAGTTAACTATGGGTCCTAACTTCATTATCATCATTTATCAATTAATTCAGCATCACCCAAATTCAATCAATGGCATCAATCTTCATTCTAAAACCAAAAACCTTTGAAAACTTGACCAAATAACTCAGATTTTCACATTTTAGAGCAAACCTACCTATCCTATACCTCCTATACCTAAACCCCTTCCCCCACACTCAAACCTTACATTGTCCCCAATGTAAGACAATCATGCAAAAAAAACGAGCGAAATAACTAAAAAGCCAATAAATAAGTAAAAAGGGATAGAAAAGCAAATCTAATATCTTGGGTTGCCTCCCAAGTAGCGCATTTATTTTATGTCGTTAGCCCGACATCGATTCTCCTCAATCACTCAAAACTCGGATCCACTAAGTTTATCATCTCCACACTCTCCATCGGAAATCCATCACTAAAAAGTTTCAGCCTATGTCCATTGACCGTGAATACTTTCCCTGTCTTTGGATTCTGTATATCGATAGCACCATGAGAGAACACATTAGTAATAACAAATGGACCTTCCCAACGAGAGCGCAACTTACCTGGAAATAACTTCAGCCTCGAATTAAATAGGAGAACTTGTTGTCCAACGGTGAAATTTTTCCTCAAAATCTGCTTATCATGGAAGGCCTTTGTCTTACTCTTGTATAGTCTAGAACTCTCATACGCTTCATTCCTCATCTCTTCTAACTCCTGTAACTGGAACTTCCTATGCATCCCCGCTTCATCCAAACTCATATTACATTGCTTGATCGCCCAAAAAGCTCGGTGTTCTAAACTCCACGGGTAGATGACATGGCTTCCCAAAGATCAATCTGTATGGAGACATACCAATGGGGGTTTTGTATGCAGTTCTATACGCCCACAATGCATCTTCTAACCGCAGACTCCAATCTTTTCTGCTTGGCTTGACAACCTTCTCCAAAATGGATTTCACTTCACGGTTAGATACTTCAGCCTGTCCATTGCTTTGCGGATGATAAGATGTAGAAATCTTATGCAAAACATTGTATTTCCTGAAAAGTGCTGCTAGCATCCTGTTGCAAAAGTGAGTTCCTCTATCGCTGATAATAGCTCTAGGAGTTCCAAATCTGACAAATATATTAGTTTTGACAAAATCTGCAACCACTTTAGAATCATCAGTCCTGGTGGATTTAGCTTCCACCCATTTAGAAACATAGTCAACAGCCAAGAGAATGTAAATATTACCATGAGAAACAGGAAAAGGTCCCATAAAATCAATACCCCAAACATCAAAAATCTCAACAATTAAAATGGGAGTTTGTGGCATTTGATTTCTATGTGATATGTTACCTGTTCGTTGACAATTCTCGCATGATTTACAAAATAAATATGAGTCTTTAAAAATTGTTGGCCAATAAAAACCACTTTCTAAAACCTTATGAGCCGTCCGTTTGGGTCCAAAATGACCTCCACAAGCATAGGAATGGCAAAAAGTTAGAATAAACAATGTTTCGGTATTAGGCACACACCTACGGATTATTTGATCAGCACAAAATTTCCACAGGTACGGATCATCCCAAACATAATGTCTAGCATCACTCCTAAGCTTATTCTTCTGGTTTTTAGAAAATTCATTGGGAATATACGCACTTGCTAAATAATTAACAATATTCGCATACCAAGGCAATTCCTCCTGAATAAAAAAGAGATGTTCATCTGGAAAGGAATCATGCAAAGGTAGTGCCTCCTCATCTCTCATCAATCGACTCAAGTGATCTGCTACCAAGTTATCTGCTCCCTTCTTATCCTTGATTTCCAAGTCAAATTCCTGCAACAGCAGAATCCATCTGATAATCCTGGGTTTAGAGTCCTTCTTGGTCAACAAATACCTAAGAGCTGCATGGTCAGAATAAACTACAACTTTAGTGCCAAGTAAATAAGATCGAAATTTATCTAAAGCAAAAACAACAGATAAAAGTTCTTTTTCAGTTGTCGAGTAGTTAATCTGAGCTGCATTCAATGTTCTAGAGGCATAATAGATGGCATGGACAACTTTGTCAACTCTTTGGCCCAAAACAGCTCCGACTGCATAATTGCTTGCATCACACATTATTTCAAAGGGAAGATTCCAATTTGGCGGTTGAATCACAGGTGCGGAAGTCAATAGGTTCTTCAGCATGTCAAATGCCTCCTTGCACACTTCATCGAACTGGAACTCCACATCTTTTTGCAGCAATTTACATAATGGCAGAGCTATTTTGGAGAAGTCTTGGATAAATCGCCGATAGAAACCTGCATGTCCAAGAAAAAAGCGAATCTCCCGCACACTAGCGGGGTAAGGCAAAGCAGACACAATATCTATCTTAGCTTTATCAACCTCTAAACCTTTAGCTGACACAACATGACCAAGCACTATACCCTGTTCTACCATAAAGTGACACTTTTCCCAATTAAGAACAAGGTTAGTTTCCAAGCATCAATCTAGCACACGCGTTAGATTTTCCAAGCACAAATCCAAAGAATCACCATGTACTGTGAAATCATCCATAAAGACCTCGATGCAATTTTCCAAAAGATCAGAAAAAATGCTTACCATGCATCGCTGGAAAGTACCTGGTGCATTACAAAGTCCAAACGACATCCTCCGGTATGCAAAAGTACCAAATGGACACGTGAATGTGGTCTTTTCCTGGTCTTCGGGTGCAATCACGATCTGATTATAACCTGAAAACCCATCTAGAAAGCAATAATAAGTATGCCCCGCTAATCGTTCTAGCATTTGATCAATAAAAGGAAGAGGAAAGTGATCTTTTCTGGTTACAACATTTAGTTTCCTGTAGTCAATACACACTCTCCATCCTGTTTGTATCCGTGTGGGCACCAACTCATTATTGTCATTCGTGATGACAGTTATTCCAGACTTCTTCGGAACTACCTGTACCAGACTCACCCACTAACTGTCGGAGATGGGGTAGATTATGCCTGCATCTAGTAATTTAATCACCTCTTTCTTGACTACCTCCATCATGGGTGGATTTAATCTTCGCTGTGCTTCTCTCGTGGGCTTTGCTCCGTCATCCAAAAGAATCTTATGCATGCACATCGCGGGTCTTATACCTTTGATATCTGCTATCGTCCAACCAAACACTGTGACATGGTCTCTTAGAACTCTCAACAATTTCTCTTCCTGCACTTTGGTTAGATTACTAGCAATAATCACAGGTAAAGTTTCATTAGTCCCTAAATATGCATATTTCAAGTGAGCAGGTAAGGGTTTCAATTCTAAGATTGGAGCTTGCTCCACAGATGGTAACAATTTTTTATGAGAGATAGGCAATTGAATTAATTGAACTGCATACTTATCTGTGAATTTTGGTAAAGAGTGCAATGCAGCCACAACTTCCTTCAATTCTTGATTCTGGTCAAATTCTTCCTCTTTATCCATGTCCAAGTTGTTAGCAATAGCCATCTCCAAGCTTTCCCTGTGGTCTTGTTCAAAAGATCCCTGCACTATAGAATCAAGGAAGTCAATAGCAAAAACATGATCAACATCACTAGGGTACCTCATGGCGTCATATATATTGAACTGAATTTTCTCTCCATCAAATTCCATGGTCAAGGTCCCATTGTGCACATCGATTATTGTCCTTGCTGTTTTCAAGAATGGCCTTCCTAGCAAGATGTGCGAGGGATTTGGAGATCTATCATCCTCCATATCCACAATGTAAAAATCTGCAGGAAATATTAACTGATTCACCTGCACTAAGACATCTTCAATTACCCCTTGAGGGTAAGTGTTAGTACGATCAGCAAGTTGAATGATAACACCAGTTTGTTTCAAAGGTCCTAGATTTAAAGAAGCAAATACAGATAATGGCATGACATTTATTGATGCTCCTAAATCTAGCATGGCTTTCTCAAATCTGGTATTACCTATTCTGCATGGGATTGTAAACATTCCTGGATCTTTACATTTAGGAGGCATTTTTCTTTGAAGCACTGCTGACACATTCTCTCCTACAGTGTCTTTTTCATCATCTTTTAATTTTCTTTTGTTAGTGCACAATTCTTTCAAAAACTTTACATACCTGGGCACTTGTTTGATGGCCTCCAAAAGAGGAATATTGACTTCTACCTTCCTGAAGGTTTCCAAGATTTCCTTATCCTTTTCCTCCTTCTTTGAAGTCTTGTGTGTTCTAGGTGGAAACGGCAACAGTGGGGTCTTAACTGGAGTAGATGGGGTAACAGCTTCCCTCGGTGTCTCTATCTCATCACTAACCTTCTCCTTTTCAATTTCTGTCACTGTTTTGGGTACTTCCAACTCCTTTCCACTCCTTAGTGTAATCGCACTCGCATTCTCCCTTGGATTGACAACTGTTTGGGAGGGCAACTTTCCTGAACCCTGAGCATCCAACCTCTCCACTGTGGTGGCAAGTTGACCTATCTGATTTCTCAAGTCTTGAACAGAATTTTTCATTTCCTGCTGGAACTACTGTGTCTGACTCATGAATGCCTTGACACATGTCTTCCAAAGATGTTCCAGAATTTGCAGGAGCTGCCTGTCTAGGTTGATATTGATGTGGAGCTGGTTGAGAGCCTTGTGGGAACCCTTGTTGTCTAACCGGATACATGCTTTGCGCTGGTGGCCTATTTCCTCCATAACTAAGGTTAGGGTGATCCCTCCATCCTGGATTGTAAGTATTTGAATATGGGTCATACTTCCGCTGCGGTTGTGCTTGATAATTTCCCACTGCATTAGCTTGCTGTGCGGTTTCATCCTCTTGCAATGTCGGACAAGAATCAGTACTATGACCATTCATTAAACAAATCCCACAAACTTTTGCTGCTGGTGTATTTCCTGTAGCCAATTGTCTAACCATCGCAGTCAAATCAAAAATTTGTTGTTCAAGATTGCTCGTGGTAATCTCATTCACTTTTACAGGTGCACGATCATTCCTTGTCCCATACTGCTGAGAATTAGCAGCCATATTTGCAATTAAAGTCCTTGCAGCCTCCGGTGTCTTATCCACTAGTGCTCCTCCACTTGCAGCATCGATCATACTCCGATCCATTGGTAATAATCCCTCATAAAAGTACTGAATCAGGTGTTGATCGTCTATTTGATGGGGAGGACAACTGGAACATAGTTTTTTAAATCTTTCCCAATACTCATACAGTGTCTCTCCGTTGAACTGTCGAATGCCGCATATCTCCTTTCTGATGTTGGCAACTCTTGAAGCAGGAAAGTACTTCTCCAAGAACAGCCTTTTCATGTCATTCCATGACTGTATTGACCCTGAAGGAAGATAGTACAGCCAGTCCTTCGCTAGATCTCCCAATGAGAATGGAAATGCCCTTAGCTTGATTTGATCCTCTGTTATTCCATGTGGCTTCATGGTGGAACACACCACATGGAATTCCTTCAAGTGCTTGTACGGATCTTCACCTGTGAGACCACGAAAAGTAGGCAAAAGATGAATTAGTCCCGATTTAAGTTCAAAAGCAGCAGTTAATGTAGGATATTCAATGCATAAGGGTTGTTGATTGAGATTAGGAGTGGCTAATTCTTTAAGTGTTCTATTGTTATTTGGCACCGCCATTTCTTCTTCTTCCTCTGAATCGGTGGATGATGTATTCGACAGTAATTCAAGTGCTATGTTGAGTCCCGGTGATGGAATTTCGTCTCACTCTGCAGTGATGCCTCGAGATTGACGAGCTTCTTTCCTTAGCCTGCGTGCAGTTTTCTCAATTTCTGGATCAAAATTCAAATCATCGGATTGAGAGGATCGTGTCATAAACTACAATAATAAACAAAAATAAAATGAAATAAAGTAAAATGAAGAATAAATAAAGATAAATAACACTTCCCCGGCAACGGTGCCAAAATTTGGGAGCTGTCGTTTTACACTCCAAAATTAATACCTTACTAACACTCTACTAGCACAAAACTTAGTATAATGACAAGCAAGGATCGATCCCACAGAGAAGTGAATTAGTCTTTTACTTATTCTAATATTCCTATTATTTCTATTAATGGGGGTTTTGAGTTTGTTTCGCTAAGCTAACACAGGTAATTAAGAATGATCAATGAATAAAAAAACTTCAGTTCTTCAGTTCAGTATCACCTCATCACAATCATGGAAAAGTCAAGTTTGATAATATTTACCCTTCGATGAGATTAATAATCCTAGATAACCGCAATCGCTAATTATCCGAAATTCTCCTTATGTGTAAATCTAGTGTGACAATCGCCTCAAAAGACTCTAACTATTATATAACCTAGAACTATCAGTCTAGATTTAATATAACAGCAGCATGAAGAATTAGAGAATTAGGTTATTCCAAGCAACAATTACACAATCAGGAATTATTTAACTTGCCTTCTAATAATCTTAATAATATTCAAAAGCTTGTCCACAATCAAATACTATTAATTGCTACCTACGATCAGATATAATATCGTTTACTTAATACTATATCTTAATCTAGCAGATGATATTAGTTAACCAATTTAATCCTGCAAAAACCAAATCAGTTAATCCAATAGCATATAAGCAATTTAATCAGATTATCAAAATAAATCCCATATAAGAAGAAATAAATAAATAAAACCTGATTAAACCATTAATGATGAATAAGGTTCAACATCCCTTAGAACTGAAAATAAGAGTTTAGCCTGACATGCCTTCAATCTTCTCCAATTAAGGTTACAATTATAGTTGTCAAGATCCCCCTATAATAAATTAAAAACATCTATTTATAGTCCTAAGATAATATCCTAAGTCCATAAGAATTAAGAATCCAATCTGAATTAGAAATCCTCAAAAATTACAAAAAGTCAAAGCTGGTCAAACTTGGTCAACGCCGCCTTTCTCGCCGGGGCGAGGATTTATGCCTGAGTTGTCTCGCCGGGGCGAACTCCCGCCGGGGCGAGGATTTTTGCACTGAGTTTCTCGTCGGGGCGAGAAACTCCAGAATAGTGTTGGGCCGGGGCGAGCTCTGGATCAGCTGGGGCGAAGACGAGCAGAAGGTTTCTCGCCGGGGCGAGAAACTCCAGTACAAAGTTCTCGCCGGGGCGAGAACCACAATTTTCCAATTTTTCAACTTTTCTTGTTTTGGCTCCGATTTTCCATCTTTTTTCACTTTTGACTCTGAATCCTCCTGAAATCAATAAACAACCTAATAAGTGCATATACACAATAAAATATGCAATAAACTAATTATAAAGGAATGAAAATAAATGAGTATTATGCACTTATCAATATTGATGTGGATTGAACTTTACTTTGGATTTTATTCTTCAATTGGGTTTGATCAATCTAATTCTTCTTATTTCAATTAATTGTTTATTTTTCCATGTTTAACATTGATCCCATAATGGCTTTTGGTTCAGACATGAACTAATCTCCATTATGGGATTCTAACGGATTTTAATATGTAGTCTAAATTATAGGCTTGACTGTTAGATTATTTTGCATATCATAAGGAACTTCTACCATGATTGTTTTGCTTGTGTGAATGCTTGATCACCATTCGACTTCAGTACTTGTATGGAATTGAGAAATAACATATGAGTATGGATTGTAATCATGATAGCTTGCGAATATGAGGCTTAATTGGATAGCTTAATATTTTGTGAATCAGATAGAAATATACTGTTTCATGATAGTTTGTGCTTTAAATCATTATAATTGCGATTTCACATAGAAATATAGTGATTTTGGTTATAGTGGTGATTACATGGTGTCTATTGAGTATGGATATTGTGTAAGTTGGTCATAATACATTGACAGATGGTTATGTCTATATTAGTACCCTTGGCTATTTTTCTTGATATGTGAATTCTCTAGCATGATGGTGGTAATTAGGTGAACTATTAAATGAAGTTAGGATCCCATTAATTCCAGGCTTGATATATTTCGTTAGTATTTGCATAGTTAGTTATTAATTGATATAGAAATAATTTTGTCACCAAAAGTAAGTCAATAGTTTAGGCAAATAAATATAGTGATAGAACTGATGCATAGTGATTTAATTTAATCCTTTCTCTGTGGGACGATACTCTACTTCCTCTGTATTACTTGTTGACCGTGTACACTTGCACGAGTTAGAGCTCTTTTATTAAAGACTTAAAAAGAGGCAACACATTTATTTCAGCTAAGCCCGAAATTTCGAACAAGAAGGATAAGGGCAAGGTCCATGACTAGTTGGCTAAGAATAGTTTTATGTAACTATTTAAGTGTTATATTTTGTTATGTAAATTGTATGTAAACCTTTTGTAATATTTAAGGGTATGTTTAAGTTAAGGTTAAAGAGAACTGGGGATATGTTTTAGAATGTTATTTAAATGAACAATGTATGTTTATTATTCCGCAATAGTATATAAAATGCTTATGATGATGATGGATCGTGAGCACCAAACCCGAGGTTAGAGAACCCGGATATGGGGGCGTCACAGTGTGGACACATTATTGGATACTACAATAACAGTGCTTCTACTACACATAAAAGTATTGTGTTTGTGAAATCCACAGAGATGGCTAAGCCAAGTATTCCAAGCTATACAATCTCTGTTGATCAAGTTGTGATCCCTGAGAACAACATATCACACACTGGTCTAGGATTGAAGAAACCGCAGGGTAAAGCCTACACTACCTTTAAGCCTCGAAGAATCATAAAGTCAGGTCGCACTAACTCTACGAACCAACCAGTCAAGGATCGTAGAGTTAACTTTCACCCTACGAATTCTCAATATCATAGAACAGTGTGGAAGTAAATAAGGGTCGAACCTAGAAGAAAGGCAATAGGTTTCTATCATCCACACATGTCGTCGAAGAGAAAAAAATCCATACACACACAAGCATGCATCATATTAAATGCTATAACTGTCATGAATATTGTCATATTGCAACTATGTGTTATATCGAAGATTATTCTATGTATGTAAGACCTAGAATTAGGCAGGTCTGGGTCCCTAAGAAAACTAACAAATCAGGACCCAAACAAATCTGGGTACCAAAATAAAGCTTAATGTTTCTTGCAAGAAAGAAGCTCCACTAGTTCAATATGGTATCTCGATAGTGGATGCTCAAGGCATATGACTGAAAATAAAGCTCTCCTGTCAAACTTTAAAGAAAAAGATGGTCCTGTAGTTGTCTTTGGAGACAATAATTCTAGAAAGACAAGAGGATATGACTCAATAGGAAATGGTGCAGTTTCTTTCAGCAAGGTGACATTTATTGAAGGTTTGAAGCACAATCTCATAAGCATCAGCTAATTATGTGACAAAGGGCACAAAGTAATCTTCCTCAACAACCAATGTCAGGTCAGAGACCTAAAATTAAATTCTCTAAAGCTAACTAGAACTAGAGAAGGCAATGTGTATGTGGTGAATCTAGCTAAATTGAGTTCAACAGAGACTGCCTTCTTCTTTGCTAAAGCTTCAGAAGATGTCAGTTGGTTATGGCATAGAAGACTGTCCCACTTGAACTTCAGGAATATGTCTAAACTTGCCTCCAAAGATCTAGTTTCAGGTCTACCCAAGCTAAACTTTATCAAGGAAAAGCCTTGTAAAGCTTGTCAGTTAGGGAAGCAAACCAAAGTCTCATTCAAAAGCAAGACAATCAACTTTAATGATAGGCCTCTGTAACTACTTCATATGGATTTGTTTGGGCCTATTTTAATTATCAGCCTTGGAGAAAAAAGGTACTCACTGGTTATAGTAGATGAAAACACCAGATTCACATGGATATTCTTTCTAAGCTCTAAAGATGAAACCAGCTCTCAGTTAATCAAGTTTTTTAAGCTGGTTGAGAATGAGAAGGGTGAGAAGATCAAGGCTATAAGGAGTGACCATGGAAGAAAATTTGATTTCACAGAAGTAGACAAGTTCTGTAAGGATAATGTTATTCACCATAATTTCTCAGCTCCAAGAACTCCTTAGCAGAATGGAGTAGCTAAAAGGAAGAACAAAACTTTTATAAAGGTAGGAAGAACACTTCTAGCCGCAGCAAGGCTACCTGAGTATTTCTGGGCTGAAGTTGTCAACACCGCTTATAACACTCAGAATCGATCACTCATTCACTCCACCTTCAAGAAGACGCCCTACGAGTTATGGAGAGGAAGGAAGCCCAACATTGGTTACTTTTATGTCTTTGGTTGTGCGTGTTATATCCTCAACAATGGCAAAATATACCTGACCATGTTCCAACCCAAGTCAGACGAAGGAATCTTCCTTGGATACTCTGTAGATAGCAAGGTTTGCAGAGGTTCAACAAGAAATCGTTAAGCGTTGAAGTATCAATTCATGTCATGTTTGATGAATATGATATTAAGGAACCAAGAAAAGTTGTGTCTTTTAATGAAATCGTAGAGCAGAATTAAGCAGACGTAGAGCAAGAGAACCCTACGATCAAAGATTTAGTGATCATAGAGCCAGAACCAGCAATCATAAAGCTAGAGCAAGAGATCATAGAGTCAATAATTCATGTGATGGGAACTCAATGAATTGAAGACTCTTTTAAACCAGAGCAGAATCTTAAAGAACTCAGACAAGAAGGCACAAGGACCGATGTTCCAACTGGAAGT
Organism: Aralia elata; assembly: GCA_034770075.1. Taxonomy (NCBI): domain Eukaryota; kingdom Viridiplantae; phylum Streptophyta; class Magnoliopsida; order Apiales; family Araliaceae; genus Aralia; species Aralia elata. The sequence continues at coordinate 63,486,263 of CM068385.1, forward strand.
AGATGGGCGAAAGATCACTCTCAAGACCTGATTATTGGAGATCCCAATGCAAGAGTCAGGACTAGGTTTGCAACTCAAAATGAATGCTTCTTCCTAAGCTTTCTTTCTTAGATGGAGCGAAATAAGATTGAAGAAGCTTTGGAAGATTCAAGCTGGATTGAAGCCATAGAAGAAGAGCTGGACCAGTTTGAAAGAAGCAGAGTATAAAGATTAGTTCCAAAGCCTAGAGATCATCCTGTCTTCGGCACCAAATGGGTATTCAGGAGTAAAATGGATGAAGATGGAGTAATCACAAGGAACAAAGCAAGGTTGGTGGCCAAAGGATATTCTTAGGAAGAAGGAATCGACTATGATGAAACCTTTGCTCCTGTAGCAAGACTTGAAGCCATCATAATCTTCCTTGAATATGTTGCCCACATGAAGTTCAAAGTATTCCAGATGGATGTTAAGAGTGTTTTCCTCAGTGGAGAACTTCAAGAAGAGGTTTATGTTGAACAACCTCCAGGTTTTGTCAATCCTACTTATTCTAATTATGTTTACAAATTAGATAAAGCACTATACGGACTAAAACAGACGCCTAGGGCATGGTATGAAACATTAACTAATCATTTTATTGAAAAAGGATTCACTAGAGGTAGAGTAGACACGACATTATTCATTAGGAAGCATAAAGATAAAACATTGTTAGTACAAATTTATGTAGTTGATATTATATTTGGTTCTACTGATGAAAAGTTATGTGAGAGATTTGCCAAGCTTATGCAGAGCAAATTTGAGATGAGCATGATGAGAAAGCTGAACTTCTTCCTTGGATTACAAGTGAAGCTGTCTGATGAAGGCATATTTGATGAGGGCATCCTTGGCTCTGGAGCGATTGACATCCATAAAGTGGATCCTTTGTATATGCCGGATGGTCCCGTGACGAGAGCTCGGGCTAAACGTTTCAAGGAGAGCATTAATGGGTTGATTCAAGGCATGTGGAGCGAGGATAGATCGAGTGTGGACCTGGATTCTAAGGATTTACATTTAGTTATGATGATACAAACAAACATGCCAAGGTTGGAAGCGTTGGAAACGAGAAAGGACGAAGAATTCCAAGTTGCAGAGTTCTCGCCCCGGCGAGAACTTCAAAGCCAAAATTCTCGCCCCGACGAGAAACTGACTGTTCAAGTTCGCCCCGGCCCAAATTGATCCGCCCCAGCGAAGAACTTACTGTTCATTCTCGCCCCGACGAGAAGTCTCAGTTCAATTTTCTCGCCCCGGCGAGAACATGCAGAATGAGTTGGCGCGTTTTTCGAGGCGACGCGTTTTTGAAGATTTTTATCAGATTTCCTTTCCTTAATTTTAGGGACTCAGTATATTTTCATAATTCTATTGTAACTAGGATATTTTAAGATAGGATTTTGATTCCAAGTCAATTGTTATTTCCTTTTTGGATTCTAGGGTTTCATAGTTAGTATAAATAAGTTTTATGCTTGTAATTCAAATACAATTCAATAATAATTCAGAGTTTATTCATACTTGAGAGCTATTCTCTACTTTTGGTTCTTTGAAGAATTTCTAAGTAATTTTCTTAGTTTTCTTTGAGATTCTAAGTTAACTTATCATACAACAATCCATAGTTGTGTGTGGCGTTATCTACCAGTTATCAATCGTTGATTGTACCGAAGGTTCCTGCTTCATATAAGTACGGGGTTTAGGTGTCATTGATAATCCACCTACGCGAATTCATCTGCTTGAACGATTATACCGGAGTTCTCGTCTCAATATAGACGTTGGGTTAAGGTGTCGGGAGAGTTCCATCAAATTGGCTTACTAGAAACGATCCGGGCGACGACCACCTCACGCAAGCGTGCCATGGAGTCTATCATTTGGTATCAAAGCTGCGTTTTCTAGCTAAGTATCTATCTTTATTGTATCGTTGAATTTGTGAGCAAAAAAAAAAAAAAAAAATTATATAAAATTTTATTTCAGTTATTTCAATTTGTTCGTGGATTTCATCTTCAATTCCGTAATCGAGATTGTTGGTACTTATAGTCATACCTACTATAGTTGTTTGTGATAAGTTATTTTTGAATTGATTAGTAAACCCGAGGATTTTGCTAGGTAAATTCAAAAAGAACCTATTAGAGAGAATATTTAGAGGTAAAAGGCTTAGTTGTGAGATCATTCGAGGGGAAAAGCCTATTGAGTGATACACGAGCGAAACATTAACCGAGTGAAACACGTAAGGGAGTGGTGAGGAAAATATTTTGCTACTAACCTTTGTTTTGCAGGAAAATGTCTAGTTCAAAAGATAAAGGTGTTATGGAAGATTCTCCAGCAAAGTTTGATCCAAAATTTGTGATGGAAGCTATGATGAAGGAATTCACTAGAAAGTTGGATATGACGATGGAGCAAGTGAATGAGCGTTTCGACCAAATGAGTGCTTCCCAAGGACCCCAGTTTCAACATCCTCATGGGGCACGTCAGCACGGAAGAACGCATCAAAGAGAAGCTAGACAAGAGGAAAATTACTATGAAGGGGGATTTAGTGAAGAGGAGGATCGAGAGTCCGACTTCTTACATCGCAGGCAACGAGGAGCTAGGGATAGAGGGGGTCGAGATAGAGAGGACAACAACTTGGATAGTATAAAGATGAAAATTCTGACTTTCCAAGGAAGAAGTGATCCAGAGGCCTATCTAGAATGGGAGAAGAAGATGGATTGGATATTTGAATGTCATAACTACTCGGGGCTAAAGAAAGTAAAACTCGCCGCTACAGAATTCTCAGCTTATGCTGTTACTTGGTGGGATCAGTTGATGATCAATCGGAGGAGATGTGGGGAACGTCCGATTGAAACTTGGGAAGAAATGAAGACCGTGATGAAAAAGAGGTTCGTTCCAGATTACTATCACCGAGAGCTAGTTCGGAGTTTGCAAAGCTTGAGGCAAGGAAGTAGGAGCGTAGAAGATTATTACAAAGAAATGGAGATGTTGATGGCTAGGGCAAACATCAATGAGGATGGTGAATCAACAATGGCTAGGTTTTCGACGGGATTAAATTGGGAGATTGCCGACTTAGTGGAACGATAACATTATTTGGTATTGGAGGATATGGTTCACATGGCTATCAAGATTGAGAAACAACTTAAGAGGAGAGGTAGCCAACGTTCGATACCTAATTCAGGATCATCATGGAAGTCTAATGTTGGGAAGCGAGAGGAGAAGCCAGCCGTAAGTAAATCCAAGTTTGAACCAAAGACGGAGACGATTAATAAGGGAGTGCAAGGTAAAACTGACCCTTCTTCTTTTAATCGTAATCGGGATATAAAATGCTTCAAGTGTCAAGGAAGTGGACATATTGCAAATCAGTGCCCAAATCAAAGGACGATGTTGTTACTTGACAACGGAGAGGTGGAAACTGAAGAAGAAGCTAGTGATACCGACTCAATGCCACCGTTAGAGGATATAGATGATAGGGAGTTGGCTATGCATGGTGAGATGCTGGTTACAAGGCGAGCACTTAGTACGCACGTGAAAGAGGAGAACGGGGAGCAACGGGAAAATTTATTTCATACCAGATGCCTTGTGAATGGTAAGGTTTGTTGTGTGGTGATAGATGGAGGAAGTTGCACAAATGTGGCCAGCATGATCATGGTGGAGAAGTTGGGAATGTCCACAACCAAACATCCCCAACCATATAGATTGCAATGGCTTAATCATAGTGGAGATATAAAGGTGACTAAGCAAGTGTTGGTACCGTTCATGATTGGGAAATATGTGGATGAGGCATTGTGTGACGTGGTTCCGATGCAGGCGGGTCATTTATTGTTAGGCCGCCCATGGCAGTTTGATCGGCGGGTGAAGCATGATGGTTTCACGAACGAGTATTCCTTTGTTCATAATCAGCGAAAGGTTACGTTATGTCCTATGTCACCAAAGCAGGTGCATGAGGATCAATTATATTTGCAAAAAGATCATGTACAAAGAAAAGAAAGTGAAAAAAAGGAAAGTGAGAAAAAAATTGAGGGGAAAAATGAGGGGAAAAATAAGAGAGAAAAAGAAAGAGAGAAAAGAAAAGATGAGGAGCGAAAAACAAATATCTATGCAAAAAAGAGCGATGTGAGGCGAGCTTTAGATGCTAAACAACCGTTGATTATACTTCGGTATAAGGAGGCGCTTTTGAATACTAACGCTAATGATTCTTCTTTGCCTAGTGTTGTTTCGTCTCTTTTGCAGGATTATAAGGATGTGTTTCCCGAGGAGCTTCCACAGGGATTACCACCAATTCGGGGAATTGAACATCAGATTAATTTCGTGCCCGGAGCATCCATTCCGAATCGTCCAGCTTATCGGAGTAACCCCGAGGAAACAAAGGAGTTGCAGAAGCAAGTTGGAGAATTGATGGAGAAGGGGTTCGTAAGAGAGAGCATGAGTCCATGTGCAGTTCCGGTGATCTTAGTGCCTAAAAAGGATGGGAGATGGCGCATGTGCATAGATTGTCGAGCGGTAAATAACATTACGGTAAAATATCGACATCCCATTCCTCGATTAGATGACATGTTAGATGAATTGCATGGGTCTTGTATATTCTCAAAAATTGATTTAAAAAGTGGTTATCATCAAATTAGAATGCAAGAGGGTGATGAATGGAAAACTGCTTTCAAAACAAAATATGGTCTTTATGAGTGGTTAGTGTTACCTTTTGGTTTAACTAATGCTCCTAGTACTTTCATGAGATTGATGAACCATGTTTTGCGACCATTCATTGGCAAATTTGTGTTAGTTTATTTTGATGATATCTTGATTTATAGCAAAAACTTGGGAGAACATGCATTGCATTTGAAATCTGTTTTAGATGTTCTTAGAAAAGAAAAGTTGTTTGCTAACATGGATAAGTGCACGTTTTGTACGGATAGAGTTGTTTTTCTTGGATTTGTTGTGAGTTCACGGGGAGTGTAGGTGGATGAAGAGAAGATACGTGCAATCCAAGAATGGCCGAGTCCAACAAATGTGAGCCAAGTTCGAAGCTTTCATGGATTGGCTAGTTTTTACCGGCGGTTCGTGAGGAATTTCAGCGACATCACAGCACCATTAACGGAAGTGATCAAGAAAAGTGTAGGGTTTAAATGGGGTGAAGAGCAGGAAAAAGCGTTTAAATTGATTAAAGATAAATTGACTAACGCTCCTTTACTTGTTTTACCTAATTTTGCTAAAACCTTTGAAGTTGAGTGTGATGCTTCAGGTTTGGGAATTGGAGCTGTGTTGATGCAGGAAGGGAAGCCTGTAGCGTATTTCAGCGAGAAATTGAATGGAGCAGCCTTGAATTATCCGACCTATGATAAGGAGCTGTATGCGTTAGTTAGGGTGTTGGAGACGTGGCAACACTACCTTTGGCCTAAAGAGTTCGTGATTCACACGGATCATGAATCATTGAAATACTTGAAGGGACAACATAAGTTGAACAAAAGACACGCTAGGTGGATGGAGTTCATTGAGACATTTCCGTATGTCATCCGATACAAACAGGGTAAGGAGAATGTTGTTGCTGATGCTCTTTCGAGAAGGTACGTGTTATTGAATACTCTTGATACAAAATTGCTTGGGTTTGAACGAATTAAAGAGTTGTATGTTGATGACCTTGATTTTTGTGAAGAGTTTAAATCATGTGAAAAGAATGCTGTAGGTAAATATTTTAAAGTGGATGGTTTTCTGTTTCGAGAAAATAAGTTATGTATACCTGCATGTTCTTTGCGTGAGTTGTTGATTAGAGAGTCACATGGGGGAGGTCTAATGGGTCATTTTGGTGTTGAAAAGACTTTATCTGTTTTGAAAGAACATTTTTATTGGCCTCATATGAAACGAGATGTGGAAAGAATTTGTGATAGATGCATTACGTGTAAGCAAGCTAAGTCTCGTGTTCAACCTCATGGATTGTATACACCATTGCCTATATCTAGTGAACCTTGGATTGATTTGTCTATGGATTTTGTATTGGGTTTTCCTAGGTCTAAGCATGGTCATGATTCTATATTTGTGGTCGTGGATAGATTTTCTAAGATGGCACATTTTATTCCATGTCACAAAACTGATGATGCATCCCATATTGCTGATTTGTTCTTTAGAGAAATTGTGCGTCTACATGGCATGCCTAGAACGATTGTTTCAGATAGAGATTCTAAATTTTTGAGTTATTTTTGGAAGACATTGTGGTGTAAGTTAGGTACTAAACTGTTATTTTCAACTACTTGTCATCCACAAACTGACGGTCAAACTGAGGTAGTGAATAGAACTTTATCTGCATTGTTAAGAGCTGTTATCAAAAAGAACATTAAAGTTTGGGAAGAGTGTTTACCACATGTTGAGTTTGCTTATAATCGATCTGTTCATTCTGCTACACAATTTTCACCATTTGAAGTTGTTTATGGGTTTAATCCTTTGACACCGTTGGATTTATTGCCATTACCTTTGTCTGAATATACTAACATGGATGGAAAGAAAAAGGCTGAATTTGTCAAGCAGATACATGAAAAGGCAAGGCTTAACATTGAAAGGAGGACGGAGCAATATGCGAAACAGGCCAACAAGGGTCGACGTCAAGTGATTTTTGAACCAGGAGAGTGGGTGTGGTTACATATGCGGAAGGAAAGATTTCCAGCTCAACGACGTTCAAAATTGCTTCCAAGGGGGGATGGTCCATTTCAAGTTCTTGAGCGCATCAATGACAATGCCTACAAATTGGATTTGCCTGGTGAGTATAACGTTAGTGCCACTTTTAACGTTACTGATCTTAGTCCGTTTGATGTAGGTGACGATTTGAGGACAAATCTTTCTCAAGAGGAGAGGAATGATGAGGGCATCCTTGGCTCTGGAGCGATTGACATCCATAAAGTGGATCCTTTGTGTATGCCGGATGGTCCCGTGACGAGAGCTCGGGCTAAACGTTTCAAGGAGAGCACTAATGGGTTGATTCAAGGCATGTGGAGCGAGGATAGATCGAGTGTGGACCCGGATTCTAAGGATTTACATTTAGTTATGATGATACAAACAAACATGCCAAGGTTGGAAGCGTTGGAAACGATAAAGGACGAAGAATTCCAAGTTGCAGAGTTCTCGCCCCGGCGAGAACTTCAAAGCCAAAATTCTCGCCCCGGCGAGAAACTGACTGTTCAAGTTCGCCCCGGCCCAAATTGATCCGCCCCAGCGAAGAACTTACTGTTCATTCTCGCCCCGGCGAGAAGTCTCAGTTCAATTTTCTCGCCCTGGCGAGAACATGCAGAATGAGTTGGCGCGTTTTTCGAGGCGACGCGTTTTTGAAGATTTTTATCAGATTTCCTTTCCTTAATTTTAGGGATTCAGTATATTTTCATAATTCTATTGTAACTAGGATATTTTAAGATAGGATTTTGATTCCAAGTCAATTGTTATTTCCTTTTTGGATTCTAGGGTTTCATAGTTAGTATAAATGCGTTTTATGCTTGTAATTCAAACACAATTCAATAATAATTCAGAGTTTATTCATACTTGAGAGCTATTCTCTACTTTTGGTTCTTTGAAGAATTTCTAAGTAATTTTTCTTAGTTTTTCTTTGAGATTCGAAGTTAACTTATCATACAACAATCCATAGTTGTGTGTGGCGTTATCTACCAGTTATCAATCGTTGATTGTACCGAAGGTTCCTGCTTCATATAAGTACGGGGTTTAGGTGTCATTGATAATCCACCTACGCGAATTCATCTGCTTGAACGATTATACCGGAGTTCTCGTCTCAATATAGACGTTGGGTTAAGGTGTCGGGAGAGTTCCATCAAATTGGCTTACTAGAAACGATCCGGGCGACGACCACCTCACGCAAGCGTGCCGTGGAGTCTATCAATATTCATCAACCAAACCAAGTACATCAATGATTTACTTAAGAAGTATGGAATAAAATCAGCTACCCTTATGAAAACACTAATGGCATCTGCAACCAACCTTGACAAAGATGAATAAGGTTAAAGTATTGATATTACTCAATACAGAGGTATGATTGGATATCTCTTTTACTTAACTGCTAGTAGACCAGATATTATGTTTGCTACTTGCATTTGAGTTAGATTTTAGGCTAATCCTAAGGAGTGTCTTTTAATGTTTATTAAAAGAATTTTCAGGTATCTCAAGGGCACTCCATATTTGGGACTATGGTATCCCGATGAGTTTCCCTTTGATCTAATTGGATATTCAGATGCTGATTTTGCAGGATACAAAATAGGCAAAAAAAGTACTAGTGGAATGTGTCAAATGCTTCGAAATAAATTGGTCTCATGGTTTAGCAAGAAGCAAAAGTCATTATCAACTTCAACGTCAGAAGCTGAGTACATTACTGTTGGAAGCTGTTGTGCTCAAATGTTTTAGATGAAGAATCAGCTACCTGACTATGGGTTTGAATTCAAATCTATTCCAATATTCTGTAATAACCCTAGTGCAATAGCAATAACTCATAACCCTGTTATGCATTCTAGAACTAAGCATATAGATATCAAATATCCTTTTATAAGAGATCATGTTCAAAATAGAAATATATCTTTATATGTTATGTCTACTGAAAATCAATTAGCAGATGTGTTTACTAAACCATTAGACAAATCCAGATTTAATAAATTAATAAGTGAATTAGGAATGTTGAATTTAAATTCTTAGTATTATGCTTTAGGGAAACTATCTCTGCAGGAAGAGATCGTAGAACAAGAGAAAGTGAAGCAAAGTTCGTAGCGTGGATCGTAAAGTAAAAAGGAAATCGTAGAGTCAAAGATGCTTTATGAAAGGAAGCTCTACGATATCCATCAAATCGTGGATTGGAAAGTCAGAAGTTAAGGCACGTGCAATGCAAATCAAGCTTAAGCGAGTAAAATGAAAAAGTAACTGCCATATAGCTGTAACTTACAGTTAAGACAGAATGTGCCTCCAACAACTATTCAACGGGCGTCCCACTCAGTCGAAATAGAGGGAAATACATTTATTTTTCAAAAATTTTAATTTGACTTTTTCGATTCATTTGCCCTAAACTTTCAATTATCTCTGATCCTCTCTCTTTAAGCCCTAGTTCATCTTACAAGTTCAAATCTTAGCTAATTTCTTGTCTGTTAGATAAAATCAACCATTCAAAATATGTCGATCTGCCAAGTCATCCCAGGAAATTAACTCTGCTTCAATGAATTCGAGGATGTTGAAGCCTATTTCAAAACAATGCTCAATCCAGTGCAGAAGGCAGGGTTCTATGAAGCTCTGAGCACTGACACGAAGATCTTCATAAAAAGGGTGGAAGCATTCTATGTCAATGACTCTAATGAAAACGGAGTCATTTCCACCAAAGTGGGAAACATTGCCTTAACCTACTCATAGAGATCGATTAGCCTCTAGGGTTTGTAAATGAAGGAGCCCTAAATTTTGAAGTTACTAATGTGAAGCAAAGATTGGAATTTATGGGATATAAGAAGAACCCAGAGCTGAAAAGGTTCAAGAAGAAGATGTTTCCCTAAGACTTTGAGTTTTTGGCTAACCTTGTAGGAAAATGCATCATCTGCAAGGACTCTACTCATGACTCTATTAGTGAGCTTCAACTAAAGGTTATGTCAGCCATAAACATGGAGAAGAAAATTAATTTTAGAGCAGTGTTGGCTAGCTGGATCTCCAAATGGTTTAAGGATGCTGAGAAGAGGAAGGCTGGAAGAAAACCTCTTTTAAAGATGTTTTATGGAAGATTTATCAGCATTCTGCTGAAGAAAAAGATGGGGAAACATCTGGATGAAAAGGAGGGAGATGCATTAAATATTAACAAGAAGATAACCAAGAAGCTGTTTGAGAACTAGAAGAGAAATCTAGTTAAAATTTTAAGATCCAAGCAGTCTGAGGGGAGTGAGAAGACCCTCAGTGAAGTTCAGAACTTTGCCAAGGCGAAATCAAAGAGGAAGCAGGTAGAGGTAGAAGAAGACACCTCAAGGAGCTCTACAGCTCCAAGTTTACCTAAGGCATTGGCTTCAACTGCTGAAAAGCCACTTCAGAAGAAGGTGAAGGTGATCCCTACAACAATACAAGCTAAGCAACATGGTCTATTAAAGAAGAAAAAGGAAGACAAATAGAAAAATCCTAAGGACTCTTAGGACGAATCAAACGTTCCTGAGAAGAGGGATTCAAGTAAAGAGAAAGTCAAAGATAAAGTGGATGACTCTGTCTCTCTAAGTCAGCTTTTCAAAGAAACTTTGAAGACCGAAACTTTGACAACCCTGTGAGATGAAATCCTAGACGACTTAGACGGCATATGAGATGACACCTTATGTTTTATGATTCGATTCAACTCTAGGAGACGATACCCTAGATTTTGACTTAAATGACATAGGAGTCGACACCTTTTGTTTCATGATTCAACTTAAGTTTGGGAGACGATACCCTATATTAATTTTAGGAGACGATACCCTAGATTTCCTTGATGACATGATTCACTTAGGTACAGAACACAAGCACAAACATCATGACTGTAACACCCCTGAAACTCGGGTCTTAGCCTTAAACCCGGGTCCGGCGCGTCACAGTACTACCCATACAGCATACTCTCACTACATGAATGTAATTACCATATTATTACAACATCATCTAATGCCAAGTACGAAGACCTTTACCAATACATCAACAAATAATATTACTAAATTTAATAATATTACAACAAAATTTTAAATTCTTCTTCTTTAATACAGTCTTTACACAATATCCTCACTAACTTAGTCATTCCTGAATATTCGTAAAGTTATTCAACAACCAACATTCATTATAAAATGCCCTATATACATCATCGTCAACGTACTACTCTATCATACAAAGCAACTTATATAGTCACTTCTTGATCTGAAATGGATACCTTTTAATTCTAATTCAAAATTTACGTACTCTACTTCACATACAGTCCATACCGTCCTCGTGGCTAAATAATTACAATGAGGAAATAAACAACTTTCCTTTTTCCATGCACCTCTAATCTTTATCAACATGATATCAAGAGAATTTTGTCGCATCGAAAATCTGCAAAAGTTTTATTTGCAAGGATTAGCACGACGGCTCAGGAAGAACTAACAGTCTTCACATTTCATGCTTCACGTAACACATAAGTTTGCATTTTATCCATGCATCATGATTATCATACTATGCACCTTATTCATGCATTATAAAGCTTATGCAATGCATCTATATATATGCATCATATATCTCTTCATGTGCAAGTTTCATTTGCATCATATGTCTCATAGCATACCTCATGCATCCCATATTGTATGTTTACAATAACTCAAGTTCCACATAGAACAATATAATCACATAGTTGCACAACGTGCACATTTTAATCATGCTCGCATATAATTCACATAACAGTGAAAGATTTAAACAATCAACTCATGTACATCAATACATTTATACAAGGCAACAAGTTATTGAAAGAACTTGCCTTAAGCGCTCCTTGTTAAGCTATGACCATTCGTCCTTCAAATATCCTACACAATTTGTTTAACAATAAAAATACCAATTAGCCACTGAAAAGGCTTCACATATATTGGTTCACAATATAATAATTCTTATCTCATATTGTTCGCGCATTATAAATTAACGTAATTAACTCTAAAACATCTCTTGGCGTCGCGTTGTTCGAAAACGTTACGACCATCATCATCATCCATCCTTATTGGTTTATAAAAACCCCACTTTATATCTTATAATGTTCGTTTCATTTGAAATGAAACACTATTTAATTTCATTAACACTTCACACGGCGTTTCGACGTTCATACGTCACATGCCTAATTCGCCTCCTTTGTACATGCTTAGCATGCTTATATATTCATCTAATTCATCATTAATTAAGGCTAACCATCATTATAAATCATAACGTTCATCTTTTATAACTTAGAACAACATCTTTTATTGCCGGAAGCATTACACGTTGCATACGCGCATGTCTGACGCCCCCCATATGCACAACATCATCAAACTGCCAAAATTCGAACTTGAGTCAGGTAATAACCCTAAATCCTTAATAGTGGAAGTTGTAGGTCTACTCCTTATCTTTCCGGATCATCTTGAATCATCCAAATTAGAGTTCGTATGAGAAAGTTATCCCCATTTTACTAAATGAGGTTGAGGCTGCCCAGACCCTGCGTTGTGCACTCTACGATCTTCAAAGTTCATACAATTCGAAAGATGGCCAATTTCGACCATTATACAACCTTAAAATCAAAATTCTTAAAGAATGAAAGTTGTAGGTCTACTCTTTTTCGTTCCGAATCATCTTGAATCACCTCATTCCGAGCTCGTATGAGAAAGTTATGCCCATTTTACTACAAGACGCTAAAGCTGTCCAGACCACTCTACGATTTTGGAGGCCACTCTACGATGGTCAGAGGCCCCTCTATGATTTCGGAGGCCACTCTACAATGGTTAGATACCACTCTACAATTTCAGAGGCCACTCTACGATGGTCAGGGGCCACTCTATGATTTGCACTCTACGACCTCCTGCTTGGCAGGTTCGTAGCACCTACTTCCGAACATCATAACTTCTTCATTTTAAGTCGGAATTAGTCCGTTCTTAAGGCTATGGAAAGCTTGTAACCTGAACTACACCATATCACAAAATCAAAACCTTCCAGGTTCTCTAACTAATCAAAATAGTGGCTCCAAGGAGCCAAGTTGAACTAGTTTTCTACGTTATTGACAGCTTTGACACATTTTCTCAAAATCGCTATAACTCCCTCATCCGGAGTCGAAATGCGTTCGTTCCAAAGCCCACGGCTTTCTAACTCAGTGTAATATACTACTGCAGAAGCTCATAATTTTACAAGTAACACATTAATACCAGAATTGATTCTAAGGTCACTGTTCATCAATTCTTCATTCTCTAAACATGTTTTACCAAAACTCTTACTACAAATTCGTTTTAACACCTTTTTACTCCATTCTAACTGGGATATTCTCATAACCCATGGAATTATAACATCATAACAACTATAAATGACTTTAGACGTGAAACAGAGCTACAAAAGTCCTCTAAATCAGTCCATAACAGTCTAAGGTCCATTATTGTCCATTTTCTTTCTCCTTTATGTATATGATCGGATTTCTTTTTTTCTTGTTCCACTTTTGCGTTACTAATGGTTTATATAACCACTAAACATCATTATTATTCGTTCACAACCAACCAATAACAACCATAACAACAATACCTTAACCAAACATAAGGCTTAAGAGGAAAAATGAAAGTTAAGGATTTTAAAACTTACTCATTGGCTTTCTTCTTCTTGGATGCTAGGAAACTTGTTAGAGCTTTGCTAGAATCTCTTCTCTTCCTTCTTGAGTTCTCCCAAACCCTTCATCCAAACTTCAACTCACCGCCCATTTCTTTCTCTTTCTAGAATTTGGTTTCTCTTTCTAATTTATCATCTCTCTCTCTCTCTTACTTATTCTTCTCCTTTCTTCTGTAACTTCTCTCTTCTCTTTCTCTCTACTGATAGCTTCTCTCCTTAGTTCATTCCTCTCTTGTTTGCAATTGAAAGGAAAATGAGCTGAACTTTGGAGTCGGGAGGAGATGAAACGGATGAAACATATGAGGTGGGAGACATTTTAGTCTTGCAAGGACTCTAGGAATGGGTTTTGAGACCATTGTCTGCATTATTAGAAAATGGAGATTAGTGATTTAGTTGCTCCAGGAAGTTGTCTGAACTCCCTCCCTCCTCATGTGTCCCTATTGGTCACAATTCCTCCACCTCAATCCTCATTGGCTTAAAATGTTTAATGGTCTCCTTATTCCCTTCATTGGTTAATAAAATACTCATCCCACCCATTTGGTTTTTCTCTCTCTCTACATCACCCGTATACTCCCTCCTTTCATTACAAAATGCTGATTTCTTTACCAAAATATCACATGTGTCAAATATAGGGTCTTGGGTTTGGGCAAAAATAATAGATCTTGGGTTAGGCCCTTAATTTGGGCCACCTATGGCAACCATTTGGGCTACTAATTAAATCATCAATGGACTCTTACAAAATTCTACACTTGGATTTTAACAATAATATAACATTCATTTAGCCATTTATTAGGCTACTAATTTAATCCATTAATGGACTCATTTAATATATGTTAGCTATTTACTAACCAATTAGCTTACCAAAATCATGTAACTAAATGTACTTGTAACCCACATATATTTGGTTAACATATTTCCACCAAATAAATTATTCAAATAATAATCTTCATCAAACTATTAACTTTATTCAATAAATAGCGTTATTGGCGTGAATAATGATTTGGCGATTTTTCGCGAAATCCATTCATTCGCTTCTATGAGACAACAACACTTACAAATTCATACATTCACATAATCTAGGTTATAATATAACATTTAAACACATCATACAAAAATAATAAATTTAATATATTCCAAAATATTAATAAACCCAAATTACAAGGGTACTCACTATTCGCGATCGTTACAACTCACGTAAATATATACATAACACATATATATTTTACATTCAACCCGCTATGCCTCATAATAAAAATTTCATTTATTAAATTCTTATTATAAATATCCTTCTTAAAAAATTCGGGTAGTTACATTCTTCCCCTCTTATAAGGATTCCGTCCTCGAAATCACCGAAATATCCTTACTCGGTCCGCGTAAACCTTATATATTTAATCCACCAATTCCCTTTCTAAGGATTGTTGTATATTACGATCGTCATAATAATTTAATATGATTATTTACTAACTCATAAACATTCGGGATATTACATCCATCCCTTCTTCTAAGAATTTCATCCTCGAAATTATAACATATTCATCTTTACTCATTCTATGCATCATTCTTGTTAGAGTTTATGCCCTAGAGGCCAATTATTTGATGTAATTGCTTAACATTTCTTTTGATATTATATTTGACTGAATAAATGAATTATTTTATTATGATTTCATTTACTGTGTTATATAAATGTTAGCATAATAAAAGTCCTTAGAATAATGATACAAATTATATAGCTTCAAGTATGTGACTTGAACATGAGATTATATAATTACAATTAGTATCGTTACTTTTAAATGTTCCTAGTCGAGTATCATTGTTAATGGGACACCAATGATACATTGAGACTAGTATGCGGATTGACTGATGGTCAAATCTCATTGGTCATTAATATATGAGATATTGAGTCAATGCATAGGTACATGTTAGAGAACAATGTACTGGACAGACCCACCATGAGAATTCTACGTGGAGTATTATGCAAAGTGTCATAAGCAATTCTCATAGTGACAATGATGCAATGATCCTCCGACCTGAAATCACTATATTACTACACGGGAATTTATGTACTTTGATATCATCAAAGGTCACCTTTAATAGGGTGGACAATAAAGGTGATTATTGGGTACATCATGAATCGTGTGAGGAATATGAGTGATATCCATAGGCCTCTTGATTGAGTAGGACTATGAAATGCATGACCATGCTCAAATAGTGATTTGTTTCATATAGTCTACTCATTGATCAAGAAAACTTAGATTAAATTATGAAAAGTATGACACATTCCATGGCTCAAGTTTAATCTAGGATGTCAAGGTTAAAAGGATTAAATTACATTAAAACATTGGTCACGAAAAGGTTGCATCGAATCACTGATCTTATTATTATTTAGGTAGCAGTGATGCATTACTAGATGCCGCTCACTGTTTATAATTTTATAATATGATTTTAAAATTATTGCCAACATAATAATAACCTATAGGGCACACACTTAGAACGTAATTAAAAGGGAATTAATTTAAATTGTAAGGATTTAAATATGTCGATATGATTGATAATATTTAAATTACGAGTTTAAATTAATAGGATAATTTGTATATATGTATATTAATTAAGTAAGACTTAATTAAAATATAATATATATAAATTCGGATTTTACTTTTCTAATGGTTTTTAGGGTTTTGCTATATATATATATATATATATGATATATCAGCTATTTTATTAGTGAGAAGAAAAACAAAAACCCTAGCCGTTTTAGAAAAGTGAGTTGAGAGAAAAACTTGAGAAAATTCAGATCTTGGCGGCTAGTACCGGAGTTCTCTTTGTTGCAGATCGTGTGATAATTTGTGGGACGTTCGTGTGGATACCGTAGAGACGCAATTTCGTTGGATTGCGTTGAAGATTCGAAGCCATTCCAGAATTTCATCGTTCCATTCAAGCTCGGATAATCGGTAAAACAAATCTAAACCTCTAAATTAATTTGTTTTCGCATGGATCCTGTTTTAGGGTTTCGAAAATAGTTTTAAAAATTTTAAATTTTGATGTCTTTATGTGTCGAAAACCCTACAATTCTCTCTAAGAATTTCACTTTTTCTTTCCGGAACTTCATCCGCTTCTTCTAGGAAATATTTAGAATTGTCGCATTCTACGACTACTTCTTTCTGGGGAAAATTACCCTCTTCACATTCAGTTTCCCAAATAATAGGAATCTTCAACAATTGCTCAATAATTGTGAAGTAGCTTAAATAAATAGGAAATAAAATATTCCTTAAAAACTTTTCATATTATGCTGAGGGGCATAAAGACCATGAACTTGTCCTTGGTTCTCAAGTATTTCTACCAGTTTCCACGGACAAAATAAAATTGTACGCCAAGTGATCAGCCTTTTGTACTCTGACGTTGTGAACAACATTCTAGCAAACGACTATATGCGTTTGTTTGACCACCTCATAGGTCAGTCAGAATTTTTTCGACATCAAATACCCCCATAATAGGGTTGTTCACCTCAGACTTACTACAAAATTCCGCACCAAAATAATTTAGTTTAGCATAAATTCTCAAATAATGCTTGAATTTCATAAACATATTTCAACATTCGTCTAGCCGAATTAAATAGCTTAGACTTACATCAACAACTCGAACGTCAATCGAAATATTTTAGCCAACTCAACTGTCATACTTTTTCATACTTTAAAGAAAACAAAAATCATTTTATGACGTCATGATACCGCACTGTCTATATAGTACGTTGAGGATTCCGTCATTTTATGACTTTGTCATACTACATCATACCATAGTGGGCTGATGGTCCTATGATCACATCCAACACTAGGTTAAAGTGCATTGATGACTCCATCGTTTGTCATTGTTACACCATATTCCATGATGCGAATGATTACATAAAATACATTTTGATATTTTCAAATCATCTTTGTCTAGCCGAAACTATTAGCATAGACATATGAATAATAGTACTTTTAAAAAAAATTATTGGTCCAATAATTTGGCCCCATACATTTTTCGAAGACACAAAAGTGCAAATATCAGCACGAAGTCAATAAATTTCGAAATTTAGCATAACTAGAAGATTTGGAATATCCATGTCTCCTCATCAACTTAAAGTTCTTCTATTGCTGCACAATTTAATAATTCTATCTATTTCTAACATCATCAATGCTCATCATATTGAGAATTCAAAATTCTCACTCTACAACCTTTTTATACCCCAGTATAGTTCATCAAACTTACCACACATTATGAGTTCAGGAACGTACCACAATAATATGAGTTTAGGAGTTTGTCCTGTTAATATGTAGTCCAAGAACAAATCAAAGACTGTCCATACGCTTAGGGGCTCAAAACATACCATACGATTATGAGTCACAAACTTACAATAAGCATGAGTTTCAAGAACTCGCACCTAATCTTATTATTCTCTAACTATCAAATATAGATCTGAGAAAAGAATCACCTTCTTATCATACATACATTGATAACAGATACCAACATTTCAACGATTATCAATGTGATAAACTGAGTAGTCGTTAAACCAAGCACAAAACCTCTGCCCATATAAAGGCTTGTACAACTCAGCTATCACACAAGTCCTCAATTGAAATCCCACAAAATTCTAGTCTTCTCATTGCTCAATACGAATTTTCTTTAATTCGTATTTATCATCTCTAACTCTTCTTGAGTTTTCATCGTACTAGTTCATAGTACCTTCTCTTTATAGCATGAGCTATAACTTTCTAATCATGCAACAGACTATCTGTCATTTCATAACTCAATCCGATCACGTCGTGATCTTGTTCTACAATCATTTTACATTATGATTTTCCTTACCCTACGATCGTTTCATCCTACGATCTTCTCTACTCTTCTCTTTAATCATATTATATGATTTTTATATCTCTACGTCTTATAGACCTCTTCTATTTATCATCATTTATCATCCTTATTACTGGAGTCAGTTAACTCCAAATCCTCATCTGTTATAACTCTTCCAGATTCTCCCTTGAATCTTCTCATATATATCTTAATTCCTTTCTTTAGGAATCTTCTAAATTTATTCCTTATCGTCCAAACTCTATATGAGTTTATCTCTTCACTTTCTTCATCATCCTCTCTACGGTTATAGCCTAAGATACTCTTACCTAAGGTTTATAACCTATCGGCTCTGATACCAACTTTAACGCCCCCAAAACTCGGGTCTTAGCCTTAAACCCGGGTCCGGCGCGTCACGGTATCACTCATACAGCATATTCTCACTACATGAATGTAATTACCATATTATTACAACATGTCCTCCTCTAATTCAAGGTACGAAGACCTTTACTAATACATCAACAAATAATATTACTAAATTTAATAATATTACAACAAAAATTTAAATTTTTCTTCTTTAATACAGTCTTTACACAATATCCTCACTAACTTAGTCATTCCTGAATATTCGTAAAGTTATTCAACAACTAACATTCATTATAAAATGCCTTGTATACATCATTGTCAACGTACTACTCTATCATACAAAGTAACTTTTATAGTCACTTCTTGATCCGAAATGGATACCTTCTAATTCTAATTCAAAATTTACGTACTCTACTTCACATACATTCCATACCGTCCTCGTGGCTAAATAATTACAACGAGGAAATAAACAACTTTCCTTTTTCCATGCGCCTCTAATCTTTATCAACATGATATCAAGAGAATTTCGTCGCATCTACAATCTGTAAAAGTTTTATTTACAAGGATGAGCACGACGACTCAGCAAGAACTAACAGTCTTCACATTTCAAGCTTCACGTAACACATAAGTTTGCATTTTATCCATGCATCATGATTCTCATACTATGCACCTTATTCATGCATTATAAAGCTTATGCAATGCATCTATATATATGCATCATACATCTCTTAACGTGCAAGTTTCATTTGCATCATATGTCTCATAACATACCTCATACATCCCATATTGTATGTTTACAATAACTCAAGTTCCACATAGAACAATATAATCACATAGTTGCATAACGTGCACACTTTAATCATGCTCGCATATAATTCACATAACAGTGAAAGATTTAAACAATCAACTCATGTACATCAATACATTTAAACAACGCAACAAGTTACTGAAAGAACTTGCCTTAAGCACTCCTTGCTAAGCTATGGCCATTCGTCCTTCAAATATGGTACACAATTTATTTGACAATAAAAATACCAATTAGCCACTGAAAAGGCTTCACATATATTGGTTCACAATATAATAATTCTTATCTCATATTATTCGCGCATTATAAATTAACGCGATTAACTCTAAAACATCTCTTGGCGTCGCGTCGTTCGAAACTTTAGGACCATCATCATCATCCATCCTCGTTGGTTTATAAAAACCCCACTATATATCTTATAATATTCGTTTCATTTGAATTGAAACACTATTTAACTTCATTAACACTTCACACGGCGTTTCGACGTTCATACGTCACATGCCTAATTCGTCTCCTTTATACATGCTTAGCATGCTCATACATTTATCTAATTCATCATTGATTAAGGCTAACCACCATTATTAATCATAACGTTCATCTTTTATAACTTAGAACAACATCTTTTATTGCCGGAAGCATTACACGTTGCATACGCGTATGTCTAACGCCCTCCATATGCACAACATCACCAAACTGCCCAAATTCGAATTTGAGGCAGGAAATAACTCTAAATCCTTAATAGTGAAAGTTGTATGTCTACTCCTTAGATTTCTGGATCATCTTGAATCATCCAAATTGGAGTTCGTATGAGAAAGTTATGCCCATTTTACTAAATGAGGTTGAGGCTGCCCAGACCCTACGATGTGCACTCTACGATCTTCAAAGTTCATACAATCCAAAAGATGCGCAATTTAGACCATGCTACAGACCTAAAATCAAAATTCTTGAATAATGAAAGTTGTCGGTCTACTCTTTCTCGTTCCAAATCATCTTGAATCACCTCATTCCGAGCTCGTATGGGAAAGTTATGCCCATTTTACTACAAGACGTTGAAGCTGTCCAGACCATTCTACGATTTCGGAGGCCACTCTACGATGGTTAGAGCCCCCTCTACGATTTCGGAGGACACTCTATGATGGTCAGATGCCACTCTACAATTTTAGAGGCCACTCTACGATGGTCAGGGGCCACTCTATGATTTGCACTCTACGACCTCCTGCTTGGCAGGTTCGTAGCACCTACTTCCGAACATCATAACTTCTTCATTTTAAGTCGGAATTAGTCCGTTCTTAAGGCTATGGAAAGCTTGTAACCTGAACTACAACATATCACAAAATCAAAACCTTCTAAGTTCTCTAACTAATAAAATAGTGGCTCCAAGGAGCCAAGTTGAACTAGTTTTTTGCGTTCTTGACAGCTTTGACACATTTTCTCAAAATCGCTATAACTCCCTCATCCAGAGTCGAAATGCGTTCGTTCCAAAACCCACAGTTTTCTAACTCTATGTACTATATTACTTCAGAAGCTCATAATTTTACAAGTAACACATTAATACCAGAATTGATTCTAAGGTTACTATTCATCAATTCTTCATTCTCTAAACATGTTTTACCAAAACTCTTACTACAAATTCGTTTTAACACCTTTTTACTCCAATCCAACTGAGATATTCTCATAACCCATGGAATTATAACATCATAACAACTAACAATGACTTTAGACGTTAAAGGGAGCTACAAAAGTCCTCTAAATCAGTCCATAACAGTCTAAGGTCCATTATTGTCCATTTTCTTTCTCCTTTATGTATAGGATCGGATTTCTTTCATTCTTGTTCCACTTTTGAGTTATTAATGGTTTACATAACCACTAAGCATCATTATTAGTCATTCACAACCAACAAATACAACCATAACAACAATACCTTAACCAAACATAAGGCTTAAGAGGAAAAATGAAAGTTAAGGATTTTAAAACTTACTCCTTGGCTTTCTTCTTCTTGGATGCTAGGAAACTTGCTAGAGCTTTGCTAGAATTTCTTCTCTTCCTTCTTGAGTTCTCCCGAAGCCTTCATCTAAGCTTCAACTCACAACTCATTTCTTTCTCTTTCTAGAATTTGGTTTCTCTTTCTAATTTATCATCTCTCTCTTACTTCTTCTTCTCCTTTCTTCTACAACTTCTCTCTTCTCTTTTTCTCTATTGATAGCTTCTCTCCTTAGTTCATTCCTCTCTTGTTTGTAATTGAAAGGAAAATGATCTGAACTTTGGAGTCGGGAGGAGATGGAACGGATGAAACATATGAGGTGGGAGACATTTTAGTCTTGTAAGGACTCTAGGAATGGGTTTTGAGACCATTGTCTGCATTATTAGAAAATGGAGCTTAGTGATTTAGTTACTCCAGGAAGTTGTCTGAACTCCCTCCCTCCTCATGTGTCCCTACTGGTCACAATTCCTCCACCTCAATCTTCATTGGCTTAAAATGTTTAATGGTCTCCTTGTTCCCTTCATTGGTTAATAAAATACTCATCCCACCCATTTGGGTTTTCTCTCTCTCTACATCACCCGTATACTCCCTCCTTTCATTACCAAAATGCTGATTTCTTTACCCATATATCACATGGGTCAAATATAGGGTCTTGGGTTTGGGCAAAAATAATGGATCCTAGGTTGGACCCTTAATTTGGGCCACCTATGGGAACTATTTTTACACTTGGATTTTAACAATAATATAACATTTATTTAGCCATTTATTAGCCTACTAATTTAATCCATTAATCGACTCATTTAATATAGGTTAGGTATTTACTAACCAATTAGCTTACCAAAATCATGTACCTAAATGTACATGTAACCCACATATATTTGGTTAACATATTTACACCAAATAAATTATTCAAATAATAATCTTCATCAAACTATTTATTTTATTCAATAAATAGTGTTCTTGGCGTGAATAGTGCCTCGTGAATAATGATTTGGCGATTTTTCGCGAAATCCATTCATTCGCTTCTATGAGACAACAATACTTACAAATTCATACATTCACATAATCTAAGTTATAATATAACCTTTAAACACATCATACAAAAATAAAAAATTTAATATATTCCAAAATATTAATAAAACCAAATTACAAGGGTACTCACGATTCGTGATCGTTACAACTCATGTAAATATATACATAACACATATATATTTTACATTCAACCCGCTACGCCTCATAATAAGAATTTCATTTATTAAATTCTTATTATAAATATCCTTCTTGAAAAATTCGGGTTGTTACAACGACCCTTGAGACAATCTATTTAAACTTTTAAGAAAAACGTTAGGAAAGCGGTAACCATATTTCACGGAAGTTTGGGGTGCCTAACACCTTCCCATCGCTTAAGCATGCCCCCGAACTCTATGAATCTAGGTTGTGGATCAATTTTACGAAATCACATCATGGACCATCTCGATTATGAAAACTTCAAAATCTAGATGAGTTGGTACATCCATTTAAATCTTTACCAACTGCGACTCTATCTAATTGACCCACTTTAAAATCAGACTTTTAAAATTCCGTCAACATTATGTCAATTTTTCCAATATTCACCCTTAACAACACAATCTCTAAACCCCTAAAGGAAAAATCCCAGCATCTATAATATTGTTTTGAACTTTGATAAGATTGTGAAACGTTTTGAAATCCTCAATCTAACTATGTATAAAACCTATTAGTGTTTACACTTACTTTCGAAATTAGACATAAATACCTTACTATGGCACACACCTTGTAGATGCCCTTAAAGAAGCATGCACCTTATAGATACCTTATTAGGGGAGCGTGATTATTGATACTATCAAATATTTGGATCGTGCTAAGAGATATTATAACATTTAAGTGACAGGGTTGTGAATTAAAAGATATATGTATACATTGATATTGTGTTCAATATAGAATTCGATTTGTTATAATTTATTATTGTTTTTGAAAGCATATTTATTATTGATATTGAAATAAAAATTCTTTTGATAAAAATTTATTTTACAAATTATACTTGATCCATCTAAATAGGATAGACTGCCAGTTGCTGAGTTTGTGCATTTCATTGACATGTTATGCATACCTAGAGACTTTAGTTTAAGACTTCATTTTTATTAGTTATTGAATTTCGATAAGACTGTGTTGGTTTCGAGGAGCTGCATCTCCTTTCGATGTTTTCAGTACTTAATATTATTTGTTTTGAATTTGAATTGAGATATTATGTGTTTGAGTTTGGTTTTGTTTCATAATTTAAGTTTGTTTATTTTTTTGAGTTGCACTTTGGATATTGTTGCCTTGTAAGCCTTTGGGCTTATAGCGTGCAACACTTTGGACCTGTAATAGGATTACGGTGTTACAAAAATTGTATTAGCGCATTGGCCTCTTGCAATGTGTTCGGTCGAGAAACCCACACATTCCTTGGGGAGTGATTTAGGGAATCAACTGTGTGTTATGGTTTTGAATAGATTTAAGAATTAATTAAGATAGGGAATTGGGTATGAAATCTTTATTATTCTATTTTAGATTTAGTATTTGAAACTAACTTGAGCATTTTTCTTATTTGGTTGTAGGATAGTTGATCACAATATGATAGAGAACCTAAACTAGAAAGTTGGAGATTTTAACCTAGGATCTTTATTGTGCCTTCTGGAGTGCCTGTCAACGAGTTTGGTTTTGAGTCATCCCAATACAGAATTAGGGATACAAAGTTAGAAAGCCTCGTGGACCTAACTCTCAAGTGAGGAGAACTATGGAGAGAAAGAATATCCATCACTTTATGGACAAGGTAAAAGATCGTGGTGTGATTCCAAAGTTGGAGGACGAAGTCAAACGCCTTATGAAGAAATTAATGTACATGGAGGAAAAGTTAGACGATACCCTAGATGACTGAGATAAATATACGAGGCATGTTTTGAAGTATTTTTAGAGTCTTAAGGAAGCAGTTCGTGTGACACCCCCAAATCCGGGTACTTAATTCCCACAGGATTTGGTGTTCACTATCCAAAAACATCGCATCACATCTAACTACCCATTCAAATATAAATGAAAACTCTTAATTGAAATAGAAATCTCACATTAAAGGGTTACAACATCTTTAAAAAATAAGTTCCAGGTCATCTAACCTTAAATAAACATCAGTGCGGAAACATAAATTAAGTCTGTTACATAAACATCATTTAAACAAATAAAACAAGTCTTCATCACTTGTTTGCTTTGCCTTTGCCCTTACTAGTGGATGGCTCATCAACTCTTTCAACTTTAACTGCAATGTTATTATGCAAGGGTGAGCAACAATTGCCCAACAAGTACAACAACAACAATAATAATAATAACATGCGAAATAATCAATGGATATTGAATAATCGAAGATTCAGCCTTTGAGTCAAGATTATAAGATAAGATTCAAAAGAATATCTGAGGGTCTTAAGACCAGGAACTATGTCCCAGGTTATCAGTATTTCTACCTTAAACCTTTAACAGTCATAAGACTATATGGACCTTACTTCTCGTACTCAGGGGGATCAACCCTTTGTACCATGTATGTGCACAACATCTAAATGCTAACACGTAAAATAATCCCCTATAAAAGGGTTGTTCATCTCAGTTTGACATCAGAGTCCGCACCAAAGGAAGTTTGGTTTGGATTTACTTCAATAATGTTTCTAAAATTTAGAACGCTCATCAACTATGGACTAGTCGAATCAATAAGGTTTCGCTAGTCAATCAAGGTTCAATAAAAATGTAATTGATATTCGAAAATCAAAGACTGAATCTCACAAAAGATACAATTGAAGGAATTTTATATAACTGAAGTATTACAAAGAGGAAATTAGAACATCTCATTTGAGTTCATGAAATTAAATGAAATAGAATTAAAAACTTGCTCAAGTAAGTAATAACATTATAAAGATTACATGATAAAAGAATGAAGTTCAGGAATTTGCGTAGAAGTAATAAGGATAAGATACTTGCTTTCAATGAAATAAAAAGATTAGGGATAGTAAACTTGCCTCGTGCGTAGATTATACTTTAATTATTCAAGTTCCCCAATTAATCCTACATATCATTTACATTTACAATATAAATTAATTATAACATAACTAGCATCATAAATAAATTCCCTTTATCTAAACTTAACTCCACGTCTGATTATATTAATCACATTTACAACATAACCCTTAAACACATTGTTAGACTACCTATAACGAGTTTATACCAACATTCGACTTACCAATTAATCACATAAATTCGTCATTAACATGTTAATAACATGTTTTAACATCTCATTATATGATTATTACACTTCTATATTCATTAAATTAGGTTACAATTACTTTCTTGGACTTGAATACTTAAATAAAATTTTCTGGGTGATTCTGCTAACCGGCGCGGCCGCGCCACTTTTACACTAGGAACCTGCGCGGCGGCGCTGCAGCGCGGTAGTGCCCAAATTAAGCTGTTGTCCAGCGCTGCCGCGCTGGACATCAGACTCAGCTTCTCTGTTCTTCGCGAACAGCGAAAGACAGACCAATTTCTCCCAATTACTTCACCCAATAGGCAAATTACGCATACCCAAACATCATAAATATTGTAAAACTAAAACCTAACATGTATATAGCGATTTTAACAACATGAACAATCTAAACAACAAATTTAAAAGCCAAAACTCACTGTTCATGCATTATTCTCGTATCTTAACACATATAGCGTAATCAATCATTGTGAACTCGTTTCTTAACCAAATTAATCCGTTTAACTCTTGTTTTCTTCGTTTTTACATGCATAAACATAATTAATTATCAATTTAACCGATTAACTTGCAACACAGACATCAATTTCATACATATAGTTTATATTCATATGTAACTACTCTGTAACTTTCAAAACATTCAATTGGAGGCGTAATCTCATAAATTAATCCAACTAAACAATTTATAAACATCATATAGTAAATTATACATGCATTTAAACAATTATAAACAATTTACAATCAATTACACATGAAGCTCCATTATCAGAAAACTTACAGAATACTATCATGGAAGAATTTAAAACGTAAATTAAACTTAATTAGAAGAATTACCTTCAATTAGATGCTTTAAATTATGTAAGTAGATGAATGATTTCTTTTCAATTCTTCAATTCTCTCAAAACTTTTTCTATATCTCTCTCTGTGTTTAGCTATTAGGAATGAAGTTGAATGACTAATAATACGTAATAATGCAGAACTGACATAATCATGGGTGTCAGTTAATCCCATAATGGGTTAACTGACTCCAACCTCCCCTAAGACCTTGTTTGGATAGTCCTTTATTCCTCCTTTCTAGTTTATTTTAATAATTTACTTATAATATAGTTCATGTCACATATTAAATAATTTCATTTAAATCATTTAAGTAAAATAAAATACTTCTACATTAAATCACATAGTCACATAAATAAAATTCTCCTTTATTAATAATAACAAATTATTAAATCTCTAATTAATTATTAAATTAACTAGAAATAACATTATGCTTATTTAACTAAAGCATTTAATCAAATAAACTCAATTAAACACATACGTTGAATATAAAAATTCTCTACATCAATTTAACTAATGTAACACATATAATTAAATAAATCTACCACAAATTCATCATTTAACTATTTAATTCAATAATTAAATCATCGAAAAAAATATTTATTTAATTCAATAAATATTTAAATTAAATTATAAAATTCTCGTTCGTCACATCTTTCCCCCCTTAAAAGGATTCTGTCCCCAGAATCACGACTCAATTAATTCGTCCCATTAAATTCTCCCCCCTTGCAAAGATTTTATCCCCAGAATCACTACCCATAGACTAAGCAAATAGCTGTGGATAATTTCTCCTCATCTGATCTTCGAGTTCCCACATAGCTTCTTCAGCGTTGTGGTTCCTCCAGATCACCTTAACAGAAGGTATAATTTTATTTCTTAGCACTTGCTCTTTCCTGTCAACTATCTTAACAGGCTCTTCTTTATAAGATAAATCTTTCTCAACTTGTAGGGGTTCATATTCTATAACATGCTTGTAGTCGGGTTTGTATGGTCGTAACACCGAGACATGAAAGACATTATGGATGTGTTCCAGCGCTGGAGGTAAAGCTACCTCATATGCGACCTCA
This sequence comes from Aralia elata, assembly GCA_034770075.1. Classification (NCBI taxonomy): domain Eukaryota; kingdom Viridiplantae; phylum Streptophyta; class Magnoliopsida; order Apiales; family Araliaceae; genus Aralia; species Aralia elata. The sequence goes on from CM068385.1 coordinate 63,513,736, forward strand.
CCAACTCTTCTTAACACTTCAAAGGGTCCAATGAACCTCGAGCTCAGTTTTCCCTTCTTACCAAAACGAATCTTCCCTTTCCAGGGAGATACTTTTAAGAAAACGTAGCTACAAGACTCAAACTCTCGATTCTTACGATGTTGATCGGCATATTTCTTCTGTCTATCCTGAGCTGCTATCAATCTTGTCCCGATCACTTTGACGATTTCTGCAGTCTGTTGTACCAGTTCTGGTCCTAGCAATTGACGTTTGCCAACTTCATCCCAGCATAATGGAGTTTTGCACTTTCTGCCGTACAACGCTTCGTAAGGCGGCATGCCAATACTTGCGTGGTAATTGTTATTGTAAGCAAATTCCACCAACGGTAGATGATCATCCCAATTTCCTTTGAAATCCATGATGCAAGCTCTTAACATATCCTCTAATGTTTGAATCGTTCTTTCACTCTGTCCGTCGGCCTGTGGATGATATGCCGTACTCATACGTAATTGCGTTCCCATGCATTCCTGTAGTCGTTTCCAAAAGTTCGACATGAAGCGCGGATCCCTATCTGAGACGATAGATATTGGAATACCGTGCCTCGAAACAATCTCCTTCACATATAACTTCGCTAACTGATCCAAGTTGAATCTAATCTTGATGGGTAAGAAGTGTGCTGATTTCGTTAGTCGGTCCACGATAACCCATACTGCGTCAAAACCTTTCTGAGTCGTCGGAAGACCTACTACGAAATCCATGGTGATGTGCTCTCATTTTCATTCTGGGATTTCTAACGGTTGCAATAGCCCACTTGGCCTCTGATGTTCTGCTTTAACTTTCTGACATGTCAAACACTTGGCTACACAATCAGCAACATCTCTTTTCATATTCGGCCACCAAAAATGCTGTCAGAGATCCTGGTACATCTTCGTACTACTTGGATGAACCGAATATCTTGAATTATGAGCCTCGCTCAAAATTTCCTTCTTAACATCTTGTACTGGCGGAACCCAAATTCTTCCCTCGAATCTCAATACTCCTTCGTTATCAACTTTAAATTTCACTTCATTACATCCAGATATTCTTTTCCTAATTTTCTCACATTCTTCGTCCTGAATTTGTGCTTCCTTAACCTTATCCACCAAAGTTGGGCTGGTTCCCAATTGAAATAATTTTTTGTCACACTGTTCCGGATATTTCACCTCCAATTCCAGTTTTGCCATAGCTGTAATTAACTCCTCCTGAGCGGTTAACATAAACAGTTTCTCCCGTCCTTTTCTGCTTAAGGCATCAGCCACAACGTTCACTTTACCCGGATGGTATAAAATATCACAGTCGTAATCCTTTATCAATTCCAACCATCTCATCTGACGCATGTTTAGTTCCTTCTGTGTAAAAATATATTTCAGACTCTTGTGGTCTGTATATATTTCACACTTCTCCCTATAAAGATAGTGCCTCCATATCTTCAAAGCAAACACTACCGCAGCCAATTCCAAATCATGGGTAGGATACTCCTTCTCGTAGTCCTTTAATTGTCGTGACGCATACGCAATGACCTTATCGTTCTACATAAGCACACAACCTAGTCCTTTATGCGATGCATTACTGAACACCATAAAATTTCCTGTGCTATCCAGTAGAGATAACACAGGCGCCGTACTCAACCTCTTCTTTAATTCTTGAAAACTTTCCTCACAATTCTCCGTCCAAACGAACTTTACCGTCTTCTTAGTCAAATTTGTTAGCAGAGTCGCGATTTTAGAAAAATCCTGAATGAATCTCCTATAGTAACCTGCCAATCCGAGGAAACGTCTTACTTCCGATGGTGTTTTCGGCTGATCCCAGTTAAGCACTGCTTCAACTTTTGACGGATCCACCGAAATTCCATCCTTGTCAATCATGTGTCCAAGAAATTGCACTCGCTCTATCCAGAAATCACATTTTAAAAATTTAGCGTACAACTTCTCTCTTCTTAATGCTTCTAATGTCGCTTTTAAATGCTCTGTATGCTCCTCTTTGATTTTGGAATAAATTAGGATATCATCGATGAATACTACTACAAACTTGTCCAAAAACGGCTTGAGCACCCTATTCATTAAGTCCATGAATGCTGCAGGAGCATTCGTTAGACCAAATGACATCACCAGAAATTCGTAATGACCATAACGAGTCCTGAACGCTGTCTTTGATACATCTTCCTTCCTCACCTTCAACTGATGATAACCACTCCTCAAATCTATCTTTGAGAAATATCTAGCTCCTTTCAATTGATCAAACAAGTCGTCGATTCTTGGCAACGGGTATTTATTCTTAATCGTGACCTTGTTCAACTCTTTGTAATCAATGCAAAGTCGCATCGATCCGTCCTTCTTTTTAACAAACAACATCGGCGCTCCCCACGGCGATACGCTCGGCTGGATATACTTCTTGTCTAAAAGTTCTTGCAGTTGTACCATCATTCTTTCATCTCTACTGGGGCCATACGGTACTGAGCTTTCGATATCGGGGCGGTTCCTGGTGCCAAATCGATTACAAACTCAATTTCCCTATCTGGCGGAAGCCCTGGCAAATCGTCTGGGAAGACGTCTACAAAGTCCCTTACGACAGGTATCTCTTCTAATTTCGGACTCTCTTTTAGAGTATCAACTATGTAGGCTAAGTATCCCACACAGCCTTGTCTTAACAACTTCCTGGCATGCATCATCGTCAGACAACTCGCTTGTCTAGGCGACTTGCTGCCGTAGAATACTACCTTTGACGAAGTCATAAGGTTAATATATTTCTTTTGGCAATCAATTATCGTTCCATAATTGAATAGCCAATCCATTCCCAAAATAACGTCAAATTTCCCAAGTTTGATTGGGATCAGATCTACAGTCATCACGTTTCCCTTAATGTCCACTCTACAGTTCTTATGTACGTACCTAACAGGAATTACCTCCCTATTCGCAATTGCTATGTTCAAAGGGTAATCTAATTCCTCTTTAGGCAAATCTAAATTCTTAGCAAAGTCATGGGATATAAATGAACAAGTAGCACCCGAATCAAACAATGCATAAGCATCTATATTATTGATCGGAATAATACCTGATACCACATTGCGAGACTGCACGGCGTCTTGCACAGTTATGTTGAAAGTTCTGACGGTAGGTCAGTTGGTTGGTACTGATTCGATTATGGCTAATGTGCTACAACCACTATTTCCCTTATTTCCTCATGTCCCTACTCCTCCTGTTGCCTTCTTGGGGCAATCCCTAGCCAGATGATCCTTTGATCCGCAAGTGAAACAAGCGCCCTTCTTCGGATTTGGACAATTCGGTGCTATGTGGCCCTCCTGACCGCATTTGTAGCAAACCCTCTTTCCCTTCAAGCATATCCCAATATGATTTTTCCCGCAGGTAACACACATCTCCACCTTTTTCTTCTAACCTCCCTGTTAATTTCCAGTAGATCCATTGTCATTCCACTTTCTCTTCTGATTGTGACTGCCACTGTTACTACCACTTGGTTTGTTATTCTCATTTTCACCCTTCTTCTTCTTCTGCTCCTGGTTATACTTAGTCACAGCATCACTCCCTCCTTCTGCTATAACCGCCTTCTCCAAAACTCCGGCAAAAGTGTTCAATTGGAACATTGACACCTTGTTGTACAACCACGGCTTCAACCCTTGTTCAAACCTTCTCGCCTTCCTTTCGTCGGTGTTCACCTGGTAGGTTGTGAACCTAGCCAACTCATTAAATATCGCAGCATATTCTGGTATAGTCATGGTACCCTATTTCAGCTCTAGGAATTGAAACTCCATTTGATTTCGCGAGCTAGCCGAAAAATACATCTCAAAGAACATCTCATTAAACCACTCCCACGCGATTACACCCTGACCTCCTCGCACCTTATTCGCTTGCCACCAATAGCTGACCTCTGACTTAAGCATGAAAGTTATAAAGGCAGTCTTTTGTTCATCACTAACCCTAGCAACGTCAAATACTTTCTCCATTTCCATCACCCAGGTTTGGGCTTCGATCGGGTTCAGGGAACCCCTAAACTCTGGCGGTCCTACCGCTTTAAAGTCTTTAAATGACATCACTGGTGGAGCTTGCGGATGATTCGCAAGTGCTCCAGCTAAAAGGTTAACCAACTGCTGTACAGGATTAGCATTGGCGTCATTGTTGTTATTGGTAGAGCTCTCCTGAGCTTGTTGACGTGGTTGGCGTCTCAGCGGCATTTTCTGTTCAAGAATATGCGCTTATTAGATCATCACTCAATTTCTTTAGTGTTCAACATTTAATTCAAACAATTCAGGTTAAACATTTAACACATAACATCTTCAAATAAAATTGATATTTCATTCATTCAAAAGTCTTACACAGAGAAAGATAGCATCGCTGCTATTTACATCAACTATCCCAAGATCAAACAATCTTTAGGATAAAATAGTCATATTCCATTGTGCATAATCATGCTGGAATTTACATCATTAACTACCATAAATATTTACACATATACTTCAATACGTCTCCTATCACGGCCTACAAAGGCGTCGAACCGCCTTCCTACATTCTTCCTCCATGATACGACACATCGTTTTGCGATCCAGCATGTACCATGGCAAGTCCTCGAACTGAACTGGGTACTGGAGAACTCGATCCTGGGCTCTATCAATCGCCGTCTGAAAGGTGTAGTTTGTCTCCTCAATCTTAGCCTTCTTTGCCTGTTCACCTTCTTCGGAAATTTCTGCATGTCGAGCATTATTCATCCAAGCATCCTTTGCTCTAGCACGTTCCGCTGACTCATCACTCAAGTCATCCTTTAACTTCTGAATCTCAAGTTTCATCTTCTCATTTTCAGTTACAAGGTCTTCCTTTTGGCTTTCTGCCTGAAATAGCTTCCACTCCACGTCTCCAAGACGTATATCAAGATCCTCAATCTTCTCATTCTTTTGGTCTATAAGAGTCTGGTACTTAATTCCCACAAGATTTGGTGTTCACTATCCAAAAATATCGCATCACATTTAACTACCCATTCAAATATAAATGAAAACTCTTAATTGAAATAGAAATCTCCCACTAAAGGGTTACAACATCTTTAATAAATAAGTCCCAGGTCATCTAACCTTAAATAAACATCAGTGCGAAAACATAAATTAAGTCTATTACATAAACATCATTTAAACAAATAAAACAAGTCTTCATCACTTGTTTTCTTTGCCTTTGCCCTTACTAGCGGATGACTCATCAACTCTTTCAACTTTAGCTGCAATGTTATTATACAAGGGTGAACAACAATTGCCCAGCAAGTACAACAACAACAATAGTAATAATAACATGCGAAATAATCAACGAATATTGAATAATCGAAGATTCAGCTTTTGAATCAAGATTATAAGACAAGATTCAAAAGAATATCTGAGGGTCTTAAGACCACGAACTATGTCCCAGGTTATCAGTATTTCTACCTTAAACCTTTAACAGTCGTAAGACTATATGGACCTTACTTCTCGTACTCAGGGGGATCAGCCCTTTGTACCATGTATGTGCACAACATCTAAACGCTAACGCGTAAAATAATCCCCTATAAAAGGGTTGTTCATCTCCGTTTGACATCAGAGTCCACACTAAAAGGAAGTTTGGTTTGAATTTACTTCAATAACGTTTCTAAAATTTAGAACGCTCATCAACTATGGAGTAGTCGAATCAATAAGGGTTCGCTAGTCAATCAAGATTCAATAAAAATGTAATTGATATTCGAAAATCAAAGACTGAATCTCACAAAAGATACAATTGAAGGAATTCTATATAACTGAAGTATTACAAAGAGGAAATTAGAACATCTCATTTGAGTTCATGAAATTAAATGAAATAGAATTAAGAACTTGCTCAAGTAAGTAATAACATTATAAAGCTTACATGATAAAAGAATGAAGTTCAAGAATTTGCATAGAAGTAATAAAGATAAGATACTTGCTTTTAATGAAATAAAAAGATTAGGGATAGTAAACTTGCCTCGTGCGTAGATTATACTTTAATTATTCAAGTTCCCCAATTAATCCTACATATCATTTACATTTACAATACCAATTAATTATAACATAACTAGCATCATAAATAAATTCCCTTTATCTAGACTTAACTCCACGTCTGATTATATTAATCACATTTACAACATAACCCTTAAACACATTGTTAGACTACCTATAACGAGTTTATACCAACATTCAACTTGCCAATTAATCACATAAATTCGTCATTAACATGTTAATAACATGTTTTAACATCTCATTATATGATTATTACACTTCCATATTCATTAAATTAGGTTACAATTACTTTCTTGGACTTGAATACTTAAATAAAATTTTCTGGGTGATTCTGCAAACCGGCGCAGCCGCGCCACTTTTACACTAGGAACCTGCGCAGCCGCACTGCAGCGCGGCAGCACCCAAATTAAGCTGTTGTCCAGCGTGGCTGCGCTGGACATCAGACTCAGCTTCTCTGTTCTTCGCGAACAGCGAAAGACAGATCAATTTCTCCTAATTACTTCACCCAATAGGCAAATTACGCATACCCAGACATCATACATATTGTAAAACTAAAACCTAACTTGTATATAGCGATTTTAACAACATTAACAATCTAAACAACAAATTTAAAGGCCAAAATTCACTGTTCATGCATTATTCTCGTATCTTAACACATATAGCGTAATCAATCATTGTGAACTCGTTTCTTAACTAAATTAATCCGTTTAACTGTTGTTTTCTTCATTTTTACATGCATAAACATAATTAATTATCAATTTAACCGATTAACTTGCAACACAGACATCAATTTCATACATATAGTTCATATTCATATGTAATTACTCTGTAACTTTCAGAACTTCCAATTAGAGGCGTAATCTCATAAATTAATCCAACTAAACAATTTATAAACATCAATAAGTAAATTATACATGCATTAGACAATTATAAACAATTTACAATCAATTACACAAGAAGCTCCATTATCAGAAAACTTACAGAATACTATCATGGAAGAATTTAAAACGTAAATTAAACTTAATTAGAAGAATTAACTTTAATTAGATGCTTTAAATTATGTAAGTAGATGAATGATTTTTCTCAATTCTCCAATTCTCTCAAAACTCTTTCTATATCTCTCTTTGTGTTTAGCTATTAGGAATGAAATTGAATGACTGATAATACGTAATAATGCAGAACTGACATAATCATGGGTGTCAGTTAATGCCATAATGGGTTAACTGACTCCAACCTCTCCTAAGGCCTTGTTTGGCTAGTCCTTTATTCCTCCTTTCTAGTTTATTTTAATAATTTGCTTATAATATAGTTCATGTCACATATTAAATAATTTCATTTAAATCAATTAAGTAAAATAAAATACTTCTACATTAAATCACATAGTCACATAAATAAAATTCTCCTTTATTAATAATGACAAATTATTAAATCTCTAATTAATTATTAAATTAATTAGAAATAACATTATGCTTATTTAAATAATGTATTTAGTCAAATAAACTCAATTAAACACATACTTTGAATATAAAAATTCTCCACATCAATTTAACTAATGTAACACATATAATTAAATAAATCTACCACAAATTCATCATTTAACTATTTATTTCAATAATTAAATCATCGAAAAAAATATTTATTTAATTAAATAAATATTTAAATTAAATTACAAAATTCTCGTTCGTCACAGTTCGTCGTAAGTTTCTTGGTGCAACGAGGCCACAAGAAGCGATGAATAAGTTTATTAATGATTTCAACATGTGTTGAGAATATGAAGATGTCAAGTGGCATTTAGTTTTGTAATAGATTAAAGTTTAGGAATAGCTTACCGTTAATATTTATATTGATTCGTAGCTAGGTTGGTCAGTTATTGGTTTGCTAATTGAACATGCATTTTTATGTAATAGTAACTTTTTTATAAATTAATTTGGAGTTCTCGAATTTTTCTTTGTTTGTGTTTTCATTTGTATCCGTTTTATTTTATTTTGATAGTACTTTTTTGTATAGTGTTGTTTGAGTGGGGATTGTTTTTTGTGTAGAAAAAATGTATGACTCAGGTAGCTAATACCCTAGCTTAACTGGTGCAGAACCAACAACAGGGTAACGAGGTATAATAGCAAAATTTAAGCAATTGAACCCACAATTTTTGAAGGGACTACAAACCCTACCACTGTCGAGAAGTAGATTCAAGAGATGGAAAAGGCATTCAATTTACTAGGGATTAGTGACGTGAAAAAGGTAACTTTGGCGATTTATCAACTTTAGGGTGGGTCGTATTATTTGTGGCTTATGGAGAAGAGGAAGCATGATGGCAATCTTGAACCTTATGCCGGACGAAAGTCCAGTAATAATTTAGAAGGGGGTTGAATAGATTATTACCGTTTAAAATTACCTTGGCCATTTTCAAATTCTAATTTAATTAATTGCAGTGTGATAATTAAATTAAGCATGATAAATAATGAGACACAAAAGCAATCACATAAGACATAAGATTTAGTTGGTTCATAACATACAACCTGAGTATGTTGCCACATCCAGTCCCGAGCTCCTCTCTAGGACTTGGGATCCTATTACTATCCGTAATAATTAGTCATTCCTTCAACAGGTGGAGAAACATTTACAAAGTTTAAATGTAACGCCCCCAAATCTGGGTCACTTGAACCTCAGGTCTGGTGCGTCACGGTACTACACATCCTCTCAATAATTATAACCTTTCTTCATAAAATAATAAATACAATCTCGCTTTGATACCAATTAATACATCAATTCCTTCTATTCCAGAATCCAAAACCTTTACAACCTGTTATCACATTTGTAGATCGTTTTGATCTGATTCGTACATTTCAAGTTATAAACGATATGTTTCACTCTGTTACATTTTTTGTAAGTATTCATGTACTTACCATTCAGATTTAACTATTCATCTGTACAATGTTCTTTAACTACGCAATTATAATATATCATATTAATGTTCATCTGGCATAACATCATTTGTCTATTCTGATTCCTTCGTCCGCTCTAGTTTAGCTGAAAACAATTATATATAGCAAGGGTGAGCAATTACGTTGCCCAGCAAGTTTAACAGTTATCACATAGCACAAAATTCACATTTTAAACATACTTTATTCCCTTCATACTTTGCATTTCTACATGCCTCATGTTTTTCATACCTGACATATATTCATGTCTCATGCTTATCATGCTTTGCATTTAAATATGCTTCATAACATTAATCCATAAAGTTCATATAGAACATTTCATCTTAAACCATCAATTAAGTATCAACAACATTTAACAAGTAGTTGCACGAAGTGCACATTAAAACACGTTCACATGAATTTCACATATCACCTAAATTTGCATATAACATATAAATACAAGTTCTGAAAAACTTGCCTCGGTCCATAGTTCATCATTTACATCCATAATTTCTTCCTTCAATCATTAACCTACATCATCCATAAAGATTTACTGAATCAACTTATCAATTATTACATAACATATAGTTACCGTCAGTAACTATTCATAACCCCGTTACGATCTCTCATCAACCGTACTACATCCTCAAGTTCCAACTTAAACATCATTCTTTATAATCTTGCGGTCAAAATGATCATTTTACCCTTATTTCATCTTACATGTCCTATTTGACCACGTCTTTACCGGTAAACTACTCAATGCGTTTTCCGGTAACCCTAAAATCAATTTTACAAAATTTCTTAAATCATATATTATTCATAAAACCCTTCTTACCCACTTTGTTAGTTTTTTCCTCTTCTGGCCACATATGTATACATATAATCCATACACAAAATAATTTTATTGGAATTTTTCTTTTCACTAAGTATTTTTCAAGAACCTGATTATTAGTCCGTAACTTGACAAAATTCACTATATCATGCTTAACTCCAAAAATTCTCAAATCTTTCCAGAACTTATACATGTTATCATGAAGTTGCAATTTAAATTTTGTAGTCATCGGAGCTATAGAACTCAAGTTATAGCAATTTTTGTTTTTAAAATCCAAAAATTGAAATGGCCATAACTCACTCGTCTGAAGTCGGAATACGTTCAATTTCTGACAGGAGCTACATTATATCATATAGTTTCATGTCCCAAAATGCCAGAATTTATTTCAATGTTTAAGTGGCCCAAACAGGCCATGGAAAACTTTGGACTGAAGGTTTAGTCAATTTTTCGGTTCTAGCCTGTTTTGGTAGGAACTGTCCTCAGAAAATCTACAAGGTATTTTCCAGAAATTCCAATTTGAGAGTTTAGAGGACTCCCATATCTAATTACGAAACTTAACCACACTAAAAAAATTCGAAATAGGCTGGGAGTTATGCTCGTTCAAATTTTAGGTTCCGTTTTAAGGAAAAACAGTTTTTTCGACTTTTAGGTTTTGTGACGCCCCCAAATCCGGATCACCTGAACCGCGGACTTGGTTCGTCACTATCTAATACATACGTCATACAATTGATAACTTACAGCGGAAATAAAAGAATATTTATATTGATATAACATAAATAGTCCTGTCCCAAGTCTCGAAACCAAGACTACTACACAACATAACTTAATACATAAGGGTAATTAAGTCTTAATACATCACAAAAGTCAACGAGTCTTAATACATAATCCAAAATGGTAATCTTAACGGTACAAAGCTAATTAGTAGCTTTGCCTTTGCCTTTATCCTTCCCTGAGCTTTCACCACGAGCTCCACTAACTGAAATATTTTAAGGAAAGCAAGGGTGAGCAACAATTTTGCTCAGCAAGTATAATAGCAATAATCGTGAATCATCAAATGAAGACTTTATAGCTTACAAGAATCAAGAGATTAAAAGATAACTCAAGAACTTGAACAATTTCTACGAATGATCTCTTTAACACAATTGTAGGGCCTCTATGGACCGAATGATTTCAATGTTCCCAAATGGAGGAAATATTCTATATTGAGCAGTCATCATGACACTGAACTTTTACTAGAATCACCAGAAATTCATCTGATAACCCAACATACTAATACAATAGGTGATCAGCCTAATGTACCCGGTGTTATGCATAACCCCTTTTACATACTGTTCGCGCGCGTGTCGGTTCCCCGACATACATACTGTTTCCCCTGCTATGAGGGTTGTTCATCTCAGCTTTACATAGGAATCCAAACCAAATAATTTGATCGGATAGCTTTACTTAACAACAATGATGATTAAACATACGTCTAGCCGAAACAATTGGCTTTGACATCTATCTCATGCAGTTCATGGAATATAGAACTTGAAAGCTTTAATAACATGCATTGAAGCATGACTAGGTAACATGAACGATTAACAATTCATTCTAAGAGTACTTGCAATACGACAATGATTGAAGTAAAGGAACCTGTCCAGAATATCTTGAATAAGATAAGAAACTCGCTTAATGGAGTAATACTTGCAACAATATACAACATTTGTATAAGATAGGAAGCTTGCTCAAATAAAAATAATAGTTGAGTAAGGAACTTGCAATAATATAGAATACTTGTCCAATTATAACTTGAGTAAGATGGAACTTTCTCAATAAATAGCTTGAATAAGGTTAAGAAAATTTGCATTCAATATATTAAAAGAATGAAGTTAGGGAACTTGCCCAAATCAAGGGTTAGTCAAGCGTTAGGAAACTTGTCTGGTGTGCCTGCTACAATATTACAACATACGCTCCTTAATATCCTACACCATTAAGTACATATTCACATAACAATTAGTCACATACTGGATACCAAATAATGGTTTATAATACTCTATAATGTTTCATTCTTATAAGAAACAAAATATTAAACAATATTATACACACTAGTTACAGCGTTATGACGCTTGCGCGTCCGCACGCCAACCTCGCCTATTCGAATGCCCAAGCGACACGCAATTGCGTACGCCTAGCACGCCCATTCGATTTATCAAATACTCATTGGTTAATGCTAAGTATCATTATAAATCATAGCATTCATATTTTTGGACTTAGAACAATGTCTTTTATTGTTGGAAGCATTACACGTTGCACACGTACATGACCGACGCCTTCTATTTGCACAACAGCCCTAAAAATGGTCAATTTCAAAATTGCACCATGTAGTAAATTTCAATTCTAATTAATGAAAGTTATAAGTCTATCTCTAAGCTTTCCGGATCATCTTGAATTATCCAATTTGGAGTTTATATGAGAAAGTTAGGTCCGTTTTACTAAAGGAGGTCAGCATCGCACAACGAGCTCGCCCCGGAGTGCTTGTGCTCGCCCCAGAGTACTGGTGCTCGCCCCAAAGTGCTTCTGCTCGCCCCAGAGGGCTTGTGCTCGCCCTACAGGGTGTGTGCTCACCCCGGATGAGCTTGTGCTCGCCCAGAGTATTTGTGCTCGCCCTAGATGAGCTTGTGCTCGCCCCAGAATGTTTGTGCTCGCCCTAGAGGGCTTGTGCTCGCCCCGGATGAGCTTGTGCTCGCCCCAGAGGGCTTGTGCTCGCCCCAGAGGGCTTGTGCTCGCCCCCAGAGGGCTTGTGCTCGCCCCCAGAGGGCTTGTGCTCTCCCCCAGAGGGCATATGAGCTCGCCCCCGAAGGGCTCCTCTCTGCCGAGCTCGCCAACAAGTTCTATTTTGGCACCCAAACTTCAAACCTTCATAACTTATTCATTACAACTCAGAATTAGGCCATTTCAGAGGCTATGGAAAGCTTACAACATGAACTATAAGACTCCTATGGATTCATACACTTATAGTGTCGACGCCGGGAGGGAATCGCCTCCGTTAGTGATTGTTTTACCCTTTCCAATTTTTAGCCTTCTCATTAGATGATTTTGGAAAAGGTCGGCATAAATGTCGACGGGGTTTTGAAATATCGTTTTTTATGATGAGCCAATTAACCAGAGTCGTCAGTTGGTATATTTGAAATGGATGTACCAACTCATCCGAGTTTTCGTTTTTTATAAATCGCTGGCTCATATGTGACTCCGAATTAATTGGTCTGCAAACCGAGATTCATAGAGTTCGGGGGCTTGCTTAAGCGAGGGGAAGGTGTTAGGCACCCCCCCGACTTCCGTGAAACACGGTTACTGCAATCTTGATACTTTCCTATCCTTTAATTCATGAAATGTGTATGTGTGTGTGTGTGTGCCTATGTAAATGTGGTGGTGAGTTTGCATGAAGAAACCAATTGGGTTTTCGGAAAAGTCGTGTTTTTCTTTTTGGGAATGCTTTAGAATGTCCTTCGGTTTATACGAGAAAGCTTTATGAGAAAAATGTTTGATTTTAATTGTCAAAACGATGAGATTGCATTAGGTGTCGTTTTGGCAAAACAAGAGTTTTCTAAACCTTTGTCAAAATAGGAATCGAGATCTATACGTTGCTTTCATAACTCAAATGATGGGCAACCTCTACGATCTCTTTAACCCTATGCACAAGGATTTAATAAAACATTATTTATTTTTATAAAACCATTTTTGTGATGTTTGAAAACGATTTCTTTCTTTTGCCTTCTCGTTAAGATAGAAATCAACATTCCTTAGCACCCCCAATTTCTTATCCTCGTGATGCTACTAATCTAGTTTGATTGATTTTATGAAGATCTTTATCGCTTAGCTTTGAAATCCCTTTTTGGTGTTGCAATTCAAATCTAACATTATAATGCGTAGGGGATTATTCACGGGCATGTAAGCCATCAAAATAACCCCGAACGCCCACAATCACATATTCTCACTATGACGGGGCCTTAAACACGATTTTCGCCTAGGCGTCGCTTTAAGGCCCGACGATTACATACTTACAAATGAAAACTACATAGCTTCTACTACTTATATCAAGAGATGTCCATCATCGGATTTGGACCACGGGGTCGCATTCCTAGGCTCACATCCAAAATGGCCAAACAAACACAATATCCTAAAATGGCAATCTAAACAAACTAGGCCCAATAAATCATCAGAACAAGCTAAATTAATTCGCTAAATGGATATCCTCGGGTCATTAGGAAGCATTTCGTTCCATGGGAACCTTCACTAATGGTCCCTAATCCATGTATCCAAAATAATGTACAAGAAAAATTACATTTCACATAACCCAATTGACAAGAACATTAACAAAATGATACACAAAAATTGCTATAGAAATGGTCTTTTCACCTTGCAAATAATCCTCACAATATGTATGAACTTGTATATTGAGTAGAGTAGAAAATATATGATATATAATCTTACACAAAAGATATAATTCCTCACTTTTTTCTCTCTTTTCTCTCTATTTTTCTTGCAAATTTCTGCTGTTTTTCCCTTTTTTCCGAGCTGCTGCTGATTTCCTTTCTTCCTCTCTCGAACCTCCTGGATGCTGAGTGAGGGATGAGCTGAAATAGGCTGGCCAGAGCCAGCCGCAGATGGATCTGCGGCTGGCCGCAGATTGATCTGCGGCTGGCTGGCCGCAGATTGATCTGCGGCTGGCTGGCCGCCACCCCTCAACTCAGCTGATTTTCGATTTCCGTGTTTCGAGTTCGGTGTTTTCAAAAGGCGTACTCATTGGCCGCAGATCAATCCGCGGCTGGCTGGCGTGACTTTCTCAATTTTCCTGCTACGCCTCAATCGGGGGCTGGGTGATGTATCTGCGAGAGCGCGCATTCAGATGCGTTACTAGAGAGATCCGCATCCCGCACTCCCTTCCTTTCACTACATCCTGGCCGTTGGATTCTCAGCCTTCGGATATCATGCTTGCGGGGGAGGATGGCCAGACACTCTCTTCGGGTCCCAGCACGAGCGAGGCTTTTCGTATTTGGTGGGTGCCCCGCACTATCGGTCCTCAGACCCGGGCCACATTCTTTTTCGGAGATATGGTCCCCGGCTTAGTGATGATGACCGATTGGGCTGCTTGCGTTCGGAGTCCCACTCATGCTGAGCAGATTGCCACTCTGACCCGCCAGGTGGAGCAGCTGTCGTTGTATCTTCGGGCGCTAGGTCGGACCCAGAGGATGCCTATGCATATGATCCTGACAGTGCGGGTTTTGACACAGGCCCGAGCTCGTCCGATGCCCCAGCGCAGCCATATATCCCCGACATGAACTTCGGGCCTCCGATTTCGACGACTCCAGGGGATCAGTTTGAGGATCCCGCCTTCTTAGATGACCTCACCTTTGACTAGATCAGGCTAGGATAGGGCCTTTTGTACCTGAACCTGTTAGATTTATTTTTTTATTATTATTTTTTATTACATGCACTATGTATTGAACTCTTTTATTCATTTATGCACAGTTTTTATCTTTATGAAATTCACTTGCTTTATTATTAACTGTACGATGCATGCTTTTTATTTATGGATAGAGAATGACCCATGCATAGTCTTTTGATACTATTTTCACAGATGTCGTCATCAGATGTCGTGACACGTTTGGACCTCGGTCCTCCCATGGGGTTGGTTGGCAGACTTTTTCGTTGGTTGGACAGTTTGTCGCCGGGCGACAAGGCTATTGCAAATGGTCTTCTCGGACATTTCCGATCCTTATTATCCTTTCAGGTGCCAGCAGACTTTGTAGATGGTATTCTAGGTCACTGGGCCCCTGCCCGTCAGGTGTTCAGGTTAGGGACAGTGGAGATGACCCCTACTCTCGAGGAGTATGCCCGCTTTACTGGTTTGCCTTTGGACGGTCCTTGCGCCAGGGTCACAGTCGGTCCCATGCGCCGTCAGTTCTTGACTTTCACTTGGTTGCGGAGGACAGCTCTGCTATCGGTGATCACATCAGACCATCTGGTTCCTCTTCATTTTTTGATTGACCGATTCGGTTCACCCGACAGTTTTCACCTATTTTCTGGTGATTTTTCCGTATCCGTAGATGAGTTTTCACCTATTTTCTGGTGACCGATTCGGTTCACCCGACAGTTTTGTACTTGCCAGCCGGACCCGATCAATTGGATATGCGAGTTATCGCGACCGTTAGAGCCCTTCAGGAGGATCACACCATTCTTCCCATGATATTGGCGGATACCTACATGTCAACCTCATATTGCCAGTCTTTCCAAGGCAGAGTATTCAGAGGGAGCTCTACTTTATTGTACTTGTGGCTTATGAGCCATCTCAGCCACATCGGTCATCTCCGTCGTCGTGGGTTTTGCTTCAGCCACGACATAACCACGCAGTTTTTGTTTCGTCCCGTGAGCTGTACTGATGCGGCTTCCTGGGTAGAATTCTTGTCGGTTATTGAGGATCCTTTTCATCTCCTGATCTATTCGAGTTATTGCTCCTTTATGAGCTTCTTGACTCACGTGCCCAACCTGGATTTCATCCCTATTGCTGGCTTGAGAGGCGTGACGACTTATCATCCCTTGGCAGTTACAGGACAGTTTGATCAGACACAGGATTTTCACCCTTTCACGGGCGCAGCCGCCTACCGATTCCTTATATCATCCCAGACAAAGAGAGATCTACTGCGGGTGTATGATCTTTGGTCTCGCAGGATCCTTGCCAAGTATAGTGACGGTTGCCCCATCCAGACATTCGCTTATGTTCAATGGTTGCGCGGAGACTCGGATATTGTTGGAGTGAGTCAGACTGGGGCTTTTGATGACTCTGGAGTGATTTTCCCAGATGATACCACAGATCATTCCATCTCAGCTGATTCTGCCCCTAGTCGGGTTACTGAGGATACCAGACTCCGCCTGGCCTTGATTACTACTGAGGCTGAGAGGGATGCCGCTCTTGTTGAGAGAGATGATGCCATTCTGGCTAGAGACGCTGCCATTGCTGACAGAGACGCCATTGTATTTCAGACCAGGGCAGTTATGGATGCTCATTCTGAGACTGTCAGCCGAGCCACTGCTTTATTGGATCGCATCGACATGATGGGGCAGCAGATTGCAGGGGATGCTGATGCTTCAGATCTATCCACCACTTTATCCATCCTGCTTCAGCTAGTTTCAGACTTGTAGATTATTTTATTTCCTGCATAGACTATGTCAGTTGCATCGGTTATCGAAAGAGAAATCCTGTAACAAAATGACTTATATATACAGACATGCTTTTAAATTTAGTCATTTTCCCTTTTTGTCGTATCGTTGCCTTTCATAGGATCCTCATTTTATCCAGCTAACCATGATTTTGACATTTTACTTTCTTTCTCTTCTCAAGTCTTGAGGGAGATTTGACAAATTTCGCCGCACCCCTGTTGATCTCATCGGACTGAGTCTTAGATTTTGGCTAACTGTTTGGTCGGGTTAGGGTTATGTCATTGAGATGAGTCTGATTAGGCGGCTGGTTTCGGGGAGGTTTCGAGGGTGTAGAAAGGTTTATCTGGCTGTCGGGAATTGGTTTTGATTAGAGAAAGTATTACTTTTAAGGAATCGGACCGTGCCACGATGGCTGCCTACGTACCCCCACAAGTTGGGAGATCAGGTCCTACGTAGTTCGTTCCTCAAAGAAAAAGGAGAAACTGATGATTCAAGCGTAGAACCGCTTCACCGAGTCGGAATTGATGGGCTGTGGAAATACCTCACCATCCATTTCTTGCAATATGAGGGCTCCTCCGGATAGCACTTTCTTAATCACAAAAGGTCCTTCCCAGTTAGGGGCAAACTTCCCTTTGGCTTCGTCTTGACAAGGCATGACTCTTTTTAGCACTAGGTCATTTTCCTTGAACTTCCGAGGTCTTATCCTTTTGTCGTATGATCGAGAGATCCTTTGTTGGTACAACTGACCGTGCCAAATAGCAGCCACCCTCCTTTCATCAATTAGGACCAATTGGTCGTATCGACTTTGCATCCAATCCTCCTCGCTTATCTGAGCATCGATCAATATTCTGAGGGACGCCATCTCAACCACAACTGGTAGAACAGCCTCCATTCCATATACCAACGCATAAGGTGTTACCCCTGTAGAAGTACGCGTTGACATTCTGTATGCTAGCAGGGTGAGGGGTAGCAGATCCGGCCATCCCCGATGATTAGAAGACATTTTCGCCATGATCTTCTTGATATTCTTATTTGTAGCCTCCACTGCCCCGTTCATCTTTGGACGGTAAATAACAGAATTGAGGTGTTTGATCTTAAACTGGTCGCATAATCCCTTCATGAGGGCGTTGTTCAAATTCTTGGCATTGTCGGAGACCAAAACCTCAGGTTGCCCGTATCGACAAATGACATTATTCCTGATGAAATCGACGATGATCTCCTGAGTTACTTTGGGGAAAGAAGCTGCTTCTACCCATTTAGTGAAATAATCGATCATGACGAAAATGAATCGGTGTCCGTTGCTTGCTTTGGGCTCTATTGGTCCGATTACATCCATTCCCCACATTGAGAAGGGCCAAGGGGAGGTCATACAGTGCAGTTCGTTGGGAGGCATATGGATCACATTACCGTGCGCCTGGCATTGGTAACACCGTTTGACATGATCATCGCAGTCGGCTTTCAGTGTTAACCAGTAATGCCCCGTTCTCAAGATCTTTTTGGCCAGCATCGGTCCACTCATGTGTGGCCCACACACTCCACCATGTATTTCGTTCATAATCTTTTGGGCCTGCGTCTCATCTACGCATTGCAACAGTCCCAAACCAGCATCCCTCTTGTAGAGTGAATCCCCACTCAGGTAAAACTTCATTGCCATCTTTTGAATTCTCATCCTCTCAGCTCGGCTTGCCTGGTCGGGAATGGATCTATCCCTCAGGTACTCCCTTATGTCGTGATACCAAGGCTGCCTTGGCATATCCACCTCCTCCGATAATACTGCCACATGTTCCTCATATGCTGGGGCATTCCGTACCGCTATTTCAATATGTGGAACATCTTTTCTTTTGATTTTATGGATTAAGGAAGCCAGCGTTGCCAATGCATCAGCAAAATCATTTCGTCTCCGAGGAATATGTCGAAAAGCGATATCTTCGAATTCTCGCATCAATTGGATAACACAACGATGGTATGGAAGTAACCGGAGCTCTTTGGTGTTGTACACCCCGATCGCTTGTCTGATTACCAGTTCCGAATCCCCGAATACCGCTAGTCTCTTCACTCCCATATTGCGGGCAAAACGGAGTCCCAATATACATCCCTCGTATTCAGCTGTGTTGTTCGAATTACTGAACTGCAATTTAGTGGCCACAGGGTACTGCTCTCCGGTGATAGAGACCAGGACTGCTCCGGCTCCTGCCCCTTCAACATTCATGGCACCATCGAAATACAACTTCCAGAACTGACCCTCATCATCACATTTCGTGTGTAATACCCAAAATACATCTTCTCCCGGCAAAGGAGTTTCTAACGGCTCCATCCCCCTCGATGGCGTTTCTGCCAACTGATCTGCAATTCCCTGCCCTTTCGTGGCTTTCTGAGTTACGTATATAATGTCGAACTGCTGCAAGATTAACTGTCATCTTGATAGTCGACAGTTCAGCATGGGCCTTTCAAAGATATATTTCAGGGGATCCATTCTTGATATCAGGTACGTAGTATGCCCATGGAGGTAGTGCTGTAATCTCCCTGCAGCCCAGGCCAAGGCACAACAGGTCTTCTCGATGGGAGTGTAATTCTGTTCACATTGGCTAAATCTCTTGCTGAGGTAATAGATGGCCTGCTCTTTACCTGCCTCATTCTTCTGTCCTAGCATACATCCCATCACAATGGCATTGACCGATATATACATAAATAGAGGGATCCCATCCTTCGGGGGTACCAGCACTGGTGCCTCTGTCAGCTGCTTTTTAATGGTTTGAAAGGCTTTCTGACATTGCCCATTCCACTCTTGGGAAGCATCCTTCCTTAATAGTTTGAAAATCGGCTCGCATGTAGTCGTCAAGTGGGATATGAAACGGCTGATGAAGTTTATTCTTCCAAGGAATCCTCTTATTTACTTCTCAGTGTGAGGTGCCGGCATATCCACAATGGCCTTAATCTTCGCCGGATCCAACTCAATGCCCCGATCACTAACCAGGAATCCCAAGAGCTTGCCCGACTGTACTCCGAAAGCACACTTTGCCGGATTGAGCTTCAAATTATATTTTCTGAGTCGACCGAATAGCTTTTTGAGATGGGTTATATGATCAGATTCTACCCTTGATTTTACGATAATGTCATCCACGTAGACCTCTATCTCCTTGTGCATCATGTCGTGGAACAGGGCCATCATGGCTCTCTGATAAGTAGCCCCCGCATTCGTGAGACCGAAAGCCAATCGTCTATAGCAGAAGGTGCCCCAAGGGGTGATGAAAGCGGTCTTTTCCCGATCTTCTTCCGCCACCATTATCTGATGATACCCCGTAAAGCAATCAACAAAAGAATACATCTCGTACTGGGCTGTGTTATCCACCAAGATGTGTATGAAAGGCACCGGGAAGTTATCCTTGAGACTGGCCTTGTTTAGATCTCTATAGTCGACACATACCCTCACCTTCCCTCTAGGCTTAGCCACTGGGACTACATTGGACAGCCATTCTGGGTAAGTGGACACCATAATGATTCCAGCCCTGAACTGTTTGATGATCTCTTCCTTCACCTTCAAGCTCCACTCCGGTTTCAACTTTCTTAGTTTCTGCTTGACAGGCCTGAAACCCTCCTTGATAGGCAACCGGTGTACCACAATGTCTGTGGACAATCCAATCATGTCCTCATGAGACTAGGCAAAAACATCCTCATATTGGCTCAGCAACTCAGTTATTTCTGCTTTCTGGCTAGGGGTAAGGTCTGTCCCTATCTTGAGTTCTTTGGGTTTGTCAGGGGTTCCGATATCTATGGTGATGGTTTGGTCTAAGTTGGGTTTGGGTTTGTCCTCGACCCATCCTTTGATCTTGTCAGGCGCGTCGTCGTAATCTGTCTCGTCTTGCTCAATGCCCATTAAATCGAAATCCAGCTCAATATCAAAATCATAGTCATAATTCAAATTTGAAAGACCGTTTGTTAGGCAAGGATTACTCAAATTGGTACACCTGACATGAAACAAAATATTTGTCATATATAAGTCATTTTCCACAACGATCACATTTTCAGATAACATGACGAAACGACATAATTATGCAAAATACAAAAGAAAAAAATGAACTTCTTCATCCTCCCATCCTCTGGGGTCTACCACCCTGATGTCGGGTTTTACCCTTGTTTGGATATCACTGGTTCCATTGTCCAGTTGTCGATGGTCATATCAGATGAAATGCGCTGGATGAAAGGTGGCTTCACATCGGAAACTCCCCCAATGACCACGACCACATTGCCTGAATCCCTCTTCATACCTTCTTCCGGAATAATTAGCCCTGCCCAATCGATGACAGGCACACTTTGTTGGGTTCCCGATGGCATGGCAACATCCTTCCCCTCTCCATTGCTTGTTAACTGTCCGGGGATATAGCACCTAGTTTAGAACTTTTGTGCGACCTCCTGTAGGAAACTTTCCCTCTTGGTCAACTCATCACTTGTGGGGGTCAATTCTTCATCCTCTGTCCCAATCACAGGTTTGCTAGTCCCTCGTTCATTGTTTTCCTTGGTCATCGGACTTCCGGCCAGTCGAGTCGGGGCCGTGCCTTGACGGTGTCTTCGTGC
Source organism: Aralia elata (assembly GCA_034770075.1). NCBI lineage: Eukaryota > Viridiplantae > Streptophyta > Magnoliopsida > Apiales > Araliaceae > Aralia > Aralia elata. The sequence goes on from CM068385.1 coordinate 63,535,271, forward strand.
TACGCCTTCGCGATATCCCAATCCTGCTTTGCCTATTTGATGGGGTAGATGAATGGGCTCGGTGATTCCTTGACCACTCTTTCCTAACCCTTGTCCAGGTTGAAATTTCATTTTCATCATTTCTTTTGCAACAAAGGTAAGTTCTGGAGAGATCTTAGGTTTCACGGCTAGGGCCCCCAGGCATCTGTAGTGGGGAGTGCTGATTTCCAGCGCCTGAAAACTGGAAGGTGGCGCCAACTCGTCCACATTAATCACAGGCAAGCCACTCCTGGAAGGAGAAGGGTCATCACACTCCGCCGAGATCGTCACCAGATTCCCGTCGATGATAAGTTTGATTTGCTGGTGTAGCGTGGAAGGAACTGCCCCGGCCATGTGGATCCACGGCCTCCCCAATAACAGGTTATAACTTGCCGCAATGTCTAGGACTTGGAAAGAGATATCAAAAGTACAAGGTCCTATTTCCACCGGCAATTCTATCTCCCCAATGGTATCCCACCGGGATCCGTCGAAGGCTCGTACCACTACATGACTGGCCCGTAGGCGCTTAGGACTGATGTTCATCTTTTGCAATGTACTGAGGGGACAGATATTCAATGTCGATCCCCCATCAATCAGCACCCCATTCATAACATAACCTGAGGAGATTACCGCAATATGCAACGGTTTTCGATGCCCCCTTCCTTCTTTAGGGATATCATCATCTGTGAACGATATTACATCACTCTCCAATAGATGGTCCACCAGATGGCCGAAACCTTCCTTGCTAATTTCTTTGGGAACATATGCCTCCTCTAGGACTTTCGCCAGAATTTTGCAGTGATCATTGGATGATAACACCAAATCCATGATTGATGTCAGGGTCGACTCCTTGTTTAATATCTGGATCCCTCTTGCTTCCGGATGATCCATCTTTCTTAAGAATTCCATGGCTTTCTCCTCGGATATCTCTTCATTTTTCTTCGTTTTTCTCTCAAGGACTCGTCCAGGAAGATATAAGGGATTCCCCTTTGTTGTTACAGAAGCACAACTGGCCGTTTCCTCTGACACCCCCCCATAATTCCATGGTACCGTTTTCAGACTGTGGACAGGGATTTGCGGTCTCGCTGTGAGGGTGAGGATTTTTGGAGCCGATAACTTGACAGGCCCCTCTATGATATTTCTGCTTACACCTGCCAACCTAATTGGCATTCCCCGTGTACTCTCGTGATCACTTATCATGCTGATCATTTCATCAATTTTCTTTACATAATTTAGTCTTGGCGGCCCCTCGGCTTCACTGGCTTCTGCCACATTGACCCCCCTCCATCATGCCTAGGCAGGGGATTGACTTTAACATTTGGGGAGTCTGGCCGTTCCACCACAATTTCCCCACTATCAATTAAATTCTGAATTCTGTGCTTCAGCGTCCAATATTTTTGCGTATCATGACCCGGGGAACCTGAATGGTATGCGCATTTCTTGCTTGGGTCAAACCTTCTTCCATTCGGGTCACTCGGGGGTGCCAAATCGACTATTTTCCTCTGGGCTATCAATACTGCCAACACCCGCTCAAGAGGATCCCCGAGTGGGGTGAATACTCAATTTTTTGAGGTCTCGAATCTCCTTCGCCCATCCGCCCTCTGATCAATGAAGTTAGGCTGTCGGGATGGCCCCACTCTCTGCACCTGTACTGGAGGATTGTTTTCTGCCTTTCTAGCTGATCCCTGCAGGATGAGGGAAACATCTTCTTCCTTTTTCTTTTGGACCCTACGGGAAGTGCTGCCATAGTTTCCGCTCTGGATTTGCTCTGCAGCTGTTTCCAAAGCCGTGAAATCCCGAATCTTGCCAGACTTCAACCCCATGTCCACCATTTCTCCGTGTTTAATCATCTCGACAAAAGGTCTTCCAATCCCCGATATAACCCGCTCATAATAAGGTGCCTCTTGAATATCCACGAATGTCATCACCATCTCCGACTCGCTCATTGGGGGATTCACCTGTGCAGCCATACCCCTCCATCGCTGTGCATAATCCCTGAAAGTTTCCTTCGGTTGCTTCTTAATTTTCGTCATTTGATATCTATCAGGGGCCATTTGTGCCTGGAAGCTATACTGTGTTAAGAAGGTGTGGGCCAACTCCTCCCAATTGTGGATCTGGGCATTATCAAGACGGGCATACCAGATTCTCGCTTCTCCCGTCAGGCTCTTTTGGAACAGTTGCATCCTTAGACCCTCGTCTTCTGCATAAGATCCAAGCTCCCCAATGTATATTTTCAGATGTATATAAGGATCCCCCTTCCCATTGTATTTCTCAAATTCGGGGATTTTAAACTTCTCCGGATATCTAGTTCCGGGGAAGACACATAGATCTGAATAATTAACCCTGCCTAGGGAACCTATGCCTTTTAGAGATTGGATGGTCTCCTCCATTTGTTTCATTTTCTTTCGAAGGTCATCAGTGTCTCCTTCCTCTGGATAGTAATCACTATCCTGTTAGGTATAGGAATGGCCTTTGGGACGACTGGCTCGCCCTTGGGTAGGGGTGGATCCTCTTTAGGTGGCTCCTGTCTAGGTAGCAATTGTTACTTTAGCATCATGGCCATTTCCAACATCTGTTTCTTAAAATCATCAAATTCCTCACGAGATATGGAACCAGGATTAGTAGGTGGAAGATCAGCCATCTCAGATGTAGAGTCCTGGGCTCTCTTAGATTGCGAACGCGTTTGAGGAGCAATCCTGCAGAAAAAAACGGTTTGGAGTTTAATCTTTGGGAAATAAAAGATGTGGATGCATGCTAAAACGGTAATTTTTGTGTTTTTTTGGGGTTTTTTAATCTTTCTCTACAAAACAACATATTAACGATCCCTTATTGCAATAATAAATGCTAGACACGACTTTATTATGCTTCCCCAGCTGTTCCCTGCAAAACATAGAGGTTAGTAATCTCTTTTGACAAGAGGGGAGGCATATATAAATACTGAATGGGACTATGACATTTATACGCGCGAAAGTAAAAAGGCATGAAGAGACTTTTCCTACGCTGGGTTAATCTGAGGCTGACCTATCCTAAGGTTACTCCCGCGGGCTTTTTGGCATGAAGGTCCCCAAATCTTCGCAATCTACTCGTCTGAGTCCTTTCGATTGGAGCGGATTTGGGTGGTGCGTTTCCTGAGCCATCTCCGGGGAGCAGCCCCTTCGAGTCCAGTAATAAGCAACTGACAGGTTCGCCTCAGGAGGAGGTACTCTCTCATCATACATTCACATTCATCGTCCTCACCGTATGCAAATGATTACTTTAAAGTAAAGCAATTCCATTCAATCATTCATTTATTAGACAAAACACACATTCACACAACAAAAGTAAAAAATCAAAATATCGCATGCACACACATATTCATGAATTTTTTAAAGGATAGGATAGCATCAAGATTTGAACGCGGCTTAAGCCCTCTAATGTTGCCCAGCAGAGTCGCCAGTTGTCGACGCCGGGAGGGAATCGCCTCCGTTAGTGATTGTTTTACCCTTTCCAATTTTTAGCCTTCTCATTAGATGATTTTGGAAAAGGTCGGCATAAATGTCGACGGGGTTTTGAAAGATCGTTTTTTATGATGAGCCAATTAACCAGAGTCGCCAGTTGGTATATTTGAAATGGATGTACCAACTCATCCGAGTTTTCGTTTTTTATAAATTATTGGCTCATATGTGACTCCGAATTAATTGGTCTGCAAACCAAGATTCATAGAGTTCGGGGGCTTGCTTAAGCGAGGGGAAGGTGTTAGGCACCCCCCAACTTCCGTGAAACACGGTTACCGCAATCTTGATACTTTCCTATCCTTTAATTCATGAAATGTGTATGTGTGTGTGTGTGTGTACCTATGTAAATGTGGTGGTGAGTTTGCATGAAGAAACCAATTGGGTTTTCGGAAAAGTCGTGTTTTTCTTTTTGGGAATGCTTTAGAATGTCCTTCGGTTTATACGAGAAAGCTTTATGAGAAAAATGTTTGATTTTAATTGTCAAAACGGTGAGATTGCATTAGGTGTCGTTTTGGCAAAACAAGAGTTTTCTAAACCTTTGTCAAAATAGGAATCGAGATCTATACGTTGCTTTCATAACTCAAATGATGGGCAACCTCTAGGATCTCTTTAACCCTATGCATAAGGATTTAATAAAACATTATTTATTTTTATAAAACCATTTTTGTGATGTTTGAAAACGATTTCTTTCTTTTGCCTTCTCGTTAAATCAACATTCCTTAGCACCCCCAATTTCTTATCCTCGTGATGCTACTAACCTAGTTTGATTGATTTTATGAAGATCTTTATCGATTAGCTTTGAAATCCCTTTTTGGTGTTGCAATTAAAATCTAACATGATAATGCGTAGGGGATTATTCACGGGCATGTAAGCCATCAAAATAACCCCGAACGCCCACAATCACATATTTTCACTATGACGGGGCATTAAACACGATTCTCGCCTTGGCGTCGCTTTAAGGCCCGACGATTACATACTTACAAATGAAAACTACATAGCTTCTACTACTTATATCAAGAGATGTCCATCATCGGATTTGGACCACGGGGTCGCATTCCTAGGCTCACATCCAAAATGGCCAAACAAACACAATATCCTAAAATGGCAATCTAAACAAACTAGGCCCAATAAATCATCATAACAAGCTAAATTAATTCGCTAAATGGATATCCTCGGGTCATTAGGAAGCATTTCGTTCCATGGGAACCTTCACTAATGGTCCCTAATCCATGTATCCACAACAATGTACAAGAAAAATTACATTTCACATAACCCAATTACCAAGAACATTAACAAAATGATACACAAAAATTGCTATAGAAATGGTCTTTTCACCTTGCAAATAATCCTCACAATATGTATGAACTTGTATATTGAGTAGAGTAGAAAATATATGATATATAATCTTACACAAAAGATATAATTCCTCACTTTTTTCTCTCTTTTCTCTCTATTTTTCTTGCAAATTTCTGCTGTTTTTCCCTCTTTTCCGAGCTGCTGCTGATTTCCTTTCTTCCTCTCTCGAACCTCCTGGATGCTGAGTGAGGGATGAGCTGAAATAGGCTGGCCAGAGCCAGCCGCAGATGGATCTGCGGCTGGCCGCAGATTGATCTGCGGCTGGCTGGCCGCCACCCCTCCACTCAGCTGATTTTCGGTTTCCGTGTTTCGAGTTCCGTGTTTTCAAAAGGCGCACTCATTGGCCGCAGATCAATCCGCGGCTGGCTGGCTTGACTTTCTCAATTTTCGTGCTACGCCTCGATTCTCGTGTCGTGACATCGGTTCTCGCCGACAAGCTCGTATTTTGCAGTCCGGGAATTACTGGGTGACGTGCCACATCATTCGGTAATGCTCATTTCAGACAGCCTTGTTGTCACGTCGATTTCGGTTGTAAATCGTAGCGGTGGCATCGAGTGTTCGTACTTGCGCCCATCCTTCGCTCTCGTAGGCCGGCTCAATGGACGAATTTGCCCTCCTGTCAAGGTTAGTATACGAAGTGCAAAATTTGGGTGTCTACATATAGCATTAACCAAAATTATCAAACATGAAAATACTACAATGGTCCTCTAAATTTGTCCAACAGTCCATGTTCTTGTTCAACAGTTCATTCTTTTTGCTCCATTAAGCCAAGGTAGGGATTTCTTTCATTTTTGTTCCACTTTGATATTGTTAATAGCTTACATAGTCTCTTAACAACATTTATAAACATCCAAAACAAATAACAACAACAAGAATCACAGCAAATCGCAGCAAAGCCAACCCATAAGCTTAAAAGCTCTACAACCATGAAACTTTGAAAACCTTAACCAAAATCAAATGGAAATATGTTAAGTGAGATGATTACCTCTTGTAATTCCTCCAAGATGCTAGAGAGCTTGCAAGCTAGGCTTGAGACTCTCCTTCTACTTCTTTGGCTCCTTTCTTCTCCACCCGTGTCTCTCCTTTCTTCTTCCTTCAAGTTTCTTCCTATTCCTCTCCCTTTGTTTTTGTTCTGCTACTTCTTCCCTCCAATGTTCTTCTACTTCTCCTTCAATGTCCTCTCTCTCCCTCTATCAGTATTAGCAGCAGCAAGGAGGAGGAATGGGATGGTTGAACAAAGAATGGGAGAAAATTTGAAAATGGCTGAGCAAATGGGGGTTGCTTCGGGTGAAGGAAAGGGCGTAGCTCAAGAATGTTCAGCAAATGGGAAAATTAAGGCATTGAGCCTAACAAATAGCAGCAAGCTGCCGACTATACACTCTACTTCTAGCATTTAATTGGTCCAAGGGTTTAGGTTGGTTCCCTCTTGGAGTAACAAGCCAAAATAAATACCCGAATACTCCCACTTTTGTACCCAATTTGGTAAATAACTCTACCAAAAATTAAAATGGATACTCCCATAAATTATTGGGACACATAAAAATAATTACTACGAAGTTTGTCCATTTATTCGGAACAGTCATATTATACCTTTCGGATACCGAATAAAACACGATTGGGCTCAAAATGAAAGTCTAACACTTGGAAAAATTATCACTTCGCACACGTGTATTACTGAAATTTATTAAGGTCGAAAAGACACAAAATATTATGGCGTGAACAGTGCCTCGGTAAACATGCCTAGTGAATAGTGATTTTGCGATTTTTCGCGAAGTCAATATATTCACCCGTAACGTCACTACAACACGTAAAATTCAACACATACACATATTCTAGGTTATAACATAACTTTTAAGCACAAAACACATAATAATATAAATAAAAATAAAAATTCATTTCATTCACACGTAACTCGGGTTACAAGGAAATTCAAAATTCCCGATCGTTACATTCTCCCCTCCTTATAAGGATTCTGTCCCCAGAATCACAATACAAGGTTAAGCAAAAAGTTGAGGGTAATTCTCCTTTATCTTATCTTCTAATTCCCACGTAGCCTCCTCGGCATTGTGGTTTCGCCAAACTACTTTTACAGAAGGTATAACCTTATTTCTTAATACTTGCTCTTTCCTATCGATTATCTGAATAGGAATTTCCTCATACGTAAGATCTTTCTCTATTTGGACGGGCTCATAGGATATCACATGCTTATAATCGGGCTTGTATGGTCATAACACTGAAACGTTGAACACGTTGTGGATATGCTCCAGTTCAGGAAGCAAGGCTACCTCGTACGCCACTTCACCCACTCTTCTCAATACTTCAAACGGTCCTACGAACCTCGGGCTTAACTTTCCTTTCTTCCCAAAACGTATCTTCCCTTTCCAGGGAGATACCTTCAGAAACACGTAACTGCCGACGTCGAAGTCTCTCGTCTGGCGATGTTGATCTGCATACTTCTTTTGTCGGTCTTGGGCTGCAACTAATTTTGCCCTGATCACTGCGACCACTTCTGCTGTCTGCTGCACCAATTCTAGTCCCAACAGTCATCGTTCGCCAACCTCATCCTAGCTTAATGGTGTCCTGCACTTCCTTCCGTAGAGGGCTTCACATGGCGGCATGCCAATACTTGCATGAAAGCTATTGTTATAAGCGACTTCCACAAGTGGTAAATGGTCATCCCAATTTCCCTTAAAATCCATCACACAAGCTCTCAACATGTCTTCTAGTATCTGAATTGTTCGTTCGCTCTGTCTGTCAGTTTGAGGATGGTAAGCAGTACTTAGTCGCAACTGTGTTCCCATTCTCTCTTGCAAGCTCTTCCAAAAATTTGACGTGAAACGCGGATCTCGATCTGAGACAATTGACACTGGCACTCCATGTCGTGAAACAATTTCCTTTATATACAACTTGACTAATTGGTTCAAATTAAATTGGATCTTTATCGGTAGAAAGTGTGCTGATTTCGTCAATCGGTCTACGATAACCCAAATGGCATCATAACCCTTCTATGTAACTGGAAGTCCTACCACGAAGTCCATAGTGATATGCTCCCATTTCCGTTCCGGTATATTCAGCGGTTGAAGTAACCCACTCGGTCTCTGATGTTCTGCTTTGACTTGTTGACAGGTGAGACACTTGCTGATGTACTCTGCTACATCCCGCTTCATATTGGGCCACCAAAAATATTGACGAAGATCCTGATACATTTTCGTGCCCCCTGGGTGAACAAAGTATGCTGAATTATGTGCTTCGTGTAAAATTTCATCTCTTAATTCTGTCACGGCTGGCACCCACACTCGCTCCTCGTATCTCAAAACACCATCCTTATCCATTCAGAATTTCTCTTCTTCATTTTCTGCGATCCTCTTATGTATCCTTTGTTAGGTTTGTATATAGCGCGATCATGTAATCAAATTACATAAATAGTGCGGAAGCGCGATAAAATCAGATTTTAAAAATTTTATACAAACCATCACCAAGATCAATCTATGTGCTCAATTAACGATATAAACGAAATAGAAAGAGAATAAGAATTATACCCTCGTAGAACAAAGCTTCCTCGGGTACAAGTTCAACTCCTAGTCCTTCGTGTTCTCCTCGAATGCTACGGTGTGATTCCTTTCTTTGATCAACGTTAGCCACCCAAGTGTTTGGCCTCTAGAGGTGATCCACCAAGGAAGAACAAGTATTCAAGAAGTTGGGTATTTGGCAAAACCCTAGTTTCTATCTCTATAGAAATTGCTCTCCACAATCTAATGCAAGAGTGTGTAACCCTAATCTATGATAAGACCCCTCTTATTTATAGATGTAGGAATAACCCTTCCCTAAACAATTTAGGATTAGGGTTTGTATTATAATTAAACTCCTTTAATTAATAATGCTCCTAATCTAATTAGGAATTCATGGGAGAGTACTTCTATTAATTAATTCTCAATCCCTATTAGGAATTAAATAATAGTAATAGTAATAATAATAATAAGACTCCTCTTATTAATTTATATTTAATATTTCCAAAATATTAAATAATAAATATTAAGCTATTTAATTTATTCTATCTCCATAGATTAAATTAAATACACTTAACTTATTATTACCATTATGCCATTTACTTCTTAAATAAATATTTTCCTTTTGCGGTGTGACCCTTTAGGTTCTCCATATTAAACCGGTTGTGAATAAATCAATTAGAACAATTCTAATCTTATTTAAATAAATAAATTAAACTATTTAATTCATTTAAATAAATAACATTTATTTTACAATAAGGGTAAGCCCCCTTAGCGATCAACGACTTTCCAGATAATATAGATTTCAACATTAATCACAAAAGAACCTTTGAGTAGATAGTTACCGTACAATTCAATCCTTCTACCATACAATGTCCCAATTAAATATAAGACATGGATTTACTGTCAAGTCTTATTTTATTTAATTATATGTATTTCGATTCCCAAATGCATAACTCTAAATAATGCAAATTAGAAACTCCTTTCTAATCTCATTCTGCCTTGGCCAAGGACTACTGAGTTATCATTTATCGAATCACATAGGACATTCACATCTTTTACTAGACGAGGTAGATTCTTTGTTGATCATTCACCTATCTCCATGTACAACTAATTATACCCAATCATACCCTTTGATATACCCACAAGGTCTTAAGGGACATGTCAAAGTATAACTCATCATACACAAGATACTATGATGATCTCAAGTCCAAGGATCACTTGTACTACTATCACTAGAGGAATTCCTATTGACAGGCGAGTAAAACTCCATTAGGTATTCCTTAGCGAGTCACGTTCAGTGAACTTATTCTCTAATAAGCACCTACATACTTGCTTTAGTGTCTCCACACAAATGATTATGAGATCAATCATCCTCTTCCTAAGAGCAAGCAACGTATGTACTAATCTATCCGGATTCACTAATCCCCAATTTAGTAATCCAACGATTAGGAACAATTTTAGTTTGTGAGCTATCTTGAATTTAGATCTCATTAGCATGATCACCATCATGATTCTAAAAGCATTGCTCAAAACTATGGGTTTATCACATTTAATATAACAGCACTATGTAGATAATATAAAATGCCTTTTAAGAAAATCAATTCCTTTATTAATAAATGAATAAGATTACAAAGTATACGCTACATCATATCAAATATGATTGGCTTGTGTGCATACTACTTTCAATCTCCCACTTGCACTAAAGCCAATCGCCATGGTATCTAATACCCATCTTCTCTAAGTGACGATCAAACTGCTGTTGAGTTAAAGCTTTAGTAAATGGATCTGCAATGTTGTCTTGAGAGTCTACACGCTCCAGGGTGACATCTCCTCTTTCAATGATCTCTCTAATCAAATGAAACCGCCGCAACACGTGTTTGGATTTCTGATGAGACCTGGGTTCCTTAGCCTGCGCAACAGCTCCGTTGTTGTCACAGAATAAAGGTACTGCTCCTCTAATGCTAGGAACCACTCCAAGTTCAGTTATGAACTTCTTCATCCAAACAGCTTCCTTTGCAGCTTCACTTGCAGCTATGTACTCTGCCTCTGTCACCGAATCAGCAACTGTTTGCTGCTTGAAACTCTTCCAACTCACTGCGCCACCGTTTAAGGTAAACACGTACCCTGAAACGGATTTACTGTCATCTTGGTCCGTTTGAAAACTTGAGTCTGTATAGCCCTCTAGTTTCAATTCAGACCCACCATAGACAAGAAATACATCCTTAGTTCTTCTCAAGTACTTTAGGATGTTTTTCACTGCCTTCCAGTGCTCTTCTCCTGGATTCGACTGATATCTGCTGGTTACACTAAGTGCATGAGCGACATCTGGTCTAGTACATATCATACCGTACATGATAGATCCTATTGCTGAAGCATAAGGAATCTTACTCATCCGGTCTCTCTCCTCAGGTGTCTTTGGGGCCTGTTTCTTGGAGAGATGTATTCCATGGCTCATCGGCATGAGACCTCTCTTGGAATCTTCCATGCTAAACTTCTTTAGCATCGAGTCAATGTACTTTCCTTGGGTCAAGCCGAGCATCCTTTTAGATCTATCTCTATAGATCTTTATCCCCAAAATATAGGATGCCTCACCCAAGTCCTTCATGGAGAAGTGTTTAGATAACCAAATTTTGATCGACTGTAGCATAGGAACATCATTCCCTATCAGTAATATATCATCAACATATAATACAAGGAATGATATAGCGCTCCCACTAACCTTCTTGTACACACATGGTTCATCCTCGTTCTTGATAAAATCAAACCTTTTGATTATCTCATCAAAACGGATGTTCCACCTTCGAGAAGCTTGCTTCAATCCATAAATGGATCGTTGTAGCTTACAGACTTGGTTTGTTCCAACCGTTGAAAAAAAACCCTCTGGCTGTATCATATATACATTCTCCTCAAGCTCTCCATTGAGGAAGGCCGTTTTCACGTCCATTTGCCAGATCTCGTAGTCATAATAAGCTGCAATTGCAAGCAAAATCCGAATGGACTTGAGCATAGCTACTGGTGAGAAGGTTTCATCATAGTCAACTCCTTGTCTTTGTTTGAAACCTTTTGCAACCAGTCGGGCCTTATAGGTCTCTACCTTGCCATCTGCTCCAGTCTTTCTCTTAAAGACCCATTTACACCCAATAGGCTTAATGCCCTCAGGTGGTGAAACCAAAGTCCATACTTGGTTTTCATACATGGAGTCCATCTCGGATTTCATGGCTTCTAGCCATTTCTCTGAGTCTTCACTACTCGTAGCCTCTTCGTAAGTCAATGGATCATCATCATCTATGATGCGTACCTCATCATCATCCTCTATGATGAATCCATACCTCTCAGGTATCTTCGGTACTCTTCCAGATTTACGAATAGGTAGTGGTACAGTAGGTTCTTCTACTTGGTCAGGTACCTGACTTTGATCCGTAGTATTTTGTGGTTCTTGAACTTCTTCAAGATATATCTTACTCCCCACTGACCCCTTCGAGGATAAACTCCTTTTCCAAGAAGGCAGCGTGTTTCGCAACAAACACCTTTTGATCAGTAGGATGATAGAAATAATACCCTGATGTTTCTTTAGGGTATCCCACGAATCTACATTTGTCGGATCTAGTCTTCAGCTTATCATGCTCAAACCTTTTGACATAAGCTGGACAACCCCAAGTCTTAACATGCTTAAGATTTGGTTTCCTCCCTGTCCATATCTCATATGGAGTCTTTGGGACGGATTTGGTAGGTACCTTGTTAAGTAGGTATGCAGCCGATTCTAGGGCATAACCCCAGAAGGATATTGGAAGGTCGGTAAAACTCATCATGGAACGAACCATGTCCAACAATGTTCGATTTCTCCTTTCAGATACACCATTCAACTGTGGCGTCCCTGGTGGAGTCCATTGTGAGATTATACCATTTTCTTTGAGACAATTGAGAAACTCACTGGTTTAAGTATTCCCCTCCTCGATCCGATCGAAGAATTTTAATACTTTTACCAGTTTGTTTCTCTACTTCACTTCTGAATTCTTTGAACTTTTCAAACGATTCAGATTTGTATTTCATTAAAATACACATATCCAAATCTAGAATGATCATCAGTGAAAAGTAATAAAATAAGAATACCCTCCTCGTGCATTCGTTGTCATAGGTCCACATACGTCTGTGTGTACCAACGCTAACAACTCTGTAACTCTTTCTCCTTTTCCACTAAAAGGGGATTTAGTCATCTTACCCATGAGACAAGATTCACAAGTTGGATATGATTCGTAATCAGATAGCTCTAAAAAGCCCATCTTTATGCAACTTGGATAATCTTGTTTTCATTGATATGACCGAGTCTACAGTGCCACATAAAGGTATAATTAACATCATCTCTTTTTCTTTTCTTAGTTTGTTCAATTTGAAGTATATTTTCATGCAAGTCAAGTATGTAAAGTCCATTCAGTAAATTGCCAACACCATATAAAACATTTTTATTATAAATAGAACAACTGTTGTTCTTTATTATAATATCAAAACCATCCATATCCAATACAGAAATTGAAATAATGTTTCTAATGAGTGTTGGAACATAATAACAGTTATTTAAACTAATGAACTTGCCCGAAGGCAATGCTAAACAATAAGTCCCTACAGCCAATGCAGCAACCTTTGCTCCATTCCCAACTTGTAGGACGACTTCATCCTTGTTCAGCTTCCTACTTCTGCTTAGTCCCTGCATATTATTACATATGTGAGAACTACAACCGGTATCCAATACCCAAGTAGAATTTTGACTTTCAGAAAAATTAATTTCAATCATGAACAAACCTAGATCAGAAGTCGAAGCTTCTCCAAGCTTCTTTTGGCCCGCAAGATACTCCTTGCAGTTCCTCTTCCAATGTCCCGGCTTATTGCAATGGTAGCAAATTCCTTTGCTATCTGGATCAGGTTTCTTATTATCCTTTTTCTTTGCCTTACCCTTAGCCTTCTTGTTTTTCTTCTTTTCAGAAGATACCTTGGGCCTCTTCCTTTTCTTGGAAGAATCATCCACTAGTAAGACTTGGTTCTTGTTGGATGAGAAGTGACCTTCAGCAGTTTTCAGCATGTTAAGTAACTCAGGCAAGCTGACGTCCAACTTATTCATGTGAAAATTCACAACAAATTGTGAGAAGGTGTCTGGGAGTGACTGCAAGATCAAATCTTGGCTTAACTCCCCATCCATCACAAACCCTAGCTGTCCAAGTTGTTCAATCAAATTGATCATCTTAAGGACATGAGTCTCAACAGCAGTGCCCTCGGTCATACGAGATCGGAAGAGGTCCTTAGATATCTGATATCTAGCAGTCCTACTTTGCTCACCATACAACTCTTTGAGGTGCAACAATATAGTAGGAGCATCCATAGTTTCATGCTGACGCTGAAGCTCGTTACTCATGGATGCGAGCATGATGCATTGAGCCAAGATTGCATCATCTTGCCACTTTCTAAAAGTAGCAATCTCTTCCTCAGAGGCTGTTTCTGCAACACTTGCAGGGACTGGCGAATTTAGGACATAAGAAATCTTTTCAGCAGTGAGAACAATTCTCAGATTCCTTAACCAGTCCGTGTAATTCGGTCCGGTCAGTTTGTTAGCATCAAGTATGCTACGCAGTGAGTGATAGTGAGTTTGACATTTTTAAATTCTGCATGTGAAATAGACAACATTTTAGTATACATTCATTTAATTAATTACCAAAATAAATTAGGTCTTTATTTAAAATTGGTATCTCCCACTATTTTCATCAAACTATATTACCCTCATTATATAGTTCGGCAATTCTAATTAAAGATTTGCTAGTGAGATTAAGGATCCCATTTCAAATGTATATAGCCTTGTGGTGACACAACAAGCGATATATAATTAAATAGGTAGACAACTATTGTCAATTACATCACTATGTAACTCCTTTTATTTTGCCTCTTAGATTATTTTGATCAAGTGGTGACACATCCGAATCAAAATTATCCAAGTTAAGTCCAACCTAGCACTTCCATATATTCGAAAGAAAAACACTGTCCTTGTGGTGACACAACAAAACAGCATCGTTCAGTCTATTTATAAGCATCAAATGTGATAAAGCAACATCTTAAATATTTAATACTTGCCTTGTGGTGACACAACAAACTCATATTAAACATTTAATACTCTATTGCTTTACCATGCTAGAAGGCGACGTTCGATATTCCAAATATCTTTGAACGCTTAGGACTTAATATAATTTCTTTGAGGGGTTTATTATTATTAGTCTCATCTTGTTTAGCGCGCATGCACATATATATATAAAATACGCGTCATATTATTTTACATGCGAAGCATGTTGGATAATATATAATATATATATAATAATAAGCATGCACATATAGAATACTATATTCTACCCGGATTGATTATGGACTTTTATTCTAGTTTGGTTCACTAGAGCCACCAAGTGAACCAAAAGGTCAAACCTAGGGTGCAAGAATAAATTTAAATATAACTATTACATTTAAACCCGGGCTCCATTACAAACGGGTCTTCAAGCGCTCCTTGCTCCTTTGTCTCCAATTCTTCAAAAATTAATTCTAACTAGTCCTATTATAAAAGCTATTTGCAATAAATAGAAACCTTGATCAGCAGTCAAGGGGAAGTACATAGGAGGGAGATAGAATTTACATTAAGAAAAAATTAGAGAAGACGAGGTACGCAGACCCCATTTATAAAAACCCATACATTCAAGCATCCACTAAAATAAATCCAATCACACATTGGTCAATCGTCCATAATCAATCCCTATTTATTATCATACATATCTCTATATGTATCAATAAATAACATTCATCTCATGAATAATAAATCCATTCCATATCTGCATTGATATCAATTAATGGGCAAACGTTTTGCTAATATTTAGTTTTGAAACAGAATAAACTCTTTTATTTTAATCAAAAACCAAATCCAAATTAAACTCCTTTAATTTTAGCAATCTGAAATCCTATTCCAGATAAAATAAACTTTTTATTTTAAACTTATATCAATTAAATAAACTATTTATTTTAATTGAAGAAAAATAATATTTTTTCAAATTCTGCTTACCGGCGCAGCTGCGCCCAGAATGAACTGGGCAACGGCGCAGCTGCGCTGCTCCCCAGAAAAAACCGATTCTGGGTTTCGGCGCAGCTGCGCTCCAGAATGAACTGGAGGCGGCGCAGCTGCGCCGTGTCGCTGATTCAGAAAAAATTTTATTCTGCCCAAAAATTTCGATCCAATCGCATATCAAGCATACATGGAATCATCAATATCGATAATTAGCACAAGATTAGGCTCTGATACCACTGTTAGGTTTGTATATAGCGCGATCATGTAATCAAATTACATAAATAGTGCGGAAGCGCGATAAAATCAGATTTTAAAAATTTTATACAAACCATCACCAAGATCAATCTATGTGCTCAATTAACGATATAAACGAAATAGAAAGAGAATAAGAATTATACCCTCGTAGAACAAAGCTTCCTCGGGTACAAGTTCAACTCCTAGTCCTTCGTGTTCTCCTCGAATGCTACGGTGTGATTCCTTTCTTTGATCAACGTTAGCCACCCAAGTGTTTGGCCTCTAGAGGTGATCCACCAAGGAAGAACAAGTATTCAAGAAGTTGGGTATTTGGCAAAACCCTAGTTTCTATCTCTATAGAAATTGCTCTCCACAATCTAATGCAAGAGTGTGTAACCCTAATCTATGATAAGACCCCTCTTATTTATAGATGTAGGAATAACCCTTCCCTAAACAATTTAGGATTAGGGTTTGTATTATAATTAAACTCCTTTAATTAATAATGCTCCTAATCTAATTAGGAATTCATGGGAGAGTACTTCTATTAATTAATTCTCAATCCCTATTAGGAATTAAATAATAGTAATAGTAATAATAATAATAAGACTCCTCTTATTAATTTATATTTAATATTTCCAAAATATTAAATAATAAATATTAAGCTATTTAATTTATTCTATCTCCATAGATTAAATTAAATACACTTAACTTATTATTACCATTATGCCATTTACTTCTTAAATAAATATTTTCCTTTTGCGGTGTGACCCTTTAGGTTCTCCATATTAAACCGGTTGTGAATAAATCAATTAGAACAATTCTAATCTTATTTAAATAAATAAATTAAACTATTTAATTCATTTAAATAAATAACATTTATTTTACAATAAGGGTAAGCCCCCTTAGCGATCAACGACTTTCCAGATAATATAGATTTCAACATTAATCACAAAAGAACCTTTGAGTAGATAGTTACCGTATAATTCAATCCTTCTACCATACAATGTCCCAATTAAATATAAGACATGGATTTACTGTCAAGTCTTATTTTATTTAATTATATGTATTTCGATTCCCAAATGCATAACTCTAAATAATGCAAATTAGAAACTCCTTTCTAATCTCATTCTGCCTTGGCCAAGGACTACTGAGTTATCATTTATCGAATCACATAGGACATTCACATCTTTTACTAGACGAGGTAGATTCTTTGTTGATCATTCACCTATCTCCATGTACAACTAATTATACCCAATCATACCCTTTGATATACCCACAAGGTCTTAAGGGACATGTCAAAGTATAACTCATCATACACAAGATACTATGATGATCTCAAGTCCAAGGATCACTTGTACTACTATCACTAGAGGAATTCCTATTGACAGGCGAGTAAAACTCCATTAGGTATTCCTTAGCGAGTCACGTTCAGTGAACTTATTCTCTAATAAGCACCTACATACTTGCTTTAGTGTCTCCACACAAATGATTATGAGATCAATCATCCTCTTCCTAAGAGCAAGCAACGTATGTACTAATCTATCTGGATTCACTAATCCCCAATTTAGTAATCCAACGATTAGGAACAATTTTAGTTTGTGAGCTATCTTGAATTTAGATCTCATTAGCATGATCACCATCATGATTCTAAAAGCATTGCTCAAAACTATGGGTTTATCACATTTAATATAACAACACTATGTAGATAATATAAAATGCCTTTTAAGAAAATCAATTCCTTTATTAATAAATGAATAAGATTACAAAGTATACGCTACATCATATCAAATATGATTGGCTTGTGTGCATACTACTTTCATCCTTTCACATTCTTCATCCTTTTCCTGTGCTTCTTTCACTTTGTCGAGTAACGTCGGACGAGCTTCAATTACGAATAGCTTCTCTGCTGCCTCTGCCGGACTTTTCACCTCAATCTCAAGTCTCGCCATTTCTAGTATTAGCTCCTCATGAGTTGTCAACATAAACAATTTCTCGTTCCCCTTTCTACTCAATGCATCTGCTACTACGTTTGTTTTTCCTGGGTGATAAAGAATTTCACAGTCGTAATCTTTGATTAATTCCAACCATCTCCTCTGTCGCATGTTCAACTCCTTCTATGTGAAGATATATTTCAAATTCTTATGATCCGTGTATATCTCACATTTCTCCCCATAAAGGTAATGTCTCCAAATCTTCAATGCAAAGACGACAATTGCTAATTCCAGGTCATGGGTAGGGTATCGCTTCTCGTAATCCTTCAACTGTCGTGACGCATACGCAATGACATTGCCGTGTTGCATCAACACACTGCCAAGACCCTTATGTGATGCATCACTATACACTACAAAACCTCCCGTATCATCTGGTAGGGACAATACAGGCGCCTCGCTTAACCTCTTTTTCAACTCCTGAAAATTGTCTTCGCACTTTTCAAACCATAGCCTTTCTTGTCAGATTGGTCAACGGGGTTGCTATCTTTGAAAAATCCTGGATAAATCTTTGATAGTACCCAGCTAACCCTAAGAAACTTTGCACTTCTGTCGGCGTCTTTGGTTGTTCCCAGTTACTAACTGCCTCCACCTTCGCAGGGTCCACTGAAATACCATCTTTGTCGATCATATGCCCTAAAAATTGCACCTTTTCCATCCAGAATTCGCACTTAGATAATTTCGCGTATAACTTCTCCCTTCTCAGTGTCTCCAGTACTTTGTTCAGATGATCAACATGCTCTTCTTTGGTCTTTGAATAAATCAAAATGTCATCGATGAAAACTACTACGAACTTATCTAAGTACGGCTTCAGAATTCGGTTCATCAAGTCCATGAATGTTTCTGGCGCATTAGTCAAACCAAAAGACATCACTAAAAACTCGTAGTGACCATATCTCGTCTGAAACGCAATTTTGGGTACATCTTCCTTCCTTACTTTTAGCTGATGATATTCGGTCCTCAAATCTATCTTCGAGAAGTGTCTGGCTCCTTTTAGTTGATCGAACAAGTCATCGATCCTTGGCAATGCATACTTATTCTTGATCGTTGATTTATTCAACTCCCGGTAGTCGATGCAGAGCCTCATCGTTCCGTCTTTCTTCTTGACAAACAAAACTGGGGCTCCCTATGGGGACACACTTAGCTGAATATACCCATTATCCAGTAATTCCTGAAGTTGTATTAACAATTCCTTCATTTCCACTGGCGCCATACGATACGGAGCCTTCAAGATTGGTGCAGTCCCTGGCACTAAGTCTATTACAAATTCAATTTCCCTGTCTGGCGGAAGACCAGGTAATTCACTTGGAAACACATCTGGAAACTCTCTCACTATCGGTATATCCTTAATTTCTACACCTTGTTTCTTTGTATCTACAATATAGGCTAAATAGCTTTCACATCCTTTCTTTAACAACTTCCTGGCCTGCATTATCGTAAGACAACAAGAACGTCTTAGAGATGTGCTACCATTAAACACTACCCTCGACCGGTTAAGAGTCCGAAGGTTCACACTTTTCTTCTGACAGTCACTCACTGCCGCATGATCGTACAACCAGTCCATTCCCAATATTACATCGAACTCTCCCAACCTTATTGGGATCAAATCCACGCAAAAATTATATCCCCTAATCTCAGCGCGACTGTTGTCCGATTTCACAATCAACAATTACGTGCAAGTATACACGATCAACAAGTAATAAAGTGATAAGATAGAGTGTCGAACCCACAGGGAATCTCTGTTTAATAATTTCCAACTACTAGTCCTATATCAATTCAATTTTATTTAAACAATCACAATTTATATAACGATTAAAGCTAATTAAATTAAAACTAAGAATAAAAGCTAACACAAAGGTTGAAATTCAGATTTTTAAAGGCTTAAGACTACAATATCCCCAATTATGCAATACAAACTAATTATCCAATTCATCCAATTATTAACTTCAATAGAGTTGTTAACAGGAATTCAAAGTTATTCATAAGCCCTTTCCCAAGTGATTAAATAAAATTGTCTAACTCAATTAATTCTGCGATATTCCTATGCAAAACTAAAGGATTAGATTCATTAAGTACCAATTCCCAATAGTTACATGCAGCGAAGAGATATCCCTATTCACTTCACAACCCTAATTATTCATCCCATGCAAATGTTAGGTTTGTATAACGCGAACATGCAATCAAATTACATTAATAAAGCGGAAGCGCGATAAAATCAGATTTTAAAATTTTATACAAACCATCACCATGATCTTTCTTTATGCACAATTATTAATTAAACGAAAGAGATGGAGAATAAGAATTATACCCTTGTAGAATTCTAGCTTCCTCAGGTACAAGTTCACGTCCAATTCCTTCGCGTTCTCCTTGAATTCCACCGATTAAATTCCTTCATTTGATCAACGTTAGCCACCCAAGTGTTTGGCCTCTAGAGGTGATCCACCAAGGAATAATACTTGTTCAAGAAGATGGGTGTTGGCAAAACCTTAGTTTCTATCTCTATAGAAATTGTAAGTACTCTCTACAATTCTTATGCAAGAGTGTGTAACCCTAATCTATGATAAGACTTCTCTTATTTATAGATGTAGGAAAACCCTTCCCTAAACTATTTAGGATTAGGGTTTCTATTCTAATTAAACTCCTTTAATTAAATTAAACTCTTAATCCAATTAGGAATTCATGTGAGAGTACTTCTATTAATTAATTCTCAATCCCTATTAGGAATTAAATAATAGTAATAGTAATAATAATAATAAGACTCCTCTTATTAATTTATATTTAATATTTCTAAAATATTAAATAATAAATATTAAGCTATTTAATTTATTCTATCTCCATAGACTAAATTAAATACACTTAACTTATTATTACAATTATGCCATTTACTTCTTAAATAAATATTTTCCTTTTGCGGTGTGACCTTTTAGGTTCTCCATATTAAACCGGTTGTGAATAAATCAATTAGAACAATTCTAATCTTATTTAAATAAATAAATTAAACTATTTAATTTATTTAAATAAATAATATTTATTCTACAATAAGGGTAAGCCCCCTTAGCGATCAACGACTTTCCAGATAATATAGATTTCAACATTAATCATAAAAGAACCTTTCAGTGCATAGTTACCGTACAATTCAATCCTTCTACCATACAATGTCCCAATTAAATATAAGACATGGAATTACTGTCAAGTCTTATTTTATTTAATTATATGTATTTCGATTCTCAAATGCACAACTCTAATTAATGCAAATTAGAAACTCCTTTCTAATCTCATTCTGCCTTGGCCAAGGACTACTGAGTTATCATTTATCGAATCACATAGGACATTCACATCTTTTACTAGACGAGGTAGATTCTTTGTTGATCATTCACCTATCTCCATGTACAACTAATTATACCCAATCATACCCTTTGATATACCCACAAGGTCTTAAGGGACATGTCAAAGTATAACTCATCATACACAAGATACTATGATGATCTCAAGTCCAAGGATCACTTGTACTACTATCACTAGAGGAATTCCTATTGACAGGCGAGTAAAACTCCATTAGGTATTCCTTAGCGAGCCACGTTCAGTGAACTTATTCTCTAATAAGCACCTACATACTTGCTTTAGTGTCTCCACACAAATGATTATGAGATCAATCATCCTCTTCATAAGAGCAAGCAACGTATGTACTAATCTATCCGGATTCACTAATCCCCTTTTTAGTAATCCAACGATTAGGAACAATTTTAGTTTGTGAGCTATCTAGAATTTAGATCTCATTAGCATGATCACCATCATGATTCTAAAAACATTGCTCAAAACTATGGGTTTATCACATTTAATATAACAGCACCATGTAGATAAAGTAAAATGCCTTTAACAAACGAATAAGATTACAAAGTATATGCTACATCATATCAAATATGATTGGCTTGTGTGCATACTACTTTCAATCTCCCACTTGCACTAAAGCCAATCACCATGGTATCTAATACCCTTCTTCTCTAAGTGACGATTATCCTGCTGTTGGATAAAGCTTCAGTAGATGGATATGCATTGCTGTTCTTGAGAGTCCACTATCTCTATAGTGACTTTTTTTATTTCAATGATTTTACTAATCAAATGAAAGTGCCGCAACACATGTTTGAATCCAAGATGAGACTTAGGAACTATTCCTAGTTCTGTAATGAACTTTTCATCCAAACAATCAACTTGTAGCTTCATTTACAGCTATATACTTTGTCTTTGTCATTAAACCAGCAACTCTTTGCTGTTTGGAACTTTTCCAATTCACTGCACCACTTTTCAAGGTAACGATTTACCTTCAAGTGGATTTGTTATCGTCTTGGTCAGTCTGAAAAAACTTGAGTCTGTTTAGCCCTCTAGTTTTAATTTGGACCTACCATGAATTATGATTACATCTTCAATACCGGTTTAGTACTTAAAGATGTTTATCACTGTCTTACAGTGATCTTCTCTAGAATATGACTGATCAACATCAAGCCTAGTATATTCATTGCATGCATGATAGTAACTCATGCGATCTCTATTTTAATTGGGGACAATTTTAGACAGATACACTCCACGACTCATCATCATGAGACCTTTCTTGGAGTTTGCAATGCTAAACGCCTTTAGCATCGAATGAATATACGTTCATTGGGTCAAGCCGAACATCCTTTTAAATCTATCTATATAGATTTCTATCCCCAATTTATAGGATGCTCCTCCCAAGTCATTCATGGAAGAATGTTTAGACAATTTTATCTTTACTGATTGTAGCATTGGTGTGTTATTCCTTGTCGGTAGTATATCAACATATAATACCAAGAATGTCACAGTGCTCCCACTTACCCTTTTGTACACACTAGGTTCATTCTCATTTTTGATAAAATCAAACTCTTTTGATTGTCTCATCAAAATGAATGTTCCATTTTTGAGAAGCTTGTTTCAATCCATAAATGGATCATTGTAGCTTAAAACACGATTTGCTTCAACCTTTGAAACAAATTCCTCTGGCTGTATCATACATACATTCTCCTTAAGTCTTCATTGAGGAAGGGTGTCTCCACATCCATTTTTGCCAGATTTCGTAATAAGCTGCAATCACAAGCAAAATCCAAATGAACTTGAGCATTACCCAGTAATAAGGTTTTATCACAGTCAACTCCTTGACTTTATTTGAAACCTTTTAAACAGGTCTGGTCTTATAGGTCTCCACCTTGCCATTTGCCCCAGTCTTTCTCTTAAAGACCTATATTCACACTCTTGGCACTATGCCCTTTTGTGGAGTAACCAGAGTCTATACTTGGTTCTCATACATGGAGTCCATTTCGGATTTCATGGCCATCTGCCATTTCTCTGAGTGTCTTCTACTCATAGCCTCATTGTATATAACTGGATCATCATCCTCTATGATGCGTACCTCATCATCATCCTCTATGATGAATCAATACCTCCCAAGTATCTTCGGTACTCTTCCAGATTTACGATTCGGTTGTGGTACAATAGGTCTATCTACAGGTTCCTCGATTCGACTTAAAGTGTTTTGTGGTTCTTGAACTCCTTCAAGATCTTTTACCCTCCCACTAGCTCCTTCAATGATAAACACCTTTATCTAAGAAGGCAGCGTGTAGGATTATAATAATAATACCCTAAACTTACTTTAGGATATCCCACAAGTCTGCACTTGTCAGATTTTGTCCCAAACTTATCTTTGAAACCTTTTCACATAAGCTGGACAACCCTTATCTTAACATACTTAAGATTAGGAATCCTTCCTATCCATAACTTTTATGGAGTCTTGGGGCCAGATTTTTGAGGTTACCTTATTTTGTAGATATGCAGCCGTTTCTAGGGCATAACCCCAGATGGATACTAGAATGTCGGTAAAAATTATTATGGACTGCACCATGTCCAACAAGGTACAATTTCTCTTTTTAGATACACCAATCAATTATTGCGTATCAGGAAGTGTCCATTATGAGAAAATACCATTTTGAGATGATCTAGAAACTCATTGTACAAGTATTCTTTCCTCGATCTGATTAAAGAATCTTAATACTCTGTCAATATGTTTCACTTCTGAATTCTTTGAACATTTCAAATGATTCAGACTTGTATTTCTTCAAATATACATATTCAACTTTTTGAATGACCATCTCCTTTTCTTTTATTAGTTTGTTCAATTTGCAAAATAATTTTCATGTAAGTCAAGTATACAAAGTCTATCAAGTAATCTTCCAGTTTCAAACAAAACATTATCATTATAAGTAGAACAACAATTGTTCTTAAATATAATACCAGAACCTTCCTTGTCCAACAACGGAAGTAATAATGTTTCTAAAGAGAACTGGAACATAATAACAAATTATTAACTTAATAGACTTGCCCGTAGGCAATGCTAAACTATAAGTTCCTACGGTTAATGCAGCAACCATTGCTTCATTCTCCATGCGTAAGATTACTTATTCTTTGTTTAGCTTTCTACTTCTGCTTAGTCTCTACATTGGATTGCATATGTGAGAACTACAGCCGGTATCCAATACCCAAGTAGAACCTTGACTTATAGAAAAATTTATTTCAATCATGAACAAACCCATATTTGTAACCGAAGCTTCACTAAGCTTCTTCTGGTTACCCTCTAGTTTTAATTCTAGTATCCAGGCTTATTGCAGTGGAAGCAAACTCCTTTGCTATCTGCATCAGTCTTGTTCTTATTGTCCTTTATTTTTGCCTTTCCTTTTACCTTCTTTGAATTGTTCTTCTTTTAAGAAGATCCTTTAGCCCTCTTCTGCTTTCTAGAAGAATCATCTACCAGTAAGACTTGGTCTTTCTTGGTTGAAAAGTGACTCTTTACAGTTTTCAACATGTTTAAGCAACTCAGGCAGGCTGACATATAGCTTGTTCATGTGGAAATTCACAACAATTTGTGAGAAAGAGTCTAGAAGTGATTGCAAGATCAAATCTTGGATCATCTCTCCATCCATTAAAACCCAGTTGTCCCAATTGTTCAATCAAATTGATCATTTTAGGACATATGTCTGTACTGTAGTGCCATCGGTCATTCTAGATCGGAAGAGCTCCTTAGATATCTGATATCTAATAGTCCTACTTTCTTCACCCTTCAACTCCTTGAAGGTGCAGGAGTATAGTAGGAGCATCCATAGTTTCATGCTGACGCTGAAGCTCGTTACTCATGGATGCGAGCATGATGCATTGAGCCAAATGTGCATCATCTTGCCACTTTCTAAAAGTAGCAATCTCTTCCTCTGAGGCATTGTCTGCAACCATTGCAGGGATAGGCATATTAAGGACATAAGATAGCTTTTCAGCCTTGAGAACTATTCTCAAATTCTTTAACCAGTCCTTTTAATACGGTCCGATTAATTAGCATCTAATATGCTCCGCAGTGATAGTGAATTAGACATTGTAAAATTCTATAAATGAATTTGTAATTTAACAACATTTTAGCATACATTCATTTTATTAATTAATTACCAAAATAAATTAGGACTTTATTTTAATTGGTATCTCCCACTATTTTCATCAAACTATATTACCCTCAATATACAGTTCGGCAAATCTAATTAAAGATTTGCTAGTGAGAATAAGGATCCCATTTCAAATGTATATAGCCTTGTGTGACACAACAAACAATATATAAATAAATAGGTAGACAACTATTGTCAATTACATCACTATGTAACTCCTTTCTAATTTGCCTCTTAGATTATTTTGATCAAGTGTGACACATCCGAATCAAAATTATCCAAGTTAAGTCCAACCTAGCACTTCCATATATTCGAAAGAAAAACACTGTCCTTGTGTGACACAACAAAACAGCATCGTTCAGTCTATGTATAAGCATCAAATGTGATAAAGCAACATCTTAAATATTTAATACTTGCCTTGTGTGACACAACAAACTCATATTAAATATTTTAATACTCTATTGCTTTACCATGCTAGAAGGCGACGTTCGATATTCCAAATATCTTTGAACGCTTAGGACTTAATATTATTGCTTTGAAGGGTTTGTTATTATTTGTCTCATCTTGTTTAGCGCGCATGCACATATATATATATATAAAATACGCGTCATATTATTTAACATGCGAAGCATGTTGTATAATATATAATATATACATAGCAAGCATGCACATATAGAATACTATATTCTACCCGGATTGATTATGGACTTTTATTCTAGTTTGGTTCACTAGAGCCACCAAATGAACCAAAAGGTCAAACCTAGGGTGCAAGAATTACATTTAAATATAACTATTACATTTAAACCCGGGCTCCATTACAAACGGGTCTTCAAGCGCTCATTGCTCCTTTGTCTCTAATTCTTCAAGTAATTCTAACTAAACCTTTTACATAAACTATTTACAATAAATAGAAACCTTGATCAGCAGTCAAGGGGAGGTACATAGGAGGAAGATAGAATTTACATCAAGGAAAAACTAGAGAAGACGAGGTACGCAGACCCCATTTATAAAACCCATTCATTCAAGCATCCACTAAAATAAATCCAATCACACATTGGTCAATAGTCCATAATCAATCCCTATTTATTATCATACCTATCTCTATATGTATCAATAAATAACATTCATCCCATGAATAATAAAATCATTCCATATATGCATTGATATCATTTAATGGGCAATATTAGTTAGTATAAAATTCAATTTCAACTCCAATTAGTTATCATGGAATCCAATTCCAACTCTAATTAGTTATCATGAAATCCAATTTTAATTAAAATAAACTTCTTTATTTTAATCATATTCCAAATCAAAATAAACTCTTTTATTTTAATTTATCCAATTTTTTGAATAAAAATAAACTCCTTTATTTTTAATCAAATTCCAAATCAAAATAAACTCCTTTATTTTAATTAATATGGAAACCAATTTCAAGTTTAAAATAAAAACCTTTATTTTTAACTTAAAATTGTTGGAAAATAAAATATGTTGAATCCTATTCCTTATCAAAATAAACATATTTATTTTTTAAGGAAACATGGAATCCTATTCCATATGTGAATAAACTCATTTATTCTAGGAAACATGGAATCCTATTCCATATGTGAATAAACTCCTTTATTCTAGGAAACATGGAATCGTATTCCATATGTGAATAAACTCATTTATTCTAGGAAACATGAAATCCTATTCCATATATGAATAAACTCCTTTATTCTAGTTAACGTAGAATCCAATTCCAAGTTCAAATAAAACTTTTAATTTTAATTATATTCCAATTCAAAATAAACCTTTTATCTTAATTGAAAATAAATAAAATCAAAATAAATAAAATAAATAAAATAATTTTACATAAACAATTATGCCCAATTAAATTGTTCTTAACACATATCAATGTATATACAGAATCAAAACAATTAATAATTCGCATAAAGTTTGGCTCTTGATACCACTGTTAGGTTTGTAAATAGCGCGAACATGCAATCAAATTACATTAATAAAGCGGAAGCGCGATAAAATCAGATTTTAAAATTTTATACAAACCATCACCATGATCTTTCTTTATGCACAATTATTAATTAAACGAAAGAGATGGAGAATAAGAATTATACCCTTGTAGAATTCTAGCTTCCTCAGGTACAAGTTCACCTCCAATTCCTTCGCGTTCTCCTTGAATTCCACCGATTAAATTCCTTCATTTGATCAACGTTAGCCACCCAAGTGTTTGGCCTCTAGAGGTGATCCACCAAGGAATAATACTTGTTTCAAGAAGATGGGTGTTGGCAAAAACCTTAGTTTCTATCTCTATAGAAATTGTAAGTACTCTCTACAAATTCTTATGCAAGAGTTTTTTGTGTAACCCTAATCTATGATAAGACTTCTCTTATTTATAGATGTAGGAAAACCCTTCCCTAAACTATTTAGGATTAGGGTTTCTATTCTAATTAAACTCTTAATCCAATTAGGAATTCATGTGAGAGTACTTCTATTAATTAATTCTCAATCCCTATTAGGAATTAAATAATAGTAATAGTAATAATAATAATAAGACTCCTCTTATTAATTTATATTTAATATTTCTAAAATATTAAATAATAAATATTAAGCTATTTAATTTATTCTATCTCCATAGACTAAATTAAATACACTTAACTTATTATTACAATTATGCCATTTATTTCTTAAATAAATATTTTCCTTTTGCGGTGTGACCTTTTAGGTTCTCCATATTAAACCGGTTGTGAATAAATCAATTAGAACAATTCTAATCTTATTTAAATAAATAAATTAAACTATTTAATTTATTTAAATAAATAATATTTATTCTACAATAAGGGTAAGCCCCCTTAGCGATCAACGATCTTTCCAGATAATATAGATTTCAACATTAATCATAAAAGAACCTTTTCAGTGCATAGTTACCGTACAATTCAATCCTTCTACCATACAATGTCCCAATTAAATATAAGACATGGAATTACTGTCAAGTCTTATTTTATTTAATTATATGTATTTCGATTCTCAAATGCACAACTCTAATTAATGCAAATTAGAAAACTCCTTTTTAATTTCATTCTGCTTTGGCTAAAGACTTCTGAGTCGTCATTTATCGAATCACATAGGGACATTCTCTCCTTTTACTAGAAGTGGTAGATTCTTTATTGATCATTCACCTATCTCCATGTATAAACTTATTATTACCCAATCATACCCTTTGATATACCCTAAATGGTCTTAAGGGACATGTCAAAGTATAACTCATTCATTACACAAGATTACTATGATGATCTCAAGTCCAAGGATCACTTGTACTACTATCACTAGAGGAATTCCTGATTGACAGGCGAGTAAAACTCCATTTAGGTATTCCTTAGCGAGCCACGTTCAGTGAACTTATTCTCTAATAAGCACCTACATACTTGCTTTAGTGTCTCCACAACAAATGATTATGAGATCAAATCATCCTCTTCATAAGAGCAAGCAACGTATGTACTAATCTATCCGGATTTACTAATCCCCTTTTTAGTAATCCAACGATTAGGAACAATTTTAGTTTGTGAGCTATCTAGAATTTAGATCTCATTAGCATGATCACCATCATGATTCTAAAAACATTGCTCAAAACTATGGGTTTATCACATTTAATATAACAGCACCATGTAGATAAAGTAAAATGCCTTTAACAAACGAATAAGATTACAAAGTATATGCTACATCATATCAAATATGATTGGCTTGTGTGCATACTACTTTCAGCAAATAATTAAGAATACATGCTATCACATTTAGATCTAACCCTAGATTTCATCTCCCGAATTCATCTTAAAGTATCCCGCTAATTATTGATCAGACAATCACTCAATAAATACAAAATATGATAGATAACTCAATATTAGATAATAATTGGAATCAAATAGATAACTAATCCATAAGCACAAAAGATTCAATTGTAGCCTTAATTGCAAATTTAGTTCATACTGAAAATAGAAAACATGAATCCCAAATAAGTCATCACAATTAAATTACAAATCTAAGATAGAGGATAAGAAAAACTCAGTAGAAGTTCTTCAATCTTCAAGTCTCTAATATGAATTCCTTGCGATGCTTCTCTAGTCTCCAATCTCCCAATTCATCTCTGTATCTCAATCCTTGCGTATGTGTGCAACTATGAATGTATCATGGAGGTATATGTATGTGTATGTTCCCCCTCTATTTCCATCTCTCCCTATCTCTTTTATAGTTTCTGAATCAAATCAATAGAAAGAATCCAATTCCAAATCAATTTCCCAAAAGAACTGAATACTAATATTTTTTTCTCTCCGCGCATTCTCGCCCGGCGAGAAATTTAAGCCTAAGATTCTCGCCCCGGCGAGAAAACTTCTGCTGCCCGAATCAGTCTCGACGTCTGTTGAAAAAATGGCCATAACTTCTTCGTCCGAAATCGGATTAATGCGATTCAAGAGGCTACGGAAACATAAGAAGTAGCTCTACAACTTTCATAACTGGAGCTCATCGAGATACTGATCAGAGAAAGGTCCAAAATGGCCAGGAAATAGCTGCTATGTAAAATTCATGCCAAATCGGATGGTAAAATGATCATAACTCTCTCATACGAACTTCAAATTGGCTGCTTCAAGATGTTCCCGAAAGCTGAGATCAAGATCTACAACTTTCGTTCTTTGAGTTTTGAGAGAATCGGATTGGATCATGGGTGAAATTGAGCCGCAAGCAGCTGCTATGTCAATCGGAAGCTCAACAATGGCAAACAAGACACCCAAGCGTTGACGTACAAATGGCTTTGCTTTATTTCCTACAAAACCAATGCATAAACAAGTAAAATGACACTAAAAATACTCAAAGATAGTAAAGAAATAAGCCTAAGATATATCTAATTCACAGGTATAAAACCCGCTCATCAAATACCCCCAAACTCAAGACTTTGCTTGTCCTCAAGCAAAAACACAAGAAAAACAAAAATAAACAAACCTATCTAAATGAATGTAGATGCATGATGTATTACTACTGAGCAATAAATCAACATAGATTATAAATATCACGCCTTAGAGATCAGTAACTAACAATTCAGCAAAACCTCAATTTTATGCACCATCAGAAATTTAACTTATCACCAATTTCATCTTACTTCTAACCTTTCCGTGTGTGTGTGAATCCAAATGTATCAAACTAGAGAAAAAAAACATTCAAAGAAGCTCATGAAATCAAATGCATCATCAAAGATATCAAAAAGATTAGTATAACAACAAGAGCTCTATATGCTTATCTTCCACAACTCATAGCGAATACAAAAAAACATAACTAAAGGATCACAAGGTTATTTAAAACATTTAAGCCCCTTTTTAAACCCTTCCCCAAAAAATTCAACAATTTTTTCCTCTTTTCATTCTCTTTTCTTTTTTAGTGAGTGCGTTTTACGCTCCATCTCACTTTCAACTAAACGAGTGCGTTTTACGCTCCATCTCAACCCACCACATGATCTATTTTTTCAACTAGGGAAGGTTCAAAATCTTCAATTTTTTTTCAAATTAACCACGATTTTACCCAACTTATTTCTTCCTCATATTACACTTTAAGCATGATCAAACAAGATATAGAGTTCATACATATCTTCCATGAGCATTTAACATATAAACTTTCTCAAAGTTAAAGCTAGCGCAACAAAATGGATATGTGCATAATTTAGCACTCCTTATCCATCTCACTAATTAGTTAACTGATTAGAATTTTCATCATGGCCTTCCTTAAATACTCTACATCAATTTATTGCTCAAACTATCCTAAATGCAATTATATATGATCCTAAAGCTATAAGAGAATGCAATAAAAAGAAAATATTTTTGTGATTTTTAAATTTTTACTTTTTTTAAAAAAATTATTCCTACAGTATGCAAAAATAACTAACAAATACAATGTACGTGAACTAAACAATTATGTAATGCAATATGACATGACTATGTAATGGCAGCAAAGCCACCCCCAAACTCATAATGAACAATGTCCTCATTGTTTGCAAAATAAAGAAACTAAAATGGAGAACTTCCCTGAATGGTCAAGCGACGTGCTCGACCTTTCTCATTATCTAAATCTGAAAGTGAGAATGCTTGCAGCGACTGAAGCTCGAAAAACTAGAACTGCACTCGGATTCAGTTGATTTTGATTCTTGATGTTCATGAATGCCTTGCTCAATTGATTACTCTCCAAAACTTGCTTGATAAAATCGTGTGAATGTTTGATACAGTGGAAAGGAACCCTTGACGTTGCTTGAATCAAGTAGAAGTGGAATCCGTGTGGCATAAGGGTGGAGAGGGTTTAGGATTGAGTTTGAATTGGTTAGGAAGGTTTTGGAATGAATGGAATCTGATTTTGGGGAGGAAATTAAAAACTAAAATCAGTCATCTTCGCCGGGGCGAAGATTTTTGCCTTGGGTTCTCGCCGGGGCGAGAATGGACAGAGAAGAATGGGCTGGGGCGAGAAATTTTCACGCTGGGGCGAGTTTTAGCAGAGAGGTTCTCGCCGCGGAGAGGATCTCTAGTGCATTTTTCTCGCCGGGGCGAGAAACCTCTTTTCTGAAATTTTTACTTTGTTCCCCTTTTCTTCAATTGGTGCAATCCCAAAACCTTTTACCTATTCAAAGCAACATAACATGGATTAGCACAACTTTTTTAGAGCATGAGAGACTGGCAAAGTACTAAAAAACCTAAAACTAACTACTAAAGATACTAAATTCTTGCAAAAGTATGGAGTTAAAAGAAACTAAAACAATAAAATAAAGTGATTGGGTTGCCTCCCATCAAGCGCTTGGGTTATAGTCGCCAGCCCGACTTCTCCATGTTTTACTATCCAATTCCCCTTCGAAAATTGAGGAACCTCCATCCTTTAGTAATAATGAAGTGTTTGAGGGCTTTGCTTCTGTAAGGGCCATTGAATCAACATCACCTAGCAAGCTCTTTACCAATAAAATCTCCTTTATAACCTTCAAATAGCTAGGCATATGCTCCATTGTGTTTGTGAACGAACTGTGGCATTGAAGCTTCTTGAACACAACTGGATCTTCAACTAACTTCTCATGGACCCCTTTCTCATCCCACCATGACTCCAGATTCATGCTAGCTCCGATGTCACATAGAGATTTGTCGACGACATGACTACCAATCGGGCACAGGATTGCAAAACTACCCGAATCTTTGAGGTTTGGCGAAGAAGGTGCATGGGGCACTAACAAAATCGGCTCATCAGCGTGAAAACTCAAGACTAAATCTTCTATGGCTGTATTTTCCTGATCCCCACTTGTCTCCTCCATATCAGAATCATCGTCAATTAACACATCCAGTTGCAGCTTTGGTGCGGGTATTTCATCAGTCTTGAGAACCATATCACTGGGACATACACAATGATAGCGATTGTGGAGGGTGTTGAAAAGCCGTCCCATCTCATTCTCAAGATTTTGAATCGACACTGCTTGACTTTTTATATTTAAATCCACTAAGTTCAACAGCTGATCTTGATTACTCATTCTTTTGTCCATAGCTGTAATAAACTTCGCCAAGGCCTCCTCCAAACTTAGTTTCCTTTCTTCTTCATGTGGCGAGGCTAAATCTTGAAATTCCGGAGTGTATGATTGGCTTGGAGTAAAGATTTGGACTTGATTATTATGGCTCCATGAAAAATCCGGGTGATACCCCCAATCCTGATGATAGTTTTTGGAATATGCATAATTGTTGAGGTAATCGTCGAAATTGCCACCATACTGCATCGACTCATAACTGATGGCACATTAATGACTCGGATGATTTCCAGCACAATAATCACAAATTACCGCCACACTTTGAATACGTTGTACTGCTAAAGTGTCAAACATCCTCGAAAGTGTCTCAATCTGTGCTGACAATTCATCGACTTCATAAATCCCTGCCGTTCTTGGCTGAATCATTCTCGTATAAGGCCACTGATAATCATAGTTAGCCATGGTGTACCTCAAAAGGAAGTAAAACAGAAAAAGAAATAAATAAAAAAATAAAAATAAAATGTTTAAATTAAGATTGAATTGATTATAACTAATATGGAAATAAATATTAAACAAAAAGATTCCCCGGCAACGGCACCAAAAACTTGTTGCCCGATTTCACAATCAATAATTACGTGCAAGTATACACGATCAACAAGTAATAAAGTGATAAGATAGAGTGTCGAACCCACAGGGAATCTCTGTTCAATAATTTCCAACTACTAGTCCTATATCAATTTAATTTTATTTAAACAATCACAATTTATATAACGATTAAAGCTAATTAAATTAAAACTAAGAATAAGAGCTAACACAAAGGTTGAAATTCAGATTTTTAAAGGCTTAAGACTACAATATCCCCAATTATGCAATACAAACTAATTATCCAATTCATCCAATTATTAACTTCAATAGAGTTGTTAACAGGAATTCAAAGTTATTCATAAGCCCTTTCCCAAGTGATTAAATAAAATTATCTAACTCAATTAATTCTGCGATATTCTTATGCAAAACTAAAGGATTAGATTCATTAAGTACCAATTCCCAATAATTACATGCAGCGAAGAGATATCCCTATTCACTTCTGATGAGTGGGTTTTATACCTACGAATTAGGTATTGTTAGACTTAATTATTGTGGTCTTTAAGTGTTTTTAGTATTATTTTACTTGTTTTTGGTGTTTATTTATTGTAGGTTGGAGCTGGAGGGGCAAAAGGGTAAATTTGGAGCTTAAAATACACTTAGTGGCATTTTTATAAATTCCTGGACAAGGGCTAGCGCCAGCAGCGCTTGGGCTAGCGCCAGCAGCGCTTGGGCTAGCGCCAGAGGCGCTAGTTCACGATTTTGGTCGCTAAGGTTCTGCTGGAAAGGAAAAGAAGCAGCCAATTCGGAAGAGGATTCTAGGGAATATTGATCAGAGAGAGAGAAGGAAACCCTAAGAAGGAACTTGGAGACTATTATTGTTTTATGTTTTATTTTTACTTGAGGGAGAACTGGGAGAGATATTCTGTGGATTACTTTTGTTCAAGCATTGGATTTTGATGTGAGTTTAAGCTTACTTTGGAATTTATTCACAATTGGGTTTGATCAATCTACTTCTTCTTTATTCAATTGATTGTTTATTTTTCATCTTTAGTTTTGATCCCATAATGGCTTTTGGTTCAAACATGAACTAATCTCCATTATGGGATTCTAACGGATTTTAATATGCAGTCTAATTATAAGCTTAATTGTTAGATTGTTTTGCATATCATAAGGAACTTCTATCATGATTGTTTTGCTCGTATGAATGCTTGATCACCATTCGATTTCAGTACTTGTATGGAATTGAAAAACAACATATAAGTATGGATTGTAATCATGATAGTTTGCGAATATGAGGCTTAATTGGATAGCTTAATATTGTGTGAGTCAGATAGAAATATACTGTTTCACCGTAAGAGTCAAAATAAGGGCTTGTGCTTAGAATCAGTATAATTACAATTTCACATAGAAATATAGTGATTTTGGTTATAGTGGTGATTACATGATGTCTATTGAGTATGGATATTATGTGAGTAGGTCATAATTCATTGACAAATGGTTATGTCTATTTTAGTGTCCTTGGCTGTTTTCCTGTGATATGTGAATTGTCTAGCGAGATGGTGGTAATTAGGTGAACTATTAAATGAAGTTAGGATCCCTTTAATTCCAGACTTGATATATTCCGTTAGAATTTGCATAGTTAGTTATTAATTGATATAGAAATAATTTTGTCACCGAAAGTAAGTCAATAGTTTAAGCAAATAAGTATAGTGGTATAACTGATGCATAGTGATTTAATTTAATCTTGTTTTTGTGGGGCGATACTCTACTTCCTCTGTATTACTTGTTGACCGTGTATACTTGCACGAGTTAGAGCTCTTTTATTTAAGACTTAAAAAGAGGCAACAAGTTTTTGGCGCCGTTGCCGGGGATAGGCGTTAGATTTTTATTATTATCATCTATTTTAAGCTATATTGTTTGACTTAGACAAATCTAATCTTTTCTCATTTCTATTTTTATTTTTGTTTTGGTTTCAGGTACTTGTAGAATTTTATGCACACACGATCATCCAACTCAGAATTGACACCAGCACAGGATAATATTGACGGCAGAGGTTAGAAATTGCAAGAGTGCGTAGAAATGTACAAGCACAGTTGGAAGAAACTAGTTCGAATATGGCGGAAGAGCGAAGAGAGGAGTATAAAGCTTTGCGGGACTATTCTATGCCGAATATTAATGAACTGCAGTCTAGCATAGTCAGACCGGCAATAGCAGCAAATACCTTTGAGATAAAACCGGGAACCATTCAAATGGTGCAGAATTCGGTTCAGTTTGGGGGTGCTGCTACGGACGATCCTAATGAGCATCTATTGAGCTTCATTGAAATATGCGATACATTTAGGTACAATGGGGTGACGGAGGATGCTATCCGACTAAGGCTATTCCCATTCTCATTAAGGGATAGAGCGAGAAGTTGGCTTCATTCTTTGCCTTCAGGATCAATTACTACATGGGAGGACCTAGCACATAAGTTCTTAGCCAAGTTTTTCCCCATGGCGAAAACTGCAAAAATGAGGACAGCAATTTCTCAATTCGAGCAACAACAGGGTGAGTCCTTATATGAGGCTTGGGATAGGTACAAGGAAATGCTAAGGAAGTGTCCGCACCATGGGATGCTAGATTGGATGGTGATCAACACATTTTATAATGGATTGGGATGGCAGTCTAGGCAGATGGTAGATGCAGCTGCGGGTGGAGCTCTAGGAGCAAAGAGCTATGACGAGGCTTATAACCTCATTGAGACTATGGCAGCAAATGATTTTCAAAATCCTACAGCCAGAACGCCACAGCCCAGAGTTGCAGGTTTGTTGGAAGTGGATGCTATTACCCAGTTGTCAGCACAGATGGCGGCTATGGCAAAGAAAATAGATTCGTTGTCGGAAAGCAAAGCCAAGTCAGTTGCCTTCGTATGTGAGATTTGTGCGGGGTCGCACTCAACAGATCAATATGCTATCAACTCGGAGTCAGTGCAGTATGTGAACACTTACAGGAAAGACCAAGGTCAGTTTCAGAACACATACAATCCCAACAACCGCAATCATCCAAATTTTAGTTGGTCAAATAATCAAGGAAATCAGCAACAACAGTTTCAGCAGAATCAACAGTTTCCATCTCAGCCAGCGCAGCAACAGTTTGCTCCACGACCACCTTTTCCACCGGGATTTTCTCAACAACAACAACATCCGACTCCAAATGCACCTCAGCAATAAAAGAAATCAGAAATGGAGGAGATGATGTTAAAGTACATGGCAAATACAGAGGTGATGATCAAAAGCCAAGTAGTGGCTATTAAAAATCTCGAAGCTCAGATGGGGCAAATGGCGACTATGCTTAACAGCAGGCCCCAGGGTTCACTGCCAAGTAACACAGAGGCAAATCCACGGAAAGATGGTAAGGAACAGTGTCAGGCCATTACACTCAGATCGGGAAGGCAATATTCAGGAAAT
Source organism: Aralia elata (assembly GCA_034770075.1). Classification (NCBI taxonomy): domain Eukaryota; kingdom Viridiplantae; phylum Streptophyta; class Magnoliopsida; order Apiales; family Araliaceae; genus Aralia; species Aralia elata. The sequence continues at coordinate 63,571,997 of CM068385.1, forward strand.
GCACCAGAAACAGTAGCACCGAGTTTACAAGGGGATGACACTGGGGTAGAAACTGAGACAGAAATTGAAGCTAAACAGAAAGAGAAAAAGGATGAGTCCGAGTCAGTAGAGAAGGAGAAAGCTAGTTCAGATAAGAAGCCCGTGAATACAGTACCACAAGTTCACCCTCGAGTTCCTTGTCCGCAGAGATTGAACAAGCAGAGGGACGATAAACAGTTTAGAAAGTTTTTGGAGGTTTTTAAGAAACTGCAGATCAACATACCCTTCGCGGAGGCATTGGAACAATGCCAAGTTATGCAAAGTTCATGAAGGGTATATTGTCAAGGAAGAGAAGGTTAGATGAGTTTGAGACAGTGGTCTTGACAGAGGAATGCAGTGCAGTGCTTCAGCGTAAATTACCTCCAAAGCTGAAAGATCCGGGCAGTTTCACAATTTCATGCACGATCGGAAAGATGAGCTTTGATAAATGTTTGTGTGATCTCGGGGCAAGTATCAACCTGATGCCTTGTCTGTATTCAGTCAGTTGGGATTGTCGGAGCCAATACCAACAAATATTTCTCTACAGTTAGCTGATAGATCTATCACGTATCCACGGGGGATAGTGGAGGACGTACTGGTAAAAGTGGATAAATTTATCTTTCCGGCGGACTTCATCATCTTGGACTATGAGGAGGACAAAAATATACCAATCATACTAGGGAGACCATTCCTAGCCACGGGGAGGACTTTGATAGACGTGCAGAAAGGGGAGCTTACAATGCGGGTACATGATCAAGAGGTGAAGTTTAACGTCTTCAAGGCAATGAAGCTCCCAACCGATGAAGAAGAATGCTTCAGAGTTGACTTGGTGGATAGTATAGTGCATGATGATGTTGAGAGCTTGGTGAGTTATTGTGACGCCCCCAAATCTCTACACTCCCCTGTAGCAGATCTGGTGCTCACGTGAAACTATATAACTATAAATATTCAATAAAATGTGACTTCTATCTATCCAAGGTTCACAGTATCCCATAACAGGTACTAGTTCCGGTCAGAACGTTGTCTGTGTTTGGATACCCTCACTTGGATGTATAGATTCATATCTAATGAATACCTCTTTCATATTTATATTCCCTACCTATCTGACCATTCACAGTATTAATGATTAAGATTGTCCATAGGAACTGAGGGGCGCATTCCGGTAAAAGATGGCACCTTACCGGCGCTCATTAAGTGTAACCTCAGAGCTTATAGGACTTTCAACATCATTTAGATACCCTCATTCAGATTGTATAGTTCGTATAGATATTTGTATCTAACTTAGTACAACTATGCTAAATGAAATAAAGATCAGAGTACACCGCAATCGATGAAATAAAGGATCATAATATATTACATAACATTTGGTTCGATTACATTGTTTTCAGTACTAAGTTATTACAAACAAAAGCCTTTTAAAGACTTAGATTATTCAAAAGCAGTTAATAAAACGATGTAAGCATGCCCTTTTCCTTTATCTGCCTCAGAAGTGCCAGGGATATCATTTAAAGCTGCAAAAGAAGATATGCGCAAGAATGAGCTACAAATGCTACAGCAAGTTCATTTAAAAAATGTAAACACAGTGTGTTTGATTTTAAAGATATCAGGTGATGTATAATTGATACTGAGGGTTCTGTACCGGAACCATATATTTCAAATTGTCCTGTCAGTCTTCAATGACTTAGAACCTCTTTGAGTTCGGATATCTGGTAGGTGATCAGCCTCACCAATATCTTAGGAGTATGCATATCATCCTACCAACACATTTTTGGTCAATTTAAGTTAATTGCCAATATTGGTCAATTCATTGAATTGCCAATTTAAACCTTATCTGAAGGTTTGTTCGGACCACCTTCCATCCACGGTGTCCCTTTTACTCAGTATAGATGTCGTACCAAAACAATTTGGTTTGACACAACAAATTTTAAGCTCAAACAGTCAATAAATGATTCATTTCTTAAGTTATGCTGAACAAGTAGCAATAACTTCACAATAATTGATAGCAAAGACATTAAAATGAATTGCTTAAATGTAATAAGGTTCGGAGACTTGCCTCGTATATCTTTTACAGATAAATATAACAGTCTACACGTTCGTCGTAAATCCTACACGATTATAAGTTCAGGTAGACCAATTAAGCGTTTAACGATTTAAATCTTTTAAGTTTTATTTCGGGTATCATAATCGCATATAAATAAGACTTCTTTTTATAATAAAATGAACTAATTTTAGCAGTATAACTACTTATAGAATGAATATTTTTCAATTATATTTTTAAAATAAATTGAGCATTATAACTGCTTGCAAAATGAATATTCGGCTTTTATATTTGAGAAAATTTCAGCATTATAACTGCTTATAAAATGAATATTCGGCTATTATATTTGAGAAAATTTCAGCATTATAACTGCTTATAAAATGAATATTTTTACTAAATAGTTGAAGAAATTCGGACATAGTAACTGCTTATAAAAGTATATTTTCTACTATATAAGAGAAATAAATCAGACATTATAACTGCTTGTAAATAGGACTTTTGTACTATATACTTAAAATAATTTGGGGATTATAACTGCTTATAAAAGTATATTTTTACTAAATATATAAAGAAGAATGAAAATAATAACCACTAGAGTAATACCTCTTGTAGTTACTAGCTTTACTTCCAATCGCGTAACGCTTCGATGCTTAGAAAGTAATTTTTTTTATCTCACAATATCTCTCAAAATATAAATATAGAGTGTTTTTGCTCTTGAACTGCTCTTGAAAAGTAGTAAGGAATGAATGAACTGAGCTTACTATTTATAGAAAAACCAAGTTTCGTTAATTGCACGTTAGGGGCTCGGCTTATTACACTTTGGTACCTAGGTTAATTACATTTTAAGCTACTAAAAAGTGGTTAATTACACTTTAGTACATAGGTTAATTACACTTTAGTACCCGACGTGTGCCAGGCGTAAGCCGGTGTGTGCCAGGCGTAAGCCGGCGTGTGCCAGGCGTAAGCCGGCGTGTGCCAGGCGTAAGCACGACAAAGCTTAAGCACGACAATGCGTAAGCACGACAAAGCGTAAGCACGACAATGCGTAAGCACGACAAAGCGTAAGCACGACAAAACGTAAGCACGACAATGCGTAAGCACGACACAGCAGCTTACAAAAAAAATAATTTGTTAGGATGCTTTTTGGTGAAATCGTCGGAAGCACGACAAATCATTTTGTCCGTGTAAGCACGACACAGCTGCTTGGCGAAAAAATTTTATTTGACCAATTTTATCGTTTACACGATATAATCACAAAACACCTGCTTCAAAATATCCTTTGGATCTTTATTAAGCACATATGTTGCAAACTTCAAATTTCATTTAGGGTTTAAGGTTTTATACTTTTTGATATCTAGTTGTACGTTATACGTTCTAATTCTAAACGTATACGATAATATTTTCGAATCGTATTTAAGTTTTTAAAGATTACCTGAACAACCGTTCATCAGAATATATACATAACACAGAGTCGGAATAAGAAATTTCATTCAATAAACACATAATTTACATATACAAATCTTATTAGTGTTCGGAATATTACAGTTATGAACCACTGCAGAGAGTAATTGCTGAAGAGGCAGATTTGGAGGATGAAGAATGTGCCGAGCTTGTGCAATATCTGGATACTACCCCCAAATTCGGAAAATTCAGAACACCTGTCGAGCCACTTACGAAAGCTAGAGGGACGTCAGTAAAGTTGAAACCATCTCTTGAGACACCTCCCGAACTTGAACTAAAACCACTTCCAGATCATCTCAGGTACGCATTTTTAAATAAAGATTCAAAGCTACCAGTGAATATTTCTTCTGCACTAACATCTTTTCCGGAGGAAAAACTGCTACGAGTGCTTAAAGAGTTTAAATCAGTTAGTGGACGGACCATAGCAGATATCAAGGGGATAAGCTCTTCTTTTTGCATGCATAAGATCCTGCTGGAAGATGGTAGCAAGCCGTCGGTTGAGCAGCAAAGAAGGGTTAATCCGATAATGAAAGAAGTGGTCAAGGATACAGGAAAAGTTGAATCGAATCATGATAGTTATTTTCTGCCAATGGATGAAGATAAGTTTGGGGGTTTTCAAACGTACGATGATGCCAAGGAGTTCAAAGAAAAGACTAAGAGGAGACATGCAATGACATTTTTTGCGTTTGAACCAGAATGAGATTCAGAGACAGTCAAGCTAATTGACTATAACTTAGCGCTATCTGGGAGGCAACCCAGCGTTTTAATTTTCTGTTTTGTTTTTGTTTATTCAATTAATTTTGTTTTTAAAAAAAAGGTTTTTGTAACTAACTTGGGACTTAGGGTTAATTTGATTGCAGGTAGTAGCATGAAGGGATTGAAAAGTTTACTAAGTAAGGTCCAAGCGCTAGCAGCGCCCAACAAAGCACACACCCAGCGCCTGAAGCGCTAGTCATGTTTCAAGTCACTGCATAATAGCGCCTGAGGCGCTTGGTTCCTCGTTAAGCCAGCGCACTAGGCGTTCAAGCCAACCCACGCTTCTGCATAGCAGCACTTATAGCGCTTGTCAAAGTTTAATTCACAGCGCTTGCAGCGCTAGGCCAAGGCTTCGATTTTGTGAGGTAGCGCCAGCAGCGCTTGCTCTAGCACAAACGACAGCGCCAAAGGCGCTCAACTCGGCTAAAGACACTGCAAGGTAGCGTTGTTAGCGCTCGAACCTATATGAACCTCAGCGCCAAAGGCGCTCGGCAGGCAAAATAAAAAAAAAGGGGGACTTAAAACTCTAAGTCGGGCTAAAGGAGATTCACACCAAAAATTAATCTATTCTCTTCTTCTTGCTACTTCCAAGCCGCCTCCAACCGACACCTTGTCCTTGGCGGATATGTTTGGGCGGTTGAATGTTACAGCAGGGCCATTCCAGTTTCCACCAGCTCCTCCTCTTTCTATTTACCCACCACCTGACTCGCCTTCTGATGCGGATGATGATGATGATGACGCTGCCGATGGCAGTGATGCTGAGTAGTGCTTCATCAGGGGAGTCCTCTGTTCTTAATGTTTTATTCTTTTTCAATGAGGGCATTATCTTGTTCAGTTTGGGGGGTAGTTTTTTTTGTTTTGTTTTCAAGCATTTAGTTGCATGATAATTGTTTAGGTTGTGTTATGCATCTAGTTTCATGAATTAAGCATAAATTGATATAGTATCTAATGTGGCCAATGATAAGACTGGTTTTATGGTTTTAACTTGAGAAGAATTGAAAACTAGTGTTTAGTGATGACTTTGATTAGGTAGTGAAGTTTAACCTGTCTGAAACTTTTGTTAGCAAGGAAAGCACATAATCAATTGTTTTGATCAATTTAATTCAAATTATTGCATAATTTTCTTCTGGTGGAAGGTTTGGGTTAAAACTTGATAATATCGGTGAAACATCCATTTAATAAAACACAGGCAAGAATCTAAGTTTGGGGGAATCTTGGGGTGTGAAAGAAAGAAAAGAGAAAAGAGAAATTTGAAAATTTTGAACCTTTCCCAATTGAAGAATGGATCATGTGGTGGGTTGAGATGGAGCGTAAAACGCATTCACTCATAAACACATGGAACGACATGGAGCGTAAAACGCACTCGTTCAAAAGAAAGTGAGATGGAGCATAAAATGCACTCACTAAAAAGAAAAAAATTGTTTTAAATTCCTGGGGAAGGGTTTAAAAAGGGTTTAAATGTGTTAAATAACCTTAGTGATACCCTTATGCTTAGTGATTGCTTGAATCAGTTGAATTGGTTGTATTCACGGGTTGAATTGAGTTGCAATTGAAAGTTTTCTTCTAAGAAGTCAATTATGTGATGGATTTGAATTGTAATTGATTGAAATGGTTGATATACACACACGCACGACATGGGTGATGACAGGTGTAACTTACCTAATTGGTTAGAGTTAGAAACTTTGCAGTGGTTAGAGATTCTACTTAAGTGTGTATGATATCTTTGAGGCCTGATGTTGGATACTGTGTTGGTTGATTGTTTGATTCGTAGGCATGATAGTTTGTTTGCATTTGCATCATTGCATTGCTTGGGGACAAGCAATTGGTTAAGTTTGGGGGTATTTGATGAGTGGGTTTTATACCTACGAATTAGGTATTGTTAGACTTAATTATTGTGGTCTTTAAGTGTTTTTAGTATTATTTTACTTGTTTTTGGTGTTTATTTATTGTAGGTTGGAGTTGGAGGGGCAAAAGGGTAAATTTGGAGCTTAAAATACACTTAGTGGCATTTTTGTAAATTCCTAGACAAGGGCTAGCGCCAGCAGCGCTTGGGCTAGCGCCAGAGGCGCTAGTTCACGATTTTGGTCGCTAAGGTTCAGCTGGAAAGGAAAAGAAGAAGCCAATTCGAAAGAGGATTCTAGGGAATATTGATCAGAGAGAGAGAAGGAAACCCTAAGAAGGAACTTAGAGACTATTATTGTTTTATGTTTTATTTTTACTTGAGGGAGAACTGGGAGAGATATTCTGTGGATTACTTTTGTTCAAGCATTGGATTTTGATGTGGGTTTAAGCTTACTTTGGAATTTATTCACAATTGGGTTTGATCAATCTACTTCTTCTTTATTCAATTGATTGTTTATTTTTCATGTTTAGTTTTGATCCCATAATGGCTTTTGGTTCAGACATGAACTAATCTCCATTATGGGATTCTAACGGATTTTAATATGCAGTCTAATTATAAGCTTAATTGTTAGATTGTTTTGCATATCATAAGGAACTTCTATCATGATTGTTTTGCTCGTATGAATGCTTGATCACCATTCGATTTCAGTACTTGTATGGAATTGAAAAACAACATATAAGTATGGATTGTAATCATGATACTTTTCGAATATGAGGCTTAATTGGATAGCTTAATATTGTGTGAGTCAGATAGAAATATACTGTTTCACCGTAAGAGTCAAAATAAGGGCTTGTGCTTAGAATCAGTATAATTGCAATTTCACATAGAAATATAGTGATTTTGGTTATAGTGGTGATTACATGATGTCTATTGAGTATGGATATTATGTGAGTAGGTCATAATTCATTGACAAATGGTTATGTCTATTTTAGTGTCCTTGGCTGTTTTCCTGTGATATGTGAATTGTCTAGCGAGATGGTGGTAATTAGGTGAACTATTAAATGAAGTTAGGATCCCTTTAATTCCAGACTTGATATATTCCGTTAGAATTTGCATAGTTAGTTATTAATTGATATAGAAATAATTTTGTCACCGAAAGTAAGTCAATAGTTTAAGCAAATAAGTATAGTGGTATAACTGATGCATAGTGATTTAATTTAATCCTGTTTCTGTGGGGCGATACTCTACTTCCTCTGTATTACTTGTTGACCGTGTATACTTGCACAAGTTAGAGCTCTTTTATTTAAGACTTAAAAAGAGGCAACAATTTCACAACCCTAATTATTCATCCTGTCGACGCCGGGTTTTCGCGCTTCTTTTCCTTTCCAATTTTAGCCTTTTGATTTAATGATTCTTTGGAAAAGATCGGCATTGATGTCGACGGGGTTTTGAAAGATCGCTTTTTATGATGAGCCAATTAACCAGAGTCGCCAGTTGGTGTATTTGAAATGGATGTACCAACTCATCCGGGTTTTCATTTTTTTTAAATCGATGGCTCATATGTGACTCCGAATTAATTGGTCTGCGAACCGAAATTCATAGAGTTCGGGGGCTTGCTTAAGCGAGAGGAAGGTGTTAGGCACCCCCCGACTTCCGTAAAACACGGTTACCGCAATCTCGATGCTTTCCTATCCTTTAATTCATGAATATGTGTGTGTGTGTATGTTGTGGTGAGTTTGTATGAAAGAATCATTTGGATTTTTAGGGAAAGTCGTGCTTTAATTTGAGAGTGCTTTGGAATGTCCTTCGGCTTCTACGAGAAAGCTTTATTCTTTATTAGAAAGGTTTGATTTTAATTGTCAAAACTGCAAGGTTTTTTATTAGGTGTTGTTTTGGCAAACAAGAGTTTTAAATCTTCGTCAAAATAGGAATCGAGATCTATACGTTGCTTTCGTAACTCAAATGATGGGCAACTTCTAGAATCTCCTTAACCCTATGCACCAAGGTTTAATAAAACGTTATTTATTTTATAAAACCATTTTGTGTGATGGTTTGGAAAACGATCTTTTCTTTAGCCTTCTCGTTAAATAGGAATCGACATTCGTTATCATTTCCAATTTTTAGCCTCGTGATTCTAATAACCTAGTTTGATTGATTTTATGAAAATCTTATCGTTTAGCTTTGAAATCAATTTCATATCATAAATCAAATCAAGCATTAAAATGCGTTGGGGCTATTCATGGGCATGTAAGCCATCAAAATAACCCCAAACGCCCACAATCGCATACTTTCACTATTACGGGGCCTTAAACACGATTCTCGCCTTGGCGTCGTTTTAAGGCCCGACAATTACATATTTACAATAAAGGGTACATCGACACTATTACATACACCCAAAAATGTCCATCATCGGATTTGGACCACGGGGTCGCGCTCCTAGGCTCACATCCAAAATCGCTACACACCCACAAGATCCTAAAATAGCAATCTAAACAACCTATGCACAATACATCATTACAACGAGCTACAAATTCACCAAATGGACATCATCGGGCCATTAGGTGGAATTCATTCCATTTGGAACCCTCACTAATAGCCCTCAATCCATGGATTCACATCAATATTCAAGAACAACTACATTCAAGATAATTCGGATGACAAAAAGCTTGGCAAAAAATGGTATAACAAAATGCTAAAACAAAGGATTTTTCACCTTGCAAATAATCCCCACAATATGTATGAATTTGTGTATTGAATAGAGTAGAAAATATAAGATGTAATCTCACAAAATGGGTACAATTTCTCACTATTTCTCACTCTTTTCTTTCTTAATTTCTGCTGTTTTCTCCTTCTTTCCGAACTGCTGCCGCCTCCTTTTTTTCTTCCTCTCCCGCTGCTGAACCCCCCTAGATGAAATGAAAAAACTGAGCTGAAATAAGCTGGCCTAGGGCAGCCGCAGATTGATATGCAGCCTGGCCGTAGATTGATCTGCGGCTGGCTGGCCCACCCCCCATCGCACTCAGCTGGTTTCCTGGTTTCGAGTCCCGTGCGCACCACCATTATTTTAATCGTTTGGCCGCAGATCAATCCGCGGCTGGGTGGGTTGATTTTCTCGAATTTCGTGCCACGCCTCGATTCTCGTGTCGGATCATCGGTTTCTGCTGAAATGTTCGTATTTTGCAGTCCGGGAATTACTGGGAGACGTGCCACATCATTCGGGAATGCTCAAATCGGACAGCCTTATTGTCACGTCAGCTTTGGTTTGCAAATCGTTGCGGTGGCATCGAGCGTTCGCACTTGTGCCCATTCCTTCGCTCCCGTAAGCCGGTTCAATTGACGATTTTGCCCTCCTGTCACGGTTAGTGTACGAAGCGCAAAATTTGGGTGTCTACAGCTGCCCCTCTTTATCATGTTTATGAAATATTAAATGAAATGAACATGATAAAGAAGTAGACACACGGTGCATGAATGACAGTGCATACATGATGCAACACATACAACTTATGACGCAACGCAAGATGTAAGGCATGCAACACATTCGTAAAGGTGTCAATGCATCAATCCCTAACCTGTCGCTCGTCTCGTAATCGCCGGGTCTCGTATCCGGTTGATTGTCCTGTGAATGCCGGGTCTCATATCCGGCCACCCCTCTCGTAATCACCTTATTCCATCCCATTGTCATCAAAGGAAGTTATTCTCTTGACTAGCTTTGAAGGGCACCCTTGGAGTTCGTCCTCGTACATCGCTCTTGGCAACCATCGCTTTTGACTCTGATAGGCTAGGACCTTGACACCTAACCTGCATGGATCACGTACAGAAATATCATCTATTCAATGCATGTGACACAACATTTAAAATGTAAATTTGATGAAAAATGACCCCTGTACAGTCTTTTGATACGGTTCCACAGGTGTCACCGTTTGTCGGGGTTTGCTTGGATCTCAGCCCTTCCCAGGGGTCGTTGATTGTTTGGATACCAGCCCTTCCCAGGGGTTCGTTGATCACCGGTTATCGTCGCCGGTCGATCGTCTCGTCGGGGCCGGGTTTCGTCGCCGGTCACCCATCTCGTAACCCCCGGTTATCGTCGCCGGTTGGTTATCTTGCCGGAGCCGGTTTTCATCGCCGAACATCCATCTCGTAATCGCCGGTTATCGTCGCCGGTTGGTTATCTCGTCGGAGCCGGTTTTCGTCGCCGGACATCCATCTCGTAATCGCCGGTTATCGTCGCCGGTCGATTGCCCTGTCGGGGCCGGTTTTCGTCGCCGGACACCCATCTCGTAACCCCCGGTTATCGTCGCCGGTTGGTTATCTCGTCGGAGCCGGTTTTCGTCGCCGAACATCCATCTCGTAATCGCCGGTTATCGTCGCCGGTCGATTGTCTTGTCGGGGCCGGGTATCGTCGCCGGTCACCCATATCGTAACCCCCGGTTATCGTCGCCGGTTGGTTATCTTGTCGGAGCCGGTTTTCGTCGCCGGACATCCATCTCGTAATCGCCGGTTATCGTCGCCGGTCGATTGTCTTGTCGGGGCCGGGTATCGTCGCCGGTCACCCATCTCGTAACCCCCGGTTATCGTCGCCGGTTGGTTATCTTGTCGGAGCCGGTTTTCATCGCCGGACATCCATCTCGTAATCGCCAGTTATCGTCGCCAGTAGATTGTCTTGTCGGGGCCGGGTATCGTCGCCAGTCACCCATCTCGTAACCCCCGGTTATCGTCGCCGGTTGGTTATCTTGGATCTCAGCCCTTCCCAGGGTTTATTGTTTTTTTGTCTTTTTTCTTTTTTGTGGATATCAGCCCTTCCCAGGGGTGTTCACCATCTTGTTGTGGTTCGCGTGGATCTCAGCCCTTCCCAGGGTTTGTTGTTTTTTGTCTTTTTTCTTTTTGTGGATATCAGCCCTTCCCAGGGGTGCTCACCATCTTGTTGTGGTTCGCGTGGATCTCAGCCCTTCCCAGGGTTTGTTGTTTTTTGTCTTTTTTCTTTTTGTGGATATCAACCCTTCCAAGGGGTTGCTCACCATCTTGTTGTGGTTCGCGTGGATCTCAGCCCTTCCCAGGGTTTGTTGTTTTTTGTCTTTTTTCTTTTTATGGATATCAGCCCTTCCCAGGGGTGGTTGATTGGTTGGATACCAGCCCTTCCCAGGGTTTGTTGTTTTTTTGTCTTTTTCTTTTTGTGGATATCAGCCCTTCCCAGGGGTGCTCACCATCTTGTTGTGGTTCGCGTGGATCTCAGCCCTTCCCAGGGTTTGTTGTTTTTTATCTTTTTCTTTTTGTGGATATCAGCCCTTCCCAGGGGTGCTCACCATCTTGTTGTGGTTTGCGTGGATCTCAGCCCTTTCCAGGGTTCGCTCACCACCTTCTTGTGGTTTGCTTGGATGCCTTCCCAGGTTCGCTCACCACCTTGTTGTGGTTTGGTTGGATGCCTTCCCAGGTTCGCTCACCACCTTGTTGTGGTTTGCGTGGATGCCTTCCCAGGTTCACTTCTTGTTTGGATACCAGCCCTTCCCAGGGATCACTGATTGTTTGGATACCAGCCCTTCCCAGGGGTTATTGATTGATTGGATACCAGCCCTTCCCAGGGGTCATTGATTGGTTGGATACCAGCCCTTCCCAGGGGTCATTGATTGGTTGGATACCAGCCCTTCCCAGGGGTCGTCGTTTGGTTGGATACCAGCCCTTCCCAGGGGTCATTGATTGGATTTGAGTGATTTTTGATTTTTGATTTTTTTTTTTTTTTTTGAAATGGGATGTGTGATCGGCTTCATATCCTGGATCACCCACCAACATCGTCCACGTATCATGCCGCAAAAGCCATCACTCTGATCATTTGTGAGGTTGAAAGCGACGTGCTTGTACTTTCCTGAAGATTTTCATTTTGATCGTACCTGCATGCATGAAAAAGATGTTATGCATGACCTGGCAGATATGTTATGGACAGATGCATGTGCACAACATATGTTTAGATATAAATGCCCCTATTCAGTCAAATGATACGATTCGACAGTCGTCGCCGTTTGCCAACATTTGACTGGATCACGCCTCGTCGTGAAGTGCAGTTTCTAGACTTCAACATTGATTTGGTACTCTGCCTGCTCTTGGTCGTCTTCAATTCATCGAGTTGAGGCAGTCTGTTTCGCTCTCTGTGATGATCGACAGCTATGTTGGGCTTCTTGGCCTTTTGATCATTTCTGATGGCCGATATGTTGTTGTCCCGCATTATATCCTCCTTGTATATGCTCATGCACGTGGATCAATTGGATGTCGAGGCAGTGATAGTCAGGATTGGGGAGAGGCCCAATGACGAGAAGTTCTGTGCAGCCTCATCTTCCTTCCATTTCACGATTCTTAACTGCCCCAGCCTTGGCGCATGTTGTTACCAAGAATTTCTATCGAAAACTTGCGATGCTGACTGTGCTGAGTTATCCACAGCTCTACAAGATCCTGCATATCAGATGACTAACAAATGCCAAAACTTGAAAGCTCGGGCCGTTAGTGTTAGTTCAACACAAAGATATTATAATCTTGACAAAAATGCAGTTAAAGCACATGAAATTGAATATCTGTTGATCGCACAATCTAGCAAGTTGTGAACCATGAATGTACTAGATTGGAAGAGTTTTTTTTTTTTTTTTTTTTTTTTTTTAAATCCCTCGTGAGTTGATGATTTTTGACGAGTTATGAAATCGTAAGAACACCTTCAAGCATTCATGGTCATTGTACGTGAGTAAGGTCGAATTCAAAAGAACTACCTTCCATCGTCAAAGGTATCCTGTCTCCATTCTCGATAACGTTCATAGCAGGATCGACATCATATGACAAATGCACTGTGCGATGCAGCACTCAGTAGGGGTTTCTCTTCTATGACTTCTTGTTTAAGGCCGAGAGTTTTTTTTCGTATTATCTTTTCTTTTTATTAGCCCACTTCACTTGTCTCGTTTTCTTAGGCTATTCAAAGTTACCCATTTAACGAGTTTTGGACCAATGACTCCTGAAACAGACGGTTTTGGGGCATTAGGTGTACAGACATCCCTCGGGTTTATTTACTCGAGTAACAAAGGCCACGGTTCGAGACAAGCTGGTGATCTGCCCCATTCATTATTTGCTTGACCTTGCGCAAGATTCGTTTTCTTAGGCTTGAGTTACCCATGTAGCGAGTGTTAGGCCGGTGACTCCCAAACCAGACGGCTTTAGGGCACCAGATGCAGAGACACCCCTTAGGCTTAATTACTCGAGTAGCCCATGCCACAATTCGAATCTGCTCGGGCCTCCTCTACTGTAATGCTCATTTTCTTAGGCTCTGAGTTACCCATGTAACGAGTGTTGGGCCTGCGACTCCCAAACCAGATGGCTTTAGGGCACCAGGTGTAGAGACACCCCTCGGGCTTAATTACTCGAATAACCCAGGCCGCGATTCGAGACATCAGCTCGGTAATCATTTATCGTCTGACTTCTTGATATTAGCTTGATAATTATTGACTGTCTGACTACGTGTTAATGGCCATCAACGTCGTCATAGTTTTATACCCCACAACTGAAAGCTTGTGCAAATGCAAAGTGAAGGCTGTCATATGAGGTCGATTCTGCCGCAAACGTTGCTTTGAATTAAGGCTTTGTACCCGATCAAAAGGTTGAATAGCCTTCTTCGTCTAATCATACTCACGATCGTGCTCCACGGTTGCTTGTCAGAATTAATCCGATTCCTATCAAGTCAAATAAAATTCCCTTTCACGCGGGTCATCGTATCCCGGGAAAACTATGCTTGACAAATGCTAGATGATCGTACCGTTGAAGGTTGAATTGACATGAGGTAGCATTTGATGGTGATGGTGCATGTTGATGGGATTGTTGCATGGGTGCCATTTGCACGTTATCCTTTCCTGGGCAGTTGACAAATGCCCCAGTGTTAAGTTGCTTTTCTTGTGATCTCCCTCGTACTGGTTGCATCGGTATCTTGCTGGGCTGACAAAAAAATCCGGTCCTTGGACTTGTTGAAAGGTTTGGGGGATTTTTGATTTTTTTTTTTTTCTGATTTGCCCCTACTCCGGGTTCTTTGTGATCGTTAGGGGTTCTGATGTTTGATGGCGATGGTTTGGTCTAAGTCGGGTTTGGGTTTTATCTTTGACCCGTCCCTTGATCTCGTCAGGCGTATTGTCGATATCTGCCTCGTCCTGCTCAATCCCCATCAGATCGAAATCTAGCCCTATACCAAAATCGTGATCCTCCTTCAAATTTGGCCTATCGCTTGTCAGGCTAGAATGCCTCAAATCGGGGTACTCCGGGTTCCTTGTGATCCTTATGCCACGCTTTCACGGTTCTCTTAATCTTATCCTGCAAAACAAGGTCAGTGTTTGATGACAGGATAATATTTAGAAGTTTTTTAGAAAACCTTGGTACGTGGCACGGATTGCCTTCCTGCAAAACCATGTCAGTATTCTCTTTATATGTGCAGGTGATGTAATCACATGATACAGGACATATTTATTATGATGACGATGGTATGACAGTTGTATGCCATTTACATGACATTTATTTATTTGACTGAAAGATAAAAGGGCATGAAGAAGCTTCCCTTCCGTTAGGTTTATCAGAGGCTGACCTACCCTAGGGTTACTCTCGCGGGCTTTTCGGCATGAAGGTCCCCAAATCTTCGCAATCTACTCGTCTGAGTCCTTTCGATTGGAGCGGATTTGGGTGGTGCGTTTCCTGAGCCATCTCCGGGGACCAGCCCCTTCGAGTCCAGTAATAAGCAACCGACAGGTTCGCCTCAGGAGGAGGTACTCTCTCAACATACATTCACATTCATCGTCCTCACCGCATGCAAATGATTTCTTTAAAGTATTCCATTCAATCAATCATTCATTGGACAAAAGCACACATTCACACAACAATAAGTAAAACAAGTCAAAATATTGCACATACATACACATTTATGAATTTTTAAAGGGTAGGATAGCATCAAGAGTTGAACGCGGCTTAAGCCCTCTAAGATCCCCAGCAGAGTCGCCAGCTGTCGACGCCAGGTTTTCGCGCTTCTTTTCCTTTCCAATTTTAGCCTTTTGATTTAATGATTCTTTGGAAAAGATCGGCATTGATGTCGACGGGGTTTTGAAAGATCGCTTTTTATGATGAGCCAATTAACCAGAGTCGCCAGTTGGTATATTTAAAATGGATGTACCAACTCATCCGGGTTTTTATTTTTTTTAAATCGATGGCTCATATGTGACTCCGAATTAATTGGTCTGCGAACCGAAATTCATAGAGTTCGGGGACTTGCTTAAGCGAGGGGAAGGTGTTAGGCACCCCCCGACTTCCGTAAAACACGGTTACCGCAATCTCGATGCTTTCCTATCCTTTAATTCATGAATGTGTGTGTGTGTGTATGTTGTGGTGAGTTTGTATGAAAGAATCATTTGGATTTTTAGGGAAAGTCGTGCTTTAATTTGAGAGTGCTTTGGAATGTCCTTCGGCTTCTACGAAAAAGCTTTATTCTTTATTAGGAAGGCTTGATTTTAATTGTCAAAACTGCAAGGTTTTTTATTAGGTGTTGTTTTGGCAAACAAGAGTTTTAAACCTTCGTCAAAATAGGAATCGAGATCTATACGTTGCTTTCGTAACTCAAATGATGGGCAACTTCTAGAATCTCCTTAACCCTATGCACCAAGGTTTAATAAAACGTTATTTATTTTATAAAACCATTTTGTGTGATGGTTTGGAAAACGATCTTTTCTTTAGCCTTCTCGTTAAATAGGAATCGACATTCGTTAACATTTCCAATTTTTAGCCTCGTGATTCTAATAACCTAGTTTGATTGATTTTATGAAAATCTTATTGTTTAGCTTTGAAATCAATTTCATATCATAAATCAAATCAAGCATTAAAATGCGTTGGGGCTATTCATGGGCATGTAAGCCATCAAAATAACCCCAAACGCCCACAATCGCATACTTTCACTATGACGGGGCTTAAACACGATTCTCGCCTTGGCGTCGTTTTAAGGCCCGACAATTACATATTTACAATAAAGGGTACATCGACACTATTACATACACCCAAAAATGTCCATCATCGGATTTGGACCACGGGGTCGTGCTCCTAGGCTCACATCCAAAATCGCTACACACCCACAAGATCCTAAAATAGCAATCTAAACAACCTATGCACAATACATCATTACAACGAGCTACAAATTCACCAAATGGACATCATCGGGCCATTAGGAGGAATTCATTCCATTTGGAACCCTCACTAATAGCCCTCAATCCATGGATTCACATCAATATTCAAGAACAACTACATTCAAGATAATTCGGATGACAAAAAGCTTGGCAAAAAATGGTATAACAAAATGCTAAAACAAAGGATTTTTCACCTTGCAAATAATCCCCACAATATGTATGAATTTTTGTATTGAATAGAGTAGAAAATATAAGATGTAATCTCACAAAATGGGTACAATTTCTCACTATTTCTCACTCTTTTCTTTCTTAATTTCTGCTGTTTTCTCCTTCTTTCCGAACTGCTGTCGCCTCCTTTTTTTCTTCCTCTCCCGCTGCTGAACCCCCTGGATGAAATGAAGAAACTGAGCTGAAATAAGCTGGCCTAGGGCAGCCGTAGATTGATCTGCGGCCTGGCCGCAGATTGATCTGCGGCTGGCTGGCCCACCCCCCATCGCACTCAGCTGGTTTCCTGGTTTCGAGTCCCGTGCGCACCACTATTATTTTAATCGTTTGGCCGCAGATCAATCCGCGGCTGGGTGGGTTGATTTTCTCGAATTTCGTGCCACGCCTCGATTCTCGTGTCAGATCATCGGTTTCTGCTGAAATGTTCGTATTTTGCAGTCCGGGAATTACTGGGAGACGTGCCACATCATTCGGGAATGCTCAAATCGGACAGCCTTATTGTCACGTCAGCTTTGGTTTGCAAATCGTTGCGGTGGCGTCGAGCGTTCGCACTTGTGCCCATTCCTTCGCTCCCGTAAGCCGGTTCAATTGACGATTTTGCCCTCCTGTCACGGTTAGTGTACGAAGCGCAAAATTTGGGTGTCTACACATCCCATGCAAATAATTAAGAATAAATGCTATCACATTCAGATCTAACCCTAGATTTCATCTCCTGAATTCATCTTAAAGTATCCCGCTAATTATTGATCAGACAATCACTCAATAAATACAAAATATGATAGACAACTCAATATTAGATAATAATTGGAATCAAATAGATAACTAATCCATAAGCACAAAAGATTCAATTGTAGCCTTAATTGCAAATTTAGTTCATACTGAAAATAGAAAACATGAATCCCAAATAAGTCATCACAATTAAATTACAAATCTAAGATAGAAGATAAGAAAAACTCAGTAGAAGTTCTTCAATCTTCAAGTCTCTAATCTGAATTCCTTGCGATGCTTCTCTAGTCTCCAATCTCCCAATTCAGCTCTGTATCTCAATCCTTGTGTATGTGTGCAACTATGAATGTATCATGGAGGTATATGTATGTGTATGTTCCCCCTCTATTTCCATCTCTCCCTATCTCTTTTATAGTTTCTGAATCAAATCAATAGAAAGAATCCAATTCTAAATCAATTTCCTAAAAGAACTGAACACCAATATTTTTTTCTCTCCGCGCATTCTCGCCCCGGCGAGAAATTTAAGCCTAAGATTCTCGCCCCGACGAGAAAACTTCTGCTGCCCAAATCAGCCTCGACGTCTGTTGGAAAAATGGCCATAACTTCTTCGTCTGAACTCGGATTAATGCGATTCAAAAGGCTACGAAAAGATAAGAAGCTCTACAACTTTCATAACTGGAGCTCGTCGAGATACTGATCAGAGAAAGGTCCAAAATGACCAGGAAACAGCTGCTATGTAAAATTCATGCCAAATCTGATGGTAAAATGATTATAACTCTCTCATACGAACTTCAAATTGGATGCTTTAAGATGTTCCCGAAAGCTGAGATCAAGATCTACAACTTTTGTTCTTTGAGTTTTGAGAGAATCGGATTGGATCATGGGTGAAATTGAGCCGCAAGCAGCTGCTATGTCAATCGAAAGCTCAACAATGGCAAACAAGACACCCAAGCGTTGGCGTACAAATGGATTTGCTTTATTTCCTACAAAACCAATGCATAAACAAGTAAAATGACACTAAAAATACTCAAAGATAGTAAAGAAATAAGCCTAAGATATATCTAATTCACAGGTATAAAACCCGCTCATCAGCGGCAATTACGAAGAATAAACTCTACTGGAATTACCTCATTATTCGCAATTTCTATACTCAAAGGATTTTCTAACCGTTCTTGGGGTAAATTTAATCGTTTAGAAAAATCTTCAGATACAAAAGAACGGGTAGCACCCGAATCAAATAATACGCAGGCATTTATATTATTGATTGGGATAATACCTGACACCACGTCCTTAGCAATCACTGCATCCTGGACAGTAATGTTGAAAGTTCGGGCAGGGGTTCGGTTTGGCGGAGTCGGTCCTCCAATTGTCAGTTTGCTGCCTCCTCCTCTATTGCCGTTTTCACCACTACTTCCTTTCTTCGGGGAGTCTTTGATCTGATGCTCCGTTGATCCACAAGAATAACATCCACGGTTCTTGTTTGGGTTTGTGCAGTTTGGTGCCATGTGCCCCTCCTGGCCGCAATTGTAACAGATATTGTGCCCTTTCCAGCACTCTCCCTTGTGATTTTTCCCACATTTGGAACACGCTTCAATCCTCTTCTTAAATCCTCCCTGATTATTCCCCGCCTGATTAGTGTTGGTGTTGTTGCTGTTGCCACCGTCCCATTTTCTCTTTCCCGAATTGCTTCCACCGCTACTGCCACCTCCCCGGTAGTCTCCTCTACCCTTCTTATTCTTCTTGTGTTGATTCAGGGCCTCAATCCCTCCTTTAGCGATGATGGCATTTTCCAGTAGTGCACTAAAGGTTTCAATCTGAAGAACAGCTACCTTGTTATACAACCACGGCTTCAGCCCTTGTTCAAACCTTTGCGCCTTCAGCTCTTCAGTACTTACTTGAAGCGGTGCAAAACGTGCAAGTTCATTGAATTTGGTGGCATACTGAGCCACCGTCATGTCTCCCTGTTTTAGTTCTAAGAATTTCAGTACCATTTGTCTTTCCATGCTCTTTGGGAAATAATTCTCAAAAACTAATTCCTTGAACTTGTCCCACGGTATCACTCCTTCGCCTGCTCGTTGTTGGTTAGCTTTCTACCAATAATTTGCTTCCCCTTTCATCATATAGGTGGCGAATGCTGTTTTCTGGTCATCCCCCACGCGTGCGATAATGTAAGCCTTCTCCATTTCCTTCACCCCAGACTGGGCTTCAATCGGGTCAGTCGTTCCCCTGAACTCTGGGGGTCCTACGCTTTTGAAGTCTTTGAAACTTGTTATGGGTGCTGCCGGTGGGTTGGGATTCACGGGTACCGCATTTCCCCTTTCCATTCTCTCCAGTATGTCCGCTAACCGCTGCATGGGGTCCGTCGGACCTCCTTCATTGTTAACCGATCCCTCAGGTGTTGCTGGGGGTGGTATGTTGCGTCTGGGCCGCATTCTCTGCTAAACGCAAGAAAGCTTAGTGTAATTAAGTCTTAATATATCACAAAAGTCAACGAGTCTTAATACATAATCCAAAATGGTAATCTTAACGGTACAAAGCTAATCAGTAGCTTTGCCTTTGCCTTTATCCTTCCCTGAGTTTTCACCACGAGCTCCACTAACTGAAATATTTTAAGGAAAGCAAGGGTGAGCAATAATTTTGCTCAGCAAGTATAATAGCAATAATTGTGAATCATCAAATGAAGACTTTATAGCTTACAAGAATCAAGAGATTAAAAGATAGCTCAAGAACTTGAACAATTTCTACGAATGATCTCTTTAACACAATTGTAGGGCCTCTATGGACCGAATGATTTCAATGTTCCCAAATGGAGGAAATATTCTATACTGAGTAGTCATCATGACACTGAACTTTTACTAGAATCACCAGAAATTCATCTGATAACCCAACATACTAATACAATAGGTGATCAGCCTAATGTACCCGGTGTTATGCATAACCCCTTTTACATACTGTTCGCGCGCGTGTCGGTTCCCTGACATACATACAGTTTCCCCTGCTATGAGGGTTGTTCATCTCAGCTTTACATAGGAATCCAAACCAAACAATTTGATCGGATAGCTTTACTTAACAACAATGATGATTAAACATACGTCTAGCCGAAACAATTGGCTTTGACATCTATCTCATGCAGTTCATGAAATATAGAACTTGAAAGCTTTAATAACATGCATTGAAGCATGACTAGGTAACATGAACGATTAACAATTCATTCTAAGAGTACTTGCAATACGACAATGATTGAAGTAAAGGAACATGTCCAGAATATCTTGAATAAGATAAGAAACTCGCTTAATGGAGTAATACTTGCAACAATATACAACATTTGTATAAGATAGGAAGCTTGCTCAAATAAAAATAATAGTTGAGTAAGGAACTTGCAATAATATAAAATACTTGTCCAATTATAACTTGAGTAAGATGGAGCTTTCTCAATAAATAGCTTGAATAAGGTTAAGAAAATTTGCATTCAATATATAGAAAGAATGAAGTTAGGGAACTTGCCCAACTCAGGGGTTAGGAAAGCCTTAGGAAACTTGCCTGGTGCACCTGCTACAATATTACAACACACGCTCCTTAATATCCTACACAATTAAGTACATATTCACATAAAAATTAGTCACATACTGGATACCAAATAATGGTTTATACTACTCTATAATGTTTCATTCTTATAAGAAATAAAATATTAAACAAAATTATACACACTAGTTACAGCGTTATGACGCTTATGCGTCCGCACGCCAACCTCGCCTATTCGAATGCCCAAGCGACACGCAATTGCGTACGCCTAGTACGCCCATTCGATTTATCCAATACTCATTGGTTAATGCTAAGTATCATTATAAATCATACCATTCATGTTTTTGGACTTAGAACAATTTCTTTTATTGTTGGAAGCATTACACGTTGCATACATGCATGACCGATGCCTTCTATTTGCACAACAGCCTTAATTTCAAAATTGCTCCAGGTAGTAAATTTCAATTCTAATTAATGAAGTTATAGGTCTATCTCTAAGCTTTCTGGATCATCTTGAATCATCCAATTTGGAGTTTATATGAGAAAGTTAGGTCCGTTTTACTAAAGGAGGTCAGCATCGCACAACGAGCTCGCCCCGGAGTGCTTGTGCTCGCCACAGAGTGCTGGTGCTCGCCCCAAAGTGCTTCTGCTCGCCCCAAAGGGCTTGTGCTCGCCCTAGAGGGTGTGTGCTCGCCCCGGATGAGCTTGTGCTCGCCTAGAGTGTTTGTGCTCGCCCTAGATGAGCTTGTGCTCGCCCCAGAATGTTTGTGCTCGCCCTAGAGGGCTTGTGCTCGCCCCGGATGAGCTTGTGCTCGCCCCAGAGGGCTTGTGCTCACCCCAGAGGGCTTGTGCTCACCCCAGAGGGCTTGTGCTCGCCCTAGGGCATATGAGCTCGCCCCCGAAGGGCTCCTCTCTGTCGAGCTCGCCAAACAGTTCTGTTTTGGCACCCAAACTTCAAACCTTCATAACTTATTCATTACAACTCGGAATTAGGCCATTTCAGAGGCTATGGAAAGCTAACAACATGAACTATAAGAATCCTATAGATTCATACACTTATAGCATTAACCAAAATTATCAAACATGAAAATATTACAATGGTCCTCTAAATTTGTTTAACAGTCCATGTTCTTGTTCAACAGTTCATTCTTCTTGCTCCATTAAGCCAAGGTAGGGATTTCTTTCATTTTTGTTCTACTTTGATATTGTTAATAGCTTACATAGTCTCTTAACAATATTTACAAACATCCAAAACAAATAACAACAACAAGAATCACAGCAAATCGCAGCAAAGCCAACCCATAAGCTTAAAAGCTCTACAACCATGAAACTTTGAAAACCTTAACCAAAATCAAATGAAAATGTGTTAAGTGAGATGATTACCTCTTGTAATTCCTCCAAGATGCTAGAGAGCTTGTAAGCTAGGCTTGAGACTCTCCTTCTACTTCTTTAGCTCCTTTCTTCTCCACCCGTGTCTCTCCTTTCTTCTTCCTTCAAGTTTCTTCCTCTTCCTCTCCCTTTGTTTTTGTTCTGCTACTTCTTCCCTCCAATGTTTGTCTACTTCTCCTTCAATGTCATCTCTCTCTCTCTCGATCAGTATTAGCAGCAGCAAGGAGGAGGAATGGGATGGTTGAACAAAGAATGGGTGAGAAATTGAAAATGGTTGAGCAAATGGGGGTTGCTTCGGGTGAAGGAGAGGGCGTAGCTCAAGAATGTTCAGCAAATGGGAAAATTAAGGCATTGAGCCTAACAAATAGCAGCAAGCTGCCGGCTATACACTCTACTTCTAGCATTTGATTGGTCCAAGGGTTTAGGTTGGTTCCCTCTTGGAGTAACAAGCCAAAATAAATACCCGAATACTCCCACTTTTGTACCCAATTTGGTAAATAACTCTTCCAAAAATTAAAATGGGTACTCCTATAAATTATTGGGACACATAAAAATAATTACTACGGAGTTTGTCCATTTATTCGGAACAGTCATATTATACATTTCGGATACCGAATAAAACACGATTAGGCTCAAAATGAAAGTCTGACACTTGGAAAAATTATCACTTCGCACACGTGTATTACTGAAATTTATTAAGGTCAAAAAAAGACGCAAAATATTATGGCATGAACAGTGCCTCGGTAAACGTGCCTTGTGAATAGTGATTTTATGATTTTTCGCGAAATCAATATATTCACCCTAACGTCACTACAACACGTAAAATTCAACACATACACATATTCTAGGTTATAACATAACCTTTAAGCACAAAACACATAATAATATAAATAAAAATAAAAATTCATTTCATTCACACGTAACTCGGGTTACAAGGAAATTCAAAATTCCCGATCGTTACAGGTTTTCTTAGAAAGCTTTCTTGTTTTCATGATTTTTCCTACATAAAACACATAACAAGCATATATAGTCCATCATAACCTCCCTTATAACATAGGATCCACCATGATCCTCCATTCAAACAATCTTCCACAACAATCATGCTTAAACAAATGTTAAACATAGTTCTAGGGTTAAAAATTCTTTATACCTTCCTACTAAGCTTCTTCCTTTTCTTGCTAGATGGTTTTCTAGATGATGTTTGCTAGCTCTCCCTCTTTCTTTCCCTTGTCGTGGCCTTCCCACTTCCTTAGCCTCTCAAGCCTCCTTGCTCTTTCTCTTACTCTCACTCTCTAACTCTCACTAACTTTCTATCTTGCAAAAGTGATGAATATGCAACAAAGGCTCCCACTTTGTGATGCCTACTATTTATAGGCTCAACATAAACCTACTTAGCTCTTCACTAATCAACCAACATCTTAATTAAGCAAGGTTATTATGCTAGTACATGATTACTATTCAAGTGAATTGATGGAAGTAGGTAGATACTTATAAAGCAAGATTGGATACCTTTTTCTTC
Organism: Aralia elata; assembly: GCA_034770075.1. Classification (NCBI taxonomy): domain Eukaryota; kingdom Viridiplantae; phylum Streptophyta; class Magnoliopsida; order Apiales; family Araliaceae; genus Aralia; species Aralia elata. The sequence goes on from CM068385.1 coordinate 63,595,666, forward strand.
CATGTGGGACCCACTTTTGCCACATTTTCTCCCCATGTAGGGCCCACTTTTTGACTAAAGTTTCTCCCCTTCATGTGTTAGAATTTTAGTAGATTATAGGCCCGGGTCCCACTTTTATTACATCGTTTTGCGTGCTAAACCCCGTCTTTAACTTTTTAACCCGAAAAATCAATTTTTTATGTTTATAGTCGATTCCTATTAAAGTTGATGCACCCAACGTCATGGGAATATCTGTTTCTTCAAATTCATCTCCGAATTTTGAGTTTAACTTTTTTTCGTAAAAGTCAACCCCGACACATTTTATTTTTATAATCTATTCTTACTAAATTTGACGTTATAGACTCAAATATCTAGTCCGCATCTCAAGATTCCACTCCTAACGCCGAGTTTGACTTTTCTCTCCATAAAAGTCAATTGTTGACTTTGACTAAACAGTTAACCCCGACATATTTTGTGTTACAGTCTTTTCTTACTAAACTCGATGTTCTGGACTCAACCGAGCAGTCCGTGTTTCAAAATTTTATTCCGAACTCAATTTTTGAGTTTTGAACAATATAGTTCCCTTATTAATATTTTCACAGCTATTCTCTATTAAATTGCATACTTGCGCATGTATTCATCAATACACGCATACATATACGTCACATCCTTTATACATGGTCTTTTTTTAACCTATCCTTACGTGATCTTCTTAGTCCTTACGCTCATTTCCCTCTTCTTAATGATTCCTCCCTCGGAACCACTATTACCGTAACATTTTAATTTAATTTGCTTCTAACTTTTGCATAATATCATTCATCGAATAACTTTATCGAATTACCTTACTACCTCTTTTATTTACTCTTTCCTATCCAATTCATGGACAAAAATCTATTCTTAGCCTAAGTCTTATCTGACTTGCTTCATCTCATAATTACTTGCTTATTTTTACCTGCTTATTTTCAGGTATTAATATCTTCACCATCATATCTCGTATCCTCATACGTAAATTTTATTTATAACACTCTTTTGTTTTTATTAATCTGACATAATACGTCCTTACATAACCTACCATACCTTCACCACTTTATCCTTTGTTTCTTATAATTATCTTTACCTCCTTTTTTATTCATAACATGTCTACCCATTATCGAATAATTTAAATTCTTTTAAAGCATTATATTATAACATTCTTCTTTTTATAAGACTTCATATACCACCATTTACTCATTTCTTACTCTTCAACATTCTTATCCTCTGCGTTTAATGGCTGATCTTCTAATCTCTCTTCATAGCCTCCTTAGAGCCTTTTGTACAAAAGTCTCTAAATCATATATGTTTTCCCTAACACATAGATTAGATTAAAATATTTAATCATTCTTTACTCCCAGTCTAGGTTTTAAACTTTAACCTTTATTTAATTATTCAAGATCTTATTTATAAGTCTTATAAATATCCAGGATATTACATTCACCCCTTCTTATAAGAATTTCGTCCTCGAAATTACAACATATTAATCTATGCTCATTCCATTCACCATATAACACATATTAATACATATATTTATATTAATATGCGTCTAGAAGTACACCGTACGTTACATTTTATAGCTCTTTGTTATTCGCATACTTATTACTCTATTACTTTAAAAAGTCCTATAGCTCTCAGACTTATTCTTTCTTTCTTACACCTTTCGACTATACATATTTCCTATCAATTATATAAACAGAAAATCCTTACTTCTCTCAACTTTACATTTTTAAACGACTATATACGTTTGGGTTTGACACCAACTTGTGTATGCTTGATACCAACTTGTATTTGCTTGACACCAACTTGTGTCTATTTGATACCAACTTGTATCTGGCTGACACCAACTTGTGTCTATTTGATACCAACTTATATTTGCCTGATACCAACTTGTGTTTGTTTGATACTAACTTATATTTGGCTAAGACCAACTTGTGTCTATTTGATACCAACTTGTATCAATAATACCAACTTGTACCTGCCTGACACCAACTTGTGTCTGTTTGATACCAACTTGTCTCTGGCTGACACCAACTTGTGTCTATTTGATACTAACTTGTATCAATGATACCAACTTGTATCTATTTGACACCAACTTGTATCTGTTTGATACCAACTTGTATCTGGCTGACACCAACTTGTGTCTATTTGATACCAACTTGTATTAATGATACCAACTTATATCTTGCACATGAATTAACAGCAACTTATGTTTTACTCTTGAGTTAATACCAACTTATGTTTTACCCTTGAGTTGACACCAACTTGTGTCTTACACATGGGTTAACACTATATGGCTTTGGCACCTTCTTACATGATTCCCTATATCCCAAGGTTGTTCATTTCTAGCTCATACTAGAGTTTGCTACCATCGCTTCTCTTGCTCAAACTCAGTTACTACCCAAGCTATTTGCTTGGGTATAGCTACTAGCTTCTTATTAATATCACGAAAATTTCTAATTTCTCTCATTCTTTCTATACATAATAACTCTATTCACTTTTTGATTCTATTAATGTTTGTCAAACACAGAGAATTCTTAAATCTCACTATATGACCTTCCTTCTAATCTAAACCACAACGTTGTTCATCAAACTTACCACACATTATGAATTCAGGAACTTGCCAAAATAATATGAGTTTAAGAACTTATCCTAGTAATATGTAGTTCAAGAACTAATCAAAAACTGTTCATACGCCTAGGGGACTCAAAAACTTACCATACAATTATGAGTTATGAACTTACCATAAGTATGAGTTTTAAGAACTCGCATCTAACCTTAACATTCCTCAACCCTAACTATCAGATATACATATGAGAAAAGAATCACCTTCTCCCCATATGTATAATGGATAGCGCGACACATGATTTTAATGATTATCAATATAGGAAGCTAAGTGGTTGTTAAACCAAGCATAAATCCCCTGCCTATGCAAAGGTTTGTTCAACTCAGCCACTAACATGAGTCCTCAATTGAAATCCAACAAATCTCTAACTTCCTCTTTACTTATTATGAATTTTCTATATCCATAATTTATCATTTATAACTCTTTACGCGTTTCTCTTTAAACATCTATTGTAGATCACTTCACGATCTGACAACATTCTTTCTGCTTCTTGAAAGTCTTATTATAAGATATCTCTTATTATCTCTTCTCATCTACATTCATTGAGTCAAGTAATACGTGACCCTTTTTCTCTTTATTTCTTTTATATCTCTTTAAAATCCTCTTTTGGATAATCCTCTATATTTTCTTCTAATCTTACACATATCTTTATCTTCTACTTTACTTAATCATGAATTTTCTAAATTCATCTCTTATTACTTAAACTCTATCCTAGTTTATTTCTTACCATTCTCCTCATTCTTTCTACGGTTATTGCCTAAGCTACTCTTACCTATGGTTTATAACCTATCAGCTCTGATACCAACCTATAACTCATATCCGTATTTACGGATAATGCCTCACAATGGTACCTATCAGCTTGCCACCGTCAGCTTACGGCATCCTCTATGGAGAGTCTGGCTTCGGTGCATCCCCTAACCGGGAGTCACCAGCGAGAGGCTCGAGGCTCTTTAAACCTACTGGTGGTTATAGCTCTAATACCAACCTGTAACGCCCCTAAATCCGGGTCACTTGAACCTTGGGTCTGGTGCATCACGATACTACACATCATCTCAATAATTACAACTTTTATTCATGAAATAATGAATACAACCTCGCTTTGATACCAATTAATACATCAATTCCTTCTATTCCAGAATCCACAACCTTTATAACCTACTATCACATTTGTAGATCGTTTTGATCTGATTCGTACATTTCAAGTTATAAACGATATGTTTCACTCTGTTACATTGTTTATAAGTATTCATATACTTATCATTAAGATTTAATTATTCTTATGTACAATGTTCTTTGACTATGCAATTATAATATATCATATTAATGTTCATCTAGCATAGCATCCTTTATCTATTCTGATTCTTTCGTCAGCTCTGGTTTAGCAGAAAACAATTATTTATAACAAGGGTGAGCAACTACGTTGCCCAGCAAGTTTAACAGTTATCACATAGCACATAATTCACATTTTAAACATACTTTATTCCCTTCATACTTTGTATTTCTACATGTTTCATGTTTTTCATACCTGACATATATTCATGTCTCATGCTTATCATACTTTGCATTTAAATATGCTTCATAACATTAATCCATAAAGTTCATATAGAACATTTCATCTTAAACCATCAATTAAGTATCAACAACATTTAACAAGTAGTTGCACGAAGTGCACATTAAAACACGTTCATATGAATTTCACATATCACCTAAATTTGCATATAACATATAAACACAAGTTCTAAAAAACTTGCCTCGGTCCGTAGTTCATCATTCACATCCATAATTTCTTCCTTCAATCGTTAACCTACATCATCTATAAAGATTTACTGAATCAACTTATCAATTATTACATAATATATAGTTATCGTTAGTAACTATTCATAACCCCGTTACGATCTCTCATCAACCGTACTACATCCTCAAGTTCTAACTTAAACATCATTCTTTATAATCTCACGGTCAAAATGATCATTTTACCCTTACTTCATCTTAAATGTCCTATTTGACCACGTCTTTATCGGTAAACTACTCAATGCGTTTCCCGGTAACCCTAAAATCAATTTTACAAAATTTCTTAAATCATATATTCTTCATAAAACCTTCTTACCCACTTTGTTATTTTTTCCTCTTTTGGCCACATATGTATACATATAATCCATACACAAAATAATTTTATTGGAATTTTTCCTTTTCACTAAGTATTTTTCAAGAACCCGATTATTAGTCCGTAACTTGACAAAATTCACTATATCATGCTTAACTCCAAAAATTCTCAAATCTTGCTAGAACTTATACATGTTATCATGAAGTTCTAGTTTAAATTTCATGGCCATCGAAGTTATAGAACTCAAGTTATACCAGTTTTTGTTTTTAAAATCCTCAATTTGAAATGGCCATAACTCACTCTTCCGAAGTCGGAATACGTTCAATTTCGGATAGGAGCTGCGTTATATCATATAGTTTCATTCTCAAAAGGTCTGAATTTATTTCAATGTTTAAGTGGCCCAAACAGGGCACGAAAAAATTTGGACAGGAGGTTTAGTCAATTTTTCGGTTCTGGCCTGTTTTGGTAGAAACTGTCCTTAGGAAAATCTACAAGGTATTTTTCGAAAATTCTAATTGACGTGTTTAGAGGACTCCCATATCTAACTCTAAAACTTGACCGCATTAAAAAATTCGAAATAGGCTGGGAGTTATTGATATAAGCATTAGGGGGTCAGAATTTTATGACATTTGTTCGACACAACCAACTCGATACAGACCAAACCATCATGCAATGGAGGAAACGAATTCTAGCTATACCACATGGCGTTCATCATGGAGATTGATTCAAATAGCTTGGATCCATAATGGTTCGAGTATAGCAGTTTTGGGAATGGATTCCAAGTGCGTGTGCACCATAAACACCTTGCAAACGGATGTAGCGGATCAGAAAATCAAAAGGAAGCAGTTTGCTTGGAACAGCATGTCTCGCCCCGGCGAGGATTTCCCAGCCAAGTTTCTCGCCCCGGCGAGGTCTCGCCCCGGCGAGGATTTTCAAGCCAAATCTCTCGCCCCGGCGAGACTCTCGCCCCGGCGAGAATTTTCAATGCAATTTTCTCGCCCCGGCGAGAACCCCCTGGATGCAGTTTGTCTATTTTTGACTTTCTTGATTTTCGAACCTTCTTTCACCCAAAACATGATATCAGTATTTAGGTTCAATTACATGTTTTATGATTGCTATTTTTCAACATTTGTGTGCTTGTATTTCAACAAGTGTGTGCTTCTAGAAGCTTCTAGTTGGTTTCCTAGACTAGTATAAATAGGCTTCATTTGTAAGACATTAGGGACTTGAATTCATTAATATTCAGATTATCATCATTATTGTGAGATTGTTCTTTTCTTGTGGTTCTTGAGAATTCCTAAGTATTCCTTAGTTTTCTTTGAGATTCATATTCGACTTATCATACAACCAATCATAGTTGTGTGTGGCGTCTTCTACCGCATCAATCGTCGATTATACCAAGATTACCGCTTCAACATAAGCGAGGGGTCGAGGTGTCGTTGGTGTCCATCCTACGCAAAACTTCATTTGCAAGCAATTGTACCAAGATTACCGTCTACATATAGGCGAGGGGTTAAGGTGTTGCAAGCTATCCATCCTATCAACTTGTTAGAAACGATCCGGGCGACAACCACCTCACGCAAGCGTGCCGTGGAGTCTATCATTTGGTATCAAAGCTAAGTTTCCTATCAAGTTACTTATCTTTACTTCTATTGTTGAATTATAGTCAAAAAAAAAAAAAACTGCATAAAATATATAGCAGAAAATTTGTATTGTGAAATTGTTACCATTGAGATTTTCATTTGCAAGAATCATATTTGACGATTGGAAGTCTTGTGAAGAGTCGTACTTTCTATATTGTGTTCTTGATAAGTATTATTGGATTGTAATTAGAGAATTGAGGTAATATTTGTGAGAATTCAAAAAGAACCTATTAGAGAGAACTACGAGCGGAAAAAGGCAAGAGTAGTAAGTCTAATTGAGGGTAAAAGCCATTTGAGTTATACACGAGCGTTTCGTAACATTGTTGGAGCGAAACACGTGAGGGAGTGTGTGAGAAAATTTTCTTTATGTACTAATTGTTGTTTTGCAGCAATCATGTATGGATATGAATGTAAAAATAATTATGAGTGGCAAATGAGATCTTTTCAAGGTAGAGCGGATCCCGAAGCTTATTTGAGTTGGGAGAAAGGGAAAGAGCGAGAATTTAGCTTTCATGATTATTCCGAAAGAAACTCAAACTTGCAGTCCTAGATCTTTCCGGTGATGCACGTACATGGTGGGCTCAATTTGAACGTGATAGGAGAAAATATGGAGAACCTCCGATCGATACATGGAAAGAGTTGAAAAACGTGATGAGAAGGCGGTATGCTCCAGTACCACCTAGCAAGAGGAATGAATATGTATCTCCAAGGCATAAAGAGCAACCTTCAAGGCGAGCCACTTGGGAGGATGAAAAGAGGGTTCAAAGGCATGAGGAGTCGCATCGGAAACAACCACGCGAAACTCCTAGAGCATATGTGAAACCAATATCATTCGAGGACATCATGAGAACATATAATCAGTTAAAGAATGATCATTTGAAACAACAAGTCACTCTTAAGGCACAAAAAGAGCAAGATCAGCCGAAGGAGGAAGACGATGGAATCGAGTATGCAGTCCAAGGAAAATTGTTAGGTTCCAATGAACATGATGAAGTTCATGAAGATTTAATGATTGTACAAAAGGATTGTAATCGAAAGAGAGAAAAAGAAAAGAATGAAAAGAATGAGAGAGAAAATACTAGAGAGAAAAACAAACGAGAGAATGAGCAAAAAGAAAAGGAGAGAAAAATAAGTAGCTATGAAAAAGAGAGTGGAATTGAAAGTGAGTTGTATTTTGAAAAGCCAATGACTGTACATTCGTACAAGATGGCACTTTTGGATACTAACAAAAATAACTCTGTTTTGTCTAGTTCTGTTGTTTCTCTTATACAGGTGAAGGATTATATACCTAACACTATCATTTCATATCCGTCAGCTATTGGTGTTCTTGAGGAGACGAAGGAGTCACCGAGTCAAGTTGGTGAGTTGATAGAGGAAGGTATAGTGGATGAGATCATAAGTACAAGTGCTATTGATGAGATCATAATACCTAAGTGGGGTGAGGCGTCGAGCATGTTTATCGATTTTACATTGGTAAACAAGTATCGTTGCTATTTTCTTTACTTAGATAATATGTTTGATAACTTGCATAATGCTTATATTTTATCTACATTGGATGATGATTGTGTGATTACAATACCTAATCAAGTTAGCAAGATAGGTTGTGAAAAAAGGAAAATTGTGTTAACATGTAACTTGTATAGATGGATAGTTATTTCTGTTAGATTAACTGATGCATCTAGTGTTTTCATGAGTTATCTAAAACATGTTTTACATATTTCCATTGGTAAATTTGTGATTAGCTATTTTGAAGATAGAATTGTTTTTGTCATAAATTATGGAGGATATTTGAACTTTATTGAGTTAGTTTATGAGCATGATATTTCTCCTCGTTGTCAAAACTCTAGTTTGCATAAAATTAGTTCTAAGCTTTCTTATCCATATGCCGAGTTAGATTTTCATGGTAGTCAATCTTTGTTTGATTTGTCATTAGAACAATCATCATTGCATGAGCTACTATCATTTGGTATTATTTCACCAAAGCAAACTTCATTGTGTGAAAAACTATCATTTGATGATATTCCTAGTTGTTTCGACATGTGTGGAGATTCCTTAGCATTTAGTGAGTTTGGATGTGAAAATCATATATATGCTAGTGAGTTTTCATCTTGTAAAATTAAAAGTGATCTTTCGATTCCGTTGATATCATTAGTTAAAGTTGAAGTTGCTATTATCAATGGAGAGGAAAAGATTGTTTGTGTTTTGAAGATGCGAGATGGGATCTTACTATCCGAGGATAAAATCATGGTTTGTTGGGTAGATCTATTCGAACATTATTTTGAGAGTCTACAGGGAAGTAATTTGAAATTTGAATTAGTAGACTATACATATGAATTTGAGTTTCTTGAGTTTTCCTTGATTATACAAAAGATTCATATTGATTGGTGTTATTTTGTGTTTAACCCAGGAATTCAAGATTGCTTACTTGAACAACGTGATGAGTTTCAACAACTCATATTTGATCCAGGATCGTTAAAAATGATGTATTTACAAAAACACGAGATCCTCAAATTGATTTTTGACCCAGGGATTCATAAATGTAAATTGATGGAATGTGAATTATACTATGTGCTGATACTAGACCCAGGAGGAGACTATCAATTGGTATCATTTGTGTCTAATCCAGGAATTCGTGTGTATTTGCACATACGATGTGCAAGCTTACAAAGATGGGTATTTGACCCAGGTGAATTGAAACGGGTATTAGTACGAATCACCATCACAACGAAGCATTTCCATCTAGGAATGCGTAAATGGGAATATATGCTTCAAAGGAAGATCTATATGATGATATTTGACTCAAGGAGGGACAGAACTTTTCAGATTTGTATTTGCGTTTATCTTATTACATATGCATGTGTTTTCATAAGTTACATTTCAGTTGTTAACTTAGTTTGTTTTGATGTAGAGTCCGATGTTTGGAACAATCCTTTTCGAGAGAGGGAAATGCTAGATTTGAGGACAAATCCTTGTGAAGAGGAGGGGGATGATATAAGCATGAGGGGGTCAGAATTTTATGACATTTGTTCGACACAACCAACTCGATACAGACCAAACCATCATGCAATGGAGGAAACGAATTCTAGCTATACCACATGGCGTTCATCATGGAGATTGATTCAAATAGCTTGGATCCATAATGGTTCGAGTATAGCAGTTTTGGGAATGGATTCCAAGTGCGTGTGCACCATAAACACCTTGCAAACGGATGTAGCGGATCAGAAAATCAAAAGGAAGCAGTTTGCTTGGAACAGCATGTCTCGCCCCGGCGAGGATTTCCCAGCCAAGTTTCTCGCCCCGGCGAGGTCTCGCCCCGACGAGGATTTTCAAGCCAAATCTCTCGCCCCGGCGAAAATTTTCAATGCAATTTTCTCGCCCCGGCGAGAACCCCCTGGATGCAGTTTGTCTATTTTTGACTTTCTTGATTTTCGAACCTTCTTTCACCCAAAACATGATATCAGTATTTAGGTTCAATTACATGTTTTATGATTGCTATTTTTCAACATTTGTGTGCTTGTATTTCAACAAGTGTGTGCTTCTAGAAGCTTCTAGTTGGTTTCCTAGACTAGTATAAATAGGCTTCATTTGTAAGACATTAGGGACTTGAATTCATTAATATTCAGATTATCATCATTATTGTGAGATTGTTCTTTTCTTGTGGTTCTTGAGAATTCCTAAGTATTCCTTAGTTTTCTTTGAGATTCATATTCGACTTATCATACAACCAATCATAGTTGTGTGTGGCGTCTTCTACCGCATCAATCGTCGATTGTACCAAGATTACCGCTTCAACATAAGCGAGGGGTCGAGGTGTCGTTGGTGTCCATCCTACGCAAAACTTCATTTGCAAGCAATTGTACCAAGATTACCGTCTACATATAGGCGAGGGGTTAAGGTGTTGCAAGCTATCCATCCTATCAACTTGTTAGAAATGATCCGGGCGACTACCACCTCACGCAAGCGTGCCGTGGAGTCTATCAGTTATGCTCGTTCAAATTTCAGGTTCAGTTTTAAGGAAAAACAGTTTTTCCGACTTTTAGGTTTTCTTGGAATGCTTTCTTATTTTCATGATTTTTCCTACATAAAACACATATCAAGCATATATACTCCATCATAACCTCCCTTATAAATAGGATCCACCAATATCCTCTATTCAAACAATCTTCCACAACAATTATGCTTAAACAAATGTTAAACATAGTTCAAGGGTTAGAAATTCTTTATACCTTCTTGCTTAGCTTCTTTCTTTTCTTGCTAGATGGTTTGCTAGATGATGTTTGCTAGCTCTTCCTCTTTCTTTCCCTTGTCGTGGCCTTCCCCCTTCCTTAGCCTCTCAAGCCTCCTTGCTCTTTCTTTTGCTCTTACTCTCTAATTCTCACTAACTTTCTATCTTGTAAAAGTGATGAATATGCAACAAAGGCTCCCACTTTGTGATGCCTTCTATTTATAGGCTCAACATAAACCTTCTTAGCTCTTCACTAATCAACCAACATCTTAATTAAGCAAGGTTATTAGGTTAATACATAATTACTATTCAAGTGAATTGATGGGAGTAGGTAGAAACTTATAAAGCAAGATTAGCGATATTTTTCTTCCATACATGACCCACTTTTGTCACAATTTCTCCCCATGTGGAGCCTACTTTTTGACTAAAGTTTCTCCCCTTTATGTGCTGGAATTCCAGCAGATTTAGGCTCGGGTCCCGCGTTTATTGCATCATTTTGCATGCTTAATCCCGTCTTTGACTTTTTGACTCGAAAAATCAAAATTTCATGTTTATAGTCGATTCCTACTAAAGTCGACACTCCCAACGTCATGGGATTATCTGTTTCTTCAAATTCGTCTTCGAATTTTGAGTTTGACTTTTCTCCGTAAAAGTAATTTGTTGACTTTGACCAAAAAGTCAACTCCGACACATTTTGTATTTATAGTCTATTCTTACTAAATTTGACGTTACGGACTCAAATATCTAGTTCGCATCTCAAGATTCCTTTCCTAACTCTAAGTTTGACTTTTCTCCGTAAAAGTCAACTGTTGACTTTAATTAAAAAGTCAACTGTTGACTTTGACTAAAAATTCAACCCCGACATATTTTGTGTTTAAAGTCTTTTTTTACTAAACTCGACGTTCTGGACTCAACTGAATAGTTCGCGTTTCAAAATTTTATTCCGAACTCAATTTTTGAGTTTTGAACAATATAGTTCCTTTATTAACATTTTCACAGCTATTCTCTATTAAATTGCATACTTGCGCATATATTCATCAATACACGCATACATATACATCACATCCTTTATACACGAAAATTTCCAAAAGAAATTTCTTTTATTAACACATCATTACGTGATCTTCTTAGTCATTACGCTCATTTCCCTCTTCTTAATGATTCCTCCCCCGAAACCACTATTACCGTAATATTTTAATTTGGTTTACTTCTAACTCTTGCATAATCTCCTTCATCGAATAACTTTATCAAATTACCTTACTACCTCTTTCATTTACTTTTTCATATCCAATTCATAGACGAAAATCTATTCTTAACCCAAGTCTTATCTGACTTGCTTCGGCTCATAATTATCTACTTATTTTCAGATATTAACATCTTCATCATTATATCTCGTATCCTCATATGTAAATTTTATTTATAACACTCTTTTGTTTTCATCAATCTTACATAATACATCCTTCCATAACCTTTCATACCTTCACCACTTTATCTCTCGTTTCTTATAATTATCTCTTACCTCCGTTTTCATTCATAACATGTCTACCCATTATCAAATAATTTAAATACTTTTAAAGCATTATATTATAACATTCTTCTTTCTATAAGACTTCATATACCACCATTTACTCACTCCTTTATTCATTTTCTCAGTTCTTACTTTTCAACATTTTTATCCTCTGCGTTTAATGACTGATCTTTTAATCTCTCTTCATAACCTCTTTAGAGCCTTTTACACAAAAGTCTCTCAACCATATCTGTTCTCCCTAACATATAGATTAGATTAAAATATTTAATTATTTCTTTACTCTCAGTCTAGGTTTTAAACTTTAACCTTTTTTTAATTATTCAAGATCTTATTTATAAGTCTTATAAATATCTGGGATATCACATTAAAAGCTCAACTTTCAACTATACACAACTAATTCTCTTGGACACCAAACTCCCCACACCTTTATTAAACTTAGTTGTAATTGTACCTTTCAATTCAGTTCTATTCTACGATCTAGTCTTCAAACAAAATCCTCCCATTCACCTCACAAGTACACTAGAGAGCCAACTCCCCATTGACCTCTCTACCACTCTGGTCTTGACCTAAGGATTACTCATCTTTCTCACAAACACATAAAATAAACTAACTCCTAAATTTGGTTTTTATAAAAAGATAGTTTGAATAATGCTTCACAAATAAGTAGATAAAATTTCACGTAGATATAAAAGTTTAACCAACTTTTATATTTTTTACTTCTTAAATAAGAAAATAGCAATTTAAGATCAGATATGTTTATAAAAGTTCAAAGACTTTTGTGACGCCCCCAAATTCAGGTACCTTCAAACCCGTATTCAGTGCTACACGGTACTACCCATTCAACATAGTAAAACTGACATAAACATAATTTCTAACTATTACACCCAAATTTTGCGTTCCCTGTACTAACCATGACAGGAGGGCAAAATCGTCAATTGAACCGGCTTGCGGGATCGAAGGAGTGGGCACCAATGCGAACGCCCAACACCACCGCAATGTTTGGCGACCAAGGCTGACGTGACAATAAGGCCATCCGAAACAGGCATCCCCGAATGAGGCGGCACGTCTCCCGGAAATTCCCGGACTGCAGATTACGAGCCTGACAGCGAAAACCGACGTCACAGCACGGAAATCGAGGCAGGGCACGAAAATCGAGAAAGTCAAACCGTCCAGCCGCGGATTGATCTGCGGCCAAATAGTGCGCCTTTTGAAAACACGGAGCTCGAGACACAGAACTCGAAATCGGGGTGAGTGGAAGGCAGGCGGCCAGCCAGCCTATTTTAGCCCAGTTGCGTTGCAGCATACAGAAGGTTAGAAGTTGAAGGAATTGGGAGAGAAGAAGGGGAAATCAGCAACAAGAAGCACGGAAACAGAGAGGAAAAAGAGGAGATTTTGTAACAAAATAGGAAGAAAAGAGAGAAAAAAGAGAGGATTTATATTCTTTTGATTTTGATTGTATCAAATACACTCTTTATCCTAATCAAATACACAAGTTCACATCCATTTGAGATCATTTGCAAGGTAAAAATTCCCTTTGGTCTAGCAATTTATATCATATTATTGGGTTGGATTAAATGTAATTTTCATGCATCTTGTTGAACAATCATGGATTAGGGATTATTAGTGAGGGTTCCATCGGAACAAAATTATTCCTAATAATCCGAGGATATCCGATTGGCGAAATTCCTAGCTTGTTTATGGTGATTTATTTGGTTGTAATTTATTTAGATTATCATTTTCGGATATCATGGTGTATTAGGCAAGTCCGTGTTGGTTAACTTTTCGTAGTATTCATTTGGTGGGCATATAGTAATCTCGGGTGTGAGCCTAGGAACGCGACCCCGTGGTCCAAATCCGATGATGGACATTTTGACATATGTAATAGTTGCAAGTAGCTCGTTTTTGTAATATGTAATCGTTGGGCCTTAAAACGACGCTTAGGCGAGAATCGGGTTTAAGGCCCCATAGTAGTGAAATATGTGATTGTTGGCGTTCGGGGATATTTTGATGGCTTACATGCCCGTGAATAGCCCCCTACGCGTTTGATGTTTAATTTGATTTGTAACATCAAGCAAGAGATTTCAAAGCCAAAACAATAAGGATCTTTCTAAAATTAATCAAAGTAGGATATTAGCATCACGAGGCTAAAAATTGGAAATGCTAATGAAAGTCGATTCCTATTTTACGAGAAAGCTAAAGAGAAGTTGTTTCCAAATGTCGCAAAAATGGTTTTATAAAAAATAAAATGAACGTTTTACTAAACCTTGAATAATAGGGCGAAAGAGATCATAGAAATTGCCCTTCATTTCATGAAAGCAATGTATAAATCTCGATTCCTATTTTGGCTAGGGTTTAACAAAATTCATGTTTATCAAAACAATACTTAAATAAAAATCTCATAACTTTTGCCAATTAAAATCAAATCTTTTCTCAATAAGAAATCAAGCTTTCTCATAAATACCGAAAAGACATTTTAAAGCACTCTCAAGACTAAAAGCACGATTTTCCCTAAAAACCCAAATGATTCTTTCATACAAACTCACCATAACATTCATTAGGCACACACACACACACGCACACATACACATTTCATGAATTAAAGGATAGGAAAAGCATCAAGATTGCGGTAACCGTGTTTCACGGAAGTCGGGGGGTGCCTAACACCTTCCCCTCGCTTAAGCAAGCCCCCGAACTCTATGAATCTCGGTTTGCAGACCAATTAATTCGGAGTCACATATGAGCCAGCAATTTATAAAAAAACAAAAGAAACTCGGATGAGTTGGTACATCCATTTCAAATATACCAACTGGCGACTCTGGTTAATTGGCTCATCATAAAAACGATCTTTCAAAACCCGTCGACATTAATGCCGACCTTTTCCCCAAAATCACCAAAACCAAAAGGCTAAAATAGGAAAAGGACAAGAGATGAGAAAACCCGGCGTCGACAGCTGGCGACTCTGCTAGGGACCTTAGAGGGCTTAAGCCGCGTTCAACTCTTGATGCTATCCTATCCTTTTAAAATTCATAAAATGTGTGTGTGTGCGATATTTTGATTTTTACTCTTGTTGTGAGAAGGTGTGTTTTGCCCAATAATTGAATGATTTAATGATTTTGCTTTACCTTTAAGTAATCATTTGCATACGGTGAGGACGATGAATGTGAATGTATGTTGAGAGAGTACCTCCTCCTGAGGCGAACCTGTCGGTTGCTTATTACTGGACTCGAAGGGGCTGCTCCCCGGAGATGGCTCAGAAAACGCACCACCCAAATCCGCTCCAATCGAAAGGGCTCAAACGAGTAGATTGCGAAGATTTGGGGACCTTCATGCCGAAAAGCCCGTGAGAATAACCCTAGGATAGGTCAGCCTCAGATTAACCCAACGCAGGAAAAGTCTCTTCATGCCTTTTTACAGTTGCGCATATGAATGTCATGATCCCATTCAGAATGCATAAATACTTCCCTTGTTGACAAACAGTACTGACCTCCATGCTTTGCAGGGAACAGCTGGGGAAGCATAAATTCATGTTTAGCATTCGTATTGTATTAAAGGACTACTAACTTTCTGTTTTACAGGGAAAGATTAAAAAACCCAAAAATACAAAAAAATTTTACGGCTTTAGCATGCATCCACGTTTTTATTCCCCAGGACTAAACTTCAAACCGTTGTTTTGTAGGATTGCTCCTCAAACCCGTTCGCAGTCTAAGAAAGCCCAGGTCTCTACTTCTGAAATGGCTGATCTTCCAAATCATAGTTCCATATCTCGGAAAGAGTTTGATGACTTTAAAAAGCAGATGATGGAAATGGCCACAATGCTAAAAGAACAGTTCCTAGTCAGACAGGATTCATCAAACCAGGGACCACATAATATACCGCCACCGGGGGGTGACCAGAATCCTCCTAAGGATGATGCAGTCCTGTTTAAAAATAACCAACATCAGCTTAGGGATGAGCCGGTCCTCCCAAAGGTCATTCCTGCCCTCAACAAGACAGTAATCATGATTCCAGAGGAGGGAGATACTGATGACATTCGCAGGAAGATGAAACAGATGGAGGAGACCATCCAATCTCTAAAGGGCATAGGCTCCTTGGGGAGGGTTAATTATGCAGATCTGTGTGTCTTCCCCGGAGCCAGATATCCAGAAAAGTTCAAGGTCCCCGAGTTCGAGAAATACAATGGGAAGGGGGATCCTTATACACATCTGAAAATCTACATTGGGGAGTTGGGATCTTATGCAGAAGACGAAGGTCTAAGGATGCAAGTTTTCCAAAAGAGTTTGACAGGAGAAGCGAGAATCTGGTATGCCCGTCTTGACAGTGCCCGGATTCACAGTTGGGAGGAGTTGGCCCACACCTTCTTAACACAGTATAGCTTCCAGGCACAAATGGCCCCGGATAGATACCAAATGACAAAAGTTAAAAAGCAACCCAGGGAATCCTTCAGGGACTATGCATAACGATGGAGGGGTATGGCTGCCCAAGTGAATCCTCCAATGAGCGAGTCAGAGATGGTGATGACTTTCGTTGACATTCAGGAAGCCCCGTATTATGAGCGGGTTATCTCTGGGATTGGTAGACCCTTTGCTGAGATGATTAAGCACGGAGAAATGGTGGATATGGGCTTGAAATCCGGCAAAATTCGGGATCTCACGGCTTTGGAAACAGCTGCAGAACAGATCCAAAGCGGTAACTACGGCAGCACTTCCCGTAGGGTCCAAAAGAAAAATGAGGAGGATGTTTCCCTCATCATACAGGGATCTTCTAGAAAGGCAGAGAGCAATCCTCCAGTACATGGGCAGAGAGTGGGGCCATCCCGGCAGCCTAACTCCACTGATCAAAGGGCAGAGGGGCGAAGGAGATTTGAGGCCTCGCAAAATCGGGTATTCACCCCGCTCGGGGAGCCTCTTGAACGGGTATTGGCGGTATTGATGGCCCAAAAGAAGATAATCAATTTGGCACCCCCGAGTGACCCAAAGGGAAGGAGGTTTGACCCAAGCAAGCGATGTGCCTACCACTCGGGTTCCCCGGGTCATAATACGCAGGATTGTTGGACCTTGAAGCATATAATTCAGAATTTGATTGATAATGGGGAAATTGTGGTGGAACAGCCAGACTCCCCAAACGTTAAGGTTAATCCCCTGCCTAGACATGATGGAGGTGGGGTCAATATGGCAGAGGACAGTGAAGTCGAGGGGCCGTCAAGGCTGAATTATGTGCAGAAAATTGATGAAATGATCAACATGATAAGTAATCACGGGAATGCACGGGGAGCGCCCATTCGATTGATGGGTGTAAGTGGAAATATCCCAGAGGGACCTGTCAAATTGGCGGCACCGAAACCCATCATTCTGGCAGCAAGACCGCAAATCCCTATCAGCAGTCTAAGGACGGTGCCATGGAATTATGAAGGGGTGTCAGAGGAAGCGGCTAGTTGTGCTTCTGTGACGACAAAGGGGAATCCCTTGTATCTTCCCGAGCGAGTCCTGGAATGCCAAAAGAAGAAAAATGAAGAGATATCCGAGGAGAGGGCCATGGAATTCTTGAAGAGGATGGACCATCCGGAGGCGAGAGGGATCCAGATTTTAAATGAGGAGTCGACCCTGTCATCAATCATGGACTTGGTGTTATCATCCAATGAGCACTGCAAAACCCTAGCAAAAGTCTTGGAGGAGGCATACGTGCCCAAAGAAATTAGTGAGGAAGGTTTCGGCCAGCTGGTGGGCCATCTAATGGAGAGCGATGTAATATCCTTTGCAGATGAGGACATCCCCAAGGAGGGAAGGGGGCATCGAAAACCGCTACATATTGCGGTAATCTCCTCAGGTTATGTCATGAATGGGGTGCTGATTGATGGGGGATCGGCATTGAATATTTGTCCCCTCAGTACACTGCAGAAGATGAACATCAATCCCAAGCGCCTATGGGCCAGTCATGTGGTGGTGCGAGCTTTCGATGGTTCCCGGAGGGATACAATCGGAGAGATAGAATTGTCAGTGGAAATAGGACCTTGTACTTTTGATATCTCGTTCCAAGTCCTAGACATCGCTGCCAGTTATAATCTATTACTGGGGAGGCCGTGGATACACATGGCCGGGGCAGTGCCTTCTACGCTCCACCAACAAATCAAGCTAATCATCGATGGGAATCTGGTAACAATCTCGGCCGAATGTGGTAACCCTTCTCCTCCTAGGAGTGGCCTACCAGTGATCAATGTGGATGAGTCGGCGGCACCTGCCAGCTTTCAAGCACTGGAGATTAGCACTCCCCACTATAGATGCCTGGGAGCTCCAGCCGTGAAACCTAGGGTCTCTCCAGAACTTACCTTC
Source organism: Aralia elata (assembly GCA_034770075.1). Taxonomy (NCBI): domain Eukaryota; kingdom Viridiplantae; phylum Streptophyta; class Magnoliopsida; order Apiales; family Araliaceae; genus Aralia; species Aralia elata. The sequence goes on from CM068385.1 coordinate 63,614,127, forward strand.
GTGGCCAAAGAAATGATGAAAATGAATTTCCAGCCTGGACAGGGGTTAGGAAAAGGTAGCCAAGGAATCACCAAGCCCATTCAACTACCCCATCAAGTGGGCAAAGCAGGGTTGGGATATCACGGAGGTGTAGCACGGGGACACCGTCAAGGCGCGGCTCCGATTCGACTAGCTGGCGGTCCGGTGACCCCGGTCAACAATGAGCAGGGGACTAGCGAGCCTGTGACTAGAGCAGGGGGTGAAGATTTATCCCCCACAAATGATGAATTAGCTAAAAGGGAAAGTTTCCTACAGGAGGTCGCGAAGGAGTTCGAAACCCAGTGCTATATCCCCGGGCAATTAATAAGCAATGAAGAGGGGATGAATGTTGCCACACCAGGAGCCCAACAAAGTGTGCCTCTCATTGATTGGGTAGGTTTGGTTATTCCTAAGGAAGGTATGAAGGGAGACTCAGGCGATGTGGCCGTGGTCATCGGGGAAGTGTCCGATGTGAAGCCGCCTTTTATCCAGCGCATATCGTCTGACCTAACCGTCGACAATTGGACCGTGAAACCAGTGATATCCAAACAAGGGTAAAACCCGACATCAGGGTGGTAGACCCCAGAGGATGGGATGATGAAGAAGTTTATTTTTGTTGTTGTTTTATTTTTTGCATAATTATGTCGTTTCTTCAAGTTATCTGAAAATGTGATCATCGTGGAAAATAACTTATATATGACAAGTATTTTGTTTCATGTCAGGTGTACCAATTTGAGTAATCCTTGCCTAACAAACGATCTTTCAAATTTGAATGATGATTATGATTTTGACATTGAGCTGGATTTCGATTTGATGGGCATTGAGCAAGACGAGACAGATTACGACGACGCGCCTGAGGAGATCAAAGGATGGGTCGAGGATAAACCCAAACCCAACTTAGACCAAACCATCACTATAGATATCGGAACCCCGGACAAGCCAAAAGAACTCAAGATAGGGACAGACCTTACCCCCAGCCAAAAACCAGAAATGACTGAGTTGCTAAGCCAATATGAAGATGTCTTTGCCTGGTCGCACGAGGATATGATCGGATTGTCCACCGACATCGTGGTACACCGGTTGCCCATCAAGGAGGGTTTCAGGCCTGTCAAGCAGAAACTACGGAAGTTGAAACCTGAGTGGAGCTTAAAAGTGAAGGAGGAAATCATCAAACAGTTCAGGGCGGGAATCATTATGGTATCCACTTACCCCGAATGGCTGTCCAATGTAGTCCCAGTGGCTAAGCCTGGAGGAAAGGTGAGGGTATGTGTAGACTACAGAGATCTAAACAAGGCCAGTCTCAAAGATAACTTCCTGGTGCCTTTCATACACATCCTGGTGGATAACACAGCCCAGTACGAGATGTACTCTTTTGTGGATTGCTTTGCGGGGTATCATCAAATAATGGTGGCGGAAGAAGATCGGGAAAAGACCGCGTTCATCACCCCATGGGGCACTTTCTGCTATAGACGGTTGGCTTTTGGTCTCACAAATGCGGGGGCCACCTATCAGCGGGCCATGATGGCCTTGTTCCACGATATGATGCATAAGGAGATAGAGGTCTACGTGGATGACATTATTGTGAAGTCGAGGATAGAGTCTGACCATATAACCCATCTTAAAAACCTATTTGATCGACTCAGGAAGTATAACTTGAAGCTCAATCCAGCAAAGTGTGCTTTCGGAGTACAGTCGGGTAAGCTCTTAGGATTCCTGGTTAGTGATCGAGGCATTGAGTTGGATCCAGCAAAGATTAAGACCATTGTGGATATGTCAGCGCCTCACACAGAAAAGGAGATAAGAGGATTCCTGGGAAGAATAAACTTCATCAGCCGTTTCATATCCCACTTGACAACTACGTGCGAGCCAATTTTTAAGTTGTTGAGGAAGGGTGCTTCCCAAGAATGGAATGAGCAATGTCAGAGGGCTTTTCAGACCATTAAAAAGCAGCTGACTGAGGCACCGGTGTTGGTACCCCCAAAGGATGGGATCCCCCTGTTTATGTACATATCGGTCAACGCCATCGCGATGGGATGTATGCTGGGACAAAAGAATGAGGCAGGTAAAGAGCAGGCCATCTATTACATCAGCAAGAGATTTAGCCAATGTGAACAGAATTACACTCCCATCGAGAAGGCCTGTTGTGCTCTGGCCTGGGCTGCAGGGAGATTACAGCATTACCTCCATGGGCATACTACGTACCTGATATCGAGAGTGGATCCCCTGAAATATATCTTTGAAAGGCCCATGCTGAACTGTCGACTTTCAAGATGGCAGTTAATCTTACAGCAGTTCGACATGGTGTACGTAACCCAGAAGGCCATGAAAGGGCAGGGAATTGCAGATCAATTGGCAGAAACCCCGTCAGGAGGGATGGAGCCGTTAGAAACTCCTCTACCGGGCGAAGATATATTCTGGGTGTCAGACACGAAATGTAATGACGAGGGACAATTCTGGAAGCTGTATTTTGATGGTGCCATGAATGTTGAGGGGGCAGGAGCCGGAGCAGTACTGGTCTCTATCACCGGGGAGCAATACCCTGTGGCTACTAAATTGCAGTTCAGTAATTCGAACAATACAGCTGAGTACGAGGGGTGTATATTGGGACTCCGTTTTGCACGCGATATGGGAGTGAAGAGACTGGCGGTGTTTGGGGATTCAGAACTGGTAATCAGACAGGCGATCGAGGTGTACAACACGAAAGAACTCCGGTTGCTCCCATACCACCGATGTGTTATCCAATTAATGCAAGAATTCGAAGATATCGCGTTCCGACATATTCCCCGTGGACGGAATGATTTTGCCGATGCATTGGCAACTCTGGCTTCCTTGATCCATATAATCAAAAGAAAAGATGCTCCACAGATTGAGGTAGCAGTACAGAATGCCACGGCATACGAAGAACATGTTGCAGTATTATCAGGCGAGGTGGTTCTGCCAAAGCAACCTTGGTATCACGACATAAGGGAATATCTAAGGGATAGATCCATTCCCGATCAGGCAAACCGAGCTGAAAGAATGAGAATTCAAAAAATGGCAATGAAGTTCTACCTGAGTGGGGATTCACTCTACAAAAGGGATGCTGGTTTGGGACTGTTACAATGCGTAGATGAGACACAGGCCCAAAGGATTATGAACGAAATACATGGCGGAGTGTGCGGGCCACACATGAGTGGACCGATGCTGGCCAAAAAGATCTTGAGAACGGGGCATTACTGGTTAACATTGAAAGCCGACTGCGATGCTCATGTCAAACGGTGTTATCAATGTCAAGCGCACGGTAATGTGATCCATACGCCTCCCAATGAACTACACTGTATGACATCCCCTTGGCCATTCTCAATGTGGGGAATGTATGTAATCGGGCCAATAGAGCCCAAAGCAAGCAACGGGCACCGATTCATTTTCATCATGATCGATTATTTCACCAAATGGGTAGAGGCAGCCTCTTTCCCAAAAGTCACTCAGGAGGTTATCATCGGTTTCATCAGGAATAATGTCATTTGTCGATACGGGCAACCTGAGGTTTTGGTCTCCGACAATGCTAAGAATCTGAACAACGCCCTCATGAAGGGATTGTGCGACCAGTTTAAGATCAAACACCTCAATTCCGTCATTTACCGTCCTAAGATGAATGGGGCAGTGGAGGCTGCAAATAAGAACATCAAGAAAATCATGGCGAAAATGTCTGCTAATCATCGGGGATGGCCAGACCTGCTACCCCTCACCCTGCTGGCATACCGAACATCAACGCGTACTTCTACAGGGGCAACCCCTTACGCTTCGGTGTATGGAATGGAGGTCGTTCTGCCAATTGAGGTTGAGATGGCGTCCCTCAGAATAGTGATCGATGCTCAGATAGGCGAGGAGGATTGGATGCAAAATCGCTACGACCAGTTGGCCCTAATTGATGAAAGGAGGGTGGCTGCTGTTTTGCACGGTCGTCTATATCAGCAAAGAATCTCTCGATCATATGACAAAAGGATAAGACCTCGGAAATTCAAGGAGAATGACCTGGTGCTAAAGAGAGTCATGCCTTGCCAAGACGAAGCCAAAGGGAAGTTTGCCCCAAACTGGGAGGGACCATTTGTGATTAAGAAAGTGCTATCCAGAGGAGCCCTCATATTGCAGGAAATGGATGGTGAGATATTTCCACAACCCCTAAATTCTGACTCAGTGAAGCGATTCTACGCTTAAATCATCAATTCCCTTTTCTTTGAGGAGCGAACTACGTAGGACCTGATCTCCCAACCTGTGGGGGTACGTAGGCAGCCATCTCGGCACGGTCCGATCCCTTTAGAAATAATCCTTCCCCTAAAACAAAACCAATCCCCAACAGCCAGATAAACCTTCCTAAACCCTCAAAACTTTCCCGAAACCAGCCGACCAATCAGTTCCATACCAAATTGACATAACCCTGATCAAACCAAACAGTTAGCCAAAGTCTGAAACTCAATCCAATGAAATCGACAGGGGCACGACAATATCTGTCAAATCTCCATCAAGACTTGAGAAGAGAAAGAAAGCGAAATGTCAAAATCATGATCAACCGGATAAAATGATGATCCAATGAAGGGCAACGATACAACAAAAAGGGAAAATGACTAAATTTAAATACCTGTTTACATATATAAGTCTTTTTGTTACAAGATTTCCTTTTCAATAACCGATGAAATTAACATAGTCTATGCAGGAAATAAAACAATCTACAAATCTGCAACTAACTGAAGCAGGATGGATAAGGTGGTGGATAGATCTGAGGCATCAGCATCCCCTGCAATCTGCTGTCCCATCATGTCGATGCGGTCCAACAAGGCAGTGGCTCGGCTGACAGTCCCAGAATGTGCATCTATGACTGTCCTAGCCTGAAAAACAATGGCATCTCTGTCAGCTATGGCAGCATCTCTGGCTAGAATAGCAGCATCTCTCTCAGCAATGGCGGCATCCCTCTCAGATTCAATAGCAATCAAAGACAGTCGGATCCGGCTATGTTCAGTGTCCTGACTAGGGAGAGAGTCGGCTGAGATCGAGTGATATATGGTATCGTCTGGGAAAGTCACTCCAGAGTCATCAAAAGTCCCAGTCTGACTCACACCAACCGCATCCGAATCTCCGCGCAACCATTGCACATAAGCGAATGTCTGGATGGGGCAACTATCATTATACTCGGCCAGGATCCTACGAGGCCAAAGATTATATACCCGCAGTAGATCTCTCTCTGTCTGGGATGATATAAGGAATCGGTAGTCGGCCGCGCCCGTGAAGAGGTGAAAATCCTGTGTCTGATCAAACTGCCCCATCACCGCCAGGGGATGATAAGTCGTCACGCCCCTCAAACCAGCAATGGGAATGAAGTCCAGTTCGGGCACATGAGTCAAGAAGCTCATAAAGGAGCAATAACCCGAATAAACCAGTAGATGAAAGGGATCCTCGATGACCGACAGAAATGCTGTCCAGGAGGCCGCATCAGTACAGCTCACAGGACGAAATGAAAACTGCGTGGTTATGTCATGAGTGAAGCAAAACCCTTGGCGACGGAAATGGCCGATGGGACTAAGATGACTCATGAACCACACATACAACAAAGTCGAGCTCCCTCGGAATACTCTGCCTCGGAAAGACTGACAGTATGAGGCTGACATGTAAGTATCCGCCAATATCATGGGAAGAATGGTGTGATCCTCCTGAAGGGCCCTAACGGCCGCGACCACCCGCATGTCCAAATGATCGGGTCCCGCGGGCAAGTACAGAACTGAGATGATACAGGCCATCAAAACGTCTAGCCTCAAAACGCCCCAGCGCTCCTCCGATACAGAAAAGTCCCCAGAGAATTGGCGAAAACTGTTAGGTGAGCCGAATCGGTCAATCAAAAAGTGAAGAGGAACCAGGTGATCTGATGTGATCGCCGATAGCAGAACCGCCCTCCGCAACCCAGTGAAAGTCAAGAACTGACGGCGCATGGGACCAGACGTGATCCTGGCACAAGGTCTATCCAAGGGCAGACCGGTGAAGCGACCATACTCTTCGAGGGTGGGGGTCAGCTCTGCTGTCCCTAGCCTGAACACTTGACGAGCAGGGGCCCAATATCTTAAAATACCATCCACAAAGCCCGTTGGCACCTGAAAGGTTAATAAGGACCGAGAGTGTCCCAAAAGACCATCTGCGATGACCCTGTCGGCCGGCGATAAACTGTCCAACCAACGGAGGAGGCTGCCAACCAACCCTGTAGGAGGAATGGAATCCAAGCATACCACGACATCTAAGGACGTCATCTGTGAAAAAATAGTATCAAAAAGACTGTACAGGGGTCATTTTCTATCCATGAATAAAAAGCATGCATCGTACAGACAATAATAAAGCAAATGAATTTCATAGAGATAAAAGATAAAGGACTGTGCATAAATGAATAAATGAGTTCGGTACATAGTGCATGAAATGAAAAATAAATCTAAACAGGTACAGGTACAAAAGCCCTATCCTATCCTGATCTAGATAAAGTCAATCTCATCTATGAAGGCGGGATCCTCAAACTGGTCCCCTGGGGTCGCCGAAGTCGAGGGCCCAAAGTTCATGTCGGGAATGTAGGGCTGCGCGGTGGCATCAGATGAGCTCGGGCCCGCATCATAACCCGCACCATCAGGATCATAGGCATAGGCATCCTCTGGAGTCCGGCCCAGCACCCGAAGATATAGAGACAACTGGTCTACCTGCCGGGTCAAGGTAGCAATCTGCTCAGCATGAGTAGGAGTCCGAACACAGGCTGTCCAGTCAGTTATAATCACCGAGCCGGGGACCATATCCCTAAGGAAGAATGTGGCCCGGGTCTGAGGACCGATGGTGCGGGGCACCCACCAAGTACGGAAAGCATCACTCGTACTGGAACCCGTCGAAAGCATGCGGCCATCCTCCCCTGCAAGCATGATCTCCGAGGGCTGAGAATCCAGCGGCCATGAGGTAGTGAAAGGAAGGGAGTGCGGGATGCGGATCTCTCCAGTAACGCATCTGAATGCGCACTCCCCCAGGTACATCACCCATCCTCCAACACTCTGCAGGGTGAGGCGACGGGTGGAAAGTGCGAACTCCGGGCCGGTCGGATGCCCATCTGTGAACCCCACATCCAGATGCTCGGAAAGATAGGGCCTCCAGACGACCCCTGCAGCAGTGATCAGCTCCAGCTGAATGCGGCAATGGGCAAAGCTGCCAGACACTGGAACCTCCTCCAGGGTGCTGTGGTGCCATCTCCGACCCCGAGGATAGGTGTCCAAGCCGAGGGTAGTGACGGGCCTCAGACATGGGAGACGTTCGTAGGCCCAGAACTGCGAACAGAAACAGTGAAAAGCATGAGTAACCTATAAATGCAGAAAAGAGAAATAAATGAAGGAAAGTCCAATAAGAAGAGGGAAAAAGAAGTCTCACCAGCAGAAAATGATAGAACCCCAGCCAAGCATCTGTCTGGCCCTCCGAGCGTAGACGCATACCGTGGAGGAAATAAGCGAAGGTGAATGACCCCCAATCATAGTCACTAATGCGGTCCACGTCTCTGACGGCTCCTACGACGCTGAAATGAATGGTGGAGGAGTTGTTCCCTAGGAAACAACCCCTCATGATGGTCAGGAATAGGCGTCGGAGCAGAATGTCCCGAGTACCCTGCTCCGCTGGAATGGGCAGCGCGTAGAGACCCCCGACAGCATCAACAGCCAAGGCACCGGACCGAATACTACGGGCCTTAAAGACCCGGTCCTCAGCTGCGAAGCCCAATAAAGCCCGAACCTCCGCAGGAGTGATGTCGAGATCTAGAGGAACGCGGGACCCGGTAAACTCTATGCCCGTAATGTACCTCCAGTCCCATGGGGTCAGGACGACCTCGCAGTCAAGAAGGTGAAGGGACTGAGTCTGGTGGAACCATCGCTCAGATAAGGCTCTCATGTAACCCCAGGGGCACTGACGGGGGATGATAGTGAAAAAGTGACGGAAGCCCCAAGAGTCCACCACCGCCCGGTAGTCGCTGTGCAAAGCCGTGTAAAGGGAGTAGATGTTGAACCAGTTGCCCCTCGGCTGAGTAAACTCGGGTACCTGGGGCAATCACCAATGGGCCAGTCCGGATAAAAGGAGAATTGAGAAATTGAGAATAAAATCAGAATAGAACTGAATATACCTCGTTAGCCACGAGAGATGCTGAGGGGTGACGACTGAGATCCCGACCCAAAAGATCGGGTATCTGCACAGGGGCACCAGAAGAAGCCTGATGAGTAGATAGAGCCGGTGTGCTGGAGGATGGCCCCTCTGCCGCGACCTCCGGAGGGACAGCCTCCTCAACGTCCGGATGATCGGGACGGATGACAGCCTCCGCCAAACGACGAGCCTGACGGGTCCGAGGAAGAACAGGGGCAGGTGCAGCCCTACGACGGCGAACACCCGAGGTCCGTGACACAGAAGAGCTACTGGGAGCGTCGGGATCCATGGCTGGAATAGAACAAGCGAGAGGAAGGTAAGTTCCCTTTTGAATTATGTCGCGAATATTCTAAATTCCTACCCTCATCATATAATTAATGCAGCATGATGCATGTAAAAAAAAAAAAAAAATCGGCAAAGTTCCGTTTGTAAAATGGACATCCCAGGCGTAAGCCAAACATGTTTTCAATCAATCCAAGCCTCAAACAGATCAAAATTACATTCATATGTGTAATTACAGCATGTAAAGTACCATAATGCATGATTTTCTTTCAAAAAAGGGAATAACAGTATGTAGGACCGCGTCATGTATATACGATAGTACATGGTATAGCATTGTAAAGCATACATTTCTATCTATAACATGTAAATAGCCAAATGTATAGCAAAACATTGACGAAATTGAAAAGTGAACGGTCAAAGTGTTACCTGTGGCGCGTAGATCGATCCTACCGGAGCAGTTTTTGCAGAAAGGTTGGAATACTCGGCAAAAAGGTGTGCAAAGGTCTGAAAAATCGCGTGGGGTACGAATGAAAGTGACAGATCTGGGAAGCGGCAAGCCGCCCTTATGCCCGATCTTGGCCGCAGATCAATCTGCGGCTGGCCGCAGATCCATCTGCGGCTGGCCCCAGTGGGTCCCCTTTGGTCCAATGCAAGTTTAATCAACCCTAAGGCCCATTTGACTCATAAAGTGACAATAAAATGCGAGATTTTGATGAATTGAGTGTCGAACACGACTTCTCAATCCGACCGAGTGACCGTAGATGAGATCCGGCACTCACAAAGACAATCGACTGGCGACGATAACCGGCGATTACGAGATGGATGTCCGGCGACGAAAACCGGCTCTGATGAGATAACCAACCGGCGACGATAACCGGGGGTTACGAGATGGGTGTCCGGCGACGAAAACCGGCCCCGACAAGACAATCGTCCGGCGACGATAACCGGCGATTACGAGATGGATGTCCGGCGACGAAAACCGGCTCCGATGAGATAACCAACCGGCGACGATAACCGGGGGTTACGAGATGGGTGTCCGGCGACGAAAACCGGCCCCGACAAGACAATCGTCCGGCGACGATAACCGGCGATTACGAGATGGATGTCCGGCGACGAAAATCGGCTCCGACAAGATAACCAACCGGCGACGATAACCGGGGGTTACGAGATGGGTGTCCGGCGACGAAAACTGGCCCCGACAAGACAATCGTCCGGCGACGAAAACCGGCGATTACGAGATGGATGTCCGGCGACGAAAACCGGCTCCGACAGGATAACCGTCCGGCGATGAAAACCGGCGATTACGAGATGGATGTCCGGCGACGAAAACCGGCTCCGACAAGATAACCAACCGGCGACGATAACCGGGGGTTACGTGATGGGTGACCGGCGACGAAACCCGGCCCCGACGAGACGATCATCCGCATCGAATATTTTTCATGTCTTACATCTTACGTTGCATCATAAGTCATATGTGTTGCATCACGTATGTATTGTCATCCTTGTGCACTATCATTCATGCATCGGGTGTCTATTCTTTATCCTGTTCATTTAAACATTGCATAAACATGATAAAGAGGGGCAGCTGTAGACACCCAAATTTTGCGTTCCCTGTACTAACCATGACAGGAGGGCAAAATCGTCAATTGAACCGGCTTGCGGGATCGAAGGAGTGGGCACCAATGCGAACGCCCAACACCACCGCAATGTTTGGCGACCAAGGCTGACGTGACAATAAGGCCATCCGAAACAGGCATCCCCGAATGAGGCGGCACGTCTCCCGGAAATTCCCGGACAGCAGATTACGAGCCTGACAGCGAAAACCAACGTCACGGCACGAAAATCGAGGCGGGGCACAAAAATCGAGAAAGTCAAACCGTCCAGCCGCGGATTGATCTGCGGCCAAATAGTGCGCCTTTTGAAAACACGGAGCTCGAGACACGGAACTCGAAATCGGGGTGAGTGGAAGGCAGGCGGCCAGCCAGCCGCAGATTGATCTGCGGCTAGCCGTAGATCAATCTGCGGCTGGCTTTGGCCAGCCTATTTTAGCCCAGTTGCGTTGCAGCATACAGAAGGTTAGAAGTTGAAGGAATTGGGAGAGAAGAATGGGAAATCAGCAGCAAGAAGCACGGAAACAGAGAGGAAAAAGAGGAGATTTTGTAACAAAATAGGAAGAAAAGAGAGAAAAAAGAGAGGATTTATATTCTTTTGATTTTGATTGTATCAAATACACTCTTTATCCTAATCAAATACACAAGTTCACATCCATTTGAGATCATTTGCAAGGTAAAAATTCCCTTTGGTCTAACAATTTATATCATATTATTGGGTTGGATTAAATGTAATTTTCATGCATCTTGTTGAACAATCATGGATTAGGGATTATTAGTGAGGGTTCCATCGGAACAAAATTCTTCCTAATAATCCGAGGATATCCGATTGGCGAAATTCCTAGCTTGTTTATGGTGATTTATTTGGTTGTAATTTATTTAGATTATCATTTTCGGATATCATGGTGTATTAGGCAAGTCCGTGTTGGTTAGTTTCGTAGTATTCATTTGGTGGGCATATAGTAATCTCGGGTGTGAGCCTAGGAACGCGACCCCGTGGTCCAAATCCGATGATGGACGTTTTGACATATGTAATAGTTACAAGTAGCTCGTTTTTGTAATATGTAATCGTTGGGCCTTAAAACGACGCTTAGGCGAGAATCGGGTTTAAGGCTCCATAGTAGTGAAATATGTGATTGTTGGCGTTCGGGGATATTTTGATGGCTTACATGCCCGTGAATAGCCCCCTACGCGTTTGATGTTTAATTTGATTTGTAACATCAAGCAAGAGATTTCAAAGCCAAAACAATAAGGATCTTTCTAAAATTAATCAAAGTAGGATATTAGCATCACGAGGCTAAAAATTAGAAATGCTAATGAAAGTCGATTCCTATTTTACGAGAAAGCTAAAGAGAAGTTGTTTCCAAATGTCGCAAAAATGGTTTTATAAAAAATAAAATGAACGTTTTACTAAACCTTGAATAATAGGGCGAAAGAGATCATAGAAATTGCCCTTCATTTCATGAAAGCAATGTATAAATCTCGATTCCTATTTTGGCTAGGGTTTAACAAAATTCATGTTTATCAAAACAATACTTAAATAAAAATCTCATAACTTTTGCCAATTAAAATCAAATCTTTTCTCAATAAGAAATCAAGCTTTCTCATAAATACCGAAAAGACATTTTGAAGCACTCTCAAGACTAAAAGCACGATTTTCCCTAAAAACCCAAATGATTCTTTCATACAAACTCACCACAACATTCATTAGGCACACACACACACACGCACACATACACATTTCATGAATTAAAGGATAGGAAAAGCATCAAGATTGCGGTAACCGTATTTCACGGAAGTCGGGGGGTGCCTAACACCTTCCCCTCGCTTAAGCAAGCCCCCGAACTCTATGAATCTCGATTTGCAGACCAATTAATTCGGAGTCACATATGAGCCAGCAATTTAGAAAAAAACAAAAGAAACTCGGATGAGTTGGTACATCCATTTCAAATATACCAACTGGCGACTCTGGTTAATTGGCTCATCATAAAAACGATCTTTCAAAACCCGTCGACATTAATGCTGACCTTTTCCCCAAAATCACCAAAACCAAAAGGCTAAAATAGGAAAAGGACAAGAGATGAGAAAACCCGGCGTCGACAGCTCCCACTTTGTGATGCCTTCTATTTATAGGCTCAACATAAACCTTCTTAGCTCTTCACTAATCAACCAACATCTTAATTAAGCAAGGTTATTAGGTTAATACATAATTACTATTCAAGTGAATTGATGGGAGTAGGTAGAAACTTATAAAGCAAGATTAGCGATATTTTTCTTCCATACATGACCCACTTTTGTCACAATTTCTCCCCATGTGGAGCCTACTTTTTGACTAAAGTTTCTCCCCTTTATGTGCTGGAATTCCAGCAGATTTAGGCTCGGGTCCCGCGTTTATTGCATCATTTTGCATGCTTAATCCCGTCTTTGACTTTTTGACTCGAAAAATCAAATTTTCATGTTATAATCGATTCCTACTAAAGTCGACACTCCCAACGTCATGGGATTATCTGTTTCTTCAAATTCGTCTTCGAATTTTGAGTTTGACTTTTCTCCGTAAAAGTAATTTGTTGACTTTGACCAAAAAGTCAACTCCGACACATTTTGTATTTATAGGCTATTCTTACTAAATTTGACGTTACGGACTCAAATATCTAGTTCGCATCTCAAGATTCCTTTCCTAACTCTGAGTTTGACTTTTCTCCGTAAAAGTCAACTGTTGACTTTAATTAAAAAGTCAACTGTTGACTTTGACTAAAAATTCAACCCCGACATATTTTGTGTTTAAAGTCTTTTTTTACTAAACTCGACGTTCTGGACTCAACTGAGTAGTTCGCGTTTCAAAATTTTATTCCGAACTCAATTTTTGAGTTTTGAACAATATAGTTCCTTTATTAACATTTTCACAGCTATTCTCTATTAAATTGCATACTTGCGCATATATTCATCAATACACGCATACATATACATCACATCCTTTATACACGAAAATTTCCAAAAGAAATTTCTTTTATTAACACATCATTGCGTGATCTTCTTAGTCATTACGCTCATTTCCCTCTTCTTAATGATTCCTCCCCCGGAACCCCTATTACCGTAATATTTTAATTTGGTTTACTTCTAACTCTTGCATAATCTCCTTCATCGAATAACTTTATCAAATTACCTTACTACCTCTTTCATTTACTTTTTCCTATCCAATTCATAGACGAAAATCTATTCTTAGCCCAAGTCTTATCTGACTTGCTTCGGCTCATAATTATCTACTTATTTTCAGATATTAACATCTTCATCATTATATCTCGTATCCTCATACGTAAATTTTATTTATAACACTCTTTTGTTTTCATCAATCTGACATAATACATCCTTCCATAACCTTTCATACCTTCACCACTTTATCTCTCGTTTCTTACAATTATCTCTTACCTCCATTTTCATTCATAACATGTCTACCCATTATCAAATAATTTAAATACTTTTAAAGCATTATATTATAACATTCTTCTTTCTATAAGACTTCATATACCACCATTTACTCACTCCTTTCTTCATTTTCTCAGTTCTTACTTTTCAACATTTTTATCCTCTGCGTTTAATGACTGATCTTTTAATCTCTCTTCATAACCTCTTTAGAGCCTTTTACACAAAAGTCTCTCAACCATATCTGTTCTCCCTAACATATAGATTAGATTAAAATATTTAATTATTTCTTTACTCCCAGTCTAGGTTTTAAACTTTAACCTTTTTTTAATTATTCAAGATCTTATTTATAAGTCTTATAAATATCTGGGATATCACATTAAAAGCTCAACTTTCAACTATACACAACTAATTCTCTTGGACACCAAACTCCCCACACCTTTATTAAACTTAGTTGTAATTGTACCTTTCAATTCAGTTCTATTCTACGATCTAGTCTTCAAACAAAATCCTCCCATTCACCTCACAAGTACACTAGAGAGCCAACTCCCCATTGACCTCTCTACCACTCTGGTCTTGACCTAAGGATTACTCATCTTTCTCACAAACACATAAAATAAACTAACTCCCAAATTTGGTTTTTATAAAAAGATAGTTTGAATAATGCTTCACAAATAAGTAGATAAAATTTCACGTAGATATAAAAGTTTAACCAACTTTTATATTTTTTACTTCTTAAATAAGAAAATAGCAATTTAAGATCAGATATGTTTATAAAAGTTCAAAGACTTTTGTGACGCCCCCAAATTCAGGTACCTTCAAACCCGTATTCAGTGCTACACGGTACTACCCATTCAACATAGTAAAACTGACATAAACATAATTTCTAACTATTACAATATATTTAACTTCTCATTCCCAGGTTCTCAGACCTTTAGAAGTTTCATTACATGGTAATTATAATAGTTAGGATGTTTGTAATAATATATTACTAATTACTATGTAATGAAACTTCTAAAGGTCTAAGAACCTTAGAATGATAAGTTAAATATATTGTAATAGTTAGAAATTATGTTTATGTCAGTTTTACTATGTTGAATGGGTAGTACCGTGTAGCACTGAATACGGGTTTGAAGGTACCCGAATTTGGGGGCGTCACAAAAGTCTTTGAACTTTTATATCTTTTGAACACATACCATCAATACCCAAGCAAATTCTCACCATCAAGCAAGGCAATTTCATCATTATTATATATATATATATATATATATATATATATATATATATATATATATATATACCTCTCCCACCATTTCCTACAAACAGAGCATAAGTTCTTAAATTACCTCTAGAGTATTATAATCCTTGCGTTGACTCCTTTCTTTAGCAACACTTTAATGTATTCTTCTCCCAATTTAACTTGCTAGCATAGCTGTTTGAGAATTATGGAGAGTGTTTTGAATGTTTTGCTCTAGAATTTGAATAAACTAGGAATAGGAAGTCTGAGTATTGGCTTATATAGAGAATTATTCATAGCCTTGCTCAATACTTCATAGCCTTACAAATTACGTTATAGCTTGGCTGCTTATTTGTTTTACTGATATTAATAACTTGTCAACTCCTTATTACATGACTCAACTATCCTAATTATTTAACCCGGCTCATGCTTCTTATTACTTGGCTAACACACATAATACACATAACATATATTATATATATTACATACATATATATTATTAATACATATTCCAATTAATTTAGTAAAATTAATTAATTCTTCCAATAAAAATGGAATTAATTTAAATTAAATAACACATTTAATGTAACGAACTAACTGTATTAAAATAATTAATATTAAATTAATTATTTTAAATCACTTGTTTAATATATACAACTAATTTTGTATAATTAAACTTAATCATCACATCTCTTCCATAAATTATATTAAATATGTAATTTAATATAATTATCCATTATTCACATTATAAATTTTTATTCACAAACTTGTGAATAAAAATATTTAAATGATTTAATTATTATTTATAATATTTTTAAATACTTAATATATTATTTAAATGATTTATTTATCATTAATAATATTTAAATATTTAATATTTTATTTAATTATTATATATAATAATTTTATTTACTTTAATATCATTTTTAAATAATTAATATAATTATTTAATAATTTAATATCATTTTTAAATAATTAAAACAATTATTAAATAGTTTATTATAATTATTATTTATTATTTAATTAAATTAAATAATATTTCAGATATATAAAAAATATTAAAAATAAATTTTTATAATTAAAAATGAATTTTCGAATATAATTATTAATTATTAATAATTATTTAATATTTATTTATTATTTTATAATTTATTTAATTAATTTTTATTAATTTTTATTTATAATCCGTCGCTAAAGGGCTTTAGCGACGGTCTGCATCCGTTCTTAGCTTTCTGGGTTTGAACATGCATTTTGTCGCTAAAGGTGTTCTTCATGAAGAGTATTTGGTCAATGTCCAACAGTGACTTTTGACCTCAAATTAATCTCAGTTGGTTGATTCTTTGTTCTTAATTTTTGTTTGTTGTTATAGCCAACATGGTAGAGTATAACGACATGTTAAATTTCTTCTCAAACAATATCAATTGATGCTCTAAAAATTAAGGTCAAACTAGCCGGTTCAAACTGTTCTTGAGTTTCAGTCAGTCATGGTCGGTCAACATGGTTTGACCATTAATAACTTTGATTCTCTGTTAGCTAAATGTGTTTTGATGCTTCATGGTTGTAGATTACATACCAAAGAACATGTTTATAACAAGAAATAACATATTACACATCATCTAGGCATGATTTGGGCGCGTTGAAAAACTATTAGAACACTGTCAGAGTGTTCTTCAAGTTTCTGGGTAACCCAGAAACAGGTTCTCATGGTCGGTTAATGGGTTTTGACCATTAATTACTTTTATTCTAGAGATAGTTCAACCATTCTACAAGTCGGATCTTAAAGCTAACATGGCATACTACTAATTTATGCTTTAAAACACATCAAACAAACACTTTAAGCCGATCAAAAGCTCTGACAAAAAGGCTTGTCAGACTGTTCTTGGCTGCCAAGAACAGTTTGAGTTTTTGATCAAATTCGACCCTTTAAACGTTATGGTTACTTGTTTAACCAACCCAGATCATCATATAACATGTTTATACATAATCCTAAACATCTAAAACACAAAATTTTTGCAGGATTGAAGATCACACTTAAAATTAGGGCTTATGCACCTTTTTCTTCAAATTTTGATTTCTGACTTTTGATTCTGAGCTTGTGGTTGCAGGGGCTTGTTATGGTATGTTTGTAAGTGTATAAGCTTTGTAAATTCGTAGGTTAAACTGACCAGCATAATGTTCTATTTATAGCAACTTGAAATTAGGGTTTTCTGGGTCATTTTCCAAATCTTGCCTCCAAAGATATCCTAACCTTGGGACTTGTGCTGCTCTCCATCTGATTTTGTTCACCTACTTGTGCTGGAGATATGAAAATATCTGATTTGTGTTCTTATCCTACTTTAATTGGTTAAACTTTTATTTTTGATTTGTTTACTTACTAATTAAACCTAGATTTTTGCTAATCATGATTATGGTGTTTAATCATGTTTAGTAATAACTTAATTAAGATAATATATCATAATTAAAGTTTATCATTTCATAATTTAGTGTTATCAAATCAAATTAGGGTTTTAGGGTTCCAAATTAGGGTTTCTATTTCAGTTTAACATTTTAAACCCTAATTAACTTATTTTAGAATTTTATCAGTTAGTATGATATTATATTAACTCCGAAGCACGACAAATCACTTTGTCATTTCGAAGCACGACACAGCAGCTTTCAAAAATAATTTGCCGAAACGCTTCTCGGTGAATTCGCCGAAAGCACGATAAATCATTTTGTCCGTGTAAGCACGACACAGCTGCTTGGCAAAAAAAATTTTATTTGACCTAATTCTTAAATAAAATACACAATCACATAATACCAAGTCAAATCATGAAAATTCATTTATTAAACACATAATTTACATATACAAATCTTATTAGGGTTCGGAATATTACATTCACCCCCACTAATAAGAATTTCGTCCTCGAAATTACAGTACGGATTATAAAAACAAGTGTGGGTAATTATCTCGCATTTTACTCTCGAGCTCCCACGTAGCTTCCTCTATGTTTTGATTCCTCCAAATAACTTTGACTGAAGGGATCACTTTATTTCGTAGATGCTGTTCTTTCCTATCTATGATTTTGATAGGAACTTCCTCATAAGATAAATCTGTCTCGATCTGAATAGGTTCGTAATTGATAACGTGTTTATAATCAGGTGCGTATGGTCGTAACACGGACACATGAAACACGTTATGAATATGTTCTAACTCAGGAGGTAAGGCTACCTCATAAGCTACTTCACCTATCTTTCTCAATATTTGAAATGGTCCAATAAATCGTGGACTCAATTTTCCTTTCTTACCGAAACGTATTTTGCCCTTCCACGGAGAAACTTTTAAGAATACGTGACTATCGATATCGAAATCTTGTAGCTTCCTGTGTTGATCCACATATTTCTTCTATCGATCTTGAGACGCTTGTAATCTTCCCCGTATAATTCGAACTACCTCAGCGGTTTGTTGAACTATTTCGGGTCCTAACATTTGTCGTTCCCCAACCTCGTCCCAACATAACGGCGTTCTACATTTTCTTCCATACAACGCTTCAAATGGTGGCATTCCTATGCTGGCATGGTAGCTATTATTGTAGGAAAATTCTACCAAAGGTAATTGATCTTCCCAACTTCCCTTGAAATCCATGATGCAAGAGCGTAACATGTCTTCCAATTCTTGAATGGTTCTCTCACTCTGACCGTCAGTTTGTGGATGGTATGTTGTGCTTAGTCTCAACTGAGTTCCTAAATTTTTCTGGAGACTCGTCCAAAAATTTGAAGTAAATCGTGGATCTCGGTCTGATACTATAGAAAGAGGGACTCCATGTCTAGAAATGATTTCATTGATGTAAAGTTTGGCTAACTGGTCAAGACTGAAGTTGATTTTGATGGGTAGAAAATGAGCTGATTTGGTAAGACGGTCTACAATTACCCAAATGGCATTGTGACCTTTCTGTGTATTTGGAAGACCTATGACAAAGTCCATGGTAATATGCTCCCATTTCCACTCAGGAATTTTTAAGGGTTGTAATAATCCACTCGGCTTTTGGTGTTCAGCTTTAACCCTTTGACATGTTAAACATTTACTTACCCACTCTGCGATTTCTCTTTTCATGTTAGACCACCAAAAGTGACGGCTTAAATCTTTGTACATTTTTGTACTCCCTGGATGTACGACAAATTTAGAACTATGGGCTTCATTCAGTATTTCGTTTTTTAGTTCTTGTACTGAAGGTACCCAAATTCTATTTTCGTATCTCAGTACTCCATCTTTGTCCATTCTAAATTTGACATTCTTTTTATGGGATATTTCGGCCTTATACTTCTAACATTCTACATCTGTCTCCTGTAGTCTCTTGACTTTCTCCAACAAAGTTGAACCATTATCTACAACAAATAACCTTTGGGTAGAATTCACTGGAACTCTTACCTCGATCTCAAGTTTATCAAACTCTTTTATCAGTACCTCGTTGTTGGTGATTATATTCAACTTTTCTTGATTATTCCTACTTAACGCGTCTGCTACGACGTTGGCTTTCCTTGGATGATATAAAATTTCACAGTCGAAATCTTTTATCAACTCTAGCCATCTCCTCTGCCTCATGTTTAACTCCTTCTGAGTGAATATATACTTCAGACTCTTGTGATCTGTGTATATTTCACACTTCTCTCCGTACAAGTAATGCCTCCAAATTTTTAAAACAAATACTACAGCGGCTAACTCTAGATCATGCGTAGGATATCTCTTCTCATAATCTTTGAGTTGTCTTGATGCATAAGCAATCACTTTCCCATGTTGCATTAACACACAACCTAATCCGTTGTGTGATGCATCACTATAAACTACAAGGCCGCCTGTATCATCTGGTAAAGATAACACTGGTGCCATGCTTAACCGCTTCTTCAACTCTTGGAAGCTTTCTTCACATTTATCTGTCCAGACGTACTTTACCGTCTTTCGAGTTAAATTGGTTAGTGGGGTCGCTATCTTTGAGAAATCTTGTATAAAATGTCTATAGTACCCTGCTAAACCGAGAAAACTTTGCACTTCTGTTGGAGTTGTTGGTTGTTCCCAATTCACAACCGCTTCTATCTTTGCTGGATCTACTGCAATCCTATTCTTGTCAATTACATAACCAAGAATTGAACTCGTTCCAACCAAAATTCAAACTTGAAAAACTTTGCATAAAGTTGTTCTTTGCGTAAAATCTCTAATACGCTCCTTAAGTGTTCAGCATGCTCCTCTTTTGTTCTCGAGTATACTAAAATATCATCGATGAACACTACGACAAATTTGTCTAACCATGGTTTAAACACTCGGTTCATCAAGTCCATGAATGCTGCCAGTGCATTTGTTAATCCAAAAGACATCACAAGAAACTCATAATGTCCGTAGCGTGTCCTAAACGCTGTCTTCGGCAAATCTTCTTTTCTTACCTTTAATTGATGATAACCTGATCGTAGGTCGATCTTCGAAAAGTGTTCGACCCCTTTCAACTGGTCAAACAGATTATCAATTCGTGGTAAAGGATATTTGTTCTTTATGGTTAACTTATTTAATTCTCTATAGTCAATGCATAACCTTAACGTACCATCCTTCTTCTTTACAAACAATATCGGTGCTCCCCATGGTGAAACACTGGGTTGTATGTACTTTTTGTCTAAGAGTTCTTGTAACTGCACAAGTAACTCCTTCAACTCTACGGGTGTCATCCTGTACGGTACTTTAGAAACTGGCGCCGTACCAGGTGCAAGATCGATAACAAATTCGATCTCTCTATCCGGAGGTAGACCTGGTAAATTATCTGGAAATACATCCGGAAATTCTCTAACTACAGGTATTTGATCTAACTTTGCTCCTTCTTTTTGAGTATCTACTATATATGCCAAATAACCTGTACAACCCTTCCTAAGTAATCTTTTTGCTTGCATTACTGTCAAACATCGAGATCGCTTAGGTGAATAACCACCGTTGAACACTACCTTTGACTTCGACTCAGTCAACAGGTTTACACGTTTCCGATGACAATCAATTATTGCATTATGATTAACCAACCAATCCATACCTAAAATTATATCGAATTCCCCTAGTTGTATAGGAAAGAGGTCCACAATAAACTTGTGTCCCTTAATCTCTACGTTACAACCTTTATATACAGTTTTAACGGGAATTATCTCTCTATTGGCAATTTCCACATTGAAAGGTATGTCTAAGTCTCCGCATGGTATTTTCAACTTCTTAGCAAAGCTATTAGATACGAATGAACAAGTAGCACCAGAGTCGAACAACACATATGCATTTAAAGTGTCGATAGGGATGATACCTGTTACCACGTCCGGTGCAGCAACAACATCCCTCATCGTCATATTAAACGTTCTGGCGGTTGGACGACTCGGACCTCCAGCTCCTGCTACTGTGGGTTTGAGGGTATTGTTTGGGGCTTGATTTCCTCCCCCTATTTGGTTCCTATTCCTTGGACAATTCCTCGATATGTGACCCGTTGCGCCACAAATATAACATTTAAAATTCTGATTTCCCTGATTGGTGTTATTATTAATCTTCTTGGGACAATCAGAGGAATAATGTCCTTCTTGTCCATAACTGTAACAAGTAACCACCTTCTGGCGACATACTCCCTGGTGGTTCTTTCCACATGTGACACAACGTCCTACCCTATTATTATTATTCTGGTTTCTGTTGGTGTTGTTGTTGTTATTGTAATTATTCCCTTTTCTTCCAAAGTTAGTAGAAAAAGTGGTATCCCACTGCCTCTTATTGTTATTAGTACCCCCTGTACTAACTTCTCTTTTAAACTTTCCGCCTTCATTTTGACTCCTCTTCTCCTTATGAAACTTGAGAAGATTTTCATTCTCGATCTCAGCTATAACAGCCTTCTCAAGAATCTCCGAAAATGTCTTTAACTAAAAGATTGATGTTTTACTCCTTATTTGAGGTTTTAACCTTCCTCAAATCTTCTAGTTTTTCTCATCTCAGAGTTCACTTGATGTGGAGCAAAACGAGACAACTCATTAAATTTAACTGTATACTGAGATACAGTCATATCCCCTTTCTTTAACTCTAAGAATTTTACTTCCATTCTGTCTTGCATTGTTTGTGGAAAGTAATTTTCAAAGAATAATTCCTTGAATCTTACCCATGGAACTACTCCTTCACCGGCCCTGGTTTTTGTGGTTTCCCACCAAAAGTTTGCCTCACCTTTTAGGAAAAAGGTTGCAAATATGGTCTTTTGTTCTTCGCTTACATTGGTTACCGTGAAAAACTTCTCCATTTCGGTTATCCAAGTCTGGGCCTCAACTGGATCTGCAGTTCCTTTGAACTCAGGTGGTCCAACAGTTTTAAAATCCTTAAATGCCGACCTATGTGGATTATTTGGGTTGGGTTGATGTGGTGGTTGACCTTGTAAGGCTCCTAACAGTAAATCTACCAGTTGTTGAGTTGGGTTTGGTTCAGTGGTTTCATTTCTGGTCTGGGTTCTTCGTCCTGATGCCATGACTCTAAAATAAATAAAAACATGTATAAATACAAGGATACGCTACACATAGAACTAACAATTTGATTGTACAAATTTAATTTTGTATATAACATGCAAAATGGTTACATATTCGACTAGTGGTTTATACTACCACTAGTTATTACAACAGATTTCCTGTTTTACAACCCCAAAATTCTTATAATACAAACTACAACAAACAAACTTAAGTACTAAACTAAACCGAACGATCACGTGCCTCTTTAGAAGCATCTTGGATCATATGGCAGACCACTGATCGGTCAATCATATAATCCACCCTATTCTCCTTTACTGGGTACTTTAGCACCCGACGCTCTAAATTGCCGAACGTCTCTTGGCATCCCTTATCCGCTTGGTATAAATACATCTGGGCCTCTTGCCTTTCTTTCTAAGCATTTTGGAGAAGTGTCCTAAGACGGTGAGTATTATCCCTCTCACTCTCCAATAACCCTTCTGCTACATAGGCTCGAAAATTGGCCGCCTCTGGATCTGTGGTTGACTGCTGGACTAATCCGGTCACTATCTCCTCGTGTCTATCGACACGCATCATCTGATTCGCTCCAATTACCTCATCGCGATCCGGATCTACTAGCTGTCCATCTATAGGATGATCAGCTTCCTCTGCGTCTAATATCTCCTGATCGTGCAGAAGTTCCTCCTCCTCTGGTTCTTCCTCTGGGTCTGACTCAGGAGTAGCTGGCTCATAATCTAGAACCTCATCTGGCTCACTATCTGATAGCCATCCTACCATGTGTTGATCTACTACTGCCATCCTACAAAAGAATTTTAGGTTGTTTAGTATTAACGCGAAGTAAATTTACACATAATATAAAGGTTTTAAGATTATTTTATGTATAATTAAGTATTTTACAGACTCAAAGACTATATCCTAAGTTATTTCCTAACTACCTTAGAGCTATAATCTACAGCTCTGATACCAACTTGTGACGCTCCCAAATCTCTACACTCTCCTGTAGTAGATCTGGTGCTCACGTGAAACTATACAACTATAAATATTCAATAAAGTATGACTTCTATCTATCCAAGGTTCACAATATCCCATAACAGGTACTAGTTCCGGCCAGAACGTTGTCTGTGTTTGGATACCCTCACTTGGATGTATAGATTCATATCTAATGAATACTTTCTTCATATTTATATTCCCTATCTATTTGACATTCACAGTATTAACGATAAGATTGTCCATAGAACTGAGGGGCGCATTCCGGTAAAGATGGCACCTTACCGGCGCTCATTAAGTGTAACCTCAGAGCTTATAGGACTTTCAATATCATTTAAATACCTTCATTCAGATGTATAGTTCGTATAGATACTCTATTTAACTTAGTATAACTATGCTAAATAAAGTAAAGATCAGAGTATAATGCATTCGATGAAATAAAGGATCATAATATATTACATATCATTTGGTTCGATTACATTGTTCTCAGTACTAAGTTATTACAACAAAGCCTTATAAAAGACTTGAATTATTCAGAACAGAAATGAAAACTAATAAACATGTCCTTTCCCTTTGTCTGTACCAGAAGTGCTGGATTATCATTTCAAGCTGCAAAGAAGATATGCGCAAGAATGAGCTACAAATGCTCAGCAATTTCATTTGAATATGTAAACACCATGTGTTTGATTTGAAAGATGTCAATGATGTATACTGAGGGTTCTGTACAGGAACCATATATTTCATTTAGTTCTATCAATCTTTGATGACTTAGAACCATTTGAGTTTTGGATATCTGGTAGGTGATCATTGTCACCAATATCCTAGGAGTATGCATATCATCCTACCATTTATGTCAATTTTATTTCATTGACGTCACACTACCTTATCATAAGGCTTTCGAGATCACCTTCCATCCAAGGTGTCTCATTTTACTCAGTATAAGATGTCTTACCAAATAATTTGGTTTGACACAACAATTTAGGCTCGAATAAATAATATATGAATAATGATTCATTTCTTAAGTTATGCTGAACAAGAAGCAATAACTTCACAATAATTGATAGCAAGATGTATAATACTTGCATAATATAAGTTGAGTAAGGTTAGGACACTTGCCTTAGCGTAGTTCGTTAAACTTAATTTCACACAAGGTGTCAGCGTACGTGGTCTACGTTGACAAATGCATAAGTGTTAGAACTTATATATACATGTATTACGCTAATCTAGACAAGTTTCATTAAGGTTTGACGTTGATTCGGTATCTCGGTCGCGTCCTTAATAGCTAAATACATAGATTATTCGATGAAACATCATTTGGAAGCTTAAATATTAGATTAGATGATGTAATTATCATTTCTAATATTTTTAGAACCTTAATATTATTTTTAAATAATTTTTATAAGCTTGGAAGTATTTTTAAATAATTTTACAAGCTTTAGGAATATTTTTAAATGATTAAATTATCACTTAGAATAATTTTTAAAACATTAATATGTTATTTAAATAATTTATTTGTCATTTAGAATATTTATAGATATTTAAAATATTATTTAAATGATTTATTTATCATTTATAATATTTTTAGAAAGATAGAATATTATTTAAATAATTTATTTTATCATTAATAATATTTTTAGACTTTATTTTATCATTAAAATAATTTATTTATTACTTATAATAATTTCCAAAACTTAATTTAATATTTAAATTATTTAATTATTAATTATAATATTTTTAAATACTTAATATATTATTTAAATGATTTATTTATCATTAATAATATTTAAATATTTTATATTTTATTTAATTATTATATATAATAATTTTATTTACTTTAATATCATTTTTAAATAATTAAAACAATTATAAAATGATTTATTATAATTAGTATTTATTATTTAATTAAATTAAATAATATTTCAGATATATAAAAAATATTAAAAATAAATTTTTATAATTAAAAATGAATTTTCGAATATAATTATTAATTATTAATAATTATTTAATATTTATTTATTATTTTATAATTTATTTAATTAATTTTTATTTATAATCCGTCGCTAAAGGGCTTTAGCGACGGTCTGCATCCGTTCTTAGCTTTCTGGGTTTGAACATGCATTTCGTCGCTAAAGGTGTTCTTCATGAAGAGCACTTGGTCAATGTCCAACAGTGACTTTTGACCTCAAATTAATCTCAGTTGGTTGATTCTTTGTTTTTGATTTTTGTTTGTTGTTATAGCCAACATGGTAGAGTATAACGACATGTTAAATTTCATCTCAAACAATATCAATTGATGCTCTAAAAATTTAGGTCAAACTAGCCGGTTCAAACTGTTCTTGAGTTTCTGGGTTACCCAGAAACTCAGTCAGTCATGGTCGGTCAACATGGTTTGACCATTAATAACTTTGATTCTCTGTTAGCTAAATGTGTTTTGATGCTTCAAGGTTGTAGATTACATACCAAAGAACATGTTTATTACAAGAAATAACATATTACACATCATCTAGGCATGATCTGGGCGCGTTGAAAAACTGTCAGAACACTGTCAAAGTGTTCTTCAAGTTTCTGGGTAACCCAGAAACATGTTCTCATGGTCGGTTAATGGGTTTTGACCATTAATAACTTTCATTCCAGAGATAGTTTAAAACACATCAAACAAACATTTTAAGCCGATCAAAAGCTCTGACAAAAAGGCTTGTCAGACTGTTCTTGACTGCCAAGAACAGTTTGAGTTTTTGATCAAATTCGACCCTTTAAACGTTATGGTTACTTGTTTAACCAACCCAGATCATCATATAACATGTTTATATATAATCCTAAACATCTAAAACACAAAATTTTTGCAGGCTTGAAGATCAAACTTAAAATTAGGGTGTATGCACCTTTTTCTTCAAATTTTGATTTCTGGCTTTTGATTCTGAGCTTGTGGTTGTAGGGGCTTGTTATGGTATGTTTGTAAGTGTATAAGCTTTGTAAATTCGTAGGTTGAACTGACCAGCATAATGTTCTATTTATAGCAACTTGAAATTAGGGTTTTCTAAGTCATTTTCCAAATCTTGCCTCCAAAGATATCCTAACCTTGGGACTTGTGTTGCTCTCCATCTGATCTTGTTCACCTACTTGTGCTGAAGATATGAAAATATCTGATTTGTGTTCTTATCCTATTTTAATTGGTTTAAACTTTTATTTTTGATTTGTTTACTTACTAATTAAACCTAGATTTTTGCTAATCATGATTAGGGTGTTTAATCATGTTTAGTAATAACTTAATTAAGATAATATATCATAATTAAAGTTTATCATTTCATAATTTAATGTTATCAAATCAAATTAGGGTTTTAGGGTTCCAAATTAGGGTTTCTATTTTAGTTTAACATTTTAAACCCTAATTAACTTATTTTAGAATTTTATCAGTTAGTATGATATTATATTAACTCCAAAGCACGACAAATCACTTTGTCATTTCGAAGCACGACACAGCAGCTTTCAAAAATAATTTGCCGAAACGCTTCTCGGTGAATTCGCCGAAAGCACGACAAATCATTTTGTCCGTGTAAGCACGACACAGCTGCTTGGCAAAATTTTTTTTATTTGACCTAATTCTTAAATAAAATACAGAATCACATAATACCAAGTCAGATCATGAAAATTCATTTATTAGACACATAATTTACATATACAAATCTTATTAGGGTTCGGAATATTACATTCACCCCCACTAATAAGAATTTCGTCCTCGAAATTACAGTACGGATTATAAAAATAAGTGTGGGTAATTATCTCGCATTTTACTCTCGAGCTCCCACTTAGCTTCCTCTATGTTTTGATTCCTCCAAATAACTTTGACTGAAGGGATCACTTTATTTCGTAGATGTTGTTCTTTCCTATCTATGATTTCGATAGGAACTTCCTCATAAGATAAATCTGTCTCGATCTGAATAGGTTCGTAATCGATAACGTGTTTATAATCAGGTTTGTATGGTCGTAACACGAACACATGAAACACGTTATGAATATGTTCTAACTCAGGAGGTAAGGCTACCTCATAAGCTACTTCGCCTATCTTTCTCAATATTTGAAATGGTCCAATAAATCGTGGACTCAATTTTCCTTTCTTGTCGAAACGTATTTTGCCCTTCCACGGAGAAACTTTTAAGAATACGTGACTACCGATATCGAAATCTTGTAGCTTCCTGTGTTGATCCACATATTTCTTCTGTCGATCTTGAGACGTTTGTAATCTTCCCCGTATAATTCGAACTACCTCAGCGGTTTGTTGAACTATTTCAGGTCCTAACATTTGTCGTTCCCCAACCTCGTCCCAACATAACGGCATTCTACATTTTCTTCCATACAGCGCTTCAAATGGTGGCATTCCTATGCTGGCATGGTAGCTATTGATGTAGGCAAATTCTACCAAAGGTAATTGATCTTCCCAACTTCCCTTGAAATCCATGATGCAAGAGCGCAACATGTCTTCCAATGTTTGAATGGTTCTCTCACTCTGACCGTCAGTTTGTGGACGGTATATTGTGCTTAGTCTCAACTGAGTTCCTAAATTTTTCTGGAGACTCGTCCAAAAATTTAAAGTAAATCGTGGATCTCAGTCTGATACTATAGAAACAGGGACTCCATGTCTAGAAATAATTTCGTTGATGTAAAGTTTGGCTAACTGGTCAAGACTGAAGTTGATTTTGATGGGTAAAAAATGAGCTGATTTGGTAAGACGATCTACAATTACCCAAATGGCATTGTGACCTTTCTGTGTATTTGGAAGACCTATGACAAAGTCCATGGTAAATATGCTCCCATTTCCACTCAGGAATTTTTAAGGGTTGTAATAATCCACTCGGCTTTTGGTGTTCAGGTTTAACCCTTTGACATGTTAAACATTTACTTACCCACTCTGCGATTTCTCTTTTCATGTTAGACCACCAAAAGTGTCGGCTTAAATCTTTGTACATTTTTGTACTCCCTGGATGTACGACAAATTTAGAACTATGGGCTTCATTCAGTATTTCGTCTTTTAGTTCTTGTACTGAAGGTACCCAAATTTTATTTTCGTATCTCATTACTCCATCTTTGTCCATTCTAAATTTGACATTCTTTTTATGGGATATTTTGGCCTTATACTTCTGACATTCTACATCTGTCTCCTGTAGTCTCTTGACTTTCTCCAACAAAGTTGAACCATTATCCACAACAAATAACCTTTGGGTAGAATTCACTGGAACTCTTACCTCGATCTTAAGTTTGTCAAACTCTTTTATCAGTACCTCGTTGTTGGTGATTATATTCAACTTTTCTTGATTATTCCTACTTAACGCGTCTGCTACGACGCTGGCTTTCCCTGGATGATATAAAATTTCACATTCGAAATCTTTTATCAACTCTAGCTATCTCCTCTGCCTCATGTTTAACTCCTTCTGAGTAAATATATACTTCAGACTCTTGTGATCTGTGTATATTTCACACTTCTCTCCGTACAAGTAATGCCTCCAAATTTTTAAAACAAATACTACAGCGGCTAACTCTAGATCATGCGTAGGATATCTCTTCTCATAATCTTTGAGTTGTCTTGATGCATATGCAATCACTTTCCCATGTTGCATTAACACACAACCTAATCCCTTGTGTGACGCATCACTATAAACTACAAGGCCGCCTGTATCATCTGGTAAAGATAACAATGGTGCCATGCTTAACCGCTTCTTCAACTCTTGGAAGCTTTCTTCACATTTATCTGTCCAGACGTACTTTACCGTCTTTCGAGTTAAATTGGTTAGCGGGGTCGCTATCTTTGAGAAATCTTGTATAAAACGTCTATAGTACCCTGCTAAACCGAGAAAACTTCGCACTTCTGTTGGAGTTGTTGGTTGTTCCCAATTCATAACCGCTTCTATCTTTGCTGGATCTACTGCAATCCCATTCTTGTCAATTACATGACCCAAGAATTGAACTCGTTCCAACCAAAATTCACACTTGGAAAACTTTGCATAAAGTTGTTCTTTGCGTAATATCTCTAATACGCTCCTTAAGTGTTCAACATGCTCCTCTTTTGTTCTCGAGTATACTAAAATATCATCGATGAACACTACGACAAATTTGTCTAACTATGGTTTAAACACTAGGTTCATCAAGTCCATGAATGCTGCCGGCGCATTTGTTAATTCAAAAGACATCACAAGAAACTCATAATGTCTGTAGCGTGTCCTAAACGCTGTCTTCGGCACATCTTCTTTTCTTACCTTTAATTGATGATAACCTGATCGTAGGTCGATCTTCGGAAAGTGTTCGGCCCCTTTCAACTGGTCAAATAGATCATCAATTCGTGGTAAAGGATATTTGTTCTTTATGGTTAACTTATTTAATTCTCTATAGTCAATGCATAACCTTAACGTACCATCCTTCTTCTTTACAAACAATACCGGTGCTCCCCATGGTGAAACACTGGGTTGTATGTACTTTTTGTCTAAGAGTTCTTGTAACTGCACAAGTAACTCCTTCAACTCTACGGGTGTCATCCTGTACGGTACTTTAGAAACTGGCGCCGTACCAGGTGCAAGATCGATAACAAATTCGATCTCTCTATCCGGAGGTAGACCTGGTAAATTATCTGGAAATACATCCGGAAATTCTCTAACTACAGGTATTTGATCTAACTTTGCTCCTTCTTTTTGAGTATCTATTATATATGCCAAATAACCTGTACAACCCTTCCTAAGTAATCTTTTTGCTTGCATTACTGTCAAACATCGAGATCGCTTAGGTGAATAACCACCGTTGAACACTACCTTTGACTTCGACTCAGTCAACAGGTTTACACGTTTCCGATGACAATCAATTATTGCATTATAATTAACCAACCAATCCATTCCTAAAATTATATCGAATTCCCCTAGTTGTATAGGAAAGAGGTCCACAAGAAACTTGTGTCCCTTAATCTCTAAGTTACAACCTTTATATACAGTTTTAACGGGAATTATCTCTCTATTGGCAATTTTCACATTGAAAGGTATGTCTAAGTCTTCGCATGGTATTTTCAACTTCTTAGTAAAGCTATTAGATACGAATGAACAAGTAGCACCAGAGTCGAACAACACATATGCATTTAAAGTGTCGATAGGGATGATACCTGTTACCACGTCCGGTGCAGCAACAACATCCCTCATCGTCATATTAAACGTTCTGGCGGTTGGACGACTCGGACCTCCAGCTCCTGCTACTGTGGGTTTGAGGGTGTTGTTTGGGGCTTGATTTCCTCCCCTTATTTGGTTCCTATTCCTTGGACAATTCCTCGATATGTGACCCGTTGCGCCACAAATATAACATTTAAAATTCTAATTTCCCTGATTGGTGTTATTATTAATCTTCTTGGGACAATCAGAGGAATAATGTCCTTCTTGTCCACAACTGTAACAAGTAACCACCTTCTGGCGACATACTCCCTGGTGGTTCTTTCCACATGTGACACAACGTCCTACCCTATTATTATTATTTTGGTTTCTGTTGGTGTTGTTGTTGTTATTGTAATTATTCCCTTTTCTTCCAAAGTTAGTAGAAAAAGTGGTATCCCACTTCCTCTTATTGTTATTAGTACCCCCTGTACTAACTTCTTCTTTAAACTTTCCACCTTCATTTTGACTCCTCTTCTCCTTATGAAACTTGAGAAGATTTTCATTCTCGATCTCAGCTATAACAGCCTTCTCAAGAATCTCCTCAAAGTTCACTTGATGTGGAGCAAAACGAGACAACTCATAAATTTAACTGTATACTGAGATACAGTCATATCTCCTTGTTTTAACTCTAAGAATTTTACTTCCATTATGTCTTGCATTGTTTGTGGAAAGTAATTTTCAAAGAATAATTCCTTGAATCTTACTCACGGAACTACTCCATCACCGGACCTGTTTTTGTGGTTTTCCACCAAAAGTTTGCCTCACCTTTTAGGGAAAAGGTTGCAAATATGGTCTTTTGTTCTTCGCTTACATTGGTTACCGTGAAAAACTTCTCCATTTCGGTTATCCAAGTCTGGGCCTCAACTGGATCTGCAGTTCCTTTGAACTCAGGTGGTCCAACAATTTTAAAATCCTTAAATGCCGACCTATGTGGATTATTTGGGTTGGGTTGATATGGTGGTTGACCTTGTAAGGCTCCTAACAGTAAATCTACCAGTTGTTGAGTTGGGTTTGGTTCAGTGGTTTTATTTCTGGTCTGGGTTCTTCGTCCTGATGCCATAACTCTAAAATAAATAAAAACATGTATAAATACAAGGATACGCTACACATAGAACTAACAATTTGATTGTACAAATGTAATTTTGTATATAACATGCAAAACGGTTACATATTCGACTAGTGGTTTATACTACCACTAGTTATTACAACAGATTTCCTGTTTTACAACCCCAAAATTCTTATAATACAAACTACAACAAACAAACTTAAGTACTAAACTAAACCGAACGATCACGTGCCTCTTTAGAAGCATCTTGGATCATATGGCAGACCACTGATCGGTCAATCATATAATCCACCCTATTCTCCTCTACTGGGTACTTTAGCACCCGGCGTTCTAAATTGTCGAACGTCTCCTGGCATCCCTTATCCGCTCGGTATAAATACATCTGGGCCTCTTGCCTTTCTTTCTGAGCATTTTGGAGAAGTGTCCTAAGACGGTGAGTATTATCCCTCTCACTCTCCAATAACCCTTCAGCTACATAGGCTCGAAAATTGGCCGCCTCTAGATCTGTGGTTGACTGCTGGACTAATCCGGTCACTATCTCCTCGTGTCTATCAACACGCATCATCTGATTCGCTCCAATTACCTCATCGCGATCCGGATCTACTAGCTGTCCATCTATAGGATGATCAGCTTCCTCTGCGTCTAATATCTCCTGATCGTGCAGAAGTTCCTCCTTCTCTGGTTCTTCCTCTGGGTCTGACTCAGGAGTAGCTGGCTCATAATCTAGAACCTCATCTGGCTCACTATCTGATAGTCATCCTACCATGTGTTGATCTACTACTGCCATCCTACAAAAGAATTTTAGGTTGTTTAGTATTAACGCGAAGTAAATTTACACATAATATAAAGGTTTTAAGATTATTTTATGTATAATTAAGTATTTTACAGACTCAAAGACTATATCCTAAGTTATTTCCTAACTACCTTAGAGCTATAATCTATAGCTCTGATACCAACCTGTGACGCCCCCAAATCTCTACACTCTCCTGTACAGATCTGGTGCTCACGTGAAACTATACAACTATAAATATTCAATAAAGTATGACTTCTATCTATCCAAGGTTCACAGTATCCCATAACAGGTACTAGTTCCGGCCAGAACGTTGTCTGTATTTGGATACCCTCACTTAGATGTATAGATTCATATCTAATGAATATCTCTATCATATCAATATTCCCTATCTATCTGACATTCACAGTATTAACGATAAGATTATCCATAGAACTGAGGGGCGCATTCCGGTAAAGATGGCACCTTACCGGCGCTCATTAAGTGTAACCTCAGTGCTTATAGGACTTTCAATATCATTTAAATACCCTCATTCAGATGTATAGTTCGTATAGATACTGTATTCAACTTAGTATAACTATGCTAAATAAAGTAAAGATCAGAGTATAATGCATTCGATGAAATAAAGGATCATAATATATTACATATCATTTGGTTCGATTACATTGTTCTCAGTACTAAGTTATTACAACAAAGCCTTATAAAAGACTTGAATTATTCAGAACAGAAATGAAAACTAATAAACATGTCCTTTCCATTTGTCTGTACCATAAGTGCTGGGATTATCATTTAAAGCTGCAAAGAAGATATACGTAAGAATGAGCTACAAATGCTCAGCAATTTCATTTGAATATGTAAACACCATGTGTTTGATTTGAAAGATGTCAATGATGTATACTGAGGGTTCTGTACAGGAACCATATATTTCATTTAGTTCTATCAGTTTTTGATGACTTAGAACCATTTGAGTTTTGGATATCTGTTAGGTGATCAGCCTCACCAATATCCTAGGAGTATGCATATCAGCCTACCATTTATGTCAATTTTATTTCATTGACGTCACACTACCTTATCATAAGGCTTTCGAGATCACCTTCCATCCAAGGTGTCTCATTTTACTCAGTATAAGATGTCTTACCAAACAATTTGGTTTGACACAACAATTTAGGCTCGAATAAATAATATATGAATAATGATTCATTTCTTAAGTTATGCTGAACAAGAAGCAATAACTTCACAATAATTGATAGCAAGATGTATAATACTTGCATAATATAAGTTGAGTAAGGTTAGGACACTTGCCTTAGCGTAGTTCGTTAAACTTAATTTCACACAAGGTGTCAGCGTACGTGGTCTACGTTGACAAATGTATAAGTGTTAGAACTTATATAAACATGTATTACGCTAATCTAGACAAGTTTCATTAACGTTTGACATTGATTCGGTATCTCGGTCGCGTCCTTAATAGCTAAATACATAGATTATTCAATGAATATTCATATGGAAGCTAAAATATTAGATTAGATAATGTAATTATCATTTCTAATATTTTTAGAACCTTAATATTATTTTTAAATAATTTTTATAAGCTTGGAAGTATTTTTAAATAATTTTACAAGCTTTAGGAATATTTTTAAATGATTAAATTATCACTTAGAATAATTTTTAAAACATTAATATGTTATTTAAATAATTTATTTGTCATTTAGAATATTTTTAGATATTTAAAATATTATTTAAATGATTTATTTATCATTTATAATATTTTTAAAAAGATAGAATATTATTTAAATAATTTATTTTATCATTAATAATATTTTTAGACTTTATTTTATCATTAAAATAATTTATTTATTACTTATAATAATTTTCAAAACTTAATTTAATATTTAAATGATTTAATTATTATTTATAACATTTTTAAATACTTAATATATTATTTAAATGATTTATTTATCATTAATAATATTTAAATATTTAATATTTTATTTAATTATTATATATAATAATTTTATTTACTTTAATATCATTTTTAAATATTTAATATAATTATTTAATAATTTAATATCATTTTTAAATAATTAAAACAATTATTAAATGATTTATTATAATTATTATTTATTATTTAATTAAATTAAATAATATTTCAGATATATAAAAAATATTAAAAATAAATTTTTATAATTAAAAATGAATTTTCGAATATAATTATTAATTATTAATAATTATTTAATATTTATTTATTATTTTATAATTTATTTAATTAATTTTTATTAATTTTTATTTATAATCCGTCGCTAAAGGGCTTTAGCGACGGTCTGCATCCGTTTTTAGCTTTCTGGGTTTGAACATGCATTTCGTCGCTAAAGGTGTTTTTCATGAAGAACACTTGGTCAATGTCCAACAGTGACTTTTGACCTCAAATTAATCTCAGTTGGTTGATTCTTTGTTCTTGATTTTTGTTTGTTGTTATAGCCAACATGGTAGAGTATAACGACATGTTAAATTTCATCTCAAACAATATCAATTGATGCTCTAAAAATTTTGATTCTCTGTTAGCTAAATGTGTTTTGATGCTTCAAGGTTGTAGATTACATACCAAAGAATATGTTTATAACAAGAAATAACATATTACACATCATCTAGGCATGATCTGGGCGCGTTGAAAAACTGTCAGAATACTGTCAGAGTGTTCTTCAAGTTTCTGGGTAACCCAGAAACAGGTTCTCATGGTCAGTTAATGAATTTTGACCATTAATAACTTTCATTCTAGAGATAGTTTAACCATTCTACAAGTCGGATCTTAAAGCTAACATGGCATACTACTAATTCATGCTGTAAAACACATCAAACAAACATTTTAAGCCGATCAAAAGCTCTAACAAAAAGGCTTGTCAGACTGTTCTTGACTGCCAAGAACAGTTTGAGTTTTTGATCAAATTCGGCCCTTTAAACGTTATGGTTACTTGTTTAACCAACCCAGATCATCATATAACATGTTTATACATAATCCTAAACATTTAAAATACAAAATTTTTGCAGGCTTGAAGATCAAACTTAAAATTAGGGTTTATGCACATTTTTCTTCAAATTTTGATTTTTGGCTTTTGATTCTGAGCTTGTGATTGCAGGGGCTTTTTATGGTATGTTTGTAAGTGTATAAGCTTCGTAAATTCGTAGGTTAAACTGACCAGCATAATGTTCTATTTATAGCAACTTGAAATTAGGGTTTTCTAGGTCATTTTTCAAATCTTACCTCCAAAAATATCCTAACCTTGGGACTTGTGCTGCTCTCCATCTGATCTTGTTCACCTACTTGTGCCGGAGATATGAAAATATCTGATTTGTGTTCTTATCCTATTTTAATTGGTTTAAACTTTTATTTTTGATTTGTTTACTTACTAATTAAACCTAGATTTTTGCTAATCATGATTAGGGTGTTTAATCATGTTTAGTAATAACTTAATTAAGATAATATATCATAATTAAAGTTTATCATTTCATAATTTAGTGTTATCAAATCAAATTAGGGTTTTAGGGTTCCAAATTAAGGTTTCTATTTCAGTTTAACATTTTAAACCCTAATTAACTTATTTTAGAATTTTATCAGTTAGTATGATATTATATTAACTCCGAAGCACGACAAATCACTTTGTCATTTCGAAGCACGACACAGCAGCTTTCAAAAATAATTTGTCGAAACGCTTCTCGGTGAATTTGCCGAAAGCACGACAAATCATTTTGTCCATGTAAACACGACACAGCTGCTTTACGAAATTTTTTTTATTTGACCTAATTCTTAAATAAAATACACAATCAAATAATACCAAGTCAGATCATGAAAATTCATTTATTAAACACATAATTTACATATACAAATCTTATTAGGGTTCAGAATATTACAGTACTACCCATTCAACATAGTAAAACTAACATAAACATAATTTCTAACTATTACAATATATTTATCTTATCATTCTCAGGTTCTCACACCTTTAGAAGTTTCATTACATGGTAATAAGTAAGATATTATTACAAACATCCTAACTATTACAATTAACAATTTCAACTCTACTCGTTCATCTTTCCTTTGCCTTTGTCCTTACTAGAACCTTCTGTATGCTCCGGTTTAACAGAAAACCTTTAATTTCAAGCAAGGATGAGCATTTAATTGCCCAGCAAGTAAAAACAATTAATAATAACAAAATCATGAATTAAACATTTTCTTTGAGGAATACTTCAACAATTAAATAATAGTTGTGAAGACATTGAATCAATTCTAAATAACATAACAGTTCATTTAAAATTTTGAAACGACATAATAAATTTTCATGTTGAGCGGTTAAAAGACCAAGAACTTGCTTTTTATACTTTTGAAAAGGTCTAACAGTAATTCAACTGTAAACCGTCTTAGCTTACGGGCATGGTGGGTGATAAGCCCTTTATGCCCTGCATTGATCAACACTATCTGTATCTATCATCACCGCCTGTTGGCGCAGCCAAATTAACTGACAAAAATTTCCCAAATAAAAGATGTTCATTCTCAAACTTGAGTCTAAACCAAAACAAATTAGCTGGACAGCTCTATGTATCATCAATGATATTTCAGGACTTGTAATAAAAGTAGAGAAATATTTCACATTAGTCTAGCCGAATTAAATAGCTTAGACTTGCTTCATAAATAGTTCAAGAGTGATAAAACTTTAAAGATATGCAATATGGCAAGCTTAAATCAAAGATTTATGAAAATCTCAAGAATTCTACGTAACATGTAAACATTGCACAGGTGAGGATACTTGCCTTTTACGTTGTTTACAACTATGGCTAACTGTGCTTCGCGTATCCTACACGTTTTAAGTTCACATATATGCACACATTAGTCACATACACTAATCAGTCATATATTCAATGCACATACTTAACTTTTCATGAATTCTAACTTTGTCTATTATAACATTCATTTTACTTGCAAATCTTTTAGAAATCTTTGCTTGGACAAGTCATTTCATGCTTGGTCAAGCTAAACATCACAGGACTCTTGTATTGCTACTTAAGAGACTCATATAAACATGCCTCTAGGTTTAGTTCAAGAACAACTAAACTAGACAGCTCTGCAGCATGGCGCGGCTGCGTTGCAATTTGGCTTAGGAGTGGTGCGGCCGCGCTACTCCTGTTGAAGCTCTTTTATGGGTTTTTCTTTACCCTGTTCTATTTCTATCTTGCTAAGGGTCCTTTAACATCTAAGACATTACATATACACATTTTATGGGGGTTTTAAACCATGCTAGACCTCTGTATACATGCATCAAGTTCATTTTATAAAGCAACATAACATTTAATTTCTGCAGACCAGCACGGTCGTGCTAGTTTTAGGCTTGGAAGTGGCGCGACCGCGTCACTTCGACTGAGTTTATTTCTTGATCTGTTTTCTGCAAATTTTCTAACTTTCCTTGACACTGTCTTTTTAACTTGCTTTAACATATTCCATACATATAAAGTCATCCCAAACTCATACATGTATCGTATTTTTACATAAACAACAACTAATTTCCATGTTTTAGCTAATTTTTCTCATTGAGGCATTTAATCGAATACGTTGTGGGCGTAGTTTTAAAAGCTTGATTTCATAGTTGTTTAAAACATGGTTAACTCGGCCTCTGATGTTCTGCTTTGACCCTTTGGCAAGTCAAACACCTACTGATGCATTCCGCGATTTCTCTTTTTATGTTCGGCCACCAAAAATGTTATCGGAGGTCTTGATACATCTTCGTACTACCCAGATGCATTGCGTACCTCAAATAGACGGGAAGAGTGAAAGAACGATACAGGTCTTGGAAGATATGCTGAGAGCTTGTATTATGGACTTCAAGGGAAATTGGGACAATCATCTACCTCTAGTAGAATTCGTTTATAATAATAGCTACCACGCGAGTATAAGTATGCCGCCTTACAAGCGTTGTATGGACGAAAGTGCAAAATTCCACTATGTTGGGACAAGGTAGGAGAACGTCGACTGTTAGGGCCAGAATTGGTACAACAACTGCAGTTGTTGTCAAGTTAATACGCACACGACTAATAACGGCTCAAGATTGACATAAGAAGTATGCGGATCAGCATCGTCAAAAGAGAGATTTTGATGTCGGTTCGTACGTATTTTTGAAAGTATCTCCCTGAAAGGAGAAAATCCGTTTTGGGAAGAAAGAAAGTTGAGTCCACATTTTATAGGACCTTTTGAGGTACTGAGAAGGGTAGGAGAGGTAGCATATGAAATAGCTTTGCCTCCAGAATTAGAACATATACATAATGTGTTTCATGTGTCAATTCTACGACCGTATAAGTCATTCTATAAACATGTAATAGAATATGAACCTATACAGGTTGAAAAGGACTTAACGTATGAAGAAATTCCGATTCAAATAATGGATAGGAAAGAACAAGTCTTAAGAATCAAGATAATACCTTCAGTAAAGGTCGTATGGAGGAACCACAATGCCGAAGAAGCAACGTGGGAACTCGAAGAAAAGATGCAGAAAAATTATCCCCATTTGTTTGTTTAGTTTTGTTTTGCGATTCGGGGGACGAGATCTTTGTAAGGGGGAAGAATGTGACAATCCGGAGTTTTTCGGAAATTATTGATAAATAAAATATATTAAGTTATATATTTTATTTAATATATAAATGGAGATATGTTAGGTTTGACTACATAAATATGTATGTGTGGTGAAATATGTAATTTTTGTATGAATGATTAATTGTGTAATTAAATGTGGAGGATATGCATTTATTTGAAAAGATTTATTTAATAGTTAATAAAATTATTAAATAAATTTGTTTGAAATAGCCATGAAAAGGAATAAATAATTAATTCACTAATTGAAGGATTAGTGAGTTAATATGTATGTTTTAATTAATTAAATAATGAAATTTATTTAATTAAATATGATAGTTATATTTATGTTATAATATTAAATATAACATGAATAACGGAATAATATTTAATATTATTTCAAATGAATGTACATTAAAAATATAAGGTCGAATATATATTATATGTATATTGGCATCAAGTTTGTGAATTGAAATAATTTATTGAATATAAATTATTTTAAATGGTCCGTTACGTTAAATAAGTGAATTAAAATCATTAATTTAATATTAATTATTTTAATATAGTTGGTTCGTTACATTAAATGTGTTATTTTATTTAATGTATTAATTCCATTTTATTAGGAGTAAGTAATTTTAATATGTTAATTAGTATTATGTGTATACTATACATGCATATATGTAATGAATGTATGTAATATATGCATATGCAATATATGTGCCATATGTATGCTAAGACTAAGGAAGGTAAAATAGGATTGCTAAAATCTAATATAGGAAAGATGAGTCATTAAACTCTAAGTAGGAGGTGCTATCATTTTAGACTAATAGCTAGGACACTAAGCTATCCTATGTTTGCTGAACAATAGAAATATTGTGAAGCCTTAATTCTTCTCTTCTCCATTCGTACCAAAACAATCCTCAATACTTCCATAATACTAAGTTTAGCTAAGAACTCACCAAATACTAAAGAAATTGGAGCTGTAAACTAGAATTAGAAGAAGAATTGGAACAAGGGATTGTTAAGGAAGAATTCAAATTATCTGCAAACAAGTAAGGTAATTGTCTAAACCATCTCTATTAGAACAATCAAAGAACACTCTCCCCTCTTCTTTTCTTCTATGAATATTGGAAGTAAATTGATAATGAATAGAAATGGAAAGTATGAATAATAATGTAATTGAATAGATTGGTTATGAATTGTTATGATGATGGGATAGTATATGTATGTAAAAGTATAAGAAAGGATTTCTATGAAGAAATCTGGGTTAACCATGTTTTAAGCAACTATGAAATCAAGCTTTTAAAACTACGCTCACAACGTGTTCAATTAAATGCCTCAATGAGAAAAATTAGCTAAAACATGGAAATTAGTTGTTGTTTATGTAAAAATATGATACATATATGAGTTTGGGATGACTTTATATGTATGGAATATGTTAAAGCAAGTTAAAAAGACAGTGTCAAGGAAAGTTAGAAAATTTGCAGAAAACAGATCAAGAAATAAACTCAGTCGAAGTGACACGGTCGCGCCACTTCCAAGCCTAAAACTAGCACGACCGTGCTGGTCTGCAGAAATTAAATGTTATGTTGCTTTATAAAATGAACTTGATGCATGTATACAGAGGTCTAGCATGGTTCAAAAACCCCCATAAAATATGTATATGTAATGTCTTAGATGTTAAAGGACCCCTAGAAAGATAGAAATAGAACAAGGTAAAGAAAAACCCATAAAAGAGCTTCAACAGGAGTAGCGCGGCCGCACCACTCCTAAGCCAAATTGCAACGCAGCCGCGCCATGCTGCAGAGCTGTCTAGTTTAGTTGTTCTTGAACTAAACCTAGAGGCATGTTTATATGAGTCTCTTAAGTAGCAATACAAGAGTCCTGTGATGCTTAGCTTGACCAAGCATGAAATGACTTGTCCAAGCAAAGATTTCTAAAAGATTTGCAAGTAAAACGAATGTTATAAAAGACAAAGTTAGAATTCATGAAAAGTTAAGTATGTGCACTGAATGTATGACTGATTGGTTTATGTGACTAATGTGTGCATATATGTGAACTTAAAATGTGTAGGATACGCGAAGCACAGTTAGCCATAGTTGTAAACAACGTAAAAGGTAAGTATCCTCACCTGTGCAATGTTTACATGTTACGTAGAATTCTTGAGATTTTCATAAATCTTTGATTTAAGCTTGCCATATTGCATATCTTTAAAGTTCTATCGCTCTTGAACTGTTTATGAAGCAAGTCTAAGCCATTTAATTCGGCTAGACTAATATGAAATATTTCTCTACTTTTATTACAAGTCCTGAAATATTATTTATGATAGATAGAGCTGTCCAGCTAAATTATTTTGGTTTGGACTCAAGTTTGAGAATGAACATCCCTTATTTGGAAAATTTTTATCGGTTAATCCAACTGCACCAACAGGTGGTGATGACAGATACAGATAATGCCACGCCTCGAAATTAACTTTACAAGTAACTTTAGTCATTCAATATCATATTTATATGTTCTATAAATTGTCACACCCCAAAATTCACCTGCTTACTTGGTCGGACTTCGTGCTGACTTGTATAACCTTATTCATAACATATAAATTGTCACACCCCGAAATCCACCTGCTTGTTTGGTCAGACTTCGTGCTGACTTGTACAACCTTATTCATAATATTCATTAACTTAAAGGTAATGTACACAATAAGTTTCTATAAAAACTCGCAATATAATTGATTTCAATCATATTACAATGCCCAGGTTCTCACTTTCCA
The DNA here is from genome assembly GCA_034770075.1 of Aralia elata. Lineage (NCBI taxonomy): Eukaryota > Viridiplantae > Streptophyta > Magnoliopsida > Apiales > Araliaceae > Aralia > Aralia elata. The sequence goes on from CM068385.1 coordinate 63,655,749, forward strand.
TTACAAAAGTCATTTTGACTTAATTCTATTACATGTAATGAAGACAATAATAAAATATCTCTTCAACTTTCTCTTTACCCATAGAATCGTCTGGTAATTCTTCCTTTGCTGTAATTTTTAAAAGATAATTGCAAGAATGAGCATCAGAACACTCAGCAAGTCTAACAAATATATATATATATATATGAGAAGAGAATCACCTTTTCAAGATATATATATATATATATATATAATAAGTTGATACAAGATTTCAACGATTATCAACATAGTAGACTGAGTGGTTCCTAACTTGTGAACTAATGAATTAGTTCCCCGTCTCATCAACACTGCTACAATTGTATTAACAGTGTATACCGCTTCTACGATATATCTACACTGCGACAAATGTTACCTCAGTGAGTTAGATCAGTTTCCTAACACATCTTAAACTCCTGCCCATACAAGAGAGTTGTTCATCTCAGATAAAACATGGTTTTCAATTAAAATTCAACAATCACTATCACGTTGCACATAATAGATAACAAGCATATTAATGCACGGGATGCAAAAGAAACAATACTTGCATAACAATAAACCTCATAAATAAGACACGTTATTATACGGAGTGCATTTCAACAAATAAGTAGACTTGCTTTTTATCGCTTCGATCGTTTACGCTAATTTTTGCGTTCCTCGCTCAACCTCTTGGAGTGCTAGCTCTACAACTTTTGATCCTCTAAGCTTTTCCTTTCATTCTCTCTTATGATTTCTACCCTCAAGCTTCTTGTGAATTCATAAGGAATAATGAATGGTTCGCTTCCTATTTATAGGCATCCAAGCCCTAGGGTAAAATGGTCATTAGGCAAAATATCTTCCAAGCTCCTCAACTGAAAATATCTTCTAAGCTCCTCAAAGAAAATATCTACCAAGCTCGACAATGCAGCTTGCAACTGAAAATATCTTCCAAGCTCCTCAAGAAAAATATCTACCAAGCTCGACAATGCAGCTTCCAACTGAAAATATCTTCCAAGCTCCTCAAGGAAAATATCTACCAAGCTCCTCAACTGAAAATATCTACCAAGCTCGACAATGCAACTTGCAACTAAAAATATCTTCCAAGCTCGTCAAGAAAAATATCTACCAAGCTCGATAATGCAGCTTACAACTAAAAATATCTTCCAAGCTCGTCAAGAAAAATATCTACCAAGGTCGACAATGCAGCTTACAACTGAAAATATCTTCCAAGCTCCTCCTGAAAAATATCTACCAAGCTCGATAATGCAGCTTGCAATTAAAAATATCTTCTAATCTCGTCAAGGAAAATATCTACCAAGCTCGACAATGCAGCTTGCAACTAAAAATATCTTCCAAGCTTGTCAAGGAAAATATCTACCAAGTTCGATAATGCAACTGTAAATATCTACCAAGTTTGACAATGCAGCTTCCAATCGTAAGCACGACAAAGCAGCTTATCACCGTAAGCACGACAAAGCAACTTGTCATTACGGATACATCCCCAAGCTCGTCGGTGAAAATTTTTTAAGGACGACGTATTTTTGCGTTTTTCCTCGAAAAATATCTACTCCGTATTATACTTGAATAATTATTTCTTAGGTATTCTATTCACCAAAACTAGGTTTTAAATCTTAACATTTATTTAATCTTTTAAGATCGTGATTACAAGCTTTAATAATATCCGGGATATTATAGATAGTGGTGATCAACGCAGGGCATAAATGGCTGATCACCTACCGTGCCCGTAAGCTAAGACGGTTTACAGTTAAATTACTGTTAGACCTTTTCAAAAGTATAAAAAGCAAATTCTTGGTCTTTTGACCACTCGGCATGAAAATTCATTATGTCGTTTCAAAATTTTAAACGAACTGTTATGTTATTCAGAATTGATTCAATGTCTTCACAACTATTGTTCAGTTGTTGAAGTATTCCTCAAAGAAAATGTTTAATTCAGGATTATGTTATTATTATTAACTGTTATTACTTGTTGGGCAATTAAATACTCATCCTTGCTTGAAATTAAAGGTTTTTAGTTAAACCGGAGCGTACAGAAGGTTCTAGTAAGGATAAGGGCAAAGGAAAGATGAACGAGTAGAGTTGAAATTGTTAATTATAATAGTTAGGATGTTTGTAATAATATCTTACTTATTATTATGTAATGAAACTTCTAAAGGTATGAGAACCTGGGAATGATAAGTTAAATATATTATAATTGAATAAAGGAACTAACCTAACATAATAAGTCCAATGAATAATTTCTTGAATTATAAAAGGGGTGAGGACAACAACCTCACTATGAAGGTGATCCTCTTTCCCTACTAAATTATAAAAGGGGTGAGGACAACAACCTCACTATGGAGGTGATCCTCTTTCCCTATTACCTACACTAGAATTTGGAGAATATGGAGAATGGTGGGTGAATTAATGTGTGAATTAGCAAAAATACAAGGCAAGCTTCACTTGGTATTTATAGGGACTCATGATATGCTAACCTATCATCATAAGTCAAGATTAAACACCCAATCTACTCATGTGCATCAGCCAACCAAGGAAGAAGACACCCAAAAATGTGCCCATGTGATGCACAAATAGTCTAAATCTGACAACTAAACTGATTAGCACCTTGTAAACTAATTGTGAATCAGCAGACCACCTATTTTGGACTTGCGCAAGAACAAACGTTGTAGCCCTGAATTTTCTAATGAATTTGGGCTTTTGAATCACCTGATTTGGAGTTGGGAAGCTCAAGTTATGGCCCAAATACTCCAACTAGTCCGAATAGGAATCCAGCCCAAGCGGGATTCGGATCAGTTCACTTTGTCACACTATTTGGAGGCCCCAATGAACTCGGATTTTTGCCCACTATACCATTCTGGAAAGCTTGAGAAGTCCATTAAGAAGACCACATTCTCATTTGGAAACTCTAACACCATTCAAATCGCAAACGAAGCTCCTGAGGTCAATTTGTCCAACTAAGTAATTTTCTGGAATTTACAGCTTCGACGTCTGTTGGAAAATCAGCCATAGCTCTCTCATCCAAGCTTCGATTTAGGCATTTCAAGATGATCTAGAAAGCTAAGAAATAGATCTACAACTTTTCTTCTTTGAGCTTTGAGAGATTAAGGCCTGAACAAGGATAAAATTGGGCCTCAAGCGGACGGACTGATTTCAAAATATTCCAAAAGTGCGAAAATAACTCATGTTTCATTTAATGGCTCTATTTGCAACCTAAATCAAAATATAAGAATAGTGAATACATTTAGGTACCAAATAAGTATAAAAGACTAGGCATTAAGAGATAAAAACATAACATATTTTATACTTATCAATAATAGAAAGTTTTATTAAATATACTTGTGATGCGTTTATGTTAGCATTAGATAAAAATGCTTTAAAGATAATAAATGAAATAATAAATAACATTATTTTATTTAAACAGAAAATGCCGCCAAGAGGACGACAAAGAAATGACGAAGCCAAGTCTCGTAATGAGAATGAAAATAGGGATCAAGATCCCATTCAGCAAATGTTAAATCTATTGTTAGGGGCATTCCAGCAGAGGAATCCTGTTAACACATATGCAGGTTCACCAGTCGGGTCAGGGGCAAGTTTTAAAGAATTTTAAAGTGTGGGACCTCCTGAATTTCGAGGAACCACCGAGCCTATAGAGGCTTAATCGTGGATTAAAGAAATTGAGAAGGCATTTGTGATCGCCAAGGTAGGTGAGGAACAAAAAATGATTTTTGCTACTTACTTATTAAAAGGTGAAGCCAACTTCTGGTGGGAGGCCAACCAAAGTCGGGCTGGAGTAGGTATTGTTGCTTGGGACAAGTTCAAGTAGATATTCTTCGAGAACTATTTCCCTCAAAGCATGCAAAGTCGTTTGGAAATGCGATTCCTAAATTTAAAGTAGGAGGATATGACAGTGTCTCAATACGCAGCCAAGTTCAATGAACTGGCACATTTTGCTCCGCATCAGGTTGATACGGAAGAAAGGAAGACGAGAAGGTTTGAGTAGGAATTAAAACCTTAGCTCTACAATAAATTGTCTGTGTTACAGATAGGGCGTTTGGAGCGATCCTAGAAAAGGTTATTTCTACCTATTACAATATGTTTAACTTATCATTCCCAAGTTCTCAGACCTTTAGAAGTTTCATTACATGGTAATAAGTAACATATTATTACAAACATCCTAACTATTAGAATTAACATTTCCAACTCTACTCGTTCATTTTTCCTTTGCCCTTGTCCTTACCAGAACCTTTTGTATGCTCCGGTTTAACTGAAAACATTTAATTTCAAGCAAGGATGAGCATTTAATTGCCCAGCAAGTAATAACAGTTAATAATAACAACATAATCGTGAATTAAACATTTTATTTGAGGAATACTTCAACAACTGAATAATAGTTGTGAAGACATTGAATCAGTTCTGAAAAACATAACTAATCGTTTAAAATTTTGAAACGACATAATGAATATTCATGCTGAGCGGTCAAAAGACCAAGAGCTTGCTTTTTATACTTTTGAAAAGGTCTAACAGTAATTCAATTGTAAACTGTCTTAGCTTACGGGCACGGTAGGTGATCAGCCCTTTATGCCCTGTGTTGATCAACACTATCTGTATCTGTCATCACCGCCTGTTGGCGCAGTCGAATTAACCGATTAAAATTTCCTAAATAAAAGATGTTCATTCTCAGACTTGAGTCCAAACCAAAACAATTTAGCTAGACAGCTCTACCTATCATCAATACTATTTTAGGACTTGTAATAAAAATAGAGAAATATTTCACATTAGTCCAGCCAAATTAAATGGCTTAGACTTGCTTCATAAACAGTTCAAGAGTGATAGAACTTTAAAGATATGCAATATGGCAGGCTTAAATCAAAGATTTATGAAAATCTCAAGAATTCTACGTAACATGTAAACATTGCACAGGTGAGGATACTTGCCTTTTAGGTTGTTTATAACTATGGCTAACTACACTTCACGTATCCTACATGTTTTAAGTTCACATATATGCACACATTAGTCACATACACCAATCAGTCATACATTCAATGCACATACTTAACTTTTCATAAATTCTAACTTTGTCTTTTATAACATTCGTTTTACTTGCAAATCTTTTAGAAATCGTTGCTTGGACAAGTCATTTTGTAATGTCCAGGAATTCTTAAACATTGTATCAAATTTATTTTAATAAATAAAAATTTATTTTATATAATTTTATAAATTTAATTGGATCCATGTAAGTAGTATTATTCAAATTTATAAATTTATCCTAACATTTAATTACAAAAAAATTGGGAAAAATTAATTTATGTACTATTATCGGATCTAAATAATTCGCATGAAGAATTATTGTTGAAATAAATATTATAAATAATTAATTAATTTAAGTAATTAATTCAATTTAAATATTAGGAGAATAATGTTAATAATTTTAATAAACATGTTGGTCTATTTTTTTTTATTTCAATTGACCCAAATTTTAATTGGGTAAAGCCCAATTTCCTTTTATTTCCTATTGGGCCACCTTTAATTAAGTCAGCCGGCCCAACCATTGGGTTAAGCCCAAGTGAATTGCCAGCCGGGTTTAGCCATTCTTTTGGTAACCGAAATTGGATCCGTTTGGTTTAATTAAGGACAACCGGCATATTCGTCTGAGAAGGGCTTCAAAGCAGCAAAACCAATTTGGGGAAATCAGTCAAGAAAAGGGAATCCTAAGCTCTAGTTTTTTTTTTCAAATCAGATTAACCAAGTAGAGGGAGTAGGCTAGCCGAACCTAGCTAGACCCCAAACCTTCCATCAATCGGACCAGTCAAACAAGCAACGGGAGAAGGAATGGGTTGTCAATCGCCGGCGACATCACGAAGCAACCGACCGGCGGGCTAATTGAGGGTTTGAGTGGCGACCGAGCGTTCGACGTTCGGACCAAAGGATTCCCAACGACCGGCGATTTGACTGGTGAGTGCACACGGTTCAATGGGCTGCCGGCAGGTCAGTAGTTGAGTTGACAACCGGTCGATAGCTCCTCTCTCCCTACCGTCGGTTAATAACTTGGTCAGGTAGGGTATTGCCCAATATTTGGGTAAAATTTTGTCTATAAATTGAGCCCTAAACCCTAAGCCAAGGCTGCCGATTTCCTTGTTGGTAAATCCAAATTGGAGAAAATATATATATCTATTAGAGGTCGCAGCAAGGAGGGGAAATTAAACGGTGAATGTCCGACGTCGTCAGCTACTTTGGAAGGAGAAGGCGGACTGCAATTCGATCGAGTCCAAGGTAGTGATCTTAGGCTTAATTTGTTTTCCTTCTCTGATTGTTAGTGTAACCATTGAATTATGTTGCTCTTGTTGGATTTACTAGGCTGGTATTGTATTGTATGGGTTTGTTTTGACCAAGAAGTCTGGTATTGAATTACTTTTGGTTGATTGTCGAATTCTGTTGTTAATTGGGTTGGGATACCATGTAATCCCTGTTTTACTTTGGAACACTAATATGTACACATACTGTTTGATGAAATGTTAGTAAGAAGCAACTTGTTAACTTTGCTTATTGGTTGATTTAGTGATCTGATTAGGCTAATAAGAAGGAAAGTCCTAGCATTCGTTATACTAGGTGTGGCTGTTATGTGGCTGTTGTAACCAGGCGGCTGATTTGCGCCTTAACTCGTGGGCGTCGTGTCTGTGTGCGGCGCGGGCGGCAGCCACGCCCTGAGGCGCCTCGGTGCTGATGAGTTAGGCAAGTAGCCAGTTGGCATGAATTGGGGCTGGGCCGTGTGAGGTTAAAGGACCCTTCCCATGTTGATTAGTGCTAACATACCACAAATGCAACTGTCATTTTGTAACACTGTTGGCTTGATTATTAGTTGCTATTTGAGTTAAAGATACACTAATGGGAATAATGAATTACGGATAATAAAAGTTAAGTATGAATAACATCAATGAATAATTAGTTAATATCTAATTAATAACAAATGACAATTAGGTACGAAGAAATAAATTATTTACTATGTGGCATCAAATAGTAATAAAGACATTGAATATTTAATTATTGTTTAATAATTGAGTATGAATAAAGTTAATAAATTAATTATTTATTATTTAATAATAAATAAAGATAATAAATATTTAACTATTATTTGATTAAATAATAATTAAAAATGAATAAATTAGTAAGATAATAAATATTTAATTATTATTTAACTAATATTAAATAATAATTAAGTATAAATAGATTTATAAATAAAGATAATAAATATTTAATTGTTATTTAATTAATATTAATTAATAATTAAGTATGAATAAAGTAATTATTTATTATTTATCAATAAATAATAAATAAAGATAATAAATATTTAGTTATTGTTTAAATTAATATTAAATAATAACTAAGTATGAATAAAGTTAATAAGTTAATTATTTATTATTTATCCCTAAAATATAAATAAAGCTAATAAATATTTGATTATTGTTTAACTACTATAACCAAGTATGGATAAAATCAATAGATCAATTACTTATTATTGATCCTTAAATAATAAATAAAGTTTATAAATAGTTAATTTTTGCTTAATTACTATTAAATATTAATCCAGTATGAATTAAGTTAATAGTTTAATTATTTGTCAGTAAGTGATAAATAAAGATAACAAATATTTAATTATTACTTAATTAATAATTAAGTATGAGCAAGTAATAAAATAATTATTTATTATTGAGTAATAAATAAAGATATTAAATATTTGATTGTTATTAAAGATTTAAGGTGAGTAAAGTAAATTATTTATTATTTCTCATTTAATAATAAATAAAGATAATAAGAACTTAATTATTATTAACAATTAAGTATGGGTAGAGTGATACATTAATTTTCTAGTTAAATGGTAAATAAGGGAAATAATTTCGTAAATTAGCTTGGAAGTGAATAATAGCTGAGTGTAAATAGGACTTAAATAACGCGTTTATTTGTTACCACTGTTAATTAGTAATGCAGTAATCAATTTATTATTTAGTATTGTAAATAATAACTGGGTTATTGAATATTGCTAAGTTGAATATCTAATAAGCATGATTAGTTATTGAAATAATAACTGAAGGTCATTAAGTAATTTCTGATTAGCACAATATTGATTAGTAATTTAATGCTAATGGAGTTAATAAAGGAATGCGAAATGTTTATTTTGCTAAATAAATAGCATAAGTGAGTGTATTCAGTTATGTAATGCTAATGGATAAACCGACTTTGTCAACTGATAGGTTATCTAAGATCAATTAGTTAAAGCTAAAAATTTATCTGTAGCTGAGCAAACAGGCAAGTTCCCTAATTCCATTCTTTCAGTATTTTGAATACAAGTTCTATCTTACTCAACTTTTACATTGAGCAAGTTTCTAAACCTTATGCATTATTTTTAATTTGTGCAAAAGGTATATATTGCAAGTTATTCTTTAAGCTTGAATTTTATCTCCAAGCATGCCTTAAGTGGTCTAATTACTTTTAAAATTATTCCACATCTATGTATTCATTGGCATTCGCACTTGTGCATTTGAATTCGTATAATTATTTAAGTTCTAAAATTCACGAACTATTCATAAATAAGTCTGAACCCTTGTCTCGGTCAGGCACGTATATAAGAATTTATAAAAGCTATCCGAACCAATCATTGGCAAGGATTCTTAGACTGAATGAACACCCCTTTTATTATAGGGGAGTACCCCAGGTACCGTATATAAGGTACCAATAGCAGAGTTAAATGTAATGCATATACATAGCGTACGCAAGGCTGATCCCCTCAAGTACTTATTCTGTAGCCAGTAACCAGAGGGTCAACTAGCTATTGACTCCTTTGGAAGTTATTGTTCAAAGTCTATTTGACTACCAATTGTTCTAAAAGCATTTATTGTTATTGTTTCTGATAATTGCTGAATTCTCCTTCTATATTCCCTTCATCATGATATATCCTTATTGTTGTACTTTAAACTTGCTGAGCAAACTTGTTGCTCATTCTTGCTATATCATGACTTTATTGCAGCTAAACCCGAGACGTCAGGGAAGAACAAAGGAAAAGAAAAGATGAAGTAATAGACTTCATGTAGCAGATTTTAAATTTACGTATAATTAATTTCTGTTAATGTAATTTAAACCCTAACTTTTATTTAGGGTATGGATTTGTGTAAGTGTTTAAGGTTTTTGTATTCTGGGACTAGTAACACCTTTGTAATGAACAACGTATGTTTATTATATTCCGCATTTTAGTTACCATATGTTGTTAGAGGTGAATGTTTGTATTGGATCGTGATGACCGGATCCGGGTATTTGGAGACCCGAATTTGGGGGCGTCACAGGTTGGTATCAGAGCCGTAGGTTATAAACTTTAGGATCGCGAAACCTAGGTTATAACCTTCATAGTAAACTCGTATTGAGTGTTAGGAGATAAATCAAGGAGATTTATTATACGTGGCTTTGATGAATTGGGGAATTCATTGAGTCGAGTAGTACCCAATGAAATATAATTTCATTTCTTCAATGAATATATTTTATTGCTGTACTAATGTTGATTTTCGGTGTGATTGTAGGATGACGGACATAGGAGGGACCAGTGGAGCCCGGGAGGAGGAGACATTCCTGGATATTCCAGTGGTTGCTGAGCAGCTAGTGGGGTATGCTCCTATTGCCCCAGGGTTACCGCTAGAGGAGTCCGAGCCAGAAGAGGACTACCAGAGGGAGCTACCAGAGCCGGTGGTAGGTAGGGTTATGAGGTCTAGCAGTCAGGACTCTGATGCTGAGGAGGAGGACCCCGAGACCGAGGGAGAGGAGCCACCTACTTACGTGGATGGCATGGGGTCCACTACCGACGATATTATAGAGGGACTGACCAGTAGGACCGAGGAGCTGGAGGCTCGGATAGCTCATCTGGAGGAGCAGAATCAGACCCACCAGATCAGAGAGGACCAGTATAGAGACCTAGCCTACCAGCTCGAGCATGACTTGGGAGTGGCGAAGGTACAGCTGCAGGGTTATGAGTCCTCAGCGCAGCAGATCGGACCACTGCTACATCAGCTTGTGGCCCGGAACGCTGAGTTGGGAGAGAGGCTGGAGCAGAGGGATCTACAGATCGCCCACCTAAAGGCAAAGCAGGAGGCTATGAGGTTCGAGGCTGGGCTGGAGGTGTCTGAGAGGATGCATGTCAGGGAGGCTTGGGTCAGGGAGGCGAGGAGGGTTGATCAGTTAGAGGATCGGTTGGAGGCCAGCGCAATGAGGATAGAGACCCTAGGACATGCCTTAGACGCAGCCTACAGGAGGCCCCGGACTGAGGCAGGTGAGTCTAGCCGCTCTGTTCGTCGCAGGGTAGGGGATGGAGCATTCTCTTCTGGTCAGCAGGCACGGATCCGTCGCGATGTGCAGTGACTTGATGGAGCAGTTGATTTGTCTTTAGTACAGTCAGTCCCACTTTTTGTTATATTAGGGACGTATTTATGTTGTCTTGTGAAGCTTTATATTGTATTTATGCTTGGGGTAGCAGTTAAACCCCAACTTTTGTGGACTTTAGGGATGAAAAGTTAGGATTCCCCACTTTTGTCTCAGGGGATGATTTGTTGATAGGGCATGTAGTGGCGCATTTATAGAAGTATGCCACAAGTTAGTCCTTGTAACAAATAGTGGTATATCAATATAAATGCAGATGTTTCATTTAAATCAAATGTGTTTGATAGATGTTTTTACCCCTGATTGCTGATTTTTATGACATATTGTGTATAATAAAAACTATAGGTAACAATCAACAGTTCTCCTCTATCACATCATGCCGCCAAGAGGACGACCACGTAACCGACAGGTTGAAGAGTCAGAAAGTGAGGTTGGAAATCAATCCAATCCAATGAGAATGTTCGCAGAAATGCTGGCAGAAGCCATGCAATCAAGACCGCCACCTGGAGGGACCCAACCAGCAGCCGAGCCAGTGCATCATCTGGCAAATTTCAAAGATTTCAAATTGGTTGGACTACCCGAGTTCAAGGGAACTCTTAACCCAATCGAAGCGCAGACCTGGATAGAGGAGATAGAAAAAGTCTTCGAGGTAGCACGGGTGGCAGAGGAACAGAAAATAAGTTTTGCTACCTTCATGTTAAAGGGCGAGGCAAACTACTAGTGGAAGGCCAACAGGGGCCGAGTGGAAGGAGGCATTGTCGCATGGGAACGCTTTAAGGAGATGTTCTTGGAAAATTACTTTCCAGAGAGCATGAAGCAAGAGATGGAGATCAAGTTCCTGGAACTAAAACAAGGAAACATGTCCGTGGCTGAGTACGCGGCTAGGTTTAATGAGTTGGCACGGTTTGCAACCCACCAAGTCGACACAGAGGAAAGGAAAGCTCGTAGGTTTGAGCAAGGGTTGAAACCATGGTTATACCGTTCTGTTGCGGTATTAAAAATCAAGACATTTGCAGAATTGTTGGAGAGGGCGATCATTGCAGAGGGTGGCAGTGAGGCCCTGACTAAGTACAATCAGGAAAAGAAGAAGGGTCATGAGGGCCAGAAGGCAGGAAGCAGCGGGGGCAGTAACCCCAACAAACGGAAATGGGTCGAGAGTCAGACCTTCGGGGGAAACAAATCTGGAGGGGAGGTGAAGAAGCCAGGCAGGTGCAACAATTGTGGCAAGAACCACACGGGGGAATGCATGAAAGGGAAAAGCGTGTGTTACCGTTGTGGACAACCTGGGCACATGGCCCCACAGTGCCCTAATAAGCCAAAAGGAGGTTGTTTCTCCTGTGGATCACCTGACCACCAGATCAAGGATTGTCCGAAGAGGAAGGGCGACGCCGGGAGTGGCAACCGAAGCAATAACAACAACGGGAATAACAACCGGCTGAGCTACGGGGCACCAGCCAGTCAAGCCAACAGGCCGATGGCACGCACGTTCAACATGACTGTTCAGGATGCAATGGAATCCAGAGACGTGGTGTCAGGTATCATCCCAATCAATGATATAAATGCATATGTGTTATTTGATTCGGGTGCTACTTGCTCTTTTGTTTCCGAAGAATTTGCTAGCCAGTTAAATTTACCTCGTGAAAAGTTAGAACACCCTATGAACGTAGAAGTAGCAAACAAGGAAATTATTCCCGTAGACTACATTCATAGGAATTGTTGTGCTGAATTGCGAGGATTTAAGCTCAATGTGGATTTGATACCAATTCGGCTGGGAGAGTTTGATGTAATCCTGGGAATGGATTGGCTATCAATTCACGGAGCAGTTATTGACTGTAAGAAGAAATGTGTACACCTGAAGACTCCTAATAAGTCGAAGGTGGTATTCTATGGCAGTAAGTCACCAAGGCAATCTTGTTGTCTTACTATGATGTAAACAAGGAGATTACTCAAGAAAGGTTGCGTGTGTTATTTGGCCCATGTGGTTGATACTCGTCAGGTCGGGGATGAGATGAGTCAAATACCAATCGTGAGGGATTTCGCTGATGTCTTCCCCGACGGACTCCCGGGACTGCCACCGGACAGGGAAACCGAGTTCGTTATCGATTTGGCACCAGGAACCGCACCAATATCGAAGCCGCCGTATCGAATGACACTTGTAGAAATGAAGGAGTTGATGGTGTAACTACAGGAATTGTTAGATAAAGGGTATATCAGACCGAGTGTGTCCCCATGGGGAGCGCCAGTTCTGTTTGTAAAGAAGAAAGATGGTTCTATGCGACTTTGTATCGACTACCGGGAGTTGAACAAAGTTACGATTAAGAATAGGTATCCGCTTCCTAGGATTGACGATCTATTTGATCAACTTAAGGGAGCGAAATACTTTTCGAAAATTGACCTAAGGACAGGCTATCATCAGCTGAAGGTGAGGCAGGGAGATATCCCGAAGACTGCATTCAGAACTCGTTACGGGCACTTCGAGTTTCTGGTAATGTCTTTTGGATTGACGAATGCACCAACAGCATTTATGGATATGATGAACAGAGTATTCAAGCAGTATTTGGAAAAGTTCGTAGTAGTATTCATTGATGACATCTTGGTGTATTCAGAAACAGAGGAGGAGCATGCTGAACATTTAAAGATTGTATTAGAAGCTCTCAGGAGGGAGAAGTTGTACGCGAAGTTTTCTAAGTGTGAGTTTTGGTTGCAGAGGGTACAATTTCTGGGTCACGTCATCGACAAAAATGGTGTTTCGGTGGACCCGACAAAAGTAGGAGCGGTTATCAATTGGGAGCAATCGAAGACCCCAACAGAGATCAGGAGTTTCTTGGGATTAACAGGATACTATCGGAGATTCATCCAGGATTTTTCAAAGATAGCATCGCCATTAACCAATCTCACCAGGAAAACAGTTAAGTTCGTTTGGTCGGAGAAGTGTGAGGAAAGCTTTATGGAGCTCAAAAAGAGACTCAGCCAAGCACCGGTGTTGACCTTACCCGACAACACTGGGGGTTTCGTAGTGTATAGCGATGCGTCACACAAAGGTCTTGGCTGTGTGCTGATGCAGCACGGTAAGGTCGTGGCATACGCATCACGTCAACTGAAGGACTATGAGAAGGGTTACCCGACTCATGACTTGGAGTTAGCAACTGTAGTTTTTGCCTTGAAGATTTGGATGCACTACTTATACGGGGAGAAGTGCGAGATATATACAGATCACAAAAGTCTGAAATATATCTTCACTCAAAAGGAGCTGAACATGAGGCAGCGCCGATGGTTAGAATTGATCAAGGATTACGACTGTGAAATTCTGTACCATCCGGGCAAAGCAAATGTAGTGGCTGATGCCTTAAGCAGGAAAGGCAAGGTAAAACTGGTGCAGCTGACAGTTCAAGAGGAATTGATAAAGGACTTTGAACGTTTGGAACTGGAGGTTAGGTATCCAATGGAGGCGGACGAAAAAGTGTTCACCGTGGCAGTAGGTCCGACTCTACTGGATAGGATACAGGAGGCTCAAGAATTTGATGAAGAATGCATTGACATTAAGAAGCAACTATCAGAGGGAAAAACGTTGAAGTACAAGGTTGACAGCACAGGATTGCTGAGATTCGAGGGAAGGATCTGGATACCGTACGTACCAGACCTAAGGGAAGAGATATTGCAAGAGGCCCATAATACAAGATTTTCGGTACATCCGGGTAGCACCAAGATGTATCAAGATCTTCGTCAGCATTATTGGTGGCCGCATTTGAAAGGAGAAGTTGCAGAATACGTCAGCCGGTGTTTGACTTGTCAAAGGATCAAGGCAGAGCACCAACGGCCGAGCGGATTATTGCAACCCTTAGAGATTCCCGAGTGGAAGTGGGAGCACATTACTATGGATTTTGTGGTAGGACTCCCGACAACACCAAAGGGTCTAGACGCCATTTGGGTGATCGTAGATCGTTTGACCAAGTCTGCCCATTTTCTACCAATCAAGATCAGGTACAAATTGGAGCAATTGGCGAAACTTTACGTGAAGGAGATAGTATCACGACATGGAGTGCCGGTGTCTATTGTATCTGACAGAGATCCGCGCTTCACGTCAAATTTTTGGAGAAGTCTACAAGAGAGACTGGGAACACAGCTGAGAATGAGTACGGCATATCACCCTCAGACTGATGGTCAGAGTGAGCGAACAATTCAGACTCTAGAGGATATGCTCCGGGCAGTTGTGATGGACTTAAGTGGTAGCTGGGACGATCACTTGCCACTAGTAGAGTTCGCCTACAATAATAGTTACTATGCTAGCATTGGTATGCCACCGTACGAAGCATTGTATGGAAGGAAGTGTCGAACACCGTTGTGTTGGGATGAAGTTGGTGAATGGAGATTGTTGGGACCAGAATTGGTACAACAAACCGTGGAAATTATTAAGGTAATAAGACAGCAGTTAGTAGCAACCCATGATCGCCAGAAGAAGTATGCTGACTTACATCGTCAGAAACGGGACTTTGAAGTCGGCAACTTTGTGTTTTTGAAGGTATCTCCCTGGAAAGGGAAGATCCGCTTTGGGAAGAAGGGCAAGCTGAGCCCTAGGTTCATAGGACCTTTTGAAATACTAAGGAGAATAGGCGAAGTGGCGTACGAGGTAGCTTTACCCCCTGAGCTTGAGCACATTCACAACGTATTTCATGTATCAGTGTTACGTCCATATAAGCCAGACTATAAGCATGTCATCTCCTATGAACCAATTCAAGTCGAAAGGGACTTATCGTACGAGGAGATTCCTGTCCAAATACTTGATAGGAAGGAACAGAGGCTGAGGAATAAAACCATCCATTCGGTTAAAGTTCTCTGGAGAAACCACGCGGTGGAAGAAGCTACGTGGGAACTCGAGGAGAAGATGAGAGCAAATTACCCTCAGTTATTCGAGTAACCTTAGATCGAAATTCCGAGGACGGAATTTTTATAAGGGGGAGAGGATGTAATGTCCAGGAATTCTTAAACATTGTATCAAATTTATTTTAATAAATAAAAATTTATTTTATATAATTTTATAAATTTAATTGGATCCATGTAAGTAGTATTATTCAAATTTATAAATTTATCCTAACATTTAATTACAAGAAAATTGGGAAAAATTAATTTATGTTACTATTATCGGATCTAAATAATTTGCATGAAGAATTATTGTTGAAATAAATATTATAAATAATTAATTAATTTAAGTAATTAATTCAATTTAAATATTAGGAGAATAATGTTAATAATTTTAATAAACATGTTGGGCTATTTTCTTTTATTTCAATTGACCCAAATTTTAATTGGGTAAAGCCCAATTCCCTTTTATTTCCTATTGGGCCACCTTTAATTAAGTCAGCCGGACCAACCATTGGGTTAAGCCCAAGTGAATTGCCAGCCGGGTTTAGCCATTCTTTTGGTAACCGAAATTGGATCCGTTTGGTTTAATTAAGGACAACCGGCATATTCGTCTGAGAAGGGCTTCAAAGCAGCAAAACCAATTTGGGGAAATCAGTCAAGAAAAGGGAATCCTAAGCTCTAGTTTTTTTTTTCAAATCAGATTAACCAAGTAGAGGGAGTAGGCTAGCCGAACCTAGCTAGACCCCAAACCCTCCATCAATCGGACCAGTCAAACGAGCAACGGGAGAAGGAATGGGTTGTCAATCGCCGGCGACATCACGAAGCAACCGACCGGCGGGCTAATTGAGGGTTTGAGTGGCGACCGAGCGTTCGACGTTCGGACCAAAGGATTCCCAACGACCGGCGATTTGACTGGTGAGTGCACACGGTTCAATGGGCTGCCGGCAGGTCAGTGGTTGAGTTGACAACCGGCCGATAGCTCCTCTCTCCCTACCGTCGGTTAATAACTTGGTCAGGTAGGGTATTGCCCAATATTTGGGTAAAATTTTGTCTATAAATTGAGCCCTAAACCCTAAGCCAAGGCTGCCGATTTCCTTGTTGGTAAATCCAAATTGGAGAAAATATATATATATATTAGAGGTCGCAGCAAGGAGGGGAAATTAAACGGTGAATGTCCGGCGTCGTCAGCTACTTTGGAAGGAGAAGGCGGACTGCAATTCGATCGAGTCCAAGGTAGTGATCTTAGGCTTAATTTATTTTCCTTCTCTGATTGTTAGTGTAACCATTGAATTATGTTGCTCTTGTTGGATTTATTAGGCTGGTATTGTATTGTATGGGTTTGTTTTGACCAAGAAGTCTGGTATTGAATTACTTTTGGTTGATTGTCGAATTCTGTTGTTAATTGGGTTGGGATACCATGTAATCCCTGTTTTACTTTGGAACACTAATATGTACACATACTGTTTGATGAAATGTCAGTAAGAAGCAACTTGTTAACTTTGCTTATTGGTTGATTTAGTGATCTGATTAGGCTAATAAGAAGGAAAGTCCTAGCATTCGTTATACTAGGTGTGGCTGTTATGTGGCTATTGTAACCAGGCGGCTGATTTGCGCCTTAACTCGTGGGCGCCGTGTCTGTGTGCGGCGCGGGCGGCAGCCACGCCCTATGGCGCCTCGGTGCTGATAAGTTAGGCAAGTAGCCAGTTGGCATGAATTGGGGCTGGGCCGTGTGAGGTTAAAGGACCCTTCCCATGTTGATTAGTGCTAACATACCACAAATGTAACTGTCATTTTGTAACACTGTGGGCTTGATTATTAGTTGCTATTTGAGTTAAAGATACACTAATGGGAATAATGAATTACGGATAATAAAAGTTAAGTATGAATAACATCAATGAATAATTAGTTAATATCTAATTAATAACAAATGACAATTAGGTACGAAGAAATAAATTATTTACTATGTGGCATCAAATAGTAATAAAGACATTGAATATTTAATTATTGTTTAATAATTGAGTATGAATAAAGTTAATAAATTAATTATTTATTATTTAATAATAAATAAAGATAATAAATATTTAACTATTATTTGATTAAATAATAATTAAAAATGAATAAATTAGTAAGATAATAAATATTTAATTATTATTTAACTAATATTAAATAATAATTAAGTTATGAATAGATTTATAAATAAAGATAATAAATATTTAATTGTTATTTAATTAATATTAAATAATAATTAAGTATGAATAAAGTAATTATTTATTATTTATCAATAAATAATAAATAAAGATAATAAATATTTAGTTATTGTTTAAATTAATATTAAATAATAACTAAGTATGAATAAAGTTAATAAGTTAATTATTTATTATTTATCCCTAAAATATAAATAAAACTAATAAATATTTGATTATTGTTTAACTACTATAACCAAGTATGGATAAAATCAATAGATTAATTACTTATTATTGATCCTTAAATAATAAATAAAGTTTATAAATAGTTGATTTTTGCTTAATTACTATTAAATATTAATCCAGTATGAATTAAGTTAATAGTTTAATTATTTGTCAGTAAGTGATAAATAAAGATAACAAATATTTAATTATTACTTAATTAATAATTAAGTATGAGCAAGTAATAAAATAATTATTTATTATTGAGTAATAAATAAAGATATTAAATATTTGATTGTTATTAAAGATTTAAGGTGAGTAAAGTAAATTATTTATTATTTCTCATTTAATAATAAATAAAGATAATAAGAACTTAATTATTATTAACAATTAAGTATGGGTAGAGTGATACATTAATTTTCTAGTTAAATGGTAAATAAGGAAAATAATTTCGTAAATTCGCTTGGAAGTGAATAATAGCTGAGCGTAAATAGGACTTAAATAACGCGTTTATTTGTTACCACTGTTAATTAGTATTGCAGTAATCAATTTATTATTTAGTATTGTAAATAATAACTGGGTTATTGAATATTGCTAAGTTGAATATCTAATAAGCATAATTAGTTATTGAAATAATAACTGAAGGTCATTAAGTAATTTCTGATTAGCACAATATTGATTAGTAATTTAATGCTAATGGAGTTAATAAAGGAATGCGAAATGTTTATTTTGCTAAATAAATAGCATAAGTGAGTGTATTCAGTTATGTAATGCTAATGGATAAACCGACTTTATCAACTGATAGGTTATCCAAGATCAATTAGTTAAAGCTAAAAATTTATCTGTAGCTGAGCAAACAGGCAAGTTCCCTAATTCCATTCTTTCAGTATTTTGAATACAAGTTCTATCTTACTCAACTTTTACATTGAGCAAGTTTCTAAACCTTATGCATTATTTTTAATTTGTGCAAAAGGTATATATTGCAAGTTATTCTTTAAGCTTGAATTTTATCTCCAAGCATGCCTTAAGTGGTCTAATTACTTTTAAAATTATTCCACATCTATGTATTCATTGGCATTCGCACTTGTGCATTTGAATTCGTATAATTATTTAAGTTCTGAAATTCACGAACTATTCATGAATAAGTCTGAACCCTTGTCTCGGTCAGGCACGTATATAAGAATTTATAAAAGCTATCCGAACCAATCATTGGCAAGGATTCTTAGACTGAATGAGCACCCCTTTTATTATAGGGGAGTACCCCAGGTACCGTATATAAGGTACCAATAGCAGAGTTAAATGTAATGCATATACATAGCGTACGCGAGGCTGATCCCCTCAAGTACTTATTCTGTAGCCAGTAACCAGAGGGTCAACTAGCTATTGACTCCTTTGGAAGTTATTGTTCAAAGTCTATTTGACTACCAATTGTTCTAAAAGCATTTATTGTTATTGTTTCTGATAATTGCTGAATTCTCCTTCTATATTCCCTTCATCATGATATATCCTTATTGTTGTACTTTAAACTTGCTGAGCAAACTTGTTGCTCATTCTTGCTATATCATGATTTTATTGCAGCTAAACCCGAGACGTCAGGGAAGAACAAAGGAAAAGAAAAGATTAAGTAATAGACTTCATGTAGCAGATTTTAAATTTACGTATAATTAATTTTTGTTAATGTAATTTAAACCCTAACTTTTATTTAGGGTATGGATTTGTGTAAGTGTTTAAGGTTTTTGTATTCTGGGACTAGTAACACCTTTGTAATGAACAACGTATGTTTATTATATTCCGCATTTTAGTTACCATATGTTGTTAGAGGTGAATGTTTGTATTGGATCGTGATGACCGGATCCGGGTATTTGGAGACCCGAATTTGGTCAGGCTAAACATCATAGGACTCTTGTATTACTGCTTAAGAGACTCATATAAACATGCTTCTAAGTTTAGTTCAATAACAAACTTAACTTGACAACTTTGAAGCATGGCGCGGTCGCGCTGTAATTTGGCCTAGGAGTGGCGCAGCCGCGCTACTCCTATTGAAGCTCTTTTTTGGGTTTTTCTTTTCCCTCTTCTTTTCTTCTATGAATATTAGAAGTAAATTGATAATGAATAGAAATGGAAAGTATGAATAATAATGTAATTAAATGGTTTGGTTATGAATTGTTGTGATGATGGGATAGTATATGTATGTAAAAGTATAAGAAAGGATTTCTATGAAGAAATCTGGGCTAACCATGTTTTAAACAACTATGAAATCAAGCTTTTAAAACTACACCCACAACGTGTTCGATTAAATGCCTCAATGAGAAAAATTAGCTAAAACATGAAAATTAGTTGTTGTTTATGTAAAAATATGATACATGTATGAGTTTGGGATGACTCTATATGTATGAAATATGTTAAAGCAAGTTAAAAAGGTAGTGTGAAGGAAAGCTAGAAAATCTGCAGAAAACAGATTAAGAAATAAACTCAATCGAAGTGGCACGGTTATGCCACTTCCAAGCCTAAAACCAGCGTAGCTGCGTTGGTTTGTAAAAACTAAATGCCATATTACTTTATAAAATGAACTTGATGCATGTATACAGAGGTCTAGCATGGTTCAAAACCCCCATAAAATGTGTCTATGTAATGTCTTAGATGTTAAAAGACCCCTGTTCATTCTCAAACTTGAGTCCAAACCAAAACAATTTAGTTGGACAACTCTATCTATCATCAATAATATTTCAGGACTTATAATAAAAGTAGAGAAATATTTCACATTAGTCTAGCCGAATTAAATGGCTTAGACTTGCTTCATAAACAGTTCAAGAGTGATAGAAATTTAAAGATATGCAATATGGCAATCTTAAATCAAAGATTTATGAAAATCTCAAGAATTCTACGTAACATGTAAACATTGCACAGGTGAGGATACTTGCCTTCTACGTTATTTACAACCATGGCTAACTACGCTTCGCGTATCCTACAAATTTTAAGTTCACATATATGCACACATTAGTCACATACACCAATCAGTCATACATTCAATGCACATACTTAACTTCCCATGAATTCTAACTTTGTCTTTTATAACATTCATTTTACTTACAAATCTTTTAGAAATCTGTGCTTGGACAAGTCATTTCATGCTTAGTCAGGTTAAACATCACAGAACTCTTGTATTACTACTTAAGAGACTCATATAAATATGCCTCTAGGTTTAGTTCAATAACAAACTAAACTTGACAGCTTTGAAGCATGGCGCGGCCGCGCTACTCCTATTGAAGCTCTTTTCTGGGTTTTTCTTTCCCCTATTCTTTTCTTCTATGAATATTGGAAGTAAATTGATAATGAATGGAAATGGAAAGTATGAATAATAATGTAATTGAATGGTTTGGTTATGAATTGTTGTGATGATGGGACAGTATATGTATGTAAAAGTATAAGAAAGTATTTCTATGAAGAAATCTGGATTAACCATGTTTTAAACAACTATGAAATCAAGCTTTTAAAACTACGCCCACAACGTGTTTGATTAAATGCCTCAATGAGAAAAATTAGCTAAAACATGAAAATTAGTTGTTGTTTATGTAAAAATATGATACATGTATGAGTTTGGGATGACTCTATATGTATGGAATATGTTCAAGCAAGTTAAAAAGGTAGTGTGAATGAAAGTTAGAAAATCTGCAGAAAACAGATCAAGAAATAAACTTAGTCGAAGTGGCACGGTCGTGCCACTTCCAAGCCTAAAACCAGCGTAGTTGCTCTGGTCTATAAAAATTAAATGTCATGTTGCTTTATAAAATGAACTTGATGCATGTATACAGAGGTTTAGCATGGTTCAAAACCCCCATAAAATGTGTATATGTAATGTCTTAGATGTTAAAGGACCCCTGTTCATTCTCAGAATTGAGTCCAAACCAAAACAATTAAGCTAGACAGCTCTATCTATCATCAATAATATTTTAGGACTTGTAATAAAAGTATAGAAATATTTCACATTAGTCTAGCCAAATTAAATGGCTTAGACTTGCTTCATAAATAGTTCAAGAGTGATAGAAATTTAAAGATATGTAATATGACAAGTTTAAATCAAAGATTTATGAAAATCTCAAGAATTCTACGTAACATGTAAACATTGCACATGTGAGGATACTTGCCTTTTACGTTATTTACAACCATGGCTAACTACGCTTCGCGTATCCTACACGTTTTAAGTTCACATATATGCACACATTAGTCACATACACCAATCAGTCATACATTCAATGCACATACTTAACTTTCCATGAATTCTAACTTTATCTTTTATAACATTCGTTTTACTTGCAAATCTTTTAGAAATCTTTGCTTGGACAAGTCATTTCATGCTTAGTCAGGCTAAACATCATAGGACTCTTATATTACTGCTTAAGAGACTCATATAAACATGCCTCTAGTTTTAGTTCAATAACAAACTAAACTTGACAGCTTTGAAGCATGGCGCGGTCGCGTTGCAATTTGGCCTAGGAGTGGCGTGGCCACGCTACTCCTGTTGAAGCTCTTTTCTGAGTTTTTCTTTCCCCTCTTCTTTTCTGCTATGAATATTGGAAGTAAATTGATAATGAATAGAAATGGAAATTATGAATAATAATGTAATTGAATGGATTGGTTATGAATTGTTATGATGATGGGATAGTATAGGTATGTAAAAGTATAAGAAAGTATTTCTATGAAGAAAAATGGGTTAACCATGTTTTAAACAACTATGAAATCAAGCTTTTAAAACTACGACCACAACGTGTTCGATTAAATGCCTCAATGAGGAAAATTAGCTAAAACATGGAAATTAGTTGTTGTTTATGTAAAAATATGATACATGTATGAGTTTGGGATTGTTAGATTTGTATATAGCGCGAACATGCAATCAAATTACATGAATAGTGCGGAAGCGCGATAAAATCAGATTTTAAAATTTTTCATACAAACCATCACCATGATCATCCATGTGCTCAATTATCAATTAAATGAAAGAGATAAAGTATGAGAATCATACCCTTGTAGAACCATGCTTCCACAGGTACAAGTTCACCTCCAAATCCTTCGCGTTCTCCTTGAATTCCACCGATTAAATTCCTTTCTTTGATCAACGTTAGCCACCCAAGTGTTTGGCCTCTAGAGGTGATCCACCAAGGAATAATAGTTGTTCAAGAAGATGGGTGTTGGCAAAACCCTAGTTTCTATCTCTATAGAAATTGCAAGTACTCTCTCTCTTTCCAATTCTTATGGAAGAGTGTGTAACTGTCTAACTCTAAATCATGATAAGACTCCTCTTATTTATAGATATAGGGAACCCTCCTAAACTATTTAGGATTAGGGTTTTTATTTTAATTAAACTCCTTTAATTAATTAAACTCCTAATCCAATTAGGAATATATGAGAGAGTACTTCTATTAATTAATTCTCAATCCCTATTAGGAATTAAATAATAGTAATGGTAATAATAATAATAAGACTCCTCTTATTAATTTATATTTAATATTCTAAAAATATTAAATAATAAATATTAAGCTATTTAATTTATTCTATCTCCATAGATTAAATTAAATACACTTAACTTATTATTACGATTATGTCATTTACTTCTTAAATAAATATTTTCCTTTTGCGGTGTGACCCTTTAGGTTCTCCGTATTAAACCGGTTGTGAATAAATCAATTAGAACAATTCTAATTTTATTTAAATAAATAAATTAAATTATTTAATTTATTTAAATAAATAATATTTATTCTACAATAAGGGTAAGCCCCCTTAGCGATCAACGACTTTCCAGATAATATAGATTTCAACATTAATCACAAAAGAACTTTTGAGTGAATAGTTACCGTACAATTCAATCTTTCTACCATACAATGTCCCAATTAAATATAAGACATGGAATTACTGTCAAGTCTTATTTTATTTAATTATATGTATTTCGATTCTCAAATGCACAACTCTGATAATGCAAATTAGAAACTCCTTTCTAATTTCATTCTGCTTTGGCCAAACACTTCTGAGTCGTCATTTATCGAATCACATAGGACATTCTCTCCTTTTACTAGAAGTGGTAGATTCTTTGTTGATCATTCACCTATTTCCATGTATAACTTATTATACCCAATCATACCCTTTGATATACCCTAAGGGTCTTAAGGGACATGTCAAAGTATAACTCATCACACACAAGATACTATGATGATCTCAAGTCCAAGGATCACTTATACTACTATCACTAGAGGAATTCCTATTGACAGGCGAGTAAAACTCCATTAGGTATTCCTTAGCGAGCCACGTTCAGTGAACTTATTCTCTAATAAGCACCTACATACTTGCTTTAGTGTCTCCACACAAATGATTATGAGATGAATCATCCTCTTCATAAGAGCAAGCAACGTATGTACTAATCTATCCGGATTCACTAATCCCCTTTTTAGTAATCCATTGATTAGGAACGATTTTAGTTTGTGAGCTATCTAGAATTTAGATCTCATTAGCATGATCACCATCATGATTCTAAAAGCATTGCTCAACACTATGGGTTTATCACATTTGATATAATAGCACTATGTAGATAATGTAAAATGCCTTTTTAAGAAAATCAATTCTTTTATTAATAAATGAATAAGATTACAAAGTATATGATGCATCATATCAAATATGATTGGCTTGTGTGCATACTACTTTCAATCTCCCACTTGCACTAAAGCCAATCGCCATGGTATCTTATACCCTTCTTCTCTAAGTGACGATTATCCTGCTGTTTGGATAAAGCTTCAGTAAATGGATACGCAATGTTGTTCTTGAGAGTCCACTATCTCTATAGTGACTTCTCCTCTTTCAATGATTCTACTAATCAAATGAAAGTGCCGCAACATATGTTTGAATCCAAGATGAGACTTAGGAACTATTCCTAGTTCTGTAATGAACTTTTCATCCAAACAATCAACTTGCAGCTTCATTTACAGCTACATACTTTGTCTTTGTCACTAAACCAACAACTCTTTACTGTTTGGAACCTTTCCTATTTGGAACCTTTCCAATTCACTGCACCACCATTCAAGGTAACAATTTACCTTAAAGTGGATTTGTTATCGTCTTGGTCAGTCTGAAAAACTTGAGTCTGTTTAGCCCTCTAGTTTTCATTCAGACCTACCATGAATCATGATCACATCTTCAATACCGGTTAAGTACTTAAAGATGTTCATCACTGTCTTACGGTGATCTTCTCCAGAATCTGACTGATCTACATCAGACCTTGTATATTCATTGCATTCATGATAGTAACTCATGCGATCTCCTTTTTATTGAGGACAATTTAAAGAGATACACTCCATGGCTCATCATCATGAGACCTCTCTTGGAGTTTGCCATGCTAAACGCCTTTAGCATCAAATGAATATACGTTCCTTAGGTCAAGCCGAATATCCTTTTAAATCTATATATATAGATTTATATCCCCAATTTATTGGATGCTCCTCCCAAGTTATTCATGGAGGAATGTTTAGACAATTTTATCTTTACTGATTGTAGCATTGGTGTGTTATTCTTTATCAGTAGTATATCAACATATAATACTAGGAATGTCACAGTGCTCCCACTGACCCTTTTGTACACATTAGGTTCATTCTCGTTTTTGATAAAATCAAACTCTTTTGATTGTCTCATCAAAACGAATGTTCCATCTTTGAGAAGCTTGCTTCAATCCATCAATGGATCATTGTAGCTTAAAACACGATTTGCTTCAACCTTTGAAACAAATTCCTCTGGCTGTATCATACATACATTCTCCTCAAGTCTTCATTGAGGAAGGGTGTCTCCACATCCATTTTGCCAGATTTCGTAATAAGCTGCAATCACAAGTAAAATCCAAATGGACTTGAGCATTACCCGATAATAAGGTTTTATCACAGTCAATTGCTTAACTTGAAAAGCCTTTTAAACAGGTCTGGTCTTATAGGTCTCCACCTTACCATTTGCCCCAGTCTTTCTCTTAAAGACCCATATTCACACTTTAGGCATTATGCCCTTTTGTGGAGTAACCATAGTCTATACTTGGTTCTCATACATGGAGTCCATTTCGAATTTTATGGCTATCTGCCATTTCTCTCAGTGTCTTCTACTCATAGCCTCATCGTATATAATTGGATCATCATCCTCTATGATGCGTACCTCATCATCATCCTCTATAATGAATCCATACCTCCCAGGTATCTTCGGTACTCTTCCAGATTTATGATTCGGTTGTGGTATAATAGGTATATCTACAGGTTCCTCGGTTCGACTTAAAGTGCTTTGTGGTTCTTGAACTCCTTCAAGATCTATTACCCTCCCATAGCTTCTTCAATGATAAACACCTTTATCTAAGAAGGCAGCGTGTAGGATTATAGTAATAATACCCTAAACTTGCTTTAGGATATCCCACAAGTCTGCACTTGTCAGATTTTGTCCCAAACTTATCTTTGAAACCCTTTTCACATAAGCTGGACAACTCCTTATCTTAACATACTTAAGAGTAGGAATCCTTCCTATCCATAACCTTTATGGAGTCTTGGACTCGGATTTTTGAGGTTACCTTATTTTTGTAGATATGCAGTCGTTTCTAGGGCATAACCCCAGATGGATACTAGAATGTCGGTAAAAATCATTATGGACTGCACCATGTCCAACAAGGTACAATTTCTCCTTTTAGATACACCAATCAATTATTGCGTATCAGGAGGTGTCCATTATGAGAAAATACCATTTTGAGATGATCTAGAAACTCATTGCACAAGTATTCTTTCCTCGATCTGATCAAAGAATCTTAATACTTTGTCAATATGTTTCACTTCTGAATTCTTTGAACATTTCAAATGATTCAGACTTGTATTTTATCAAATACACACATTCAACTCTTTGAATGACCATCTCCTTTTCTTTTATTAGTTTATTCAATTTGCAAAATATTTTTCATGTAAGTCAAGTATATAAAGTCTATCAAGTGATCTTCCAGTTTCAAACAAAACATTATCATTATAAATACAACAACAATTGTTCTTAAATATAATACCAGAACATTTCTTGTCCAACAACGGAAGTAATAATGTTTCTAAAGAGAACTGGAACATAATAATAACTTATTAACTTAATAAACTTGCCCGTAGGCAATGCTAAACTATAACTTCCTATGGTTAATGCAGCAACCTATGCTCCATTCCCACACATAAGATTACTTACTCTTAGTTTAACTTTCTACTTCTGCTTAGTCTCTACATTGGATTGCATACGTGAGAACTACAGCCAGTATCCAATACCCAAGTAGAACCTTGACTTACAGAAAAATTTATTTCAATCATGAACAAACCTATATCTGTTGTAATGTCCAGGAAATTCTGAACCTTGTATCAATTTATTTTGATATGTGAAATTCATTTTTTTTTATATATAAAATTTTCCGGGCTTAATTGGATCTGTATAGGTATTATTTAATTATATAACTATATGGTCCAATAAATTTTCCTTGCATTAAAGGGGCTCACTGATAGTTCGAATAAATTAATGAGTTAACCCTAAGAATTGATTTGCAAGAAGATTGGAAAAAAAAAATTAATAAATAATTTCCTTTTACTATTGTCGGATTTAAATAATTCGAACGAGAAATTATTGTCAAAACAAATATTTTTTTTACTAATTAACTGAATTAGTATTTAATTTAAACAGTAGAAACATAATGTTATTAAATTTTATTTGGGACTTTCTATTTTATTCCAGCTGACCCAATATCAATTTGGGTTGAACCCAAATTCAATTCCATTTCCTAATTGGGCCACCTTCTTATTGATCCGACCCAACTCCATTTTTGATGAGCCCAATTCTTTTCGGTCGGGCTGGTTTTATTCCTAATGGAATTGGGGAAAATCAGTGGGTCAATTGGGGATAACTGAGCGAAGAAAACAAACCCTCAATCAATCGGATGGACGGGTGAAGGCTGAGGGATTGGGCGTGACAGGTGAAGGGACCGACGGCTAAGACTGGGGGAAGAGCTCAATGACCGGTGGCTACCAAGGTTCGAGGCAGGTGGAGCGTATAAGGGCGTGGGCGACCGAGCGATAACCACTCGGACCAAGAGGTTGAGCGCGATTGGGCGGCATAGAGGGTTGTGAAGGTCGTCAGCAAGCGGCCATAGGCCACCTCACCTACCGAGCGCGAGGGACTGCCGACCACCTACTCCCCTCTAATTACTGGGTATTGTCCCAATCAATTGGGGTATTATCCAGCAAATTGGGCAAACATCGCTATATAATATAGGAACACAAACTCCTCTAGCCAATTGTTCGGCTCCTTAATTCTGATATAGTGTGCGAGCGTGAGGGTTGGGAGGGGAAAGCAGGTCGGAGGGGAAGCTAGCCGCTGGATGCCTGTCGGCTTCACCACCTATTTCGGGAGGAGGCGAAGGACAGCCGCTAGAAGCTCGGTCGTGGTCACCCCAGCCCTAAGGTATACCAATGGCTTTATTGTTAAACCAAGCGGCTGTGACAGCTTTCGTTTTGGGTTTCGTTTTGTTTTCCTTTTTCCATCTTTGATAGTTTGGGGGTGTGTTGCTTCATTGATGAAAACTTTGTGTAAGGAAGGACCTTAAGGTCCGGACAGTATTATTATGTATGGTGATTAGACCAGCGTCGATCCTTAGTGTGCTCACAAGGTGTTCGATGTAATGTCCATAAGAACTAATTTGTTAAATTTCTCTATGGTATTGATTTATTAGCCTGTTCTGCTTGTGTAAGATTTGTAGAATTTAATCATACTGTGTGCTGGGGTATGGCTGTGATACAACTAGTGTTGAAACAGAATGTGGGTTGGCGCCTAAGCTCGTGGGCATCATGTCCGTGTGCAGCGCGAGCGACAGCCGCGCCTTGGGCGCTTCGGTGCTGAGGGTGCTGGACTGCAGTTGCTCTCCTAGTTGCTAAATCATGATGGGTGATATCAAGTTATTATCATAATCTTCAATGATGACTAAGAACCAGTCAATTCAATATTGAACGTTGTTAAGATAGCTACATAATTGAAATACCTACAAAAAAAAGGGGTAACACTATTGGCTTAATTATTGGCCATTACTTGAATTAATAATGCACCAATAAAATGATTATTTATCATTAAATAATAAATAAAGATAATAAATATTTAATTATTGTTTAATTTATATTAAATAATAATTAAGTATGAATATAATTAATATAATAATTAGTTATTATTTAACATTAAATAATAAATAAAGATAATAAATATTTAATTATTGTTTAATTTATATTAAGTAATAATTAAGTATGAATATAATTAATATAATAATTAGTTATTATTTAACAATAAATAATAAATAAAGATAATAAGTATTTAGTTATTGTTTAATTAACATTAGATAATAATTAAGTATGAATATAATTACTATAGTAATTATTTATTATTTATCACTAGATAATAAATAAAGATAATAAATACTTATTGATTTTTATTAATAATTGAGTATGTGTAGAATTTATACATAAATTGTTCAATAATAATAGTTAGCACTTAAAATATCATTAAAAGAATTTAATAATATTATTGGGTGATTTAACTACCTAATATTTTTAGTATTATTCATTGGGATGAATAACAAATTTGTTTTTATAAAGTTTACTTGATTACTCATAAATACAGGTAATGACTAATTTAATTATTATTTTCTTAATAATTGAAGGCATCTTGAGTGTAAGAATACATTAAGCATTACTTCGTATTAAATACTGATCAAAGATTTATAATTTAATTACTTATTATTTAATCGATAATTAAATAGTAAGTAACCATAACTAGTTATTATTTATAATTAAATAATAACTCCAAATAATTACTCGATTGCTATTTAAGTAATATTAGAGGATAATTAAATGGGTTTAAGACTAATTAAACTTATATATCGAACAAATGATAAATTGTTCACAAGCTCATTATGTGCGTAACACTTATTGTTAATAAATCATGAACTTAAGTTCAATGGTATTTTAATAAGGTCAACAACAGCGTCATGTGTGGTGTGGTTTACTTATGTGTTAGTCGATTGCCTTAGTAAGCATATCTTATAACTGTACTCAGTACTAATGGATAGGCCGACTCTATTAATTGTAGGTCTTCCCAATCAAGTTAATTAAAGCTAAGAGTAGTTGTAGCTGAGCAAACAAGCAAGTTCATCTTACTCAACTTTTACATTGAGCAAGTTCTTTATATCGAAACTGTAATTGTTGCAAGTTCTTTTCATTCGAACAGGCTACTATCGTACTGTAGCTTGAAATTTTATTCTAAGAATGCTTAAGTGGTTTAATTAATCTACAGTTATTCCACATCTATGATATTATTGACAATCGCATTCGATGCATTTGAATTCGTACATTTATTAAAGTTCCGAAATTCACGAACTATTCATGATTAAGTCTGAACCCTTGTTCGGTCAGGCAAGTGTGTGAGAATTTATAAAAGCTATCCGAACCAATTAATGGTAAGGATTCTTAGACTGAATGAACACCCCTTTTATTATACGGGAATACCCTAGGTACCGGATATAAGGTACAAACAGCAGAGTTAAATGTTATGCATACACATAGCATATGCGAGGCTGATCCCCTCAAGTACTTATTCTGTAGCCAGTAACCAGAGGGTCAACTAGCTATTGACTCCTTTGGAAGTTATTGTTCAAAGTCTACTTGACTATCAATTATTCTAAAAGCATTTATTGTTCTTGCTTCTGATAATTATATTGTTGAATTCTCTTTCTATATTCCCTTCATCATGATATATCCTTTATGGTTGTACTTTAAACTTGCTGAGCAAACTCGTTGCTCATCCTTGCTATATCATGACTTTCATTGCAGCTAAACCCGAGACATCCGGAAAGGGCAAGGGTAAAGAAAAGATGAAGTGATAGGCTTCACGTAGCTGATCTTACTTTATGCTTAGTTAATTTCTATTAATATAATTTAAACCCTGATATTTATTTGGGGTACGGATTTTGTGTTAAGTATTTAAGGTTATTGTATCTTGGGACCAGTAACACCTTTGTAATGAACAACATATATTTATTATATTCTGCATTTTAGTTACCATATTGTTGTTGGAGGTGAATGTTTGGATTAGATCGTGATGACCAGATCCGGGTAGTTGGAGACCCGAATTTGGGGGCGTCACAGGTTGGTATCAGAGCTGTAGGTTATAGACTTTAGGATCACTAAACCTAGGTTATAACCTTAGCATTAAACTCGTATTGAGTATGCTAGGATATGAATCAAGGAGATTCAAATAATGGTCTTGTCTGGGGGTGGATTGTGGAAATCTACCAAGCCGAGTTGTACATGATAAAATATCTTTTCATTTTATCAATGAATGTATTTTATTATGATACTGACATTGTTGTCTCTGTCTGTGTTTGTAGGATGGCCGACATTGGAGGGACCAGTGGAGTTCAGGAGGAGGTATTCACAGATATACCTGTGGTTACCAAGCAGTTAGTGGGCTACGCACCTGTTGCCCCAGAGGTACCACTAGATGGGCCCGAACCAGAGGAGGACTATCAGGGGGATCTACCAGAGCCTGTTATAGGTAGGGTAATGAGGTCCGGCAGTCAGGACCCGGATGAGGGCGAGGAGGACCCAGAGACTGACAGTGATGAGCCACCTGCTTATGTTGATGGCATGGGCTCTACTGCGGATGATATCATAGAGGGATTGACCAGTAGGAACGAGGAGCTGGAGGGCCGGGTAGCTCATCTGGAGGAGCAGAACCAGACCCACCAGATCACGGAGGATCAGTATAGGGAACTCGCTTATCAGCTGGAGCATGAGTTGGGGATGGTGAAGGTGCAGCTGCAGGGTTATGAGACCTCAGCGCAGCAGATTGGACCATTGCTACATCAGATGGTGGCCCGGAATGCTGAGCTGAGGGAGAGATTAGAACAGAAGGACATGGAGATCGCCCATCTGAAGGCCAAACAGGAGGCTATGAGGTTCGAGTTCGGGCTTGAGGTTGCTGAGAGGACTCGGGTTAGAGACGCTTGGGTTAGAGAAGCAAGGAGGGTTGATCAGTTGGAGGACAGGCTCGAGGCAGGAGCTGTGAGGATAGAGACTCTGGGATTGGCTTTAGATGCAGCCTATAGGAGGCCTCGGACCGAGATGGGAGAGTCTAGTCGCTCGGTTCGTCGCTGAGTCATGGGTGGAGCATTTTCTTCAGGTCAGCAGGCGCGGATTCGTCACGACATGTAGTGACGTGTTAGGATGGATGTCTTGTCTTATCTTGTCATGTTTATAGGAGCAGTTGGTCCCACCTTTTGTTATAGTAGGGACATATGTGTGTTGTAAACCCCTATGTATTGTAGCATGCTTGGGGTAGCAGTTAAACCCCCAACTTTTGTTTGATAGAGGGGTAGAAGGTTATCATTTCCCCACTTTTGTCTCAGGGGAATGGTTAATGATTGGTAGGGTACTCAGTGGCGCATTTATAGAAGTATGCCACAGGTTTAGTCTTTGTAACAAAACAGTGGTATATAAATATAAATGCAGTTATTTCATTTAAATCAAATGTGTTTGATAGATGTTTCTACCCTTGATTGCTGATTTTAATGACATATTATGTAAAATATTAAACTATAGGTAAAAGTCGGCGGTTTTTCCTTATTCACATCGCCAAGAGGACGACCACGTAACCAGCGGGTTGAGGAGTCCGAAAGCGAAGTTAGGGACCAAACCAATCCAATGAGGATGTTCGAGGAGATGCTGGCGGAAGCCATGCAATCAAGACCGCCACCTGGAGGGACCCAACCAGCAACCGAGCCAACGCATCATTTGGCCAATTTTAAAGATTTCAAACTGGTCGGACCACCCGAGTTCAAGAGAACTCTTAACCCAATAGAAGCACAGACCTGGATAGAAGAGATAGAGAAGGTCTTCGAGGTCGCACGAGTGGCCGAAGAACAGAAAACAGGATTTGCCACTTTCATGCTGAAAGGCGAGACTAACTATTGGTGGAAGGCCAATAAGGGACGAGCAGGTGAGGGACTCATTTTGTGGGAAAGATTCAAAGAGCTATTCTTCAAAAATTACTTTCCAGAGAATACACAGCAGGATATGGAAGTGAAGTTCCTGGAACTGAAGCAGGGGAATATGACTGTCGCCGAGTACGCGGCAAAGTTCAATGAGTTAGCCCGATTTGCCCCACATCAGGTGGACACCGAGGCCAGGAAGGCAAGAAGGTTTGAGTTGGGACTGAAACCATGGGTTCAGAAGTCAGTAGCGATACTGAAAATTAAGAACTTCTCGGAACTGCTGGAAAGAGCTATCATTGCGGAAGGGGGCAATGAAGCAGTGGCACGATTCAACCAAGAGAGAAAGAAGAATCAAGAGGTAACCAAGGCAGGGAGCAGCGGAGGTAGTAACCCCAACAAACGTAAGTGGCTCGAGAGTCAGTCATCCGGGGGAAACAAATCTGGAGGGGAGGTGAAGAAACCATACAGGTGCAATAATTGTGGCAAGAACCACACGGGGGAGTGCATGAAGGGGAAAAGTGTTTGTTACCGATGTGGACAACCGGGACACATGGCTCCTCAGTGTCCGAACAAACAGAAAGGAGGATGTTTCTCTTGCGGATCACCCGACCACCAGATTAAGGATTGTCCGAAGAGGAAGGGCGACATCAGGAGTGGCAACCGGAGCAGCAACAACAGCGGGAATAACAACCGGCTGAGCTATGGGGCACCAGCCAGTCAAGCTAACAGGCCAACGGCACGCACGTTCAACATGACCGTTCAGGATGCAATGGAATCCAAGGACGTGGTGTCAGGTATCATCCCAATCAATGATATAAATGCATATGTGTTATTCGATTCGGGTGCTACCTGCTCTTTTGTTTCTGAAGAATTTGCTAGTCAGTTAAATTTACCTCGTGAAAAGTTAGAACACCCTATGAACGTAGAAGTAGCAAACAAGAAAATTATCCCCGTAGAATGCATTCATTGGAATTGTTGTGCTGAATTGCGAGGGTTTAAACTCAATGTGGATTTGATACCAATTCGGCTGGGAGAGTTTGATGTAATCCTGGGAATGGATTGGCTATCAATTCACGGAGCAGTTATTGACTGTAAGGAGAAATGTGTACACTTGAAGACTCCTAACAAGTCAAAGGTGGTATTCTATGGTAATAAATCACCAAGACAATCTTGTTGTCTTACTATGATGCAAACCAAGAAATTACTTAAGAAGGGTTGCGTATGTTATTTAGCCCATGTGGTTGATAGTCGTCAAGTTGGGGATGAGATGAGTCAAATACCAATCGTGAGGGAATTCGCCGATGTCTTCCCAGATGAACTTCCGGGACTGCCGCCGGACAGGGAAACCGAGTTCGTGATCGATTTGGCACCGGGAACCGCACTAATATCGAAGCCGCCGTATCAAATGGCACCGGTAGAAATGAAAGAGTTGATGGTGAAACTGCAGGAACTGTTAGATAAAGGTTATATCAGACCAAGCGTGTCCCCGTGGGGAGCGTCAGTTCTGTTTGTGAAGAAGAAAGATGGTTCTATGAGACTTTGTATCGACTATCGGGAGTTGAACAAAGTTACGATTAAGAATATTTATCCGCTTCCTAGGATTGACGATTTATTTGATCAACTGAAGGGAGCGAAATACTTTTCAAAAATCGACTTAAGAACAGGCTATCATCAACTGAAGGTGAGGCAGGAAGATATCCCGAAGACTGCATTCAGAACTCGTTACGGGCACTTCGAGTTTCTGGTAATGTCATTTGGATTGACGAATGCACCAGCAGCATTCATGGATATGATGAACAGAGTGTTCAAGCAGTACTTGGACAAGTTCGTAGTCGTATTCATCGATGACATTCTGGTGTATTCAGGGACGGAGGGGGAACATGCTGAACATTTAAAAATTGTATTAGAAGCTCTCAGAAAGGAGAAGTTGTATGCAAAGTTTTCGAAGTGTGAGTTTTGGTTGCAGAGGGTGCAATTTCTAGGTCATGTCATCGACAAAGACGGTGTTTCAGTGGACCCAGCAAAAGTAGAAGCGGATATCAATTGGGAACAACCGAAGACACCCACAGAGATCCGGAGTTTCTTGGGATTAGCGGGATACTATCGGAGATTCATCCAGGATTTTTCAAAGATAGCATCGCCATTGACCAATCTCACCAGAAAAACAGTTAAGTTCGTCTGGTCGGAGAAATGCGAGGAAAGTTTCATGGAGCTGAAGAAGAGACTTAGCCAAGCACCGATGTTGACCTTACCAGACAACACTGGGGGTTTCGTAGTGTATAGCGATGCGTCACACAAAGGACTTGGCTGTGTGCTGATGCAACACGACAAGGTCGTGGCGTACGCATCATGTCAACTGAAAGACTATGAGAAGGGTTACCCGACCCATGACTTGGAGTTAGCCGCGGTAGTTTTCGCCTTGAAGATTTGGAGGCACTACCTATATGGGGAGAAGTGTGAGATATATACAGATCACAAAAGTCTGAAATATATCTTCACTCAGAAAGAACTGAACATGAGGCAGCGCCGATGGTTAGAATTGATCAAGGATTACGACTGTGAGATTCTGTACCATCCGGGCAAAGCAAATGTAGTGGCTGATGCCTTACGCAGAAAAGGCAAGGTGAAATTGATGCGGCTGACAGTTCAAGAGGAGTTGATAAAGGACTTTGAACGTCTGGAACTGGAGGTTAAGTATCCGATGGAGACGGACAAAAAATTGTTTACCGTAACAGTAGGTCCGACTCTACTGGATAAGATAAAGGAGGCTCAAGAATTTGATGAAGAGTGCATTGTCATTAAGAGGCAACTATCGGAAGGAAAAACCTTGAAGTACAAGGTTGACAGCACAGGGTTGCTGAGATTCGAGGGAAGGATCTGGATACCATACGTACCAGACTTGAGGGAAGAAATATTGTAGGAGGCCCATAATACGAGATTTTCGGTACATCCGGGTAGCACCAAGATGTATCAAGATCTTCGTCAGCATTATTGGTGGCCGCATTTGAAAGGAGAAATTGCAGAATTCGTCAGCCGGTGTTTAACTTGTCAGAGGGTCAAGGCAGAGCACTAGCGGCCGAGCGGATTGTTGCAACCTTTAGAGATTCCCGAGTGGAAGTGGGAGCACATCACTATGGATTTTGTGGTAGGACTCCCGATAACACAGAAAGGTCTAGGCGCCATCTGGGTGATCGTAGATCGTTTGACCAAGTCTGCCCATTTTCTACCGATCAAGATCAGGTACAAATTGGAGCAGTTAGCGAAACTTTACGTAAAGGAGATAGTATCGTGACATGGAGTGCCGGTATCAATTGTATCTGACAGAGATCTGCGCTTCACGTCAAATTTTTGGAGAAGTCTACAGGGAAGGATGGGGACGCAGTTGAGGTTGAGTACGGCGTACCATCCTCAGACTGATGGTCAGAGCGAGCGAACGATTCAGACCTTGGAGGATATGCTCCGAGTAGTCGTGATGGACTTAGGAGGCAGCTGGGACAATCACTTGCCCTTGGTAGAGTTCGCTTACAACAATAGTTATCACGCTAGCTTCGGTATGCCCCCGTACGAAGCATTATATGGAAGGAAGTGTCGAACGTCGTTGTGTTGGGATGAGGTTGGTGAGCGGAGACTGTTGGGACCAGAGTTGGTACAGCAAACCATGGAAATTATTAAAGTAATAAGACAACGGTTAGTAGCAGCGCAGGATCATCAGAAGAAGTATGTCGACTTACATCGTCAGAAACGAGACTTTGAAGTTGGTAGCTTTATGTTCTTGAAGGTATCTCCCTGGAAAGGGAAGATCCGTTTTGGGAAAAAGGGCAAATTGAGCCCTAGGTTCATAGGACCTTTTGAAATATTAAGGAGGATAGGCGAAGTGGCGTACGAGATGGCGTTACCTCCTGAACTTGAGCACATCCACAACGTGTTTCATGTATCGGTGTTACGTCCATATAAGCCAGACTACAAGCACGTCATTTCCTATGAGCCAATTCAAGTCGAAAAGGACTTATCGTACGAGGAGATTCCTGTCCAAATACTTGATAGGAAGGAACAGAAGCTGAGAAATAAAATCATTCATTTTGTTAAATTACTCTGGAGGAACCATGCGGTGGAAGAAGCCACGTGGGAACTCGAAGAGAAGATGAGAGCAAATTACCCGCAGTTATTTAAGTAACCTTAGGTTAAAATTCCGAGGATGAAATTTTTATAAGGGGGAGAGGATGTAATGTCCAGGAAATTCTGAACCTTGTACCAATTTATTTTGATATGTGAAATTCAATTTTTTATATATATAAAATTTTTCGGGCTTAATTGGATCTGTATAGGTATTATTTAATTATATAACTATATGGTCCAATAAATTTTCCTTGCATTAAAGGGGCTCACTGATAGTTCGAATAAATTAATGAGTTAACCCTAAAAATTGATTTGCAAGAAGATTGGAAAAAAAAATTAATAAATAATTTCCTTTTACTATTGTCGGATTTAAATAATTCGAACGAGAAATTATTGTCAAAACAAATATTTTTTTTACTAATTAACTGAATTAGTATTTAATTTAAACATTAGAAACATAATGTTATTAAATTTTATTTGGGACTTTCTATTTTATTCTAGCTGACCCAATATCAATTTGGGTTGAACCCAAATTCAATTCCATTTCCTAATTGGGCCACCTTCCTATTGATCCGACCCAACTCCATTTTTGATGAGCCCAATTCTTTCCGGTCGGGCTGGTTTTATTCCTAATGGAATTGGGGAAAATCAGTGGGTCAATTGGGGATAACTGAGCGAAGAAAACAAACCCTCAATCAATCGGATGGACGGGTGAAGGCTGAGGGATTGGGCATGACAGGTGAAGGGACCGGCAGCTAAGACTGGGGGAAGAGCTCAATGACCGGTGGCTACCAAGGTTCGAGGCAGGTGGAGCATATAAGGGCGTGGGCGACCGAGCGAAAACCACTCGGCCCAAGAGGTTGAGCGCGATTGGGCGGCATAAAGGGCTGTGAAGGTCGCCAGCAAGCGGCCATAAGCCACCTCACCTACCGAGCGCGAGGGACTGCCGACCACCTACTCCCCTCTAATTACTGGGTATTGTCCCAATCAATTGGGGTATTATCTAGCAAATTGGGCAAACAGCGCTATTTAAATAGGAACACAAACTCCTCTAGCCAATTGTTGGGCTCCTTAATTCTGATATAGTGTGCGAGCGTGAGGGCTGGGAGGGGAAAGCAGGTCGGAGGGGAAGCTAGCCGCTGGATGCCGGTCGGCTTCACCACCTATTTCGGGAGGAGGCGAAGGACAGCCGCTAGAAGCTCGGTCGTGGTCACCCCAGCCCTAAGGTATACCAATGGCTTTATTGTTAAACCAAGCGGTTGTGATAGCTTTCCTTTTGGGTTTCGTTTTGTTTTCCTTTTTCCATCTTTGATAGTTTGGGGGTGTGTTGCTTCATTGATGAAAACTTTGTGTAAGGAAGGACCTTAAGGTCCGGACAGTATTATTATGTATGGTGATTAGACCAGCGTCGATCCTTAGTGTGCTCACAAGGTGTTCGATGTAATGTCCATAAGAACTAATTTGTTAAATTTCTCTATGGTATTGATTTATTAGCCTGTTCTGCTTGTGTAAGATTTGTAGAATTTAATCTTACTGTGTGCTGGGGTATGGCTGTGATACAACTAGTGTTGAAACAGAATGTGGGTTGGCGCCTAAGCTCGTGGGCATCATGTCCGTGTGCAGCGCGAGCGACAGCCGCGCCTTGGGCGCTTCGGTGCTGAAGGTGCTGGACTGCAGTTGCTCTCCTAGTTGCTAAATCATGATGGGTGATATCAAGTTATTATCATAATCTTCAATGATGACTAAGAACCAGTCAATTCAATATTGAACGTTGTTAAGATAGCTAAATAATTGAAATACCTACAGAAAAGGGGTAACACTATTGGCTTAATTATTGGTCATTACTTGAATTAATAATGCACCAATAAAATGATTATTTATCATTAAATAATAAATAAAGATAATAAATATTTAATTTATATTTAATTTATATTAAATAATAATTAAGTATGAATATAATTAATATAATAATTAGTTATTATTTAACATTAAATAATAAATAAAGATAATAAATATTTAATTATTGTTTAATTTATATTAAATAATAATTAAGTATGAATATAATTAATATAATAATTAGTTATTATTTAACAATAAATAATAAATAAAGATAATAAGTATTTAGTTATTGTTTAATTAACATTAGATAATAATTAAGTATGAATATAATTACTATAGTAATTATTTATTATTTATCACTAGATAATAAATAAAAATAATAAATACTTATTGATTTTTATTAATAATTGAGTATGTGTAGAATTTATACATAAATTGTTCAATAATAATAGTTAGCACTTAAAATATCATTAAAAGAATTTAATAATATTATTGGGTGATTTAACTACCTAATATTTTTAGTATTATTCATTGGGATGAATAACAAATTTGTTTTTATAAAGTTTACTTGATTACTCATAAATACAGGTAATGACTAATTTAATTATTATTTTCTTAATAATTGAAGGCATCTTGAGTGTAAGAATACATTAAGCATTACTTTGTATTAAATACTGATCAAAGATTTATAATTTAATTACTTATTATTTAATCGATAATTAAATAGTAAGTAATCATAACTAGTTAAATAATAACTCCAGATAATTACTCGATTGCTATTTAAGTAATATTAGAGGATAATTAAATGGGTTTAAGACTAATTAAACTTATATATCGAACAAATGATAAATTGTTCACAAGCTCATTATGTGCATAACACTTATTGTTAATAAATCATGAACTTAAGTTCAATGGTATTTTAATAAGGTCAACAACAACGTCATGTGTGGTGTGGTTTACTTATGTGTTAGTCGATTGCCTTAATAAGCATATCTTATAACTGTACTCAGTACTAATGGATAGGCCGACTCTATTAATGGTAGGTCTTCCCAATCAAGTTAATTAAAGCTAAGAGTAGTTGTAGCTGAGCAAACAGGCAAGTTCATCTTACTCAACTTTTACATTGAGCAAGTTCTTTATATCGAAACTATAATTGTTGCAAGTTCTTTTCATTCGAGCAGGCTACTATCGTACTGTAACTTGAAATTTTATTCTAAGAATGCTTAAGTGGTTTAATTAATCTACAGTTATTCCACATCTATGATATTATTGACAATCGCATTCGATGCATTTGAATTCGTACATTTATTAAAGTTCCGAAATTCACGAACTATTCATGATTAAGTCTGAACCCTTGTTCGGTCAGGCAAGTGTATGAGAATTTATAAAAGCTATCCTACCAATCAATGGTAAGGATTCTTAGACTGAATGAACACCCCTTTTATTATAGGGGAATACCCCAGGTACCGGATATAAGGTACAAACAGCAGAGTTAAATGTTATGCATACACATAGCGTACGCGAGGCTGATCCCCTCAAGTACTTATTCTGTAGCCAATAACCAGAGGGTCAACTAGCTATTGACTCCTTTGGAAGTTATTGTTCAAAGTCTACTTGACTATCAATTGTTCTAAAAGCATTTATTGTTCTTGCTTCTAATAATTATATTGTTGAATTCTCTTTCTATATTCCCTTCATCATGATATATCCTTTATGGTTGTACTTTAAACTTGCTGAGCAAACTCGTTGCTCATCCTTGCTATATTATGACTTTCATTGCAGCTAAACCCGAGACATCCGGAAAGGGCAAGGGTAAAGAAAAGATGAAGTGATAGGCTTCACGTAGCTGATCTTACTTTATGCTTAGTTAATTTCTATTAATATAATTTAAACCTTGATATTTATTTGGGGTACGGATTTTGTGTTAAGTATTTAAGGTTATTGTATCTTGGGACCAGTAACACCTTTGTAATGAACAACATATGTTTATTATATTCCGCATTTTAGTTACCATATTGGTGTTGGATGTGAATGTTTGTATTGGATCGTGATGACCAGATCCGGGTAGTTGGAGACCCGAATTTGGGGGCGTCACATCTGTAACCGAAGCTTCACTAAGCTTCTTCTAGTTAGCCTCTGTAAGATTCTCCTTACAGTTTCCTTTCTAGTATCCAGGCTTATTGCAGTGGAAGCAAACTCATTTGCTATCTGCATCAGTCTTGTTCTTATTGTCCTTTGTTTTTGCCTTTCTATTTACCTTCTTTGAATTGTTCTTCTTTTAAAAGATCCTTTGGCCCTCTTCCGCTTCCTGGAAGAATCATCTACCAGTAAGACTTGGTCTTTCTTGGTTGGAAAGTGACTCTTTACAGTTTTCAACATGTTTAAGCAACTCAAGCAGGCTGATATATAGCTTGTTCATGTGGAAATTCACAACAATTTGTGAGAAAGAGTCCGGAAGTGATTGCAAGATCAAATCTTGGATCAACTCTCCATCCATTAAAACCCAATTGTCCCAATTGTTCAATCAAATTGATCATTTTAGGACATATGTTGTACTGTAGTGCCATCGGTTATTCTAGATTGGAATAGCTCCTTAGATATCTGATATCTAATAGTCCTACTTTCCTCACCATTCAACTCCTTGAATGTGCAGGAGTACAGTAGGAGCATCCATAGTTTCATGCTGACGCTGAAGCTCGTTACTCATGGATGCGAGCATGATGCATTGAGCCAACTGTGCATCATCTTGCCACTTTCTAAAAGTAGCAATCTCTTCCTCAAAGGCATTGTCTGCAACCATTGCAGGGATAGACATATTAAGGACATAAGATAGCTTTTCAGCCTTGAGAACTATTCTCAGATTCCTTAACTAGTCCGTGTAGTTCGGTCCGGTTAATTAGCATCTAATATGCTCCGCAGTGATAGTAAATTAGACATTGTAAAATTCTGTAAATGAATTTGTAATTTAATAATATTTTAGCATACATTCATTTCTTAATTACTTACTAAAATAAACTAGGTCTTTATTTTAAATTGGTATCTCTCACTTTTTTATCAAACTATATTACCCTCAATATATAGTTCGGCAATTCTAATTAAAGATTTGCTAGTGAGAATAAGGATCTCATTTCAAATATATATAGCCTTGTGGTGACACAACAAACGATATATAAATAAATAGGTAGACAAATATTGTCAATTACATCACTATGTAACTCTTTGTATTTTGCCTCTTAGATTATTTTGATCAAGTGGTGACACATCCGAATCAAAATTACCCAAGTTAAGTCCAACCTAGCACTTCCATATATGTGAAGAGAAAAATACCGTCCTTGTGGTGACACAACAAAACAGTAATGTTCAATTCCTTAATAAGCATCAAATGTGATAATGCAACATCTTAAATATTTAATACTTGCCTTGTGGTGACACAACAAACTCATATTAAATATTTAATACTCTATTGCTTTACCATGCTAGAAGGCGACGTTCGATATTCCAAATATCTTTGAATGCTTAGGACTTAATATAATTTCTTTGAGGGGTTTGTTATTATTTATCTCATCTTGTTTAGCGCGCATGCACATATATGTATAAAATACGCGTCATATTATTTAACATGCGAAGCATGTTGTATAATATATAATATATACATAGTACGCATGCACATATAGAATACTATATTCTACTCGGATTGATTATGGACTTTTATTCTAGTTTGGTTCACTAGAGCCACCAAGTGAACCAAAATGTCAAACCTAGGGTGCAAGAACAAAATTTAAATATAACTATTACATTTAAACCCGGGCTCCATTACAAACGGGTCTTCAAGCGCTCCTTGCTCATTTGTCTCCAATTCTTCAAGTAATTCTAACTAAACCTATTCCATAAACTATTTACAATAAATAGAAACCTTGATCAGCAGTCAAGGGAAAGTACATAGGAGAGAGATAGAATTTACATCAAGAAAAATTAGAGAAGACGAGGTACGCAGACCCCATTTATAAAAACTCATTCATTCAAGCATCCACTAAAATAAATCCAATCACTCATTGGTCAGTAGTCCATAATCAATCCTTATTTATTATCATACATATCTCCATATGTATCAATAAATAACATTCATCTCATGAATAATAAAACCATTTCATATATGCATTGATATCATTTAATGGGCAATTAAAAGTTTACTTGAAATCCAATTTTGAAACAAAAATAAACTCCTTTATTTTAATCAAAATTTAAATCATAATAAACTTATTTATTTTATTTTATCCAATTTTGAATAAAAATAAACTCCTTTATTTTTAATCAAATTCCAAATCAAAATAAACTCTTTTATTTCAATTAACATGGAAACCAATTTCAAGTTCAAAATAAACTCCTTTATTTTAACTTAAAATTGCTTGAAAAAATAAAATATGTTAAATCATATTCCTTATCAAAATAAACATCTTTATTTTTAAGGAAACATGGAATCTTATTCCATATGTGAATAAACTCCTTTATTATAGGAAACATGGAATCCTATTCCATATATGAATAAACTCCTTTATTCTAGTTAACGTAGAATCCAATTCCAAGTTCAAATAAAACTTTTTAATTTTAATTATATTCCAATTCAAAATAAACCTTTTATCTTAATTGAAAATAAATAAAATCAAAATAAAATTTTTTCAAAATCTACAGACCGGCACGGCCGCGCTCCAAAATGAACTAGGAGCGGCGCGACCGCGCTGCACCCCCAGAAACGATTTCTGGGTTAGGGCGCGGCCGCGCTCCAGAATGAACTAGAAGCGGTGCGGCCGCGCTGCATAGCAGACTTCGAAACTTTTTTTTGTTGCCCAGAAAATCGATCGAATCGCATACCCATACATACATGGAATCATAATAATCGATAATTAGCACAACGTTAGGCTCTGATACCACTGTTCGATTTGTATATAGCGCGAACATGCAATCAAATTACATAAATAGTGCGGAAGCGCGATAAAATCGGATTTTAAAATTTTTCATACAAACCATCACCATGATCATCCATGTGCTTAATTATCAATTAAACGAAAGAGATAAAGTATGAGAATCATACCCTTGTAGAACCATGCTTCCACAGGTACAGGTTCACCTCCAAATCATTCGCGTTCTCCTTGAATTCCACCGATTAAATTCCTTCCTTTGATCAACGTTAGCCACCCAAGTGTTTGGCCTCTAGAGGTGATCCACCA
The DNA here is from genome assembly GCA_034770075.1 of Aralia elata. Classification (NCBI taxonomy): domain Eukaryota; kingdom Viridiplantae; phylum Streptophyta; class Magnoliopsida; order Apiales; family Araliaceae; genus Aralia; species Aralia elata. The sequence goes on from CM068385.1 coordinate 63,699,674, forward strand.
AGGAATAATAGTTGTTCAAGAAGATGGGTGTTGGCAAAACCCTAGTTTCTATCTCTATAGAAATTGCAAGTATTCTCTCTCTTTCCAATTCTTATGGAAGAGTGTGTAACTGTCTAATTTTAAATCATGATAAGACTCCTCTTATTTATAGATATAGGGAACCCTCCTAAACTATTTAGGATTAGGGTTTTTTTATTTTAATTAAACTCCTTTAATTAATTAAACTCCTAATCCAATTAGGAATATATGAGAGAGTACTTCTATTAATTAATTCTCAATCCCTATTAGGAATTAAATAATAGTAATGGTAATAATAATAATAAGAAGACTCCTCTTATTAATTTATATTTAATATTCCAAAAATATTAAATAATAAATATTAAGCTATTTAATTTATTCTATCTCCATAGATTAAATTAAATACACTTAACTTATTATTGCGATTATGCCATTTACTTCTTAAATAAATATTTTTCTTTTGCGGTGTGACCCTTTAGGTTCTCCGTATTAAACCGGTTGTGAATAAATCAATTAGAACAATTCTAATTTTATTTAAATAAATAAATTAAATTATTTAATTTATTTAAATAAATAATATTTATTCTACAATAAGGGTAAGCCCCCTTAGCGATCAACGACTTTTCAGATAATATAGATTTCAACATTAATCACAAAAGAACCTTTGAGTGAATAGTTACCGTACAATTCAATCCTTCTACTATACAATGTCCCAATTAAATATAAGACATGGAATTACTATCAAGTCTTATTTTATTTAATTATATGTATTTCGATTCTCAAATGCACAACTCTGATAATGCAAATTAGAAACTCCTTTCTAATTTCATTCTGCTTTGGCCAAACACTTCTGAGTCGTCATTTATCGAATCACATAGGACATTCTTTCCTTTTACTAGAAGTGGTAGATTCTTTGTTGATCATTCACCTATCTCCATGTATAACTTATTATACTCAATCATACCCTTTGATATACCCTAAGGGTCTTAAGGGACATGTCAAAGTATAACTCATCACGCACAAGATACTATGATGATCTCAAGTCCAAGGATCACTTGTACTACTATCACTAGAGGAATTCCTATTGACAGGCGAGTAAAACTCCATTAGGTATTCCTTAGCGAGCCGCGTTCAGTGAACTTATTCTCTAATAAGCACCTACATACTTGCTTTAGTGTCTCCACACAAATGATTATGAGATCAATCATCCTCTTCATAAGAGCAAGCAACGTATGTACTAATCTATCCGGATTCACTAATCCCCTTTTTTAGTAATCCATCGATTAGGAACGATTTTAGTTTGTGAGCTATCTAGAATTTAGATCTCATTAGCATGATCACCATCATGATTCTAAAAGTATTGCTCAAAACTATGGGTTTATCACATTTGATATAACAGAACTATGTAGATAATGTAAAATGTCTTTTTAAGAAAATCAATTCTTTTATTAATAAATGAATAAGATTACAAAGTATATGCTGCATCATATCAAATATGATTGGCTTGTGTGCATACTACTTTCAGGAATGACTCTATATGTATGGAATATGTTAAAGCAAGTTAAAAAGGTAGTGTGAAGGAAAGTTAGAAAATCTGTAGAAAATAGATCAAGAAATAAACTCAGTCGAAGTGGCACGGCCCCGCAACTTCCAAGCCTAAAACTAGCGCAGCCGCACTGGTCTGCAGAAATTAAATGTTATGTTGCTTTATAAAGTATACAGAGGTCTAGCATGGTTCAAAACCCCCATAAAATGTGTCTATGTAATGTCTTAGATGTTAAAAGACCCCTGTTCATTCTCAAACTTGAGTCCAAACCAAAACAATTTAGCTGGACAACTCTATCTATCATCAATAATATTCCAGGACTTGTAATAAAAGTAGAGAAATATTTCACATTAGTCTAGCCGAATTAAATGGCTTAGACTTACTTCATAAACAGTTCAAGAGTGATAGAAATTTAAAGATATGCAATATGGCAAGCTTAAATCAAAGATTTATGAAAATCTCAAGAATTCTACGTAACATGTAAACATTGCGCAGGTGAGGATACTTGCCTTTTACGTTATTTACAACCATGGCCAACTATGCTTCGCGTATCCTACATGTTTTAAGTTCACATATATGCACACATTAGTCACATACACCAATCAGTCATACATTCAATGCACATACTTAACTTTTTATTAATTCTAACTTTGTCTTTTATAACATTCAATAACAACTTAACTTGACAGCTCTGCAGCATGGTGCGACCACGCTGCAATTTGGCTTAGGAGTGGCGCGGTCACGCTACTTCTGTTGAAGCTCTTTTCTGGGTTTTTCTTAACCCTATTCTATTTCTATCTTGCTAGGGGTCTTTTAACATCTAAGACATTACATATATACATTTTATGGGGGTTTTGAACCATGCTAGAACTTTGTATACATGCATCTAGTTCATTTTATAAAGAAACATAACATTTAATTTCTGCAGACCAGTGCGGCCGCATTGGTTTTAGGCTTGGAAGTGGCGCGGCCGCGCCACTTCGACTGAGTTTATTTCTTGATCTGTTTTCTGCAGATTTTCTAACTTTCCTTCACACTACCTTTTTAACTTGCTTTAACATATTCCATACATATAGAGTCATCCCAAACTCATATATGTATCATATTTTTACATAAACAACAACTAATTTCCATGTTTTAGCTAATTTTTTTCGTTGAGGGATTTAATCGAACACATTGTGGGCGTAGTTTTAAAAGCTTGATTTCATAGTTGTTTAAAACATGGTTAACCCAGATTTCTTCATAGAAATCCTTACTTATACTTTTACATACATATACTATCCCATCATCACAACAATTCATAACCAATCCATTCAATTACATTATTATTCATACTTTCCATTTCTATTCATTATCAATTTACTTCCAATATTCATAGAAGAAAAGAAGAGGGGAGAGTGTTCTTTGATTGTTCTAATAGAGATGGTTTAGACAATTACCTTACTTGTTTGCAGATAATTTGAATTCTTCCTTAACAACCCCTTGTTCCAATTTTTCTTCTAATTCCAATTTGCAGCTCCAAATTCTTTAGTATTTGGTGAGTTCTTAGCTAAACTTGGTATTATGGAAGTATTGAGGATTATTTTGGTACGAATGGAGAAGAGAAGAATTAAGGCTTCACAATATTTCTATTGTTTAGCAAACATAGGATAGCTTAGTGTCCTAGCTATTAGTCCAAAATGATAGCACCTCCTACTTAGAGTCTAATGACTCATCTTTCCTATATTAGATTTTAGCAATCCTATTTTACCTTCCATAGTCTTAGCATACATATGGCACGCATATTGCATATATACTATGTGCATATATTACATACATTCATTACATATATGCATGTATAGTATACACATAATACTAATTAACATATTAAAATTACTTACTCCTTCTAATAAAATGGAATTAATACATTAAATAAAATAACACATTTAATATAACGAACCAACTATATTAAAATAGTTAATATTAAATTAATGATTTTAATTCACTTATTTAACATAACAAACCATTTAAAATAATTAATATTCAATTAATTATTTCAATTCACAAACTTGATGCCAATATACATATAATATATATTGGACCTTATATTTTTAATGTACATTCATTTGAAATAATATTAAATATTATTCCGTTATTCATGTTATATTTAATATTATAACATAAATATAACTATCATATTTAATTAAATAAATTTTATTATTTAATTAATTAAAACATACATATTAACTCACTAATCCTTCAATAGTGAATTAATTATTTATTCCTTTTCATGGCTATTTCAAACAAATTTATTTAATAGTTTTATTAACTATTAAATATATCTTTTCAAATAAATGCATATCCTCCACATTTACTTACACAATTAATCATTCATACAAAAATTACATATTTCACCGCACATACATATTTATGCAGTCAAACTTAGCATATCTCTATTTATATATTAAATAAAATATATAACTTAATATATTTTATTTATCAATAATTTCCGAAAAACTCCGGATTGTCACAACTTTTATATGTGAGTGATATGTTTCTCATGTAAGTATATATATCAATTTAGTTTAAATATGATATGTTTCTGTGCAAGAATATATAAATTAAGCTCAATTATATAAAAATTTAAATAACTTTTATATTTGTATGTATATACTTCTGTGAAAGTAGATATGTGACAATCCGAAATTTTCGAAAATTATTAATAAATAAAATATATTAAATTATATATTTTATTTAATTTATATATTGGGATACGTTGAGTTTGACTGTATAAATGTATATGTGCTTTGAATTATGTGAAATTTTGTGTGTGAATATTTAAATGTTTAAATAAATGTGGAGAATATGCATGTATTTGAAAAGTTATATAAGTTACATTTAATAGTAAATAAAACTATTAAATATATTCGTTTGAATTAGTCGCGTTATTAAACGTGTAACATTAATTCACTAATTGAAAGTTAGTCAGTTAAATGGTTGTTTTAATTAATTAAATAATGAAATTTATTTAAGTAATAATGATAGTTATATTTACGTTATAATAAAGGAATAATGGAATAATATTTAATATTATTTCAAATGAATGTACATTAATAATATGAGGTGCAATATTTATATTATATGTATATTGGCATCAAGTTTGTGAATAACATTTATGATGTGAATAAGGATGAAATATATTAAATTATATATTTTATAAATTGTTGAAAACAATTTATGGGACGAAGGAAATATTTAATTTTAATTAGTTAAAAATATTTAATTTACATATTTAAATGGTTTGAAGACAATTTACGAAAGGAATGAGATAATTATTTTTATTATACAAAATTAGTTGTATATTTTAAATAAGTGAGTTAAAATAATTAATTGAATATTGATTATTTTAATTGGTCCGTTACGTTAAATAAGTGAATTAGAATAATTAATTTAATATTAATTATTTTAATATAATTGGTCCGTTCTACTAAATGAATTATTTTATTAAGCGTATTTTTATTTATTGGAAGGAATATGTAATTTTAATATACAAATGTATATGTGTATTGGGGATATAATGTATGGAGATTATACATTAAGTAAATATATATGCAAAATGTATTAGATATATTAAATGTATATATAATATAATATGTATATATCTAATATATATGTACGAATGTTTTATATATGTTATTAGTAATGTATATATACTATATGTATGTTACTGTATATAATATATGGTATATATCATATATGTATGTAATATGTTATATTAGGTACTAAGTGTGCTACCCAAGTTCATTCAAACTAAGTCAGTGTATTAAAAAAAAACATGAGCTGGCTTATTTAGTAACCTACGAGCATAGTAGAAGGACGTGGCAGTTAATTGAATAAGCTAGGATGAAAACTCAGCATACCTATTACGTTTAGAGCAAGAATTATGTGTGACCATCAAGTCCTCGAGCTTTATAAAACTAAAACCCGGACATCCATTCTCAGTTTTTCTTGCAAATTCAGTAAAACCAAATTTAGCAGAGAAGGAGATAAGCAAAAGTCAATATTCTTAAGGTAAAATCTATTTTGTAATATTTTGTTTAAATTAAAATGAATTAACTAACTAGTGATTAGAAAATGAATGCCAAGCGAATGCCAAGCGTATCGCTTAAGCATTCGTCTAAGCCAAGAATGGCGTATGGTATATAAACACTGTAACGCCATGACTAATTTCCAAGCATGTAAATAGTATATGGAATCAGATGAAATAAGCAGTGTAAGAAGTAAACTAAAATTACTTAAAACCAAGAGTTTGTATCAATAGCATGATTAAACTGAGTATGTGCTATGAACGTATGATTAATGTGTACCTATATGTGAACTGAAATCGTGTAGGATACGAGAAGTAAAGATATCAATAGTTGTAAGGGTAACCTACGAATAAGGCAAGTATCTCAATCCTATGCATTACTTTTATAATATGCAAGAGGAGCCCAAGTATCCTGATCTTGTTTATTTTTGAGCAAGTATCTCTACCCTATGTACTACTTTTATATTGTCCTAACAAGCATCCTAGTTCGTTGCAAGTTTCTTTTAACTTTGTATTAAAACTCATGACGGTGCAAGTGTTTTAGCCTTGCATCGTATACCTGTGCAAGTATCTTGAACTCATGAGCAAGTTTCATTCATTAAACTCAAGTATTCTAGCTTTGTACTTCGTATTGGGCAAGCTATCTATAATTTGCAAAGTTTTCTATATGACCTTCGAGGTATATGTTGATAAGCTATGTTAAAAGATATGTTTTTCATTCTTATTAAATATGAACTGTTTAAACAACCAGTCTAAGCTTTTGTTATAGCTAGACTAACATCCTTTCTCATTTGCAAGTCTTTATACATTATTGAGAATAAGTAGAGCTTTCCAATCAGATTGTTTTGATTTGGAACTCAATTCTGAGAATGAACATCCCTTATTGGGAAAACTTTTAATTGTGCCTAAAGGCAGTGAGAATAACGCAAGTAGTGTTGATCAACGCAGGGCATAAAGGGTTGATCACCCACCGTGCCCGTAAGTTCAGTCGGTTCACAGATGAATTTCTGATAGAACCTTTTCAGCAAATGAAAATAAAGTTCTTGATCTTTTGACCACTCAGCATCCATAGTCAATATGTTGTTTCAAAAATACAAACGATTTGATATGTTATTCAAAATTTGGTTTCAATTACTTCACAACTATTGATTCGTTGTAGAAGTATCCCTCAAAGAAAACATTTAATCCTTTCATATGATGTTTATTGTCTGCTATTACTTGCTGAGCACTTGAATGCTCATTCTTGCTTTGAAATTAAATGTTTTCAGTTAAACCTGAGCGAGTAGAAGGGTCCGACAAGGACAAGGGCAAAGGAAAGCTACAAGAGTAACTAGAAGGCGTTATCTGTATTAGTTGTAGTTGTATTATGTGATAATACATTATCTATCATGTAATAAAATATTTAAAGGTCTTCGTACCTGGGAGAGTGAACTCTGATGTAATGGTTTTAATTATTTAATATATTAAGCAGTTTGAATGATTGGTATCGTGTAACACCAAGTACGGGTTTCATGTACCTGGATTTGGGGGCGTCACAAGGTGGTATCAGAGCTGTAGGTTAGAAACCTTAGGTGGGGACATCTTAGGCAATAACCTTAGGCTAGATAGAAGCGTTGGAAAATAAATAACTCTAATAGAGTTTAAAGAAGATGAATTGAGGAAATTCATCGTAAAATGAAATAAAAGTAACTTAAACTATTATTTGCTATGTGTATATAATGTTTATTATGTACTAATCAGAGCTAATTTGCGTGTAGATGTCAGACGAAGAGGAAGTAAAAGACTTTCATGTCGCAAGCAAGGAGCAGATTGTTCCCTCCGAGCTAATACTTAAGCCAATAGCGGAAGTAGAAGCTCACATTGAGAGTGACCTTGAGAGAGCTTTAAGGGATGAACCAAGCGTAGATCTGGACAGTGATCATGATGAATATCCAGAAATGGAACTGAATGAAGAAATAGAGGAAAATCCCAAGGAGGCTCAAGTAAAGCCAGAAAAAGGAGAAGAAAAAGAAGAAGAAGTCGTAATGGCAGCAACAACAATGGTTGGGTCAACGTCAGACGAAGTGCAGAACTTGAAGAATAAGGTGTTTTCCCTGGAAGAAAGGTGGAAAGTGGAAAGACTGTTAAACAGTCACTTACATAAGGCATTAATTGAAATACTAGAGGAGCGAAATAAGTTGAAGGTTCAAGTTGATAAAATGGAAGCTGAACGTAGTATATCGCAAAAATCTTCAAGTAAAAAGGGAAAAAGGATGTTGAGCGATAGTGATTCAGAAAATTCTAGAAATAACCGAGAAAACTTTAAAAAGATAAGAGAATGTACGAACTATGGGAAGATGCATCAAGGCGTATGCCGGAAAGGGCAGAAGATATGTTACAATTGTAGACAAAAGGGGCATATCTCTCCTCATTGTCCTAACCCGAAGAAAGGAGCATATTTTAAGTGTGAATCGTTAGAACATCAAGTAAAAGATTGTCCGATAAAGAAGTCAGCTAAAGGAAGCACAAAGAAGTAGGATAATATGATACACATAGGATAAGATATAATAGATGGTATGTATGTATAAGTGTGTAGTGTGTAACTCTCAACTTTTATATAAGTAAACAGGATATCTATTATAAGTCCCAACTTTTGTATACGTTGTGGGATAATTATGTAAATCCCATCGTTTTGTATGTAACCGAGGGATAAGAAATGTAAATAGTAGAAGTTATCAGATGTATGTCTTGTGAAAATATTTGTTAAGAATGCTTGTGATGAGTATGTGTGAAGTAAAATGCCTTGAGATTATTAATGAAATATTAAATATGAGTAAATATTTTTAATAAAGAAGAAAATTGCATAAGAGGAATATGTTATATATAAACCGTTAATAAAAAGGGATGTTAAAAAAAATTGAAGGAGGAAATTAAGTTCTATACAAATTTATTGAAGGGAAATGAAAGCATATCGCGATAAATTTCGTGGTAGTATTTGCAGTTACAAAGAAAGGATAAGACACTATATGATTTATAGTAGACTATTTAATAAAATCGGCATATTTCTTGCCAGTTAAGATAAAAGAATAATTTATACCGATTAGCTAGATTTTATACTAAAGAAATCTTCTCAAAACATGGAGTGTCAATTTCAATCGTCTCGGATTAAAATCCGTGTTTCGCATCAAAATTATGAAAGAGCATGCAAGAGCAAATGGAAGAACAACTAAGGTTGAATACAACATATTTTCCTCAAATCGGACGGGCAGAGCGAAGAAAACCATAATAATACTTACTTCTAGTAAACTTTGCGTATAATAATAATTATCACGCGACTATGGGAACGTTATCTTATAAAGCTTCGTACGAAAGGAATTGTTAACCGCTACTATGCTGGAACCAGAATTGGCGTAGCAAACTGCGCGAATCGTTAAAGTACTAAGATCAAGACTCGTAGCAAATCAAGATCGACAAACGAAATACGCTAATTACGTTGATCATCATCGACAAAAGTAAGGTTTTATCGTAGAAAAGGTAGTTATGAAATAGCTCTATCTCCTGAATTAGAGCATATAATGTGTTTCCTGTGTCAATATTACGACTATATAATCAAGACTATAAGTATGTAATTGAATATGAGCAACAAAACCTAACAAGCAAGAATGAGTGTTATGGAAGAATCATAATACCAAAGATGCAACGTGGTAATTCAAAGCAAAAATACAAAAAAGTTATCCCCATATCAGAGTTAAGTAGTTTTGTTTTACGATTCCGGGGACGGAATCTTTGTAAGGGGGGAAGAATGTGACAATCCGAAATTTTCGAAAATTATTAATAAATAAAATATATTAAATTATATATTTTATTTAATTTATATATTGGGATACGTTGAGTTTGACTGTATAAATGTATATGTGCTTTGAATTATGTGAAATTTTGTGTGTGAATATTTAAATATTTAAATAAATGTGGAGAATATGCATGTATTTAAAAAGTTATATAAGTTACATTTAATAGTAAATAAAACTATTAAATATATTCGTTTGAATTAGTCGCGTTATTAAACGTGTAACATTAATTCACTAATTGAAAGTTAGTCAGTTAAATGGTTGTTTTAATTAATTAAATAATGAAATTTATTTAAGTAATAATGATAGTTATATTTACGTTATAATAAAGGAATAATGGAATAATATTTAATATTATTTCAAATGAATGTACATTAATAATATGAGGTGCAATATTTATATTATATGTATATTGGCATCAAGTTTGTGAATAACATTTATGATGTGAATAAGGATGAAATATATTAAATTATATATTTTATAAATTGTTGAAAACAATTTATGGGACGAAGGAAATATTTAATTTTAATTAGTTGAAAATATTTAATTTACATATTTAAATGGTTTGAAGACAATTTACGAAAGGAATGAGATAATTATTTTTATTATACAAAATTAGTTGTATATTTTAAATAAGTGAGTTAAAATAATTAATTGAATATTGATTTATTTTAATTGGTCCGTTTACGTTAAATAAGTGAATTAGAATAATTAATTTAATATTAATTATTTTAATATAATTGGTCCGTTCTACTAAATGAATTATTTTATTAAACGTATTTTTATTTATTGGAAGGAATATGTAATTTTAATATACAAATGTATATGTGTATTGGGGATATAATGTATGGAGATTATACATTAAGTAAATATATATGCAAAATGTATTATATATATTAAATGTATATATAATATAATATGTATATATCTAATATATATGTACGAATGTTTTATATATGTTATTAGTAATGTATATATACTATATGTATGTTACTGTATATAATATATGGTATATATCATATATGTATGTAATATGTTATATTAGGTACTAAGTGTGCTACCCAAGTTCATTCAAACTAAGTCAGTGTATTAAAAAAAAACATGAGCTGGCTTATTTAGTAACCTACGAGCAACGTAGAAGGACGTGGCAGTTAATTGAATAAGCTAGGATGAAAACTCAGCATACCTATTACGTTTAGAGCAAGAATTATGTGTGACCATCAAGTCCTCGAGCTTTATAAAACTAAAACCCGGACATCCATTCTCAGTTTTTTTTGCAAATTCAGTAAAACCAAATTTAGTAGAGAAGGAGATAAGCAAAAGTCAATATTCTTAAGGTAAAATCTATTTTGTAATATTTTGTTTAAATTAAAATGAATTAACTAACTAGTGATTAGAAAATGAATGCCAAGCGAATGCCAAGCGTATCGCTTAAGCATTCGTCTAAGCCAAGAATGGAGTATGGTATATAAACACTGTAACGCCATGACTAATTTCCAAGCATGTAAATAGTATATGGAATCAGATGAAATAAGCAGTGTAAGAAGTAAACTAAAATTACTTAAAACCAAGAGTTTGTATCAATAGCATGATTAAACTGAGTATGTGCTATGAACGTATGATTAATGTGTACCTATATGTGAACTGAAATCGTGTAGGATACGAGAAGTAAAGATATCAATAGTTGTAAGGGTAACCTACGAATAAGGCAAGTATCTCAATCCTATGCATTACTTTTATAATATGCAAGAGGAGCCCAAGTATCCTGATCTTGTTTATTTTTGAGCAAGTATCTCTACCCTATGTACTACTTTTATATTGTCCTAACAAGCATCCTAGTTTGTTGTAAGTTTCTTTTAACTTTGTATTAAAACTCATGACGGTGCAAGTGTTTTAGCCTTGCATCGTATACCTGTGCAAGTATCTTGAACTCATGAGCAAGTTTCATTCATTAAACTCAAGTATTCTAGCTTTGTACTTCGTATTGCGCAAGCTATCTATAATTTGCAAAGTTTTCTATATGACCTTCGAGGTATATGTTGATAAGCTATGTTAAAAGATATGTTTTTCATTCTTATTAAATATGAACTGTTTAAACAACCAGTCTAAGCTTTTGTTACAACTAGACTAACATCCTTTCTCATTTGCAAGTTTTTATACATTATTGAGAATAGGTAGAGCTTTCCAATCAGATTGTTTTGATTTGGAACTCAAGTCTGAGAATGAACATCCCTTATTGGGAAAACTTTTAATTGTGCCTAAAGGCAGTGAGAATAACGCAAGTAGTGTTGATCAACGCAGGGCATAAAGGGCTGATCACCCACCGTGCCCGTAAGTTCAGTCGGTTCACAGATGAATTTCTGATAGAACCTTTTCAGCAAATGAAAATAAAGTTCTTGGTCTTTTGACCACTCAGCATCCATAGTCAATATGTTGTTTCAAAAATACAAACGATTTGATATGTTATTCAAAATTTGGTTTCAATTACTTCACAACTATTGATTCGTTGTAGAAGTATCCCTCAAAGAAAATATTTAATCCTTTCATATGATGTTTATTGTCTGCTATTACTTGCTGAGCACTTGAATGCTCATTCTTGCTTTGAAATTAAATGTTTTCAGTTAAACCTGAGCGAGTAGAAGGGTCCGACAAGGACAAGGGCAAAGGAAAGCTACAAGAGTAACTAGAAGGCGTTATCTGTATTAGTTGTAGTTGTATTATGTGATAATACATTATCTATCATGTAATAAAATATTTAAAGGTCTTCGTACCTGGGAGAGTGAACTCTGATGTAATGGTTTTAATTATTTAATATATTAAGCAGTTTGAATGATTGGTATCGTGTAGCACCAAGTACGGGTTTCATGTACCTGGATTTGGGGGCGTCACAAGATATATATCAATTAAGTTCATATATATATATAAAAAGAGAGGGGCTCTCCGACAGGCGCGCCCGTTAACGGGCACACTTTTAGCGACGGACATGTTCGTCGCTAAAGCCTATAGTGACAGACATATCTGTCGTTATAGGCTTTAGCAACGGACATGTTTGTCGCTAAAAGTGAGTCCGTTAATGTAACGACCGGGAATTCTGGATTTACCTTGTAATTCGAATTTTTCAATATTAATGGATATATTATATTTTTATTAATATTATTTTTGTGTTGCATGTTTAAAGGTTGTGTGACAACCTGAGTTATGTGAATGTATGAAATTTTACGTGTTACAGTTTTATTTAAGTGAATAATTGATTTCGTGTAGCGTCGCTAAATCACTATTCACGGGGCACGTTTCCCGAAGCACTATTCACGCCATAATATTTTTGTGTCTTTTTCGATGTTGAATAATTTTGTTAATACGTGTGGGCGTACAAATAATTTTTTCAAGCGTCGAAAATTTTATTTGAGCTGATACGTGATTTTATCCGTATCCGAAATGTATAATATGAGTGTTCCAAATAAATGGATAAATCCCATAATAATTATTTTTACCCATCCCAATAATTATGGTAGTACCCATTTTAATTATGGGTAGAGTTATTGAGCAAATTGGGTACAAAAGTGGGAGTTTTCGGATATATTTTGGTGTATTAGGATATTTATTTTGGCTTGTTACTCCAAGAGGAAACCAACCCCCAATTTTAGACCAATCAAATGAGAGTATGGAGGGAGTTGCCGGTAAGCCTCATTAAGCAACCAACCCACTTCTCCCAAAATTACTCCTCCAATCTCCCATCCCATTCAAACCATTCCATTTCTCTCTTGCATGCCATCTCCTTTCTTCCTTGTCTAAGTTCAGCAGATATATATATAGAGAGAGAGAGCTGCAAGAAGGAAGAAGGAGGAAGTCGCCGGAAAAGAGAAGGAAGTCCCCGGAAAAGAAAGGAGGAAGAAGAAGAAGGCACGGGTGGAAGAAGAAGAGAATCCAAGCAAGAAGAACCCTCAAAATCAAGCCTAGTCGAGCTTCTTAATCATCTAGGAAGGATTTACAGAGGTAAACACTAACCAAATCCTTTCCATTCGATTTCTTGTTAAGTTTTTCAAGTTTTTCTTAGTTTTGAGCTCTTAAGCTTGTGAGTCGGATTTATGGCGATTCTTGATGTTTTTGTTTGTTGTGATTGTTTGTAAATGTTGTTAAGAGACTATGTAAGCCATTAATGTGACAAACGAGAATTTTGTAACTTAATTTAAATATTTATTGATTAAATAAATATTTTTCGACGATTTGATTGTTGAATTAATTGATTAATTGATGAATTTGTGGTAGATTAATTTAATTATATGTGTTACATTAATTAAATTGATGTGAAGAATATTTTTATATTCAAAGTATGTGTTTAATTGAGTTTATTTGATTAAATGCATTATTTAAGTAAATATAATGTTATTTTTAATTAATTTAATTATTAATTAGATATTTAATAATTTGTCATTGTTAATAAAGGAAAATTTTATTTACGTGACTATGTGATTTAATGTAGAATTATTCTATTTTATTTAATTGATTTAAATGAGATTATTTATTTGATTAAAAATGTGACATTAAACTATATTATAAGTAAGTTATTAAAATAAACCAAAAGGGAGCTTATAAGGACAACCAAACAGAGCCTAAGTGGGGGTTAAAGTCAGTTAACCATTATGGGGTTAACTGACAACCATGTACGCTAGTATTATTATCAGTTGTTTTTTTTTTCTCACGCAATGTGCTTAAACCAACTTAGAGATTAATCAGAGAGAAAAAGAGAGAAATTTGGAGAATTGAAGAAATCATTCATCTGCTTGCATAATTTAAAGCATCTAATTGAAGATAATTCTTCTAATTTAAGTTTTTAATTTACATTCTTGAAGTTCATCCATGAACGTATGTTTTTGAGTCCTCTGTAAACTAAATTCTATGGCTAAATTTTTATAACTTGATGTTAAATGTTGGAAAGCATGTATATACGTATTTTATATGATTTATATATGATTTAGAGTAATTAAATCCATGAAATCATGTTTATATTAGTGTACTGGAATTTACAGAGTAATTGTATACGAACATGGTTTGAATGTAGGAAATTGATGTTTGTTTTGCATATTAATCGGTTAAATTGATGACTAATTATGTTTATGCATGTAAAAACGGAGAAAACAATGATTAAACGGTTAGATTTGGTTAACAAACGAATTTACAGTGTTTAATTTTGTTAACTGTATCAAAACTTGATAATAAAGTATGAACAGTTAAATTCTAGCCTTTAATTGGGTTGTCTAGGTTATCTGTAATGTTAAAATCACTGTTTATGGAATGGGTTTTGATTTCATACCATATATAATGATTGAGTATTGATTTAATCGATAAATTGTTAAAAACTTTGGCCAAATTTGGTATTTTTCTGCGTTCTTCGCGAACTGCAGAGTCTGGATTTGGTGTTTCTCGCCCCGGCGAGCTCAAAGAACTGAGTTTCTCGCTCCGGCGAGCTCAATGAACTGAGTCTCTCGCCCCGGCGGGAGCTCGCCCCGACGAGAAATTTTGTGAAGGAATTCTCGCCCCGGCGAACTCAGTGCAGGAAGTGTTAAATTTTTCTTTCTTTGTAGTTATGCTATGTCACCCTATACATGTTTAAAACTTAGATTAATGCGTTGAACGAATACCAAGATGATGAGTTGGATGCTAAGCATATACCGCTGATTATAAATATAGAGATTGATGAACCCTAACTTGAAGTTGAGTTTTAGAAATTCTTAAGTATGACATTGCTATAATTATTAGTCTTATAATTTCTGAAGTGAGACTGATAACCAGAAAACAGTTTAGATATTAAAATGAAAATTTGATGTGAATGAACCCTGAAGTGTTTATAATACTGTAACTAATTTTGTTACTGCTTTATAAACCGGATGTATAGGTTGATTAAGGAACGTGTATTTTATTTTGTAATCTACGCACAAGGCAAGTTTTCTACCCTTAATCTTTTACTTCATCAAAAGCAAGTTTACTACTCTAATATTTTTATTTCGTTGAAAGCAAGTATCTTATCCTTAATTAATTATTTCTACGCAAGTTCCTGAATTTCATTCTCGTATCATGCAAGCTTTATAATGTTATTACTTACTTGAGCAAGTTCTTAATTCTAGTTCATTCAATTGTATCTTTTGTGAGATTCAGTCTTTAATTCTCGAACATTTATTATATCTTATTGAACCTTGATTGACTAGCGAACCCTTATTGATTCGACTAGTCTATAGTTGATGAGCGTTCTAAATTCTAGAAACGTTATTGAAGTAAATCCAAACCAAACTTCCTTTGGTGCAGACTTCGATGTCAAACTGAGATGAACAGCCCTTATATAGGGGATTTTATTTACGCATTAGTGTTAAGATGTTGTGCACATATATGGTACAAAGGGCTGATTCCCCTGAGTACGAGAAGTAAGGTCCATATAGTCTTACGACTGTTAAAGGTTTAAAGTAGAAATACTTGATGACTTGGGACATAGTTCGTGGTCTTAAGACCCTCAGACGTTCTTTTGAATCTTGTCTTATATTCTTGACTCAAAAGCTGAATCTTCGATTATTCAATATTCGTTAACATTTTGCATGTTATTATTATTGTTGTTGTTGTACTTGCTGGGCAATCATTACTCACTCTTGCATAATAACATTGCAGCTAAAGTTGAAAGAGTTGACGAGCCGTCCACTAGTAAGGGCAAAGGAAAGGCAAACAAGTGATGAAGTTGGAAGCGTTAAGAAGAGAAAAGTTGTACGCTAAATTTTCAAAGTGTGAATTCTGGATAGAGTGAGTGCAATTTCTTGGCCATGTGATTGACAAGGATGGGATTTCGGTGGACCCATCAAAGGTTGAAGCAGTGCTTAACTGGGATCAGCCGAAAACGCCACCAGAAGTAAGGAGTTTCCTCGGATTGGCAGGTTACTACAGGAGATTTATTCAGGATTTTTCCAAAATTGCGACTCCGTTAACGAATTTGACTAGGAAGACGGTGAAGTTCGTTTGGACGGAAAAGTGTAAGGAAAGTTTTCAAGAATTAAAGAAGAGATTGAGTACGGCACCTGTGTTGTCTCTACCGGATAACACAGGAAATTTTGTGGTGTACAGTGATGCGTCGCATAAAGGACTAGGCTGTGTGCTTATACAGAACGGTAAGGTCATTGCGTATGCGTCACGACAATTAAAGGACTACGAGAAAGGGTATCCTACCCATGATTTGGAATTGGCTGCAGTAGTGTTTGCTTTGAAGATATGGAGGCATTATCTTTATGGGGAGAAGTGTGAAATATATACAAACCACAAGAGTCTGAAATATATTTTTACACAAAAGGATCTGAACATGCGACAGAGGAGATGGTTAGAATTAATAAAAGATTACGACTGTGAGATTTTATACCATCCGGGTAAAGCGAACGTTGTGGCCGATGCCTTAAGCAGGAAGGGACGAGAGAAATTATTTATGATTACCACTCAAGAAGAGCTAATTGCAGCAATGGCGAAACTAGAGTTGGAGGTAAAATTTCCGCAGAAGTGTGATGAAAAATTATTTCAATTGAGAATCGGTTCAACATTGGTGGATAAGTTTAAGGAAGCACAAATTCAGGACGAAGAATGTGATAGAATCAAAAGGAGAATATCTGGAGGTGATGAAGTGAAATTCAAAGTGGATAACGAGGGAGTATTAAGATTCGAGGGAAGAATTTGGGCTCTGCCAATACAAGAGGTTAAGGAGGAAATTTTGAGCGAGGCTCATAATTCAAGATATTCGATTCACCCGGGAAGTACGATGATGTACCAGGATCTTCGACATCATTTCTGGTGGCCGAATATGAAGAAAGACGTTACCGATTTTGTAGCCAAATGTTTGACGTGTCAGAAAGTTAAAGCAGAACATCAGAGGCCAAGTGGGCTATTACAACCGTTAGAAATCCTAGAATGGAAATGGGAACACATCGCCATGGATTTCGTAGTAGGTCTTCCGACGACTCAGAAAGGTTTCGATGCAGTATGGGTTATCGTAGATCGACTGACGAAATCAGCACATTTTCTACCGATCAAGATCAGATTCAACCTAGATCAGTTGGCCAAGTTGTATGCGAAGGAGATTATTTCGAGGCGCGGTGTTCCAATATTTATTGTCACAGATAGGGATCTGCGCTTCACATCAAACTTCTGAAAACGACTACAAGAGTGCATGAGAATGCAGTTACGTATGAGTACGACATATCATCCACAAATCGACGGACAGAGTGAAAGAACAATTCAAACATTGGAGGATATGTTGAGAGCTTGCATCATGGATTTCAAGGGAAATTGGGATGATCATCTACCGTTAGTGAAATTTGCTTACAATAATAGTTACCACGCAAGTATTGGCATGCCGCCTTACGAAGCATTGTACGGCAAAAAGTGCAGAACTCTATTATACTGGGATGAAGTTGGCAAACGTCAATTGCTCGGACCAGAACTGGTGCAACAGACCACAGAAATCGTCAAAGTAATCAGGACAAGATTGATAGCAGCTCAGGATAGACAGAAGAAATATGCCGATTAACATCGTAAGAATCGAGAGTTTGAGTCTGGTAGTTATGTTTTCTTGAAAGTATCTCCCTGGAAAGGGAAGATTCGTTTTGGTAAGAAGGAAAAACTGAGCACGAGGTTCATTGGACCCTTTGAAGTGTTAAGAAGAGTTGGTGAGGTCGCTTATGAGGTAGCTTTACTTCCAGCGCTGGAACACATCCACAATGCCTTTCATGTCTCGGTATTACGACCGTACAAACCCGATTACAAGCATGTCATAGAGTATGAACCCCTACAAGTTGAAAAAGATTTAACTTATGAAGAAGAGCATGTTCAGATAGTTGACAGGAAAGAGCAAGTGTTAAGAAATAAAAACATATCTTCTGTTAAGATGATCTGGAGGAACCACAACGCTGAAGAAGCTACGTGGGAACTCGAAGATCAGATGATGAGAAATTATCCTCAGTTATTTGCTTAGTCTATATGTAGCGATTCTGGGGACAAAATCTTTATAAGGGGGAGAATGTAACGGGACGAGTTAATTGAGTCGTGATTCTGGGGACATAATCCTTTTAAGGGGGGAAAGATGTGACAAACGAGAATTTTGTAACTTAATTTAAATATTTATTGATTAAATAAATATTTTTCGACGATTTGATTGTTGAATTAATTGATTAATTGATGAATTTTTGGTAGATTATTTTAATTATATGTGTTACATTAATTAAATTGATGTGAAGAATTTTTATATTCAAAGTATGTGTTTAATTGAGTTTCTTTGATTAAATGCATTATTTAAGTAAATATAATGTTATTTCTAATTAATTTAATTATTAATTAGAGATTTAATAATTTGTCATTGTTAATAAAGGAACTATTTATTTACGTGACTATGTGATTTAATGTAGAATTATTCTATTTTATTTAGTTGATTTAAATGAGATTATTTATTTGATTAAAAATGTGACATTAAACTATATTATAAGTAAGTTGTTAAAATAAACCAAAAGGGAGCTTATAAGGACAACCAAACAGAGCCTAAGTGGGGGTTGAAGTCAGTTAACCATTATGGGGCTAAATGACAACCATGTACGCCCGTATTATTATCAGTTTGTTTTTTTTCTCACGCATTGTGCTTAAACCAACTTAGAGATTAATCAGAGAGAAAAAGAGAGAAATTTGGAGAATTGAAGAAATCATGCATCTGCTTGCATAATTTAAAGCATCTAATTGAAGGTAATTCTTCTAATTTAAGTTTTTAATTTACATTCTTGAAGTTCATCCATGCACGTATGTTTTTGAGTTCTCTGTAAACTAAATTATATGGCTAAATTTTTATAACTTGATGTTAAATGTTGAAAAGCATGTATATATGTATTTTATATGATTTATATATGATTTAGAGTAATTAAATCCATGAAATCATGTTTATATTAGTGTACTGGAATTTACATGGTAATTGTATACGAACATGGTTTGAATGTAGGAAATTGATGTTTGTTTTGCATATTAATCGGTTAAATTGATGACTAATTATGTTTATGCATGTAAAAACGGAGAAAACAATGATTAAACAGTTAGATTTGGTTAACAAACGAATTTACAGTGTTTAATTTTGTTAAATGTATCAAAACTTGATAATAAAGTATGAACAGTTAAATTCTAGCCTTTAATTGGGTTGTCTAGGTTATCTGTAATGTTAAAAATACTATTTATGGAATGGGTTTTGATTTCATACCATATATAATGATTGGGTAGTGATTTAATCGGTAAATTGTTAAAAACTTTAGTCAAATTTGGCATTTTTCTGCGTTCTTCGCGAACTGCAAAGTCTGGATTTCGTGTTTCTCGCCCCGGCAAGAAATTTTGTGAAGGAATTCTCGCCCCGACGAGCTCAGTGTAGGAAGTGTTAAATTTTTCTTTCTTTGTAGTTATGCTATGTCACCCTATACATGTTTAAAACTTAGATTAATGCGTTGAACGAATACCAAGATGATGAGTTGGATGCTAAGCATATACCGCTGATTATAAATATAGAGATTGATGAACCCTAACTTGACGTTGAGTTTTAGAAATTCTTAAGTATGACATTGCTATATTTATTAGTCTTATAATTTCTGAAGTGAGACTAATAACCAAAAAACAGTTTAGATATTAAAATGAAAATTTGATGTGAGTGAACCCTGAAGTGTTTATAATACTGTAACTAATTCTGTTATTGCTTTATAAACCGGATGTATAGGTTGATTAAGGAACGTGTATTTTATTTTGTAATCTATGCACAAGGCAAGTTTTCTACCCTTAATCTTTTACTTCATCAAAAGCAAGTTTACTACTCTAATCTTTTTATTTCGTTGAAAGCAAGTATCTTATCCTTAATTAATTATTTCTACGCAAGTTCCTGAATTTTATTCTTGTATCATGCAAGCTTTATAATGCTATTACTTAGTTGAGCAAGTTCTTAATTCTAGTTCATTCAATTGTATCTTTTGTGAGATTCTGTCTTTGATTCTCGAACATTTATTATATCTTATTAAACCTTGATTGACTAGCGAACCCTTATTGATTCGACTAGTCCATAGTTGATGAGCGTTCTAAATTCTAGAAACGTTATTGAAGTAAATCCAAACAAAACTTCCTTTGGTGCGGACTCCGATGTCAAACTGAGATGAACAACCCTTATATAGGGGATTTTATTTACGCGTTAGCGTTAAGATGTTGTGCACATACATGGTACAAAGGGCTGATCCCCCTGAGTACGAGAAGTAAGGTCCATATAGTCTTACGACTGTTAAAGGTTTAAAGTAGAAATACTTGATAACTTGGGACATAGTTCGTGGTCTTAAGACCCTCAGACGTTCTTTTGAATCTTGTCTTATTTTCTTGACTCAAAAGCTGAATCTTCGATTATTCAATATCCGTTGACTATTTCGCATGTTAGTATTATTGTTGTTGTTGTTGTACTTGTTAGGCAATCATTGCTCACTCTTGCATAATAATATTGAAGCTAAAGTTGAAAGAGTTGACGAGCCGTCCACTAGTAAGGGCAAAGGAAAGGCAAACAAGTGATGAAGACTTGTTGTATTTGCTTTAATGATGTTTATGTATTAGACTTGATTATGTTTCCGCATTTGATGTTTTATTAAGGTTAGATGACCTGGGATTCATTTATTAAAGATGTTGTAACCCTTTAATGGGAGATTTCTATTTTATTTAAGAGTTTTTATTTATATTTGAATGGGTAGTTAGATGTGATGTGAATTATTTGGATAGTGAACACCAAATCCTGAGAAAACGAAGTACCCGAATTTGGGGGTGTCACAATTAATAACACCAAAGTGGAACAAAAATGGAACAAATCCGTACCTTTGCTTAATGGAGCAAGAACAATGAACTTTGGACATAAACTTGGACATTCGAACCATTTTAGAGGACTGTAGAACCACGATTTCGTGTTTGTTAATTTTATTTGTTTCTATGGTATTGTAGTTCCATGGGTTACGAAGCTAACCCAGTTGGAATGGAGTAAACAGATGTTAAAATAAAGATTTGGTGTTGATTTTGGTGAAGAACACCAAGCACATGAACATAGTGTAATCCAAGAACATGAACATAGTGTAATAACTTTGTACTTTGGCTTAAGATTTGACCATGTTAATTTTAATGGGTAGCTCTGCATTTTTGATATGTTGTAGCCCCATGAGTTAGGAGTCCATAGAGTCCGAAATGGACCAATTTGAACATGTATTGAAGGAGTTATGAAGGTTGGAGTGACCGGAGGTCGGAATCGCGAACTGGGATTAAACCCAGAATCTGGCTACTGGAGAGTGACGCCGCAGCGTCACTCATAAGCCTAACAGTCATTGCCGCAGCGAGGGGCAAAAAAGGGAAAAGACCGAGACTCACGCCGCAGCGTGAGATCCAAGCTTTAAGGCTCACACCGCAGCGTGAAGCCTGTCAAGAAAGACCGGGACTCACGCCGCAGCGTGAGATCCAAGCTCTGAGCTTGACGTTGCAATGTCAAGCCTATCATGTGAAGAACACGGGACTCACGCCACAGCGTGAGCTCTAGCAATGAGCCTCACACTGCAGCGTCAGAACCGTGTCTGGACCAGGTCGGGTCGGTCAGACAAAGTC
Organism: Aralia elata; assembly: GCA_034770075.1. NCBI lineage: Eukaryota > Viridiplantae > Streptophyta > Magnoliopsida > Apiales > Araliaceae > Aralia > Aralia elata. Next base: position 63,721,782 of record CM068385.1, read on the forward strand.
AGGTCAGGTCGGACCCAGTGAGTTTTTCCAACAAAGTCTAAAACTTATATTTTTGTACCAAATGATTAGACAGGTTAGTTAATCATATTTTTGTTAAGCCTTAAATGCTTAGTTGTATTTCAAATGTCAACCAAAGTCATGTTGTCTTAAGGCGTAAATTGAATAACCTGGTTGCATATTTCGTTTGACTTCCAGGGGGCGCTGCCTCCTTAGACCCCCGCCAGCTCGCCGACCGCTCGCTCACTGGGGAGCGAGTGAAAGTAATATGCCCTCAAGCCAATTATATTTGATGTAATAAGCATTTACTTTGTAATCTTATTCAAATATTAATAATAGAATAAAAGGCATATTTTATCCATGTTAATTGGTTGAATTAATAAATGTGATGAACCCATAGTTTTCCGGCAATGCTTTTAGAATCATGATGAGATCATGCTAGTGAGATCTAAATTCAAGAAAGCTCAAAACTAAAATGTTCCTTATCGTTGGATCACTAATATTGGGATTACTGATCCGGATAGATTAGTACATACTATGCTTGATCTTTAGAAGATGATGATTGATCTCATAATCATTTGTATGGAGACACTAAAGCAAGTATGTAGGTGCTTATTGGAGAATAAGTTCACTGAACGTGACTCGCTTAAAGAACCCTAATGGAGTTTTATTCACCTGTCAATAGGGAAGTTCTTAAGTGATAGTTGTACAAGTGATCCTTGGACTTGAGATCATCATAGTACCTTGTGTATGTTAAGTTATACTTTGTCATATTCCTTAATACCTTAGGGTATGTCATAGGGTATGTACGGGTATAATAAAGTATACACGGAGGTAGGTGAATGATCGACAAAGGATCTACCACTTCTAATAAAGGGAGAGAATGTCCTATGCGATTTGATAAATGACAACTCAGAAATCCCTGGCCATGGTTGAATGAAAATTAGAAAGGAGTTTCTAATTTACATTAATCGGAGTTGTGCATTCTGAAATTGAAATGCATATGATTAAATAAAATAAGACTTGTCAGTAATTCCATGTCTTATATTTAATCGGGACATTGTATGGTAGAAGGATTGAATTGTACGGTAACTACTATTGAATAGGTTCTATGTGATTAAACATTGATTTCATATTATTCGGATAGTCATTATACATTATCGTAAGGTGTCACTCATGATGTAGAATAAATATTATTTATTTATGTTTGAATTAAAGGAGTTTAATTCATTATAAATAATATTAGAATTGTTCTAATTTATTTATTCTACTACCGACATAATATTGAACCTAAAGGGTCACACCGCAAAAAGAATAATATTATATTGGAGACAATTGGCTTAATGATAATAAATTAAGTATTTAATTTATTAGTTGAATAAATTGAACTGCTTAATATTTATAATGATATATTTGGAGAAATATTAAATTATAAATTAATAAGAGAAATCTTATTATTATTATTATCATTTAATTCTTAATTAGATTAAGAATTAATTTAAATGAAATATAAATATCATTTAAATTAAATGCAAATTTGAATTTGGTCAAATAATTGCAAAACATGTGTTAAGTGCTTAAATGTAAAACATGTGAGTTAGGAGAATATTGATACTTACATATTATGTAAGTATTATACTTGGTTGTATACTAATTAAATTAGGGTTTTTCCTAATTAATCTAACTACGTAAACTAAGTTATGAACTAGTAGCCTCCATCTCAAGAACACCAAAATTAGAGATCAAGTTGTTGATCAAATGTTCTAAGTGTTCTTCATGTATTGTTCTTGTTATTCTTAAGAGTTAGGGATAAAAGAACTTATTGGATTAGCCATCCAAGATTTGTAAAAATCAAATATTGTTCCATATAATCATTCTTGGTGGATCGCCTCTAGAGTGCTTCATACACTTTGAAGCTAGTGTTTAATCCAAGGAACAAAGAAAGGAGGAGCTTGAAGAAATCAACAAGGAGTAGATCTTGTAGTGGTTCAAAGGTTGGATCTATTAAGGTCTATTTCTTGTTCATCTTCTTCTTCTTCAATTAATACCTATGCATAAGGTGATTCATGGATAAGTTGCAAAAATTTTAATTTCCATTTTCCGTTGCGTATCTCAATATGATTGTGATTTTGCAAAACTTACAGCGAGACCCCCGACTGGGTAGTCGTAGGGCAATCAATGTGCTTTAATGATGCAATGTCTGTTTTGAACCTAGTCTTTATGTGACTAATTGTTATATGAATATGTATTTACATGTGTAGGATATTAAGGAGCGTGTGTTGTAATATTGTAGCAGCGCATCAGGCAAGTTCTTCTTTAACCCTTGTCTAACCCTTGTGTTGGGCAAGTTTTTAAACCTTATGCACTATTTTTATTTCGTGCAAACAGGTGTACGTTATGCAAGTTTCTTAACTTAACTCAATTTATATTTGAGCAAGTTTCTAAACCTTATGCACTATTTTTATTTCGTGCAAACAGGTATATGATAGGCAAGTTTCTTAACGCTTGTCTAACCCTTGTGTTGGGCAAGTTTCCCTAACCTTACTTGAATTATACTTGAGCAGGTTTCCTATTTTATAAAAATGTTGTATATTGTTGCAAGTTTCATGACTCAAAACGAGTTATTACTTTCAAATTATATTAGTGGATTAATTATTGTAAATTACTCCACATCCAAGATAATTATTGATATTCGCACCTTGTGCATTTGAATTCATTATCTGTTGTTGGACTGTGAAACGTTTAAGTTCTTCATTCATGAACTGTTTAAGGAAATAGTCTACGCCATTTGTTCCGGCTAGACATGTACATGTTATTATTTTAAAAGCTATCTGAACCGATTATTGGTATGGATTCTTGGACTGAGAGAGCAACCCTTATTAGGGGATTATAATGTGTCAGTTATTCGATGTAGTTAGAGTTAAATGTTATGCATATACATAGGGTACGAGAGGCTGATCCCCTCGAGTACTACTAACGGGCCAAGCGTTTAAAAGGGTTAGTCGAATGACTAATCCTTTGGCCAAAAAGTTCATGGTCTATTGGACCACTCAGCAGTAAATAATCAATATTCATTATTTCATTTGAACTTTGATTATATTGTCAGCTATTTCTTCAATGTTCTTAAATTATTGAACTATGCGATTATTATTCTCATTCATTCATGATATATCCTCTTTATTCATTTTAAACTTGCTGAGCAAAGTAGTTGCTCACCCTAGCTATATCTTGAACCTATTGCAGTTAAGCCGGGGATTCCAAAGCGGACAAAGGCAAAGGAAAGCTTAAGGAATAGTTATATGTACTATCCCATTATGTAATCGTGGAATCGTTTTGTATTATTATTGTATTTCGTGATGTATTTATTTAAGGTTATAGACCTTGGGACCGTAGTAAACCTTTTGTAATGAACAACATATGTTTATTTATTCTGCATTAGTTAATTTATGTTGTTTAGAGGTGTATGGATGTACTTTATCGTGAGCACCAAATTCGAGGTATTGGTACCTGAATTTGGGGGTGTTACAGGTTAGTATCAGAGCTGTAGGTTATAAACTTTAGGATTGCAAAACCTAGATTATAACCTTAGTATTAAACTCGTATTGAGTACGTTAGGAGATGAATCGAGGAGATTCATTTAGTGATCATGTCTGGAGGTGGATTGTGGAAATCTATCTAGCCGAGTTGTGCATGATAAAATATCACTTCATTTTATTAATGAATATATTTTATTGTGGCACTGACATCTTGCTGTCTATTTATTTCTATTTGTGGCTGTAGGATGTCTGAGATGGGAGAGTCCAGTCCTGCTAGAGAGATGGAGCTCACAGACATTTATGTGGACGCATGGCATTTAGTGGAGGTGCAGCCGAGTGAGCCAGAGATGATGGACACTAGGGATGGGTCTGAGGCCGAGTATGGTTCTGAGGAGGAGCCAGTTACCGAAGGAGTGCTGAGGCTGGTAAGCGATGAGGGGGTGGATGAGGACCCCGAGGAGGATCCAGTGACGGAAGATGATGAGCCACCTGAGTATGCAGATGGCATGGGCACTACTGCTAGTGACATCATCGAAGAGCTGACAAATAGGAATGCAGAACTCGAGAATCGAGTAGCCCACTTAGAGGAGCAGAACCAGGATCACCAGGACTGAGAGGAGCAGTACATGTCGTTAGCGTATCAGACTTTGGGGGGAAAGGTTGAGTTAACCCAGAAGATGCAGGAAAAGGACCAGAGGATTGCCGAGCTAGAGGCAGAGATTCAAGATCGGCGTAGGGCTTCTGTTCAGCTTGGTGTGATGGTTTATGACCTCTTAGAGAGGAATGTGGTGTTGGTAGGACAGATAAAGCGGGTAGAGGATCAGCTGGAGACTACTCGTCTAGAGCGAGATGAGGCTATAGAGCAGTTGATAGCCCTGACCACAGAGATTGATTCTGTCAGGTTAGGCTTGACCACTTCCATTGACAGGCTGAGGGACAGGGTGAGGAGGTACCCTAGGGATGAGGGGAGCAGCAGGCGCGCGATTAGGCGCCGAGTGGTCGACAGGCTGGCTCAACGGGAGCTCTGAGTTGCACTCCGCCGTAGCAGGCGGTGATGTGTTATTTTTAGCATTTTATTCATAGTAGGTCCCACTTTTGTTATAATAGGGGCATACTTATGTTGTAAATTCTTGTGCCTGTAGCGTGCATGGGATAGTAGTTGAACCCCAATTTTGTTCCTGATAGAGGGGTGGAAGGTTATTATTCCCCACTTTTGTTTGTTAGGGGATAGTTAATGGTTGACAGGCTATGTCATTTAGCGTTTATAGAAGTATGCCACAGGTTGAGTCAGGTTGTATTAAAACAGTGACATATGGTTATAAATGCAGTTGTTTTAGTTAAATTAAACGTGTTTGATAGATGCTTTTACTCTTAATTGCTGAGTTAAATGACTTTTTTGCATATGGCATAAATCTATTAGTAAAAGCCGACGATTTTCTTTAATCAGATAATGCCTCTAAGAAGACAACCACGAAACCAAAGGGTTGAGGAATCAGTTAATAACACTCAGGGTCATCCAGACCCAATGAGGGCGTTTACTGAGTTGCTGGCAGAAGCCATGCGAAATAGACCCCCACTTGTTGGAGAACAGCCAGAGCGACAGCCTGCGCAATATTTGGCCAGCTTCAAGGATTTTAAGCTAGTAGGACCTCCCGAGTTCAAGGGAACACTAGACCCGATTGAAGCCCAAACCTGGATCGAAAAAATAGAAAAAGTGTTCGAGGTTGCTAGGGTGGTCGAAGAACAGAAGACAGGGTTTGCCACTTTTATGATGAAAGGTGAAGCGAATTATTGGTGGAAGGCCAACAAAAGTCATGTTAGAGATGGTGTGATACCATGGGAACGTTTTAAGGAGCTGTTCTTCGAGAACTTTTTCCCGGAGAGTATGCAGCAGAACATGGAGGTGAAGTTTCTGGAGCTTAAGCAGGGAAACATGTCAGTCGCGGAGTACGCGGCTAAATTTAATGAGTTAGCCAGATTTGCACCTCATCAGGTAGACACTAAAGCCAGAAAGGCAAGGAGATTTGAATTAGGCCTGAAACCGTGGGTGTACAGTAGGGTGGCAGTTTTAAGGATTGACACATTTTTTACGCTGTTGGAAAGGGACATCATCGCCGAAGGAGGCAACGAGGCTCTAGCAAAGTTTAATTAAGACAAAAAGAAGGGTCACGACGGAAACAAGGGAGGAAGCTGTAATATTCCGAACCCTAATAAGATTTGTAAATGTAAATTATGGGTTTATGAAATGAAATTTCTTGTTCTGACTTGATATTATGTGATTGTGTATTTTATTAAACAATTAGGTCAAATAAAAATTTTTCGCCAAGCAGCTGTGTCGTGCTTAATCGGACAAAATGATTTGTCGTGCTTCCGGCGAATTCATCGAGAAGCGTTTCGGCAAATTATTTTTGTAAGCTGCGGTGTCGTGCTTGGTAACGACAAAGTGCTTTGTCGTGCTTCGACGTTAATATAATATTATATTAACTGATAAAATTCTAAAATAAGCTAATTAGGGTTAGAATGTTAAACAGAAATAAAAACCCTAATTTGAAAACCCTAATTTGAAAACCCTAATTGATAACAGTTGTCCGAATTGTTCAATTAAAACCCTAATTATTGTACAATAATCTTAATTGATATAATTAAGATTTAAATAATAAATCATAATATTAATTATGAATTATTAAGATTAAACTAAACCTTAAACGGAAGATTAAAACCCTAATTGTGGAATTGAAAAACCTTAAACCCTAATTAGAAACCCTAAAATCCTAATTTGATTCAAGAACACTAAATTATGGAATTATAAATCTTAATTATGATATAATATCTTAGTTAAGGTATTATTTAACCTAAATTAACACCCTAATCATGATTAGCAAAAATCTAGGTTTAATTAGTAAGTAAATAAATCAAAAATCAAAATTTTAAAACCAATCAAAAGAAGATAAGAACACAAAATCATATATTTATAAATATCTAGATCAAGTAGATTAATAAGATCAGATTCTAAGCAGCACAAGTAACTAGGGTAGATATTTTGAGGGCAAAAATGAAAAAATAAAACTTAAAAAACCCTAATTCAAGTTGCTATAAATAGAAAGAGGTTCTGATCATTAAGCTTACGAAATTTGTAAACCTATACACTTATAATCAAAGCCTAAACAAGCATCTGCAAGCCAAAGATCAGAATCAAAGCCCAGAAAGCAAAGATTTGAAGAAAAAGGTGTAAACCCTAATTTTATGTTTGATCTTCAAGCCTGCAAAATTTTTGTGCTTTAGATGTTTAGGAATACTTGTTGATATGTTATTTAGTGATCTGGATGGTTAAAACATGTTTACATAACACCTAGATATGAAAATCAAGCCAAAAACTCAAACTGTTCTTGGCAGTCAAGAACAGTCTGACAAGCCTTTTTATTAGAGCTTTTGATCGGCTTAAAATGGTTGTTTGATGTGTTTTAAAGCATGAAACTATAGTATGCCATGTTAACTTTAATATCCAATTGGTAGAAGTCCAAAATTATTTCACAGTAGGAAGATATAAGTGGTCAAATTCCTTTGACCGCTCTGATTTTACACGTTTCTGGGTAACCCATAAACTTATGAAGAACTCTGACAAGGTTTGTCAGAAGTTCATGCTACCCAGAAATGGCCTAGATGCAATGTTTTGTGTAGTTTATTAGTTTAGAGTTGTTGTATGCTATGTAAACTTTAATCTTGAACCATTAAAACACATAAACAAACAATCAACCGAACGGAATTAATGGTCAAATAGCGTTGACCAATGAGCCTGTATGAGATTCTGGGTTACCCAGAAACTCAAGAACAGTGATGAACTAGCTAGTTGACTATCAAATTTAGAGCATCAATTGATATTGTTCAAGATGAAATTCAACATGTCGTTGTACACTGCCATGTTGGCTATAACAACAAACAAAAATCAAGCGCAAACATCAAACGAGCTGAGATTAATTTGAGGTCAAAAGTCCCTGTGGGACATTGACCAAGTGTTCTTCAATGAAGAACACCTTTAGCGACAATCTTCATCCCAAACCCAGAAAACTAAGTTTGTATGCAGACCGTCGCTAAAGCCCTTTAGCGATGAATTTTTAATAAAATTAAATAAAAATTAATTAAATAAATTATAAAATAATAAATAAATATTAAATAATTACTAATAATTAATAAATAAATCCGAAAATTCATTTTTAATTATAAGAAAATTATTTTTAATATTTTTATATATTCCTGAATTATTATTAAATAATAAATAATAATTATAATAAATCATTTAATAATTGTTTTAATTATTTAAAAATGATATTAAATTATTAAATTATTATATTAATTATTTAAAAATGATATTAAGGTAAATAAAATTATTATATAATAATTAAATAAAATATTAAATATTTAAAATATTATTAATGATAAATAAATCATTTAAATAATATATTAAGTATTTAAAAATGTTAAAAATGATAATTAAATTATTTAAATATTAAATTAAGTTTTGAAAATTATTATAAGTAATAAATAAATTATTTTAATGATAAAATAAAGTCTAAAAATATTATTAATGATAAAGTAAGTCATTTAAATAATATTCTATCTTTCTAAAAATATTATAAATGATAAATAAATCATTTAAATATATTTTAAGTATCTAAAAATATTCTAAATGACAAATAAATTATTTAAATAACATATTAATGTTTTAAAAATATTCTAAATGATAATTAAATCATTTAAAAATATTCCTAAGCTTGTAAAATTATTTAAAAATATTTCCAAACTTATAAAAATTATTCTAAATGATAAACAAATCATTTAAATAACATAGTAAATGTTTTAAGAAGATTCTAAATGATAACTAAATCATTTAAAAATATTTCTAAGCTTGTAAAAATTATTTAAAAATAATATTAAGCTTCTAAAAGTGTTATAAATAATAATTAAATTATGTGGACTAATAATTAAGCTTTCAAATGAAGTTTTATCGAACAATCTATGTGTCTAGCTATTAAGGACGCGACCGAGATACCGAATCAACGTTGAACCTTAACGTTGAACCTTAATGAAACTTGTCTAGATTAGCGTGATACATGTTTATATACGTGCTAACGCTTATTATTGGTATACGTAGACTACGTGCGTTGACCGATTGTACTAAATTATAGTGAGCTACGCTAAGGCAAGTGTCCTAACCTTACTCAACTTATATTTACGCAAGTCTTCTAACCTTGTTATATTATACAAGTATTATACATCTTGCTATCAATTATTGTGAAGTTATTGCTTCTTGTTCAGCATAACTTAAAAATGAATCATTGTTCATATATTAAAGCGAAAATTTGTTGGGTCCAACCAAATTATTTTGGTACGACATTTTATACTGAGTAAAAGGAGACACCTTAGATGGAAGGTGATCTCGAAAGCCTTATGATAAGGTACTGTGACGTCAATGGAATAAAATTAACATAAATGGTAGGATGATATGCATACTCCTAGGATATTGGTGAGGCTGATCCCCTACCAAATATCCAAAACTCAAATGGTTCTAAGTCATTAAAGACTGATAGAACAAAATAAAATATATGGTTCAGGTACAGAACCCTCAGTATACATCATTGACATATTTCAAATCAAACACATGGTGTTTACATTTTCAAATGAACTTGCTGAGCATTTGTAGCTCATTCTTGCGCATATCTTCTTTTGCAGTTGTAAATGGTAATCCCGGCACATCTGGGGTTGATAAAGGAAAGGACCTGTTAATTAGTTTCATTACTGTTTTGAATACTCTAAGTCTTTTAAAGGCTTTTGTTGTAATAACTTAGTATCGAGAATGATGTAACCGAACCAAATGATATATAAGATATTATGATCCTTTATTTCACCGAATGCGTTATACTCTGATCTTTACTTTCTTTAGCATAGTTGTACTAAGAAAATACAGTATCTATACGAGCTATACATCTGAATGAGGGTATTTGAATGATATTGAGAGTTCTATAAGCTCTGGGGTTATACTTAATGAGCGCCGATAAGGTGCCATCTTTACCGGAATGCGCCCCTCAGTTCTAGGGACAATCTTATCATTGATACTGTGAATGTCAGATAGGAACTATTGATATGAAAGAGATATCCACAAGATCTGAATCTATACATCCAAGTGAGGGTATCCAAACACGGATAACGTTCTGACGAGAACTATTATCTGTTATGGGATACTGTGAACCTTGGATAGATAGAAGTCATATTTTATTGAATATTTATAGTTGTATAGTTTCACGTGAGCACCAGATCTGCTACAGGGGAGTGTAGAGATTTGGGGGCGTCACAGAAGCAGCGGGGGAAGTAACCCGAATTAAAGGAACTGGAAAGATAGCCAATCTTCTGGGGGCAACAAGTTCGGGGGAGAGGTTAAGAAGGGTAATAAGTGCAATAATTGCGGAAAGAATCACTCTGGATAGTGCATGAAAGGAAAAGGAGTTTGTTTCAACTGTGGGTAACAGGGGCACTTTGCTCCTCAGTGCCCAAAGGGAAAGAAAGCAGGATGTTTCTCATGTGGAGCATCAGATCATCAAATTAAGGATTGCCCGAAAAGGAAGGGGGATGCAACAAGTGGCAATATATAGGAACAACAACAATAGCAACAACAACAATAACAGGCTGAACATTGGAGGGCCAGCTAGCCAAACCAACAGACCGACGACACGCACTTTTAACATGACTGTACAGGATGCGGTGGAGTCGAAGGACGTGATGTCAGGTATTATTTCGATCAATAATATCAATGCATATGTATTATTTGATTCGGGTGCTACCTGTTCGTTTGTGTCGGATGAATTTGCTAAACGGTTAAATTTATCTCGTGAGAAATTAGAGAATCCTATGAATGTGGAGGTAGCTAATAAAGAAGTTATTCTTGTGGAATACATCCATAGAAATTGTTATGCTGAGATAAACGGGTATAAACTAAGCGTAGATTTAATTCCGATACGACTAGGAGAATTTGATGTAATCCTTGGGATGGATTGGTTGTCTAGTCACGGGGCTGTGATTGACTGTCAGAAGAAATGTATACACCTGAAGACTCCAGATAAGTCGAGGGTTGTATTCTATGGAAGTAAATCGCCTAGACAATCTCGTTGTCTGATGATGATGCAAGTAAGGAGATTGCTTAGAAAAGGTTGTATAGGTTATCTGGCTCACGTGGTTGATACTCGAAGAGTAGAGGGCGAGTTGGGTCAGATACCTATAGTAAGGGAATTCCCTGATGTTTTCCCAGATGAGTTACCGGGTTTACCACCGGACAAAGAGGTCGAGTTTGTAATCGATTTGGTACCGGGAACCGCATCGATCTCGAAGGCACCATACAGGATGGCACCAATAGAGATGAAAGAACTGATGGTTCAACTGTAGGAGCTGCTAGATAAAAGGTATATTCGTCCGAGTGTATCTCTACGGGGAGCACCAGTGCTATTTCTAAAGAAGAAAGACGGATCGTTGAGGCTTTGTATCGACTATCGAGAGTTAAACAAAGTCACGATTAAGAACAAGTACCCGTTGCCCAGAATTGATGATTTATTCGATCAATTGAAGGGAGCAAAATACTTTTCGAAGATTAACTTGAGGACGGGATATCACCAACTGAAGGTGAGGCAGGAGGATATACCGAAGACAGCATTCAGAACTCGATATGGACACTTTGAGTTTTTAGTGATGTCATTTGGGCTGACGAACGCGCCAGCAGCATTTATGGACATGATGAACAGAGTGTTCAAGGAATACCTTGATAAATTTATTATCATTTTCATAGATGACATTATAGTCTTCTCGAAGACGGAGGAGGAACACGTCGAACATTTGAGCATAGCCCTGGAAACGCTGAGAAGAGGGAAGCTATATACAAAGTTTTCCAAGTGTGAATTTTGGCTACAAAGGGTGCAGTTCTTGGGGCACGTAATTGACAAGGATGGTGTATCGGTGGATCCTGCGAAGGTAGAAGCTGTAATAAACTGGGAACAGCCAAAGATGCCAACAGAAGTCTGAAGTTTCTTGGGATTAGCAGGTTACTATCGGAGGTTTATTCAGAACTTTTCAAAGATAGCGACGTCGTTGACAAATTTGACAAGGAAGATTGTGAAGTTTGTATGGACGAATAAGTGCGAAGAGAGTTTCTTAGAGTTGAAGAAGAAACTTAGTGAAGCACCTGTGTTAGCACTACCAGATAATACAGGGGGATTTGTGGTGTACAGTGATGCGTCACACAAAGGCCTTGGGTGCATATTGATGCAATATGGGAAGGTTATTGCGTACGCGTCACGGCAGCTGAAGGACTATGAGAAGGAGTATCCGACTCATGACCTGGAACTAGCGGCAATAGTGTTTGCTCTGAAGATTTGGAGACACTATCTGTATGGGGAGAAGTGTGAGATATACACCGACCACAAAAGTCTGAAGTACATCTTCACTCAGAAGGAGCTAAACATGAGGCAGCGACGATGGTTGGAGTTGATCAAAGACTACGATTGTGAGATTCTATACCATCCCGGTAAGGCTAATATAGTAGCCGATGCTCTAAGTAGGAAGGGCAGAGATAAGTTGATGATGCTAACAGCTCAAGAGGAACTGATCAAGGATATGGAAAAACTGGAGTTGGAAGTCAAGTATCCGACAAATGTAGATGAGAAACTGTTCATAGTGGAGGCGAGTCCAACTTTATTAGAAAAGATAAAGGAGGCTCAGGGAAAGGATGATGAATGTATTGCCATAAAGAAGTGAATCTCAGATGGAGAGGATTTGAAGTACAAGATTGATAGCATGGGATTGTTAAGGTTTGAAGGGAGGATCTGGATACCGATAGTTCCGGAGTTGAGAGAAGAGATTTTGCAAGAAGCTCATTCTACAAAGTATTCGATACACCTTGGTAGTACCAAGATGTATCAGGATTTGCGCCAACTTTTCTGGTGGCCGAACATGAAGAGGGAGGTCACAGAATGTGTTGGGCGATTGTTGGGATATTTGTATGTATAACAAATATGACTCATACACGCAAGTGCACGTGATCCACAAGTAATATAAAGTAAGTAAAGTATCGATTCCACGAGGAATAGAATTGCATTTACGATTACAAACACCGATTTTATAATTATTTCGGTCTCTTTAAACAGTTGAGTACAATGAAGAAATTGTCTAATGATTATTAAAGAAACAAATAGAACAAATTATGATTGTATAAATACATAATTTTTTGAGTTTGGGATTATAACTTCACTTATTGCAAACTTAGATTTCCATGCTTCCTATTGTTGCTAATTGATTAATATGGAATGTTGGTCGAGAACACGAATGTAAAATATGACCACCTTTCGATGCACCATATTCACATCACACTAAATCCACAATTGATAGAATGAATGTGAACACCCTAGATGACTAACGCACTATATCTCTATGTGAATTACAATCAAGAGGGTTGAAGTATAAGTTCTCAATTAGCCACATATGGTGCTTCGGTATATCTCTATCCTAAGCACGAAACATAACCTCACGAGGAATGTAAAAATTATGAACATATGCTAGCATAATCAGATCTCAATTTATATTTCCTTTCTCAATGCTATATAAATTATCACGGTAATTGGTGATCAAGCAATTAAGTATTTAGTATAAATTATGCTAGACATTCATTTCATAACCAACTAGCAATAATAAGGAAGCATTTCAATTTTCAGTAATGCAAAAGATTCATTATAATCCCAAGAATTAGGTTTAGTTCATAATGACAATAATAGAATTCATCATACACAATTGGTTCATCATCATAATTACAGAATAGGAAAATTAATCAAAAATAGAAAATATTAAAGCTCCCTGTTTCAGTTCTTCTGTATCTGCAACTTTTGATGATTTTCCAAGTTATGTTGATTCTTGATTTCTTGCTCCTAAGCTTCAATTCAGCATCCATATAGCTCCATTCTTCAGTTCCCAAGTGAATTTAATGATCAGCAGAATTATTTCAATTTTAGAACTAAGAATGCAGTAAACTTGCTAATTTTCGTGTAGGAGAAAACTCTCCTTCAATTAAGTTCTCAGATCAATATATTACATGCTCATTTTGTCTTCTTTTGACATATTTTAATTCCCCACTGATAAAGCTTCATACCACTAATTCCTCAAAATCTGGCATTGCATGATTTTTGGTAGTGCTGCTTCGCTGTCTGGAACGTGTCTGTATGGCCGGCTGACGACAGGCGCAGCTGCGCCGGAATCCTTTGTAAAATGGGCGCAGCTGCGTTGAGGGCTTCAGTAGAAAAAGGGAGGGCGCAGCTGCGCTGGCCTCAAGACCAAGCTGGGTGCACCTGCGCTAGAAGCTACTGGGCGCAGGGCACGGGCGCAGCTGCGCCGGCTTCCAAGTCAAAATGGGCGCAGCTGCGCCGTCTGTCAGTCTGCTGCTGCACTGTTATACCTAGTCTGTTTCCTCGATTCTCGCGCACTGTGCAAGCAACAATTATTCATTTAGCTCCCAAACAACAAATGCATCATAACTCGTGTCAAATTAACCAAAAACTGTGCAAAAGCCATAAAATGCAAATAATGAAGCGATACCAAAAAGAAGAGAAAAATGCATGAAAACATACTTTGGAGCTACTAGTTAAGCAACAAATGAAGCAGAATAGTATCCAATAAGTAAATATGAAACCTACTTATCAAATACCCCCAAACTTGAACTGTTGCTTGCCCTCAAGCAATTACAATGAAATGAATGCAACATGGATGAAATGCAATAATCTATAAATGCACCATGAATCCTCATCAATTAGTAAACAATCTAAGTGTTTCTTCTCAGAATAATCACAATCATAAACACATAAGGCTCCTAACCAAAACTTAGGTTATGTACCATGACAGTCATGCAAATCAAACCTTGTAATGATTGAAAACAATGAGTGTGTGTAGTAATCATCAAACTTATAACAACCCAAATGATTCTCATAATATGTTTCTTAGGGGGAAATTTGTATACTCCAACTTGTAAATACAGCAAATGGGGTGAGTTGTAGCTGCGAAACTGCAATGTCTAGAGTGGGGACTGGCTTGGAGGTTATTAGGACTATGATGCTTGGTTGTGCCATGCCTAGTTCCCTTAGGCTTTTTAATGATACCCATGTAGCGAGATTTCGACCAACGACTCCCAAACCAAATGGTTTTAGGGCGCTAGGTGTAGAGACATCCCCTAGGGCGTACTTACTCGAGTATCAAAGGCCACAAAACTAGGCTAACCAAGCATTTATTCATATTTTATTTTATTTTATTTATTTATTTATTTATTTTTTCTTTTTTTTAGTAATAATAATAAACAATAACGAGTGCGTTTTACGCTCCATCTCGTTGTTCAAATGCTCCACTAAGTTTTCTCCCAAACTTAGACACTTGCGTTGTCTCAGCTTACACTACCCTCATTTGCTTTTCTTTTATTAATACATCAGTTTCTCCCCAGAACTCAATTATGCAAATCTTTAGGCTACTTAGTAAGATAACTACTGAAGGTGTGCTAATCGGTTCTATCAGACTCAAAACAAGAGAAGAATTGCAGTATATCATGGCATTCGACCCAAGCCTTAGCATTTAGCATTTTGAACAAAAATCTCATCACAGGCAAGTGAGAATGTTTACTAATCTAGATGTTAGGATTATGCAAACTAAACTACATGATATGCATGAATTTTTTTTTTATGCTATTTATTTATTTTTATTTTTTTGAATCATGCAAATATTAATAAAAATTAAAGAAAACAAGCAAATAAACTAAAAATAGATAAATAAAAAGCATCACAATAAAAGCATCACAAATAGGCAGACCCTAATACCCCCAAACTTAAAATATGCAATGTCCTCATTGGAGATAAAAAGGTAAGGAGATACTCCCCTAAGAGTCATCCTCGACGCCGCCAGGCGGTGTGTCAGGCGGAGGATAAGGGATGTTGGCTCCAAAGGTGGGAAACTCGACATGGACCCCTTGCTGGCTGAATGCCTCAGACAGTGCACCCGCAAAGGAGACACTGTAATCTCTGAAGCTCATGTGCAACGCGTCCATACGGCGCTGCAGGCGGCGCATCTCGCGCTCGTGGTCACCTACTCCTCTCTGATGCACGTGCACTGGCGGTGTAGGCTCCTCCTCGTCACTGTCCTCCTCCTCCACATCAGCAATAATAAAACCCAACCCATTAGGTCGGGATTCTCCACCGCGCCATACGTTGAACTTTCTGATCGTGGCACTGTCAATGTCCCTCATAGGTAACTGGAGGGTCTCCTCACCCCATTCCACCTTCGCCGCAAGACAAAGGCGTGTGATAATGGAAGCGTGTGGAATGGCACCGGAAGTGACTGCCCGCATAAATCGAAGCATAGACTGGTGAATGATGTAACCCACGTCAATGCTCCCTCCTTTCAGAATGCGGTGTAAAATAACCGCTCGGTCCCGGGTCACGTCCTGGTGGTGGGTGGTCGGCAATAGACTCGCGCAAATGAAGGCGTACCACGCCTTGGCAAATCTGTTCAGCGCAGTCTGGGGAAGTGGACCTTCTGGGTGGTGCCCGCCTATGTCTTCCATTGAGTGCCCGGTTGGCACATCTCCCGAACCAAAGCGTCGAGATCAGTCTCAAAACACTCATTTACCACCCAGTTGGTGGTCTCAGCAGAAGTGGAGGGCAATCTGAATAACTCGTTGATTGCCTGTGCGGTGTAAGGGACCTGCTTGCCCCGTACGAAGGAGATGCCATTTTGGGTCTCACGGGCATTTGCGTAGAATTCCCGAATAATGGCCATAGGGGCGGACAATGGTGTCTCGATGAAAAACAGCCATCCCAAACGCCGAATTTGGTCCAGAATTTGCCCATCCTGTGCTTTGGGTTTCAAACCCCTCTCCGGTATGAATGATTTGACGCTCAACACCTCCCAGTAGTAGTGTTGGGCGGAGAGGTTGACGAAGTTGGTGGCATCCAGAGTGTTGATGCCACCACTTGCAGATTCGGACTCACTGCTAGAAGAAGATGGTTGGGGTGTGCGTGATCTCTTCGGCATGATTGAATGTGGTTAGGGTTTGGTGTGGAGATGTGATGTAGCTAGGGATTGGTGAAGATAGCAAGAGAGGATGGAATAGGGTTTTTTGTGTTTGCTTCGCTGCTTGGGAGAGATTAGGTTTAGGTTTATATTTTGTGATGTGACTTGACTGATGGGGACGGGCCTTTATAAAATAAAATAAAATTTCAGCCGACGGGCACAGCTGCGCCCTTATTGATACTGATTTTTGGGCGCAGCTGCGCTGATGCGCAGTGACAACTTGCTGACTCGGCGCAGCTGCGCGCTGGATGCACTGTGTTGGGGCGCAGCTGCGCTGGACTCCTGTCGCCTTGCTGATACCGCGCAGCTGCGCGCTGTTTGGCTTGAGGTGCGGCGCAGCTGCGCCAGCCCTCTAACTCCCTGGATGATTTTTTTTTTCAAACACACTTGACACACATTAGAATATCAGGTGAAAAACTCAGTTCTCAAAAACATCTAACATACCTAAAAAGGGACGAAAATCTCAATTCAAACTTATAACTTACAAACGATGCATACGGTTTAGGGTGTGCTTCGTCGCCGGTCACCCATCTCGTAATCGCCGGTCATCGTCCCGGTCGATCGTCTTGTCGGGGCCGGGTTTCGTCGCCGGTCACCCATCTCGTAATCACCGGTTATCGTCGCCAGTCGATCGTCTTGTCGGGGCCGGGTTTCGTCGCCGGTCACCCATCTCGTAATCACCGGTCATCGTCGCCGGTCGATCGTCTTGTCGGGGCCGGGTTTCGTCGCCGGTTACCCATCTCGTAATCACCGGTTATCGTCGCCGGTCGATCGTCTTGTCGGGGCCAGGTTTCGTCGCCGGTCACCCATCTCGTAATCGCCGGTTATCGTCGCCGGTCGATCGCCTTGTGAGTGCCGGGTCTCGTCTCCGGTCGCTCGTCTCGTAATCGCCGGTTATCGTCGCCGGTCGATCGCCTTGTGAGTGCCGGGTCTCGTATCCGGTCGCTCATCTCGTAACCGCCGGGTCTCGTATCCGGTCGATTGTCCTGTGAGTGCCGGGTCTCGTCTCCGGTCGCTCGTCTCGTAATCGACGGGTCTCGTCTCTGGTCGATTGTTTGGATCTCAGCCCTTCCCAGGGTGTTAGCTGTTTGGATCTCAGCCCTTCCCAGGGTGTTAGTAGTTTGGATCTCAGCCCTTCCCAGGGTGCTCACCATCTTGTTGTGGTTTGCTTGGATGCCTTCCCAGGTTTGCTCACCACCTTGTTGTGGTTTGCTTGGATGCCTTCCCAGGTTTGCTCACCACCTTGTTGTGGTTTGCTTGGATGCCTTCCCAGGTTCACTCACCACCTTGTTGTGGTTTGCTTGGATGCCTTCCCAGGTTTGCTCACCACCTTGTTGTGGTTTGCTTGGATGCCTTCCCAGGTTCACTCACCACCTTGTTGTGGTTTGTTGGATGCCTTCCCAGGTTTGCTCACCACCTTGTTGTGGTTTGCTTGGATGCCTTCCCAGGTTCACTTCTTGTTTGGATACCAGCCCTTCCCAGGGGTCACCGATTGTTTGGATACCAGCCCTTCCCAAGGGTCTTTGATTGGTTGGATACCAGCCCTTCCCAGGGGTCATTGATTGGTTAGATATCAGCCCTTCCCAGGGGTCATTGATTGGTTTTGATTGAATTTTTTTTTTTTTTTTTGAAATGGGATGTGTGATCGGCTTCATGTCCTGGATCTCCCACCAACATCGTCCACGTACCATGCCGCAAAAGCCATCACAGTCTGATCATTCGTGAGGTTGAAAGCGACGTGCTTGTACTTTCCTGAAGATTTTCATTTTGATCGTACCTGTATGCATGCAAAAGATGTTATGCATGATCTGGCAGATATGTTATGGACAGATGCATGTGCACACATATGTTTAGATAGAAATGACCCCTGTTTAGTCAAATGATACGATTCGACAATCGTCGTTGTTTGCCAACATTTGATTGGATCACGCCTCGTCGTGAAGTGTAGTTTCTAGACTTCAATCCTGGTCTGGTACTCTGTCCGTTCTTGGTCGTCTTCATTTCATCGAGTTGAGGCAGTCTGTTTCGCTCTCTGTGATGATCGACAGCTATGTTGGGCTTCTTAGCCTTTTGATCATTTCTGCTGGCCGATATGCTGTTGTCCCGCATTATATCATCCTTGTATATGCTCATGCACATGGATCATTTGGATGTCGAGGCAATGATAGTTAGGATTGGGGAGAAGCCCAATGACGAGAAGTTCTGTGCAGCCTCAACTTCCTTCCATTTCATGATTCTTAACTGCCCCAGCCTTGGCGCGTGTTGTTACCAAGAATTTCTATCGAAAACTCGCGATGTTGACCGTGCTGAGTTATCCACAGCTCTGCAAGATCCTGCATATCAGATGACTAACAAATGCCAAAACTTGAAGGCTCGGGCCGTTAGTGTTAGTTCAACACAAAGATATTATAATCTCGACAAAAATGCAGTTAAAGCACATGAAATTGAATATCTGTTGATCGCACAATCTAGCAAGTCGTGAACCGTGAATGTACTAGATTGGAAGTTATTTTCAATCCCTCGTGAGTTGATGATTTTCTATTTAACGAGTTATGAAATCGTGAGAACACCTTCAAGCATTCATGGTCATTGTACGTGAGTAAGGTCGAATTCAAAAGAACTACCTTCCCTCGTCAAAGGTATCCTGTCTTCATTCTCGACAACGTTCTTAGCAGGATTGACGTCATATGACAAATGCACTGTGCGATGCAGCACTCAGTAGGGGTTTCTCTTCTATGACTTCTTGTTTAAGGCCGAGATTTTTTTTCGTATTATCTTTTCTTTTTATTAGCCCACTTCACTTGTCTCGTTTTCTTAGGCTATTCAAAGTTACCCATTTAATGAGTTTTGGACCAATGACTCCCAAACCAGACGATTTTGGGGCATTAGGTGTACAGACACCCCTTTCGGGTTTATTTACTCGAGTAACAAAGGCCACGGTTCGAGACAAGCTGGTGGTCTGCCCCGTTCATTCTTTGCTTGACCTTGCGCAAGATTCGTTTTCTTAGGCTTGAGTTACCCATGTAGCGAGTGTTAGGCCGGTGACTCCCAAACCAGACGGCTTTAGGGCACCAGATGCAGAGACACCCCTTAGGCTTAATTACTCGAGTAGCCCATGCCACGATTCGAATCTGCTCGGGCCTCCTCTACTGTAATGCTCGTTTTCTTAGGCTCTGAGTTACCCATGTAACGAGTGTTGGGCTAGCGACTCCTAAACCAGATGGCTTTAGGACACCAGGTGTAGAGACACCCCTCGGGCTTAATTACTCGAATAACCCAGGCCACGATTCGAGACATTAGCTTGATAATCATTTATCGTCTGACTTCTTGATATTAGCTTGATAATTATTGACTGTCTGACTACGTGTTAATTGCCATCAACATCGTCATAGTTTTATACCCCACAACTGAAAGTTTGTGCAAATACAAAGTGAAGGCTGTCACATGAGGTCGATTCTGTCGCAAACGTTGCTTTGAATTAAGGCTTTGTACCCGATCAAAAGGTTGAATAGCCTTCTTCGTCTAATCATACTCACGATCGTGCTCCACGGTGGCTTGTCAGAATTAATCCGATTCCTATCAAGCCAATTAAAATCCCCTTTCACGCGGGTCATCGTATCCCGGGAAAACTATGCTTGACAAATGCCAGATGATCGTACCGTTGAATATTGACATGAGGTAGCATTTGATGATGATGGTGCATGTTGATGGGATTGTTGCATGGGTGCCAATTTGCACGTCATCATTTCCTGGGTAGTTGACAAATGCCCAGTGTTAAGTTGCTTTTCTTGTGATCTCCCTCGTACTGGTTGCATCGGTATCTCGCTGGGCTAACAGAAGATCCGATCCTTTGACTTGTTCAAAGGTTTGGGGGATTTTTGATTTTTGAGAATTTTTTTTTTTTTTGTTCGAATTTGCCCCTACCCCGGGTTCTTTGTGATTGTTAGGGGTTCTGATGTTCGATGGCTATGGTTTGATCCAAGTTGGGTTTGGGTTTATCTTTGACCCATCCTTTGATCTCGTCAGGCGTATTGTCGATATCTGTCTCGCCCTGCTCAATCCCCATCAGATCAAAATCTAGCTCTATACCCAAAATCGTGATCCTCCTTCAAATTTGGCCTATCGCTTGCCAGGCTAGGATGCCTCAAATCGGGGTACCTGACATAAAACAAAATGCTTGTCATATATATAAAACCTTTCAGCACATGATCTTTTTTTGGATAACATGACAAAATGACATGAGCGTGCATGGATTTGAAATAAAACTCAGAATTTTAAAACCCATTGATCTTCTACTGGTCGGGATTCACTGCCATACTCCTGGATTTACCCCTTCCTGGATATCACCTGATGCACGGTCCAACTGGCCACGGTGAGGTCAAGTAATGGAGCTCATTAGGGGGTGCATGGATCGCATTGGCATGGATCTGGCATTGATGGCATTTCTTGACATGAGTATCGCAGTCAGTTTTCGTGGTTAGCCAGTAGTGACCCGTTCACATGATTTTTTTTTTTGCCAAAAATGTTCTGCTCATATGGGCTCCGCACACATCGCCATGTACTTCGTTCATTAATCAGTGGGCTTCTTCGGCTTCTAGATATCTCAGCAGTCCCGTAGCTAGGTCCCATTTATGCAAATCGTCTCCGCTTAGGAAGAATTTCACTGCCCATCTTTGGATTCTCTTTCCTCGGTCAGATCTGCATTTTCGGGAGAGGAGCTGTCTTGGAGGAACTCTTTAATGTTTTGATACCAAGCCCATTTAGGTGGGGCGTCACTATGGGAGATCTCTCCGATCTGATCCTCATAGGCCGGACAAGTCTGTACCGCAATTCCCAGGGCTAATCTCAGTCCTAGGATGCATCCCTCGTATTCGGCCGTATTGTTGGAGTGGCAGAACTGTAATTTCATGGCTACCGGCTTCTGCCATTTGGATGGGTGGAGTATGGACTTTACGGCCTCTCAGTTGGGTCCTAGGGGCAATCTCACAAAACAAACAAGGGTCGTAGTTTAGTACTGTGCCAGTTACAAGTTGGCAGATGCATGTCAACACTGATGCATGATTATTATTCTTTCTCTTTTGCTCTTTTTTTTTTCCCTTTTTTTTTTTCTCTTTTTCTCTTTTTTTTCCTTTTTTTTTAGGTTCTCTAATCTTATCCCGTAAAACAAGGTCAATGTTTGATGACAGGATAGTATTTAGAAGTTTTAGAAAACCTTGGTACGTGGTACGGATTGCCTTCCTGCCAAGGCTGAACTATGTGAAGAAAATTGAGGAAATGATCAACATGATAGTGATCACGGAAGTGCACGAGGAGCGCCCATTAGGTTGGTGGGTGTAAGTAGAAATACCACAGAGGGACCTGTCAAGTTGGCGGCTCCAAAACCCCTCATCCTTGCAGCGAGACTGCAAATCCCTGTCAACAGTCTAAAGACGGTACCATGGAATTATGGGGGGGTGTCAGAGGAAGCGGCCAATTGTGCTTCTGTGACAACAAGGGGGAATCCTTTGTATCTTCCTGGACGAGTCCTGGAGAACAAAACGAAGAAAAATGAAGAGATCTCCGAGGAGAAAGCCATAGAATTCTTGAAAAGGATGGATCATCCGGAAGCAAGAGGGATCCAGGTATTAAGCGAGGAGTCGACCCTGACATCAATCATGAACTTGGTGTTATCGTCCAATGATCACTGCAAAACCCTGGCAAAAGTCCTGGAGGAGGCATACGTTCCCAAAGAAATTAGCAAGGAAGGTTTCGGCCATCTGGTGGACCACCTGTTGGAGAGTGATGTGATAGCATTTACAGATGACGATATCCCCAAGGAGGGAAGGGGGCATCGCAAACCGCTACATATTGCGGTAATCTCCTCAGGTTATATCATGAATGGGGTGCTGATTGATGGGGGATCGACATTGAATATATGTCCCCTCAGCACATTACAGAAGATGAACATCAATCCCAAGCGCCTACGGGCCAGTCATGTAGTGGTGCGAGCCTTCGATGATTCCCGGAGGGATACAATTGGAGAGATAGAATTGCCGGTAGAAATAGGACCTTGTACTTTTGATATCTCTTTCCAAATCCTAGACATTACGGCCAGTTATAACCTGCTATTAGGAAGGCCATGGATACACATGTCCGGGGCAGTTCCTTCCACACTACACCAACAAATCAAACTAATCATCGACGGGAATCTGGTAACAATCTCAGCAGAATGTGATGACCCTTCTCCTCCCAGGAATGGCCTACCAGTGATTAATGTGGACGAGTCGGCGGCACCTGCCAGTTTTCAGGCACTGGAAATTAGCACTCCCCACTACAGATGCCTGGGAGCCCCAGCCGTGAAACCTAAGGTCTCTCCAGAACTTACCTTCGTTGCAAAAGAAATGATGAAAATGAAATTCCAGCCTGGACAGGGGTTAGGAAAGAGCAGCCTGAACTTACCTTTGTTTTTGTTGTTTTGTATTTTGCATAATTATGTCGTTTCTTCATGTTATCTAAAAATGTGATCGTTGTGGAAAATAACTTATATATGACAAGCATTTTGTTTCATGTCAGGTGTACCAATTTGAGTAATCCTTGCCTAACAAACGGTCTTTCAAATTTGAATGATGATTATGATTTTGACATTGAGCTGGATTTCGATTCGATGGGCATTGAGCAAGACGAGACAGATTACGACGACGCGCCTGATGAGATCAAAGGATGGGTCGAGGATAAACCCAAACCCAACTTAGACCAAACCCTCACCATAGATATCGGAACCCCGGACAAGCCAAAAGAACTCAAGATAGGGATGGACCTTACCCCTAGCCAGAAAGCAGAAATAATTGAGTTGCTAAGCCAATATGAGGATGTCTTTACCTGGTCTCATGAGGACATGATCGGATTATCCACCGACATTGTGGTACACTGGTTGCCCATCAAGGAGGGTTTCAGGTCTGTCAAGCAAAAATTAAGAAAGTTGAAACCAGAGTGGAGCTTAAAAGTGAAGGAAGAGATCATCAAACAGTTCAGGGCGGGAATCATTATGGTGTCCACTTACCCAGAATGGCTGTCCAATGTAGTCCCAGTGGCTAAGCCTGGAGGGAAGGTGAGAGTATGTGTAGATTATAGAGATCTAAATAAGGCCAGTCTCAAGGATAACTTCCCGGTGCCTTTCATACACATCCTGGTGGATAACACAGCCCAGTACGAGATGTACTCTTTTGTTGATTGCTTTGCGGGATATCATCAGATAATGGTGGCAGAGGAAGATCGGGAAAAGACCGCGTTCATCACCCCGTGGGGCATTTTCTGCTATAGGCGATTGGCTTTCGGTCTCACCAATGCGGGGGCTACTTATCAGAGAGCCATGATGGCCCTGTTCCACGACATGATGCACAAGGAGATAGAGGTCTACGTGGATAACATTATCGTGAAGTCAAGGGTAGAGTCTGACCATATAACCCATCTTAAAAAGCTATTCGATCGGCTTAGAAAGTATAATTTGAAGCTCAATCCAGCAAAGTGTGCTTTCGGAGTACAGTCGGGTAAGCTCTTGGGATTCCTGGTTAGTGATCGAGGCATTGAGTTGGATCCAGCAAAGATTAAGGCCATTGTGGATATGCCGACACCTCACACAGAGAAGGAGATAAGGGGATTCCTGGGAAGAATAAACTTCATCAGCCGCTTCATATCCCACTTGACGACTACATGCGAGCCGATTTTCAAACTACTAAGGAAGGATGCTTCCCAAGGGTGGAATGAACAATGTCAGAAAGCCTTTCAGACCATTAAAAAGCAGCTGACAGAGGCACCAGTGCTGGTACCCCCGAAGGATGGGATCCCTCTGTTTATGTATATATCGGTCAATGCCATTGCAATGGGATGCATGCTGGGGCAGAAGAATGAGGCAGGTAAAGAGCAGGCCATCTATTATCTCAGCAAGAGATTTAGCCAATGTGAACAGAATTACACTCCCATCGAGAAGACCTGTTGTGCTCTGGCCTGGGCTGCAGGGAGATTACAGCACTACCTCCATGGGCATACGACGTACCTGATATCGAGAATGGATCCCCTGAAATATATTTTTGAAAGGCCTATGCTGAACTGTCGACTGTCAAGATGGCAGTTAATCTTGCAACAGTTCGACATGGTGTACGTAACTCAGAAAGCCATGAAAGGGCAGGAAATTGCAGATCAGTTGGCGGAAACCCCGTCAGGAGGGATGGAGCCGTTAGAAACTCCTCTGCCAGGCGAAGATATATTTTGGGTATTACACACGAAATGTGATGACGAAGGGCAGTTCTGAAAGTTGTATTTTGATGGTGCCATGAATGCTGAAGGGGCAGGAGCCGTCCTGGTCTCTATCACCGGAGAGCAATACCCTGTGGCCACTAAATTGCAGTTCAGCAATTCGAACAACACAACTGAGTACGAGGGATGTATATTGGGACTCCGTTTTGCCCGCGATATGGGAGTGAAGAGACTGGCAGTGTTTGGGGATTCAGAACTGGTAATCAGACAGGCGATCGGGGTGTACAACACGAAAGAGCTCCGGTTACTCCCATACCATCGTTGTGTTATCCAATTGATGCAAGAGTTCGAAGATATCGCTTTACGACATATCCCCCGTGGACGGAATGATTTTGCCGATGCATTGGCAACTCTGGCTTCCTTAATCCACATAATCAAGAGCAGGGACGTTCCACAGATTGAGATAGCAGTACAGAATGCCCCGGCATACGAGGAACATGTTGCAGTATTATCAGACGAGGTGGTTCTGCCAAAGCAGCCTTGGTATCACGACATAAGGGAATATCTGAGGGATAGATCCATTCCCGACCAGGCGAGCCGAGCTGAGAGGATGAGGATCCAAAAGATGGCAATGAAGTTTTACCTGAGTGGGGATTCACTCTACAAGAGGGATGCTGGGTTGGGACTGTTGTAATGCGTAGATGAGACGCAGACCCAAAAGATTATGAATGAAATACATGGTGGAGTGTGTGGGCCACACATGAGTGGACCGATGCTGGCCAAAAAGATCTTGAGAACGGGGCATTATTGGTTAACACTGAAAGCCGACTGCGATGATCATGTCAAACGGTGTTATCAATGCCAGGCGCACGGCAATGTGATCCATACACCTCCCAATGAACTGCACTGTATGACCTCCCCTTGGCCATTCTTAATGTGGGGAATGGATGTAATCGGACCAATAGAGCCTAAAGCAAGCAACGGGCACCGATTCATTTTCGTCATGATCGATTACTTCACCAAATGGGTGGAAGCAGCTTCTTTCCCCAAAGTAACTCAGGAGGTCATCGTCGGTTTCATCAGGAATAATGTCATTTGCCGATACGGGCAACCTAAGGTTTTGGTCTCTGACAATGCCAAGAATTTGAACAACGCCCTCATGAAGGGATTATGCGACTAGTTTAAGATCAAACACCTAAATTCTGTCATTTACCATCCTAAGATGAATGGGGCAGTGGAGGCTGCAAATAAGAACATCAAGAAGATCATGGCGAAAATGTCTGCTAATCATCGGGGATGGCCGGATCTGCTACCCCTCACCCTGTTGGCATACCGAACGTCAACGCGTACTTCTACAGGGGCAACCCCTTACGCTTTGGTGTATGGAATGGAGGCCGTTCTGCCAATTGAGGTTGAGATGGCGTCCCTCAGAATAATGATCGATGCTCAGATAAGCGAGGAGGATTGGATGCAAAGTCGACACGATCAATTGGCCCTAATTGATGAAAGGAGGGTGGCTGTTGTTTGGCACAGTCAGTTATATCAACAAAGGATCTCTCGATCATACGACAAAAGGATAAGACCTCGGAGGTTCAAGGAAAATGATTTGGTGCTAAAAAGAGTCATGCCTTGTCAAGACGAAGCCAAAGGAAAGTTTGCCCCAAACTGGGAAGGACCATTTGTGATTAAGAAAGTGCTATCCGGAGGAGCCCTCATATTGCAAGAAATGGATGGGGAGGTATTTCCACAACCCCTCAATTCCGACTCGGTGAAGCGGTTCTACGCTTGAATAATCAGTTTCTCCTTTTTCTTTGAGGAACGAACTACGTAGGACCTGATCTCCCAACTTGTGGGGGTACGTAGGCAGCCATCATGGCGCGGTCCGATTCCTTAAAAATAATAATCCTTGCTCTAACCATAAAAAAAACCAATTCCCGGCAGCCAAAAAAAAACCTTTCTATACCCTCGAAACCTTCCCGAAACCAGCCCCTAATCAGATTCATCCCAAGTTACATAACCCTGATCCAACCAACCAGTTAGCCAAAATCTAAGACTCAATCCGATGAAATCAACAGGGTGTGCGGCAATATCTGTCAGATCTCCATCAAGACTTGAGAAGAGAAAGAAAGCGAAATGTCAAAATCGTGGTCATTTAGATAAAATCAGGATCCAATGAAAGGCAACGATACGACAAAAAAGGAAAATGACTAAATTTAAATGCATGTCTATATATATAAGTCATTTTGTTACAAGATTTCTCTTTCAATAACCGATGAAACTGACATAGTCTATGCAGGAAATAAAATAATCTACAAATCTGAAACTAGCTGAAGCAGGATGGATAAAGTGGTGGATAGATCTGAAGCATCAGCATCCCCTGCAATCTGCCGCCCCATCATGTCGATGCGGTCCAATAAAGCGGTGGCTCGGCTAACTGTCTCGGAGTGAGCATCTATAACTGTCCTAGTCTGCGATACAATGGCATCTCTGTCAATAAGGGCAGCATCTCTGGCCAAAATAGCGGCATCTCTCTCAGCAATGGCAGCATCCCTCTCAGATTCAATCAAGGCCAGTCGGATCCGGCTATTTTCAGTGACCCGACTAGGGGCAGAATCGGCTGAGATGGAATGATATGTGGTATTATCTGGGAAAATCACTCCAGAGTCATCAAAGGCCTCAGTATGACTCAAACCAACCGTATCCGAATCTCCACGCAACCGCTGCACATAAGCGAATGTCTGGATGGGGCAACTGTCACTATACTCGGCCAGGATCCTACGAGGCCAAAGATCATATACCCGCAGTAGATCTCTCTCTGTCTGGGATGATATAAGGAATCGGTAGTCGGCCGCGCCCGTGAAGAGGTGAAAATCCTGTGTCTGATCAAACTGCCCCATAACCGCCAGGGGATGATAAGTCGTCACGCCCCTCAAGCCAGCAATAGGGATGAAATCCAGGGTGGGCACGTGAGTCAAAACGCTCATAAAGGAGCAATAACCCGAGTAGATCAGGAGATGAAAAGGATCCTCAATAACCGACAAAAATGCTATCCAGGAGGCCGCATCAGTACAGCTCACAGGACGAAACAAAAACTGCGTGGCTATGTCATGGCTGAAGCAAAACCCTTGGCGACGGAAATGGCCGATGGGACTAAGATGACTCATGAACCACACGTACAACAAAGTCGAGCTCCCTCTAAATACTCTGCCTCGGAAAGACTGACAGTATGAGGCTGACATGTAAGTATCTGCTAATATCATAGGAAGGATGGTGTGATCCTCCTGAAGGGAACTCACGGCCGCGACAACTCGCATGTCCAACAGATCAGGTCCGGCGGGCAGATACAAAACCGAGATGACACAGGCCATCAAAACGTCTACTCTCAGGGCGCCCCAGCACTCCTCAGATATGGAAAAGTCACCGGAGAAATGGCGAAAACTGTCAGGTGAGCCGAATCGGTCAATCAAAAAATGAAGAGGAACCAGATGATCTGATGTGATCACCGATAGCAGAGCTGCCCTCCGCAACCCAGTGAAAGTCAAGAACTGACGACGCATGGGACCAACGGTGACCCTGGCGCAAAGACTGCCCAAATGCAAACCAGTGAAGCGGGCATACTCCTCAAGAGTAGGGGTCACCTCCACTGTCCCCAACCTGAACACCTGACGGGTAGGGACCCAGTGACCTAAAATACCATCTACAAAGCCTGCTGGCACCTGAAAGGATAATAAGGACCGAGAGTGTCCCAAAAGACCATCTGCGATAATCCTATCAGTCGGCGATAAACTGTCCAGCCAGCGGACGAGACTGCCGACCAACCCTGTGGCAGGAATGGGATCCAAACGTACCACGACATCTGATGACGACATCTGTGAAAATAGTATCAAAAGACTGTACAGGGGTCATTCTCTATCCATAAATAAAAAGCATGCTTCGTACAGTTAATAATAGAGCAATTGAATTTCATAAAGATAAAAACTATGCATAAATAAACAAATGAGTTTAATACAAAATGCATAAAGTGAAAAATAAATCTAACAGGTCCAGGTACAAAAAGCCCTATCCTAGCCTGATCTAGTCAAAAGTAATGTCGTCTGTGAAATCCGGATCCCCGAACTGATCCCCTGGAGTGGTCGAAGTCGAAGGACCAAAGTTCATATTCGGGATAGAAGGCGGCACTGGGGCATCAAATGAGCTCGGGCCTGTGGCGAAATCCGCATTGTCGGGATCATATGCGTAAGCATCCTTTGGGTTCGGCCCAGCACCCAAAGATACAACGATAACTGCTCCACTTGGCGGGTCAAAGTGTCAATCTGCTCAGCGTGAGTGGGACTTCGAACGCAGGCAGCCCAATCGGTCATCATCACCGAGCCAGGAACCATGTCTCCAAAAAAGAATGTGGCCCGAGTCTGAGGACCGATGGTGCGGGGCACCCACCAGATGCGGAAGGCCTCGCTCGTACTGGGACCCGAAGATAATGTCTGGCCATCCTCCCCCGCAAGCATGATCCCCGAAGGCTGAGAATCCAACGGCCAGGAGGTAGTGAAAAGAAGGGAGTGCGGGATGCGGATCTCTCCAGTGACGCATCTGAATGCGCGCTCTCCCAGATACATCACCCAGCCCCCGACACTCTGCAGAGTAAGGCGGCAGGTGGAAAGTGCGAACTTCGGGCCGGAAGGATGTCCATCGGTGAACCCCACGGCCAGATGCTCCGAAAGATAGGGAGTCCAGACAACCTCCGCAGCAGTGATCAGCTCCAGCTGAATGCGGCAATGGGCAAAGCTGCCAGACACCGGGACCTCCTCTAGAGTGCTGTGGTGCCAGCGCCGACCCCGGGGATAGGTATCCAAACCAAGGGTAGTGACCGGCCTCAGATATGGAAGACGCTCGTAGGCCCAGAACTGTGAACGGAAACAAGGCAGGGCATGAGTAACTGTCAAATGCAAAAAAGAGAAATGAAATGAAGGGAAGTACAGTAAGTAAAGAGGAAAAGAAGGCTCACCAGCAGAAAGTGGTAGAATCCGAGCCAGGCATCTGTTTGTCCCTCCGAGCGTAGACGAAGACCGTGGAGGAAATAAGCAAATGTGAAGGACCCCCAGTCATAATCGCCGATCCGGTCTACGTCCCTGACAGCTCCGACGACGCTGAAGTGAATGGTGGAGGAGTTGTTCCCTAGGAAACAACCCCTCATGATGGTCAGGAACAGGCGCCGGAGCAGAATATCCCGTGTAGCCCGATCCGCGGGGAATGGCGTCGCATATATGCCTCCCACAGCGTCAACGGCCAAAGCTCCAGACCGAATGCTGCGGGCCTTAAAGACCCGGTCGTCGGCAGCGAAACCCAGCAAAGCTCGAACCTCCGCTGGAGTGATATCAAGATCCAGAGGAACACGGGACCCGGTGAACTCGATACCCGTGATGTACCTCCAGTCCCAGGGAGTCAGCACGACCTCACAGTCCAAAAGGTGAAGGGACTGGGTCTGGTGAAACCATCTCTCGGACAGAGCCCGCATATAACCCTAGGGGCACTGGCGGGGAATGATGGTGAAGAAATGACGAAAGCCCCAGGAATCCACCACCGCTCGGTAATCACTGTGCAAAGCGGTGTAGAGGGAGTAGATGTTGAACCAGTTACCCCTCGGCTGAGTAAACTCGGGCACCTGTGGCAAACACCAATGGGTCAGTCCAGATAGAACGGGAATTGAGAAATTGAGAATGAAATCAGAGTAGAATTGAATATACCTCATTAGCCACGAGAGATGCTGAGGGGTGACGACTGAGATCCCGACCCAATAGATCGGGTATCTGCACAGAGGCGCCAGACAGGGCGCGATGAGGAGATAGAGCTGGTGTGCTGGACGATGGCCCCTCTACCGCGACATCCGGAAGAGCAGCCTCCTCAACATCAGGGTGAGCGGGCCTGATGACAGCCTCCGCCAGTCGGCGAGCCTGGCGGGTCCGGGGCAAAGCTAGAACGGGTGCAACCCTACGGCGGCGAACGCCCGAGGTCCGAGACGCAGCGGAGCTACTGGGAGTGTCAGGATCCATAGCTGGAATAGAGCAGGCGAAAAGGGAGGTAAATTCTATTTTGAATTATGTCATAAACATGCTAATTTCCTATCATCATCATAGAATTAATGCAGCATGATGCATGTTTACTATATGAAAAAAAAAAATCGGCAGAGTTTCGTCTATAAAATGGACATCCCATGCATAACTAAGCATGTTTTCAATTAATCCAAGCCACAACAGGTCAAAATTGCATTCATATGGGTAATTGCAACATGTAAAAGGACCCTAATGCATGATTTTCTTTCAAAAAGAAACAACAGATATGTGTGACCGCATCATGAGCATAAAATATGACTCACACAGTTGATACATAGCATGTATATACAATAATACATAGCATAGCATTATAAAGCATACATTTTTATCTCTAAGCATGCAAATAGCCAAATGTATAGCAAAACATTGACGAAATTGAAAAATGATCGGTCAAAATGTTACCTGTAACGCGTAGATCGATCTGACCGGAGCGGTTTTTGCAAAAAGATTGGAAAAGTCGACAAAAAAGACGTGCAAAGGTGTGAAAATCGCGTGGGGTACGAATGAAAGTGACAGATCTGGGAAGCGGCTGGCCGCTTATAGCCCCGATCTTGGCCGCAGATCAATCTGCGACTGGGCCCAGTTGCTCCCCCCTTGTCCAATGCAAGCTCAATCGATTCTGAAGCCCATTTGATTCATACTTTGGTAATAAAATACGAGATTTTGATGAATTGGGGGTCGAACACGACTTCTCAATTCGACCGAGTGACCGGATACGAGATCCGGCACTCGCAGGACGATCGACCGACGACGATAATCGGCGATTATGAGATGGGTGACCGGCGACGAAACCCGGCCCCGACGAGACGATCAACCGGCGACGATAACCGGCGATTACGAGATGGGTGACCGGCGACGAAACTCGGCCCCGACAAGACAATCGACCGGCGACGATAACCGGCGATTACGAGATGGGTGACCGGCGACGAAACCCGGCCCCGACGAGACGATCGACCGGCGACGATAACCGGCGATTACGAGATGGGTGACCGGCGACGAAACCCGGCCCTGACAAGACGATCGACCGACGACGATAACCGGCGATTACGAGATGGGTGATCGGTAACGAAACCCGGCCCCGACGAGACGATCGACCGGCGACGATAACCGGCGATTACGAGATGGGTGACCGACGACGAAACCCGGCCCCGACGAGACGATCGACCCGCGACAATAACCGGCGACTACGAGATGGGTGACCGGCGACGAAACCCGGCCCCGACGAGACGATCGACCGGCGACGATAACCGGCGATTACGAGATGGGTGACCGGCGACGAAACCCGGCCCCGACGAGACGATCGACCGGCGACGATAACCGGCGATTACGAGATGGGTGACCGGCGACGAAACCCGGCCCCGATGAGACGATCGACCGGGGACGATAATCGGCGATTACGAGATGGGTGACCAGCGAAGAAACCCGGCCCCGACAAGACGATCGACCGACGACGAGACCCGGCGATTACGAGATGGGTGACCGGATACGAGACCCGGCCCTGACGAGACGATCATCCGCATTGACACCCTTTTACGAATGTTGTGCATGCCTTACATCTTACGTTGCATCATAAGTCATATGTGTTGCATCACGTATGTATTGTCATTCTTGTGGACTGTCATTCATGCATCGAGTGTCTATTCTTTATCCTATTCATTTCATTTAACATTGCATAAACATGATAAAGAGGGGCAGCTGTAGACACCCAAATTTTGCGTTCCCTATACTAACCGTGACAGGAGGGCAAAATCGTCAATTGAACCGGCCTGCGGGAGCGAAGAATGGGCGCAAGTGCAAACACTCGACGCCACCACGACGATTTGCAGTCAAAATCGACGTCCGGACTGCAAAACACAGGACCTTTCGGCGAAAACCGACAGCACGACACGAGAATCGAGGTGCTGTGCGGAAACCGAGGAGAATTAAATAACTAAAGTGCATGGCGGGCTAAGGCCAGCCGCAGATGGATCTGCGGCCAGCCGCAGATCAATCTGCGGCTGGCCTTAGCCAGCCTACTTCAACACTTCCTTCATTCATTCAGCAGAGGACAGAAGGTTTGGAGCAGCAGGCGGAGAAGAAGAAAAATAGCAGCAGATCAGCTTAGAAAAGAGAGAAAAATAGGAGAATTTTGCTACAAAAAATAAGAGAGAAAGGAAAAAAAAAGAGAGGAATAGTATTCTTTTGATTTGATTGTATCAAATATACTTTTTCTTCTATTCAAAATACACAAGTTTACATCCACTTTGATCTCATTTGCAAGGTGAAAATCTCTTTATTCTTGCAATTTCTATCATATCCTTGGGTTGAATTAAATGTAGTTTTCATGTAATTGATGATGGAATAATGAATTAGGGATTATTAGTGAGGGTTCCATCGGAACAAAATTCTTCCTAATAACCCGATGATATTTATTTATTGATTTTTTGTTTGTTTTTACGGTACTATA
This sequence comes from Aralia elata, assembly GCA_034770075.1. Classification (NCBI taxonomy): domain Eukaryota; kingdom Viridiplantae; phylum Streptophyta; class Magnoliopsida; order Apiales; family Araliaceae; genus Aralia; species Aralia elata. Next base: position 63,755,234 of record CM068385.1, read on the forward strand.
TTGGGCGTGGTTCCTTTAGATCGCTATTTTAGATTGTCTTGGTATTGTTAGATTATCCGTGGTGGTTATTTCTTGTAATATCCGGTTGTGGGTGTGTGGAAATTTGGTTGTGAGCCTAGGAAAGCGACCCCGTGGTCCAAATCCGATGAAGGACATCTCTTTGATGTAAATAGTAGGAATGATGTAGTTTTTATTGTGAATATGTAATCATCGGGCCTTAAAACGATGCCAAGGCAAGAATCGTGTTTAAGGCCCCGTCATAATGAAGTATGCGATTGTGGGCGTTCGGGGTTATTTTGATGGCTTACATGCCCATGAATATCCCCAACGCATTTTAATGTTTGATTTGATTTATGACACGAAATTGATTTCAAAGCTAAACGATAAAGAATTTTCATAACATCAATCAAACTAGGTTATTAGTCTCACGAGGATAAGAAATTTGGGGTGCTAATGAATGTCAATTTCTATTTGACGAGAAGACTAAAGAAAGAAATCGTTTTCAAACATCAAAAAAATGATTTTATAAGAATAAGTAATGTTTTATTAAATCTTTGTGTATAGGGTTAAAGAGATCCTAGAGGTTGCCCATCATTTGAATTATGAAAGCAACGTATAGATCTCGATTCCTATTTTTGACAAAGGTTTAGAAAACTCTTGTTTTGCCAAAATGATACCTAATGCAATATCACAGTTTTTGACAATTAAAATCAAACATTTTCTCATAGAGCTTTCTCGTATAAACCGAAGGACATTCTAAAGCATTCCCCAAAAGAAAAGCACGACTTTTCCAAAAAATCCAAATGATTTCCTCATGCAAACTCACCATCACAAAGGCACACACACGCACATACGCACACATACACATTTCATAAATTAAAGGATAGGAAAGTATCAAAATTGCGGTAACCGTGTTTCACGGAAGTAGGGGGTGCCTAACACCTTCCCCTCGCTTAAGCAAGCCCCCAAACTCTATGAATCTCGGTTTGCAGACCAATTAATTCGGAGTCACATATAAGCCAGCGATTTATAAAAAAACGAAAACTCGGATGAGTTGGTACATCCATTTCAAATATACCAACTGGCGACTCTGGTTAATTGGCTCATCATAAAAAACGATCTTTCAAAACCCCGTCGATATTAATGCCGACCTTTTCCAAAAAATCATTCAATCAAAAGGCTAAAATCGGAAAAGACGAGAAACCGGCGTCGACAATGCAAGTTTTTTAACTTAACTCAATTTATATTTGAGCAAGTTTCTAAACCTTATGCATGTTGCCTCTTTTTTAATCTTTAGTAAAAGAGCTCTAACTCACACAAGTATACGTGGCCAACAAGTAATACAGAGGAAGTAGAGTATCGTCCCACAGAGAAAGTGCTAAATTGAATTACTATGCATCAGTCCTATCACTATATTTATTTGCCTAAACTAATGACTTGATTGTGTTGACAAAATTATTTCTAAATCAATTAACAACTAAAGATGCAAATACTAACGGAATATATCAAACTTGGAATTAATGGGATCCTAACTTCATTCAATAGTTCATCTAATTACCACCATCATGCTAGAGAGTTCACATATCACAGAAAAAATAGCCAAGGGCACTAATATAGACATAACCATCTGTCAATGTATTATGACCTACTTACATAATATCCATACTCAATAGACACCATGTAATCATCACTATAACCAAAATCACTATATTTCTATGTGAAATTGCAATTATATTGATTTAAAGCACAAACCCTTATTTTAGCTCCTACGGTGAAACAGTATATTTCTATCTGATTCACAAAATATTAAGCTATCCAATTAAGCCTCATATTCGCAAGCTATCATGATTACAATCCATACTCATATGTTATTTCTCAATTCCATACAAGCACTGAAATCGAATGATGATCAAGCATTCATACATGTAAAACAATCATGATAGAGATTCCTTAGGATATGCAAAACAATCTAACAGTCAAGCTTATAATTAGACTACATATTAAAATCCGTTAGAATCCCATAATGGAGTTTAGTTCATGTCTGAACCAAAAGCCATTATGGGATTAAAATTACACATAGGAAAATAAACAATCAATTGAAGTAAGAAAAAGTAGATTGATCAAACCCAATTGTTGAATAAAATCTGAAGTAAAGTTCAACCCACATCAATATCCAGCACTTGAACAATAATAATCCACGATAAAACTTCACAAAACTAACTCTAGAAAAGTAGAATAATCATAATAAAAGTCTCCAAGTTCCCTCATAAGGTTTCCTTCTATCTATCTGATCAATAATAATCTCAATCCTCTTCTAAATTGGCTTCCTTTTCCTCCTCCAATCGCAACTCAGCATCAAGTCTCGTGACCTAGCGCCTCTGGCGCTACCTTAGTACTAATCCTAGCGCCTCTGGCGCTAGGCCATGTCCTCATATTTACAAAAATGCCATCAAGTGTTCTTTAAGCTCCAAATTTACCCTTTTGCCCCTCCAGCTCCAATCCTACAATAAACGAACACAAAAACGAATAAAACAATACTAAAAACACTTAAATACCACAATAATTAAGTTTAACAAGACCTGATTCATAGGTATAAAACCCATTCATCAAATACCCCCAAACTTAACCAATTGCTTGTCCCCAAGAAATGCAATGATGCAAATGCAAAATTACTATCATGCCTACGAATTAAACAATCAACCAACATAGTATCCAACACCAGGCCTCAAAGATATCATACAGCACTTAAGCAGAATCTCTAACCAATGCAAAGTTTCTAACTTTAATCAATGAGTTAAGTTACACCTGTCATCACCCATGTTGTGCGTGTGTGAATATCAACCATTTTAATCAATCGCAATTCAAATCAATCACATAATTAACTTCTTAGAGGAAAACTTTCAATTTTAACTCAATTCAACCTGTGAACACAACCAATTCAACTGATTCAAGCAATCCCTAAGCATAGGGGTATCACGAAGGTTATTCAACACATTTAAATCCTTTTTAAACCCTTCCCTAGGAATTCAAACAATTGTTTTTCTTTAATGAGTGCATTTTATGCTCCATCTCACTTTCTTTTGAACGAGTGCGTTTTACGCTCCATCTCGTTCCATGTGTTTATGAGTGAGTGCGTTTTACGTTCCATCTCAACCCACCACATGATCTATTCTTTAATTGGGAAAGGTTCAAAATTTTCAAAAAAAATTTTTTTTACACCCAACGATTCCCCCAAACTTAGATTTTTGCCTGTTTCTGATTTAATGGACGTTTCACCGATATTATCAAGTTTTAACCCAAATCTTCCACCAGAAGAAAATTATGCAACAATTTGAATTAAATTGATCAAAACAATTGATTATGTGCTTTCCTAGCTAACAAGAGTTTCAGACAAGTTAAACTGCACTTCATAATCAACGTCATCACTAAGCACTAGTTTTCAATTCTTCTTAAGTTAAAACTAACTAACCAGTCTTATCATTGGCCACATTAGATACTATATCAAATTATGCTTAATTCATGAAACTAGATGCAAAACACAACCTAAAATGCAATGTAACTACCATGCAACAAGTCTAAACACAATGAAACATAACAATCTATATGCCTGAAAACAAAAAACTACCCCCCAAACTGAACAAGACAATGTCCTCATTGAAAAATAAAAAGAAATTAAGAACAGAGGACTCCCCTGATGAAGCACTACTCATCATCACTGCCATCGGCAACATCATCATCATCATCTGCATCAGAAGGCGAGTCAGGTGGTGGGTAAATAGAAAGAGGAGGAGGTGGTGGAAACTGGAATGGTCCTGTTGAAGGATTCAACCGCCCAAACATATCCGCCAAGGCTGTAGAACAATTAACATTATACGCATAAATCTCTGCCTGGCGCTGAGCAAGTCGACTCTGCTGTCGAGTCATTCGATCAAAACCCCTCTGAATCGATCCTGCCACTAAGTCTATCCGTCTAGTATGGTGCCGAAGGTCCTGGCGGATAGTCTCAACCACAGTGGGGGCTGGAACCGGATCCTCAACAGGTGGTGGCTGTTCCTGCGGCTGCTGCTGTGGTAGAATGAAACCTAAGCCCCTCGGGTGCGATGCACCTCCACCCCATACTCTGTACCGTACTATTGCAGCATGATCAATTGGAGGCAATGGGGCCTGCATAAGTTCATCTTTATCCCACTTGACCCCAGCACGACGGCATAAATCTGTGATCAAGGAAGGATGAGGCACTCCACCTGTGGTACTACCCTTAAGCGCGTGCACGATAGATTCATGAATTACCTCCCCAATATCCACTGTCTTTCCGTTGGCAATGCAAAACAATAACGCTGCCCGCTGATTAATTACATCGCTCATATGGCGGCACAGCATCAACTTGGCACATATAAAAGCATGCCACGCTTTCCCATATCTGCTCAACTTGGATGACGGGAAGTGCACAGCTTCTTGTTGGTCAGTCAGCTTCCATTCTGTCCCTGGCTCACAGAGGGCTACTATGATCTCAGAATAGTCCAAATCCTGTTGCATGTATTTCGTATAGCCATCACTGTGAATCTTTTGCAACCCATAATACGCATTAATAGCTTTACGCCCCACATTTATTTCCTGACCCCGAACCATAACCAGATTCCCATTATCTTCTTTAGCATTGGCATAAAATTCCTTTACAATTTCAACTACAGCTGGCTCAGGTTGCGCTGTAAATGTCATCCAATTATGGCTGCGTATCATTTGAGCTAATTCCCCATCTACCCGCTCAATAGGTAGCAACCCACGCTCAGGAATTAGGGACTTCCCTGACGACCAGTTTTTATACCTGTCGGACTCTTGAGGGCTAACAAACTTTTTCTTATCGTACTTAACAACAGTTGACGAACCTGAGCTTTCCCCTCTATGTCTTTTGGGTGCCATTAATAACCAATTAATCACAAACAACACCTAAAACAACTAGAAACTTCGTTGGGGCAAACTGTCGAACACTTGGTAGGCACACTTTAGAAACTCTTGTACAATAGTTCCCCCAAACTTAGAGTAGCCCAAGCATGCAATAAGGAAATCTCCCACAATTTTGCAACCATATAGATAAGAAATTAAAGCTTGAACCCAATCCCAATTGAGCCAACACAAACTCAATTGGGTTCTCAATCAAAACCAAGAATTTACTCCAAATACTAGCAATTCAATCTTTAGCCAACAATTTCAAGTTCTAATTGCTCAATAATGTAAAACTTACTTGAAATTGAAAGTACCCATATGTAGAATCTTCAATCCTTTTTGGCTATGAAATAAAGTTCCTTGATTGCAAAAGATGTGTGTCGGCAATGGGTTTAATTGTGGCTGATGATTTGTTGGTGCTTGGTTGGGAGAAGGTAGCATCAATCGGCAACAATGGAGAAGGGAGAGGAGAAGCGGCGGTTTTGGATGGTGAATGAGTGAGAGAGGCTGCCGACTTGGGGAAAAGAAAGAGATGAATTGTTATTTTGGGTAGCTTAGGGTTTTCTTTTTTTTTTTTTAAATTCCGGGTTGAGCGCTCTAAGCGCTGGGTTTTGTAAAGGGTCGGGTGCCTCTGGCGCTAGAGTGTATATGCTAAGCCTTATCCGAGCGCCTAGAGCGCTGTGCTTAGTAAGGGAATGAGTGCCAACGGCGCTACTATGCAAAAGCTGATGCAGGTGCTAGCGCCTAAAGCGCTGGGTTTTGGCCTTGACGAGCGCCTAGAGCGCTGATATGCAGAAACTGGGTGTTGGGTCTAGCGCTGCAGGCGCTAACATTGTGCATGGTCGAGCGCTTCCAGCGCTGAGTGGCAGTAGCTGGAACTTGATGTAGCGCCTCAGGCGCTGAAGTTGCACATATTGGAGCGCTTCAGGTGCTTGAGCCTTTACTTAGCCAAATTTTTGTCCAGTTTAAGCTTCTACCTACACACACATCAACCCAAAATCCAAAATTAGTTGCAAATCTCTTTTTTTTTTTTTTTTTTTGCTTTTTTTTAAAACAAAAGACAAACAGAAAATTAAAACGCTGGGTTGCCTCCCAGATAGGGCTAAGTTATAGTCAATTAGCTTGACTGTCTCTGAATCTCATGTCTCAGAAAGGATTAAGGTGACTTTCTGTCTGTCCACCTCATCCCCAAAGTAATGCTTCAACCTCTGGCCATTCACTTTGAACGGCTGGTCCGGGAATTTATCATACACTTCAATCGCACCATGCGGAAAGACCGTCTTCACTGTGAATGGTCCTGACCATCTTGATTTCAGCTTCCCGGGAAAAAGTTTAAGTCTGGAGTTGAAAAGTAAAACCCTTTGTCCCGGTTCAAATGTTCTTGCTATGATCTTACGATCATGCCATTTCTTCACCTTCTCCTTGTACAGCTTCGAGTTTTCATAAGCCCTTAGGCGAAATTCGTCCAACTCATTGATTTGGAGTAAACGCTTCTCCCCTGCAGCTGTCGAATCAAAGTTCAACTTCTGAATTGCCCAATACGCCTTGTGCTCTAGCTCCATAGGGAGATGACAAGCTTTTCCATAAACCAGCTGAAACGGTGACATGCCCAACGGAGTTTTGTACGCAGTCCTATATGCCCATACAGCATCATCCAGCTTCAAAGACCAATCCTTCCTCGTTGGATTTACAATTTTTTCAAGGATTCTTTTAACTTCCCGATTGGATACTTCAGCTTGGTCGTTCGTCTGTGGGTGGTAAGCTGTAGCAATACGATGGTTCACCCCATACTTAGCCAACAAATCTGTGAACTGCCTGTTGCATAAGTGACTACATTCCTCACTAATAATAGCCCTCGGAGTCTCAAATCTAGTGAAGATACTTCGATGTAAAAACTTCAGGACTACCTTGGCATCATTTGTTGGGAGTGCTGCCACTTCTACCCATTTCGACACATAGTCAACTGCTAGCAAGATGTAGAGATTACCGCAAGAAGACACAAAAAGGCCCATGAAATCAATCCCCCACACGTCGAAAACTTCTACTTCGAGGATTGTGTTCAAAGGCATTTCATTCCTCTTTGAAATATTACCCACTCTCTGACATCTATTGCACCGCTGAACAAAACTGTAAGCATCTTTAAAAATTGTCGGCCAGTAGAATCCTGCTTTTAGTACTCTAGCCGCTGTTCTCTCTCCTCCGTAATGTCCTCCATGTACAGAAGAATGGCAATCCTGTAAAATCCCCTCGGTCTCACTATATGGGATACACCTTCTTATCATTTGATCCGCACACTGTTTAAACAAATACGGTTCATCCCATATATACCATTTAACATCATGCAGGAACTTTTTCTTTTGATGCCCCACCAAGTCAGAAGGTATCATCTTACTCACCAAATAATTCGCGTGGTCTGCAAACCATGGCACTTCCCCTTGCACCACAAACAACTGCTCATCTGGAAAGGATTCATTAATTTCAACTGTGTCGTCTATCTTCCTTTCCTGCTGCTCTAGTCGAGATAAGTAGTCTGCCACTTGGTTTTCGGTCCCCTTTCTGTCCTTGATCTCCAAATCAAACTCCTGCAATAGCAATATCCATCTGATCAATCTGGGCTTTGCATCCTTCTTTGACACTAGATGTCGAATTACCGAGTGATTCGTATACACTATCACCTTTGTGCCTATCAAATATGACCAAAATTTATCAAAGGCATACACCACTGCCAATAACTCTTTTTCTGTGGTGGTGTAATTTAATTGTGCATCCGTAAGGGTCTTGCTGGCATAGTATATCACATGAAACATCTTCTCCTTCCTTTGCCCCAAAACAGCCCATACTGCGTAATCACTGGCATCACACATCAGCTCAAACGGCAATTCCCAATCTGGTGTTGTGATAACTGGCGCCGAAGTTAATTTACTCTTTAAGTGCTCAAATGCCCTCATGAAAGCCTCGTCGAAGTTAAACTGTGCATCCTTCTCCAATAAACTGCACAATGGTTTAGTTATCTGGGAGAAGTCCTTGATGAATCTGCGGTAGAAGCCTGCATGTCCAAGAAAACTGCGGACACCTCTTACAGACGTAGGTGGAGGTAAATTCTCAATCGTTTCCAGCTTTACCCTGTCCACCTCAATTCCTTTCTTTGAAACTTTGTGCCCTAGTATGATTCCTTCTTGTACCATAAAATGGCACTTCTCCCAATTCAGTACCAGATTTGTTTCAACACATCTCTTTAAAACCATTACCAAATTTTCAAGGCATAAATCGAAAGAATCACCAAATACCGAGAAATCGTCCATGAATACCTCCACATTCTGTTCGATCATGTCTGAAAAAATTGTTGTCATACATCTCTGAAAGGTGGCTGGAGCATTGCACAACCCGAAAGACATCCTTCTGAAAGCAAAAGTGTCGTATGGACATGTAAAAGTAGTCTTTTCCTAGTCTTCTAGAGCTATTATAATCTGATTGTAGCCTGAATACCCATCCAGAAGGCAATAATACTCATGACCCGCCAGTCTGTCCAACATCTGATCAATAAACAGAAGTGGAAAATGGTCCTTCCTTGTAGCTTTGTTAAGCTTGCGGTAGGCCATGCAGATTCTCCACCCTGTTACTGTTCGCGTTAGGATCAGCTCGTTATTTTCATTGGTGACAACGGTCATTCCACCCTTCTTTGGTACGCAATGCACAGGGCTCACCCATGAATTGTCTGAAATTGGGTAGATTATTCCCGCATCCAGCCATTTCAGAATCTCTTTCTTAACCACTTCTTTCATTATAGGATTGAGCCTTCTTTGTTGTTCAACCGTCGGCTTGCTACCATCTTCCAGTAGGATCTTATGCATGCAAAAAGAAGGGCTTATCCCCTTGATATCTGCTATGGTCCATCCAATAGCTGATTTAAACTCTCTAAGCACTCGTAGCAATTTTTCCTCCTAAAAAGATGTTAGTGCAGAAGAAATAATCACAGGTAGCTTTGAATCTTTATTTAAAAATGCGTACCTGAGATGTTCTGGAAGTGGTTTAAGTTCAAGTTCGGGAGGTATCTCAAGAGATGGTTTAAACTTTATCGATGTCTCTCCCGCTTTCGTAAGTGGCTCGACAGGTGTTCTGAATTTTCCAAATTTGGGGGTGGTATCTAGATATTGCACAAGTTCGGCACATTCTTCATCCTCCAAATCTGAATTTTCAGCAATCACTCTCTGCAGTGGTTCATAGCCCAACAAACTCTCCATGTCATCATTCACTATGCTATCCACCAAGTCAACTCTGAAACATTCTTCTTCATCGGTTGGGAGCTTCATTGCCTTGAAGACGTTAAACGTCACCTCCTGATCATGTACCCGCATTGTAAGCTCTCCTTTTTGCATGTCTATCAAAGTCCTCCCCGTGGCTAGGAATGGTCTCCCTAGTATGATTGGTATATTTTTGTCTTCCTCATAATCCAGAATGATGAAATCCGCCGGAAAGATAAATTTGTCCACTTTTACCAGTACGTCCTCCACTATCCCTCGTGGATACGTGATAGATCTATCAGCTAGCTGCAGGGAAATATTTGTTGGCCTTGGTTCTGGCAATCCCAACTGACTGAATACAGACAAAGGCATCAGGTTGATACTTGCCCCAAGATCACACAAACATTTATCAAAGCTCATCTTTCCGATCATGCATGGAATTGTGAAACTGCCCGGATCTTTCAGCTTTGGAGGTAGTTTACGCTGAAGCACTGCACTGTATTCCTCCGTCAAGGCCACTGTCTCAAATTCGTCTAACTTTCTCTTCCTTGACAGTATACCCTTCATGAACTTTGCATAACTTGGCATTTGTTCCAATGCCTCCGCGAAGGGTATGTTGATCTGCAGTTTTTAAAAACCTCCAAAAACTTACTGAACTGTTTATCTTCCCTCTGTTTGTTCAATCTTTGCGGATACGAAACCTGAGGGTGAACTTGTGGTACTGTATTCACGGACTTCTTATCTGAACTCGCTTTATCCTTCTCTGTTTGCTGCGACTTGGACTCATCTTTCTTCTCTTTCTGATCAGCCTCAATTTCTTTCTCAGTTTCAACCCCAGTGTCATCCCCTTGTAAACTAGGTGCTGCAGTGCCTGGTACAGTTCCTGCATATTGCTTTCCCGATCTTAGTGTTATGGCCTGACATTGTTCTTTACCCTCTCGCCGTGGATTTGCCTCTGTGGTACTTGGCAATTAACCCTGGGGCCTGCTGTTAAGCATATTCGCCATTTGCCCCATCTGAGTTTCCAGATTTTTAATAGCCACTGCCTGGCTTTTGATCATCACCTCTGTATTTGCCATGTACTTTAACATCATCTCCTCCATTTCTGATTTCTTTTCTTGCTGAGGTGCATATGGAGTAGGATTTTGTTATTGAGAATATCCCGGTGGAAAAGGTGGTCGTGGAGCAAACTGTTGTTGCGCTGGCTGATATGGAAACTGTTGATTCTGCTGAAACTGTTGTTGCTGATTTCCTTGATTATTTGACCAACTAAAGTTTGAATGATTGCGGTTGTTGGGGTTATATGTGTTCTGAAACTGACCTTGGTCTTTCCTGTAAGTGTTCACATACTGCACTGACTCCGAGTTGATAGCACATTGATCTGTTGAGTGCGACCCCGCACAAATCTCACATACGAAGGCAACTGACTTGGCTTTGCTTTCTGACAACGAATCTATTTTCTTCGCCATAGCCGCCATCTGTGCTGACAACTGGGTAATAGCATCCACTTCTAACAAACCTGCAACTCTGGGCTGTGGCATTCTGGCTGTAGGATTTTGAAAATCATTAGCTGTCATAGTCTCGATAAGGTTATAAGCTTCGTCATAGCTCTTCGCCCCTAAAGCTCCACCTGCAGCTGCATCTACCATTTGCCTCGACTGCCATCCCAATCCACTATAAAATGTGTTGATCACCATCCAATCTAGCATCCCATGGTGCAGACACTTCCTTAGCATCTCCTTGTATCTATCCCAGGCTTCGAATAAGGACTCGCCCTGTTGTTGCTCAAATTGAGAGATTGCTGTCCTCATTTTTGCAGTTTTAGCCATTGGGAAAAACTTGGCTAAGAACTTCTGTGCTAGGTCCTCCCATGTAGTAATTGATCCTGAAGGCAAAGAATGAAGCCAACTTCTCGCTCTATCCCTCAATGAGAATGGAAACAGTCTTAGTCGGATGGCATCCTCCGTCACCCCGTTGTATCTAAATGTATCACAAATTTCAATGAAACTCAAAAGATGCTCATTAGGATCGTCTGTAGCAGCACCCCCAAACTGGACCGAATTCTGCACCATTTGAATGGTGCCCGGTTTTATCTCAAAAGTGTTTGCTGCTATCGCCGGTCTGACTATGCTAGACTGCAATCCATTAATATTCGGCATAGAATAGTCCCGCAAAGCTTTATGCTCCTCTCTTTGCTCTACTCTTTGTTCTTCCGCCATATTCGGTATAGTTCCTTCCAACTGTGCTTGTAAATTCCTACGCACTCTTGCTTTCCAACCTCTTCCGTCAATATTCTCCTGTGCTGGTATCAATTCTGAGTTGGATGATCGTGTGTACATAAAAATTCTACAAGTACCTGAAACCAAAACAAAAATAAAAATAGAAATGAGAAAAGATTAGATTTGTCTAAGTCAAACAATATAGCTTTAAACTGATGATAATAATAAAAATTTAAACGCCTTTCCCCGACAACAGCGCCAAAAACTTGTTGCCTCTTTTTTAATCTTTAGTAAAAGAGCTCTAACTCACACAAGTATACGTGGCCAACAAGTAATACAGAGGAAGTAGAGTATCGTTCCACAGAGAAAGTGCTAAATTGAATTACTATGCATCAGTCCTATCACTATATTTATTTGCCTAAACTAATGACTTGATTGTGTTGACAAAATTATTTCTAAATCAATTAACAACTAAAGATGCAAATACTAACGGAATATATCAAACTTGGAATTAATGGGATCCTAACTTCATTCAATAGTTCATCTAATTACCACCATCATGCTAGAGAGTTCACATATCACAGAAAAAATAGCCAAAGGCACTAATATAGACATAACCATCTGTCAATGTATTATGACCTACTTACATAATATCCATACTCAATAGACACCATGTAATCATCACTATAACCTAAATCACTATATTTCTATGTGAAATTGCAATTATATTGATTTAAAGCACAAACCCTTATTTTAGCTCCTACGGTGAAACAGTATATTTCTATCTGATTCACAAAATATTAAGTTATCCAATTAAGCCTCATATTCTCAAGCTATCATGATTACAATCCATACTCATATGTTATTTCTCAATTCCATACAAGCACTGAAATCGAATGATGATCAAGCATTCATACATGTAAAACAATCATGATAGAGATTCCTTAGGATATGCAAAACAATCTAACAGTCAAGCTTATAATTAGACTACATATTAAAATCCGTTAGAATCCCATAATGGAGTTTAGTTCATGTCTGAACCAAAAGACATTATGGGATTAAAATTACACATAGGAAAATAAACAATCAATTGAAGTAAGAAAAAGTAGATTGATCAAACCCAATTGTTGAATAAAATCCAAGGTAAAGTTCAACCCACATCAATATCCAGCACTTGAACAATAATAATCCACGATAAAACTTCACAAAACTAACTCTAGAAAAGTAGAATAATCATAATAAAAGTCTCCAAGTTCCCTCCTAAGGTTTCCTTCTATCTATCTGATCAATAATAATCTCAATCCTCTTCCAAATTGGCTTCCTTTTCCTTCTCCAGCCGCAACTCAGCATCAAGTCTCGTGACCTAGCGCCTCTGGCGCTACCTTAGTACTAATCCTAGCGCCTCTGGCGCTAGGCCATGTCCTCATATTTACAAAAATGCCATCAAGTGTCCTATAAGCTCCAAATTTACCCCTTTGCCCCTCCAGCTCCAATCCTACAATAAACGAACACAAAAACGAATAAAACAATACTAAAAACACTGAAAGACCACAATAATTAAGTCTAACAAGACCTGATTCTTAGGTATAAAACCCACTCATCAATGCACTATTTTTATTTCGTGCAAACAGGTATATGATAGGCAAGTTTCCTAACGCTTGTCTAACCTTTGTGTTAGGCAAGTTTCCCTAACCTTACTCGAATTATACTTGAGAAGGTTTCCTATTTTATACAAATGTTGTATATTGTTGCAAGTTTCATGACTCAAAACGAGTTATTACTTTCAAATTATAATTGTTTAATTAATTTGTTATTTAAACTCTCTTTATTTTATTAATTCTATCTTCATTTAATTACTATTTAATATTAGTTAAATAGTAATTAATTAATTACCTTTAGTTATTATTTAATAATAAATAATAACTAATTATATTTACTTATTATTTGAATAATCAAATTATTAATCGTATTTGCCTTTAATTATTTGTTAATAATCCTTATATATTATTTATTATTAATTACATAATAATAAATAATTATTTTATTGTGTATTATTATTTAATAATAATTAATAATTAATTTATTTATATTTGTATTTAATTACTATTTAATATTAGTTAATTAATAATTAAATAATTATTACCCCTTATTTATTATTTAATCTTAATTAAATAATAAATATTTAATTTATTAACTTTATTTATCCTTAATTATTATTTAATATTAATTAAATAATAATTAATTAATTAATATCCTTATTTATTATTTAATATTAAATAATAAATAATTAATTTATTAACTTTTATGTTAATTAAATAACATTTAAATGAGTAATTATCATTATTTATTACTTAATCTTATTTAAATAATAAATAATTAGTTTATTAACTTAAACACTCTTTAATCATTATTCGATATTAATTAAATAATAATAGATTAATTATTTAACCCTATTTATTATTTAATCTTAATTAAATAATAAATAATTAGTATATTATCACTAATTCTATTTAATTATTACTTAATATTAATTAAATAATAATTAAATAGTTAATTACACTTAAACAATATTTAATTAGTTTAATAATCAATTAGTAGTATTAACCTTTATCATTTAATAATTTTTAAATGATTTAAATAGGTTTTAATCACTAATTAAACTAAACATCACTTAAGTATACTGAAAAATTACCAAATAAATATGATAATATTCTACATAATTTTAGAAAAATTTGGGTCTAAACGGGGTCGCCGGAACCGGCCGGAATAGTGCTGAACCGGACGCCGGAAAATTACGTCAGTTCGGTGAATAGTGAACCGGCGGGGGGTTTTAGTATTTTCGGATTTTGTTTTTAGATTTGGGGTCCTTGGCGAAAACTTGAATAACTTGAGATCTACAACTCCGATTGATGTCTAGTCGGTCTCGTTGGACTCGCATCTTTTCGAACTACAAGATTCCATCATCAAAATATAAATTTGGACAAATTTTTACACTGAAATTAGTCCGAAAGTGGACTGTTCATACATATTTTTTGACAATGGGGTGTTTTGGTCAAAAATCCATAACTCACTCGTTTCAACTTCTTTTTAAATGATTCCAACTAGGTTTTGTTCTTAACTTACCCATATATTTCTAGAAAATTTAAAATCCCAAAATAATTTATATATTTCAAAATGTGCAATTTCTTCGAACAAGTCATGCTCTAACCGTCGGTAAAAATTATTTCAAGCATTTAGCTAGATTTTTCTACATAAACTCATACCATTACATATTTAAACTATATGAAATCCTATATAAACATATCTAGCAAGATTCTAGGTATTTAGAACTTGAACTTAACATTTCCACCATGAAAATCAAGAGAAAAGTAAAATTAGAGTTTTCTAGGGATTTTCTTACCTTTTGCTTTTGATGGCAACTTTTCTCTTCTTCCCAAAGTATGTTATGTAGGAGGACATGAACTAGATAGAACTCCTTCACTAACTTGGTGACGTAAAATATTTTTTCTCTCAAATGCTCTCAACTCTCTTAGGAGATGAAGGAAATAAAATGCAAGTGTTCTCTCTCAAATGACTAACCAAGGGAGGTATACTTACAATAATATTACATATAGAAAATATAAGTATACATTTTATCATTATTAAGCTAGTGTGTAGACTTTATGTAGGGTGGCTAATTGACAACTTAGGAGGCTACACCATCAAGTCTAGCACACAACCTCCAAGACAAGCTAGTTAATTAAATAAAATAAATTTTGAAAATCAACTTGCTCTCATCTTTCTCTCATTGCCGAAAATGCTAGGAGTTTTGTCCCAAAAATGTTATCCCCAGCATACTACAATTAATCTTTTAATGTCACATCTTTAAATTACCAAGTGGGCTAGGTTTTGGACTATACATTAAATACACATTGGGCTTAAAAATTAAATGATTGGGCTAATAAAACCAAATCTATTTAATATAATATTGGATCATTTAATTTAACTCAATGATTGATTAATTAATTTGTCATACTATTAACTACTCCATCCATGGTCAAATAAATGATTGGTCTAGTCCATTAATTAAATAAGTTAGTCAATTAGTAATTGATTACTAATTGGACTATTAAATTTTATTATTCAATTTGACACTATTCTCATTAATTAATACTTTTATTAATTAATTTACTCAATTTAATTTACTGACCATATTCAATTTAATTGACTATTTAATTAGTAAATACTTTATCAATTTATTGATATTAAACCTTAGGGCTTGATCACTAATTTAACTATACTATTAGTGACTCCCTTTAATTAATTTAATTCAATTAATCACCTAGTCACGTAGTCTACCAATGCACACAAAGGTTTAAATAAGCACACAAACTAACTCATTAGAAATTAAATTATATATTTAATTAATAATGACGCTTAAAAATTCACGGGCATTACAGGCACACTTCCAATAGTTGGGAGAGTACTTACAATTTCTATAGAGATAGAAACTAGAGTTTTCCCAATACCCATCTTCTTGAATACATATTATTCCTTGAAAGATCACCTCTAGAGGCCAAACACTTGGGTGACTAACGTTGATCAAAAGAAGGAATCTAATTGGTGAATTCAAGGAGAACGCGAAAGAATTTAGAGTTGAACTTGTACTCGAGGAAGCACGGTTCTACGAGGATATAATTCTTATTCTCTGTCTCTTTCGTTTAATTGATAATTACGCATAAAGAAAGATCATGGTGATGGTTTGTATAAAAATTTAAATCTGATTTTATCGCGCTTCCGCTATATTTGTGTAATTTGATTACATGCTCGCGTTATATATAAACCTAACAGTGGTATCAGAGCCAAACTTTAAGCGAATTATTAATTGTTTTGATTTCATATATGCATAGGTATGTGTTTAAAACAATTTATTGGGCATAATTATTGGTATAAAATCTTGTTTTTTGGTGAAAAATTCGAAATTCGTGAATATGAAATTTTTGGAAAACTGTTTCTGGGAACGGGCGCTACAGCGCCGGATTACAGTATAATCGCGGCGCCGCAGCGCCGCTGCGTAATTTTTAAAAAAAAATTATTCAGGCGCCGCAACGCCAGATCTTAGTACATTCGCAGCGCCGTCTCTCAGAATATTAAAAAAATTATTTTTTTATTTTTAAAATTAGAATAAAGATGTTTATTTTAATTGAAACTAGATTCCATATTTTTTCAGTAATTCTAAATTAAAAATAAAATGAGTTTATTTTGATTTGGAATTGGATTAGAATAAAGATATTTATTTTAATTGAAATTAGATTCCATGTTAAATTAAAATAAAAGAGTTTATTTTAATTTAAATTGAATTAAAATAAAAGAGTTTATTTTGATTCAGAATTGGATTTCATGATAACCAATTAGAGTTGGAATTAGATTTCATGCTAACTAATTGGAGTTGAAATTGGATTTTTCACTAAACAAATTGGAGTTAAAATTGGATTTCATGCAAACTGATTTGATTTGGTATTGGATTTCTTACTAACTATAATCGCCCATTAAATGATATCAATGCATATATGGAATGGTTTTTGTGATATTCCAGACCTTAATAAGACTCGTATATTATGTGATTATTAAATAAAATTTCTTATTCCGACTATGTGTTATGTGATTGTATACTCTAATGAATGACTGTTCAGGTAATCTTTGAAAACCTAATACGATTCGAAAATGTTATCGTATACATTTAGAATTAGAGCGTATAACCTAAAACTAGGTATCAAGAAGTTTAAAACCTTAAGCCTTAATGAGATTCAAATTTTGTAACATATGTGCTTAATAAAGATTGAAATGATATTTCGAAGCAGGTGTTTTGTGATTATATTATGTAAACGATGAATTAGGTCAAATAAATTTTTTTTGTCAAGCTGCTTAGTCGTGCTTACATTGACAAAATGATTTCTCGTGCTTTCCACGATTTCACCAAGAAGCATCCCGACAAATTATTTTTGACAAGTTATTGTGTCGTGCTTGAGAATGACAAAGTGATTTGTCGTACTTATGGTAACAAGCTGCATTGTCGAGCTTGGAAGATATTTTCATTATGAGAAGCTTAGAAGATAGGTTCAATTGCAAGCTGCATTGTCGAGCTTAGAATATATTTTCATTGAGGAGCTTAGATTGGAAGCTGCATTGTCGAGCTTGGAAGATATTTTCATTGAGGAGCTTAGAAGATAGGTTCAACTGCAAGCGGCATTGTCAAGCTTGGAAGATATTTTCATTGAGGAGCTTAGATTGTAAGCTGCATTGTCGAGCTTAGAAGATATTTTTATTGAGGAGCTTAGAAGAATATTCTAAGAATATGCTAAGGTGCAAAGTGTAATAAGCCGAGCCCCTAACGTGCAATTAGTGAAACTTAGTTTTTCTATAAATACCAAGCTCAGTTCATTCGTTCCTTACTATTTTTCAAGGGCAGTTTAAGAGCAAAAACACTCTATATTTATATTCTGAGAGATATTGTGAGATAAAAATTACTTTCTAAGCATCGAAGCGCTACGCGATTGAAAGTAAAGCTAGCAACTACAAGAGGTATACTCTAGTAGTTATAATTTTTATTTTTATGTATGTATTAGTAAAAATATACTTTTACAAGCAGTTATAATGCCGAAATTATTTTATGTATATAGTACAAAAGTCCTAGTTACAAGCAGTTATAATGTCCGATTTATTTCTCTTATAAAGTTAAAAATATACTTTTATAAGCAGTTACTATGGTCGATTTTTTTCAACTATTTAGTAAGAATATTCATTTTATAAGCAGTTATAATGCTGAAATTATCTCAAATATAATAGCCGAATATTCATTTTATAAGCAGTTATAATGCCCAAGTTATTTCAAACATAGTAAACGAATATTCATTTTATAAGCAGTTATAATGCTGAAATTATCTCAAATATAATAGCCGAATATTCATTTTATAAGCAGTTATAATGCCCAAGCTATTTCAAACATAGTAAACAAATATTCATTTTGCAAGCAGTTATAATGCTCAATTTATTTTAAATACAGTTGAAAAACATTCATTCTATAAGCAGTTATAATGCTAAAATTATTTGATGTATAATAGAAGGAGTCTTAATTATAAGCGATTATAATAACCCAACTAAAAACTTAAAATAGTTATTTGTTAAACGTTTAACTAGTTATGTACGCCGATAATCGTATAGGATTTACGACGAACGTTTAGACGTTATATCAACTATAAAAAATATATATATACGAGGCAAATCTCCAAACCTTGTTACCTTTATGTAAGTATTATACATCTTGCTATCAATTGTTATGAAGTTATTGCTTCTTGATTTAACATAACTTAAAAATGAATCATTATTCATATATTGTTTATTCGAGCATGAATTATTGTGTCAAGCCAAATTGTTTGGTACGACATCTTATAACTGAGTATACAAACACCCTATATGGGTTGTTATTGTCAATAATATATTGACGTTTAGTGCATGTTGGACACGATTAGGATGGTATACATACTCCTAGGATATCTCAATTAGGCTGATTCCCTATAAGATATCTGAACAAAACTGTTCTAAGTCATTGAAGGCTGACAGAATTGGTTGAAACGCATAGTTCATGTACTGAACCCTCAGTTGGCAAAAGCTTTTGAACTTCTTTCAAATCAAACACATTGTGTTTACATTTTTGACATAAACTTGCTGAGCATTCTATAGCTCATCCTTGCATAAAACTTTCCTTTGCAGTTTTAGATGGTAATCCCGGAACTTCAGGGACGGACAAGGGAAAATGCCGTGTTAATTAGTTTATCTTACTATTTTGAATAAATTCAAGTCTTATAAGACTTTGTTGTAATAAAAACATAGTACTGAGAACGTTGTAATAAAACTTAAAGTTATGAAATATATATATCATCTTTTGTTATATCTCTTGCGTTGTATTTACATTCTTAGTTAAGTTAGAAATTAGCATTTGATCTAGTACAGTATCCATACGAACTATACATCTGAATGAGGGTATTTAAATAATATTGGGAGTTCTGTAAGCACTGAGGTTACCCTTAATGAGTGCTGGTAAGGTGCCACCTTTACCGGAATGCGCCCCTCAGTTCCAAGAACAAACTTATCATTAATATCGTGAATGTCAGATAGATAGGGAATATTGATATGAAAGAGATATCCATAAGATATGAATCTATACATCCAAGTGAGGGTATCCAAACACAGTTAACGTTCTGACGAGAACTATTATCTGTTATGGGATACTGTGAACCTTGAATGGATAGAAGTTATATATTATGGAATATTTATAGTTGAATAGTTTCACGTGAGCACCAAATCTGCTACAGGGAGTGTAGAGAATTTGGGTGCTTCACAGTTTTATCACAGTTTTATTATTCATGAGATGAATGTTATTTATTGATGCATATGGTGATATGTATGATAATAAATGGGATTGATTATGGACTATTGACCAATGTGTGATTGGATTTTATTTTATGAGAATGCATGAATGAATGGGTTTTATAAATGGGGTCTGCGTACCTCATCTTTTCTAGTTTTTCTTAATGTAAATTCTATCTTTCTCCTATGTACTTCCCCTTGACTGCTGATCAATGTTTGTATTTATTATAAATAGTTTATGTAATAGGATTAGTTAGAATTATTTTAAAGAATTAGAGACAAAGGAGCAAGGAGCGTTTGAAGACCCGTTTGTACTAGAGCCGGGGGGTTTAAATGTAATAGTTATATTTAAATTCAGTTCTTGCACCCTAGGTTTGACCTTTTGGTTCACTTGGTGGCTCTAGTGAACCAAACTAGAATAAAAGTCCATAATCAATCCGGGTAGAATATAGTATTCTATATGTGCATGTTTACTATATATATATATATATATTATATTATATAACATGTTTTGCATGTTAAATAATATGATGCGTATTATATATATATATATATATATATATATATATATATATGCATGCACGCTAAACAAGATGAGACAAATATAACAAACCCCTCAAAAAAATAATATATTAAGTTGATTGCGTTCAAAGACATTGGAGAATGTCGAACGTAGCCTTCTAGCATGGTAAAGCGATAGAGTATTGAATATTTAATATGAGTTTGTTGTGCATACACAAGGCAAGTATTAAATATTTAAGATGTTGCTTTATTACATTGGATGTTTATAAGGAATTGAACATTACCGCTTTGTTGTGCACACACAAGGGCTGTATTTTTCTCTTCATTTATATGGAAATATTGGGTCTGACTTAATTTAGATTATTTTAGTTCGGATGTACACACACTTGACCATTATGATCTAAGAGGCAAAATACAAGGAGTTACATAGTGATGTAATTGACAATAGTTGTATACCTATTTATTTATATATAGTTTGTTGTGCACACACAAGGCTATATACATTTGAAATAGGATCCTTATTCTCACTAGCAAATCTTTAATTAGATTTGCCAAACTATATAAGGAGGGTAATATAGTTTGATGAAAATAGTGGAAGATACTAATTTAAATAAAGACCTAATTTATTTTGGTAATTAAGAAATGAATGTATGCAAAAATGTTGTATATTCGATGCTAATTAACCGGACCAAATAATACGGACTGATTAAGAAATCTGAAAATAATTCTCAAAGTTGAAAAGCTATCTTATGTCTTTAATATGCTTATCCCTGCAATGGTTGCAGACAATGCCTCTGAGGAAGAGATTACTACTTTTAAAAAGTAGCAAGATGATGCAACCGTGGCTCAATGCATCATGCTCGCTTCAGCGTCAGCATGAAACCATGAATGCTCCTACTATACTCCTACACCTCAAGGAGTTGAATGGTGAGGAAAGTAGGACTACTAGATATCAGATATCTAAGGAGCACTTCCGATCTAGAATGACCGATGGCACTACAGTACAGACACATGTCCTTAAAATGATCAATTTGGTTGAACAATTAGGACAACAGGGTTTTATCATGGATAGAGAGTTGAGCCAAGATTTGATCTTGCAGTCACTGTGACGCCCCCAAATTATGATGTCACTGTCTCGAATTTGGTCCGTCACGTTCTAACACAATAATGACATAAAACTAATGCAGCGGAAAAGATAGAATAAATTACATTGATTTAATATAATTATTCTCGTCCCAAGGTCTCGCAATCGTTACTACAATACTATCCAAAAGTCTAGATCCATCTAAACATACCATTAATACATAATCGAACTTAAAATAACATCATGGAAAATCTTCTTCTTAAGGAAAACAAAGCTACTCCGTAGTTTTGCCCTTTCCCTTATCCTTGCCTGAAGGTTCACCTCGCTCTGTCTTAACTGAAAGGTTTTAAGAAAGCAAGAATGAGCAACAAATTTGCCCAGCAAGTAATATAGCAATAAGGTGAACAATTAAAAGTTTGATGTCTCGAGAATATAAGGGATAGTTCGAGAATATTATGAATTATCAATTATTTCGAATAAAGTTGTTATGAATGGATAATCTCAATAAGATTCAAGAAATAATCCTGACAAAGTTCGAGATGCAAAACACTGAGTAGTCCCAAAGGACTAAGAACTCCTGCTAGAATTAACAGTTTTTATACTGAAAATTCAATAAAAACAAGTACACAGGTGATCAGCCTGTAGTACCCCAGATTATGCATAACTGTCACATGCTTATAAGTGCGCACGTCGGTTCCCTGACAATATATAGTTTTCCCCTTTTTTTTCGGGTTGTTCATCTCAGTAGATAAGAGTCCTTACCAAGACAATTGGTTTGGAATATCTTTCTAACACATGTATACTAGTCTAACCAAAACAATGGTTTAGACAACTTTTATAATCATATTCAATGATTTAATGAATACCAATACTCGCAATGAGGTTTAAGGGATATTAATCTTAAACCAAACTTTAGAATATGAATGACAGTTTATAAAGCATAAGAGTCATTGTCACATACTTGTATGATGCATGAATATACAAGTTTACATGCTTGCTCAATAAAGAGAAAGGGTTCGAATACTTGCACAATATACCACATCCTGCTCGAATGTAAATTGAGTAGGGTTAAAGGAAATTTGCCTGTTTGCTCAGCTACAAATACTCTATCTTTAATTTAAATTGTGTTGAAACGACCTAATCATTAATAAGTCGGTTCCTTAATTAGTATAAAATTCTTACAAGTGGTTACGCACTACATAGTTTTAACACACAATCACGTAGGTGGAAACATGATCCTTATTCATAAATCCTCATCTTAGCTAAATGAGTTACAAATCTAAAATATCTCAACTCTAAGCATCAACATAAGCTCTAACACATAACATATTAGTTCAATCATGCAATACAGCTTAAAACATTCATATACATATGCTGCAAAAATCAAATTTTCAAATTGAACAGTTGGCCTTCCTGGTGACCTGCGCGGGCGCGCAGTTTTTGCCTTGAGGAGTGGCGCGGCCGCGCCACCCTCTGGTCAGGCCAAAAATGCATTTTCATTATGCTCGACCCTAGATATTCATCGCATGCTAGTTATTGTTATACATCAAACTACACATGTTTATGTTCCCGTTAACTTGGTTTATAACTCTAGCATGCTCATTTAAAACTCATTTGAAAGTTATAAGGTTCTAAGTCGGAAACTTCTACACTTTAGGCCAAACAAGTCCACTTCACACATAGTCTGCTATTATGATCAAAATGTTGTATAATATGACTAGACAATACTTAATACGCATGCTCGGATGTAAATAACATATGCACATGCTAAACACATAACTTATACTTGAAGTTCATGCATTAAACATGCTCGTACATGTCAAAATAATACCTAGCTAGATGGTGTTCATACAAGTTATATCTAGAGGCATAATGAATCCTATTATTCATGCTTGTATGGTCAGAACACACTTTCCATGTCATTTGACAATATTAGTTCTCATGTTTAAAGTTTTCTTGATAATTTCGCATTGGACTACCTAAACTTGCTTAACACTCCTATGTGATTCTTCGTATGCATTTATACATATATTTAGACCACATATACATGCTTGTAAGCTCAGAACATCAAGGATATAAAGTTCGTTAAGTGATAGCTTACAAAACTCTAAGTTTTCTTTTAGAAAATTTGTTATAACCAAGCTAACACAACTCATTTCATGTAAGACTATCTCATACCACCTACTAGGTACACACATGGGCTTATTGAAGCTAGACTAACATGCTTATGACACTTGAAGAATCAAAAACTGGGATTCCCATTTTGGGGCACGGCGCGCGCGCGCCTGGTTTGGCCTAGGGAGCGGCGCGCCCGCGCAGCTCCTCGGCTAAACCAAGAAGCTCCCCGTTTCCGCGAATTCTTCAAACCCAAACACAAATTCCTTTACTCAAACATGTCAATGATCAGCCACATTGCTATTATACATACATATAAACTCAACAAACATCATGATAACAATTCCCAACAATTAATTCATGCATTTCTAATAATTTGCCAATATTGAAATTAAACAACATTATTACCTTCTTGAAGCTTGAAACAAGAATTCCTCCAATCTCAGATTACTAACTTATCAGAACTCAGCAAGTGAATTTAGAGAAGAGATGAACTCAATTTATAGAGAAACTATTAACCGTGCAAAGCTTATACCCATTGTGATTAACCAATGTGAAGAAGAGAAGTTTACTGGGCAAATATGGTTTGGTGAAATAGTGAGGAAACACTATTTGGGCCACTCCCCATTCATCATGGGGCTACTGATGTTTTGCAAGGAAGATGAACTAGGCTTGTAGTCTTTTTGCAAAGCACGTAAATGAAGAATTTAAGCAAGAAAGTGACACTCTTTTTGGGACAAAAGAACTCAGACTTTCCAGCAATGCTTATTAGCATACTTGATTTAATAAAATGCAGACTTAGACCATATAGTGTATAAATAATTAAATGCTAGTCATATTGTATCAATTAAATTTAGAGGTGTATATATCATATAATCCATGTACACATTAAGTACAGTAAAATTTCCTTAATCACCGCACCTAATTATTCAGTGTACATTATTATCTCACCATTCATCATATTACAGTAATATTTGAGTATGAAAATAATTATCATGTAACAAATACTAATTACCTCATATAATTTAAAGGTATTTTATTTGAGTATTATTAATTCATACTTTTTGATAAAACTTTATTATTATATATATTCACATACCATGTTAAAATAAATATTTAGTAATAAATATTTATTTACTAAATTCATTTCCTTTCCTTAATTAAAATACACATTTAGTAGTTCCACCATGCCACAAACACTCCTTTATATCATTTAATAAATTATAGCATTCAACCTCCCTTTACTATAAGGTTTTATTCGGTACATCTTCATACATTAATGCAACGCATCAAATTGTCACACAGGCTATTTCATATAATTTAAAGGTTATGCATACTCACATTATTTAATGAATTATATGAATACTCACGCGTGCTAATATTGCGAAAATATATCATGCTACATAACCATAATTTAAACAATCAATAATAGTTATTGCATCACGTTGCCATGCTAGGCACATTTCACAAGTTTAATAAACTTCATTATCAATCTTGTCGTATTCTGAATCATCATACACTTCTTCGACTTTAAAAAGTATCATCACACTTCATGCCACATAACTCATGGGTAACTAAAATAAATTTGTTTCTTATTAAATCACTCTTTTAGTAAATACACAAGAAATCATCATATCGCATTACTACTAAAATGGACATATCACATATACTCATATTCGAATAAATATTCAACTTAAATAATTAATATTAATATTATTCAAAATTCTCGGGTATTACATCCTCCCCCCCTTATAAGAATTCCGTCCTCGGAATTGATACAAGGTTACACAAACAAATGGGGATAATCCCTTCTCATCTTACTCTCTAACTCCCACGTAGCCTCTTCGGCGTCGTGGTTTCGCCAAACTACTTTTACAGAAGATATAACTTTATTCCTCAAGGTTTGGTCTTTGTTATCTAATATTTGGACAGGAATTTCCTCATGAGTCAAATTCTTCTCTACTTGAATCGGCTCATAGGATATCACGTGCTTATAGTCGGGTTTGTACGGACGTAACACGGAGATGTGAAACACATTGTGGATGTGTTCCAGCTCAGGCGGTAAGGCTACCATATACGCCACTTCGCCCACTCGCTTCAAGACTTCGAATGGTCCTATGAACCTCGGACTCAATTTCCCTTTCTTACCGAATCTGATCTTTCCTTTCCAGGGAGATACTTTTAAGAATACGAAACTACCGACTTCAAAGTCTCAGTCTTGACGATGCAAATCTGCATACTTCTTCTGACGATCTTGAGCGGCTACTAATCTGGCTCTTATTGTTGTTACCACATCGGCCGTCTGTTGAACTATTTCTGGCCCCAAAAGTCGTCGTTCTCCGACTTCATCCCAACACAACGGTGTTCTGCACTTCCTCCCATAGAGAGCTTCGTACGGTGGCATACCGATACTCGCGTGATGACTATTATTGTAAGCGAATTCTACTAGGGATAAATGATCATCCCATTTCCCTTTGAAATCCATTACGCAAGCTTGAAGCATATCTTCTAGTGTTTGTATGGTTCGTTCACTTTGTCCGTCTGTCTGAGGATGATAAGCGGTACTCAACCTCAATTGTGTTCCCATTCGTTCTCGATCGGAGACGATTGACACTGGCACTCCATGTTGCGAAACTATTTCCTTCACGTATAAATTTGCTAATTAGTTAAGGTTGAAACGAATCTTGATCGGTAGAAAATGAGCTGTCTTTGTTAATCGATCCACGATAACCCAAATGGCATCAAAACCCTTTTGTGTGACTGGAAGTCCCACCACGAAATCCATCGTAATGTGCTCCCATTTCCATTCTGGTATTTCCAGCGGTTGAAGTAGGCCACTCGACCTCTGATGTTCTGCTTTGACTCGTTGGCAAGTGAGACATCTATTGACGTACTCTGCAACCTTTCGCTTCAGATTGGGCCACCAAAAATGTTGTCGTAGATCCCGGTACATCTTCGTCCCTTCAGGATGAACAAAATATCTCGTGCTATGTGCCTCGCGCAAAATTTCTTCCCTTAGTTCAGCAATAGTTGGCACCCACACTCGAGTTTTGAATCTCAAAATACCATCCTTATCCATTCGGAACTTTTCTTCCTCACTTCCTGTTATCCGCTTCTTTATCTTCTCGCACTCCTCATCCGTTTCTTGTGCTTCTTTGATTCGATCTAATAATGTTGGACGAGCTTCCATTACAAACAACTTCTCACTGGGCCCTCGAGGTTCCCCAACTTCTATTTCCAATTTTTCCATGTCTCTTATTAACTCCTCCTGAGTTGTCAATGTGAACAGTTTCTCCCTTCCTTTCCTACTTAGCGCGTCAGCTACTACGTTGGCCTTTCCCGGGTGATAAAGAATTTCGCAGTCATAATCCTTGATTAATTCCAACCACCTCCTTTGTCTCATATTTAGCTCCTTCTGTGTGAAAATATACTTCAGACTTTTGTGGTCTGTATATATCTCACATTTTCTCCGTACAGGTAGTGCCTCCAAAATTTTAACGCAAAAACTACTGCTGCTAGTTCCAAGTCATGGGTAGGGTATCATTTTTCGTAATCCTTCAATTGTCGTGACGCATATGCAATGACCTTGCCGTGTTGCATAAGCACACAACCAAGTCCTTTATGCGACGCATCACTATACACCACAAATCCTCCCGTACCATCCGGTAAAGATAATACAGGTGCCTCGCTTAATCTCTTCTTCAATTCTTGAAAACTTTCTTCGTATTTGTCCGTCCACACGAATTTCACCGTCTTTCTCGTTATATTGGTTAACGGAGTCGCTATCTTGGAAAAATTTTGGATAAATCTTCGATAGTTCCCAACCAACCCTAGAAAACTTCTTACTTCCGTTGGCGTCCTTGGTTGTTCCCAACCACTAACAGCCTCTACCTTCGCAGGGTCCACTGAAATCCCATTCTTGTCTATCACGTGTCCCAAGAATTAAACCTTCTCCATCCAGAATTCACACTTAGAAAATTTTGCGTACATCTTCTCCTTCCTTAGTGCTTCCAACACCATCTTTAAATGTTCGTCGTGCTCTTCTTTGGTCTTTGAGTAGATTAGGATGTCATCAATGAAAACTACTACAAACTTATCCAAGTATGGCTTAAAAACTCGATTCATCAAGTCCATGAACGCTGTTGGGGCGTTGGTCAAACCGAACGACATCACTAAAAATTCATAGTGTCCATATCGGGTTCGAAACGCTGTCTTCGGAATATCTTCCTCTCGTACCTTTAGTTGATGATAACCCATTCGTAGATCTATCTTAGAGAACCACTTTGCTCCCTTTAATTGATCGAAAAGGTCATCTATCCTCGGTAATGGATATCTATTCTTGATCGTTACTTTGTTCAACTCTCGATAGTCGATACAAAGCCTCATCGATCCATCTTTCTTTTTGACGAATAACACTGGTGCTCCCCAAGGAGACACACTTGGCCGAATATAACCCTTACCTAATAATTCCTGCAATTGTATCATCAATTCCTTCATTTCCACCGGTGCCATACGATACAGAGCTTTCAAAATCGGTGCAGTTCCCGGTGCTAAATCTATTACGAATTCGATTTCTCTGTCTGGCGGAAGGCCAGACAGATCATCAGCAAACACGTCTTGAAATTCTCTCACTACTGATATATCTTTCGCTTCTACCCCCTTCTTCTGGGTATCTGAAATATAGGCTAAATAACCCACACATCCTTTCTTTAACAATTTCTTGGCCTGCATCATCGTAAGACAGCGGGATTGCTTAAGCGATGAGCTACCATAAAACACTACCTTAGACCGATTTGAAGTCTGAAGGTTCACACTTTTCTTTCGATAATCGATCATTGCAGCGTGGCTGGATAACCAATCCATTCCTAATATCACGTCAAACTCTCCCAGTCTTATCGGAATCAAGTCTACACTTAGTTCGTGACCTCTAATGTTCGCAAAACAATCTCGGTAAACGAACTCTACGGGAATTACTTCCTTATTCGCAATCTCTATGTTCAAAGGGTTTTTTAATCGTTCTTGGGGTAAGTTCAAACGTGCAGCAAAATCTTCAGACACAAAGGAACAGGTAGCACCCGAATCAAATAATACATAAGCATTTATATTATTGATTGGTACAATACCTGACACCACGTCCTTTGCGGCAACTGCGTCTTGGACGGTCATGTTAAAAGTTCGGGCCGTCGAGCGGTTGGGTTGTGCCGGTCCACCTATCATTAGCTTGCTTCCCCCTTGATTGCCGTTTCCCCCGGTGTTCCCCTTCTTCAGGCAGTCCTTAATCTGGTGTTCAGTCGAGCCGCAACCAAAACATCCTCGGATTTTCTTCGGCTTTGGATAATGGGGTGCAATGTGCCCTTCTTGGCCGCAGTTGAAACAAACACTGCGTCCTTTCCAGCATTCCCCTTGATGATTCTTTCCACATTTAGAGCATACCTCAGCCCTTTTCTTAAATCCTCCCTGTTAACTTCCCGACTGGTTGTTTCGGTTGTTGTTATTGTTGTTATCCCACTTCCTTTTTCCTAAATTGCTTCCTCCACTGCTACTTCCCCCACGACTTTCTCCTCCAGAATTCTTATTCTTCTTCTCCTTGTTGTACTGACTTAACGCCTCACTACCTCCCTCAGCAATGATCGCCTTTTCCAATAGTGTGGCGAACGAATCGATTTGGAGAACTAACACCTTGTTGAATAACCAAGGTTTCAGCCCTAACTCAAAGCGTCTAGCCTTCCTTTCTTCGGTGTCGACATAGTGTGTAGCGAATCGTGCGAGCTCATTGAATCTTGCCGCATACTGAGCTACCGTTATCTCTCCTTACTTCAGTTCCAAGAATTTAATCTCCATCTTATTCTTCATGCTCTTCGGGAAGTAATTCTCGAAGAACAGAGTGGTAAACCTATCCCAGGCTATCACTCCTTCACCCGCTCTTTGTTGATTGGCTTCCCACCAGTAATTCGCTTCACCCTTCATCATATAAGTAGCGAATATCGTCTTCTGATCTTCTCCTACTTGAGCAATAGCAAACGCCTTTTCCATTTCCTTGCTCCAGGTTTGTGCTGAAAGTAGTATGCATACAAGTCAATCATATTTGATATGATGTAGCGTATACTTTGTAATCTTATTCATTTATTAATAAAGGAATTGATTTTCTTAAAAGGCATTCAATATTATCTACATAGTGCTGTTATATTAAATGTGATAAACCCATAGTTTTGAGCAATGCTTTTAGAATCATGATGGTGATCATGCTAATGAGATCTAAATTCAAGATAGCTCACAAACTAAAATTGTTCCTAATCGTTGGATTACTAAATTGGGGATTAGTGAATCCGGATAGATTAGTACATACGTTGCTTGCTCTTAGGAAGAGGATGATTGATCTCATAATCATTTGTGTGGAGACACTAAAGCAAGTATGTAGGTGCTTATTAGAGAATAAGTTCACTGAACGTGACTCGCTAAGGAATACCTAATGGAGTTTTACTCGCCTGTCAATAGGAATTCCTCTAGTGATAGTAGTACAAGTGATCCTTGGACTTGAGATCATCATAGTATCTTGTGTATGATGAGTTATACTTTGACATGTCCCTTAAGACCTTGTGGGTATATCAAAGGGTATGATTGGGTATAATTAGTTGTACATGGAGATAGGTGAATGATCAACAAAGAATCTACCTCGTCTAGTAAAAGATGTGAATGTCCTATGTGATTCGATAAATGATAACTCAGTAGTCCTTGGCCAAGGCAGAATGAGATTAGAAAGGAGTTTCTAATTTGCATTATTTAGAGTTATGCATTTGGGAATCAAAATACATATAATTAAATAAAATAAGACTTGACAGTAAATCCATGTCTTATATTTAATTGGGACATTGTATGGTAGAAGGATTGAATTGTACGGTAACTATCTACTCAAAGGTTCTTTTGTGATTAATGTTGAAATCTATATTATCTGGAAAGTCGTTGATCGCTAAGGGGGCTTACCCTTATTGTAGAATAAATGTTATTTATTTAAATGAATTAAATAGTTTAATTTATTTATTTAAATAAGATTAGAATTGTTCTAATTGATTTATTCACAACCGGTTTAATATGGAGAACCTAAAGGGTCACACCGCAAAAGGAAAATATTTATTTAAGAAGTAAATGGCATAATGGTAATAATAAGTTAAGTGTATTTAATTTAATCTATGGAGATAGAATAAATTAAATAGCTTAATATTTATTATTTAATATTTTGGAAATATTAAATATAAATTAATAAGAGGAGTCTTATTATTATTATTACTATTACTATTATTTAATTCCTAATAGGGATTGGGAATTAATTAATAGAAGTACTCTCCCATGAATTCCTAATTAAATTAGGAGCATTATTAATTAAAGGAGTTTAATTATAATACAAACCCTAATCCTAAATTGTTTAGGGAAGGGTTATTCCTACATCTATAAATAAGAGGGGTCTTATCATAGATTAGGGTTACACACTCTTGCATTAGATTGTGGAGAGTACTTACAATTTCTATAGAGATAGAAACTAGGGTTTTGCCAAATACCCAACTTCTTGAATACTTGTTCTTCCTTGGTGGATCACCTCTAGAGGCCAAACACTTGGGTGGCTAACGTTGATCAAAGGAAGGAATCACACCGTAGCATTCGAGGAGAACACGAAGGACTAGGAGTTGAACTTGTACCTGAGGAAGCTTTGAACTACGAGGGTATAATTCTTATTCTCTTTCTCTTTCGTTTATATCGTTAATTGAGCACATAGATTGATCTCGGTGATGGTTTGTATAAAATTTTAAAATCCGATTTTATCGCGCTTCCGCACTGTTTATGTAATTTGATTGCATGTTCGCGCAATATACAAACCTAACATGTGCTTCGATGGGATCGGTAGTTCCCTTAAACTCGGGCGGTCCTACACTCTTAAAATCTTTGAAGTTCGTTACTGGTGCAGCTAAGGGGTTGGGGTGTACTGGTTCGTTGTTCCTTCCCTGCAGGGCTTCTCCTAGCAAGTCTACTAGTCGTTGAATGGGGTCCGTCCGGTTCTCTTCGTTATTAACCGACTCATCCAACTCAGCGATTCTACGTCTGGGCGGCATTTTCTGCAACACAAGATTTTACTCTTATTATCTAAGCATATAACTCAGTCATTTCTCTAATGCAGAAATTTAATAACACAGTGATGAAACAAAAACATTTATATTCATATGCCAAGTTGTTACATCATGTTGACTCCTTGCATACTGCTATAAATGTTACCTCTATCCCCTAATATTACAAAAGGTGGGGAAAACATCAACCTACTACCCTTAACATCAAAAAGGGTTCACATAACAATTCTGTATCGCACACAGTAGATCGAAGACAACGATGCACATCTAGACATACTACTAACACTACTAGACTACTAATCGCTAGATTTCATCCCAACATCCCGCGCTCCACTGGACGGATAAATTCCTGCTGCGTGATATGTGCTACCAAATCCCGACTCACAGTGTATCGTGTCTGCCCCTGCTCTGTCGGGTAGTGGTACACACCATCCACTAACCTCTCCATAGCTGTGCGAAAAACATAGCTCATCTTATTCGTCTTCCTTTTCTTGCATCTCACCTCATCCTCCAGGTCGTTAGCTCTGTCATTGGCTTCCTCCCACTTTTCCTGGAAGTGGATCCTATCCATCACCTCCATCTCTAACTGTGCACGAAGGGCCTCCTTCTCTGCCTTCTCGGACAACTTTCTCTGCTCGGACTCCTCCAGCTTTCCCACCAGTTCTACGCTCCGAGCTATCGAACGGTGAAAAAGGGCTCCCATCTGAATACCGGTTTCCTTGCGATGTGCAAGCTCCACCCCCATCTCCTGCATCTTTAGTTTTTGCTGATCGTTCTCCTCCCTCAACTTCTGGATTTCCGCCTCTCGATCCTGAGCTTCGGTCTCTAATTCTAAGATCCGTTCTTCGTACTCTCCCAATATGCGATCCTCGATAGGAGTCTCGTCAGGGTCTGTCTCAGGCTCCTCCTCCATAGGTTCTTCCTCGGGGTCAGACTCTATTTCTATTAGTTCTTCAGGGTCAGACTCCACCTCTTCATCTATTATTGGTGCCTCATACACCATGTGTATATCACGTGGCTCCTCCTCGACAATCCAACCATTACCTCCCACGCTTGACATCCTACAGCCACAAACACAAGATAAAACAACAAACTCCATCAAAAGGTCAAACAGAACATAAGTTCATTGTATGGAACAAAAACTCTATATGAGTTTTATCTCCTCCTAGTTCCTAATTTCTTCTAAGGTTATAGTCTAAGGATTCTTGCTCCTAAGGTTTATAACCTAATGCTCTGATACCAACCTGTGACGCCCCCAAATTCTAACGTCACTGTCTCGAATTTGGTCCGTCACGTTCTAACACAATAATGACATAAAACTAATGCAGCAGAAAAGATAGAATAAATTACATTGATTTAATATAATTATTCTCGTCCCAAGGTCTTGCAACCGTTACTACAATACTATCCAAAAGTCTAGATCCATCTAAACATACCATTAATACATAATCGAACTTAAAATAACATCATGGAAAATCTTCTTCTTAACGAAAACAAAGCTACTTCGTAGTTTTGCCCTTTCCCTTATCCTTGCCTGAAGGTTCACCTCGCTCTGTCTTAACTGAAAGGTTTTAAGAAAGCAAGAATGAGCAACAAATTTGCCCAGCAAGTAATATAGCAATTAGGTGAACAATTAAAAGTTTGATGTCTCGAGAATATAAGGGATAGTTCGAGAATATTATGAATTATCAATTATTTCGAATAAAGTTGTTATGAATGGATAATCTCAATAAGATTCAAGAAATAATCCTGACAAAGTTCGAGATGCAAAACACTGAGTAGTCCCAAAGGACTAAGAACTCCTGCTAGAATTAACAGTTTTTATACTGAAAATTCAATAAAAACAAGTACATAGGTGATCAGCCTATAGTACCCCAGATTATGCATAACTGTCACATGCTTATAAGTGCGCACGTCGGTTCCCCGACAATATATAGTTTTCCCTTTTTTTCGGGTTGTTCATCTCAGTAGATAAGAGTCCTTACCAAGACAATTGGTTTGGAATAGCTTTCTAACACATGTATACTAGTCTAACCGAAACAATGGTTTAAACAACTTTTATAATCATATTCAATGATTTAATGAATACCAATACTCGCAATGAGGTTTAAGGGATATTAATCCTAAACCAAACTTTAGAATATGAATGACAGTTTATAAAGCATAAGAGTCATTGTCACATACTTGTATGATACATGAACATACAAGTTTACATGCTTGCTCAATAAAGAGAAAGGGTTCGAATACTTGCACAATATACCACATCCTGCTTGAATGTAAATTGAGTAGAATTAAAGGAAACTTGCCTGTTTGCTCAGCTACAAATACTCTATCTTTAATTTAAATTGTGTTGAAACGACCTAATCATTAATAAGTCGGTTCCTTAATTAGTATAACATTCTTACAAGTGGTTACACACCACATAGTTTTAACACACAATCACGTAGGTGGAAACATGATCCTTATTCATAAATCCTCATCTTAGCTAAATGAGTTAGCAAATCTAAAATATCTCAACTCTAAGCATCAACATAAGCTCTAACACATAGCATATTAGTTCAATCATGCAATACAGCTTAAAACATTCATATACACATGCTGCAAAAATCAAATTTTCAAATTAAACAGTTGGCCTTCCTGGTGACCTGCACGGGCGCGCAGTTTTTGCCTTGAGGAGTGGCGCGGCCGCGCCCCCCTCTGGTCAGGCCAAAAATGCATTTTCATTATGCTCGGCCCTAGATATTCATAGCATGCTAGTTATTGTTATACATCAAACTACACATGTTTATGTTCCCATTAACTTGGTTTATAACTCTAGCATGCTCATTTAAAACTCATTTGAAAGTTATACGGTTCTAAGTCAGAAACTTCTACACTTTAGGCCAAACAAGTCCACTTCACACATAGTCTGCTATTATGATCGAAATGTTGTATAATATGACTAGACAATACTTAATACGCATGCTCGGATGTAAACAACATATGCACATGCTAAACACATAGCTTATACTTGAAGTTCATGCATTAAACATGCTCGTACATGTCAAAATAATACCTAGCTAAATGGTGATCATACAATTTATATCTAGAGGCATAATGAATCCTATTATTCATGCTTGTATGGTCAGGACACACTTTCCTTAACATTTGACAACAATAGTTCTCATGTTTGAAGTTTTCTCGACAATTTTCACATTAGACTATCTAAACTCGCTTAACACTTCTATGGGACTCTTGGTATGCACTTATACATATATTTAGACCACATGTACATGCTTGTAATCTCCTAACATCAAAGGTACAAGGTTTGTTACGTGATAACTTACAAACTCTAAGTTTTCTTTTAGAAAATTTGTTATAACCAAGCTAACACAACTCATTTCATGTAAGACTATCTCATACCACCTACTAGGTACACACATGGGCTTATTGAAGCTAGACTAACATGCTCATGACACTTGAAGAATTAAAAATTGGGATTCCCATTCTGGGGCACGGCGCACGCGCGCCTGGTTTGGCCTGGGGAGCGGCGCGCCCGCGCAGCTCCTCGGCTAAACCAAGAAGCTCCCTGTTTCCGCGAATTCTTCAAACCCAAACACAAATTCCTTTACTCAAACATGTCAATGATCAGCCACATTGCTATTATACATACATATAAACTCAACAAACATCATGCTAACAATTCCCAACAATTAATTCATGCATTTCTAATAATTTGCCAATATTGAAATTAAACAACATTATTACCTTCTTGAAGCTTGAAACAAGAATTCCTCCAATCTCAGATTACTAACTTATCAGAACTCAGCAAGTGAATTTAGAGAAGAGATGAACTCAATTTATAGAGAAACTATTAACCGTGCAAAGCTTATACCCATTGTGATTAACCAATGTGAAGAAGAGAAGTTTACTGGGCAAATATGGTTTGGTGAAATAGTGAGGAAACACTATTTGGGCCACTCCCCATTCATCATGGGGCTACTGATGTTTTGCAAGGAAGATGAACTAGGCTTGTAGTCTTTTTGCAAAGCACGTAAATGAAGAATTTAAGCAAGAAAGTGACACTCTTTTTGGGACAAAAGAACTCAGACTTTCCAGCAATGCTTATTAACATACTTGATTTAATAAAATGCAGACTTAGACCATATAATGTATAAATAATTAAATGCTAGTCATATTGTATCAATTAAATTTACAGGTGTGTATATCATATAATCCATGTACACATTAAGTACAGTAAAATTTCCTTAATCACCACACCTAATTATTCAGTGTACATTATTATCTCACCATTCATCATATTACAGTAATATTTGAGTATGAAAATAATTATCATGTAACAAATACTAATTACCTCATATAATTTAAAGGTATTTTATTTGAGTATTATTAACTCATACTTTTTGATAAAACTTTATTATTATATATATTCACATACCATGTTAAAATAAATATTTAGTAATAAATATTTATTTACTAAATTTATTTCCTTTCCTTAATTAAAATACACATTTAGTAGTTCCACCATGCCACAAACACTCCTTTATATCATTTAATAAATTATAGCATTCAACCTACCTTTACTATAAGGTTTTATTCGGTACATCTTCATACATTAATGCAACGCATCAAATTGTCACACAGGTTATTTCATATAATTTAAAGGTTATGCATATTCACATTATTTAATGAATTATATGAATACTCACGCGTGCTAATGTTGCGAAAATATATCATGCTACATAACCATAATTTAAACAATCAATAATAGTTATTGCATCACGTTGCCATGCTAGGCACATTTCACAAGTTTAATAAACTTCATTATTGATCTTGTCGTATTCTGAAACATCATACACTTCTTCGACTTTAAAAAGTATTATCACACTTCATGCCACATAACTCATGGGTAACTAAAATAAATTCGTTTCTTATTAAATCACTCTTTTAGTAAATACACAAGAAATCATCTTATCGCATCACTACTAAAATGGACATATCACATATACTCATATTCGAATAAATATTCAACTTAAATAATTAATATTAATATTATTCAAAATTCTCGGGTATTACAGTCACTCCCGGACTCCTTCTCATAATATGTTATGAATTTTCACATGAACAAGCCAGATGTCAGCCTGCCTGATTTGCCTAACATGTTGAAAATATTGTGAGTCACTTTTCAACCAAGAAAAACCAAGTCTTATTGGTAGATGATTCTTCTAAGAATCGGAAGAGGGCCAAAGGATCTTTTGAAATGAAGAACAAATCAAAGAAGGTATAAGGAAAGGCAAAAACAAAGGACAATAAGAACAAAACTGATGTAGATAGTAAAGTAGTTTGCTTCCACTGCAATAAGTCTGGACACTGGAAAGAAACTGCAAGGAGTATCTTATGGAGGCTAACCAGAAAAAGTTTAATGAAGCTTCAGTTACAGATACAGGTTTGTTCATGATTGAAATAAATCTTTTTGTAAGTCAAGTTTCTACTTGGGTATTGGATACCGGCTGTAGTTCTCACATATGCAATACAATGCAGAGAACAAGCAGAAGTAGAAGGCTAAACAAAGAGTAAGTAATCTTATGTGTGGGGAATGAAGCAAAGGTTGCTGCATTAGTTGTAGAAACTTATAATTTAGCATTGCCTATGGGCGAGTCTATTAAGTTAATAAGTTGTTATTATGTTCCAGTTCTAATTAGAAACATTATTTCCATTCCGTTGTTAGACAAGGAAGGTGTTGATATTATATTTAAGAACAATGGTTGTTCTATTTATAATAATAATGTTTCGTATATAACTAGAAAATTACTTAATGGACTTTGAATACATGATTTACATAAAAATAATTTTGCAAATTGAACAAACTAGTAAAAGAAAAAGAGATGATCATTCAAAGAGTTGAATATGTGTATTTGATGAAATACAAGTCTGAATCATTTGAAAGGTTCAAGAATTCAGAAGTGAAACAAATTGGCAAAGTATTAAGATTCTTTGATCAGATCGAGGAAGGAATACTTGTGCAATGAGTTTCTAGATCATCTCAAAATGGTATTTTCTCATAATGGACACCTCTTGATACGTAATAATTGATTGGTGTATCTAAAAGGAAAAATCATACCTTGTTGGACATGATGCAGTCCATGATGATTTTTACCGACATTCCAGTATTCATCTGGGGTTATGCCTTAAAAACGGCTGCATATCTACAAAATAAGGTAACCTCAAAAATTCGGCCCCAAGATTCCATATGGGTTATGGATAGGGAGGATTCCTAGTCTTAAGTATGTTAAGATAAAAGGTTATCCAGCTTATGTGAAAAGATTTCAAAAGGATAAGCTTGGGACAAAAACTGACAAGTGCAGATTTGTGGAACTTCCTAAAGTAAGTTTAGGATAAGAGTTCTATAATCCTACTAAGCAAAAGGTGTTTGTTGCGAAACACGCTGCCTTCTTGGATAAAGGTGTTTATCATTGAAGGAGCTAGTGGGAGGGTAATAAATCTTGAAGGGGTTCAAGAACCACAAAGCACTATAAGTCAAACCGAAGAACCTATAGATAGACTTATTGCACACCAACCGAATCGTAAATCTGAAAGAGTACCGAAGATACTTGAAAGGTATGGATTCATCATAGAGGATGATGATGAGGTACGCATCATAGAAGATGATGATCCAGTTATATACGATGAGGTTATGAGTAGTAGACACTCAGAGAAATGGCAGATGGCCATGAAATCCGAAATTGACTCCATGTATGAGAACCAAGTATAGACTCTGGTTACTCCACCGAAAGGCATAGTGCCTATAGAGTGTAAATGGGTCTTTAAGAGAAAGACTGAAGTAGATGGAAAGGTGGAGACCTGTAAGGCCAGAATGGTGACAAAAGATTTCAAATAATGGCAATGAGTTGTTCATCATGAAATCTTCTCACAGGTATCAATGCTCAAGTCCATTTGGATTTTACTTGCGATTGCAGTTCATTATTACTAAATCTGGCAAATGGACGTGGAGACGTCTTTCCTCAATAAATATATTAGAGGAGAATATATGTATGATACAGCTAGATAAATTTGTTTTAATGGTTGAAGCAAATCATGTATATGAGTTACAACAATCCATTTATGGATTGAAGCAAGCTTCTCAAAGATGGAACACTCGTTTTGATGAGACAATCAAAAGAGTTTGATTTTATCAAAAACGAGAATGAACATAGTGTGTACAAAAGGGTCAGTGGGAGCGTTGTGACATTCCTAGTACTATATGTTGATATATTACTGATAAAAAATGACATACCAGTGCTACAATCAATAAAGATAAAATTGTATAAACATTCCTCCATGAATGACTTGGGAGGAGCATCCTCTAAATTAGGGATATAAATTTATATAGATAGATTTAAAAGGATGCTCGGCTTAACCTATGGAACGTATATTCATTTGATGCTAAAAGCGTTTAGCATGGCAAACTCCAAGAGAGGTCTCATGATGATGAGTGGAGTCTATCTCTTTAAATTGTCCCCAATAAAAGAGAGATCACATGAGTAACTATCATGTATACAATGAAATATACAGGACCTGATGTTGATTTAGTCATATTCTGGAGAAGATCACTGTAAGACAGTGAAAAACATCTTTAAGTACCTAACCGGTATTGAGGATGTGATCATGATTCATGGTGGGTCTGAATTAAAACTAGAGGGCTAAACAGACTTAAGTTTTTCAGACTGACCAAGACGATAACAAATCCACTTTAGGGTAAATCGTTACCTTGAATGGTGGTGCAGTGAATTGGAAAAGTTCCAAACAGCAAAGAGTTATTGGTTTAGTGACAAAGACAAAGTATATAGCTGTAAATGAAGCTGCAAGTTGATTGTTTGGATGAAAAGTTCATTACAGAACTAGGAATAGTTCCTAAGTCTCATCTTGGATTCAAACAAGTGTTACGGCACTTTCATTTGATTAGAGAAATCATTGAAAGAGGAGAAGCCACTATAGAGATAGTGGACTCTCAAGAACAACATTGCATATCTATTTACTAAATCTTTATCCAACAACAGGATGATCGTCACTTAGAGAAGAAGGGTATTAGATACCATGACGATTGGCTTTAGTGCAAGTGGGAGATTAAAAATAGTATGCACACAAGCCAATCATATTTGATATGATATAGCATATACATTGTAATCTTATTCGTTTATTAATAAAAAAAATTTATTTATTAAAAGCATTTTACTTTATCTACAAGATGTTGTTATATTAAGTATGATAAACTCATAGTTTTGAGCAATACTTTTAGAATCATGATGATTATCATGCTAATGAGATCTAAATTTTAGATAGCTCACAAACTAAAATCGTTCCTAATCGTTGGATTACTAAAAGGGGATTAGTGAATCCGGATAGATTAGTACATACTTTGCTTACTCTTAGGAAGAGGATTATTGATCTCATAATCATTTGTGTGGAGACACTAAAGCAGTATGAAGGTGCTTATTAGAGAATAAGTTCACTAAACGTGGCTCGCTAAAGGAATACCTAATGGAGTTTTATTTGTCTGTCAATAGGAATTCCTTAAGTGATAGTAGTACAAGTGATCCTTAGACTTGAGATCATCATAGTATCTTGTGTATGATGAGTTATACTTTGATATGTCCCTTAAGACCTTTAGGGTATATCAAAGGGTATGATTGGGTATAATAAGTTATACATGGAGATAGATGAATAGTCAACAAAGAATCTACCACTTCTAGTAAAAGAGAGAGAATGTCCTATGTGATTCGATAAATGACAACTCAGAAGTCTTTGGCCAAAGCAGAATGAAATTAGAAAGGTGTTTCTAATTTGCATTAATCAGAGTTGTGCATTTGAGAATCGAAATACATATAATCAAATAAAATAAGACTTGACAGTAATTTCATGTCTTATATTTGATTGGGACATTGTATGGTAGAAGGATTGAATTGTACGGTAACTATTCATTGAAAGGTTCTTTTATGATTAATGTTGAAATCTATATTATCTGAAAATGTCGTTAATCGCTAAGGGGCCTTACCCTTATTGTAGAATAAATATTATTTATTTATTTAAATAAGATTAGAATTGGTCTAATTTATTTATTCATAGCCAGTTTAATATGGAGAACCTAAAGAGTCACACCGCAAAAGAAAAATATTTATTTAAAAAGTAAATGACATAATCGTAATAATAAGTTAAGTATCTTTAATTTAATTTATAGTGATAGAATAAATTAAATAGTTTTATATTTATTATTTAATATTTTAGAAATATTAAATATAAATTAATAAGATGAGTCTTATTATTATTATTACCATTATTATTATTTAATTTTTAGATAGTTTAGGAATTAATTAATATAAGTACTCTCATAAGTTCCTAATTGGATTAGGAGACTAATTAATTAAAAGAGTTTAATTAATTAAATGAAACCCTATTCCTAAATAGTTTAGGAGGGTTGCCTACATCTATAAATAAGAGAAGTCTTATTATGGAAAATATTAGACAGTTAGACACATTTCCAATAGTTGGGAGAGTACTTACAATTTTTATAGAGATAGAAACTAGGGTTTTGCCAACACTCATCTTCTTGAATACATATTATTCCTTGGTAGATCACCTCTAGAGGCCAAACACTTGGGTTCCTAACGTTGATCAAAAAAAAGAATCTAACCGGTGAATTCAAGGAGAACGCAAAAGGATTTGGAGTTGAACTTGTACCCGAGTAAGTACGGTTCTACGAGAGTATAATTCTTATTCTCTATCTCTTTCGTTTAATTGATAATTGCGCATAAAGAAAGATCATGGTGATGGTTTGTATAAAAATTTAAAATCTGATTTTATCGCGCTTCCGCTATATTTGTGTAATTTGATTGCATGCTCGCATTATATACAAACCTAACAATAGGTAGACAACTATTGTCAATTACATCACCATGTAACTCCTTTTATTTTGCCTCTTAGATTATTTTGATCAAGTGATGACACATCTGAATCAAAATTGTCCAAGTTAAGTCCAACCTAGCACTTCCATATAAATAAAGAGAAAAACACCGTCCTTGTGGTGACACAACAAAACAACATCATTCAATTCCTTTATGAGCATCAAATGTGATAAAACAACATCTCAAGAAATTAAAATAAGTCTTGTGGTGACACAACAAACTTATAATGATTAATTGATACTCTATTGTTTTATCATGCTAGAAGGCGACGTTCGATATTCCAAATATCTTTGAACGTTACAACTTAATATGATCTCTTTGAGGGTTTTTATTATTATTTGTCTCATTTTGTTTAGCGCACATGCACATATATATATAAAAAATATGCGTCATATTATTTAACATTCGAAGCATGTTGTATAATATATATATATATATATACGTATATATATAGTAAACATGTACATATAGAATACTATATTCTACCCGGATTGATTATGGACTTTTATTCTAGTCATATTATTTAACATTCGAAGCATGTTGTATAATACATATATATATATATATATGTATATATATATATATATATATATAGTAAACATGCACATATAGAATACTATATTCTACCCGGATTGATTATGGATTTTTATTCTAGTTTGGTTCACTAGAGCCACCAAGTGAACCAAAAAGTCAAACCTAGGGTGCAAGAATTGAATTTAAATATAACTATTACATTTAAACCCGGGTTCCATTACAAACGGGTCTTCAAGCGCTCCTTGCTCCTTTGTCTCCAATTCTTTAAAATAATAATTCTAACTAATCCTATTACATAAACTATTTACAATAAATAGAAACATTGATCAGCAGTCAGGGGGAAGTACATAGGCGGAAGATAAAATTTACATCAAGAAAAACTAGAGAAGA
This sequence comes from Aralia elata, assembly GCA_034770075.1. Taxonomy (NCBI): domain Eukaryota; kingdom Viridiplantae; phylum Streptophyta; class Magnoliopsida; order Apiales; family Araliaceae; genus Aralia; species Aralia elata. The sequence continues at coordinate 63,797,762 of CM068385.1, forward strand.
TGAGGTACACAGACCCCATTTATAAAACCCATTCATTCATGCATTCAAATAGAATAAAATCCAATCATTCATTGGTCAATAGTCCATAATCAATCTCATTTATTATTATACATATCACCATATGCATCAATAAATAACATTCATCTCATGAATAAGAAAACCATTCCATATATGCATTGATATCAGTTAATGGGCAATATTAGTTAGTATGAAATCCAATACCAAATCAAATTAGTTTACATAAAATTCAATTTCAACTCCAATTTGTTTATTATAAAATCCAATTCCAATTAAAATAAACATCGTTATTCTAATCCAATTCCAAAACAAAATAAACTCCTTTATTTTTAATTAAGAATTTCTGAAAAAACATGGAATTCAATTTCAATTAACATAAACTTTTTATCTTAATTTGAAATCAAAAAAAAATTATTTCCTGCGATGCGGCGCTGAGTTTGAACTAAAAACTGGCGCTACGGCGCTGATTTTATACCTTGGACCGGTGTTGCTGGGCAGAAGCAGTTTTTCATATTCGTGAATTTTAAATTTTTACCCAAAAACAAGATTTTATACCAACAATTGTGCCCAGTAAATTGTTATAAACAAATACCCATGCATATACGGAATCAAAACAATTAATAATCCACATAAAGTTTGGCTCTTGATACCACTGTTGATTTGTAATATTCATGAGCATACAATCAAATTGCATATAAATAATAGAAGTATGGTAAAATCGGAATTTAAAATTTTACAAACCATAACCAGGATCATACTTTATGCGCAATTATCAATTAACAAAGGAAGATAAAAAATTATACCATTGTAGAACTAAGCTTCCTCAGGTACAAGTTCAACTCTAATTCTTTTGCTTTCTCCTTGAATTCACCAGTTAGATTCCTTCATTTGATCAACGTTAGCCACCCAAGTGTTTGGCCTCTAGAGGTGATCCACTAAGGAATAATATGTATTCAAGAAGATGGGTATTGGCAAAACCCTAGTTTCTATCTCTATAGAATTTGTAAATACTCTCCCAAATCTTATGGAAGTGTATGTGTGTAACCCTAATCCATAATAAGACTCCTCTTATTTATAAATATGGGCAACCCTCCTAAACTATTTAGCAATAGGGTTTTATTTTAATTAAACTCTTTTAATTAATTAAACTCCTAATCCAATTAGGAATTTATGAGAGTACTTTTATTAATTAATTCCCAATCCCTTTAAGGATTTTAAATAATAATAATAGTAATAATAATAATAAGACTCCTCTTATTAATTTATATTTAATATTTCTAAAATATTAAATAATAAATATTAAGCTATTTAATTTATTCTATTACCATAGATTAAATTAAATATACTTAACTTATTATTACGATTATGTCATTTACTTCTTAAATAAATATTTTCTTTTGCGGTGTGACCCTTTAGGTTCTCCATATTAAACCGGTTATGAATAAATCAATTAAAACAATTCTAATCTTATTTAAATAAATAAATTAAACTATTTAATTCATTTAAATAAATAATATTTATTCTACAATAAGGGTAAGCCCCCTTAGCGATCAACGACTTTCTAGATAATATAGATTTCAACATTAATCACAAAAGAACCTTTCAGTGAATAGTTACCGTACAATTCAATCCTTCTACCAAACAATGTCCCAATTAAATATAAGACATGTAATTACTATCAAGTCTTATTTTATTTAATTATATGATTTTGATTCTCAAATGCACAACTTTAAATAATGCAAATTAGAAACTACTTTCTAATTTCATTCTTCCTTGGCCAAGGACTACTGAGTTGTCATTCACATAGGACATTCTCTCCTTTTACTAGAAGCGGTAGATTCTTTGTTGACCATTTATTATCTCCATGTATAACTTATTATACCCAGACATACCTTTTGATATACCCTAAGGGTCTTAAGGAACATATCAAAGTATAACTCATCATACACAAGATACTATAATGATCTCAAGTCCAATGATCACTTGTACTACTATCACTAGAGGAATTCCTATTGATAGGCAAATAAAACTCCATTTGGTATTCCTTTAGCGAGTCGCGTTCAGTGAACTTATTCTCCAATAAGCACCTACATACTTGCTTTAGTGTCTCCACACAAATGATTATGAGATCAATCATCCTCTTCCTAAGAGCAAGCAAAGTATGTACCAATCTATCCAGATTCACTAATCCCCTTTTAGTAATCCAACGATTAGGAACGATTTTAGTTTTAAACTTTCTAAGAATTTAGATCTCATTAGCATGATCATCATCATGATTCTAAAAGCATTGCTTAAAACTATGGGTTTATCACATATAAAATAATAGCTCTATGTAGATAAAGTAAAATGCCTTTAACATATTAATTCTTTTATTAATAAATGAATAAGATTACAAAATATATGCTACATCATATCAAATATGATTGGCTTGTGTGTATACTACTTTTAGAACGCTAATCCCTGATTGAATTTGAACGTAACTTTGTCAAGGATTAGATGACATGAATGAACACTGATATGATGACTTGGCTTACATCGATTTGGTCTTCCTAAATATGTTGTATTTGGAAATCCCAAATCATATAATCCATCCTCCTTTCAAGATCCACTTGAATTGAGCTCCAAATTAAGTATTCTCGAACAGATTTTAGCCCAATTACTTGAAATCATCTGATGAACACCTAGAACCTGAGTCGATAGATTGACGAAAAATTCAAACCCGGTCAGTATGTCATCAAATAGGTACTGCAATTTCTTTGGATTTCACAAATATAATGCCTTTATTTGAAGAAGAAACATTATTATTGTTATTTTCCATTGATTTTTCCACACTTGGTGTAGAATAAAGATCTCCAAACCCCGATCTTAATTTATCATAGACGGCCCTTTGACTTGTGATCAGTGAGTCCATGGATGAGGAAGAGCGATTCTACAGAGAGATTGTCTGTTCTAATTCCTCTATTCTAGAGATAAGAGTGGACTCTTTCAGTGCATTGGCCTTAGTTATCTTTCTCAAATTTTTATTCTCAGCCTCAAGCTTGGATAAAGAGGCAGTGTTTCGCAGAGTGGTTTCCAACTCTACGTCCACTTTCTCTTTCTCCTTTTGAAGAAGAGAATGATCCTTTGATAGAACCTTAAATCACTTCATATATTAATACAAATCAGATGTTATATCATGCAATACTAATCTAAGATAATCGGTATTCATATCAGGAGAGTTAAAATCAAATACCTCACTGATGTTGATCTCTCGGCGATCAGTGGTAATGTTGGAATCTTCCTCTACATCCATCAGATAGAGATTGGCTACTTGGGGTTCTTCATCATCACTAAAGTCTGAGCTAGAGTTATTTTTTAAATCACTCCATGATCATTCAGCTACGAAGCCTCTTTCTTGTGATGTTTCTTGTAGCCTTTATACTTTTTCTTTCCATAAGACTTCTTTTGTCCTTTTTGAGCTCCTCTCGTAGAGGATTGGTGCACTCTGCAATATAATGGTCAGGCTTCTTGCAGTTGTAGCACAGATATTTATCTTGTTCTCTGCTACTACTACATTTGTTGAAGTTCTTCTTTGGCCTCCAACTGCTGTTCTTTCTCATAAACTTTCATAGCCTTCGATCAAGCAAGGCTACATCTTCATCTTCATCAGCTTCATCTCGATCATCATCTTCTTCAACTTCAGCTAGAATTTTTGAGGTAGCTTCTAAAGCTTTGAAAGCAACTCCTTTGTCTTTTCTCTTGCTCTATGAAAGAGTCTCAGCTCTTTGATTTAGCTCAAGCTCGTAGGTAAGAAGATTACCATAGAGCTTCTGCACTGTCATCTTGTGCAGATTCTTGGATTCTCGGATAGTAGTGGTTTTGGCATCCCATTTGCTTGACAGAGCTCTCACAAACTTGATATTTAGGTCTTTGTTGGGATAGACCTTGCCATAGGATCTTAGAGAGTTGAGGAGCACATTGAACCGCTCATAGGTTGTAGTGATGTTCTCTCCAGGAACATGAGAGAACATCTCATACTGCTGTGTCAAGAGAGATTGCTTGTTCTCTCTAACTTCCTCTATGCCCTTGTGCATCACCAACAGTGCTTCCCATACTTCTTTGGCAATGGTGCAGTTGACAACATTTTCAAAAAGTTCAACCTCCAGAGCCATAAACAGAATGTTCTTGGCCCTCTTATCTAGCTACACTAGTTTCTTCTCGTTCCCGGTCCACTCTGCGCGCTATTTGACAGCTACCTTGTTGGGATCATCCGTTGTAGGAGCTAGCTTGGTAGGAACATATGGACCATTCAAGATAGCATCAAACAGATCATCATCAATAGCATTCATGTATGCCTGTATACGCACTTTTCAATTAGCAAAATTTTCTCTATTTAGGCGAGGTGGCTTATTTTCACTACCAAGTTCAGAACTGGTTTTATTTAGTGCCATGGATCTACTCAAAGTGTAAGCTTTATATTCGTGAGAACCTACTCTGATACCACTTGTTGTTTCCCAGAGGCACTTAGAGATATATAAGGGGGGTTGAATAGATCCTCTTTTTAAAATTTAACTTATTAAGAAAATTATCAAATAATTTGTTAATCAGAATTGATTAAGCACAGCGGAATATGTTTTTAGAATACCCCCTTAAAGATTAAAAGAAATCTCAGTTCTAAATTTAGTTTATTCGATTTTAAGCCACACAAACAATTTAAATAATATGGCAGAAGGTAAGTGCAGAAAGGTAAATGACACAAGTGAGATTTTGTGAAGCCCCCAAATTCTCTACACTCCCTGTAGCAGATTTGGTGCTCACGTTAAACTAATCAACTATAAATATTCTATAATATATAATTTCTATCTATCCAAGGTTCACAGTATCCCATAACAGATAGTAGTTCTTGTCAGAATATTAATTATGTTTGGATACCCTCACTTAGATGTATAGATTTATATCTTATGGATATCTATTTCATATCAATAGTGTAACGAATGCAATTTTTATGATTGAATAAAAATATTTATTAAGTTATATAAATATTTTTATTAATTTATTGAGTTAAATAAATAATTTATTAAGTTTTGGTGAAGTGGGTATATGTTGAGTTTAATAATGTTAAATGTTAATTTGAGTGTGATTTGTTATGTTATTCTAATTTAATTTAATAATTAAATTAGATGATGAAAAGGTTTATTTGAATAAATGATTTATTTGAATAATATAATTCATTTGGTGTTATTGTTATTGGTTAAATAAATTATTAAGTTAGTTTGTAAGGTTTAATTGAATTTATTTAATAATAAGTTTAATTAAATTAGAAGTGTGACATTTAAAACTATATGTTATGATGATTTATTAAAATAAATGAGAAAGTGTTTAATTCAGTTTTACCAAACAAGGCCCTACGATCTTTGTTTGGGAATAATGGGTTATTTTATTTGTGTTTTACCAAACAAGACCTTAAGACCTTTAGTTAGAATAATGGGTTATTTTATTTTGTATTTGCCAAACAAGCCTTATGACTTTTGAATTTTTATAACTGATGATTTAATTAGATTATACGTTCCATCAGTTTTTATTTTGTTTTTATTTCATCAGTTTTTATTTTTAAAAAGAACGTCAGTTAAGAAAGAAAGAAAGAAAAACAAAGAAGAAGAAACACAGAGCTTGAGAGAAAGAAAAGAACTCTGTGAATTTGAGAGTTGAGAGAAAAGAGAGAAATTGTGTGAGAAGCTTGGTGATTGGAGTAAGAATTCAAGCAAGGAAGTTTAATCAAATTTTCTTACAACAATTGAAGGTATAATTCTTTTTTTTTCCTCTTGGTTTATTCTACTGTATATAATTTTAGTTACTATATATGAATTCAATTGCTAGAGTATATGAATTATTTGATTATAGTTGTTGTAATTGGTAGTAATCATGTGTTAGATGATTATATATTGATTAATAATCAATTTAGAGGTGTTAATTCATGAAAACATGATTTAGAATGAAGTCTTTGTTTTTTTTCAGAGTCTTATTTCATGTATGGTATATATATTTGATAATTGATGTTCAATTAGATTATTAATTGGTAAGTTGACTTTTGATTGTGTTAATACGATGAAAAATGAAAAGAATGTAATTTGAATGGATTAAAATGATTGAAAGATGAGTTTACAGTGGTTGATTTTATTAAAATAGCTAAAACATGAATATTTGGTTTTAACAGAGGATTTTTGGTTTTAAATTGGTTGATTATGTGTTTTATAATGGTTAAATTGGTTAGAAACATGTTGGGTAAATGCTTTGTATCATATATGATGTCTGGATATATTTAATTTGTTTTTTGGATGGTAGAATTCGGAAAATTTGGCCAAATTGGCCTAAGTTTTCACTGGTTCGCGAGCTGGGGAAGACGACAGTTGAGTCTCTCGCCCCGGCGAGAGAAATGAACTGATTTCTTCGCCCCGGCGGCAACGTCGCCCCGGCGACAAATTTGTTAAGTATAATTTCGCCCCGGCGAGCCTCTCGCCCCGGCGACGATTTTATTAAGCTTTTTCTCGCCCCGGCGAGAATCACTGCTGTTTTAAAAAAAAATTATTATTATTATTATTTTGTTTTCTTTTCTTGGAAGTTATGATGCATAATTAAACTTATATTAATGTGACTAATGTATTACCAAGATGGTTGCTAAACTAGTATTTGTTGATTATGGTATGCTAAATGAGATGTTATAATAAAAAGGATAAGAGTAGACCTAAAGTGATTATAATTTTGTGACTAATTATGTTATCATTTTATAATTAAATGTATAGGTTGTTTAAGGATCGTGAATTACTTAAATTGTAATCTACGCTTGAGGCAAGTTCCTTATCTCAACTTATTACTTTTACGTTGAGCAAGTTTTCCTATCTCAAACTTGTTATTTCATTTCAAAACAAGTTTATTTATACTAAGCAAGCTTATTGACCTTAGCTTATTGATATTCAAGCAAGGTTATTATCATGATTATATACTTAAGTTTTATTCCAATCATTGTTTATTATTCAAACTTCGAGTATAGTTTCTATTGAACAAACTCTATTGATGAATTAGACTAGCAAACCCTTATTGATTCAGCTAGTCCTTAGTTGATGAGCGATTTCAAATCTTAGAATGTTTTCTATACTTGTTCCAAGCCAATTTCCTTTTTGGTATGGATTCAGACGATAAACTGAGATGAACAACCCTAATATAGGGGATTACTTACGCGACAGCGTTAAAATGTTTGTGCACAATACATTGTACAAAGGGCTGATCCCCCTGAGTACGAGATGTTGGTCCATAGTCTATATGACTGTTAAAGGTTACAGTAGAAATACTTGTCAACCTAGGACATAGTTCGAGGTCTTGTGACCCTCAGATATAATTTCTAAATCTTGAATTCTATATTTTTGGAATCAAGCATTCTATCGAGCTTTTAAACTTTGATCATTTATTGATTGAGATTCAGAAAACTATTATTCCTCAGTTGAAATCCATTTCATTTAAATACTATTGTTATCGTACTTGTGAGCAATTGTTTGCTCACTCTTGCACTAATCATTACAGCTAAGGCTGAGAAGTCGGACGAGCCGTCCACGAGCAAAGGCAAGGGCAAGATACATAAATAGCTAACGACCTGCTATTTACTTGATGATTATTTGTAACAATACTTGTTTTAAATTTTTTTTTATTCCGCATTGATGTATTAAGGTTTAGATAACCTGGGAATTGAATGTTTAATGGTTTAGTGATGTAACCCATTTTGGGAAGATATTTCTTTAAGTTTATTTAATTGTTATTTTATTGGGTAGTTAGTTTTGAATGTATGTTATAGTGAACACCAAATCAGTGGGAATTAAGTACCTGGATTTGGGGGTGTCACAGGATAGTATCAGAGCTGATAGGTTATGAACCTTTAGGTGGGGAAAACCTTAGGATAGTAGCCTTTTAGAAGATAGAGAATATAGTGGTGATAAACTCTTATCGAGTTCTAAGGAATGAATTACGGAAATTCATAAAAGACAATAAACTGATTATGTGCTATGTGCTTATTTGATAACAAACTTATGTGCTCGCGAGTATTATCGATTAGTAATTAAAACTTAAAATTTTGTTGTCAGGATGACTGATAGAGGAGAGCCCAGCCAGACTAGGGAGGAGGAGCCCCGAGATATTCACGTAGTTCATGAGCAGTTAGTGCAGAGGGAGCCATCTCCATTGGTTACAGTTATAGGTCACGAGTATGAGCCTGAGACTGACCCTGAGGAGGACCCTGAGGAGGATCCTGAGGAGGAGGAGGAGGAAGACCCTGAGGGGATATCACTGTGTATGATCGCAACATAGAGTTGCAAGATAGAGTGGAGGAGTTAGAGAGGCAGCTGGCTGAGCGACAAACTGCCTTGGAGCAGAAGAGCAGTGAGATTGAGGAGCTCGATATACGTCTTGGAGATGTGGAGTGGAAGCTGGTTCATGTAGAGAGTGAAAAGGAGGAGTTAGAGGAACAGGCTACAGAACGTCAAGCCACTTTAGAGCAGAAGGATGCTGAGATCCAAGACCTTTCATCACGTCTTGTAGAGGCTGAGCAGAGGCTAGCACAGTCTGAGTATCGACGCGGACAGTTGATAGCCAGGGATGAAATTGTCCGAGATGAGTTGAAAGAGGAGTCAGCTAAGCGGGCGAGAGCTGAAACTGCTTGGTTAAGAGAGGCTGATCGTGCAGAAAGAGTTGAGTGTGAGGTGCGATCAAAGAAGGCTAAATTGATGAGATGGAGTATATTTTTCACACCACGATAGACAGAGCTCAGGATCGAGTTCATCGTCATCCAGATATGATGGATCGAAGGATGATGACACGCATTATGGAGCAGGAACGCCAGGAAGCTGTGTGTCATGGAATGTCATCATAGATTATGATTAGTTATGTTATGATGAAACTATGAAGTTAATAAGTTGTTAATCCCAGTTCTATATAATGGGATAGAATAATGATGTAGTCCTGGAACCTTATGAGTTCAGGATAGATGATTTGATGTAAATAACTACGATGTTATCTTTATTATGTTTTAAAGCAATAAATGAATGAAATACGAAAGTTTCTCAGATGTGTTATGTGTTAAATGTTGTTTCTAAATGTTTAAGTTAAGACTTAAATGTTTAAGTAATTGAGTAATAGTCTAATGACGCGAATTTTTAACAGTAAGATGCCTCTAAGAAGACAACCAACACGTCAACAGACCCCTGAGGGATCTACTAACAACGAAGAAGCCAACGCTAATCCCATGCAGCAGTTGGTAAATTTGTTAACGGGAGCCTTTGCAAATCTACCACAAGCTCAGGCTACAACCTTTAAAGAATTCAAGGCTGTCGGACCTCTAGAATATCACGGGTCTATGAATCCGATAGAGGCTCAAACGTGGATTATGAAAATGGAGAAGGTGTTTGATGTCGCTAGAGTCAGCGAGGACCAGAAGACGGCATTTGCAACCTTCATGCTGAAATCAGAAGCTAGCTACTGGTGGCAAGCAAATAAGACTCGAGGTGGCCAAGGGATTATTCAGTGGGAGCGATTTAAAGAGATGTTTTTCGAGACCTACTTTCCGGCAAGTGCTCAAAATCAAATGGAGGTGCAGTTTCTGGAACTGAAGCAAGGTACCATGACGGTACCTGAATATGCTGCAAAGTTTAATGAGCTGGCGCGGTTTGCGCCATATCAGGTCAACACGGATGAGCGGAAGGCCAGAAGGTTTGAGCAGGGACTGAAACCCTGGTTATATAGTAGAGTTTCATTGTTTCAACTGAACTCATTTGCGGCAGTGCTGGAAAAGGCGATTATCGCTGAAGGAGGCAGTGATGCTCTATCCAAGTATAATCAGGAGCAGAGGAAGAAGAAGAATGATAGTGAAAATAAGGCAAGTGGTAGCCATGGGGGCAATAGCCAGAAGAGGAAATGGAATGATAGTAACTCTGCGGGAAGTCAGCAGGGTAATCAGAAGAAGAAGGTGGAGGTGTGCAGCAACTGTGGAAAGAGCCATATGGGTGCTTGTTTGAAAGGTAAGAGGGTGTGCTACAATTGCGGGCAGGAGGGGCATATCGCGCCGAATTGCCCTAATCCGAAGAAAGGAGCATGTTTCATCTGCGGGTCGAAGGATCACTTTGCTCGAGAGTGCCCTAAGAAAGCAACTACAGGAGGAGCTGGTGCAGGAAAAGGGAACAGCGTTGGAGGCAATCTGACTATCACAGGACCAACGCAGCCCAATCGACCTACTGCTCGAACGTTCAATATGACGGTGCAGGATGCTGTGCAGTCAAAGGATGTAGTGTCAGGTATCATTCCAGTCAATAATGTTAATGCTTATGTATTGTTTGACTCGGGTGCTACTTGCTCATTTATATCCGATGATTTTGCTAAGAAATTAGAGTTACCTCAAGAAGAATTAGATTACCCTATGAACATAGAAATTGTGAATATGGAGGTGATTCCTATTAAGTTTGTCCACAAGAACTGTCATGTAGATATTAAGGGTCATGTGATGACAGTAAATTTGATCCCAATTCGTCTTGGGGAGTTTGATGTTATTTTGGGTATGGATTGGTTGTTCAACCATGGGGCAGTCATTGATTGTCAAAAAAAGTGTGTAAACCTTATGACTCCGTTAAAGGTAGTGTTTTATGGCAGCAAGTCGCCTAGACAAACGAGTTATCTGACGATGGTGCAAGCCAAAAAGATGTTGAAATAAGGATGTGTAGGATATCTAGCCTACATAGTTGATACCCGAAAGGTGGGTGCAAAACTGGAGGAGATACCAGTAGTTAGGGATTTTGCGGACGTATTTCCTGATGATTTACCAGGATTACCGCCAGATAGGAAAATCGAGTTTGTAATTGATTTAGCACCGGGAACGGCCCCTATATCGAAAGCCCCATATCGAATGGCTCCGGTAGAAATGAAGGAGTTGATGGTGCAGCTGCAAGAGTTGCTGGATAAGAAGTATATTCAACCGAGCGTTTCGCCGTGGGGAGCGCCGATATTGTTTGTTAAGAAGAAGGATGGGTCAATGCGTCTTTGCATTGATTATAGAGAGTTGAACAAGGTCACGATTAAAAACAAGTATCCATTGCCAAGGATCGATGACCTGTTTGACCAATTGAAGGGAGCGAGATATTTTTCAAAGATAGATCTGCGAAGTGGGTACCATCAGTTGAAAGTGAGGAAAGAGGACATACCAAAGACGGCATTTCGAACCAGATATGGTCACTATGAGTTTTTGGTTATGTCATTTGGTTTAACAAACGCGCCTGCAGCGTTTATGGATCTAATGAATAGGGTGTTCAAACCATTTCTGGATAAGTTTGTGGTGGTATTCATAGACGACATTTTGGTTTACTCCAAAACTCAAGAAGAACACGTGGAGCATTTGAGGGTGACGTTGGAGGCGTTAAGGAAGGAGAAATTGTATGCAAAATTTTCAAAGTGTGAATTTTGGTTGGAGCGTGTTCAATTCCTTGGACATGTTATTGATAAAGACGGGATTTCGGTGGATCCAGCGAAAGTGGAAGCTGTCATGAACTGGGATCAGCCGAAGACACCGTCAGAAGTGAGGAGTTTCCTAGGTTTGGCAGGATACTACACGCATTTTATTCAAGATTTTTCCAGGATCGCCACTCCATTAACGAATTTAACAAGAAAGTCAGTGAAGTTTGTTTGGACGGAGAAGTGTGAAGGGAGTTTCCAAGAAATAAAGAAGAGACTAAGTTCGGCACCTGTGTTGTCTTTACCAGATGATACAGGAAATTTTGTGGTGTACAGTGACGCATCACATAAAGGACTTGGTTGCATGTTGATGCAGAATGGTAAGGTTATCGCATATGCATCACGCCAACTAAAAGACTATGAAAAAGGGTATCCGACCCATGATTTGGAGTTAGCAGCCATGGTGTTTGCTTTGAAAATCTGGAGGCACTATCTCTATGGGGAGAAGTGTGAAATATATACAGACCATAAAAGTCTGAAGTATATTTTCACACAGAAGGATTTGAATATGCGGCAGAGGAGATGGATAGAATTGATCAAAGACTATGATTGTGAAATTCTATACCATCCGGGGAAGGCTAATGTGGTTGCCGACGCTTTAAGTAGAAAAGGTCGGGAGAAACTATTTTTGTTAACTGATCAGGAGAAGCTTGTGGCGGAAATGGCTAAGTTGGAGTTAGAGGTGAAGGGTTTGGCAGAGCCTAATGAAAAATTGTTCCAGATGGAAACTCAACCAACTTTGGTAGAAAAAGTCAAGGAAGCACAACTCCAGGATGAGGAATGTGTTAAAATACGGCAAAGAGTGCTCAAGGGAGAAGAGCTTAAATATAAAATCGATACCGAAGGGTTGTTGAGATTTGAAGGCAGAATCTGGGTTCCGTCAGTGCCAGAAATCAGAGAAGAGATTTTGGACGAAGCTCATAGTTCAAGATTTTCAATACACCCGGGGAGTACAAAAATGTACCAGGATCTTCGCCAACATTTTTGGTGGCCAAACATGAAAAGGGAAGTGGCTGCGTGTGTTGCGAAGTCTCTCACTTGTCAGAGAGTTAAAGCGGAGCATCAACGACCAAGTGGTTTGTTACAACCCTTGGAGATACCAGAATGGAAGTGGGAGCATATCACAATGGATTTTGTGGTAGGGCTTCCAACTACTCAGAAGGGATATGACGCAATATGGTTCATAGTTGACAGATTAACGAAATCAGCGCATTTCTTGCCTATCAAAATCCGATTCACTTTGGATCAGCTGGCAAAGTTATATGTCAAAGAGATTATCTCAAGGCATGGAGTTCCAGTATCAATAGTTTCAGATCGAGATCCACGGTTTACGTCCAAGTTTTGGAGAAGTCTGCAAGCTTATTTGGGGACACATTTGAGAATAAGTACAGCCTATCATCCTCAAACCGATGGCCAGAGCGAAAGAACAATTCAAACGTTGGAGGATATGCTTCGAGCGTGCGTTATGGATTTTAAAGGCAACTGGGATGATCATTTACCTCTGGTCGAGTTTGCTTACAACAATAGTCATCACGCTAGTATCGGCATGCCGCCCTACGAAGCATTGTAAGGAAGGAAATGCAGAACTCCATTATGCTGGGATGAGGTTGGTGAACGACGACTATTGGGACCCGAGCTGGTACAACAAACCGCTGAAATTGTCAAGGTGATAAGAACCAGACTGATAGCCGCTCAAGACAGACAGAAGAAGTATGCTGATCAACACCGACAAAATCGCGAATTTGAAGTTGGGAGCTTTGTGTTCCTCAAAGTATCCCCTTGGAAGGGAAAGATCAAATTTGGTAAAAAGGGTAAACTCAGTCCGCGGTTTATTAGCCCCTTCGAAGTGCTGAAACGGATGGGTGAGGTAGCTTATGAGGTAGCTTTACCTCCTGAGTTAGGCCATATTCACAATGTCTTCCATATATCGGTGCTACGACAGTATAAGCCCGATTATAAGCATGTAATAGAATATGAACCGATACAGTTTGAGAAAGATTTTATCCTATGAAGAGATACCTGTACAAATAGTAGACAGGAAAGAGCAAGTTCTTAGAAATAAAGTGATACCTTCTGTAAAGGTAATCTGGAGGAACCACAGTGCTGAAGAAGCAACGTGGGAACTCGAAGCGCAAATGATGCAGAATTACCCTCAATTATTTGTTTAATCTTTGTATTGCGATTCTGGGGACAGAATCTTTGTAAGGAAGGGAGAATGTAACGGACGATTTAATTGCGTTGTGATTCTGGGGACAGAATCCTTTTAAGGAGGGAAAGATGTAACGAATGCAATTTTTATGATTGAATAAAAATATTTATTGAGTTATATAAATATTTTTATTAATTTATTGAGTTAAATAAATAATTTATTAAGTTTTGGTGAAGTGGGTATATGTTGAGTTTAATAATATTAAATGTTAATTTGAGTGTGATTTGTTATGTTATTCTAATTTAATTTAATAATTAAATTAGATGATGAAAAGGTTTATTTGAATAAATGATTTATTTAAATAATATAATTCATTTGGTGTTATTGTTATTGGTTAAATAAATTATTAAGTTAGTTTGTAAGGTTTAATTGAATTTATTTAATAATAAGTTTAATTAAATTAGAAGTGTGACATTTAAAACTATATGTTATGATGATTTATTAAAATAAATGAGAAAGTGTTTAATTCAGTTTTACCAAACAAGGCCCTATGATCTTTGTTTGGGAATAATGGGTTATTTTATTTGTGTTTTACCAAACAAGACATTAAGACCTTTAGTTAGAATAATGGGTTATTTTATTTTGTATTTGCCAAACAAGTCTTATGGCTTTTGAATTTTTATAACTGATGATTTAATTAGATTATACGTTCCATCAGTTTTTATTTTGTTTTTATGTCATCAGTTTTTATTTTTAAAAAGAACGTCAGTTAAGAAAGAAAGAAAGAAAAACAAAGAAGAAGAAACACAGAGCTTGAGAGAAAGAAAAGAACTCTGTGAATTTGAGAGTTGAGAGAAAAGAGAGAAATTGTGTGAGAAGCTTGGTGATTGGAGTAAGAATTCAAGCAAGGAAGTTTAATCAAATTTTCTTACAACAATTGAAGGTATAATTCTTTTTTTTTCCTCTTGGTTTATTCTACTGTATATAATTTTAGTTACTATATGTGAATTCAATTGCTAGAGTATATGAATTATTTGATTATAGTTGTTGTAATTGGTAGTAATCATGTGTTAGATGATTATATATTGATTAATAATCAATTTAGAGGTGTTAATTCATGAAAACATGATTTAGAATGAAGTCTTTGTTTTTTTTCAGAGTCTTATTTCATGTATGGTATATATATTTGATAATTGATGTTCAATTAGATTATTAATTGGTAAGTTGACTTTTGATTGTGTTAATACGATGAAAAATGAAAAGAATGTAATTTGAATGGATTAAAATGATTGAAAGATGAGTTTACAGTGGTTGATTTTATTAAAATAGCTAAAACATGAATATTTGGTTTTAACAGAGGATTTTTGGTTTTAAATTGGTTGATTATGTGTTTTATAATGGTTAAATTGGTTAGAAACATGTTGGGTAAATGCTTTGTATCATATATGATGTCTGGATATATTTAATTTGTTTTTTGGATGGTAGAATTCGGAAAATTTGGCCAAATTGGCCTAAGTTTTCACTGGTTCGCGAGCTGGGGAAGACGACAGTTGAGTCTCTCGCCCCGGCGAGAGAAATGAACTGATTTCTTCGCCCCGGCGGCAGCGTCGCCCCGGCGACAAATTTGTTAAGTATAATTTCGCCCCGGCGAGCCTCTCGCCCCGGCGACGATTTTATTAAGCTTTTTCTCGCCCCGGCGAGAATCACTGCTGTTTTAAAAAAAAATTATTATTATTATTATTTTGTTTTCTTTTCTTGGAAGTTATGATGCATAATTAAACTTATATTAATGTGACTAATGTATTACCAAGATGGTTGCTAAACTAGTATTTGTTGATTATGGTATGCTAAATGAGATGTTATAATAAAAAGGATAAGAGTAGACCTAAAGTGATTATAATTTTGTGACTAATTATGTTATCATTTTATAATTAAATGTATAGGTTGTTTAAGGATCGTGAATTACTTAAATTGTAATCTACGCTTGAGGCAAGTTCCTTATCTCAACTTATTACTTTTACGTTGAGCAAGTTTTCCTATCTCAAACTTGTTATTTCATTTCAAAACAAGTTTATTTATACTAAGCAAGCTTATTGACCTTAGCTTATTGATATTCAAGCAAGGTTATTATCATGATTATATACTTAAGTTTTATTCCAATCATTGTTTGTTATTCAAACTTCGAGTATAGTTTCTATTGAACAAACTCTATTGATGAATTAGACTAGCAAACCCTTATTGATTCAGCTAGTCCTTAGTTGATCAGCGATTTCAAATCTTAGAATGTTTTCTATACTTGTTCCAAGCCAATTTCCTTTTTGGTATGGATTCAGACGATAAACTGAGATGAACAACCCTAATATAGGGGATTACTTACGCGACAGCGTTAAAATGTTTGTGCACAATACATTGTACAAAGGGCTGATCCCCCTGAGTACGAGATGTTGGTCCATAGTCTATATGACTGTTAAAGGTTACAGTAGAAATACTTGTCAACCTAGGACATAGTTCGAGGTCTTGTGACCCTCAGATATAATTTCTAAATCTTGAATTCTATATTTTTAGAATCAAGCATTCTATCGAGCTTTTAAACTTTGATCATTTATTGATTGAGATTCAGAAAACTATTATTCCTTAGTTGAAATCCATTTCATTTAAATACTATTGTTATCGTACTTGTGAGCAATTGTTTGCTCACTCTTGCACTAATCATTGCAGCTAAGGCTGAGAAGTCGGACGAGCCGTCCACGAGCAAAGGCAAGGGCAAGATGCATAAATAGCTAACGACCTGCTATTTACTTGATGATTATTTGTAACAATACTTGTTTTAAATTTTTTTTTATTCCGCATTGATGTATTAAGGTTTAGATAACCTGGGAATTGAATGTTTAATGGTTTAGTGATGTAACCCATTTTGGGAAGATATTTCTTTAAGTTTATTTAATTATTATTTTATTGGGTAGTTAGTTTTGAATGTATGTTATAGTGAACACCAAATCAGTGGGAATTAAGTACCTGGATTTGTGGGTGTCACAAATAGTTCCTATCTATCTGACAATGATAAGATTGTTCTTGGAACCGAGGGGCACATTCCGGTAAAGGTGGCACCTTACCGGCGCTCATTAAGTGTAACCTCAGTGCCTACAGAACTTCCAATATCATTTAAATATCCTCATTCAGATGTATAGTTCATATGGATATTGTACTAAATCAAATGCTACTTTCTAACTTATCTAAGAATGTAAATACAACGCAATCGATATAATAACAGATGATAATATATATTTCATAACCTTAAGTTTGATTACATCATTCTCAGTACTATGTTCTTATTACAACAAAGTCTTATAAGACTTGAATTTATTAAAATAGTAAGATAATACTAATTAACACGACCTCTTTCCATTGTTCATCCCTGAAGTTCCGGGATTACCATCTAAAACTGTAAAGGAAAGTTTATGCAAGGATGAACTACAAAATGCTCAGCAAGTTTATTCAAAAATGTAAACACAATGTGTTTGATTTGAAGGAAGTTCAACGATTTTGCCTAACTGAGGGTTCAGTACATGAACCATGTGTTTCAACCAATTCTGTCAGTCTTCAATGACTTAGAAAAGCTTTGTTCAAATATCTTATAGGGGATCAGCCTATTCGATATCCTAGGAGTATGCATACCATCTTAATCGTGCCCAACTGCACTTGATGTCAATATATTATCGACAATAACATCCCATAAAGGGTGTTTGTATACTCAGTATAAGATGTCGTACCAAACAATTTGGCTTGACACAACAATTTATGCTCTAATAAACAATATATGAATAATGATTCATTTCTTAAGTTATGCTGAATCAAGAAGCAATAACTTCATAATAATTGATAGCAAGATATATACAAGACTTACATAAAGGTAACAAAGTTTGGAGACTTACCTGTGCGTAGTTCGTCTAGTTGACGCGGTCTATCGGCGTCTGATGAGTGTGTTTTATACACACAAATTAGGTACTTTTAGCCTTGATAATTTGTAAGTCTTTAGCTTTTTCGTTTGGTTTTATGTATTTTCATCTTATTGTTCTATAATATAATTTTCTATTGCTATTATACGTTTTTGTGTGCTTTTATGTACTTTTACGTTGTTTTGCAGGAGTTGAAATAAAGGCCCCTTGCATCGATGCATTTTTGGCTTAAATTCGGCATTTTAGCTGCTTGTTTCGCAATTTCACCCATGATCCAATCCGAATCTCTCCAAACTCAAAGAACGAAAGTTGTAGATCTTTGTCTTAGCTTTCCAGAGCATCCGGAATCATCCAATTTGAAGTTTGTATGAGAGAGCTATGGTCATTTTACCATCGGATTTGGCATGCATTTTACACAACAGTTGCTTCGCGCTCAATTTGAGACTTTCTCCAGCCATTATCTCGACGATCTCCAGTTAAGAAAGTTGTAGAGCTACTTCTTAGCTTTCCATAGCCTCTTTAAACGCCTTAATCCGAGTTCGGACGAAGAAGTTATGGTCATTTTTCCAGCAGACGTCGAAGCTGAAAATCCTGACTCAGGGACCCTCGCTGCAGCGCGAGTTCCTAGTGTTATTGGCCACGCTGCAGCACGAAAATGCAGTAGCCAAGGTCATGCTTGACGCTGCAGCGAGAGTTTCAGGCCAAATGCCCACGCCGCGGTGCCAAGCACGAATTCTGGGCAAAACAGGGGTATTAAATGACCTATCTAATGACCTATTTTCAGAATCCTTCATCTGAGTTGCAAAAATAAGGAGAGAAAGGGAGAGAGAGGCGGCGACAGAGCAAAAGGAAGGCCATGGCCTTTGGCCATGATTCTTCAAGAGCTTCAATGGAGGTGCTCTAATGGAGTTTTATCTATCAAAAATGGGGAAGCCACTTTTATCTTTCTTTTCTTTCTCTTTTCCACTATGTAATTAATTAGTTTGTGAACCAAGAATGTAATGGAACCCATTTGCTAGTTTGTATTAAATTTCTTCTCCTTTTGATTGGCACCATATGAGTTAGAGCATTACATTATGTGCTTAATGTTTAATTGCTAAGAAATTGGTAGTTAACTTGGAAATCTTTATGAAATTGGAAAATGGATTATTGATTGAGACCATGAATATATTGACATATGATTATGTTTATTCTGCGTGTTGAGATGCATAATTTGTGTATAGGATAGGAATATACATATGCGCCATGTGTAACCAAGTAGAGAATCTAGACTTAATGACTCCCTTCTGTGAGAGTTTATTCGTTTAAGGAGTGATTTACGGGGCTTTTGTGATATGTGCCTTATGATTGTTCTTAGAATTGAATGACTTGCTAGTATATAGGATAGGAATATACCTATGTGCCGCAAGGGGTGATAGTCATATGACCTCGGAAGAGGGGTATGAATACTTAGGTTTCTCAGTTGACAAATCATCGTGACCTTTATGATCAATTGGAGAGTTAGGAGATATAAATGAAGCATTGCACTCCAAGTGTTTGACAAAATGCTTGTGTGGGAATATTGTGTTCTTAGTTCATTAGTTATCTATCTACTTATGTTATTTATTTATGTTATTTAGTTTAATTGTTATGCCAATAAAGCCCTTTGTTATTTGAATTTGACTTTCCTATCTCTTTGGTTGGCACCATATGGTTTGGTTCAATATTTCTGTGCTTTATGTTTCTTGCTAAAGAACTTAGTGATGATTTTGGTATTCTATAAGAAATGGAAGTGGATTATAGATACATGTCTGATATATTGGCATGTGATTAGGATTTGTCTATACTTATAGATTGCCTAATTTGTGTGTAAGATAGGAATATACTTATATGTCATGTGTGACCTAATTGAGAACCTATGATTTAATTCTCTGCTTTGAATAATCAGCATAGGAATGTGAGGATTATTATCTAGCTTTGATATTCTTTTCAGTTCTATTCCCTTCTAGGTAGACCTTTGATAGGATATGCTCATGCATACCTCGGAAGAGGCGTATGAGCACTTATGAGTTCTCGGTCGACAATCCGTCGTGACCATTAAGACCAAAGAGAGACAGTTAAGATATTCAATGAACATAGCACACTAAGTGTTTGACAGAATGCTTGTGTGGGGGTAAAGTTATGATCTTAGCTTGTAGCGTCATAGATACCACTCGTTATCCATTTAATTGCTTTGATAATTAGAATTAATTAGTTTAATTAATTACCTTCTATCTGACTGTTTAAATAAGATCGAGATGATTTAAAGTTAGTACTTGGTTAAACATTAGTGATAATTCCTCGTGGGATCGACTTTTACTTTCATTATATTACTTGTTAGACCGCGTCTACTTGCGCGAGTTTTTCGGTTGCGAAACCGACCAACAAGTTTTTGGCGCCGTTGCCGGAGAATTATTTATCTAATGCTTCTCTAATATTAATTTCAATCGAATTGATCTTAATTTAAACTTATTTTCCTGTTTTACATAAAGTCGGGCTGAAGACTATAAAACAAGCGCTTCCTGGGAGGCAACCCAAGTCTAATGTGATGTGTTAGCTAATTTCAGGTACCAAATAGCTACGAGCACGATTCGCCCACGATTCGCCAAGCAAAGCAAGGGGCAAGGCATAAGCCAAGGCCAAAAAAAAGGCACAAGCTTGGCAGGGCATTTTGTTGGCGCTTTTGAATGCAAATGGCTCCCAAACAATTTAAGGTGGAGAGGATACTGTCGATGACGATTGACACAACCTTAGGAAAGTCCTCTATTTTTAATTTTTTCTATCTTTACATTGAGGACAATATTTGTTTCAAGTTTGTGGGTACTAGTACTTGTTTGGCATTTGGTGTTTGAGTTAGTATTATGTTAATTTGTTAGCTATTTTGATGTTTAGTTATGCATATTAGTTAGAAATTTTGAAAAATTTTGAAATTTTAAGCAATGTTTTAGTTGAATCCATTGAGAGCTTATGATAAGAGCTTGGAGGACAGTTTGTTAACTCTTATGAAATCTTTGAGCATACTAGTTTAAATTTTACCTTGAGTGTTGGTTCTATGATATTTATGATCATTTGCGCTATTAAGGCACTTGCATCCCACTGTTAATTTGGTTGTTCTTAGAGAGTTTATATAGTTGAATTCTTGTGGAAGATGTTGTTGAGATTCTAGAAACTTATTTAAGCATCAATTAAAGCAAAGTTAGGCATTCATTTTGTTTGTTTGGGAGAAATATTGGATTATTTAATATCTTGGATTATTTTTGAAAAATTTGAACTTTCACCTTCCCGAGTTGGATTATGAATCATGTGGTGAGTCGAGATGGAGCGTAAAATGCACTCACTCATGGACACATGTGAAAAGCGAGATGGAGCGTAAAACGCACTCGTTGGGTAGAACAAGTGAAATGGAGCGTAACACGCACTCACTTATAAGCTTAAGTGAGATGGAGCATAAAATGCACTCACGAAAAAAATAATATATATTTATTTTTTAAATACTTGGGAGGGTGGAAAAATGTTGTTAATGATCCAAGCGTGCGTAAATGTTGAAAATCCTTTTGATCCTCTACGTAAGTGGTTTGCCTTAATTGTTGAGATTGATGTGGTATTAGGATTCTAGAGTTGATATGATGTATCTTTTATTTAGTATTTCGTATATAATCTTATCTAAGTATGATGGGTATGATGGCTTATACAGTTTGGATGCACTCAAACGTTTTAAGGGTCATAATTGTTGTGCAGCTAACGAATTGGTTGAATTGTTAAACTTGCATGCTCTTGAATTTTGTTGGGAGTTGTTGGTTTTGAAATCTTTGAGGCTTTATTCGGATTCATATTGATTCATTGCTCACGTTGTTGTTAGTTAGTTTGTGAAGTTTTTATTTCTAGTATTTTGCTTGAAGACAAGCAAAGATTTAAGTTTGGGGGTATTTGATGAGTGTGTTTTTATACACACAAATTAGGTACTTTTAGCCTTGATAATTTGTATGTCTTTAGCTTTTTCGTTTGGTTTTATGTATTTTCATCTTATTGTTCTATAATATAGTTTTGTATTGCTATTATACATTTTTGTGTGCTTTTATGTACTTTTACGTTGTTTTGCAGGAGTTGAAATAAAGGCCCCTTGCATCGATGCATTTTTGGCTTAAATTCGGCATTTCAGCTGCTTGTTTCTCAATTTCACCCATGATCCAATCCGAATCTCTCCAAACTCAAAGAACAACAGTTGTAGATCTTTGTCTTAGCTTTCCAGAGCATCCGGAATCATCCAATTTGAAGTTCGTATGAGAGAGTTATGGTCATTTTACCATCGGATTTGGCATGCATTTTACACAACAGTTGCTTCGCGCTCAATTTGAGACTTGCTCCGGCTATTATCTCGACGATCTCCAGTTAAGAAAGTTGTAGAGCTACTTCTTAGCTTTCCATAGCCTCTTTAAACGCCTTAATCCAAGTTCGGACGAAGAAGTTATGGTCATTTTTCCAACAGACGTCGAAGCTGAAAATCCTGACTCAGGGACCCTCGCTGCAGTGCGAGTTCCTAGTGTTATTGGCCACGCTGCAGCGCGAAAATGCAGTAGCCAAGGTCATGCTTGACGCTGCAGCGCGAGTTTCAGGCCAAATGCCCACGCCGCGGCGCCAAACACGAATTCTGGGCAAAACAGGGGTATTAAATGACCTATCTAATGACCCATTTTCAGAATCCTTCATCTGAGTTGCAAAAATAAGGAGAGAAAGGGAGTGAGAGGCGGCGACAGAGCAAAAGGAAGGCCATAGCCTTTGGCCATGGTTCTTCAAGAGCTTCAATGGAGGTGCTCTAATGGAGTTTTATCTATCAAAAATGGGGAAACCACTTTTATCTTTCTTTTCTTTCTCTTTTCTACTATGTAATTAATTAGTTTGTGAGCCAAGAATGTAATGGAACCCATTTGCTAGTTTGTATTAAATTTCTTCTCCTTTTGATTGGCACCATATGAGTTGGAGCATTACATTATGTGCTTAATGTTTAATTACTAAGAAATTGGTAGTTAACTTGGAAATCTTTATGAATTGGAAACTGGATTATTGATTGAGACCATGAGTATATTGACATATGATTATGTTTATTCTGCGTGTTGGGATGCATAATTTGTGTATAGGATAAGAATATACCTATGCGCCATGTGTAACCAAGTAGAGAATCTAGACTTAATGACTCCCTTCTGTGAGAGTTTATTCGTTTGAGGAGTGATTTACGGGGCTTTTGTGACATGTGCCTCATGATTGTTCTTAGAATTGAATGACTTGCTAGTATATAGGATAGGAATATACCTATGTGCCGCAAGGGGTGATAGTCATATGACCTCGGAAGAGGGGTATGAATACTTAGGTTTCTCGGTTGACAAATCATCGTGACCTTTATGATCAATTGGAGAGTTAGGAGATATAAATGAAGCATTGCACGCCAAGTGTTTGACAAAATGCTTGTGTGGGAATATTGTGTTCTTAGTTCATTAGTTATCTATCTACTTATGTTATTTATGTATGTTATTTAGTTTAATTGTTATGCCAATGAAGCCCTTTGTTATTTGAATTTGACTTTCCTATCTCTTTGGTTGGCACCATATGGTTTGGTTCAATATATCTGTGCTTTATGTTTCTTGCTAAAGAACTTAGTGATGATTTTGGTATTCTATAAGAAATGGAAGTGGATTATAGATATGTGACACCCCCAAATCCAGGTACTTAATTCCCACAGATTTGGTGTTCAC
Organism: Aralia elata; assembly: GCA_034770075.1. NCBI lineage: Eukaryota > Viridiplantae > Streptophyta > Magnoliopsida > Apiales > Araliaceae > Aralia > Aralia elata. Next base: position 63,821,167 of record CM068385.1, read on the forward strand.
TATCTCATTCATTCACATCTAACCACCCATAATCAATAACAATTAAATAAATTTAAAGAAACATCTTCCCAAAATGGGTTACATCACCAAACTATTAAACATTCAAATCCCAGGTTATCTTAACCTTAATACATCAAATGCGGAATAAAACATAATTTAAACAAGTCTTTGATACAAATAAATTTCAAGTGGATAATAAATCTCTTGCTACTTTGGCATCTTGCCCTTGCCTTTACTCGTGGACGGCTCGTCCTGCTTTTCTGGCTTAGCTGCAATGTTTAGTGCAAGAGTGAGCAAACAATTGCTCACAAGTACGATAACAATAATATTTAAATGAAATGGATTTCAACTGAGGAATAATAATTTTCTGAATCTCAGTCAATAAATGATCAAAGTCTAAAAGCTCGTTAGAATGCTCGATTCAAGGAAAAATAGATTTCAAGATTTAGAAATAATGTCTGAGGGTCACAAGACCTCCAACTATGTCCTAGGTTAACAAGTATTTCTACTGTAACCTTTAACAGTCATATAGACTATGGACCAACATCTCGTACTCAGGGGGATCAGCCCTTTGTACAATGTATTGTGCACAAACATTTTAACGTTGTCGCGTAAGTAATCCCCTATATTAGGGTTGTTCATCTCAGTTTATCGTCTGAATCCGTACCAAAAGAAACTTGGCTTGGAACAAGTATAGAAAATATTCTAAGTCTTTGAAATCGCTCATCAACTAAGGACTAGCTGAATCAATAAGGGTTTGCTAGTCTAATTCATCAATAGAGTTTGTTCAATAGAAACTATACTCGAAGTTTGATTAACAAACAATGATTGGAATAAAGCTTAAGTATGTATCATGATAGTAACCTTGCTTGAATATCAATAAGCTAAGGTCCATAAGCTCGCTTAATATAATTAAACTTTCATTGAATGAATTAACAAGTTAAAAGGAAAGAACAACTTGCTCAACGTAAAAGTAATAAGTTGAGATAAGGAACTTGCCTCAAGCGTAGATTACAAATTAAATATCTCACGATCCTTAAACAACCTATACATTTAATTATAGAAAAATGGTAACATAATTAGTCACATAATTATAATCACTTTTAGGTTTGCTCTTATCCTTTTATTATAACATCTCATTTAGCATACCATAGTCAACAAGTACTAGTTTAGCAACCATCTTGGTAATACATTAGTCACATTAATATAAGTTTAATTATGCATCATAACTTCCAAGAAAAGAAAACAAAATAATAATAATAAAAAAATTTTTTTAACAGCAGTGATTCTCGCCGGGGCGAGAAAAAAACTTAACAAAATCGTCGCCGGGGCGAAGAATCTAGTGTAATTATGCCGCCGGGGCGATAATCCTAGCTCATTTCTACCGCCGGGGCGGTAGACGCGACTGACACCTTCTACAGGTCGCGAACCAGTGAAAACTTAGGCCAAATTTGGCCAAAATTTTCTGAATTCTACCATCCAATATACAAATTAAACATACCCAGACATCAAATATGATATAAAATAATTACCCAACATGTTTCTAATCAATCTAAGCATTATAAAACACATAATCAACCAATTTAAAACCAAAAATTCACTGTTAAAACCAAATATTCAAGTTTTAACCATTTTCATGAAATCAAGCTCTGTAAATTCATTTTTCAACCAATTAAAACCATTCTTCTTGCATTATTCTTATTTTTCATCAAATAATCATAAACAATTATTAAATCACTGATTAATAACCAAATTAAATCATCAATTTTCATACAAATATGCCATACATGAAATAAAGCTCTGTAAAATTAAGAACTCAATTCTAAAGCATGTTTTCATGAATTATTTCTTCAAACTAGTTTATAATCATCACATAATCTCTAATACATGCTTACTAACAATTATAACCAAGTAATTCATGCATTTAGCATATAAATTCATATACAGTCAAGTAGAAATCATATACAGAGAAGTAAAATAATAAGAATATAATAAAGAACAAAACTAAAAGAATCATACCTTCAAGCTATATAAAATTCTTAGTTTAGCACTTCCCTTCCTTCTCTTTCTCAATTCACAAATTTTTCTCTCTAATTCTCTCTTCTTCTCTGTATATTCTTTCTTCTCTAAACTCTGTTCTTTCTCTTCTTTCTTTTCTTTTTACAACAGACGTAGTATAAAAAATAAAATATAAAACTGATGAATAAAAATAAAAACTGATGATTTAGTGTAATAATAACGCATAATCTAAATTTAATCCATCAGTTATAAAATTCAAAAAGCCATAAGGCTTGTTTGGCAAACTGATTTAGAAATAATCCATTATTTTAACTAAAGGTCTTAAGGCCTTGTTTGGTAAAACACAAATAAAATAACCCATTATTTCCAAACAAAGATCATAGGGCCTTGTTTGGTAAAACTGAATTAAACACTTTCTCATTTATTTTAATAAATCATTATAACATATAGTTTAAAATGTCACACTTCTAATTTAATTAAACTTATTATTAAATAAATTCAATTAAACCTTACTAACTAAATTAATAATTTCATTTAACAAATAACCATAACACCAAATGAATTCTCTTATTCAAATAAATCATTTATTCAAATAAACCTTTTCATCATCTAATTTAATTATTAAATTAAATTAGAATAACATAACAAATCACATTCAAATAACATTTAACATTATTAAACTTAACATATACCCATTCCATAAAAACTTAATAAATTACTTATTTAGCCCAATAAATTAATAAAATATTTATATAACTCAATAAATATTTTTATTCAATCACAAAAATTGCATTCGTTACATCTTTCCCTCCTTAAAAGGATTCTGTCCCCAGAATCACAACGCAATTAAATCGTCCGTTACATTCTCCCTTCCTTACAAAGATTCTGTCCCCAGAATCGCAATATAAAGATTAAACAAATAATTGAGGAAAATTTTGCATCATTATCTCTTCGAGTTCCCACGTTGCTTCTTCCGCACTGTGGTTCTTCCAGATTACCTTAACAGAAGGTATCACTTTATTTCTAAGAACTTGCTCCTTCCTGTCCACTATCTGAACATGTATCTCTTCATAAGACAAATCTTGCCCAACTGTATCGGTTCATACTCTATGACATGTTTATAATCAGACTTATACGGTCGTAGCACCGATATGTGGAAGACATTGTGAATGTGGCCTAACTCAGGAGGTAGAGCTACCTCATAAGCTACCTCACCCACCCTTTTTAGTACTTCGAAGGGTCCAATAAATCGCGGACTGAGTTTACCCTTTTTACCAAATCTGATCTTTCCCTTCCAGGGAGATACTTTGAGGAACACAAAGCTCCCGACTTCAAATTCGCGATTTTGTCGGTGTTGATCAGCATACTTCTTCTGTTTGTCTTGAGCGGCTATCAGTCTGGCTCTTATTACCTTGACAACTTCAGCAGTTTGTTGTACCAGCTCAGATCCTAATAGTCGTCATTCACCAACCTCATCCCAGCACAATGGAGTTCTGCATTTCCTTCCATACAATGCTTCGTAGGGTGGCATGCCGATACTCGTGTGATGACTATTGTTATAGGCAAACTCGACCAGAGGTAAATGATCATCCCAGTTGCCTTTAAAATCCATAACGCATGCTCGAAACATATCCTCCAACATTTGAATTGTTCTTTCGCTCTGGCCATCGGTTTGAGGATGATAGGCTGTACTCATTCTCAACTGCGTTCCCAAACAAGCTTGTAAACTCCTCCAAAATTTTGAGGTGAAACGTGGATCTCTATCTGACACTATTGACACTGGAACACCGTGCCTTGAGATAATCTCCTTTACGTATAATTTCGCCAGCTGATCCAAAGTGAATCTGATTTTGATCGGCAAGAAATGCGCTGATTTTGTTAATCTGTCAACTATGACCCATATTGCGTCATAACCCTTCTGAGTAATTGGAAGCCCTACCACAAAGTCCATTGTGATATGTTGTGACGCCCCCAAATCTCTACACTCCCCTGTAGCAGATCTGGTGCTCACGTGAAACTATACATCTATAAATATTCAATAAAATATGACTTCTATCTATCCAAGATTCACAGTATCCCATAACAGGTACTAGTTCTGGCCAGAACGTTGTCTGTGTTTGGATACCCTCACTTAGATATATAGATTCATATCTTATGAATATCTCTTTCATATCAATATTCCCTATCTATCTGACATTCACAGTATTAATGATAAGATTGTCCATAAAACTGAGGGGCGCATTCCGGTAAAGATGGCACCTTACCGGCGCTCACTAAGTGTAACCCCAGAGCTTATAGGAATCTCAACATCATTTAGATACCCTCATTCAGATGTATAGTTCATATAGACACTGTATTTAACTTAGTACAACTATTCAAAAGAAATTAAAGATCAGAGTATAACGCATTCTATGACATAAAGTATCGTAATATATTACATAACATTTTGTTCGGTTACATCATTCGTTATACTAAGTTATTACAACAACAAGTCTTTAAAAGACTTAAAGTATTCAATAACAGAAATAAAACTTAATAAGCATGTCTTTTCCCCTTATCAGTCCCAGACGTGTTAGGGATATCATTTACAGCTGCAAAAGAAGATATGCGCAAGAATGAGCAACAAAGCTCAGCAAGTTCATTTGAATATATAAACACCATGTGTTTGATTTGAAAGATATCAACAATGTATACTGAGGGTTCTGTATAAGAACCATATATTTCATTTAGTTCTATCAGTCTTTAAAGACTTAGAACCATTTGAGTTTTGGATATCTGGTAGGTGATCAGCCTCATCAATATCCTAGGAGTATGCATATCATCCTACCATTTGTGGTCAATATATTATCGACATTTATTGGCCTTCCTATGAAGGCATTTTCATTTACTCAGTATAGATGTCTTACCAAACAATTTGGTTTGACACAACAATTTACGCTTGAATAAACAATATATGAATAATGATTCATTTCTTAAGTTATGCTGAACAAGAAGCAATAACTTCACAATAATTGATAGCAAGATGTATAATACTTGCTTAAATATAACAAAGTTGGGAGACTTGCCTTAGCGTAGCTTACTATAATTTAGTACGATCGGTCAACGCACGTAGTCTACGTATACCAATAATAAGCGTTAGCACGTATATAAACATGTATCACACTAATCTAAACAAGTTTCATTAAGGTTCGACGTTGATTCGGTATCTCGGTCGCGTCCTTAATGGCTAAACACATAGATTGTTCGATAAAACTTCATTTGGAAGTCGAATTATTAGTCTAAATAATTTAATTATTATTTCTAACATTTTTAGAAGCTTGGTATTATTTTTAAATAATTTTCAGAAGCTTAGAAGTATTTTTAAATAATTTTACAAGTTTAGGAATATTTTTAAATGATTTAATTATCATTTAGAATAATTTTTAAAACATTTAATATGTTATTTAAATAATTTATTTGTCATTTAGAATATTTTTAGATATTTAAAATATTATTTAAATGATTTATTTATCATTTATAATATTTTTAGAAAGATAGAATATTATTAAAATGATTTATTTTATCATTAATAATATTTTTAGACTTTATTTTATCATTAAAATAATTTATTTATTACTTACAATAATTTTCAAAACTTAATTGGATATTTAAATGAATTAATTATCAATTAAAGTAATTTTTAAATACTTACTCTATTATTTAAATGATTTATTTATCATTAATAATATTTAAATATTTAATATTTTATTTAATTATTTATATATAATAATTTTATTTACCTTAATATCATTTTTAAATAATTAATATAATTATTTAATAATTTAATATCATTTTTAAATAATTAAAACAATTATTAAATGATTTATCATAATTATTATTTATTATTTAATTAAATTAAATAATATATCAGAATATATAAAAATATTAAAAATAAATTTTTATAATTTAAAAATGAATTTTTGAATTTATTTATTAATTATTAATAATTATTTAATATTTATTTATTATTTTATAATTTATTTAATTAATTTTTATTTTATTTTTATTAAAAAATCCGTCGCTAAAGGGCTTTAGCGACGGTCTGCATAGAATAATAAGTTTTCTGGGTTTGAGGATGAATTTCGTCGCTAAAGGTGTTCTTCATGAAGAACAGTTGGTCATGGTCCAACAGGGACTTTTGACCTCAAATTAATCTCAGCTTGTTTGATGTTTGGGTTTGATTTTTGTTTGTTGTTATAGCCAACATGGCAGTGTACAACGACATATCAAAAATCCATCTCAAATTATATCATATCATGCTTTAAATTTGATGGTCAAACTACCGGGTTCAAACTATTCTTGAGTTTCTGGGTAAACCCAGAAACTCAAGCAGTCATGGTTCAGTCAACATGGTTTTGACCATGAATAACTTTGATTCTGTGTTTGCTAAATGTGTTTTGATGATTCAATATTGTAGTTTACATACCAAATAACATGTCTAACACAAGAAACAACATATTAAATATCATCTAGGTTATTTCTGGGTTGATCAAAAGTCTGACATCAAACTGTCAGACATTCATATGATTTCAAGGTTACCCAGAAATCAGTCCCCCAAGGTCGGTCAACGGGTTTTGACCATTAATAACTTCTATCCTAGAGATAATTTAATCATTCTACCAATTGGATCTTAAAGCTAACATTGCAAACTACTGATTCATGCTTTAAAACACATCAAACAAACATTTTAAGCCGATCAAAAGCTCTGACAAAGTATCTTGTCAGACTGTTCTTGACTGCCAAGAACAGTTTGAGTTTTTGGCTTGATTTTCATATCTAGATGTTATGTAAACATGTTTTAAGCCGCCCAGATCACTTAATTAACACATTAACAAGTATTCCTAAACATCTAAAACACAAAAATTTTCTAGGCTTGAAGATCAAAACATAAAATTAGGGTTTGCACCTTTTTCTTCAAAGTTTTAAATTCCTAGCTTCTTGATTCTGAACTTGAGGTTGCTGGGGCTTGATATGGTATGTTTTCTAAGTGTATAAGCTTTGAAAATTTCGTTAGGCTTGCATGATCAGATCTCATTCTATTTATAGTGTCTTGAATTAGGGTTTCCTAGGCTAAATTTCCAAATTTTTGCCTCCATAAATATCTAGGCTTGGGACTTGTGTTACTCAAACCTGATCTTGGGGCAACCTACTTGTGCTGGAGTGTGTCAAGCACAAGCTTGCACACTCCTAGCTTCATTTTCATTGGCTAGGATTTTAATTTTGATTTATTTTACCTACTAATTAAATCTAGATTTTTGTTAATCATTATTAGGATGTTAAATTAAGTTTAGTAATACCCTAATTATGATATTATATCACAATTAAGATTTATAACTCCATAATTTAGTGTTCTTGAATCAAATTAGGGCTTTAGGGTTTCTAATTAGGGTTTAGGGTTTTCAATCCTACAATTAGGGTTTTAATCTTTCGTTTAGGGTTTAGTTTAATCTTAATGGTTCATAATTAACATTATGATTCATTATTTAAATCTTAATTATATTAATTAAGATTATTGTACAATAATTAGGGTTTTAATCGATCAATTCGGATAACTATTACAATTTAGGGTTTTCAACTTAGGGTTTCTATTTCCGTGTAACATTTTAAACCCTATTTAACTTATTTTAGAATTTTATCAGTTAATATAATATTATATTAATGTCGAAGCATGACAAAGCACTTCGTCAATTCTAAGCACAACACAGCAGCTTACAAAAATAATTTGCCGAAACGCTTCTCGGTGAATTCGCCGGAAGCACGACAAATCATTTTGTCCGATTAAGCACGACACAGCTGCTTGGCGAAAAAATTTTATTTGACCTAATTGTTTAATAAAATACACAATCACATAATACAAAGTCATATCATAAAATTTCATTTATTAAACACATAATTTACATATACAGATCTTATTAGGGTTCGGAATATTACATTCACCCCCACTAATAAGAATTTCGTCCTCGAAATTTACAGTGCAGTCTATGAAAATAAATGTGGGTAGTTATCTCGCATTTTACTCTCGAGCTCCCACGTAGCTTCCTCGATATTCTGATTTCTCCAGATAACCTTAACCGAAGGTATCGTTTTATTTCGCAAATTTTGTTCTTTCCTATCCACAATTTCAATAAGAATTTCTTCATACGATAAATCCTTCTCGATTTGAATGGGCTCGTAGTTAATAACGTGTTTATAATCAGGTTTGTACGGTCGTAACACGGACACATGAAACACGTTATGAATATGTTCCAGTTCAGGAGGTAGGGCTACCTCATAGGCTACCTCGCCTATCCTCCTCAATATTTGAAATGGCCCAATAAATCTCGGACTCAATTTGCCTTTCTTGCCGAAACGTATTTTTCCCTTCCACGGAGATTACTTTTAAGGAATACGTGACTACCGACTTCGAAATCTTGTAACTTCCTGTGTTGATCAGCATATTTCTTCTGTCGATCTTGTGACGCTTGTAATCTTCCTCGTATAACTCGAACTACCTCCGCGGTTTGTTGCACTATTTCAGGTCCTAACATTTGTCGCTCTCCGACCTCATCCCAACATAAAGGCATTCTACATTTTCTTCCGTACAAGGCTTCAAAAGGTGGCATTCCTATGCTGGCATGGTAACTATTGTTGTATGCAAATTCTACCAAAGGTAATGGATCTTCCCAACTTCCCTTGAAATCCATGATGCAAGAGCGCAACATGTCTTCCAATGTCTGGATGGTTGTCTCACTCTGACCATCAGTTTGTGGATGGTATGCTGTACTTAGTCTCAACTGAGTTCCTAAATTTTTCTGAAGACTTATCCAAAAATTTGAAGTAAATCGTGGATCTCGGTCTGATACTATAGAAACAGGGACTCCATGTCTAGAAATGATTTCATTGATGTAAAGTCTGGCTAACTGGTCTAGACTGAAGTTGATTTTGATGGGTAGGAAATGAGCTGTTTTTGGTAAGACGATCTACAATCACCCAAATGGCATTGTGACCCTTTTGTGTGGTTGGAAGGCCAACTACGAAATCCATGGTAATATGCTCCCATTTCCACTCAGGAATTTCTAAGGGCTGTAATAATCCACTGGGTTTCTGATGTTCAGCTTTAACCCTTTGACACGTTAAACATTTACTTACCCATTCCGCTATCTCTCTTTTCATGTTTGACCACCAAAAATGTTGGCTCAGGTCTTTATACATTTTTGTACTCCCTGGATGTACAGCGAATTTAGAACTATGGGCTTCATTCAATATTTCGTCTTTTAGTTCGTGTACTGAAGGTACCCAAATTCTATTTTCGTATCTCAGTACTCCATCCTTATCCACTCTAAACTTAACATTCTTTTTATGAGTCATTTTTGCCTTATATTTCTGATATTCTGCATCAGTTTCCTGTAGTTCTTTGACTCTGTCCAATAAAGTCGAACTAGTTTCCATGACAAATAACTTCTGGGTAGAGTTGACTGAACCTCTGACCTCGATCTCAAGTTTCTCAAACTCCTTTATCAATATTTCGTTATTGGTCATTACATTTAACTTCTCTTGGTTCTTCCTACTCAATGCGTCTGCTACGACGTTGGCTTTCCCTGGATGATATAAGATCTCACAATCGAAATCCTTTATCAACTCTAGCCATCTCCTTTGTCTCATATTTAACTCCTTCTGTGTGAAAATATATTTCAGACTCTTATGATCTGTATATATCTCACACTTTTCCCCGTACAAATAATGCCTCCAAATTTTCAAAGCAAATACTACGGCGGCTAACTCAAGATCATGCGTAGGATACCTCTTCTCATAATCTTTGAGTTGTCTTGATGCATATGCAATCACCTTCCCATGTTGCATTAACACACATCCTAATCCCTTGTGTGATGCATCACTATAAACAACGAGACCTCCTGTATCATCTGGTAAAGATAACACTGGTGCCATACTTAACCGCTTCTTCAACTCTTGGAAGCTTTCTTTACATTTGTTTGTCCAGACGTACTTTACCGTCTTTCGAGTCAAATTGGTTAGCGGGGTCGCTATCTTTGAAAAATCTTGCATAAAACGCCGATAATACCCTGCTAAACCGAGAAAACTTCTTACTTCTGTTGGAGTTGTTGGTTGTTCCCAATTCACAACCGCTTCTATCTTGGCTGGATCCACCGCTATTATTCTTGTCAATTACATGACCCAAGAACTGGACTCGTTCCAACCAGAATTCACACTTGGAAAACTTTGCATAAAGTTGTTCCTTGCGTAATATCTCCAATACGCTCCTTAAGTGTTCAGCATGCTCCTCCTTTGTTCTCGAGTATACTAAAATATCATCGATGAATACTACGACAAATTTGTCTAAGCATGGTTTAAACACTCTATTCATTAAGTCCATGAATGCTGTCGGCGCATTTGTTAATCCAAAAGACATCACAAGAAACTCATAATGTCCGTAGCGTGTCCTAAACGCTGTCTTCGGCACATCTTCTTTTCTTACCTTTAATTGATGATAACCTGATCGTAGGTCGATCTTTGAAAAGTGTTCGGCCCCTTTCAACTGGTCAAATAGATCATCAATTCGTGGTAAAGGATATTTGTTTTTTATTGTTAACTTATTTAATTCTCTATAATCAATACACAACCTTAATGTTCCATCCTTCTTCTTTACAAACAACACCGGTGCTCCCCAAGGTGAAACACTAGGTTGTATATACTTTTTGTCTAAGAGTTCTTGTAGCTGCACAAGTAACTCCTTCAACTCTACAGGTGCCATTCTGTACGGTGCCTTTGAAACTAGTGCCGTACCTGGCGCTAGATCGATAACAAACTCGATCTCCCTGTCCGGAGGTAAACCGGGTAAGTCATCTGGAAACACATCCGAAAATTCTCTAACTACAGGTATTTGCTCTAGCTTTACTCCTTCTTTTCGAGTATCTACTATGTATGCCAAATAACCTGTACAACCCTTCCTAAGCAATCTCTCTGCTTGCATTACTGTCAGACAGTGAGATCGTTTAGGTGAACAACCACCTTTGAACACTACTTTTGACTCTGAAGCAGTCACTAGATTCACCCGTTTCCGCTGGCAGTCAATTATTGCATTATAATTCCCCAGCCAGTCCATTCCTAAAATGATATCAAATTCCCCTAGTTGTATGGGAATGAGGTTCACAAGAAACTTGTGTCCCTTAATCTCTATAGCACAATTCTTATAGATGGTTTTGACGGAAATTACCTCATTGTTTGTGATTTCCACATTAAAAGGTATGTCTAAATCTTCGCATGGTATTGTCAATTTCTTAGCAAAGCTATTAGACACAAATGAATAAGTAGCACTAGAATCGAACAACACATATGCATTTAAAGTGTCGATAGGGATGATACATGTTACCACGTCTGGTGCAGCAACAACATCCCTTGTCGTCATATTAAACGTTCTTGCGGTTGGACGACCTGGACCCCCAGCTCCTGCTACTGTTGGTTTGGGATTATTGTTTGGGACTTGGTTTCCTCCCCCAAATTGGTTCCTACTTCTCGGGCAATTCCTAGACACATGCCCCGTTGCACCACATGTGTAACAAGTAACATTCGGGTTACTCTGACGAGTATTATCATTACCCTTTTTAGGACAATAAGAGGAATAATGTCCCTCTTGCCGACAATGGTAACAAGTAACCACTCTCTGGCGACATAACTCTAGGTGATTCTTTCCGCATATGGCACAACGAACCACCTTATTGTTGTTCTGGTTTCTATTGTTGTTGTTATTATTGTAATTGTTACCCCTCCTTACAAAATTTGTAGGAACAGTGGCATCCCACTTCCTCTTGTTATTATTAGTACCCCCTGTACTAACTTCTCCTTTCAACTTCCCTCCTTCATTCAAACTCCTTTTCTCTTTATGAAATTTTATTAAAGCTTCATTCTCATTTTCAGCTATAATAGCTTTCTCGAGAATTTCAGGAAAAGTTTTCACTTGAAACACTGACAACTTACTACGAATTTGGGGTTTCAATCCCTCTTCGTATCTCCTAGTCTTCCTTGCCTCTGTATCAACCTGGTGTGGGGCAGACCTGGCTAATTCATTGAACTTTAGCCGTATACTGGGAATACGGTAAGCTCTCCTTGTTTCAATTCTAGGAATCGTACCTCCATACGATCCCTGCATTGATTGGGGAATAATAATTTTCGAAGAATAGTTCCTTAAACCTAGTCCAAGGAATTATACCTTCACCTGCACGAATTTTGGTATTTTCCCACCAATGGTTTGCCTCACCCTTGAGGGAAAAAGGTGGCAAAGATCGTCTTTTGATCTTCGCCAAACATTAGTTACCCTAAAAAAACTTCTCTTATCTCGGTAATCCATGTTTGAGCCTCAATAGGTTCCGCAGCTCCCTTAAATTCCGGTGGTCCTACAAGTTTAAAGTCTTTGAATATAGTACCCTGTGGATTAACTGGGGTTAGGTTGAGGTGGTGGACGATTTTGTAAGGTTTCTAAGAGGATATTTACTAATTGTTTGTGTGGGATTTGGTTTCGGTGGTCTCAGTTCGGGCTTGGGCTCTTCGTCCTGATGCCATGGTTCTAAAATAAAGAAAAGCAAGTATAAATACAAAGATATGCTTACATAGAACTAACAATTTGGATTATATAAACACAACTTGTATATAACATGCAATAACGATTACATATCCGACTAGTAGTTATACTACTACTAGTTATTACAAGGATTTCCTATTTTACAACTCAAAAATTTTTAATATCGTACTAAGTACAACACATAAACTTAAAACACTACTAAACTGCGCTATCACGCATCCCCTTATAAGCATCTCGTATCATATGACCGACTACTGCTCTATCGATCATATAATCCTCCTTCTCTTCTTCCACCGGATACCTAAATACTCGTCGCTCTAGGCCATTAAATGTCGCTTTACTCTTCCTATCGGCTCTATATGCCTGCATCTGTGCCTCCTGTTTCTCCCTCTGAGTGGCCTGAAGAAGTGTCCTCAGACGCCGAGTCGTATCTCGCTCACTCTCCAATAATCCTGCCGCTATGTTTGCCCGAGAGTTAGCAGCTTCTAACTCTACTGTTGACTGCTGTACCAACTCAACAACTATCTCTTCGTATCTTTCGACACTCATCATCTGGCCTGCTCCAATATCCTCCTCAGAATCAAGGTCTACTAACTGCCCATCTACAGGGTTATCTGCCTCCTCTGCCTCTAATATCTCCTCGTCATGGATAAGTTCCTCCTCCTCTGGGTCTTCATCTTCTAAATCTAGCTCAGGGGTAGCCGGCTCATAATCAGGCACCTCATCGAGCTCACTGTCTGATAACCATCCTATGTGTTGGTTTACTCCTGCCATCCTACAAAAGAATTTTAATTTATTTAGTATTTAGGGGGAAACAATTTTACACATAATATAAAGCTTTTAAGGTTATTTTAGGTATGATTAAGTATTTTACGAACTCGAAGATCATATCCTAAGGTATTTCCTAACTACCTTAGAGCTATAATCTACATCTCTGATACCAACCTGTGACGCCCCCAAATCTCTACACTCCCCTGTAGCAGATCTGGTGCTCACGTGAAACTATACATCTATAAATATTTCAATAAAATATGACTTCTATCTATCCAAGATTCACAGTATCCCATAACAGGTACTAGTTCCGGCCAGAACGTTGTCTGTGTTTGGATACCCTCACTTAGATATATAGATTCATATCTTATGAATATCTCTTTCATATCAATATTCCCTATCTATCTGACATTCACAGTATTAATGATAAGATTGTCCATAGAACTGAGGGGCGCATTCCGGTAAAGATGGCACCTTACCGGCGCTCACTAAGTGTAACCCCAGAGCTTATAGGAATCTCAACATCATTTAGATACCCTCATTCAGATGTATAGTTCATATAGACACTGTATTTAACTTAGTACAACTATTCAAAAGAAATTAAAGATCAGAGTATAACGCATTCTATGGCATAAAGGATCGTAATATATTACATAACATTTTGTTCGGTTACATCATTCGTTATACTAAGTTATTACAACAATAAGTCTTTAAAAGACTTAAAGTATTCAATAACAGAAATAAAACTTAATAAGCATGTCTTTTCCCCTTATCAGTCCCAGACGTGCTAGGGATATCATTTACAACTGCAAAAGAAGATATGCGCAAGAATGAGCTACAAAAGCTCAGCAAGTTCATTTGAATATATAAACACCATGTGTTTGATTTGAAAGATATCAACAATGTATAATGAGAGTTCTGTATAAGAACCATATATTTCATTTAGTTCTATCAGTCTTTAAAGACTTAGAACCATTTGAGTTTTGGATATCTGGTAGGTGATCAGCCTCATCAATATCCTAGGAGTATGCATATCATCCTACCATTTGTGGTCAATATATTATCGACATTTATTGGCCTTCCTATGAAGGCATTTCCATTTACTCAGTATAGATGTCTTACCAAACAATTTGGTTTGACACAAACAATTTACGCTCGAATAAACAATATATGAATAATGATTCCATTTCTTAAGTTATGCTGAACAAGAAGCAATAACTTCACAATAATTGATAGCAAGATGTATAATACTTGCTTAAATATAACAAAGTTGGGAGACTTGCCTTATCGTTAGCTTACTATAAATTTAGTACGAATTCGGTCAATCGCACGTAGTCTACGTTATACCAATAATAAGCGTTTTAGCACGTATATAAACATGTATCACACTAATCTAAACAAGTTTCAATTAAGGTTCGACGTTGATTTGGTATCTCGGTCGCGTCCTTAATGGCTAAACACATAGATTGTTCGATATAAACTTCATTTGGAAGTCGAAAATTATTAGTCTAAATAATTTAATTATTATTTCTAACATTTTTTAGAAAGCTTGGTATTATTTTTAAATAATTTTCAGAAGCTTAGAAGTATTTTTAAATAATTTTTACAAGTTTAGGAATATTTTTAAATGATTTAATTATCATTTAGAATAATTTTTAAAACATTTAATATGTTATTTAAATAATTTATTTGTCATTTAGAATATTTTTAGATATTTTAAAAATATTATTTAAATGAATTTATTTATCATTTATAATATTTTTAGAAAGATAGAATATTATTTAAATGATTTATTTTATCATTAATAATATTTTTAGACTTTATTTTATCATTTAAAATTAATTTATTTATTACTTACAATTAATTTTCAAAACTTAATTGGATATTTAAATGATTTAATTATCATTTAAAGTAATTTTTAAATACTTAATATATTATTTAAATGATTTATTTATCATTAATAATATTTAAATATTTAATATTTTATTTAATTATTATATATAATAATTTTATTTACCTTAATATCATTTTTAAATAATTAATATAATTATTTAATAATTTAATATCATTTTTAAATAATTAAAACAATTATTAAATGATTTATCATAATAATTATTTATTATTTAATTAAATTAAATAATATATCAGAATATATAAAAATATTAAAAATAAATTTTTATAATTTAAAAAATGAATTTTTGAATTTATTTATTAATTATTAATAATTATTTAATATTTATTTATTATTTTATAATTTAATTTAATTAATTTTTATTTTATTTTTATTAAAAATCCGTCGCTAAAGGGCTTTAGCGACGGTCTGCATAGAATAATAAGTTTCTGGGTTTGAGGATGAATTTCGTTGCTAAAGGTGTTCTTCATGAAGAACAGTTGGTCATGGTCCAACAGGGACTTTTGACCTCAAATTAATCTCAGCTTGTTTGATGTGTTGGGTTTGATTTTTGTTATGTGTGTTATAGCTAAAATCATGGCAGTGTACAAACGACATACTCCAAAATACCATCTCAAATTTATATCATATCATGCTATTTTTAAATTTGATGGTCAAACTACCGGGGTATCAAAAACTATTCTTGAGTTTCTGGGTAACCTAGAAACTCAAGCAGTCATGGTCAGTCAACATGGTTTGACCATGAATAACTTTGATTCTGTGTTTGCTAAATGTGTTTTGATGATTCAATATTGTAGTTTACATACCAAATAACATGTGTCGACGCCGGGTTTTCTCGCTTAACGCGGGGGTTGTAACCCTTTCCAATTTTTTTAGCCTTTTGATTTAATGATTTTTTGGAAAAGGTCGGCATTGATGTCGACGGGGTTTTGAAATATCGTTTTTTATGATGAGCCAATTAACCAGAGTCGCCAGTTGGTATATTTGAAATGGATGTACCAACTCATCCGAATTTTCGTTTTTTTATAAATCGCTGGCTCATATGTGACTCCGAATTAATTGGTCTGCGAATCGAGATTCATAGAGTTCGGGGGCTTGCTTAAGTGAGGGGAAGGTGTTAGGCACCCCTCGACTTCCGTGAAACACGGTTACCGCAATCTTGATGCTTTCCTATCCTTTAATTCATGAAATGTGTGTGTGCGCGCGCTTGCGTGTGTGGGTTGTGTGTCTATGTGAATGTTGTGGTGAGTTTGTATGAAAGAATCATTTGGATTTAGGGAAAATCGTGTTTTAATTTGAGTACGCTTCGGAATGTCTTTTCGATGTACCCGAGAAAGCTTTATTCTTTATGAGAAAGGTTTGATTTTAGTTGTCCAAAACTATGGGACTTTCATTAAGTGTCGTTTTAACAAAACAAGAGTTTTAAACCTTCGTCAAAATAGGAATCGAGATCTATACGTTGCTTTCATAAAATGATGGGCAATTTCTAGGATCTCTTTCACCCTATGCACAAAGATTTAATAAAACGTCAATTATTTATAAAATCATTTCGTGTGTTGTTTTGGAAAACGATTTTTTCTTTAGCTTTCTCGTTATATAGGAATCGACATTCATTAACGTTTCTCAAATTTTAACCTCGTGATTCTAATATCCTACTTTGATTGATTTTATGAAAAATCTTATCATTTAGCTTTGAAATCAATTTCGTGTCGTAAATCAAATCAAGCATTAAAATGCGTTGGGGCTATTCATGGGCATGTAAGCCATCAAAATAATCCCAAAACGCCTACAATCACAAGTTCCACTAATATGGGGCCTTAAATCCGATTCTCGCTTTGGCGTCGTTTTAAGGCCCGACGGTTACACGTTTACAAGGAGGCTACATCCTACCCGCTATATACATCAAGACATGTCCATCATCGGATTTGGACCACGGGTGAGTCGCTTTCCTAGGCTCACAACCACGATTATTACATACTCACAAATCAAACATTACAATAAATAACCAACGCGGAAAAATTCTAACAATATCACGACATCCTAAATAGCAAATTAAAGGAAACCACAACCAATACATCTCTTATACAACAAACAAGAAATCAAAACATGAATATCATCGGGTTATTAAGAAGAATTTTGTTCCAATGGAACCCTCGCAAATAATCCCTAATTCATTGTTCAATAAGATACATGAAAATTATATCTAATTTACCCAAATCAATAGGACATGAATTGCTAGAACAAATAGAAATTTTCACCTTGCAATTGATCTCAAATGGATGTGAACTTGTGTATTTGAATAGGAATAAATGATGTATTTGATACAATCAAACTCAAAAGAATTAATTCCACTCTTTTTTTCCTCTTCTTTCTCCTTATTTTGTTGCAAAATCTAGCTATTTTCTCTCTATTTCCGTATTTTTTTTTGCTGCTGCAGGAATTCTTCTTCTTCAAAACTGCTGAACCTCCTGTATGCTGCCGAAGCTGCCTTAAATAGGCTGGCCAGAGCCAGCCGCAGATCTATCTGCGGCTGGCCGCAGATAGATCTGCGGCTGGCCAGCTGGCACGCCTCCCATCGCACTCAGCTGCTGAGTGCTGATTTCCCGGTTTTCGTGCTGGCGCACTCACTTGGCCGCAGATCTATCCGCGGCTGGCGGGCTTGACTTTCTCGATTTTCGTGTCACGCCTCGATTTTCGTACCGCAACGTCGGTTTTCGCTGACAGGCCCGTATTCCGCAGTCCGGGAACTTCCGGGAGACGTGCCACCTCATTCGGAAATGCCTGCCTCGGACGGTCATGCTGTCACGTCGACTTGGGCTGCCCAAATCATTGCGGCGGGACCGGGCGCTCGCCCTTGTGCCCGCTCCTTTGCTCCCGCAAGCTGGTTCAATTGACGATTTCGCCCTCCTGTCACGGTTAGTAGAAGGAAACGCAAAATTTGGGTGTCTACAGCTGCCCCTCTTTATCATGTTTATGAAATGATAAATGAAATGAACAGGATAAAGAATAGACACTCGATGCATGAATGACAGTGCATAAGAATGACAGTACATACATGATGCAACACATATGATTTATGATGCAACACAAGATGTAATGCATGCAAGACATTCGTAAGAGTGTCAATGTATCAACCCCTTGACCGTGTTTGTTAGTCGTTGGGTTCACTCTTTCAATCTATCGTCATGTCGGGGCCGGGTATCGTCGCCGGTCACCCATCGCGTAACCCCCGGTTATCGTCGCCGGTTGGTTACCTTGTCGGAGCCGGTTATCGTCGCCGGTCATCCATCTCGTGATCGCCGGTTATCGTCGCCGGTCGATCGTCATGTCGGGGGCCGGGGTATCGTCGCCGGTCACCCATCTCGCAACCTCCGGTTATCGTCGCCGGTCGGTTATCTTGTCGGAGCCGGTTATCGTCGCCGGTCATCCATCTCGTGATCGCCGGTTATCGTCGCCGGTCGATCGTCATGTCGGGGCCGGGTATCGTCGCCGGTCACCCATCTCGTAACCTCCGGTTATCGTCGCCGGTCGGTTATCTTGTCGGAGCCGGTTATCGTCGCCGGACATCCATCTCGTGATCGCCGGTTATCGTCGCCGGTCGATCGTCACGTCGGGGCCGGGTATCGTCGCCGGTCACCCATCTCGTAACCTCCGGTTATCGTCGCCGGTCGGTTATCTTGTCGGAGCCGGTTATCGTCGCCGGACATCCATCTCGTGATCGCCGGTTATCGTCGCCGGTCGATCGTCACGTCGGGGCCGGGTATCGTCGCCGGTCACCCATCTCGTAACCTCCGGTTATCGTCGCCGGTCGGTTATCTTGTCGGAGCCGGTTATCGTCGCCGGTCATCCATCTCGTGATCGCCGGTTATCGTCGCCGGTCGATCGTCATGTCGGGGCCGGGTATCGTCGCCGGTCACCCATCTCGCAACCTCCGGTTATCGTCGCCGGTCGGTTATCTTGTCGGAGCCGGTTATCGTCGCCGGTCATCCATCTCGTGATCGCCGGTTATCGTCGCCGGTCGATCGTCATGTCGGGGCCGGGTATCGTCGCCGGTCACCCATCTCGCAACCTCCGGTTATCGTCGCCGGTCGGTTATCTTGTCGGAGCCGGTTATCGTCGCCGGACATCCATCTCGTGAATCGCCGGTTATCGTCGCCGGATCGATCGTCTCGTCGGGGCCCGGGTATCGTCGCCGGTCACCCATCTCGTAACCTCCGGTTATCGTCGCCGGTCGGTTATCTTGTCGGAGCCGGTTATCGTCGCCGGACATCCATCTCGTGATCGCCGGTTATCGTCGCCGGTCGATCGTCACGTCGGGGCCGGGTATCGTCGCCGGTCACCCATCTCGTAACCTCCGGTTATCGTCGCCGGTCGGTTATCTTGTCGGAGCCGGTTATCGTCGCCGGACATCCATCTCGTGATCGCCGGTTATCGTCGCTGGTCGATCGTCATGTCGGGGCCGGGTATCGTCGCCGGTCACCCATCTCGCAAACCTTTTTCACTTCAACACGTCAAATGGTTGCAAGGGAGCAAGGCGGGACCCACCAGGGCCAGCCGCAGATGGATCTGCGGCCAGCCGCAGATACATCTGCGGCCAAGATCGGGCTTATATGCCGCGTCCCGCTTCCAGATCTGTCACTTTCAACTTTCAATTCACACATATTCCTCGCGATTTTTGCTTGTTCGCAAGGGCTTTTTGTCGATTTTTCAACTTTTCTGCAAAAACTGTTCCGGTAGGATTGATCTACACGCTACAGGTGACACTTTGACCGGTCACTTTTCAATTTCGTCAATGTTTTGCTATACATTTGACTACTTGCATGTTTAGAGATAAAATGTATGCTTTACAATGCTATGTAATGTACCATCATGTATACATGCTATGTATCAACTATGTGAGTCCTATTTTATGTTCATGAGGCGGTCCCACATATTGTTATTCCTTTTCTGCAAATAAAATCATGCATTACATGCTGTAATTACATATATGAATGCAATTTAAATCTGTTTGAGGCTTTGATTGATGGAAAACACGCTTGGCTTATGCCTGGGATGTTCAATTTACAAACGGAACTCTGCCGATTTTTTTTTTTTTTTTTTTTTTTTTTTTTTTTTTTTTTTTTTTTTTTTTTTTTTTTTTTTTTTTTTTTTTTTTTTTTTTTTTTTTTTTTTTTTTTTTTTTTTTTTTTTTTTTTTTTTTTTTTTTTTTTTTTTTTTTAAGCATGCATCATGTTGCATTAATCATATGATGAGGCTAGAAATTTAGAAATGTTCATTACATAATTTTAAAAGGAAACTTACCTTCTTTCTCGCCCGTTCTATTCCAGCTATGGATCGTGATGCGCCCAGTAGCTCCTCCGCCTCTCGGACCTCGGGTGTTCGCCGTCGTAGGGCTGCACCCACTCCTGTTCCTCCTCGGACCCGTCAGGCTCGTCGTTTGACGGAGGCTGTTATTCGTCCTGGTCCTCCGGACGTTGAGGAGGCTGTTCCTCCGGAGGTCGCGGCAGAGGGGCCATCCTCCAGCACACCGGCTCCATCTACTCATCAGGCTCCTTCTGGCGCCTCTGTGCAGATACCCGATCTTTTGGGTCGGGATCTCAGTCGTCACCCCTCGGCATCTCTCGTGGCTAACGAGGTATATTTCAGCTCTATTCTGATTTCATTCTCAATTTCTCCATTCTCCTTTTATCCGGATTGACCCCTTGGTGATTGCCCCAGGTACCCGAGTTTACCCAGCCGAGGGGTAACTGGTTCAACATCTATTCCCTTTACGCGGCCCTGCACAGTGATTATCGGGCGATGGTGGACTCTTGGGGCTTCCGACATTTCTTCACTATCATCCCCCGCCAGTGCCCCTGGGGTTACATGAGGGCTTTATCCGAGCGATGGTTCCACCAGACGCAGTCTCTTCATCTCCTCGACTGCGAGGTCGTGTTGACCCCATGGGACTGGAGGTACATTACTGGCATTGAGTTTACCGGGTCCCGCGTCCTCTTGGATCTTGATATCACCCCTGTGGAGGTTCGAGCTTTGCTGGGCTTCGCTGCTGCGGACCGGGTCTTTAAGGCCCGTAGCATTCGATCCGGCGCTTTGGCTGTCGATGCAGTCGGGGGTCTCTATGCGCTGCCTATTCCAGCAGATCAGGGCACCAGGGACATTCTGCTACGACGCCTGTTCCTGACCATCATGAGGGGTTGTTTTCTGGGGAACAACTCCTCCACCATTCATTTCAGCGTCGTAGGAGCGGTCAGAGATGTGGACCGCATCGGTGATTATGACTGGGGGTCATTCACCTTTGCCTATTTCCTCCACGGCATGCGTCTACGCTCAGAGGGACAGACTGATGCCTGGCTCGGCTTCTACCATTTTCTGTTGGTGAGTCCCCTCCTCCTCTCTCTTACTGTATTTCTTTTCCTTTCATCTCTTTTCTGTATTTGATAGTGACTCATGCCTTGCCTTGCTTCTATTCACAGTTCTGGGCTTATGAGCGGCTTCCATGTCTGAGGCCTATCACTACTCTGGGCCCGGACACTTATCCTCGGGGTCGGCGATGGCATCACAGTACTCTCGAGGAGGTCCCCGTGTCTGGCAGTTTTGCACACTGTCGCATCCAGCTGGAGCTGATCACGGCTGCAGAGGTCGTCTGGATTCCCTACCTCTCCGATCATCTGACTGTGGGGTTTGCTGACGGGCATCCTTCCGGCCCGGAGTTCGAGCTTTCCACCCGTCGCCTCACTTTGCAGAGTGTTGGAGGCTGGGTGATGTATCTGGGAGAGCGCGCATTCAGATGCGTCACTGGAGAGATCCGCATCCCGCACTCCCTTTCTTTCACTACTTTCTGGCCGCTGGATTCTCAGCCTTCAGAGATCATGCTTGCCGGGGAGGATGGTCGGATGCTTTCCACAGGTCCCACTACGAGTGATGCATTCCGTACATGGTGGGTGCCCCGTACCATCGGTCCTCAGACTCGGGCCACTTTCTTCCTTGGAGACATGGTTCCAGGCTCGGTGACGATGACCGATTGGGCTGCCTGTGTTCGGACCCCTACCCACGCTGATCAGATCGCCTCATTGACCCGTCAGGTAGATCAGTTGTCGCTGTTTATTCGAGGATTGGGCCGAGCCCCGGAGGAGGCTTACACCTACGATCCTGACGGTGCCGGTTATGATGCAGGCCCGAGTTCATCTGATGCCACAGCGCATCCCTACATCCCTGATATGAACTTTGGTCCTCCGAGCTCGACGA
This sequence comes from Aralia elata, assembly GCA_034770075.1. Taxonomy (NCBI): domain Eukaryota; kingdom Viridiplantae; phylum Streptophyta; class Magnoliopsida; order Apiales; family Araliaceae; genus Aralia; species Aralia elata. Next base: position 63,843,726 of record CM068385.1, read on the forward strand.
CTCCAGGGGATCAGTTCGAGGATCCTGCTTTCATAGATGATACTGATTTTATTTAGACCAGGATAGGATAGGGCCTTTTGTATCGGCACCTGCTTAGATTTCTTTTTCATTCATGCACTATGTACTGAACTCATTTATTTATTTACGCACAGTTCTTTTTCATCTCTATGGAATTCACCTGTTTCATTATTAACTGTATGATGCATGCTTTTATTTATGGATAGAGAATGACCCCTGTACAGTCTTTTTGATACTATTTTTTTTCACAGATGTCGTCGTCGGATGTCGTGTCTGGTTTGGATTCCATTCCTGGCGCAGGGTTGGTCGGCAGCCTCTTCCGCTGGTTTGGACAGTTTACTGCCGGCAGACAGGATTATCGCAGATGGTCTTTTGGGGACATTCTTGGTCCTTATTAACCTTCCAGGTGCCAGCGGGCTTTGTGGATGGTCTTCTGAGCCATTGGGCCCCTGCCCGTCAGGTGTTTAGGTTTGGGACAGTAGAGCTGACCCCCACCCTTGAGGAGTATGCTCGCTTCACCGGCTTGCCCTTGGATGGTCCCTGTGCTAGGGTTACTGCTGGTTCCATGCGCCGTCAATTCTTGACTTTCACCGGTTTGCGGAGGGCTGTCTTATTATCGGTAACCACATCAGACCATATGGTTCCTCTTCAATTCTTGATTGACCGATTCGGCTCACCTGACAGTTTCCGTCTTTTCCTCGGTGATTTTTCCGTGTCCGAGGAGCGCTGGGATGCCTTGAGAGTGGGCGTTCTGATGGCCTGTGTCATCTCAGTTTTGTATTTGCCTGCAGGATCCGATCATTTGGACATGCGGATCGTTGCGGCCGTTCGGGCCCTTCAGGAGGATCACACCATTCTCCCCATGATATTGGCGGATACCTATATGTCGGCCACATATTGCCAGTCCTTCCGAGGGAGATTCTTCAGAGGGAGTTCGATCTTATTGTACATGTGGTTCATGAGTCATCTTAGTCCCATCGGCCATTTCCGTCGCCAAGGGTTTTGCTTCAGCCATGACATAGCCGCGCAGTTTTCGTTTCGTCCCGTGAGTTGTACTGATGTGGCCTCCTGGACATTATTTTTGTCTATCATTGAGGACCCCTTTCATCTATTGGTTTACTCGGGCTATTGCTCCTTCATGAGCTTCTTGACTCATGTGCCTGGCATGGATTTCATTCCCATTGCTGGGTTAAGGGGCGTGACGACCTATCATCCCCTGGCGGTTATGGGGCAGTTTGATCAGACACAGGATTTACACCCCTTTGCGGGTGCAGCCGCATACCGATTCCTTATATCATCCTGTACAGAGAGGGATCTATTGCAGGTATACGAGCTTTGGAATCGTAGGATCTTTGCCGAATATAGTGCGAGCTGTCACATCCAGACATTTGCCTACGTACAGTGGTTGCGTGGAGACCTGGATTCGGCTAGTTTGAGTCGGACTGGGGCCTTTGATGACTCTGGAGTGATTTTCACAGCAGATACCACAGACCATTCCATCTCAGCCGATTTTGCCCCGAGTCGGGTCGCTGGGGATTCCCGACTCCGCCTGGCCCTGATTACTACTGAAGCCGAGAGGGATGCCGCCCTTGCCGAGAGAGATGAGGCCATTCGGGCTAGAGATGCTGCCATTGCTGATAGAGAGGCCATTGTATTTCAGACCAGGGCAGTGGTAGATGCTCATTTTGGGACTGTCAGCCGAGCTACTGCTTTACTGGATCGTATTGATACGATGGGGCAGCAGATTGCAGGAGATGCTGATGCTTCAGATCTATCCACCACCCTGTCCATCCTGCTTCGGCTAGTTTCAGATTTGTAGATTATTTTATTTCCTGCATAGACTATGTTGGTTTCATCAGTTATTGAAAGATAAATCTTGTAATAAAACGACTTATATATATATAGACATGCATTTAAATTTAGTCATTTTCCCCTTTTGCCGTATCATTGCCCTCCATTGGATCATCATTTTATCCAACTGACCATGATTTTGACATTTCGCCTTCTTTCTTTCCTCAAGACTTGATGGAGATTTGACAGATATTGCCGCACACCTTTTGATTTCGTCGGATTGAATCTCAGATTTTGGATAACTGTTTGGGTTGGATCAGGGTATGTATTCTGGGATGAAGCTGGTTAGGCAGTTGGTTTCGGGAAGGTTTTGAGGGTGTAGGAAGGTTTTATCGGGCTATCGAAAGTTGGTTTTGGTTGGGGAAAGGATTATTTTTAAAGGATCGGACCGCGCCATGATGGCTGCCTACGTACCCCCACAAGTTGGGAGATCAGGTCCTACGTAGTTCGCTCTCAGGGGAAAAAGGAACTGATGATTTAAGCGTAGAACCGCTTCACCGAGTCAGAATTGAGGGGTTGTGGAAATACCTCACCATCCATTTCTTGCAATATGAGGGCCCCTCCGGATAGTACTTTCTTGATCACAAATGGCCCTTCCCAGTTCGGGGCAAACTTCCCCTTGGCCTCGTCTTGACAAGGCATGATTCTTTTCAACACCAAATCGTTTTCCTTGAACTTCCGAAGTCTTATCTTTTTATCGTACGATCGAGAGATCCTCTGTTGATATAGCTGACCGTGCCAAATGGCAGCCACTCTCCTTTCATCAATCAGGGCCAATTGGTCATATCGACTTTGCATCCAATCCTCTTCGCTTATCTGAGCGTCGATCACTATTCTGAGGGACGCCATCTCAACCTCGACTGGTAGAACAGCCTCCATTCCATACACCAAAGCGTAAGGGGTTGCCCCTGTAGAAGTACGCGTTGATGTTCGGTATGCCAGCAAGGTGAGGGGTAACAGATCTGGCCATCCCCGATGATTAGCAGACATTTTTGCCATGATCTTCTTGATGTTCTTATTGGCCGCCTCCACTGCCCCATTCATTTTGGGACGGTAAATGACGGAATTGAGATGCTTAATCTTGAACTGGTCACACAGTCCTTTCATGAGGGCGTTGTTTAAATTCTTGGCATTGTCGGAGACCACAACCTCAGGTTGCCCATATCGGCAAATGACATTATTCCTGATGAAGTTGACGATGACCTCCTGAGTGACTTTGGGGAAAGAGGTTGCTTCTACCCATTTGGTGAAATAATCGATCATGACGAAGATGAATCGGTGCCCGTTGCTTGCTTTGGGCTCTTTTGTTCCGATTACATCCATTCCCCCCATTGAACATGGCCAGGGGGAGGTCATACAGTGCAGTTCATTTGGAGGTGTATGGATCACATTACCGTTTGCGCCTGGCATTGATAACACCGTTTGACATGATCATCGCAATCGGCTTTCAGCGTTAACCAATAATGCCCTGTCCTCAAGATCTTTTTTGCCAACATCGGTCCACTCATATGTGGCCCACACACCCCGCCATGGATTTCATTCATAATCCTTTGGGATTGCGTTTCGTCTACGCATTGCAACAGTCCCAACCCGGCATCCCTTTTGTAAAGTGAATCGCCACTCAAGTAAAACTTCATCGCCATCTTTTGAATTCTCATCCTTTCGGTCCGATTTGCCTGATCGGGAAGGGATCTGTCTCTCAGATATTCCCTTATGTCGTGATACCAGGGCTGCCTCGTCAACACCACCTCATTTGATAACACTGCCACATTTTCCTCATATGCCGGGGCATTCTGTACGGTGATCTCAATCTGTGGACTGTCCCTACTCTTGATCACGTGGATTAAGGAAGCCAAAGTCGCCAATGCATCGGCAAAATCATTTCGTCCCCGAGGAATATGGCGGAAGGCGATATCTTCGAACTCTTGCATAAGCTGGGTGACACAACGATGGTATGGAAGTAACCGAAGTTCCTTAGTGTTGTATACCCCGATTGCTTGTCTGATTACCAATTCTGAATCCCCGAACACCGCTAGTCTTTTTACTCCCATGTCACGGGCCAATCGGAGTCCCAAGATACACCCCTCGTATTCAGCGGTGTTATTCGAATTGCTGAAACGAAGTTTAGTGGCCACGGGGTATTGTTCTCCGGTGATAGAGACTAGGACCGCTCCGGCTCCTGCCCCCTCGGCATTCATGGCACCATCAAAATACAGCTTCCAGAATTGTCCCTCGTCATCACATTTCGCGTGTGATACCCAAAATATATCTTCGCCCGGGAGAGGAGTTTCTAACGGCTCCATCCCTCCTGCCGGGGCTTCCGCCAACTGATCTGCAATTCCCTGCCCTTTCATGGCCTTCTGGGTCACGTACACCATGTCAAACTGTTGTAAAATTAACTGCCATCTTGATAGTCGACAATTCAGCATGGGCCTTTCGAAAATATATTTCAGGGGATCCATTCTTGATATCAGGTACGTTGTATGCCCATGGAGGTAGTGCTGTAATCTCCCTGCAGCCCAGGCCAGAGCACAACAGGTCTTCTCAATGGGAGTGTAATTCTGCTCACATTGGCTAAATCTTTTGCTGAGGTAATAGATGGCCTGCTCTTTTCCCGCCTCATTTTTCTGTCCCAACATACATCCCATCGCGATGGCATTTACCGATATATACATAAACAGAGGGATCCCATCCTTCGGGGGTACCAGCACTGGTGCTTCAGTCAACTGCTTTTTAATGGTCTGAAAAGCCTTCTGACATTGCTCATTCCACTCTTGGGAAACCCCTTTTCTTAACAGTTTGAAAATGGGCTCACATGTAGTCGTCAAGTGGGATATAAAACGGCTGATAAAGTTTATCCTTCCGAGGAATCCCCTTATCTCCTTCTCTGTGCGAGGTGCTGGCATATCCACAATGGCCTTAATCTTTGCTGGATCCAACTCAATGCCCCGATCACTAACCAGGAAACCCAAGAGCTTGCCCGACTGTACTCCGAAAGCGCACTTGGCTGGATTGAGTTTCAAATTATACTTTCTGAGCCGATCGAATAGCTTTTTGAGATGGGTTATATGATCAGATTCTACCTTCGATTTCACAATAATGTCATCCACGTAGACCTCTATCTCCTTGTGCATCATATCGTGGAACAAGGCCATCATGGCTCTCTGATAAGTAGCCCCTGCATTTGTGAGACCGAAAGCCAGTCGTCTATAGCAGAAAGTGCCCCAGGGGGTGATGAATGCGGTCTTTTCCCGGTCTTCTTCCGCCACCATTATCTGATGATATCCCGCAAAGCAATCCACAAAAGAATACATTTCGTACTGGGCTGTGTTATCTACCAGGATGTGTATGAAAGGCACCGGGAAGTTATCCTTGAGACTGGCCTTGTTTAGATCTCTGTAGTCTACGCATACCCTCACCTTTCCTCCAGGTTTAGCCACTGGGACCACATTGGATAGCCATTCCGGGTAAGTGGACACCATAATGATTCCCGCCCTGAACTGTTTGATGATCTCTTCCTTCACTTTTAAGCTCCACTCAGGTTTCAACTTTCTTAGTTTCTGCTTGACAGGCCTGAAACCCTCCTTGATGGGCAACCGGTGCACCACAATGTCGGTGGATAATCCGATCATATCCTCGTGCGACCAGGCAAAGACATCCTCATATTGGCTTAGTAACTCAATTATTTCTGCTTTTTGGCTGGGGTTAAGGTCTGTCCCTATCTTGAGTTCTTTTGGATTGTCAGGGGTTCCAACATCAACGGTGATGGTTTGGTCCAAGTTGGGTTTGGGTTTATCCTCGACCCATCCTTTGATCTCGTCAGGTGCGTCGTCGTAATCTGTCTCGTCTTGTTCAATGCCCATTAAATCGAAATCCAGCTCAATGTCAAAATCATAATCATCATTCAAATTCGAAGGACCATCTGTTAGGCAAGGATTACTCAAATGGGTACACCTGACATGAAACAAAATACTTGTCATATATAAATCATTTTTTCACGACGATCGCAATTTCAAATAACACGAAGAAACGACACAATTATGCAGAAATAAAACAACAACAAAATAAAACTTCTTCATTCCCCCTCATCTGGGGTCAACCACCCTGCCGTCGAGCTTTACCCCTGTTTGGATATCACTGGTTTCTGGGTCCAATTGTCGATGGTCAAGTCAGCTGAAATGCGCTGGATGAAAGAGGTCCTCACATCGGACACCTCCCCGATGATTACGGATATGTCGCCTGAGTTCTCCTCCATACCCTCTCCAGGAATAATCAGTCCTGCCCAATCGATAACAGGCACAACTTGTTGGGCTCCCGGTGGTATGACAATATTCATCCCCTCCTTACTGCTTGTTGATTGTCCGGGGATGTAGCATTTGGTTTCAAACTCTTTTGCGACCTCCTGCAGGAAACTTTCCCTCCGGGCCGACTCACTATGTGTGGGGGTTAACTCTTCATTCCCTGCCCCAATCATAGGTCCGCTGATTCCCTGCTCATTGTCGGCCTTGGTCGCTGGACTGCCAACTAGTCGAATCGGAGTCGTACCCTGACGGTGTCCCCGCACTGCGCCCACATGGTATCCCAATCCTGCTTTGCCTATCTGCTGTGGTAGGTGGATGGGCTTGGTGATTCCCTGACTGCTTTTCCCTAGTCCCTGTCCAGGTTGGAAGTTCATTTTAATCATTTCCTTTGCCACAAAGGTGAGTTCCGGAGAGACCCTTGGTTTCACAGCTGGAGCCCCCAGGCATCTATAATGGGGAGTGCTAATCTCTAGTGCTTGAAAGCTGGCAGGCGCCGCTGACTCATCCACATTGATTACTGGTAGGCCACTTCTGGGAGGAGAAGGGTCATCACATTCGGCCGAGATTGTTACCAGATTCCCATCGATGATCAACTTGATTTGTTGGTGGAGCGTGGAAGGAACTGCCCCGGCCATGTGTATCCACGGCCTCCCTAACAGCAGGTTGTAGCTTGCCGTAATATCTAGGACTTGGAAGGATATATCAAAAGTACAGGGCCCTATCTCCACTGGCAATTCTATCTCTCCGATGGTATCCCTCCGGGATCCGTCAAAAGCCCGAACCACCACATGACTGGCTCGGAGGCGTTTGGGACTGATGTTCATTTTCTTCAGCGTGCTGAGAGGACATATATTCAATGCCGATCCCCCGTCGATCAGCACCCCATTCATGACATATCCTGAGGAGATTACCGCGATGTGTAGCGGTTTTCGGTGCCCCCTTCCCTCTTTGGGAATGTCCTCATCCGTAAAGGATATTGCATCGGTTTCCAATAAGTGGCCTATCAGCTGGCCGAAACCCTCCTCACTAATTTCTTTGGGCACAAATGCTTCCTCCAGAACCTTCATCAGGGTTTTGCAATGCTCACTGGATGACAACACCAAGTCCATGACTGATGTTAGGGTTGATTCCTCATTTAAAATCTGGATCCCCCTCATTTCTGGGTGATCCATCCTTTTCAAAAACTCTATGGCCCTTTCCTCAGAAACCTCTTCATTTTTTCTCTTTTGGCTCTCAAGGACTCGCCCGGGCAGATATAAGGGGTTCCCTTTGGTCGTCACGGAAGCACAACTGGCCGCTTCCTCGGGTATTCCCCCGTAATTCCAGGGTACAGTTTTCAGACTACTGATAGGGAGTTGCGGCCTTGCTGCAAGCATGATGGGCCTCGGGGCTGTCAACTTGACAGGTCTTTCCATGCCATTTGTACTTATCCCTATCAACCTGATGGGCGCTCCCCGTGCGCTCCCATGATCATGTATCACATTTATCGTCTCCTCAATTTTCTGCACATAGTTCACCTTTGGCGGCTCCCCCGCCTCACTTGCCTCCGTCGCATTGACTCCCCCTCCATCATGTCTTGGCAGGGGATTTGCTTTAACATTCGGGGAATCCGGCTGTTCCACCACAATCTCTCCACTGTCAATCAGGTTTTGGATTCGATGCTTTAACGTCCAGCAATCCTGTGTATCATGGCCAGGGGAACTGGAGTGGTATGCACACCGCTTGCTCGGGTCAAACCTTCTACCCTTTGGGTCACTTGGTGGTGCCAGACCAACAATCTTCTTTTGGGCTACTAATACCGCTAATACTCGTTCAAGCGGCTCCCCGAGCGGGGTGAATACTCGGTTTTGCGAGGCCTCATATCTTCTTCGCCCCTCTGCTCTTTGATCTGAGAAATTGGGCTGTCGGGGTGGCCCTCCCCTCTGTGCCTGTACCGGAAGATGGTTTTCTGCTTTACTGGACGACCCTTGTAGGATGAGGGAGACATCCTCTTCCTTCCTCTTTTGGACTCTCCGGGAAGTGCTACCATAGTTTCCATTCTGTATTTGCTCGGCAGCAGCAGTTTCTAAAGCAGTAAGATCCCGGATTTTACCCGATTTCAACCCCATGTCAACCATCTCTCCATGTTTAATCATTTCCGCAAAAGGTCTTCCAATCCCCGAGATGACCCTCTCATAATACGGTGCCTCCTGAATGTCTACAAAGGTCATTACCATCTCTGATTCGCTCATCGGGGGGGGAGGTTACCTGGGCAGCCATGCCCCTCCATCTTTGCGCATATTCCCTAAAGGATTCCCTAGGCTGTTTTTTAACCTTTGTCATTTGGTACCTGTCAAGAGCCATCTGGGCCTGAAAACTGTATTGGGTTAGGAAAGTATGGGCCAATTCCTCCCAGTTGTGGATTCGGGCGTTGTCGAGGCGGGCATACCATATTCTCGCCTCCCCTGTTAAGCTTTTCTGAAATAGCTGCATTCTTAACCCCTCGTCTTCGGCATAAGCCCCGAGTTCTCCAATGTATATTTTCAAGTGTGTATAGGGGTCTCCCTTTCCATTGTACTTTTCAAACTCGGGAACTTTGAACTTTTCTGGATATCTGGCTCCGGGGAAAACACATAAATCCGAGTAATTAACCCTGCCCAGGGAACCTATGCCCTTTAGAGATTGGATGGTTTCCTCCATGTGTTTCATTTTTCTCCGAAGGTCGTCATGGTCCCCTTCCTCTGGGATAGTAATCACTGTCCTGCTAGGTATGGGAACGGCCTTTGGGATGACTGGCTCGTCCTTGAGTCGGGGTTGGTCCTCTTTAAGCAAGTTTGTACCATTTTTAGGAGGATTCTGATCATCCCCTGGTGGTGGAGTATTATGCGATCCCTGGTTTACCGGATCCTGTCTGATTAAGAACTGTTCCTTTAACATTGTGGCCATTTCCATCATCTGTCTTTTAAAATCATCAAACTCCTCCCGAGATATGGAATTATGGTTAGGAAGATCAGCCATTTCAGATGTAGAGACCTGGGCTTTCTTAGACTGCGAACGAGTTTGAGGAGCAATCCTACAGAGACAAATGGTTCGAAGTTTAGTCCTGGGGAACTGAAAACATGGATGCATGCTAAAGCTATAAATTTTTTTGTGTTTTGGGGTTCTTTAATCTTTCCCTGCAAAAGGGAAAGTTAGTAGTCCTTTAGTGCCATAACCAATGCTAAACATGCTTTATTACGCTCCCCCAACTATTCCCTGCAATTCACAGCGGTTAGTAATCTCTTTCGACATAGAAAAGGGATGTATGAATATTGAGTGAGATCATGACATTTAGACATATAAACGTAAAAAGGCATGAAGAAACTTTTCCTGCGTTGGGTTATTCTGAGGATGACCTATCCTAGGGTTACTCTCACGGGCTTTTCGGCATGAAGGTTCCCAAATCTTCGCAATCTACTCGTTTGAGCCCTTTCGATTGGAGCGGATTTGAGTGGTGCGTTTCCTGAGCCATCTCCGGGGAGCAGCCCCATCGAGTCCAGTAATAAGCAACCGACAGGTTCGCCTCAGGAGGAGGTACTCTCTCAACATACATTCACATTCATCGTCCTCACCGTATGCAAAATGATTTCTTTAAAGTAAAGCCATTCCATTCAATCATTCATTCATTGGACACAACACACATTCACACAACAAAACCAAAAGATCAAAATATCGCATGCACACACATATTCATGAATTTTTAAAGGATAGAATAGCATCAAGATTTTAATGCGGCTTAAGCCCTCTAATGTCCCCAGCAGAGTCGCCAGCTGTCGACGCCGGGTTTTCTCGCTTAACGCGGGGGTTGTAACCCTTTCCAATTTTTTTAGCCTTTTGATTTAATGATTTTTTGGAAAAGGTCGGCATTGATGTCGACGGGGTTTTGAAATATCGTTTTTTATGATGAGCCAATTAACCAGAGTCGCCAGTTGGTATGTTTGAAATGGATGTACCAACTCATCCGAATTTTCGTGTTTTACAAATCGCTGGCTCATATGTGACTCCGAATTAATTGGTCTGCGAATCGAGATTCATAGAGTTCGGGGGCTTGCTTAAGTGAGGGGAAGGTGTTAGGCACCCCTCGACTTCCGTGAAACACGGTTACCGCAATCTTGATGCTTTCCTATCCTTTAATTCATGAAATGTGTGTGTGCGCGCGCTTGTGTGTGGGTGTGTGTCTATGTGAATGTTGTGGTGAGTTTGTATGAAAGAATCATTTGGATTTAGGGAAAATCGTGTTTTAATTTGAGTACGCTTCGGAATGTCTTTTCGATGTACCCGAGAAAGCTTTATTCTTTATGAGAAAGGTTTGATTTTAGTTGTCCAAAACTATGGGACTTTCATTAAGTGTCGTTTTAACAAAACAAGAGTTTTAAACCTTCGTCAAAATAGGAATCGAGATCTATACGTTGCTTTCATAAAATGATGGGCAATTTCTAGGATCTCTTTCACCCTATGCACAAAGATTTAATAAAACGTCAATTATTTATAAAATCATTTCGTGTGTTGTTTTGGAAAACGATTTTTTTTCTTTAGCTTTCTCGTTATATAGGAATCGACATTCATTAACGTTTCTCAAATTTTAACCTCGTGATTCTAATATCCTACTTTGATTGATTTTATGAAAATCTTATCATTTAGCTTTGAAATCAATTTCGTGTCGTAAATCAAATCAAGCATTAAAATGCGTTGGGGCTATTCATGGGCATGTAAGCCATCAAAATAATCCCAAACGCCTACAATCACAAGTTCCACTAATATGGGGCCTTAAATCCGATTCTCGCTTTGGCGTCGTTTTAAGGCCCGACGGTTACACGTTACAAGGAGGCTACATCCTACCCGCTATATACATCAAGACATGTCCATCATCGGATTTGGACCACGGGGTCGCTTTCCTAGGCTCACAACCACGATTATTACATACTCACAAATCAAACATTACAATAAATAACCAACGCGGAAATTCTAACAATATCACGACATCCTAAATAGCAAATTAAAGGAACCACAACCAATACATCTCTTATACAACAAACAAGAAATCAAAACATGAATATCATCGGGTTATTAAGAAGAATTTTGTTCCAATGGAACCCTCGCAAATAATCCCTAATTCATTGTTCAATAAGATACATGAAAATTATATCTAATTTACCCAAATCAATAGGACATGAATTGCTAGAACAAATAGAAATTTTCACCTTGCAATTGATCTCAAATGGATGTGAACTTGTGTATTTGAATAGGATAAATGATGTATTTGATACAATCAAACTCAAAAGAATTAATTCCACTCTTTTTTTCCTCTTCTTTCTCCTTATTTTGTTGCAAAATCTAGCTATTTTCTCTCTATTTCCGTATTTTTTTTTGCTGCTGCTGCTGCAGGAATTCTTCTTCTTCAAAACTGCTGAACCTCCTGTATGCTGCCGAAGCTGCCTTAAATAGGCTGGCCAGAGCCAGCCGCAGATCTATCTGCGGCTGGCCGCAGATAGATCTGCGGCTGGCCAGCTGGCACGCCTCCCATCGCACTCAGCTGCTGAGTGCTGATTTCCCGGTTTTCGTGCTGGCGCACTCACTTGGCCGCAGATCTATCCGCGGCTGGCGGGCTTGACTTTCTCGATTTTCGTGTCACGCCTCGATTTTCGTACCGCAACGTCGGTTTTCGCTGACAGGCCCGTATTCCGCAGTCCGGGAACTTCCGGGAGACGTGCCACCTCATTCGGAAATGCCTGCCTCGGACGGTCATGCTGTCACGTCGACTTGGGCTGCCCAAATCATTGCGGCGGGACCGGGCGCTCGCCCTTGTGCCCGCTCCTTTGCTCCCGCAAGCTGGTTCAATTGACGATTTCGCCCTCCTGTCACGGTTAGTAGAAGGAAACGCAAAATTTGGGTGTCTACAACATGTCTAACACAAGAAACAACATATTAAATATCATCTAGGTTATTTCTGGGTTGATCAAAAGTCTGACATCAAACTGTCAGACATTCATATGATTTCTGGGTTACCCAGAAATCAGTCCCCCAAGGTCGGTCAACGGGTTTTGACCATTAATAACTTCTATCCTAGAGATAATTTAACCATTCTACCAATTGGATCTTAAAGCTAACATGGCAAACTACTGATTCATGCTTTAAAACACATCAAACAAACATTTTAAGCCGATCAAAAGCTCTGACAAAGTATCTTGTCAGACTGTTCTTGACTGCCAAGAACAGTTTGAGTTTTTGGCTTGATTTTCATATCTAGATGTTATGTAAACATGTTTTAACCGCCCAGATCACTTAATAACACATTAACAAGTATTCCTAAACATCTAAAACACAAAAATTTTCTAGGCTTGAAGATCAAACATAAAATTAGGGTTTGCACCTTTTTCTTCAAAGTTTTAATTCCTAGCTTCTGATTCTGAACTTGAGGTTGCTGGGGCTTGATATGGTATGTTTCTAAGTGTATAAGCTTTGAAATTTCATAGGCTTGCATGATCAGATCTCATTCTATTTATAGTGTCTTGAATTAGGGTTTCCTAGGCTAAATTTCCAAATTTTTGCCTCCATAAATATCTAGGCTTGGGACTTGTGTTACTCAAACCTGATCTTGGGCACCTACTTGTGTTGGAGTGTGTCAAGCACAAGCTTGCACACTCCTAGCTTCATTTTCATTGGCTAGGATTTTAATTTTGATTTATTTTACCTACTAATTAAGTCTAGATTTTTGTTAATCATGATTAGGATGTTAAATTAAGTTTAGTAATACCCTAATTATGATATTATATCACAATTAAGATTTATAACTCCATAATTTAGTGTTCTTGAATCAAATTAGGGCTTTAGGGTTTCTAATTAGGGTTTAGGGTTTTTAATCCTACAATTAGGGTTTTAATCTTTCGTTTAGGGTTTAGTTTAATCTTAATGGTTCATAATTAACATTATGGTTCATTATTTAAATCTTAATTATATTAATTAAGATTATTGTACAATAATTAGGGTTTTAATCGATCAATTCGGACAACTATTACAATTTAGGGTTTTCAACTTAGGGTTTCTATTTCCGTGTAACATTTTAAACCCTATTTAACTTATTTTAGAATTTTATCAGTTAATATAATATTATATTAATGTCGAAGCACGACAAAGCACTTCGTCAATTCCAAGCACGACACAGCAGCTTACAAAAATAATTTGCCGAAACGCTTCTTGGTGAATTCGCCGGAAGCACGACAAATCATTTTGTCCGATTAAGCACGACACAGCTGCTTGGCGAAAATTTTTTATTTAACCTAATTGTTTAATAAAATACACAATCACATAATACAAAGTCATATCATAAAATTTCATTTATTAAACACATAATTTACATATACAGATCTTATTAGGGTTCGGAATATTACATATGCTCCCACTTCCATTCTGGTATCTCCAAGGGCTGTAACAAACCACTTGGTCGTTGATGTTCTGCTTTGACTTTCTGACAAGTTAAACACTTCGCAACACATTCAGCAATCTCTCTCTTCATGTTTGGCCACCAAAAATGTTGACGAAGATCCTGGTACATCTTTGTGCTTCCCGGGTGAACCGAAAATCGTGAACTGTGAGCTTCGTTCAAAATCTCCTCTCTGATTGCCAATACTGACGGTACCCAGATTCTGCCTTCAAATCTCAGCAACCCTTCGGTATCGATTTTATATTTAAGCTCTTCACCTTCAAGCACTATTTTGCGTATATTAATACACTCCTCATCCTTGAGTTGCACTTCCTTGACTTTATTCACTAGAGTTGGTTGAGTTTCCATCTGTAACAATTTTTCATTAGACTCTGGCATACACTTCACCTCTAGTTCCAATTTAGCCATGTCTTCAATGAGCTTCTCCTGAGAAGTTAACAAGAATAGTTTCTCCCGACCTTTTCTACTCAAAGCGTCGGCAACCACATTAGCCTTTCCCGGATGGTATAGAATTTCACAATCATAATCTTTGATCAATTCTATCCATCTTCTCTGCCGCATATTCAAATCTTTCTGTGTGAAAATATACTTTAGACTTTTATGGTCTGTGTATATTTCACACTTCTCCCCATAGAGATAGTGCCTCCAGATTTTCAAAGAAAACACCACGGCTGCTAACTCCAAATCATGGGTCGGATACCCTTTCTCATAGTCTTTTAGTTGGCGCGATGCATATGCAATAACCTTACCATTCTGCATCAACACACAACCAAGTCCTTTATGTGATGCGTCACTATACACCACAAAATTTCCTGTATCATCTGGTAAAGACAACACAGGTGCCGAACTTAGTCTCTTCTTGAGTTCTTGGAAACTCTCTTCGCACTTTTCCGTCCAAACAAACTTCACTGATTTTCTTGTTAAATTCGTTAACGGAGTGGCAATCCTGGAAAAATCTTGAATAAAACGCCTGTAGTATCCTGCCAAACCTAGGAAACTCCTTATTTCTGACGGTGTCTTCGGCTGATCGCAGTTCATGACAGCTTCCACTTTCGCTGGATCCACTGAAATCCCGTCTTTATCAATAACATGTCCAAGGAATTGAACACGCTCCAACCAAAATTCGCACTTTGAAAATTTCGCATACAATTTCTCTTTCCTTAACGCCTCCAATGTCACCCTCAAATGCTCCACGTGTTCTTCTTGAGTTTTGGAGTAAACCAAAATGTCGTCTATGAAAACCACTACAAATTTATCCATAAATGGTTTGAATACTCTGTTCATTAAGTCCATAAACGCTGCAGGTGCGTTTGTTAATCCAAATGACATGACCAAAAACTCATAGTGACCATATCTAGTTCGAAATGCCGTTTTCGGTATGTCTTCCTTTCTCACCTTCAACTGATGGTATCCACTTCGCAGATCTATCTTCGAAAAATATCTTGTTCCCTTCAGTTGGTCAAACAGGTCATCGATCCTTGGCAATGGATACTTGTTTTTAATCGTGACCTTGTTCAACTCTCTATAATCGATGCAAAGACGCATTGACCCATCCTTCTTCTTAACAAATAATACCGGCGCTCCCCACGGCGAGACGCTCGGTTGAATATACTTCTTATCCAGCAATTCTTGTAATTGCACCATCAATTCCTTCATTTCTACCGGAGCCATTCTATATGGGGCTTTTGATATAGGGGCCGTTCCCGGTGCTAAATCAATTACAAACTCGATTTCCCTATCTGGCGGTAATCCTGGCAAATCGTCAGGAAACACGTCCGCAAAATCCCTAACTACTGGTATCTCCTCCAGCTTTGCACCCACCTTTCGGGTATCAACTATGTAGGCTAGATATCCTACACATCCTTGTTTCAACATCTTTCTGGCCTGCATCATCGTCAGATAACTCGTTTGTCTAGGCGACTTGCTGCCATAAAACACTACCTTTGACGGAGTCATAAGGTTCACACACTTCTTTTGACAGTCAATAACTGTCCCATGGTTGAACAACCAATCCATTCCCAGAATGACATCAAACTCCCCAAGACGAATTAGAATCAAGTTTACTGTCATCATATGACCCTTAATATCTACCTGACAGTTCTTGTGGACAAACTTAACAGGAATCACTTCCCTATTCGCAATTTCTATATTCATAGGGTAATCTAATTCTTCCTGGGGTAACCCTAATTTCTTAGCAAAATCATCGGATATAAATGAGCAAGTAGCACCCGAGTCAAACAATACATAAGCATTAACATTATTGACTGGAATGATACCTGACACTACATCCTTTGACTGCACAACATCCTGCATCGTCATGTTGAACGTTCGAGCAGTAGGTCGGTTGGGCTGCGTGGGTCCTGTGATAGTCAGATTGCCTCCACCACCGCTGTTTCCCTTTCCTGAACTGGCTCCACTTGTCGTTGCTTTCTTAGGGCAGTCTCGGGCAAAGTGATCCTTCGACCCGCAGATGAAACATGCTCCTTTCTTCGGATTAGGGCAATTCGGCGCGATATGCCCCTCCTGCCCGCAGTTGAAGCACACCCTCTTACCTTTCAAACAAGCACATATATGGCTCTTTCCACAGTTGCTGCACACCTCCATCTTCTTCTTCTGATTACCCTGCTGACTTCCTGCAGAGTTACTATCATTCCATTTCCTTTTCTGGCTACTGCCCCCATGGCTACCACTTGCCTTGTTTTCACTATCATTCTTCTTCTTCCTCTGCTCCTGATTATACTTGGACATAGCATCACTGCCTCCTTCAGCGATAATCGCCTTCTCCAGCACTGCCGCAAACGAGTTCAGTTGAAACATTGAAACTCGGCTATACAACCAGGGCTTCAATCCCTGCTCAAACCTTCTGGCCTTTCGCTCATCCGTGTTGACCTGATAAGGCGCAAACCTCGCCAACTCATTGAATCTCGCAGCATACTCAGATACCGTCATGGTACCTTGCTTCAATTCTAGAAATTACACCTCCATCTGATTCTGAGCACTTGCCGGAAAGTAGGTCTCGAAAAATATTTCCTTAAATCGCTCCCACGGAATAATCCCTTGGCCTCCTCGCGTCTTATTTGCTTGCCACCAGTAACTAGCTTCTGATTTCAGCATAAAGGTTGCAAATGTCGTCTTCTGGTCCTCACTGACCCTAGCGACATCAAACACCTTCTCCATTTCCATAATCCACGTTTGTGCCTCTATCGGATTCATAGACCCTTGAAATTCTGGGGGTCCTACGGCCTTGAAATCTTTGAAAGTCGTGGCCTGGGCTTGGGGTTGATTAGCAAATGCTCCCGTGAGTAAATCCACCAACTGTTGCATTGGGTTGGCATTGGCTTCTTCTGAGTTGTTGGTCGATCCCTCAGGGGTCTGTTGACGTGTTGGTTGTCTTCTTGGCGGCATCTTACTGTTAAGAATTCGCGTTATTAGATTGTTATTCAATTACTTAAACATTTAAGTCTTAACTTAAACATTTATAAACAACGCTTAACACACAGCACATCTGATAAACTTTCACATTTTTATTCATTTACTGCTTCAAAACATAATAGAGATAACATCGTAGTTATTTACATCATCTATCCTGAAATCACAAAGTTCCAGGACTACATCATTATTCTATCCCATTATAGAAACTGGGATTAACAATTTATTCACTTCATAGTTTCCTAATAACATAACTAATCACAAACTATGATGACATTCCACGACGCACAGCTTCCTGGCATTCCTGCTCCATAATGCGTGTCATCATCCTTCGATCCATCATATCTGGATGACGATGAACTCGATCCTGAGCTCTGTCTATCGTGGTGTGAAAAATGTACTCCATCTCATCAATCTTAGCCTTCTTTGATCGTACCTCACACTCAACTCTATCTGCACGATCAGCCTCTCTTAACCAAGCAGTTTCAGCTCTCGCCCGCTTAGCTGACTCCTCTTTCAACTCATCTCGGACAATTTCATCCCTGGCTATCAACTGTCCGCGTTGATACTCAGACTGTGCTAGCCTCTGCTCAGCCTCTGCAAGACGTGATGAAAGGTCTTGGATCTCAGCATCCTTCTGCTCTAGAGTGGCCTGACGTTCCGCAACCTGTTCCTCTAACTCCTCCTTTTCACTCTCTACATGAACCAGCTTCCACTCCACATCTCCAAGACGTATATCGAGCTCCTCAATCTCACTGCTCTTCTGCTCCAAGGCAGTTTGGCGCTCGGCCAGCTGCCTCTCTAACTCCTCCACTCTATCTTGCAACTCTATGTTGCGATCATACACCTGCTCGTACATCTGAACACCCAAAGTAGATAGTGATATCCCCTCAAGGTCTTCCTCCTCCTCCTCCTCAGGATCCTCCTCAGGGTCCTCCTCAGGGTCAGCCTCAGGCTCATACTCGTGACCTGTAACTGTAACCAATAGAGATGGCTCCCTCTGCACTAGCTGCTCACTGACTACGTGAATATCTCGGGGCTCCTCCTCCCTAGCCTGGCTGGGCTCTCCTCTATCAGTCATCCTGACAACAAAATTTTAAGTTTTAATTACTAATCGATAATACTCGCGAGCACATAAGTTTGTTATCAAATAAGCACATAGCACATAATCGTTTTATTGTCTTTTATGAATTTCCGTAATTCATTCCTTAGAACTCGATAAGAGTTTATCACCACTATATTCTCTAT
Organism: Aralia elata; assembly: GCA_034770075.1. Classification (NCBI taxonomy): domain Eukaryota; kingdom Viridiplantae; phylum Streptophyta; class Magnoliopsida; order Apiales; family Araliaceae; genus Aralia; species Aralia elata. The sequence continues at coordinate 63,862,032 of CM068385.1, forward strand.
CTTCTAAAAGGCTACTACCCTAAGGTTTTCCCCACCTAAAGGTTCATAACCTACAGCTCTGATACCAACCTGTGACACCTCCAAATCCAGGTACTTAATTCCCATAGATTTGGTGTTCACTATCTCATTCATTCACATCTAACCACCCATAATCAATAACAATTAAATAAATTTAAAGAAACATCTTCCCAAAATGGGTTACATCACCAAACTATTAAACATTCAAATTCCAGGTTATCTTAACCTTAATACATCAAATGCGGAATAAAATATAATTTAAACAAGTCTTTGATACAAATAAATTTCAAGTGGATAATAAATCTCTTGCTACTTTGGCATCTTGCCCTTGCCTTTACTCGTGAACGGCTCGTCCTGCTTTTCTGGCTTAGCTGCAATGTTTAGTGCAAGAGTGAGCAAACAATTGCTCACAAGTACGATAACAATAATATTAAAATGAAATGGATTTCAACTGAGGAATAATAATTTTCTGAATCTCAGTCAATAAATGATCAAAGTCTAAAAGCTTGTTAAAATGCTCGATTCAAGAAAAAATAGATTTCAAGATTTAGAAATAATGTCTGAGGGTCACAAGACCTCGAACTATGTCCTAGGTTAACAAGTATTTCTACTGTAACCTTTAACAGTCATATAGACTATGGACCAACATCTCGTACTCAGGGGGATCAGCCCTTTGTACAATGTATTGTGCACAAACATTTTAACGCTGTCGCGTAAGTAATCCCCTATATTAGGGTTGTTCATCTCAGTTTATCATCTGAATGCGTACCAAAAGAAACTTGGCTTGGAACAAGTATAGAAAATATTCTAAGTCTTTGAAATCGCTCATCAACTAAGGACTAGCTGAATCAATAAGGGTTTGCTAGTCTAATTCATCAATAGAGTTTGTTCAATAGAAACTATACTCGAAGTTTGATTAACAAACAATGATTAGAATAAAGCTTAAGTATGTATCATGATGGTAACCTTGCTTGAATATCAATAAGCTAAGGTCTATAAGCTCGCTTAATATAATTAAACTTGCATTGAATGAATTAACAAGTAAAAAGGAAAGAACAACTTGCTCAACGTAAAAGTAATAAGTTGAGATAAGGAACTTGCCTCAAGCGTAGATTACAAATTAAATATCTCACGATCCTTAAACAACCTATACATTTAATTATAAAAAAATGGTAACATAATTAGTCACATAATTATAATCACTTTTAGGTTTGCTCTTATCCTTTTATTATAACATCTCATTTAGCATACCATAGTCAACAAGTACTAGTTTAGCAACCATCTTGGTAATACATTAGTCACATTAATATAAGTTTAATTATGCATCATAACTTCCAAGAAAAGAAAACAAAATAATAATAATAAATTTTTTTTTTTAACAGCAGTGATTCTCGCCGGGGCGAGAAAAAAACTTAACAAAATCGTCGCCGGGGCGAGGCTGTCGCCGGGGCGAAGAATCTAGTGTAATTATGCCGTCGGGGCGATAATCCTAGCTCATTTCTACCGCCGGGGCGGTAGACGCAACTGACACCTTCTACAGGTCGCGAACCAGTGAAAACTTAGGCCAAATTTGGCCAAAATTTTCCGAATTCTACCATCCAATATACAAATTAAACATACCCAGACATCAAATATGATATAAAATAATTACCCAACATGTTTCTAATCAATCTAAGCATTATAAAACACATAATCAACCAATTTAAAATCAAAAATTCACTGTTAAAACTAAATATTCAAGTTTTAACCATTTTCATGAAATCAAGCTCTGTAAATTCATTTTTCAACCAATTAAAACCATTCTTCTTGCATTATTCTTATTTTTCATCAAATAATCATAAACAATTATTAAATCACTGATTAATAACCAAATTAAATCATCAATTTTCATACAAATATGCCATACATGAAATAAAGCTCTGTAAAATTAAGAACTCAATTCTAAAGCATGTTTTCATGAATTATTTCTTCAAACTAGTTTATAATCATCACATAATCTCTAATACATGCTTACTAACAATTATAACCAAGTAATTCATGCATTTAACATATAAATTCATATACAGTCAAGTAGAAATCATATACAGAGAAGTAAAATAATAAGAATATAATAAAGAACAAAACTAAAAGAATCATACCTTCAAGCTATATAAAATTCTTAGTTTAGCACTTCCCTTCCTTCTCTTTCTCAATTCACAAATTTTTCTCTCTAATTCTCTCTTCTTCTCTGTATATTCTTTCTTCTCTAAACTCTGTTCTTTCTCTTCTTTCTTTTCTTTTTACAACAGACGTAGTATAAAAAATAAAATATAAAACTGATGAATAAAAAGAAAATCTGATGATTTAGTGTAATAATAACGTATAATCTAAATTTAATCCATCAGTTATAAAATTCAAAAAGCCATAAGGCTTGTTTGGCAAACTGATTTAGAAATAATCCATTATTTTAACTAAAGGTCTTAAGGCCTTGTTTGGTAAAACACAAATAAAATAACCCATTATTTCCAAACAAAGATCATAGGGCCTTGTTTGGTAAAACTGAATTAAACACTTTCTCATTTATTTTAATAAATCATTATAACATATAGTTTAAAATGTCACACTTCTAATTTAATTAAACTTATTATTAAATAAATTCAATTAAACCTTACTAACTAAATTAATAATTTCATTTAACAAATAACCATAACACCAAATGAATTCTCTTATTCAAATAAATCATTTATTCAAATAAACCTTTTCATCATCTACTTTAATTATTAAATTAAATTAGAATAACATAACAAATCACATTCAAATAACATTTAACATTATTAAACTTAACATATACCCATTCCATAAAAACTTAATAAATTACTTATTTAGCCCAATAAATTAATAAAATATTTATATAACTCAATAAATATTTTTATTCAATCACAAAAAGTGCATTCGTTACAAGATACATGTCTGATATATTGGCATGTGATTAGGATTTGTCTATACCTATAGATTGCCTAATTTGTGTGTAAGATATGAATATACTTATATGCCATATGTGACCTAATTGAGAACCTATGCTTTAATTCTCTGCTTTGAATAATCAGCATAGGAATGTGAGGATTATTATCTAGCTTTGATGTTCTTTTCAGTTCTATTCCCTTCTGGGTAGACCTTTGATAAGATATGCTCATGCATACCTCGAAAGAGGCGTATGAGCACTTATGAGTTCTCGGTCGACAATCCGTCGTGACCATTAAGACCAAAGAGATACAGTTAAGATATTCAATGAACATAGCACACTAAGTGTTTGACAGAATGCTTGTGTGGGGGTAAAGTTATGATCTTAGCTTATAGCATCGTAGATACCACTCGTTATCCATTTAATTGCTTTGATAATTAGAATTAATTAGTTTAATTAATTACCTTCTATCCGACTGTTTAAATAAGATCGAGATGATTTAAAGTTAGTACTTGGTTAAACATTAGTGATAATTCCTCGTGGGATCGACTTTTACTTTCATTATATTACTTGTTAGACCGCGTATACTTGCGCGAGTTTTTCGGTTGCGAAACCGACCAACAAGTTTTTGGCGCCGTTGTCGGGGAATTATTTATCTAATGCTTCTCTAATATTAATTTCAATCGAATTGATCTTAATTTAAACTTATTTTCCTGTTTTACATAAAGTCGGGCTGAAGACTATAAAATAAGCGCTTCCTAAGAGGCAACCTAAGTCTAATGTGATGTGTTAGCTAATTTCAGGTACCAAATAGCTACGAGCACGATTCGCCCACGATTCGCCAAGCAAAGCAAGGGGCAAGGCATAAGCCAAGGCCAAAAGCAAGGCACAAGCTAGGCAGGGCATTTTGTTGGCGCTTTTGAATGCAAATGGCTCCCAAACGATTTAAGGTGGAGAGGATACTGTCGATGACGATTGACACAACCTTAGGAAAGTCCTCTGTTTTTAATTTTTTCTATCTTTACATTGAGGACAATGTTTGTTTCTGTTAGGTTTGTATATAATGCGAGCATGCAATCAAATTACATAAATAGAGCGGAAGCACGATAAAACGGATTTTAAAATTTTATACAAACCATCACCATGATCGATCAATGTGCTCAATTAACGATATAAACGAAAGAGAAAGAGAATAAGAATTATACCCTCGTAGAACAAAGCTTCCTCGGGTACAAGTTCAACTCCTAGTCCTTCGTGTTCTCCTCGAATGCTACGGTGTGATTCCTTTCTTTGATCAACGTTAGCCACCCAAGTGTTTGGCCTCTAGAGGTGATCCACCAAGGAAGAACAAGTATTCAAGAAGTTGGGTATTTGGCAAAACCCTAGTTTCTATCTCTATAGAAATTGTAAGTACTCTCCACAATCTAATGCAAGAGTGTGTAACCCTAATCTATGATAAGACTTCTCTTATTTATAGATGTAGGAAAAACCCTTCCCTAAACTATTTAGGATTAGGGTTTATATTCTAATTAAACTCCTTTAATTAATTATGCTCCTAATCCAATTAGTAATTCGTGAGAGAGTACTTCTATTAATTAATTCCCAATCCCTATTAGGAAATAAATAATAGTTCTATTAATTAATTTCCAATCCATATTAGGAATTAAATAATAGTAATAGTAATAATAATAATAATAAGACTCCTCTTATTAATTTATATTTAATATTTCTAAAATAATAAATAATAAATATTAAGCTATTTAATTTATTCTATCACCATAGACTAAATTAAATACACTTAACTTATTATTACAATTATGCCATTTACTTCTTAAATAAATATTTTTCTTTTGCGGTGTGACCCTTTAGGTTCTCCATATTAAACCGGTTGTGAATAAATCAATTAGAACAATTCTAATCTTATTTAAATAAATAAATTAAACTATTTAATTCATTTAAATAAATAGTATTTATTCTACAATAAGGGTAAGCCCCCTTAGCGATCAACGACTTTCCAGATAATATAGATTTCAACATTAATCACAAAAGAACCTTTCAGTGAATAGTTATCGTACAATTCAATCCTTCTACCATACAATGTCCCAATTAAATATAAGACATGGATTTACTGTCAAGTCTTATTTTATTTAATTATATGTATTTCGATTCCCAAATGCATAACTCTAAATAATGCAAATTAGAAACTCCTTTCTAATTTCATTCTGCCTTGGCCAAGGACTACTGAGTTGTCATTTATCGAATCACATAGGACATTCACATCTTTTACTAGACGTGGTAGATTCTTTGTTGATCATTCACCTATCTCCATGTACAACTTATTATACCCAATCATGCCCTTTGATATACCCCAAAGGTCTTAAGGGACATGTCAAAGTATAACTCATCATACAAAAGATACTATGATGATCTCAAGTCCAAGGATCACTTGTACTACTATCACTAGAGGAATTCCTATTGACAGGCGAGTAAAACTCCATTAGGTATTCCTTAGCAAGCCACGTTCAGTGAACTTATTCTCCAATAAGCACCTACATACTTGCTTTAGTGTCTCCACACAAATGATTATGAGAAGCAAGCAACGTATGTACTAATCTATCCGGATTCACTAATCCCCTATTTAGTAATCTAACGATTAGGAACGATTTTAGTTTGTGAGCTATCTTGAATTTAGATCTCATTAGCATGATCACCATCATGATTCTAAAAGCATTGCTCAAAACTATGGGTTTATCACATTTAATATAACAACACTATGTAGATAATGTAAAATGTCTTTTAAGAAAATCAATTCTTTTATTAATAAATGAATAAGATTACAAAGTATATGCTACATCATATCAAATATGATTGGCTTGTGTGCATACTACTTTCAATCTCTCACTTGCACTAAAGCCAATCGCCATGGTATCTAATACCCATCTTCTCTAAGTGACGATCAAACTACTGTTGAGTTAAAGCTTTAGTAAATGGATCTGCAATGTTGTCTTGAGAGTCCACACGCTCCAAGGTGACATCTCCTCTTTCAATGATCTCTCTAATCAAATGAAACTGCCGCAATACGTGTTTGGATTTCTGATGAGACCTGGGTTCCTTAGCCTGCGCAACAGCTCCGTTGTTGTCACAGAATAAAGGTACGACTCCTCTAATGCTAGGAACCACTCCAAGTTCCGTTATGAACTTCTTCATCTAAACAGCTTCCTTTGCAGCTTCACTTGCAGCTATGTACTCTGCCTCTGTCACTGAATCAGCAACTGTTTGCTGCTTGGAACTTTTCCAACTCACTGCGCCACCGTTTAAGGTAAACACGTATCCTAAAACGGATTTACTGTCATCTTGGTCTGTTTGAAAACTTGAGTCTGTATAGCCCTCTAGTTTTAATTCAGACCCACCGTAGACAAGAAATACATCCTTAGTTCTTCTCAAGTACTTTAGGATGTTTTTCACTGCCTTCCAGTGCTCTTCTCCTGGATTCGACTGATATCTGCTTGTTACACTAAGTGCATGAGCAACATCTGGTCTAGTACATATCATACCGTACATGATAGATCCTATTGCGGAAGCATACGGAATCTTACTCATATGGTCTCTCTCCTCAGGTGTCTTTGGGGCATGTTTCTTGGAGAGATGTATTCCATGGCTCATCGGCATGAGACCTCTCTTGGAATCTTTCATGCTAAACTTCTTTAGCATCGAGTCAATGTACTCTCCTTGGGTCAAGCCCAGCATCCTTTTAGATCTATCTCTATAGATCTTTATCCCCAAATATAGGATGCCTCACCCAAGTCCTTCACGGAGAAGTGTTTAGATAACCAAATTTTGATCGACTGTAGCATAGGAACATCATTCCCTATCAGTAATATGTCATCAACATATAATACAAGGAATGAAACAGCGCTCCCACTAACCTTCTTGTACACACATGGTTCATCCTCATTTTTGATAAAATCAAACCTTTTGATTATCTCATCAAAACGGATGTTCCATCTTCGAGAAGCTTGCTTCAATCGATAAATGGATCGTTGTAGCTTACAGACTTGGTTTGTTCCAACCGTTGAAACAAAATCCTCTTGCTGTATCATATATACATTCTCCTCAAGCTCTCCATTGAGGAAGGCCGTTTTCACGTCCATTTGCTAGATCTCATAGTCATAATAAGCTGCAATTGCAAGCAAAATCCGAATGGACTTGAGCATTGCTACTGGTGAGAAGGTTTCATCATAGTCAACTCCTTGTCTTTGTTTGAAACCTTTTGCAACCAGTCGGGCCTTATAAGTCTCTACCTTGCCATCCGCTCCAGTCTTTCTCTTAAAGACCCATTTACACCCAATAGGCTTAATGCCCTCAGGTGGTGAAACCAAAGTCCATACTTGGTTTTCATACATGGAGTCCATCTCGGATTTCATGGCTTCTAGCCATTTCTCTGAGTCTTCATAACTCATAGCCTCTTCGTAAGTCAATGGATCATTATCATCTATGATACGTACCTCATCATCATCTTTTATGATGAATCCATACCTCTCAGGTATCTTCGGTACTCTTCCAGATTTACGAATAGGCTGTGGTACAGTAGGTTCTTCTACTTGGTCAGGTACCTGACTTTGATCCGAAGTATTTTGTGGTTCTTGAACTTCTTCAAGATATATCTTACTCCTACTGACCCCTTCAAGGATAAACTCCTTTTCCAAGAAGGCAGCGTATTTCGTTACAAACACCTTTTGATCAGTAGGATGATAGAAATAATATCCTAAACTTTCTTTAGGATATCTCACAAATCTACACTTGTCGGATCTAGTCTTCAGCTTATCATGCTCAAACCTTTTGACATAAGCTGGACAACCCCAAGTCTTAACATGCTTAAGACTAGGTTTCCTCCCTGTCTATATCTCATATGGGGTCTTTGGGACGGATTTGGTAGGTACCTTGTTAAGTAGGTATGCAGTCGATTCTAGGGCATAACCCCAAAAGGATACTAGAAGGTCGGTAAAACTCATCATGGAACGAACCATGTCCAACAATGTTTGATTTCTCCTTTCAGATACACCATTCAACTGTGGCATCCCTGGTGGAGTCCATTGTGAGATTATACCATTTTCTTTGAGACAATTGAGAAACTCATTGGTTAAGTATTCCCCACCTCGATCCGATCAAAGAATTTTAATACTCTTACCAGTTTGTTTCTCTACTTCACTTCTGAATTCTTTGAACTTTTCAAACGATTCAGATTTGTATTTCATTAAATACACATATCCAAATCTAGAATGATCATCAGTAAAAGTAATAAAATAAGAATACCCTCCTCGTGCATTCGTTGTCATAGGTCCACATACGTCTGTGTGTACCAACGCTAACAACTCTGTAACTCTTTCTCCTTTTCTACTAAAAGGAGATTTAGTCATCTTACCCATGAGACAAGATTCACAAGTTGGATATGATTCGTAATCAGATAGCTCTAAAAGCCCATCTTTATGCAACTTGGATAATCTTGTTTCATTGACATGACCGAGTCTACAGTGCCACATAAAGGTATAATTAACATCATCTCTTTTTCTTTTCTTTGTTTGTTCAATTTGAAGTATATTTTCATGCAAGTCAAGTATGTAAAGTCCATTCAGTAAATTGCCAACACCATATAAAACATTTTTATTATAAATAGAACAACTATTGTTCTTTATTATAATATCAAAACCATCCATATCCAATACAGAAATTGAAATAATGTTTCTAATGAGTGTCGGAACATAATAACAATTATTTAAACTAATGAACTTGCCCGAAGGCAGTGCTAAACAATAAGTCCCTACAGCTAATGCAGCAACCTTTGCGCCATTTCCCACTCGTAGGACGACTTCATCCTTGTTCAGCTTTCTACTTCTGCTTAGTCCCTACATATTATTACATATGTGAGAACTACAGCCGGTATCCAATACCCAAGTAGAATTTTGACTTTCAGGAAAATTAATTTCAATCATGAACAAACCTAGATCGGAAGTCGAAGCTTCTCCAAGCTTCTTTTGGCCCGCAAGATATTCCTTGCAGTTCCTCTTCCAGTGTCCCAGCTTATTGCAATGGTAGAAAATTCCTTTGCTATCTGGATCAGGATTCTTATTATCCTTTCTCTTCGCCTTGCCCTTAGCCTTCTTGTTTTTCTTCTTTTCAGAAGATACCTTGGGCCTCTTCCTTTTCTTGGAAGAATCATCCACTAGTAAGACTTGGTTCTTGTTGGATGAGAAGTGACCTTCAGCAGATTTCAGCATGTTAAGTAACTCAGGCAAGCTGACGTCCAACTTATTCATGTGAAAATTCACAACAAATTGTGAGAAGGTGTCCGGGAGTGACTGCAAGATCAAATCTTGGCTTAACTCCCCATCCATCACGAACCCAAGTTGTCCAAGTTGTTCAATCAAATTGATCATCTTTAGGACATGAGTCTCAACAGCAGTGCCCTCGGTCATACGAGATCGGAAGAGCTCTTTAGATATCTGATATCTAGCAGTCCTACTTTGCTCACCATACAACTCTTTGAGGTGCAGCAATATAGTAGGAGCATCCATAGTTTCATGCTGACGCTGAAGCTCGTTACTCATGAATGCGAGCATGATGCATTGAGCCAGGATTGCATCATCTTGCCACTTTCTGAAAGTAGCAATCTCTTCCTCAGAGGCTGTTTCTGCAACACTTGCAGGGACAGGCGAATTTAGGACATAAGAAATTTTTTCAGCAGTGAGAACAATTCTCAGATTCCTTAACCAGTCCGTGTAATTCGGTCCGGTCAGTTTGTTAGCATCAAGTATGCTACGCAGTGATAGTGAGTTTGACATTTTTAAATTCTGCATGTGAAATAGACAACATTTTAGCATACATTCATTTAATTAATTACCAAAATAAATTAGGTCTTTATTTAAATTGGTATCTCCCACTATTTTCATCAAACTATATTACCCTCAATATATATAGTTCGGTAAATCTAATTAAAGATTTGCTAGTGAGATTAAGGATCCCATTTCAAATGTATATAGCCTTGTGTGTGCACAACAAACTATATATAAATAAATAGGTAGACAACTATTGTCAATTACATCACTATGTAATTCCTTGTATTTTGCCTCTTAGATTATAATGGTCAAGTGTGTGTACATCCGAACTAAAATAATCTAAGTTAAGTCCAACCTAGCACTTCCATATATGTGAAGAGAAAAAGACCGCCCTTGTGTGTGCACAACAAAGCAGTAATGTTCAATTCCTTAATAAGCATCAAATGTGATAAAATAACATCTTAAATATTTAATACTCGCCTTGTGTGTGCACAACAAACTCATATTAAATATTTAATACTCTATTATTTTACCATGCTATAAGGCGACGTTCGATATTCCAAATATCTTTGAACGCTTAGGACTTAATATGATTTCTATGAGGGGTTTGTTATTATTAGTCTCATCTTGTTTAGCGCGCATGCACATATATATATATAAAATACGCGTCATATTATTTTACATGTGAAGCATGTTGGATAATATATAATATATATATAGTAAGCATGCACATATAGAATACTATATTTTACCCAGATTGATTATAGACTTTTATTCTAGTTTGGTTCACTAGAGCCACCAAGTGAACCAAAAGGTCAAACCTAGGGTGCAAGAATTAAATTTAAGTATAACTATTACATTTAAACCCGGGCTCCAATACAAACGGGTCTTCAAGCGCTCCTTGCTCCTTTGTCTCCAATTCTTCAAAAAATTAATTCTAACTAGTCCTATTACATAAACTATTTATAATAAATAGAAACCTTGATCAACAGTCAAGGGAAAGTACATAGGAGAGAGATAGAATTTACATTAAGAAAAAATTAGAGAAGACGAGGTACGCATACCCCATTTATAAAAACCCATACATTCAAGCATCCTCTAAAATAAATCCAATCACACATTGGTCAATAGTCCATAATCTTTTTTTTTTTTGCTATTTCAATAGTCCATAATCAATCCCTATTTATTATCATACATATCTCTATATGTATCAATAAATAACATTCATCTCATGAATAATAAAACCATTCCATATATAAATTGATATCAATTAGTGGGCAAAAGTTTTGCTAATATTTAGTTTTGAAACAAAATAAACTCTTTTATTTTAATCAAAAACCAAATCCAAATTAAACTCCTTTAATTTTTAGCAATCTGAAATCCTATCCCAGATAAAATAAATATCTTTATTTTAAACTTTTATCAATTAAATAAACCATTTATGTTAATTGAGAAAAATAAAAAAATTTCAAAGTCTGCACACCGGCGCGGCCCGGCTCCAAATTGAACTAGGAGCGGCGCGGCCGCGCTGCACCCCAGGAAATGTTTTTCTGGGTTCGGGCGCGGCCGCGCTCCAGAATGAACTGGAAGCGGCGCGGCCGCGCCGCGACGCAGAATCAAAAAAAAAATTTCTTGCCTAAAAATTCGAACGTTTCGCATATCAATTGTAATATTCCGAACCCTAATAAGATCTGTATATGTAAATTATGTGTTTAATAAATGAAATTTCTTGTTCCGACTTTGTATTATATGGTTGTGTATTTTATTAAACAATTAGGTCAAATAAAAATTTTACGCCAAGCAGCGGTGTCGTGCTTAATCGGACAAAATGATTTGTCGTGCTTCCGGCGAATTCACCGAGAAGCGTCTCGGCAAATTATTTTTGTAAGCTGCTGTGTCGTGCTTAGAAATGACGAAGTGCTTTGTCATGCTTCGACATTAATATAATATTATAGTAATTGATAAAATTCTAGAAATAAGTTAATTAGGGTTAGAATGTTAAACGGAAATAGAAACCCTAATTTCAAAACCCTAATTGGTAAAATTTATCTGAATTGTCTAATCGAAACCCTAATTATTGTATAAGAATTTTAATTGATATACTTAGATTCTAAATAATGAATCATAATATTAATTATGAATTACTGAGGTTAAATTAAACTCTAAACGAAAGATTAAAACCCTAATTATAGGATTGAAAACCCTAAACCCTAATTCGGAACCCTAAAACCCTAATTTGGTTTAATAACCCTAAATTATGAGATGATAAACTTTAATTATGATATATTAACTTAATTAGAGTATTACTAACCATGATTAAACATCCTAATCATGATTAACAAAAATCTAGATTTAATTAGTAAGTAAATAAGTGAAAAATAAAATCCTAGCCAATGAAAATTAAGCTAGGAGTGTGCAAGCTTGTGCTTGACACACTCCAGCACAAGCATGACAATCTAGGATCAGATTTGAGCAGCACAAGTTAAGGGGTTAGATATTTGTGGAGGCAAGAATGTGAGAAATGACCTAAAAACCCTAATTTGGAAGTTGTTATAAATAGAACATCAAGCTGGTCATTTAACCTACGAATTTACAAACCCTAAACACCTATATTACCAGCCATAACAAGCCTCTAGAATCACAAGATCAGTAGCCAAGATCAGAAATCAAATTTTGAAGAAAAAGGTGCATAAACCCTAATTTGTTGCTAGATCTTTAAGTTTGAATTTGATGTTATGTTTTAGTGTTTAGGAATACTTATTAATATGTTATTTAGTGATCTGGGCGGTTAAAACATGTTTACATAACATCTAGATATGAAAATCAAGCCAAAAACTCAAACTGTTCTTGGCAGTCAAGAACAGTCTGACAAGCCTTTTTGTCAGATCTTTTGATCGTCTTAAAATGTTTGTTTGATGTGTTTTAAAGCATGAATCAATAGTATGCCATGTTAGCTTTAAGACCCGACTTGTAGAATGGATAAATTATCTCTAGAGTGAAAGTTATTAATGGTCAAAACCCATTGACCGACCATGGAGAACTGATTTCTGGGTAACCCAGAAATCATATGAATGTCTGACAATTTGATGTCAGACTTTTGATCAACCCAGAAATGGCCTAGATGAAATGGTTTATGTATTTTATTGGTTTAGAGTTGTTGTATGCTATATAAACTTTAATCTTGAACCATTAAAACACATAAACAAACAATCAGTCGAACGGATTTAGCAGTCAAACTGCGTCGACCGTTATGACTGGATGAGTTTCTGGGTTACCCAGAAACTCAAGAACAGTCATGAACGGGGTAGTTTGACCATGCTTTTTAGATCATGATATGATATAGTTTGAGATGGAAATTGATATGTCGTTGTACACTGCCATGTTGACTATAACAACAAACAAAAATCAAACACAAACATCAAACCAGTTGGAATTAATTTGAGGTCAAAAGTCACTGTTGGACGTTGACCAGGTGTTCTTCATGAAGAACACCTTTAGCGACGAAATGCATAGCCAAACCCAGAACACTATGCACATATGCAGACCGTCGCTAAAGCCCTTTAGCGATGGATGTTTAATAAAAATTAATTAAATAAATTATAAAATAATAAATAAATATTAAATAATTATTAATAATTAATAAATAAATTCGAAAATTCATTTTTAAATTATAAAAATTTATTTTTAATATTTGTATATATTCTGATATATTATTTAATTTAATTAAATAATAAATAATAATTATAATAAATCATTTAATAATTGTTTTAATTATTTAAAAATGATATTAAATTATTAAATAATTATATTAATTATTTAAAAATGATATTAAGGTAAATAAAATTATTATATATAATAATTAAATAAAATATTAAATATTTAAAATATTATGAATGATAAATAAATCATTTTAATAATATATTAAGTATTTAAAAATGTTATAAATGATAATTAAATCATTTAAATATCAAATTAAGTTTTGAAAATTATTATAAGTAATAAATAAATTATTTTAATGATAAAATAAAGTCTAAAAATATTATTAATGATAAAATAAATCATATAAATAATATTCTATCTTTCTAAAAATATTATAAATGATAAATAAATCATTTAAAGAATATTTTAAATATCTAAAAATATTCTAAATGATAAATAAATCATTTAAATAACATATTAAATGTTTTAAAAATATTCTAAATGATAATTAAATCATTTAAAAATATTCCTAAGCTTGTAGAATTATTTAAAAATAATACCAAGCTTCTAAAAATGTTATAAATAATAATTAAATTATTTATACTAATAATTAAGCTTCCAAATGAAGTTTTATCGAACAACCTATGTGTTTAATTGATTAAGGACGCGACCGAGATACCGAATCAACGTCGAACCATAATGAAACTTGTTTAGATTAGTGTGATACATGTTTATATACGTGCTAACGCTTATTATTGGTATCCGTAGACTACATGCGTTGACCGATTGTACTAAATTATAGTGAGCTACGCTAAGGCAAGTCTCCCAACTTTGTTATCTTTATGCAAGTATCCCGAACTTATTTACTTTTGAGCAAGTGTCCTAACCTTACTCAACTTATATTATGCAAGTTTATACATCTTGTTATCAATTATTGTGAAAGTTATTGCTTCTTGTTCAGCATAACTTAAGAAATGAATCATTATTCATATATTGTTTATTCGAGCGTAAATTGTTGTGTCAAACCAAATTGTTTGGTAAGACATCTTATACTGAGTAAATGGAAATGCCTTCATAGGAAGGCCAATAAATGTCGATAATATATTGACCACAAATGGTAGGATGATATGCATACTCCTAGGATATTGGTGAGGCTGATCACCTACCAGATATCCAAAACTCAAATGGTTCTAAGTCATTAACGACTGATAGAACTAAATGAAATATATGGTTCTTATACAGAACCCTCAGTATACATTATTGACATCTTTCAAATCAAACACATGGTGTTTACATATTCAAATGAACTTGCTGAGCATTTGTAGCTCATTCTTGCGCATATCTTCTTTTGCAGCTGTAAATGATATCCCTGGCACGTCTGAGACTGATAAGGGGAAAGGCCATGCTTATTAAGTTTTATTTCTATTGTTGCATACTTTAAGTCTTTTAAAGACTTGTTGTTGTAATAACTTAGTATAACGAATGATGTAACTGAACAAAATATTATGTAATATATTATGATCCTTTATGTCATAGAATGCGTTATACTCTGATCTTTAAATTATTTAGCATAGTTGTACTAAGTTAGATACAGTATCTATACGAACTATACATCTGAATGAGGGTATTTAACTGATGTTGAAAGTCCTATAAGCTCTGAGGTTACACTTAATGAGCGCCGGTAAGGTGCCATCCTTACCGGAATGCGCCCCTCAGTTCTATGGACAATCTTATCGTTAATACTGTGAATGTCAGATAGATAGGAACTATTGATATGAAAGAGATATTCACAAGATCTGAATTTATACATCCAAGTGAGGGTATCCAAACATGGATAACGTTCTGACGAGAACTATTATCTGTTATGGGATACTGTGAACCTTGGATAGATAGAAGTCATGTTTTATTGAATATTTATAGTTGTATAGTTTCACGTGAGTACCAGATCTGCTACAGGGGAGTGTAGAGAGTTGGGGGCATCACAAGGTGGTATCAGAGCTGTAGATTATAGCTCTAAGGTAGTTGGGAAATACCTTAGGATATAATCTTTGAGTCCGTAAAATACTTAATACACATAAGATAACCTTAAAAGCCTTATATTTTGTGTAAACTTGCTTCATCATAATACTAAACAAGTAGAATTCTTTTGTAGGATGGCAGACCCAGATTGGGAAGATAGCTCAAGGGAGATAGGTTCACAGGTGATAGAGCTTGAGCAGGGCAGTGATCCTGAAGGACAAGAAGTTCAAAATAACTTAGAATTCCATGATGCCGAAGCGACAGAACCTAATGAGGACGCTATAGAGGTTCAGATTATAGACGAAGAAGAAGATGAGGAAGAACCAATAATATGGAAGGATATATCAGAAGTTCAAAATCAATCTGTAGAAGAATTAGAAGAAGGAAACCCAGAGGAGGAAAACCTACTAGAACAAGCCCAGATAGAAATACATACCTTAAACAATAGGGTGACGTATGTGGAAGAAAGGTTGGAGAATGAAGGACGATTAAATATCCGACTTCAGACACTGTTGTCAAGAAAGGAAAGAGAAAGATATCAAATCCAAGCAAGGCTTGATAGGACTAATAAAGAATTTCGTGAAACACTTGTGGATCTGGATAAGCGAATAGAGGATTATCCCGTAGAGAATGGAAAGACTGGATACGACATCAATAGGTGGGTGGTATCCAGTATGCTGTGTGATGAGTATCGTAAGATTAAGCTTTAGATAAACCTGGTCACCAAAGTATGTATGTAAATAGTAGTATCTAAACTACTTTACCCAAGTTTTGGAAAACTGGTTTGGGAATGCTAGTAATACTTATATAAACTACTAGCCGAATATGTAAACCTTCTGTATGAATATACAAATTATGTTTGAACAATATGTGCATTACATACTTGTAATTATACTAGTTTTCTTACTTATATAGCTTAACGCTACCTTGAAGAAGACCATAGACATTAATAGAGGCAGAAAATAGAGAAGTAAATCCAATAGTTAATAAATTTAAATATACCTTGTAATCATAAAAAAAAAATTACAAATAAAGAGATAATTCCTGTCAAAGCCATATATAAGAATTGTGTCGTAGGGATTAAATGACACAAGTTTCTTGTGAACCTCATTCCTATACAATTAGGAGAATTTGATCTAATCTTAGGCATAGATTGGCTGGGAAATTATAATGCAATAATTGACTGCCAGCGGAAACGGGTGAATCTAGTGACTGCTTCAGAGTCAAAAGTAGTGTTCAAAGGTGGTTGTTCACCTAAACGATCTCACTGTCTGACAGTAATGCAAGCAGAGAGATTGCTTAGGAAGGGTTGTACAGGTTATTTGGCATACATAGTAGATACTCAAAAGGAAGGAGTAAGGTTAGATCAAATACCTGTAGTTAGAGAATTTCCGGATGTATTTCCAGATGATTTACCAGGTCTACCTCCGGATAGAGAGATCGAATTTGTTATTGATCTAGCGCCGGGTACGGCACCAGTTTCAAAGGCACCGTACCGGATGGCACCAGTAGAGTTGAAAGAGCTACTTGTACAGTTACAGGAACTCTTAGACAAGAAGTACATACAACCTAGTGTTTCACCTTGGGGAGCACCGGTGTTGTTTGTAAAGAAGAAGGATGGAACGTTAAGGTTATGCATTGATTATAGAGAATTAAATAAGTTAACAATAAAGAACAAATATCCTTTACCACGAATTGATGATCTGTTTGACCAGTTGAAAGGGGCCGAATACTTTTCGAAGATCGACCTACGATCAGGTTACCATCAATTAAAGGTAAGAAAAGAAGATGTGCCGAAGATAACGTTTAGGACGCGCTATGGACATTATGAGTTTCTTGTAATGTCTTTTGGATTAACAAATGCGCCGACAGCATTCATGAACTTAATGAACAGAGTGTTTAAACCATGCTTAGGCAATTTTGTCGTAGTGTTCATCGATGATATTTTAGTATACTCGAGAACAAAGGAGGAACATGCTGAACACTTAAGGAGCGTATTGGAGATATTACGCAAGGAACAACTTTATGCAAAGTTTTCCAAATGTGAATTCTGGTTGGAACGAGTCCAATTCTTGGGTCATGTGATTGACAAGAACGGAATCGCGGTAGATCCAGCAAAGATAGAAGCGGGTGTGAATTGGGAATAACTAACGACTCCATCAGAAGTAAGAAGTTTTCTCGGTTTAGCAGGGTACTATAGGTGATTTATACAAGATTTTTAAAAGATAGCAACCCCGCTAACCAATTTGACTCGAAAGATGGTAAAGTACGTCTGGATAGATAAATGTGAAGAAAGCTTTCGAGAGTTGAAGAAGCGGTTAAGCATGGCACCAGTATTATCTTTACCCGATGATACAGGAGGCCTTGTAGTTTATAATGATGCATCACACAAGGGATTAGGATGTGTGTTGATGCAACATGGGAAGGTGATTGTGTATGCGTCATGATAACTCAAAGATTATGAGAAGAAGTATCTTACGTATGATCTTGAGTCAGTCGCTGTAGTAATTGCCTTGAAAATTTGGAGGCATTACTTGTATGGGGAGAAGTGTGAGATATACACAGATTACAAAAGTCTGAAGTATATATTCACACAAAAGGAGTTAAACAGGAGGCAGAGGAGATGGCTAGAGTTGATAAAGGATTTCAACTGTGAAATCTTATATCACTCCGGGAAAGCCAACGCCATAGCAGACGCGTTAAGTAGAAAGAATCGAGAGAAGTTGAATGTAATAACCAACAACGAGGTACTGATAAAAAAGTTTAATAAACTTGAGATCGAGATAAGAGTTCCAGTTAACTCTACTCATAAGTTATTCGTTATAGAGAATAGTACGACTTTATTAGATAGAGTCAAAGAACTACAAGAGGTAAATGAAGAGTGTCGAAAGTGTAAAACCGAAATAACTCGTAAAAAGAATATCAAATTCAGAATAGACAAAGATGGGATACTGAAGTACGAGGATAGAATTCAGGTATCATCAGTAGAAGAACTAAAAGATAAAATATAGAATGAAGCCCATAGTTCTAAGTTCGTTGTACATCCAGGTAGTATAAAAATGTACAAAGATATAAGCTATCACTTTTGGTGGTCTAACATGAAAAGAGAAATAGTAGAATGGGTAAGTAAATGTTTAACACGTCAAAGGGTTAAAGCAGAACACCAAAAGCCGAGTGGATTACTACAGCCCTTAGAAATTTCTGAATGAAAATGAGAACATATTACCATGGACTTCGTAGTAGGTCTTCCAAATACACCGAAAGGTCACAATACCATTTGGGTAATTGTAGATCGTTTTACCAAGTTAGCTCATTTTCTACCCATAAAAGTCAACTTCAGTCTTGACCAGTTAGCCAAAGTTTAAATCAATGAAATTATTTTTAGACATGGAGTCCCTATTTCTTTTGTATTCGACCGAGATCCATGATTTACTTCTAATTTTTGGACAAGTCTCCAGAAACACTTAGGAACTCAGTTGAGATTAAGCATAATTTATCAGTACATGTTGCGAACTTGCAACATGGACTTCAAGGGAAGTTGGGGAGATTAGTTACCTTTAGTAGAATTGCCTACAACAATAGTTATCATGCAAGCATAGGAATGCCACCATTTGTAGCTTTGTACGAAAGGAAATATAGAACGTCGAAGAAGTCATTAGCAAATTGATAGGTACGCTTATGAGATGCTATTCTTTTATGGATATGAGTCACAAGTTGGTATCATAAATAGGAAAGAACAAAATCTACGAAATAAAGTGATACCTTCAGTCAAGGTTATTTAGAGAAATCAAAACATAGAGAACATTACGTGGGAGCTTGAGAGTAAAATGCAAGATAGTTACCCACACTTATTTGTACAACCCGTACTGTAATTTCGAGGACGAAATTCTTATTAGTGGGGGTGAATGTAATATTCCGAACCCTAATAAGATCTGTATATGTAAATTATGTGTTTAATAAATGAAATTTCTTGTTCCGACTTTGTATTATATGGTTGTGTATTTTATTAAACAATTAGGTGAAATAAAAATTTTGCGCCAAGCAGCTGTGTCGTGCTTAATCGGACAAAATGATTTGTCGTGCTTCCGGCGAATTCACCGAGAAGCGTCTCGGCAAATTATTTTTGTAAGCTGCTGTGTCGTGCTTAGAAATGACGAAGTGCTTTGTCATGCTTCGACATTAATATAATATTATAGTAATTGATAAAATTCTAGAAATAAGTTAATTAGGGCTAGAATGTTAAACGGAAATAGAAACCCTAATTTCAAAACCCTAATCGGTAAAATTTATCCGAATTGTCTAATCGAAACCCTAATTATTGTATAAGAATTTTAATTGATATACTTAGATTCTAAATAATGAATCATAATATTAATTATGAATTACTGAGGTTAAATTAAACTCTAAACGAAAGATTAAAACCCTAATTATAGGATTGAAAACCCTAAACCCTAATTCGGAACCCTAAAACCCTAATTTGGTTTAATAACCCTAAATTATGAGATGATAAACTTTAATTATGATATATTAACTTAATTAAAGTATTACTAACCATGATTAAACATCCTAATCATGATTAACAAAAATCTAGATTTAATTAGTAAGTAAATAAGTGAAAAAATAAAAATCCTAGCCAATGAAAATTAAGCTAGGAGTGTGCAAGCTTGTGCTTGACACACTCCAGCACAAGCATGACAATCTAGGATCAGATTTGAGCAGCACAAGTTAAGGGGTTAGATATTTGTGGAGGCAAGAATGTGAGAAATGACCTAAAAACCCTAATTTGGAAGTTGTTATAAATAGAACATCAAGCTGGTCATTTAACCTACGAATTTACAAACCCTAAACACCTATATTACCAGCCATAACAAGCCTCTAGAATCACAAGATCAGTAGCCAAGATCAGAAATCAAATTTTGAAGAAAAAGGTGCATAAACCCTAATTTGTTGCTAGATCTTTAAGTTTGAATTTGATGTTATGTTTTAGTGTTTAGGAATACTTATTAATATGTTATTTAGTGATCTGGGCGGTTAAAACATGTTTACATAGCATCTAGATATGAAAATCAAGCCAAAAACTCAAATTGTTCTTGGCAGTCAAGAACAGTCTGACAAGCCTTTTTGTCAGATCTTTTGATCGTCTTAAAATATTTGTTTGATGTGTTTTAAAGCATGAATCAATAGTATGCCATGTTAGCTTTAAGACCCGACTTGTAGAATGGATAAATTATCTCTAGAGTGAAAGTTATTAATGGTCAAAACCCATTGACCGACCATGGAGAACTGATTTCTGGGTAACCCAGAAATCATATGAATGTCTGACAGTTTGATGTCAGACTTTTGATCAACCCAGAAATGGCCTAGATGAAATGGTTTATGTATTTTATTGGTTTAGAGTTGTTGTATGCTATATAAACTTTAATCTTGAACCATTAAAACACATAAACAAACAATCAGTCGAACGGATTTAGCAGTCAAACTGCGTCGACCGTTATGACTGGATGAGTTTCTGGGTTACCCAGAAACTCAAGAACAGTCATGAACAGGGTAGTTTGACCATGCTTTTTAGATCATGATATGATATAGTTTGAGATGGAAATTGATATGTCGTTGTACACTGCCATGTTGACTATAACAACAAACAAAAATCAAACACAAACATCAAACCAGTTGGAATTAATTTGAGGTCAAAAGTCACTGTTGGACGTTGACCAGGTGTTCTTCATGAAGAACACCTTTAGCGACGAAATGCATAGCCAAACCCAGAATACTATGCACATATGCAGACCGTCGCTAAAGCCCTTTAGCGACGGATGTTTAATAAAAATTAATTAAATAAATTATAAAATAATAAATAAATATTAAATAATTATTAATAATTAATAAATAAAATTCGAAAATTCATTTTTAAATTATAAAAATTTATTTTTAATATTTGTATATATTCTGATATATTATTTAATTTAATTAAATAATAAATAATAATTATAATAAATCATTTAATAATTGTTTTAATTATTTAAAAATGATATTAAGGTAAATAAAAATTATTATATATAATAATTAAATAAAAATATTAAATATTTAAAATATTATGAATGATAAATAAATTATTTTAATAATATATTAAGTATTTAAAAATGTTATAAATGATAATTAAATCATTTAAATATCAAATTAAGTTTTGAAAAATTATTATAAGTTAATAAATAAATTATTTTAATGATAAAATAAAGTCTAAAAATATTATTAATGATAAAATAAATCATATAAATAATATTCTATCTTTCTAATAATATTATAAATGATAAATAAATCATTTAAAGAATATTTTAAATATCTAAAAATATTCTAAATGATAAATAAATCATTTAAATAACATATTAAATGTTTTAAAAATATTCTAAATGATAATTAAATCATTTAAAAATATTCCTAAGCTTGTAAAATTATTTAAAAATACTTCCAAGCTTCTGAAAATTATTTAAAAATAATACCAAGCTTCTAAAAATGTTATAAATAATAATTAAATTATTTATACTAATAATTAAGCTTCCAAATGAAGTTTTATCGAATAACCTATGTGTTTAATTGATTAAGGACGCGACCGAGATACCGAATCAACGTCGAACCTTAATGAAACTTGTTTAGATTAGTGTGATACATGTTTATATACATTCTACGCTAAGGCAAGTCTCCCAACTTTGTTATCTTTATGCAAGTATCCCGAACTTATTTACTTTTGAGCAAGTGTCTTAACCTTACTCAACTTATATTATGCAAGTTTATACATCTTGCTATCAATTATTGTGAAAGTTATTGCTTCTTGTTCAGCATAACTTAAGAAATGAATCATTATTCATATATTGTTTATTCGAGCATAAATTGTTGTGTCAAACCAAATTGTTTGGTAAGACATCTTATACTGAGTAAATGAAAATGCCTTCATAGGAAGGCCAATAAATGTCGATAATATATTGACCACAAATGGTAGGATGATATGCATACTCCTAGGATATTGGTGAGGCTGATCACCTACCAGATATCCAAAACTCAAATGGTTCTAAGTCATTAACGACTGATAGAACTAAATGAAATATATGGTTCTTATACAGAACCCTCAGTATACATTATTGACATCTTTCAAATCAAACACATAGTGTTTACATATTCAAATGAACTTGCTGAGCATTTGTAGTTCATTCTTGCGCATATCTTCTTTTGCAGCTGTAAATGATATCCCTGGCACGTCTGAGACTGATAAGGGGAAAGGCCATGCTTATTAAGTTTTATTTCTATTGTTGAATACTTTAAGTCTTTTAAAGACTTGTTGTTGTAATAACTTAGTATAACGAATGATGTAACTGAACAAAATATTATGTAATATATTATGATCCTTTATGTCATAGAATGCGTTATACTCTGATCTTTAAATTATTTAGCATAGTTGTACTAAGTTAGATACAGTATCTATACGAACTATACATCTGAATGAGGGTATTTAACTGATGTTGAAAGTCCTATAAGCTCTGGGGTTACACTTAATGAGCATTGGTAAGGTGCCATCCTTACCGGAATGCGCCCCTCAGTTCTATGGACAATCTTATCGTTAATACTGTGAATGTCAGATGGATAGGAACTATTGATATGAAAGAGATATTCACAAGATCTGAATCTATACATCCAAGTGAGGGTATCCAAACATGGATAACATTCTGACGAGAACTATTATCTGTTATGGGATACTGTGAACCTTGGATAGATAGAAGTCATATTTTATTGAATATTTATAGTTGTATAGTTTCACGTGAGCACCAGATCTGCTACAGGGGAGTGTAGAGATTTGGGGGCGTCACATCAATTCATACATGGAATCATCAAGATCGATAATTAGCACATGATTAGGCTCTGATACCACTGTTAGGTTTGTATATAATGCGAGCATGGAATCAAATTACATAAATAGAGCGGACGCGCGATAAAACGGATTTTAAAATTTTATACAAACCATCACCATGATCGATCAATGTGCTCAATTAACGATATAAATGAAAGAGAAAGAGAATAAGAATTATACCCTCGTAGAACAAAGCTTCCTCGGGTACAAGTTCAACTCCTAGTCCTTCGTGTTCTCCTCGAATGCTACGGTGTGATTCCTTCCTTTGATCAACGTTAGCCACCCAAGTGTTTGGCCTCTAGAGGTGATCCACCAAGGAAGAACAAGTATTCAAGAAGTTGGGTATTTGGCAAAACCCTAGTTTGTATCTCTATAGAAATTGTAAGTACTCTCCACAATCTAATGCAAGAGTGTGTAACCCTAATCTATGATAAAACTCCTCTTATTTATAGATGTAGGAAAAATCCTTCCCTAAACTATTTAGGATTAGGGTTTATATTCTAATTAAACTCCTTTAATTAATTATGCTCCTAATCCAATTAGGAATTCGTGAGAGAGTACTTCTATTAATTAATTCTCAATCCCTATTAGGAAATAAATAATAGTTCTATTAATTAATTCTCAATCCATATTAGGAATTAAATAATAGAAATAGTAATAATAATAATAAGACTCCTCTTATTAATTTATATTTAATATTTCCAAAATATTAAATAATAAATATTAAGCTATTTAATTTATTCTATCTCCATAGACTAAATTAAATACACTTAACTTATTATTATAATTATGTCATTTACTTCTTAAATAAATATTTTTCTTTTGCGGTGTGACCCTTTAGGTTCTCCATATTAAACCGGTTGTGAATAAATCAATTAGAACAATTCAAATCTTATTTAAATAAATAAATTAAACTATTTAATTCATTTAAATAAATAATATTTATTCTACAATAAGGGTAAGCCCCCTTAGCGATCAACGACTTTCCAGATAATATAGATTTCAACATTAATCACAAAAGAACCTTTCAGTGAATAGTTACCGTACAATTCAATCCTTCTACCATACAATGTCCCAATTAAATATAAGACATGAATTTACTGTCAAGTCTTATTTTATTTAATTATATGTATTTCGATTCCCAAATGCACAACTCTAAATAATGCAAATTAGAAACTCCTTTCTAATTTCATTCTGCCTTGGCCAAGGACTACTGAGTTGTCATTTATCGAATCACATAGGACATTCACATCTTTTACTAGACGTGGTAGAGTCTTTGTTGATCATTCACCTATCTCCATGTACAACTTATTATACCCAATCATGCCCTTTGATATGCCCCAAAGGTCTTAAGGGACATGTCAAAGTATAACTCATCATACACAAGATACTATGATGATCTCAAGTCCAAGGATCACTTGTACTACTATCACTAGAGGAATTCCTATTGACAGGCGAGTAAAACTCCATTAGGTATTCCTTAGCGAGCCACGTTCAGTGAACTTATTCTCCAATAAGCACCTACATACTTGATTTAGTGTCTCCACACAAATGATTATGCGATCAATCATCCCCTTCTTAAGAGCAAGCAACGTATGTACTAATCTATCCGAATTCACTAATCCCCTATTTAGTAATCCAACGATTATGAACGATTTTAGTTTGTGAGCTATCTTGAATTTAGATCTCATTAGCATGATCATCATCATGATTCTAAAAGCATTGCTCAAAATTATGGGTTTATCACATTTAATATAACAGCACTATGTAGACAATGTAAAATGCCTTTTAAGAAAATCAATTCTTTTATTAATAAATGAATAAGATTACAAAGTATATGCTACATCATATCAAATATGATTGGCTTGTGTGCATACTCTTTCAGTTTCAAGTTTGTGGGTACTAGTACTTGTTTGGCATTTGGTGTTTGAGTTAGTATTATGTTAATTTGTTAGCTATTTTGATGTTTAGTTATGCATATTAGTTAGAAATTTTGAAAAATTTTGAAAATTTTGAAATTTTGAGCAATGTTTTAGTTGAATCCATTGAGGGCTTATGATAAGAGCTTGGAGGACAGTTTGTTAACTCTTATGAAATCTTTGAGCATACTAGTTTAAATTTTACCTTGAGTGTTGGTTCTATGATATTTATGATCATTTGCGCTATTAAGGCACTTGCATCCCACTATTAATTTGGTTGTTCTTAGAGAGTTTATATAGTTGAATTCTTGTAGAAGATGTTGTTGAGATTCTAGAAACTTATTTAAGCATCAATTAAAGCAAAGTTAAGCATTCATTTTGTTTGTTTGGGAGAAATATTGGATTATTTAATATCTTGGATTATTTTTGAAAAATTTGAACTTTCACCTTCCCGAGTTGGATTATGAATCATGTGGTGAGTCGAGATGGAGCGTAAAACGCACTCACTCATGGACACATGTGAAAAGCGAGATGGAGCGTAAAACGCACTCGTTGGGTAGAACAAGTGAAATGGAGCGTAACACGCACTCACTTATAAGCTTAAGTGAGATGGAGCATAAAATGCACTCACGAAAAAAATAATATATATTTATTTTTTAAATATTTGGGAGGGTAGAAAAATGTTGTTAATGATCCAAGCGTGCGTAAATGTTGAAAATCCTTTTGATCCTCTACATAAGTGGTTTGCCTTAATTGCTGAGATTGATGTGGTATTAGGATTCTAGAGTTGAGATGATGTATCTTTTATTTAGTATTTCGTATATAATCTTATCTAAGTATGATGGGTATGATTGCTTATACAGTTTGGATGCACTCAAACGTTTTAAGGGTCATAATTGTTGTGGAGCTAATGAATTGGTTGAATTGTTAAACTTGCATGCTCTTGAATTTTGTTGGGAGTTGTTGGTTTTGAAATCTTTGAGGCTTTATTCGGATTCATATTGATTCATTGCTCGCGTTGTTGTTAGTTAGTTTGTGAAGTTTTTATTTCTAGTATTTTGCTTGAAGACAAGCAAAGATTTAAGTTTGGGGGTATTTGATGAGTGTGTTTTATACACACAAATTAGGTACTTTTAGCCTTAATAATTTATAAGTCTTTAGCTTTTTCGTTTGGTTTTATGTATTTTCATCTTATTGTTCTATAATATAGTTTTGTATTGCTATTATATGTTTTTGTGTGCTTTTATGTACTTTTATGTTGTTTTGCAGGAGTTGAAATAAAGGCCCCTTGCATCAATGCATTTTTGGCTTAAATTCAGCATTTCAGCTGCTTGTTTCTCAATTTCACCCATGATTCAATCCGAATCTCTCAAAACTCAAAGAACGAAAGCTGTAGATCTTTGTCTTAGCTTTTCAGAGCATCCGGAATCATCCAATTTGAAGTTCGTATGAGAGAGTTATGGTCATTTTACCATCGGATTTGGCATATATTTTACACAACAGTTGCTTCGAGCTCAATTTGAGACTTGCTCCGGCCATTATCTTGACGAGCTCCAGTTATGAAAGTTGTAGAGCTACTTCTTAGTTTCCATAGCCTCTTTAAACGCCTTAATCCGAGTTCGGACGAAGAAGTTATGGTCATTTTTCCAACAGACGTTGAAGCTGAAAATCCTGACTCAGGGACCTTCGCTGCAGCGCGAGTTCGTAGTGTTATTGGCCACGCTGCAGCGCGAAAATGCAATAACCAAGGTCATGCTTGACGCTGCAGCGCCAGTTTCAGGCCAAATGCCCACGCCGCGGCGCCAAGCACGAATTCTGGGCAAAACAGGGGTATTAAATGAACTATCTAATGACCCATTTTCAGAATCCTTCATCTGAGTTGCAAAAATAAGGAGAGAAAGGGAGAGAGAGGCGGCGACAGAGCAAAAGGAAGGCCATGGCCTTTGGCGATGGTTCTTCAAGAGCTTCAATGGAGGTGCTCTAATGGAGTTTTATCTATCAAAAATGGGGAAGCCACTTTTATCTTTCTTTTCTTTCTCTTTTCTACTATGTAATTAATTAGTTTGTGAACCAAGAATGTAATGGAACCCATTTGCTAGTTTGTATTAAATTTCTTCTCCTTTTGATTGGCACCATATGAGTTGGTGCATTACATTATGTGCTTAATGTTTAATTGCTAAGAAATTGGTAGTTAACTTGGAAATCTTTATGAAATTGGAAAATGGATTATTGATTGAGACCATGAGTATATTGACATATGATTATGTTTATTCTGCGTGTTGGGATGCATAATTTGTGTATAGGATAGGAATATACCTATGCGCCATGTGTAACCAAGTAGAGAATCTAGACTTAATGACTCCCTTCTGTGAGAGTTTATTCGTTTGAGGAGTGATTTACGGGGCTTTTGTGACATGTGCCTTATGATTGTTCTTAGAATTGAATGACTTGCTAGTATATAGGATAGGAATATACCTATGTGCCGCAAGGGGTGATAGTCATATGACCTCGGAAGAGGGGTATGAATACTTAGGTTTCTCGGTTGACAAATCATCGTGACCTTTATGATCAATTGGAGAGTTAGGAGATATAAATGAAGCATTGCACGCCAAGTGTTTGACAAAATGCTTGTGTGGGAATATTGTGTTCTTGGTTCATTAGTTATCTATCTACTTATGTTATTTATTTATGTTATTTAGTTTAATTGTTATGCCAATAAAGCCCTTTGTTATTTGAATTTGACTTTCCTATCTCTTTGGTTGGCACCATATGGTTTGGTTCAATATATCTGTGCTTTATGTTTCTTGCTAAAGAACTTAGTGATGATTTTGGTATTCTATAAGAAATGGAAGTGGATTATAAATACATGTCTGATATATTGGCATGTGATTAGGATTTGTCTATACCTATAGATTGCCTAATTTGTGTGTAAGATAGGAATATACTTATATGCCATGTGTGACCTAATTGAGAACCTATGCTTTAATTCTCTGCTTTGAATAATCAGCATAGGAATATGAGGATTATTATCTAGCTTTGATGTTCTTTTCAGTTCTATTCCCTTCTGGGTCGACCTTTGATAGGATATGCTCATGCATACCTCGAAAGAGGCGTATGAGCACTTATGAGTTCTCGGTCGACAATCCGTCGTGACCATTAAGACCAAAGAGAGACAGTTAAGATATTCAATGAACATAGCACACTAAGTGTTTGACAGAATGCTTGTGTGGGGGTAAAGTTATGATCTTAGCTTGTAGCGTCGTAGATACCACTCGTTATCCATTTAATTGCTTTGATAATTAGAATTAATTAGTTTAATTAATTACCTTCTATCCGACTGTTTAAATAAGATCGAG
Source organism: Aralia elata (assembly GCA_034770075.1). NCBI lineage: Eukaryota > Viridiplantae > Streptophyta > Magnoliopsida > Apiales > Araliaceae > Aralia > Aralia elata. The sequence goes on from CM068385.1 coordinate 63,890,714, forward strand.
ATGATTTAAAGTTAGTACTTGGTTAAACATTAGTGATAATTCCTCGTGGGATTGACTTTTACTTTCATTATATTACTTGTTAGACCGCGTATACTTGCGCGAGTTTTTCGGTTGCGAAACCGACCAACAGCGTAACATAGTCTATTTATGTCTATTTATACCAATAATAAGCGTTAGAATACTTGCACATAGTTTAAAGGAATAGAAGACTTATCTCGTATATTTTTTAAAATATAACGGTCTAAACGTTCGTCGTAAATCCTACACGATTATAAGTCCATGTAGACAAATAAGCATTTAACGATTAAATCTTTTAAGTTTTATTTCGGGTATTATAACCGCTTATAAATAAGACTCCTTCTACTATACATCAAATAATTTCAGCATTATAACTGCATATAAAATGAATATTCATCAACTATATTTAAAATAAATTGAGCATTATAATTGCTTATAAAATGAATATTCGACTATTATATTTGAGATAATTTTAGCATTATAACTGCTTATAAAATGAATATTCTTATTAAATACTTGAAGAAAATCGGACATAGTAACTGCTTATAAAAGTATATTTTGAACTTTATAAGAGAAATAAATCGGACATTATAACTGCTTGTACATAGGACTTTTGTACCGTGACGAACGAGAATTTTGTAATTTAATTTAAATATTTATTGAATTAAATAAATATTTTTCGACGATTCAATTATTGAATTAAATAATTAATTGATGAATTTGTGGTAGATTAATTTAATTATATGTGTTAAATTAATTAAATTGATGTGGTGAATTTTTATATTCAAAGTATGTGTTTAATTGAGTTTATTTGATTAAATGCATTATTTAAATAAGCATAATGTTATTTCTAATTAATTTAATAATTAATTGGAGATTTAATAATTTGTCATTATTAATAAAAGGGAATTCTATTTATGTGACTATGTGATTTAATGTAGAATTATTCTATTTTATTTAATTGATTTAATTGAGATTATTTAATTGATTAAACATGTGGCATTAACTATATTATAAGTAATTTATTAAAATAAATTAGAAAGGAGGAATAAATGATTAGCCAAACTAGGCCTTAGTGGGAGTTGGTGCCAGTTATTAACTGACACCATGTTATGTCAGTTTACTTTCACGTATTATCATTATACGCATCATTTTTCCTAAGCAAGTCTGAGATACAGAGAGAAAAAGAGAGAGTTTTGGAGAGAATTAGAGAAGGGAGAAGAAATTATTTCATCTGGTTGCATAATCTAGCATCTAATCAAAAGTAATTCTTAAATTTCAACCTTTAAATTATGTTTTCTTAGTTTTCTCCATGAAAAGTTAAGTTTAGTCTTCTGTAATTTGAATTCTATGGTTGAATCTTTAAATAACTTGATGTTAGATGTTGGTAAGCATGTATATATGTATTTTATATGAATTATATGTGATTTAGAGTAATTAAATCCATGAAATCATGTTTATATTAGAGTTTTGGAATTTACAGAGTAGTTATATACGAATATGGCTTAAATGTATGAAATTGATACTTGTATTGCATGTTAATTGGTTAAATTGATGACTAATTATGTTTATGCATGTAAAAACGAAGAAAAAAATAATTAAACGGATTGATTTGGTTAACAAACGAATTCACTGCGATTGATTTTGCTAACTGTATCAAAATATTAGTATAAAGTATGAACAGTGAAATTTTTAGCCTTAAATTGGTTGTTTAGATTGTCTGTGATGTTAAAATCACTGTGTATATAATGGGTTTTGGTTTTATAACACATGTGATAATTTGGTAGTGATGAAAAACTTTGGCTAAATTTGGCATTTTTCTGTGTTCTTCGCAAACTGCAGGAATCGAGTTTCGGGTCCACCACCCCGGCGGTAGAAATGTACTACATTTCCCGCCCCGGTGGTAGGCTCGCCCCGACGGTAGAAATGTATTACATTTCCCGCCCCGAAGGTAGGCTCGCCCCGGCGAGACTTTTGTGAAGAAACCCACCGCCTCGACGGTGGAACAGGAAAAAAATATATATATATTTTCTTTTCTTTGTGACCATGCTATATTACCATGTCCATGTTTAAAGCCTAGACTAATGTATCAATTGAGATATTAAAATGAAATTGGATGAGAATTAATCCTAAAGTGTTTATAGTACTGTAACTAATTATTGTTACTGCTTTATAAACGGGATGTATAGGTTGATTAAAGAACGTGAATTTTAATTTATAGTCTACGCACGAGACAAGTATCTTATCCTTACTTATTACTTTTACGCAAGTTTCTTAACTTCACTTTTATATTGAAAAAAAGTTTCTTAATTCTACATTTCATTGAGCAAGTCCCTGATCTTCATTCTTTTACCATGCAAGCTTCATAATGCTACTATCTAATTGAGCAAGTTTTTAATTCTATTTCATTCAATTTCATGGATTCAAATGAGATGTTTTAATTTCCTCTTTGTAATACTTCAGTTATACAGAATTCATTCAATTGTACCTTTTGTGAGATTCAGTCTTTGATTCTCGAATATCAATTACACTTTATTGAACCTTAATTGACTAGCGAACCCTTATTGATTCGACTAGTCCATAGTTGTTGAGAGTTCTAAATTCTAGAAATGTTATTGAAGTAAATCCAAACCAAACTTCCTTTGGTGCGGACTCTGATGTCATACTGAGATGAACAACTCTTATATAGGGGATTATTTTACGCGTTAGCGTTTAGATGTTGTTGTTGTCCGATTTCACAATCAACAATTACGTGCAAGTATACACGATTAACAAGTAATAAAGTGATAAGATAGAGTATCGAACCCACAGGGAATCTCTGTTCAATAATTTCCAACTACTAGTCCTATATCAATTCAATTTTATTTAAACAAATATAAATTGAATAATGATTAAAGCTAATTAAATTAAAACTAAGAATAAGAAGTAACACAAAAGTTGAAATTCAGATTTTTAAAGGCTTAAGACTACAATATCCCCAATTATGTAATACAAACTAATTATCCAATTCATCGAATTATTAACTTCAATCGAGTTATTAACAGGAATTCAAAGTTATTCATAAGCCCTTTCCCAAGTGATCAAATAAAATTATCTAACTCAATTAATTCTGCAATATTCCTATGCAAAACTAAAGAATTAAATTCATTAAACACCAATTCCCAATAGTTACATGCAGCGAAGAGATATCCCTATTCACTTCACAACCCCAATTATTCATCCCATGCAAATAATTAAGAATACATGCTATCACATTCAGATCTAACCCTAGATTTCATCTCCCGAATTCATCTAAAGTATCCCGCTAATTGATGATCAGTCAATTACTCAATAAACACAAAATATGATAGACAACTCAATATGAAGTAATAACTGGAATCAAATAGATAATTAATCCATAAACATAAAAGATTCAATTATAGCCTTAATTGCAAATTTAGTTCATACTGAAAATAGAAATCATGAATCCCAAATAAGTCATCACAATTAAATTATAAATCTAAGATAGAGGATAAGAAAAACTCAGTAGAAGTTCTCCAATCTTCAAGTCTCTAATCTGAATTCCTTGCGATGCTTTCTCTAGTCTCCAATCTCCCAAATCAGATCTGAATCTCAATCCTTGCGTAAGTATGTAACTATAAATGTACCATGTATGTGTATCTATGTATGTTCCCCCCTATTTCCATCTCTCCCTATCTCTTTTATAGTTTCTGAATCAAATCAATAGAAAGAATCCAATTCCAAATCAATTTCCCAAAAGAACTGAACTCCAATATTTTTTTCCCTTCAGCGCATTCTCGCCCCGGCGAGAAATTTAAGCCTGAGATTCTCGCCCCGACGAGAACTCTTCTGCTGCCCGAATCAGCCTCGACGTCTGTTGGAAAAATGGTCATAACTTCTTCGTCCGAACTCGGATTAATACGATTCAAGAGGCTGCGGAAAGATAAGAAGTAGCTCTACAACTTTCATAACTGGAGCTCATCGAGATACTGAGTAGAGAAAGGTCCAAAATGGCCAGGAAACAGATGCTATGTAAAATTCATGCTAAATCTGATGGTAAAATGATCATAACTCTCTCATACGAACTTCAAATTGGATGGTTCAAGATGTTTCCGAAAGCTGAGATCAAGATCTACAACTTTCGTTCTTTGAGTTTTGAGAGAATCGGATTGGATCATGGGTGAAATTGAGCCGCAAGCAGCTGCTATGTCAATCGGAAGTACAAAAATGGCAAACAAGACACCCAAGCGTTGACGTACAAATAGCTTTGCTTTATTTCCTACAAAACCAATGCATAAACAAGTAAAATGACACTAAAAATACTCAAAGATAGTAAAGAAATAAGCCTAAGATATATCTAATTCACAGGTATAAACCCGCTCATCAGTTGTGCACATACATGGTACAAAGGGCTGATCCCCCTAAGTACGAGAAGTAGGGTCCATATAGTCTTACGACTGTTAAAGGTTTAAAGTAGAAATACTTGATAACTTGGGACATAGTTCGTGGTCTTGTGACCCTCAGACGTTATTTTGATTCTTGTATTCTAATCTTGATTCAAAAGCCGAGAATTCGATTATCCGATATCCACTGATTATTCGCATATTATTATTATTTTTATTGTATTACTTACTGGGCAATTGTTGCTCATCCTTGCATAATAACATTGCAGTTAAAGTTAAAAGAATTGACGAGTCATCCACTAGTAAAGGCAAAGGCAAAGCAAACAAATGATAAAGACTTGTTAAATTTGTTTAAATGATGTTTATGTAATAGACTATGTTATGTTTCCGTATTGATGTTTTATTAAGGTTAGATGACCTGGGATTGTATTTGTTAAAGATGTTGTAACCCTTTAATGGGATATTTTAATTTTTATTAAGAATTTTCATTCATATCTGAATGGGCTGTTAGATATGATGTGATGTATTTGGATAGTGAACACCAAATCCTGTGGAAATAAAGTACCCGAATTTGGGAGTGTCATAGGTTGGTATCAAAGCTATAAGTTATGAACCTTAGGTGGGGAAAACCTTAGGGTAGTAGCCTTTTAAGAGTCAAAAAATATAGTGGTGATAAACTCTTATCGAGTTCTAAGGAATGAATTACGGAATTCATTAAAGATAATAAAAGACTTTATGTGCTATGTGCTTATGTGTTAACAACTTATGTGCCGCGATTAGTACCGAGTATTAATTAAAACTTAAACTTTGTTGTCAGGATGTCGGATGTTAGAGGATTCAGTCAGCCTAGGGAGATTGAGCCCCGAGTGGCTGGAGAGGAGGAGCCCCGTGATATTCATGTTATCCGGGAGCAGTTGATACTGAGAGAGCCATCTCTATTGATCACTGTTGTGGGTCAGGAGCATGAGCCTGAGTTTGATTCAGAGGAGGACTCTGAGGATGTTGAGACAGAGGCTGAGGAGGATGATGAGGATCCCGAGGAGGTATCCCTTACCTCTGTCGATGTTGAGATGTACGATGCCTTGTATGATCGTACCATAGAGTTACAGGATAGAGTCAGAGACTTGGAGGGACTGGCAAATAGACGCCAGACTCTTATAGACCAGAAGAACGAGAAAATTGAGGATTTGGATATACGTCTTGGAGACATGGAATGGAAGTTAGTTCAGGCAGAAAGTCAAAAGGAAGACCTGTTAGCTGAGAATAAGAAGATGAAACTTGAGATTCAGAAATTGAAGGATGATCTGAGTGAGGAGTCAACAGAACGTACTAGAGCAGAGGATTCTTGGATGAATACTGCTCGACGTGCAGAAATTTTTGAAGAAAGCGAACGGGCAAAGAGGGCTAAGATAGAGGAGACAGACTACACTTTTTAGATAGCGATTGATAGGGCCTAAGATCGAGTTCTCCACTATCCAGTTCAGTTCGAGGACTTGCCATGGTACATGTTGGATCGCAGGACGATGTTCCGTATCATGGAGGAAGAACGTAGGAAGGCGGTTCGACGCCTCAGTAGGCCGTGATAGGAGACGTATTGAAGTATATGTGTAAATATTTATGGTAGCTAGTGATGTAAATTCCAGCGTGATTATACACAATGGAATATGACTATTTAATCCTGAAGATTGTTTGATCTCGGGATAGTTGATGTAAATAGCAGTGATGTTATCTTTCTATGTTTAAGACTTTTGAATGAATGAAATATTAAAGTTTATTTTAAATGTGTTATATGTTAAATGTTTAACCTGAATTGTTTGAGTTAAATGTTGAACACTTAAGAAATTGAGTGATGATCTAATAAGCGCATATTCTTGAACAAAAAATGCCGCCGAGACGCCAACCACATCAACAAGCTCAGGAGAGCTCTACCAATAATAACAATGACGCCAATGCTAATCTTGTACAGCAGTTGGTGAACCTTTTGGCTGGAGCACTTGTGAATCAGCCGCAAGCTCCATCAGTGACGTCATTTAAGGATTTCAAAGCAGTAGGACCGCCAGAATTTAGGGGTTCCCTGAACCCGATCGAAGCCCAAACCTGGGTGATGGAAATGGAGAAAGTATTTGACGTTTCTAGGGTTAGTGATGACCAAAAGACTGCCTTTGCAATGTTTATGCTTAAGTTAGAGGCCAGCTATTGGTGGCAAGCGAATAAGGTTCGAGGAGGTCAGGGTGTAATCACGTGGGAGAGGTTTAAGGAGATGTTTTATGAAATGTATTTTCCAACAAGCTCTCGTAATCAGATGGAGATTCAATTTCTGGAGTTAAAATAGGGTACCATGACTGTACCGGAGTACGCTGCAAAGTTTAACGAGTTGGCTAGGTTCGCAACCTACCAGGTAAACACCGATGAGAGGAAGGCGAGGAGATTCGAATAGGGATTAAAGCCTTGGTTGTACAGCAAGGTGTCAATGTTTTAATTGAACATTTTTGTCGGAGTTTTGGAGAAGGCGATTATTGCAGAAGGTGGGAGCGATGCTCTAACTAAGTATAACCAGAAGCAGAAGAAGAAGAAGGGTGAAAATGAGAATAACAAAGCGAGTGGTAGTAACAGTGGTGGTCATAATCAGAAGAGGAAGTGGAATGACAATGGATCTGCTGGAAATCAACAGGAAGGTCAGAAGAAGAAAGTGGAAGTGTGTGTTACCTGCGAGAAGAATCACGTGGGAATTTTCCTGAAGGGGAAGAGGGTTTGCTACAATTATGGTCAGGAAGGCCACATAGCACTAAATTTTCCGAATCCAAAGAAGGGAGTATGTTTCACTTGCAGATCAAATGATCATCTGGCTAGGGATTGCCCCAAGAAGGCAGCAGGAGGAGCAGGAACAAGAGGGAATAGGGGAAACAGTGGTGGTAGCACGTTAACCATAACTGGATCAGCACCAACAAACCGACCTACCGCTAGGACTTTCAACATGACCGTGCAAGACGCCGTGCAGTCTCACGATGTGGTGTCAGGTATCATTCCGATCAATAATATAGATGCTTATGTATTGTTTGATTCGGGTGCTACTTGTTCATTTATATCCGATGACTTTGCTAAGAATCTAGATCTGCCTAAGGAGGAATTAGATTACCCTTTGAACATAGAAATTGCGAATAGGGAGGTAATTCTTGTTAGGTACGTACACAAGAACTGTAGAGTGGACATTAAGGGAAACGTGATTGTTGATATATTTGTATGTATAACAAATATGACTCATACACGTAAGTGCACGTGATCCACAAGTAATATAAAGTAAGTAAAGTATCGATCCCACGAGGAATAGAATTGCATTTACAACTACAAACACCGATTTTATAATTATTTTGGTCTCTTTAAACACTTGATTACAATGATAAAATTATCTAATGATTACTAAAGAAATAAATAGAACAAATTATGATTGTGCAAACACAGATTTTATGGGCTTGGGATTATAATTTCACTTATTGCAAACTTAGATTTTCATGCTTCCTATTGTTGCTAATTGATTATTATAGAATGTTGGTCGAGAACACGAATGTAAAATATAACCACCTCTCGATGCATCATATTCATATCACACTAAATCCACAATTGATAGAATGAATGTGAACACCCTAGATGACTAACGCACTATATTTCTATGTGAGTTACAATCAAGAGGGTTTAAGTACAAGTTCTCAAATGACCACATATGGTACTTCGGTATATCTCTATCCTAAGCACGAATCATAACTTCACGAGGAATGTAAATACTATGAACATATGCTAGCATAATCAGATCTCAATTTATACTTCCTTTCTCAATTTTATATAAATTATCATGGTAATTGGTGATCAAGCAATTAAACATTCAGTATAAATTATGCTAGACATTCATTTCATAACCAACTAGCAATAATAAGGAAGCATTTCAATTTTCAGTAATGCAAAAGATTCATTATAATCCCAAGAATGAAATTTAATTCATGATAACAATAATAGAATTCATCATACACAATTGGTTCATCATCATAATTACAGAATAGGAAAATTAATAAAAAACAGAAAATATTAAAGCTCCATGTTTCCGTTCTTCCGTTTCTGCAACTTCTGGTGATTTTCCAAGTTATGTTGATTCTTGATTTCTTGCTCCCAAGCTTCAATTCAGCATCCATATAGCTCCATTCTTCAGTTCCCCAGCAAAATTGAGGCTCAGCTGAATTGTTTTTATTTTTGAACTAATAATGCAGTAAACTTTTTAAGTTTCGTGGGGGAGGAACTCTCCCAAAATTAAAATCTCAATTCCATATATTACTTGCTTAATTTGTCTTCTATTGACTTATTCTGATTCCCACTAATAAAGTTTTAATCCACTAATCCCTCAAAATCTGGCATTGCATGATTTCATGGTAGTGCTGCTTCGCTGGCTGGAACGTGTCTGCATGGCTGGCTGGCGACAGGCGCAGCTGCGCAGGTACCATTTGCAAAAGGGACGCAGCTGCGTAGGGGAGCTTTGGCAGGAACAGTAGGGGCGCAGCTGCGCCGGCCACAAGGCCAGGCTGGGCGCAGCTGCGCAGGCAATCATAGGGCGCAGGGCACTGGCGCAGATGCGCCGTCCTCCAAGCCAACAGGGGCGCAGCTGCGCTGCTTTGACAGTCGACTGTTGTACTGGTGTACTCAGCCTGATATCTCGATTCTCGTGTCCTGTACAAGCAACAATTATTCATTTAGCTCCCAAACAACAAATGCATCATAACACGTGCCAAAATAATCAAAAACTGTGCAACAGCCATAGAATGCAAAATAGCGAAACAATACTGAAAGAAAGGGAAAATGCATGAAAACATGCTATGGAGCTACTAATTAAGCAACAAATGAAGTAAACTAGTATCCAATAAGTAGGTATAAAACCTACTTATCAAATACCCCCAAACTTGAACCGTTGCTTGTCCTCAAGCAATTATTATTAATGCAAATATGGATGAATTGCAATAATCTAAGAATGCATCATGACCCTCATCAATTAGTAAACAATCCAAATGATTTGCCTCAGAAGAACATAATGCTACTAACCCGAACTTAGTTCATGTACCATGACAGTCATGCAAATCAAACCTTGTAGCGAGTGATAGAGTGTGTGTGTATAGTATTCATCAAACTTGTTGCAACCCAAATGATTCTCATAATATGTTTCTTAGGGGAAAAATCGTATACTCAAACTTGCAACACAACAAATGGGGTAGATATAGTTAAGACAACGCTATGTCTAGATTGAGGACCGACTTAGAGGTTATTCGGACTATGATACTTGGTTGTGCAATGCCTAGTTCCCTTAGGCTTTTCAATGATACCCCTGTAGAGAGCTTTCGACCAACGACTCCCAAACCAATTGGTCTTAGGGCACTAGGAGTAGAGACATCCCCTAGGGCGTACTTACTCGAATATCAAAGGCCACGAAACTAGGCTAACCAAGCATTTATTCAATGTTTTTTTATATATATATATAAATATCAACGAATGCGTTTTACGCTCCATTTCGTTGCTCAAATGCTCCACTAAGTTTCCCCCCAAACTTAGACACAAGTTGACTCAGCTAACACTACCCTCATTTGCTTATCTTTTATTAACACATCACTTTCCCTCCAGAACTCAATTATGCGAATTTTTAAGTCACTAAGCAAGATAATTACTAAAGGCGTGCTTACCGGTGCTATCAGACTCAACACAAGATAAGATTTGCAGAAAATCATGGCATTCGACCCAAGTCTTAGCAATTAGCAAATTTCCAAAAAAATTCATCACAGGCAAGTGAGGATGTTTACTAATCAAGATATTAGGATCATGCAACTAAATGATATGATATGCATGAGAAATTCACCACATTTTCTTTTTCTTTTTCTTTTAGCAAAAACAAGTAGACTAACAATAAAAACAGATAATTAAATTAAAACAGATAATTAAAAGCATCACAAATAACTAGGAAAGCCTAATACCCCCAAACTTAAAATATGCAATGTCCTCATTGGAGATAAAAGGGTAAAGAGTACTCCCCTAAGAGTCGTCCTCTGCGCCGCCAGGCGGTGTGTCAGGCGGAGGATAAGGGATGTTGGCCCCGAAGGTGGGAAACTCGACGTGGACCCCCTGCTGGCTGAATGCCTCCGATAGTGCACCAGCAAAGGAGACGCTGTAGTCTCTGAAGCTCGTGTGCAATGCGTCCATGCGGTGCTACAGGCGGCGCATCTCGCACTCATGTCCACCACCTCCTCCCTGCTGCACTGGCGGTGCAGGCACGTCCTCCTCACTGGCCTCCTCCTCCTCATCAGCAATAATGAAACCGAACCCATTAGGCCGGGACTCTGTACCGTGCCATACATTGTACTTTCTGATCGTGGCGCTGTTAATGTCCCGCATGGGCAACTGGAGGGTCTCCTCGTCCCATTCCACCTTCGCCGCAAGACAAAGGCGTGTGATTATCGAAGCGTGAAGAATGGCACCGGACGTGACAGCACGCATGAAACGAAGCATGGAGTGGTGAATGATGTAACCCACGTCAATGCTCCCCCCATGCAGAATGTGGTGTAAGAGAACCGCACGGTCCCGGGTCACATCCTGATGATGGGTGGTCGGCAGTATACTCGCGCAGATGAAGGCGTACCATGCCTTGGCATATCTGTTCAGCGCGGTCTGAGGGAAGTGGACCTTCTGAGTGGTGCCCGTCTGAGTCCTCCACTGAGTGCCCGGCTGGCACATCTCCCGCACCAAAGCATCGAGATCAGTCTCGAAGCGCTCATGCAACACCCAGTTGGTGGCCTCAGCAGTAGTAGACGGCAGGCGGAAAAGCTCGTTGATTACCTGCGTAGTGTAGGAGACCTGCTTGCCCCGAACGAAGGATATGTCATTCTGAGTCTCACGGGCATTGGCATAGAATTCCCTAACAACGGCCATCGGGGCGGACTTTGGGTCTCAATGAAAAGTAACCAGCCCAGACGCCGGATTTGGTCCAGAATTCGCCCATCCTGTGCCTTGGGCTTCAAACCCCTCTCTGGTATGAAGGATTTGACGCTCAGCACCTCCCAGTAGTAGTGTTGGGCTGAGAGATTGACAAACTTGGTGGCATCCAGAGTGTTGATGCCACCACCCGCAGATTCGGATTCGCTGCTGGATGAAGAAGAAGGTTGGGGAGTGCGTGCACGTTTCAGCATGATTGATTGTGGTTAGGGTTCGGTGAAGAGATTTGATGTAACTAGGGTTTGGTGAATAATGGCAAGAGATGAGAGGAGAGGGTTTTCTTGTTTGCTTCTGCTACTTGAGAGTGTTTAGGTTTAGGGTTTATGATTTGTGATGTGACTTGACTGATGGGGACATGCCTTTATATAAAAAAAATAATTTCGCGAGGGGCGCAACTGCGCCATAGTTGTACGGTGAAAGGGCGCAGCTGCGCTGATGCTCAGGTTTGGCGCAGACAGACCATGGCGCAGCTGTGCTGATGATGAACTGATGGAGGGGCGCAGCTGCGCAGCTGCCCAGTTGCTGCTTTCTGACGGGTCCCGGCGCAGCTGCGCTGCTGATGTACTGAAGGTTGGGCGCAGCTGCGCTGATGCTCATACTACCTGGATGAATTTTTATTTTTTATTTTTTATTTTTTTTGAAACAAACTTGACACACATTAAATCTCCAGGTGAAAAACTCAATTTCTGAAAACATCTAACATAACTAAAAAGTAACGAAAATCTTAATTCAAACTTACAAACTTACAAACGATGCATACGCAATACATTGTACATTACACCCCCAAACTTAAAGTTTGTTCAAGTTGCACGGTTTAGGGTGTGATTGAATACCTGCAAAGAAACAAACACGTTAAAATGAAATTATACAAACTAAATTAAAATCACACAGAAATAGAAAGTAATACGATAAATTTGGGTTGCCTCCCAAGAAGCGTTTGGTTTAAAGTCGGTTAGCTTGACTGTCCATTGGTGCTCAGTCCATGGCTAGGACAACTGAGGATTCTTGGCGATCGACTTCGCCTCCCCAATAGTGCTTCAGCCTTTGGCCATTCACCTTAAATGGTTGTTCACTGTCCTTTCCAATTATTTCGATGGCTCCGTATGGGAATACAGTTGTGATGGTAAAGGGACCCGACCATCGGGATTTGAGCTTTCCCGGGAATAATTTGAGCCTAGAGTTGAATAGCAACACTGCTTGGCCAGGTTCAAATTTTCTCTCGATGATTTTACGGTCGTGCCACCTCTTTACTTTCTCCTTGTAGAGTTTAGAATTCTCGTAGGCTTGCAAATGAAACTCATCAAGTTCATTTAGCTGTAAGAGTCTCCTCTCTCCCGTTGTAGATGGATCGAAATTTAACTTCTTAATCGCCCAATAAGCTTTATGCTCTAGTTTGACCGGGAGATAACACGCTTTGCCGTAGACCACATGGTATGGGGACATGCCGAGGGGTGTCTTATAGGTGGTTCTGTATGCCCATAATGCTTCATCTAGCTTCAATGACCAGTCTTTTCTGGAAGGATTGACAATCTTTTCCAGAATTCTCTTGACCTCTCTATTTGACACTTCGGCTTGCCCATTAGTTTATAGGTGGTATATCGCGGCAATTCTGTGCCTCATTCCGTATTTAGCCAGGAGGGTTGTGAACTGTTTGTTGCAGAAATGACTGCCCTCATCACTGATGATCGCCCGAGGAGTGCCAAATCTAGTGAAAACGCTCTTTTGTAGGAATCTAAGAACTACCTTAGCATCATTGGTAGGTAAAGCCGAAGCCTCCACCCATTTGGACACATAATCAACTGCAAGAAGGATATAGAGATTGTTGCAGGATGACGGGAATGGTCTCATGAAGTCTATGCCCCATACGTCAAAGATCTCCACCTCCAAGATTACATTTAGTGGCATTTCATTGCGGTTGGAGATGTTACCCACCCGTTGGCATCAATCACAATTCTTTATGAATTGATGGGCATCTTTGAACAAAGTGGGCCAATAGAATCCGGCTTGGACTACTTTGGTTGCGGTTCTATGCGTTCCATAATGGCCGCCGTACATAGAAGAATGACATGCATGTAAAATACTAGTAGTCTTGACATCGGGAATGCACATTCGGATAACAAGATCTGTACATTGTTTGAACAAGTAAGGCTCGTCCCACATGTATCTCTTTACATCATGCAAAAATTTCTTCTTCTACTGGGAAGTTAGGTCCGGTGGTAGTACATGACTTACAAGATAGTTGACAATATCAACGAACCAAGGGATCTCAGATGTGATTGCAAATAGCTGTTCATCAGTAAAGCAATCATTTATTTCAACCTTCTCTTTGCTCTCCGTGTCCGGGTTGTCTAGTCTGGACAGATGATCAGCAACTAGATTCTCCGTGCCTTTCTTGTCCTTTATTCCCAAGTCAAATTCTTGGAGCAAAAGGATCCACCTGATCAATCTTGGTTTAGCATCTTTCTTTGCTATCAAATATCGAATTGCTGCATGATCAGTGTACACCACTACCTTTGTTCCAATGAGATAGGACCGGAACTTGTCGAATGCATAGACAACAGCGAGTAATTCCTTCTCGGTGGTGGTGTAATTCATTTGGGCCTCTGAGAGTGTCTTACTGGCATAGTAAATTGCATGTAGAACCTTGTCTCTGCGCTGACCCAATACCACGCCCACAGCGTAATCGCTAGCATCACACATAAGCTCAAATGGAAGAGACCAATCTGGTGCCACTATCACAGGTGCTGTTGTCAGCTTCCTTTTTAACAACTCAAAGGCTACTAGGCAATTTTCATCGAATATGAACGGAACATCCTTTTCCAAAAGATTGCACAGGGGTTTTTTGATTTTGGAGAAGTCTTTGATAAATCTCCGGTAGAACCCAGCATGGCCCAAAAAACTTCGAACTCCCTTTACAGAAGTTGGCGGAGGCAATTTCTCGATGGTTTCTAACTTTGCTTTATCCACTTCCAAACCTTTTGCTGAGACTTTGTGTCCCAATATTATTCCTTCTTGAACCATGAAGTGGCATTTCTCCCAATTAAGCACAAGGTTTGTTTCCACACATCTCTTTAGTACCATGATCAAATTCTCTAGACAGTTGTCGAAGGAATTTCCAAACACTGAAAAATCATCCATGAAGACCTCCATGTTGATTTCTACCATGTCAGAAAATATTGCCATCATGCACCGTTGAAATGTGGCTAGAGCATTACATAGACCAAAAGACATTCGCCTGAAAGCAAAAGTTCCATATGGACAAGTAAACGTTGTCTTCTCTTGATCTTCTGGGGCGATAGCAATTTGATTCTAGCCAGAATATCCGTCAAGCAAACAGTAGTATTCATGCCCTGCCAATCTGTCCAACATTTGATCTATGAATGGAAGTGGGAAGTGATCTTTCCTCGTGGCTTTGTTGAGCTTTCGATAGTCCATACAGACTCTCCATCCCGTGACTGTTCGAGTTGGTATCAACTCGTTGTTCTCATTTCTTACCACAGTTATTCCTCCCTTCTTTGGTACACACTGCACAGGGCTCACCCACGGACTATCAGAGATGGGGTAGATGATCCCAGCTTCTAGCCATTTCAGAATTTCTGCTTTTACCACCTCTTTCATGATGGGATTCAGCCTTCTTTGATGCTCTATGGTGGGCTTGCTGTCATCTTCCATCAAAATCTTGTGCATACAAAATGAGGGGTTGATTCCTTTTATATCAGCAATGGTCCATCCAATAGCCCCTTGGAATTCTCGGAGGATTCTTATCAGCTCGCCTTCCTGTAAAGATGTTAGTGCAGAGGAAATAATGACAGGTAAAGTATTTGAAGTGCCTAGATATGCATACCTGAGGTGACTTGGTAAGGGCTTAAGCTCAAGTTTGGGAGGTACCTCTCTAGATGGTTTCAAATGAGATGAGGAATCATTTGAGCTTTTCAAGGGCTCAATTGGTACCTTGAACTTTGCCATCCTGGGTATTGCATCTAGAAAATGAACATACTCACAGTTTTCGGGCTCGTCCAAGTCGATGTGTCCTGTCAGTGTCATCTCAAGCAAGTCACTATGTGTGGCTTTTATGAATTCTTCGGTCGCAGCACTTTCAATGATATCTACTCAGAAACAATCTTCCTCCTCGGCCGAGAATTTCATAGCTTTAAAGACATTAAAGGTGACTTCTTGGTCTTGAACCCTCATTGTCAATTCTCCCTTTTGCACATCAATGAGAGTTCTCCCGGTAGCTAGAAATGGCCTCCCAAGTATGATGGGAATATCCTTGTCCTCCTCGAAGTTTAGAATTATGAAGTCAGATGGGAATATGAACTTATCAACCTTAACAAGAACATCTTCCACAATACCTCTCGGATAGGTGACTGAACGATCTGCTAGCTGAAGAGAGACATTAGTCGGCTTGGGTGATGGTAATCCCAACTGAGTAAAGACGGACAATGGCATGAGATTGATGCTTGCACCAAGATCACATAAGCATTTTTTTAATGACAGGTCTCCAATGGTGCAAGGAATGGTGAAACTGCCCGGATCCTTCAACGTTGGAGGTAGCTTCCTTTGTAATACCGCACTGCATTCCTCTGTCAAAGCTACAATTTCAAAATCTTGCAATTTCTTCTTCCTTGACAGAATCCCCTTCATGAACTTGGCATAACTCAGCATTTGTTCTAAGGCTTCTGCAAATGGTATGTTGATTTGAAGCTTTTTGAAAACCTCAAGAAACTTAGAGAATTGTTTGTCTATTTTCTGTTTTTGCTGCCTCTGAGGGTACGGAACTGGTGGATAATATCTGCTGGGAGGGGGTTGAGTTTTTTCTGTGCTTTTTGTTGGTGAGGGCTCAGATTTCTCAATGCTATCCTCCTCTCCAAAAATTTCAGCAGAGTCAACTTCTGGGGAAGGGCGCAGCTGCGCCGTCTCCCCTTGCAAAATGGGCGCAGCTGTGCCGGCTGGATCCAGCGCTGGAGAAGGGCGCAGCTGCGCTGGCTTCTCGTGTGACATGGGCGCAGCTGCGCTGGTTGGCAGGGTCTGCTTCCCACTTCTGGTGGTGACAGCTTGGCATTGCTCCTTTCCATTTCTCCTTGGATTGATTTCTGTGTCGCTAGGAAGAGTCCCCTGAGGTCTATTAGATAACAAACTGAACAATTGACTCATCTGATTTTTCCAAATTCTTGAAACCCAATGCTTGGCCTTGCTCCAACTTATCAGGTTTGGCCATGTATATCTCCAAATTTTCATTCATTGCAGCAACCTTCTTATCAGTATCTGTGGCTTGTTGCTGAATGTGGAACCCCGGAGGATTGTGAGGTTTTGGGGCTTGTGGATAATCTTGACGGTTGCTCCATGAGAAGTTCGGGTGATTCCTATTCCCCGGATTGTAGTTGTTCTGATATTGATTTGCTGGCCGCTGGTGGTTGCTCACAAAATGTACAGATTCAGCATTGATGGCACATTGATCAGAAGAGTGTGAACCTGCACAAAGCTCACAAATCATGGAAACTTGCTGCCCCTTTCCTACATATAGGTTGTCAATCTTTTTGACTATAGCAGATATCTGGGCTTGAAGTGAAGTGGTCGTGTCAACCTCTAATATCCCTGCTACTTTTGGTTGGCTGGATCTGGAAGATGGCCATTGAGAGTTATTTGCAGCCATGGTCTCCAACAGTTCATAAGCTTCGTCATAGTTTTTACCCATGAATGCTCCTCCCGAAGCTGCATCAATGCCTGCCCATGTTTGAATATTCAACCCATTGTAGAATGTGTTAAGCTGCATCCATTGTGGCAAACCGTGATGTGGACACTTTCTCAATAGTTCCTTGTACCGCTCCCATGTCTCATATAAGGATTCCCCATGATGTTGCTCATATGAGGAGATGTCATTTCTCAACTAAGCAGTTTTGGCTGGTGGGAAGATTTTCGCTAAGAATTTCTGCGCCAAATCTTGCCAAGTAGTAATAGATCCCGGCGGTAGTGAGTGTAGCCAACTCTTTGCTTTATCCCTCAATGTGAATGGGAATAACCGCAATCTCACCGCATCTTCCAAAATCCCGCTGAATTTGAATGTATCACAAATCTCTAAAAAATTTATCAAGTGCTCATTTGGGTCATCAACCACTAATCCCCCGAATTGGACCGAGTTTTGGATCATATGGATAGTCCCTGGTTTGATTTCAAAGGAATTGGCTGTTATAGTCGGCCTTGAGATACTTGATTGCAAATCATTGATCCTTGGCGTAGCATAATCTCTCAATGCTTTTTGTGCTTCTCCCGCCATTGCTTGTGGTTGGTCTAGATCCTCTAGAGTATTTTCAGCACACTTTCTTGACTGTTGAACCCTTTTCTCAATGTTATCCACGAAAGGCAATAGGTTAGGATTCTTCGATCGAGTATGCATACACTACTCAAGAGTACCTATGACAATGCAGAAGAAAATAAACTAGAATTAAGATAAGAACAGATTTGTTTAACTAAAACCAATCTAATTTAAATTGATGATGAAAGTTATAAACGCAATTACAAGTCCCCGGCAACGGCGCCAAAAACTTGTTGATATATTTGTATGTATAACAAATATGACTCATACACGCAAGTGCACGTGATCCACAAGTAATATAAAGTAAGTAAAGTATCGATCCCACGAGGAATAGAATTGCATTTACAACTACAAACGCCGATTTTATAATTATTTCGGTCTCTTTAAACACTTGATTACAATGATAAAATTATCTAATGATTACTAAAGAAATAAATAGAACAAATTATGATTATGCAAACACAGATTTTATGGGCTTGGGATTATAATTTCACTTATTGCAAACTTAGATTTCCATGCTTCCTATTGTTGCTAATTGATTATTATAGAATGTTGGTCGAGAACACGAATGTAAAATATGACCACCTCTCGATGCATCATATTCATATTATACTAAATCCAAATTGATAGAATGAATGTGAACACCCTAGATGACTAACGCACTATATTTCTATGTGAGTTACAATCAAGAGGGTTTAAGTACAAGTTCTCAAATGACCACATATGGTACTTCGGTATATCTCTATCCTAAGCACGAATCATAAGTTCACGAGGAGTGTAAATACTATGAACATATGCTAGCATAATCAGATCTCAATTTATACTTCCTTTCTCAATTCTATATAAATTATCATGGTAATTGGTGATCAAGCAATTAAACATTCAGTATAAATTATGCTCGACATTCATTTCATAACCAACTAGCAATAATAAGGAAGCATTTCAATTTTCAGTAATGCAAAAGATTCATTATAATCCCAAGAATGAAATTTAGTTCATGATAAAAATAATAGAATTCATCATACATAATTGGTTCATCATCATAATTACAGAATAGGAAAATTAATCAAAAACAGAAAATATTAATGCTCCTTGTTTCTGTTCTTCCGTTTCTGCAACTTCTGGCGATTTTCTAAGTTGTGTTGATTCTTGATTTCTTGCTCCCAAGCTTCAATTCAGCATCCATATAGCTCCATTCTTCAGTTCCCCAGCAAAATTGAGGCTCAGCTGAATTGTTTTTATTTTTGAACTAATAATGTAGTAAACTTTTTAAGTTTCGTGGGGGAGGAACTCTCCCAAAATTAAAATCTCAATTCCATATATTACTTGCTTAATTTGTCTTCTATTAACTTATTCTGATTCCCACTAATAAAGTTTTAATCCACTAATCCCTCAAAATCTGGCATTGCATGATTTCATGGTAGTGCTGCTTCGCTGGCTGGAACGTGTCTGCATAGCTGGCTGGCGACAGGCGCAGCTGCGCATGTACCATTTGCAAAAGGGGTGCAGCTGTGCAGGGGAGCTTTGGCAGGAACAGTAGGGGCGCAGCTGCTCCGGCCACAAGGCCAGGCTGGGCGCAGCTGCGCAGGCAATCATAGGGCGCAGGGCACTGGTGCAGCTGCGCCGTCCTCCAAGCCAACAGGGGCGCAGCTGCGCTGCTTGACAGTCGACTGCTGTACTGGTGTACTCAGCTTGATATCTCGATTCTCGTGTCCTGTACAAGCAACAATTATTCATTTAGCTCCCAAACAACAAATGCATCATAACACGTGCCAAAATAATCAAAAACTGTGCAACAGCCATAGAATGCAAAATAGCGAAACAATACCGAAAGAAAGTGAAAAATGCATGAAAACATGCTATGGAGCTACTAATTAAGTAACAAATGAAGTAAACTAGTATCCAATAAGTAGGTATAAAACCTACTTATCAGTGATGACTGTAGATCTGATCCTAATCAAACTTGGGGAATTTGACGTTATTTTGGGAATGGATTGGCTATTCAATTATGGAGCGATAATTGATTGCCAAAATAAATATATTAGCCTTATGACTCCGTCAAAGGCAGTATTTTACGACAGCAAATCGCCTAGATAAGCGAGTTATCTGACGATGATGCAGGCCAGGAAGTTGTTAAGACAAGGCTGTGTGGGATACTTAGCCTACATAATAGATACTCAAAAAGAGAGTCCGAAATTAGAAGAGATACCTGTCGTAAGGGACTTTGTAGACGTCTTTCCAGATGATTTGCCAGGACTTCCGCCAGATAGGGAAGTTGAATTTGTAATTGATTTGGCGTCAGGAACTGCCCCTATATCGAAGGCTTCGTACCGTATGGCCCCAGTAGAGGTGAAAGAATTGATGGTGCAGTTACAAGAACTTTTAGATAAGAAGTATATTCAACCGAGCGTATCGCCGTGGGAGCGTCGGTGTTATTCGTTAAGAAGAAAAACGGATCGATGTGACTTTACATTGATTACAGAGAGTTGAACAAGGTCACGATTAAAAATAAATACCCGTTACCAAGAATCGACGACTTATTTGATCAATTGAAAGGAGCTAGATATTTCTCAAAGATAGATTTGAGGAGTGGTTATCATCAATTGAAGGTGAGGAAGGAAGATGTACTGAAGACAACGTTCAGGACTCGTTATGGTCACTACGAATTTCTGGTGATGTCATTTGGTCTAACGAATGTTCTTGCAGCATTCATGGACTTAATAAACAGGGTGTTTAAGCCGTTCTTGGACAAGTTTATAGTAGTATTCATTGAAGATATTCTAATTTATGCCAAAACCAAGGAAGAGCATACATAACATTTGAAGGCGACATTAGAAGCATTAAGAAGAGAGAAGTTGTACGCTAAGTTTTCAAAGTGTGAATTCTGGATAGAGCGGGTGTAATTTCTTTGACATGTGATCGACAAGGATGGGATTTCGGTGGATCCATCAAAGGTTGAAGCAGTGCTTAACTGGGATCAACCGAAAACACCATCGGAAGTAAGGAGTTTCCTCGGATTAGCAGGTTACTACAGAAGATTCATTCAGGATTTTTCCAAAATCGCGACTCCGTTAACGAATTTGACTAGGAAGACGGTGAAGTTCGTTTGGACGGAGAAGTGTGAGGAAAGTTTTCAAGAATTAAAGAAGAGGTTGAGTATGGCGCTTGTGTTGTCTCTACCGGATAGCACATGAAATTTTGTGGTGTTCAGTGATGCATCGCATAAAGGACTAGGTTGTGTGCTTATGCAGAACGGTAAGGTCATTGCGTATGCGTCACGACAATTAAAGGACTATGAGAAGGGGTATCCTACCCATGAATTGGAATTGGCCGCGGTAGTGTTTCCTTTGAAGATATGGAGGTACTATCTTTACGGGGAGAAGTGTGAAATATATACAGACCACAAGAGTCTGAAATATATTTTTACCTAGAAGGATCTGAACATGCGTCAGAGGAGATGGTTGGAATTGATAAAGGATTACGACTACAAAATTTTATACCATCCGGGTAAAGCGAACGTTGTGGCCGACGCCTTAAGCAGAAAGGGTCAGGAGAAATTGTCTATGATTACCGCTCAAGAGGAGCTAATTACAGCAATGGCGAAACTAGAGTTGGAGGTAAAATTTCCGCAAGAGTGTGACGAAAAATTATTTTAATTGAGAATCGGTTCAACTTTGGTGGATAAGGTTAAGGAAGCATAAATTCAGGACGAAGAATGTGAGAGAATCAGGAAAAGAATATCTGGAGGTGATGAAGTGAAATTCAAAGTAGATAACGAAGGAGTATTAAGATTCGAGGGAAGAATTTGGGTTCCGCCAGTACCAGAGGTTAAGGAGGAAATTTTGAGCGAGACTCATAATTCAAGATATTCGATTCATCCGGGAAGTACGAAGATGTACCAGGATCTCCGACAGGATTTCTGGTGGCCTAATATGAAGAGAGACGTCGCTGATTATGTAGCCAAGTGTTTGACATATCATAAAGTTAAAGCAAAACATTAGAGGCCAAATGGGCTATTACAACCGCTAGAATCCCATAATGGAAATAGGAGCACATCACCATGGATTTCGTAGTAGGTCTTCCGACGACTCAGAAAGGTTTCGACGCAGTATGGGTTATCGTGAACCGACTGACGAAATCAGCACATTTCTTACCCATCAAGATCAGATTCAACTTGGATCAGTTAGCGAAGTTATATGTGAAGGAGATTGTTTCGAGGCACGGTGTTCCAATATCTATCGTCTCAGATAGAGATCCGCGCTTCACATCAAACTTCTGGAAACGACTACAAGAATGTATGGGAACGCAATTACGTATGAGTACGGCATATCATCCACAGACCGACGGACAGAGTGAAAGAACGATTCAAACATTGGAGGATATGTTGAAAGCTTGCATCATAGATTTTAAAGGAAATTGGGATGATTATCTACCGTTGGTGGAATTTTCTTACAATAACAGTTACCACGCAAGTATTGGCATGCCACCTTACGAAGCGTTGTACGGTAGAAAGTGCAGAACTCCATTATGCTGGGATGAAGTTGGCGAACGTCAATTGCTAGGACCAGAACTGGTACAACAGACTGCAGAAATCGTCAAAGTGATCAGGGCAAGATTGATAGCAACTCAGGATAGGCAGAAGAAATATGCCGACCAACATCGTAAAAATCGAGAGTTTGAGTCTGGTAGCTACGTTTTCTTGAAGGTGTCTCCCTGGAAAGGGAAGATTCGTTTTGGTAAGAAGGACAAACTGAGCCCGAGGTTTATTGGACCCTTTAAAGTGTTACGAAGAGTGGGAGAGGTCGCGTATGAGGTAGCTTTACCTCCGGCGTTAGAACACATACACAATGCTTTTCATGTCTCGATGTTACAACCATACAAACCCGACTACAAGCATGTTATAGAATATGAACCCCTGCAAGTTGACAAAGATTTGTCTTACGAAGAAGAGCCTGTTCAGATAGTTGACAGGAAAGAGCAAGTGCTAAGAAATAAAATTATACCTTCTGTTAAGGTGATCTGGAGGAACCACAACGTTAAAGAAGCTACGTGGGAACTCAAAGATCAGATGATGAGAAATTTTCTTCAGTTATTTGCTTAGTTAATGTGTACCGATTCTGGGGACAGAATCTTTGTAAGTGGGGAGAATGTAACGGGATAAATTAATTGAGTCGTGATTCTGGAGACAGAATCCTTTTAAGGGGGGAAAGATGTGACGAACGAGAATTTTATAATTTAATTTAAATATTTATTGAATTAAATAAATATTTTTCGACGATTCAATTATTGAATTAAATAATTAATTGATAAATTTATGGTAGATTAATTTAATTATATGTGTTACATTAATTAAATTGATGTGGAGAATTTTTATATTCAAAGTATGTGTTTAATTGAGTTTATTTGATTAAATGCATTATTTAAATAAGCATAATGTTATTTCTAATTAATTTAATAATTAATTGGGGATTTAATAATTTGTCATTATTAATAAAGGAGAATTCTATTTATATGACTATATGATTTAATGTAGGATTATTTTATTTTATTTAATTGATTTAAATGAGATTATTTAATTGATTAAATATGTGACATTAACTATATTATAAGTAATTTATTAAAATAAATTAGACAGGAGTAATAAATGATTAGCCAAACGAGGCCTTAGTGGGAGTTGGTGCCAGTTATTAACTGACACCATGTTCTGTCAGTTTAATTTCACGTATTATCATTATACGCATCATTTTTCCTAAGCAAGTCAGAGATACAGAGAGAAAAAGAGAGAGTTTTGGAGAGAATTAGAGAAAGGAGAAGAAATTATTTCATCTGGTTGCATAATCTAGCATCTAATCAAAGGTAATTCTTAAATTTCAACCTTTAAATTATGTATTCTTAGTTTTCTCCATTAAAAGTTAAGTTTAGTCTTCTGTAATTTGAATTCTATGGTTGAATCTTTAAATAACTTGATGTTAGATATTAGTAAGCATGTATATATGTATTTTATATGAATTATATGTGATTTAGAGTAATTAAATCCATGAAATCATGTTTATATTAGAGTTCTGGAATTTATAGAGTAGTTATATACGAATATGGCTTAAATGTATGAAATTGATACTTGTTTTGCATGTTAATTGGTTAAATTGATGACTAATTATGTTTATGCATGTAAAAACGAAGAAAACAATAATTAAACGGATTGATTTGGTTAACAAACGAATTCACTGCGATTGATTTTGCTAACTGTATCAAAATATTAGTATAAAGTATGAACAGTGAAATTTTTAGCCTTTAATTGGTTGTTTAGATTGTCTGTGATATTAAAATCACTGTGTATATAATGGGTTTTGGTTTTATAACACATGTGATAATTTGGTAGTGATTAAATCATCGATTTAATGAAAAACTTTGGCCAAATTTGGCATTTTTCTGTGTTCTTCGCGAACTGCAGGAATCGAGTTTCTGGTCCACCGCCCCGGCGGTAGAAATGTACTACATTTCCCGCCTCGGCGGTAGGCTCGTCCGGGCGGTAGAAATGTATTACATTTCCCGCCACAGCGGTAGGCTCGCCCCGGCGAGACTTTTGTGAAGAAACCCACCGCCCCGGCGGTGGAATAGGAAAAAAAAATAATAAATATTTTCTTTTCTTTGTGGCCATGCTATATTACCATGTGCATGTTTAAAGCCTAGACTAATGTATCAATTGAGATATTAAAATAAAATTGGATGAGAATGAATCCTAAAGTGTTTATAATACTGTAACTAATTATTGTTACTGCTTTATAAACGGGATGTATAGGTTGATTAAAGAACGTGAATTTTAATTTATAGTCTATGCACGAGGCAAGTATCTTATCCTTACTTATTACTTTTACTCAAGTTTCTTAACTTCACTTTTATATTGAAAGCAAGTTTTTTAATTCTACATTTCATTGAGTAAGTCCCTGATCTTCATTCTTTTACCATGCAAG
Organism: Aralia elata; assembly: GCA_034770075.1. NCBI lineage: Eukaryota > Viridiplantae > Streptophyta > Magnoliopsida > Apiales > Araliaceae > Aralia > Aralia elata. The sequence continues at coordinate 63,915,433 of CM068385.1, forward strand.
CTTCATAATGCTACTATCTAATTGAGCAAGTTCTTAATTCTATTTCATTCAATTTCATGGATTCAAATGAGATGTTTTAATTTCCTCTTTGTAATACTTCAGTTATACAAAATTCATTCAATTGTACCGTTTGTGAGATTCAGTCTTTGATTCTCGAATATCAATTACACTTTATTGAATCTTGATTGACTAACGAACCCTTATTGATTCAACTAGTCCATAGTTGATGAGCGTTCTAAATTCTAGAAATATTATTGAAGTAAATCCAAACCAAACTTCCTTTGGTGCGGACTCTGATGTTAAACTGAGATGAACAACCCTTATATAGGGGATTATTTTACGCGTTAGAGTTTAGATGTTGTGCACATACATAGTACAAAGGGCTGATCCCCCTAAGTACGAGAAGTAAGGTCCATATAGTCTTACGACTGTTAAAGGTTTAAAGTAGAAATACTTGATAACCTAGGACATAGTTCGTGGTCTTGTGACCCTCAGACGTTCTTTTGATTCTTGTATTCTAATCTTGATTCAAAAGCCGAGAATTCGATTATCCGATATCCATTGATTATTCGCATATTATTATTATTTTTATTATATTACTTGTTGGGCAATTGTTGCTCACCCTTGCATAATAACATTGCAGCTAAAGTTGAAAGAATTGACGAGTCATCCACTAGTAAAGGCAAAGGCAAAGCAAACAAGTGATGAAGACTTGTTAAATTTGTTTAAATGATGTTTATGTAATAGACTATGTTATGTTTCCGCATTGATGTTTTATTAAGGTTAAATGACCTGGGATTGTATTTGTTAAAGATGTTGTAACCCTTTAATGGGAGATTTTTATTTTTATTAAGAATTTTCATTTATATTTGAATGGGTAGTTAGATGTGATGTGATGTATTTGGATAGTGAACACCAATTCCTGTGGAAATAAAGTACCTGGATTTGGGGTTGTCATATGTACTATATACATAAAATAATTTGGGCATTATAACTGCTTGTAAATGTATATTTTTATTAAATATATAAAGAAGAATGAAAATAATAACCACTAGAATAATACCTCTTGTAATTGCTAGCTTTACTTCCAATCGCGTAGCACTTCGATACTTCGAAAGTAATTTTTATCTCACAATATCTCTCATAATATAAATATAGAGTGTTTTTGCTCTGAACTGCTCTTGAAAAATGGTAAGGAATGAATGAACTTAGCTTGCTATTTATAGAAAAACATAGTTTCGCTAATTACACGTTAGGGGCTTGGCTTATTACACTTTAGTACTCGATTGGAACTGTAAGAGTCGAGTCAAGCATGAATAGTTGTCAGAATAGTGTCCGACTCTGTGGATGCAGAGTAGTCGACTAAAGGCCAATATGTCATATATGCTGGACTGAATAAAGACTCACATCTGAGTCACATTAATGATCTTAGTCTCCATGGCCAGTAGATGTTAAGAGTCAGAAATCACAGACTGTAAGTACCCATCATGCGTGATCATAGGTCCTTGTAATACTTGAGAACCACTGTTAGCTTGAGCCAAGCTCAGGTCTAGACTGTAGTAGCGAGACCAACTTGAGGTGACCCTTGTGTTGAATCTCAGGACTTGTGTTCCTAGACTATAGATGATGAACCAGTACCAGACACGCGATAGTGTATCAAGGAGGTATTGCTAGTAGCCAATATCACACCAAACACTAACTTGGACGATGCAGCGGTATAACAGCCCTGAGTGTGAAACTCAAGCTCTGATGTGATTATCTTTTTTTGGAACCTTGCATGCTGATTAGTAGACTCTGTCAGACCCTGCCCAGGTGTCACAACGACCACGACTCCATTTACCAAAGACTTCACCTTGAGCAGTGATGTCAAGGTGTGCTTTAAGCAGAATCGTAGAGTAAGTTGGCCAAGTCCCTCGGCCATCGTAGAGTTCCACTCGACGATCGTAGAGTAAGTTGGCCAAGTACCTCAGCCATCGTAGAGTTCGACTCGACGATCGTAGAGTTCCACTCGACGATCGTAGAGTAAGTTGGCCAAGTCCCTAGGCCATCGTAGAGTGGACTTGAGTAAACCTTGAGCAAACTGTAGAGTGAGCTCGATGATCGTAGAGTAACCCTACTCGATCGTAGAGCATCATTAGGCCTTCGCAGAGTTAACCATGCGATCATAGAGTCAATCGTAAGAGCTCCACTAGCGATCGTAGAGTCATGGCAAAGCGCTCATAAGCCAAGCCAGCTAGCCTTGGCACAACTCCACTAAACCATAGTGATCGTAGAGTCACCCCTGATCGTAGAGTAACTCTATTTACCTCGTTAAAACCCAACTGATCGTAGAGTTATTCTACCAGACCGTAGAGTATTTGGGGTAACTATGCAGCAGACCATGTGAGCCACTTGTGCAATTTATTTAGTATGTTATTAATGCATAGTGATGCCTGATCGTAGAGTAATTATGACTACTATAGGATACTGCAGAGCAGGATCGTAAAGTAACTTTGTAATCAGCAAATCAGGCAAGTTTTTCCCAACTTAACGCAACTTTGTGCATTGTGCAAGTTCCATCTTACTCAACTTTACATTGAACAAGTTCTCTACTTTATTGAGCAAGTTCCTTAACCCTACTCAAATTATATTCGAGCAGAATATTATTGTATTGCAAGTTATTTGCTTAAGCTTGAATCTTATTTCCAAGCATGCTCTAAGTGGTTTAATTTCCTTACGATTATTCCATATCTATGATATTATTGATACTCACACTTGGTGCACTCAAGTTCGTACAGTCTTGGACTTGTACATTATTTAAAGTTCTATAACTCATGTACTATTTCAGATTTGAGTCTGAACCCTTGTTCGGTCAGATAATTGTATGAGATTTTGTTAAAGTTTTCCAAACCATTGAAGGTGCGGATTCTTGGACTATTATGAACACCCCAAAATATAGGGGAGTACCCCACGTATCTAAATGTAAGATATAAGAATAGAAATTAAATGTTATGCATACACATAGTGTACTAGAGGTTGATCCCCTCGAGTACGTATTTTTGAGCCAGTAACCAAAGGATCAAATTAGCTATTGATTCCATTGGAAGTTTATTGTTCATGGTCTATGTTGACTATCGTCTATTTTAAGAAGCAATTATTGTTCTTGCTTTCGTTATTCTCATTGTTGAATCATTTCCAGATATCTCTTTCATTCATGATATATATCATTTCTTGCCATATTTAAACTTGCTGGGCAAACTAGTTGCTCACCCTTGCTATATCATGAACCTTATTGCAGTTAAGCCCGAGACCTCAGGAAAAGGCAAGGGCAAGGAAACGATGAAGTATTAGTCTCCTAGTATCTGTATTTTGTTTCAGGCATAGTTAAGGAATTTCTATTGTTATTTAAACTCAAAAGTACTGTATTAGGGTAAATTTGTATTCCCGTATTCATGTTTTCGTATCTTGGAACTAGTAACAGCTTTTAAATGAACGACATACGTTTATTTTATTCCGCATTTAGTTATTGTATGTTGTTTAGTGGTGAATGATTGTATTGGATCGTGATGACCAAATTCGGGTATTTTAGACCCGAATTTGGGGGCGTCACAGGTTGGTATCAAAGTTGTAGGTTATAAACGTTAGGATTGCGAAACCTAGGTTATAACCTTAGTATTAAACTCGTATTGAGTACATTAGAAGATGAATCAGGGAGATTTATCATATTTGGTATTTTGATGAATTGGGGAAATTCATTGAGTCGAGTAGTACCCAATGAAATATAACTTCATTCCTTCAATGAATATATTTTATTATTGTACTAATGTTAGTTTTGTGTGTTATAGGATGGCTGCCGTAGGAGAGACCAGTGAAGTCCGGGAGGAGGAGGTATTCATTGACGTACCTGTTGTTACGGAGCAGCTAGTAGGCTATGCACCCGTTGTCCCAGTAGTACCATTGAGTGGGTTTGGGTCAGAGAAAGACTACTCGATGGATTTTGTGGAGCCTGTCATAGGCGGAGTGTCGAGATCCGACCGTCAGGATAGGGATGTTGAGTCCGAGGAGGACCCAGTTGATCTGGACATAGGTGGAGCTGCGGAAGAGGTACCCGAGGAGGTATCTCCGGTGTTCCACATATTTCAGGATGACTTGCTCGGGGACTATGCCAGTCGCATAATAGAGCAGGAGCAGACTATCGAGCAACAGAATGCTCGTATTGCACACTTAAAGGAGGAGAATTCCGTCCATTAGGAGATGGAAGAGCAGTATAAGACAGAGGCGTACTCACTACAGTTCCAGGTAATTGAGTTGAAGGCTCAGATTCAGTAGTTAGAGGATGATACACCCAGTTGAGCCCCACAGTGCAGCAGCTGATGTTGCAAAACAGTCAGTTGAGGCAAGCATTAGAGCAGTCGGATGCCAGGGAAGTGGAGCTGCAGTCAGTTCTACAGACCATCAGGGTTGAGCGAGACTTGGAGTAGGCAGACAGGATTTGGGTACAGGAGTTCTGGGTTCGCGCAGCCACAAGGGTGGATGTGCTAGAGGGGGAGGTTCGAGAGGGATCTGCCAGGATCGATACCTTAGAGTATGCCTTATATACGACAGTGGCGAGACTGCAGGATTGGGTTAGAAGATACCCTCGGGAGGAGGGCAGTAGTCGGTACATGATCAGACGCCGAGTGGTTGATCGGTTAGCCCGTCAGGCACTCCGTCGGGTAGTTCGTCGTAGCAGGCATTGATTGTTAGTTCAGTACCCTTGTGTTTACCTGGTCATTGTTGTAGGGTTTCCAACAGATAAAGGCAGCGGAATTTAAAATTTTAAAACAATTTTTGAAAACCCTAAAATAGGATCCATGCAAAAGCATATTAATTCAGAGGTTTAGATTGTGTTACCGATTATCCGAGATTGAATGAAGATGAAGGAAGACTCTGGAAAGCTTCGAATCTCCAACGCAATCCAACAGAACTGCGTCTCTACGGTATCAACACGAACGCCTCGTGAATCGTCAAACGATCTGCAGCAAAGAGATTTCGGTACTAGCCGCCAAGATCTGAATTTTTACTAAAGTTTTTCTCTCACCTCTCTTTTCTAAAATGGCTAGGGTTTTGTATTCTTTTGGTTTCAAATAAACAAGACAGCTGATATATCAGATATATATAGCTTTCAAAAAGGAATTAAACAAAACCCTAATCCTATTAGAAAAGTAAAATCCGAATTTATATATATTATATTTTAATTAAGTCTTACTTAATTAATATACATATATACAAATTATCTAGTTAATTTAAATTCGTAATTTAAATACTATCAATCATATTGACATATTTAAATCCTTACAATTTAAATTAATTCTCTTTTCTTTACGTTCTAAGTGTGTGACCCTATAGGTTATTATTATATTGGCAATAGTTTTAAAATCATATTATAAAATTATAAACAGTGAGTGACATCTAGTAATGCATCAATGCTACCCAAGTAATAATAAGATCGGTGATTCGATGCAACCTTTTCATGACCAATGTTTCAATGTAATTTAATCCTTTTAACCTTGACATCCTAGATTAAACTCGAGCCATGGAACGTGTCATACTCTTCATAATTTAATCTGAGTTTTCTTGATCAATGAGTAGACTATATCAAAGAAATTTCTATTTGAGCATGGCCATGCATTTCATAGTCCTACTCAATCAAGAGGCCTATGGATATCACCCCTAATATATAGGAGGGTTAAATTCCATCTAGATCACTCATATTCCTCACACGATTCATGATGTACCCAATAATTGTGACGCCCCCAAAATAGGTCCACACAACCCATTTTGAGTCGCCAATAACATTCCACAAAATACAATTACAAATACGAATTTTCCCATTTACAGCTAATATTTGTCGTGCAAAATACGACAACACAAAACAAATACATCTTAAATTCTCAATACATTTATTGCCACACTAATAGTAATGTATTGAGATACTCCTATTGTCTCGGACCATCACTCTATTCCCCGGCTAGTCCCCGCTACACTCTATTTTCCTGAAGAGAACAAAGGAAAAGGGTGAGCACAAATAGCCCAGTAGAAAATATCATGACTAAGATAATGAAGAATAAAATTATCTTTAGCCTTCAACCGAAATAAATCAGAGATTTAAAGATATTATTCAATAACAACTGCAGCGGAACGGACAATCCATTAGAAGAGTCAAGTAGATTATAATATCTACCATCTTCTATATGTTAAAGGATCACCACCAATATTATATCCCTGAAACACCAATCAATAATTCATGTTCAACAGCCTCTCTTTGTATTACATGCCAAAGATATTTATTTGTAACACCAATCAATAATTTCAACAGCCTCTCTTTGCACTACGTGTCAAAGATATTTATTTGTAACACTATCAACAGTTTCAACAGCCTCTCTTTGCACTACGTGCCAAAGATATTTTCACCAGAAGCCTTTATCTGTAACACCAAAGGTCATGATTATACCAATACACAGTTTGGTCAAAATCATGTCATACCAGTTCATCTTTGCACTACGGGCCAAAGAGAACTATCACCACAATTTAAGTATGAGGATGATGACAATGATATAAACATAAATACAGTGAGATCAAGGATAAGAAAAGATTTATAATTTAATCAGTGTCGAAGATTGACCAAATTGCCAACACGATGACCAAATTGTGGAGTCAAATTCAAGAATGATATTCAAGAAATAAGTTCAGAATTCAACTATAACGTATAAAACGAAATAGAAAGATTCAGGTGAAAAGATATTAGATGAAGCACAAACTATTAAGCTACTAATTTTCAGGGATTTTCACCATTTAAAAATAAGGTTTTGGAAACAAACAATGATTTCTTATCTTAAATGGAGAAATGTGAAAGAAAAAGATATCCCGTAAAGAGTACAAAAGAAATGATACGTTATACGAGTATAACAAAATATATGAAACTGCAAATGAATTTTCACCCGTCATGCGATAATTCGCGTAGACAGATTATTTCCACAACAGATTAATAAGTAATGAATACGATGGGTTATTCACCAGGTATGCGTCAATCCGCACGAACAGGTTATACCCACAGATTAATAAGGAATGAATACAAAGGGTTATTCACCAGGTACGACACTCGTACATACAGGTTATCCCCACAGAATAATAAGGAATGAATACAAAGGGTATTCACCAGGTACGACACTCGTACTTACAGGTTATTCCCATAGAATAATAAGTAATGAATACAAAAGGATATTCACCAAGCATGCGTCATACCGCACGGCCAGGTTATCCCCACAAATTAATACAGAATGAATAACAACCTTTATGAGTATAATATCACTTACGAACATGAAAGCAAATGATATTATATATGAGTATGAAAGAAATGATATTCCCTACATTCGTTAATAAAATACTGGATGTTGCTTTCTATGAAGTTTACTAACTTTGGACAATACTAGTATTCTCACAAATACTCACAATAGCCTAGCACACTAAGAGAACTTCAGAAATTTAGAGAGAGAGAGGAAGTATAGGCAATGAAGGTGTAAAATTTTTTTAAGCAAACTCTCCCTATTTATAGGAAAATCAAGGTGAGGGCATTTTGGTCTTTTCCCCATATTCTTTTAATATCATCCATCCATTTTTTCTTCCATTAATATCATCCATCCATTTTTTCTTCCATTAATATCATCCATCCATTTTTTCTTCCATTAATATCATCCATCCATTTTTTCTTCCATTAATATCATCCATCCATTTTTTCTTCCATTAATATCATCCATCCATTTTTTCTTCCATTATCAAAAGATAATTCCATTAGCAAAAGATAAAACCATAAAAAAATAACTCCATTATCAAAATAAATCCCTTTTTCTGTATTATTGTGTTAAATGCATTAATATCACAGATAGCATATACTCGCAATACTGACAACTAGATTATTCCCATGAAAGAGGGGGTCTTCCGTATAAACGACGTGCGATTAAATAACCCCTTTTCTCGACAGAATTTCTAGACATTGTCAATAATGCTAAACTATCATATCAAATAATATGTGTTACAGTGTCGTGACAAATAATATAAAATATTATGCAGATACTACTGTAATAATTATTGAATCAAGATACTGTGCAATTGCTACTTTATCAATTATTGAATCAATAATATAAAACACTGTGGAACACCGTGTGCTACTGTGGAATACCGTGTACTACTGTGGAATAACGTGTGCTACTGTGGAATAGCGCGTTTTACTATTTTTTTTATCACCGGGTATTTCAACAGTTATCGGTTAAAGTTTTGCCGCCAATTTCTATCACTTTCTATATCCGACAGAAGGAATATTCCCCGACATACTAGTTTGACTTTTTGTATAAATGAATAGTATATTCGTATGAATAGTACTTTCGTATTTATACCGTATAATTTTCGTATCCAGCTTATATAAACGTTATGACGTAATTCGAAGATCGAAGAAAATGTAAAAGCGTTTTAGCGTAAATAGTACCCCGTGAATAGTGATCGCGTGAATAGTGATTTAGCGTTATTACTAGACATCTCAATTATCACATTTCACTAGTAACTTTATCATTATCGATTTAACACATTTTTGTTTAAAATAATAATAAGAAGAAAATTAAATTCTATTTATTAAAATTTTCGGGTTCTTACAATAATCGCCTTTATTGTCCACCCTATTAAAGGTAACCTTTGATGATATCAAAGTACATAAATTCCCGTGTAGTAATATAGTAATTTCAGGTCGGAGGACCATTACATTATTGTCACTATGAGAATTGCTTATGACACTTTGCATAATGCTCCACGTAGAATTCTCATAGTGGGTCTGTCCAGTACATTGTTCTCTAACATGTACCTATGTATTGACTCAATATCTCATATATTAATGACCAATGAGATTTGGCCATCAGTCAATCCACATACTAGTCTCACTGTATCATTGTTGTCCCAATAATAATGATACTCGACTAGGGACATTTAAGAATAATGATACTAATTGTAATTACATAATCTCATGTTCAAGTCACATACTTGAAGCTATATAATTTTTATCATTATTCTAAGGACTTTTATTATGGTAACATTTATATAACACAGTAAATGAAACCATAATAAAATAATTCATTTATTCAATCAAATATCAAAAGAAATGTTAAGCAATTACATCAAATAATTGGCCTATAGGGCATAAACTCTAACAATTGTTATGAGTCCCACTTTTGTTTAATAGGGACATATTTATGTTGAAAATTCAGGTGCCTTGTCGTATGCCTAGAATGGTAGTCAACCCCAACTTTTGCTCTTATAAAGAGGGCAAGTAGTAGTGAATCCTCACATTTTGCTTAATATAAGATAGTTAGCAGTATACAATTTATGCCATTGAGCATTTATAGTAGTATGTCAAATGTTGAGTCAGTCTGTATTAAAACATTGGTATATGAATATAAATGCAGATGTTCCTTTTAAATCCAATATGTTTGATAGATGTTTTTACTATTAAATGTTGACTTAACCGGCGTCGTACGAAAAGCGTAATATTATAAGCGGAAGCCTAAGATTTATTCTTTACCAGATCATAATGCCGCCCAGAGCTAGACCCCGCAATCAATGTGTCGCCGAGTCAGAAAGTGAGGTTGGAGATCAACCTGACCCCATAAGATTATTCGCTGAACTGCTGGCCGAGGCTATGCAGACTAGACCCCCACCAGCAGCAGGACAACCAGCACCCCAGCCAGCGCATCACTTGGCCAACTTTAAGGATTTCAAACTGGTTGAACCACCCAAGTTCAAGGGAACTCTCGACCCAATAGAAGCACAAACTTGGGTTGAAGAGATGGAGAAAGTCTTCGAGGTCGCGCGAGTGGCCAAGGAGCAGAAAACTGGATTCGCCACCTTTATGATGAAGGGCGAAGCTAATTATTGGTGGAAAGCCAATAAGGGGCGAGCAGGCGATGGAGTCATTCCATGGGACAAATTCAAGGAACTGTTCTTCGAGAATTACTTCCCGGAGAATACACAACAGGATATGGAGGTAAAGTTTCTATAACTGAAATAGGGTGATATGACAGTCGCAGAGTACACAGTGAAATTTAACAAATTAGCCTGATTCGCTCCACATCAGGTGGACACGGAGGCCAGGAAGGCAAGAAGGTTCGAGTTATGGTTGAAGTCGTGGGTGCAGAAAACCGTCGTTGTGCTGAAAATTAAGAATTTCTCTGAACTATTGGAAAGGGCTATCATTGCGGAAGGAGGCAATGAAGCCATAACACGATTCAAACAGGAAAGGAAGGTCGATCAAGAAGGGCCGAAAGGGGGAAGCAGTGGAGGCAACAACCCCAATAAGCGTAAATGGATGGAGAGCCAATCCTTCGAAGGCAACAAGTCCGGGGGAGAGGCTAAGTCAAGTGGGAAGTGTAGCAGCTGCGGAAAGAACAACTCAGGGGAGTGTATGAAAGGAAAGAGCGTTTGTTATCGCTGCGGACAACCGGGGCAACTGGCTCCTCAATGTCCAAATAGGCAGTAAGGAGGGTGTTGTTCGTGTGGAGCCCCAGACCATCAGATCAAGGACTGCCCGAAGAGAAAGGGCGATGCAGCTAGCGGCAACCACAACAACAACAACAACAACAACAACAGGCCGAGCATTGGAGGGCCAGCCAGCTAAGCTAACAGACCAACGACCCGCACGTTCAACATAAGTGTCAAGGATACGGTAGAGTCCAAGGACGTAGTGTCAGGTATCATCTCAATCAATGATATAAATGCATATGCGTTATTTGATTCGGGTGCTACCCGCTCTTTTGTTTCTGAAGAATTTACTAGAAGGTTAGACTTACCTCGTGAAAGGTTAGAACAACCTATGAGCGTAGAAGTAGCAAACAAAGAAATTATTCCTGTAGAATACATTCATAGGAATTGTTGCGTCAAATTGCGAGGATTTGAGCTCAGCGTGGACTTGATACCGATTTGTTTGGGGGAGTTTGACGTAATCCTTGGGATGGATTGGTTATCAAGTTACGGAGCAGTCATCGACTGTAAGAAGAAGTGTGTACACCTGCAGACTCCAGATATGTCGAAGGTGGTATTCTATGGTAGTAAATCGCCAAGACAATCTTGTTGTCTGACGATGGTGCAAGCAAGGAAGTTGCTTAGAAAGGGTTGCATAGGGTATTTAGCTCACGTGGTTGATACTCAACGAGTCAAGGACGAACTGAGTCAGATACCTGTCGTAAGGGAATTTGCTGATGTCTTCCCAGATGAAATTCCTGGACTGCTGCCAGATAGAGAGATAAAATTTGTGATTGACTTGGTACTAGGGACGGGACGGAACCGATATCCAAGGCACCATACCAAATGGCACCAATAGAGATGAAAGAACTAATGGTTCAACTGCAGGAACTGTTAGATGAGGGTTATATCCGACCGAGCGTGTCCCCATGGGGAGTGCCAGTTCTGTTTGTAAAGAAGAAGGATGGTTTGATGAGACTTTATATCGACTATCGCGAGTTGAACAAAGTTACGATTAAGAATAGGTATCCGCTGCCCAAGATTGACGATCTGTTTGATCAACTCAAGGGAGCAAAATACTTTTCAAAGATTGATTTGAGAACGGGTTATCATCAACTGAAGGTGAGGCAGGAAGATATCCCGAAGACTGCATTCAGAACTCATTATGGGCATTTTGAGTTTCTAGTAATGTCATTTGGATTAAGGAATGCACCAGCGGCATTCATGGATATGATGAACAGGGTGTTCAAGCAGTACTTAGACAAGTTCGTAGTCATATTCATCGATGATATCTTGGTGTATTCGGAGACACAGGAGGAGCATGTCGAACATTTAAGGATTTCATTGGAGGCTCTCAGAAGAGAGAAAATGTATGCGAAGTTTTCCAAGTGTGAGTTTTGGTTGCAGAGGGTACAGTTTCTGGGGCATATGATCGACAAAAATGATGTTTCGGTGGACCTAGCAAAGGTGGAAGCTGTTATCAATTGGGAACAGTCGAAGACGCCAATAGAAGTCCGAAGTTTCTTGGGATTAGCGGGCTACTATCGGAGATTCATCCAGGATTTCTCAAAGATAGCCTCGCCATTGACCAATCTTACCAGAAAAGCAATTAAGTTCGTTTGGACGGAGAAATGCGAATGGAGTTTTATGGAGCTGAAGAAGAGACTTAGTTAAGCACCAATGTTGGCTTTACCGGACAACACTGGAGGTTTTGTAGTGTATAGTGATGCATCACACAAAGGTCTTAGTTGTGTACTAATGCAGCACGACAAGGTCATTGTGTATGCCTCACGTCAGCTGAAGGACTATGAGAAGGGATACCCGACTCATGACCTGGAGTTAGCAGCAGTAGTATTCGCCTTGAAGATTTGGAGGCACTATTTATATGGAGAGAGGTGCGAGATATATACAGATCACAAAAGTCTAAAATATATCTTCACTCAGAAGGAGCTGAACATGAGGCAGCGCCGATGGTTAGAATTGATCAAGGATTACGACTGTGAGATTCTATACCATCCGGGCAAAGCAAATGTAGTGGCAGATGCCCTGAGTAGGAAAGGCAGGGAGAAATTGATGAGGCTTACAACTCAGGCAGAGTTGATAAAGGAGTTCGAACGTCTGGAATTGGAGGTTAATTATCCGATGGAGACGGACGGGAAATTATTTATAGTGACAGCGAGCCCGACCCTATTGGATCAAATTAAGGAGGCTCAAGAAAAGGATGAGGATTGTGATTCAATAAAGAAGCGAATTGCCGAAGGTGAGGAGCTTAAGTATAAGATTTATAGCACAGGATTGCTAAGGTTTGAAGGGAGAGTCTGGGTACCGTTGGATCCGAAATTGAGGGAAGAAATCCTTCAGGAAGCTCATAGCACGAAGTACTCAGTACAACCCGTGAGCACGAAAATGTATTAGGATTTGCGGTAGTATTTTTAGTGGCCGAATATGAAACGAGAAGTGGTAGAATGCGTCAGCCGATGTCTGACATGCCAGCGGATTAAAGCAGAGCACCAGCGACCGAGCGGACTGCTTCAACCATTAGAGATTCTGGAGTGGAAGTGGGAGCACATCCCAATAGACTTTGTGGTGGGTCTGCCACCGACTCATAAGGGTTTAGATGCCATCTGGGTAATTGTGGATCGTCTGACCAAGTCTGCTCATTTCCTACCAATCAGGATATAGTATACGCTGGAGCAGTTAGCAAAACTTTATGTCAAGGAGATTGTATCGCGTCATGGAGTACCCGTATCTATTGTATCAGACAGGGATCCGCGCTTCACGTCAAATTTTTGGAGAAGTCTCCAGGCAAAAATTGGAACGCAGTAGAGGTTGAGTACAACGTATCATCCTCAAACTGACGGCCAGAGCGAGCGAACGATTCAGACCTTAGAAGATATGCTTCGGGCGGTCGTGATGGATTTAAAGGGCAGCTGGGATGACCCTTTGCCACTGGTGGAGTTCGCTTACAATAATAGCTATCACGCAAGTATCGGCATGCCACCGTACGAAGCGCTATATGGAAGGAAATGTCGAACCCCGATGTGTTGGGACGAGGTTCAAGAGCGAAGACTGTTGGGACCTGAAATGGTGCGGCAGACTACAGATACAGTGCGACTGATCAGAAATCGACTGGTAGCAGCTCAAGATCGCCAGAAGAAATATGCCGACTTACATCGTCAGAAGTGGGACTTTGAAGTTGGTAACTTTGTATTTTTGAAGGTATCTCCCTGAAAAGGGAAGATCCGTTTTGGGAAGAAGGGAAAATTGAGCCCTAGGTTCATAGGTCGTTCGAGATCTTGAGGCGAATCGGCGAAGTGGCGTACGAGGTAGTGTTACCTCCTGAACTTGAGCACATTCACAACGTGTTTCATGTGTCAGTGTTACGGTCGTATAAACCAGACTATAAGCACGTCATCTCCTATGAACCAATCCAAGTCGAGAAGGACTTAACATACGAGGAGGTTCCTATCCAGATACTCGAAAGGAAGGAACATAAGCTGGGGAATAAGATCATCCATTCCGTCAAGGTTCTCTGGAGGAATCACGCAGTCGAAGAAGCTACGTGGGAACCCGAGGAAAAGATGAAGGCGAATTATCCGTATCTTTTCGAGTGACCTTAGGTTTAAATTCTAGGGACAAAATTCTTATAAGGAAGGGATGATGTAATGACCACGAATTTTCCAGGCATTATTATTAAGGTCACTGATTTAATTTCTGTTATTAAACTCTTTTGATTGTTATTAATTTAAATCCTCAATGATTTGGATAACTATATGTTAGTTGATTCAATAGTCCAAGTGTGTCATTAAAATACTAATGGACTAGTCTAGTAAATTGTCTGAACAAGCCCAAGCAATAACTTGTGCTTGTAGATGATCATTGATTAAATGGTAGTGGACTGGCCCGATATTTTTTTTAAATAGGCCCAATCCCAACTTGTGGGCAAATGGACTTGTAGGTGGGGCAAGAATAGTATGAGTTCCTTATGTATATCTATATAAGAGAATTCGGGCAGCCCAACATGAAATTAGTATCAGTATATTGAAATCTGTAATACCAATATAAAGGTATTAGTTTATCTTTTTAAAACCTAGCTAGCCAGTACAATTAGTCGCGCCTAGACCAATGGCCTACTCCTGTTATCGCTGGAACCCAGGCAAGTAAAGTGATAACCTACCGATTGATGTAGCAGGGGAGTTGGTGAAGCTTTCACCTAACCCTTATTAACCGATGGGTAATTCCGTTATGAACCAGTCCAAAGTTCTGGGCAATAACCAACGATTGGGTAAAGGTTCTACTATAAATAGGGAACACAATTTTTCTTACAATGCTTGCTGAAGATCGTCTGTTCTGATATAAGAGAGTGAGTACGAGTTGAGAGATAGGAGTAACCTGGGGAGAAGTTCTTACCATTCGAAGAGGCCTGGAGAATCTGAGAGCTAGCAACCGAAGCTCCGAAGAGGTGAGACTTCATTTATATTTCAAACATTTAACCTTACCTTGCCCAGTAGATTCCCTTTCGATTGGAACTGTAAGAGTCGAGTCAAGCATAAATAGTTGTCAGAATAGTGTCCGACTCTGTGGATGCAGATTAGTCGACTAAAGGCCAATATGTCATATATGCTGGACTGAATAAAGACTCACATCTGAGTCGCATTAATGATCTTAGTCGCCATGGCCAGTAGATGTTAAGAGTCAGAAATCACAGACTGTAAGTACCCATCATGCGTGATCATAGGTCCTTGTAATACTTGAGAACCGCTGTTAGCTTGAGCCAAGCTCAGGTCTAGACTGTAGTAGCGAGACCAACTTGAGGTGACCCTTGTGTTGAATCTCAGGACTTGTGTTCCTAGACTATAGATGATGAACCAGTACCAGACACACGACAGTGTGTCAAAGAGGTATTGCTAGTAGCCAATATCACACCAAACACCAACTTGGACGATGCAGCGGTATAATAGCCCTGAGTGTGAAACTCAAGCTCTAATGTGATTATCTTTTGTTGGAACCTTGCATGCTGATTAGTAGACTCTGTCAGACCCTGCCCAGGTGTCACAACGACCACGACCCCATTTACCAAAGACTTCACCTTGAGCAGTGATGTCAAGGTGTGCTTTAACCAGAATCGTAGAGTAAGTTGGCCAAGTCCCTCGGCCATCGTAGAGTTCCACTTGACGATCGTAGAGTTCCACTCGACGATCGTAGCGTAAGTTGGCCAAGTCCCTTGGCCATCATAGAGTGGACCTGACTAAACCTTGAGCAGACCATAGAGTGAGCTCGATGATCGTAGAGTAACCCTACTCGATCGTAGAGCATCATTAGGCCTTCGCAGAGTTAACCATGCGATCGTAGAGTCAATCGTAAGAGCTCCACTAGCGATCGTAGAGTCATGGCAAAGCGCTCCTAAGCCAAGACAGCTAGCCTTGGCACAACTCCACTAAACCATAGTGATCGTAGAGTCACCCCTGATCGTAGAATAACTCTACTTACCTCGTTAAAACCCAACTGATCGTAGAGTTATTCTACCAGACCGTAGAGTATTTGGGGTAACTATGCAGCAGACCATGTGAGCCACTTGTGCAATTTATTTAGTATGTTATTAATGCATAGCGGTGCCTGATCGTAGAGTAATTATGACTACTGTAGGATACTGCAGAGCAGGATCGTAAAGAAGCTTTGTAATCAGCAAATCACGCAAGTTTTTCCCAACTTAACGCAACTTTGTGCATTGTGAAAGTTCCATCTTACTCAACTTTACATTGAACAAGTTCTCTACTTTATTGAGCAAGTTCCTTAACCCTACTCAAATTATATTCGAGCAGGATATTATTGTATTGCAAGTTATTTGCTTAAGCTTGAATCTTATTTCCAAGCATGCTCTAAGTGGTTTAATTTCCTTACGATTATTCCACATCTATGATATTATTGATACTCGCACTTGGTGCACTCAAGTTCGTACAGTCTTGGAGTTGTACATTATTTAAAGTTCTATAACTCATGTACTGTTTCAGATTTGAGTCTGAACCCTTGTTCGGTCAGATAATTGTATGAGATTTTGTTAAAGTTTTCCAAACCATTGAAAGTGCGGATTTTTGGACTATTATGAACACCCCAAAATATAGGGGAGTACCCCACGTATCTAAATGTAAGATACAAGAATAGAAATTAAATGTTATGCATACACATAGTGTACTAGAGGCTGATCCCCTCGAGTACGTATTTCTGAGCCAGTAACCAAAGGATCAAATTAGCTATTGATTCCATTGGAAGTTTATTGTTCATGGTCTATGTTGACTATCGTTTATTTTAAGAAGCAATTATTGTTCTTGCTTTCATTATTCTCATTATTGAATCATTTCCAGATATCTCTTTCATTCATGATATATATCATTTCTTGCTATATTTAAACTTGCTGGGCAAACTAGTTGCTCACCCTTGCTATATCATGAACCTTATTACAGTTAAGCTCGAGACCTCAGGAAAAGACAAGGGCAAGGAAAAGATGAAGTATTAGTCTCCTAGTGTCTGTACTGTATTAGGATAAATTTGTATTCCCGTATTCAGGTTTTCGTATCTTAGGACTAGTAACACCTTTTGAATGAACGACATACGTTTATTTTGTTCCGCATTTAGTTATTGTATGTTATTTAGTGGTGAATGGTTATATTGGATCGTGATGACCAAATCTGGGTGTTTGAGACCTGAATTTGGGGGCGTTACAAATTCGGTCACTCAAACCAGGACACTTAATTCTCTGAATCACTTAGATTCTTTTGAATCACTTAGTCTCGGAATATGGGACACTAAGTCCCAAAGATCACTAAGATCTCTTCAAGTCATTTAAACTTGGAATAATGGTCACTTAGACCAAGACGATCACTGTCGATTGATTGTTGATAAGAGGTGCTGCTAAGTTGGCAATATGATCTTCTCTTCTCAGGTATTTGCAGCTTGAACTAGATATTCAAAATCGTAGAGTTAGTTCTTTTGACTTTGGCAGAGCTTAAGCTTTTTGATCAGAGTTCGTCTTCCAGAATTTTGAATCTTTGTTGTCTTTTATAGTCTGCCGAAAATTTTTCCATTGCTAGGTTCCCGTTGGTGCATTTAATGCTCAGATATCTTGAGATCCTTGATGTTGACATTTTAAACTAATATGTCAGCTTCTTTTTGACATGTCTATCACATCAGCCTGCAATCTCACCTACAACTTGTGAGTTGTCGCTTTCAGTAAACTAGCTGGTAGACATATCTTCTGATCTTCGATTTCAACCAAGGATGTTTGGTGAATGCATCGAGACCTTCAATCAGCAACGCTCTAATGTCAGTCATGTTGTCAGACTTGACTTACTTTACGAAGATGATGGATTGTAGAGTTTACTCTACGTCCTGCTCTTCTACGAGGATTGCTCTACGACGGGAATAGTACTCTACGAATGAACTTTACGATCAGCTTTATGAAAATTTACTTTGCGATTCTAGAACTGACTTTATAATCTTATCTTTACTGAACGATCATTGAGTTGCTCTACGATTTGAACTTTCACTTAATGATTTCATGGAAAGCTCTATGTTCAGTCTTTACTAAGCGAACTTTGGTTGACTCTGCGATTCTTTGTTCACTT
Source organism: Aralia elata (assembly GCA_034770075.1). NCBI lineage: Eukaryota > Viridiplantae > Streptophyta > Magnoliopsida > Apiales > Araliaceae > Aralia > Aralia elata. The sequence continues at coordinate 63,933,573 of CM068385.1, forward strand.
TACAGACTGATCTTTACTTTGACATTTGAAGCGAACTTTGCGATCATTGCTAGAGCTCTAAGATCAACTATCTGATGCTTTACGAAGACAAGTTAACTCTGCGACCCATCTTGACATTACGAGTTGACAGATTCATCATCAAATTTAAATATGCAAGCTCTAACAGATTCTATTTGAGAGAATTTCTTGGTTGCCAAAAATAGGATCCAAACACCATTAGAGAGAATTTAAGATGCGTGGGTAACTCAAAAACGCGACGAATAGACAAAGCACTATGTAGAACGAGTGACAAAATGAGCTAAATCGAGATTAAAATTGAACAACTATTAAAAGGACTTTATAGGTTGATTAGGAGGAATTTCTATTATGGGAAACCCTCCCTAACTATCTATAACTTAAAATAGGATTTAAACACCACTAGATATAGTATAGGATGCTAAAAAGCCAAAAAATGAACAAACGACACGAATAAAATGAAGCCCAAATAAAATAATCGTCAATGTAAGCTAAAAATAAATGTAAAAATGAGAAATAAACCTTAGGAATGGGGTTTTTACCTCCTTAAGCTTGTTATGGATTGCTTGAATATACTTTAATGGAAGATTTGATGAAAAACTAGAGATCTAAATCAAATTTTGAAGAATTTCTTCTCACTTTTGCTATTTTTCTCTATATTTTCCTCTAGAAAAACACCTTTTCTCTCCTTTTTTCTTCCCTTTTATCGTGCAAATGAAGCAACAAGTTCTTATATAGGGCAACTAGGCATGCTGCAGGTCTACCTACGACAACCTAACTATGGGCCCCGTGAAAGTAGTATGCACGCAAGCCAATCATATTTGATATGATGTAGCATATACTTTGTAATCTTATTTGATTATTAAAGGCATTTTACTTTATGTACATTGTGTTGTTATATTAAATGTGATAAACTCATAGTTTTGAGCAATGCTTTTAGAATCATGATGGTGATCATGCTAATGAGATCTAAATTCTAGATAGCTCACAAACTAAAATCGTTCCTAATCATTGGATTACTTAAAAGGGGATTAGTGAATCCGGATAGATTAGTACATACGTTGCTTGCTCTTAGGAAGAGGAAGATTGATCTCATAATCATTTCTGTGGAAACACTAAAGCAAGTATGTAGGTGCTTATTGGAGAATAAGTTCACTAAACGTGGCTCGCTAAGGAATACCTAATGGAGTTTTACTCGCCTGTCAATAGAAATTCCTCTAGTGATAGTAGTACAAGTGATCCTTGGACTTGAGATCATCATAGTATCTTGTGTATGATGAGTTATACTTTGACATGTCCCTTAAGACCTTTAGGCTATATCAAAAGGTATGATTGGGTATAATAAATTGTACATGGAGATAGGTGAATGATCAACAAAGAATCTACCACGTCTAGTAAAAGATGTGAATGTCCTATATAATTCGATAAATGACAACTCAGTAGTCCTCGGCCAAGGCAAAATGAAATTAAAAAGGAGTTTTTAATTTGCATTATTTAGAGTTGTGCATTTGGGAATCGAAATACATATAATTAAATAAAATAAGACTTGACAGTAAATCCATGTCTTATATTTAATTGGGACATTGTATGGTAGAAGGATTGAATTGTACGGTAACTATGCACTGAAAGGTTCTTTTGTGATTAATGTTGAAATCTATATTATCTGGAAAGTCGTTGATCGCTAAGGAGGCTTACCCTTATTGTAGAATAAATATTATTTCTTTAAATGAATTAAATAGTTTAATTTATTTATTTAAATATAATTAGAATTGTTCTAATTGATTTATTCACAACCGGTTTAATATGGAGAACTTAAAGGGTCACACCGCAAAAGAAAAATATTTATTTAAGAAGTAAATGACATAATTATAATAATAAGTTAAGTGTATTTAATTTAGTCTATGGAGATAGAATAAATTAAATAGCTTAATATTTATTATTTAATATTTTGAAAATATTAAATATGAATTAATAAGACGAGTCTTATTATTATTATTACTATTACTATTATTTAATTCCTAATAGGGATTGGAAATTAATTAATAGAAGTACTTTATCATGAATTGCTAATTGGATTAGGAGCATAATTAATTAAAGGAGTTTAATTATAATAGAAACCCTAATCCTAAATAGTTTAGGAAAGGGTTTTCCTATATCTATAAATAAAAGAAGTCTTATCATAGATTAGGGTTACACACTCTTGCATTAGATTGTGGAGAGTACTTACAATTTCTATAGAGATAGAAACTAGGGTTTTGCCAACACCCAACTTCTTGAATACTTATTCTTCCTTGGTGGATCACCTCTAGAGGCCAAACACTTGGGTGGCTAACGTTGATCAAAGGAAGGAATCTCATCGGTGGAATTCGAGGAGAACACGAAGGACTAGGAGTTGAACTTGTACCCGAGAAAACTTTGATCTACGAGGGTATAATTCTTATTCTCTTTCTATTTCGTTTAATTGATAATTGAACACAAGGATAGATCAGGGTGATGGTTTGTATTAAAATTTTAAAATCCGTTTTATCATGCTTCTGCCCTATTTATGTAATTTGATTGCATGTTTGCGTTATATACAAACCTAACTGTGGGATCAGAGCCTAATCCTTGTGTTAATTATTGATTTTGATGATTCCATGTATGAATTGTTATGCGATACAATCGGATTTTTGGGCAGAAATTTTTTTCCTGAATCTGCATCGCGGCACGGCCGCGCCGCTTCCAGTTCATTCTGGAGCGCGGCCGTGCCTGAACCCAGAAAACGTTTCTGGGGATGCTCCTAGTTCAATTTGGAGCGCGGTCGCGCCAGTATGCAGAGTTTGAAATTTTTTTGTTTTTCTCAATTAACATAAATGGTTTATTTAATTGATAAAAGTTTAAAATAAAGATGTTTATTTTATCTGAAATATGATTTCAGATTCCTAAAATTAAAGGAGTTTAATTTGGATTTGGTTTTTTGATTAAAATAAAAGAGTTTATTTTGTTTCAAAAAACTAAATATTAGCAAAACTTTTGCCCATTAATTGATATCAATGAATATATGGAATGGTTTTATTATTCATGAGATGAATGTTATTTATTGATGCATATGGAGATATGTATGATAATAAATAGGGATTGATTATGGACTATTGACCAATGTGTGATTGAAATTATTTTAGAGGATGCTTGAATAAATGGGTTTTTATAAATGGGGTCTGCGTACCTCGTCTTCTCTAATTTTTCTTAATGTAAATTCTATCTTCCTCCTATATACTTCCCCTTGACTGCTGATCAAGGTTTCTATTTATTTTAAATAGTTTATGTAATAGGATTAGTTAGAATTATTTTGAAGAATTGGAGACAAATGAGCAAGGAGCGCATGAAGACCCGTTTGTAATGGAGCCCGGGTTTTAAATGTAATAATTATATTTAAATTTAATTCTTGCACCCTAGGTTTGACCTTTTGGTTCACTTGGTGGCTCTAGTGAACCAAACTAGAATAAAAGTCCATAATCAATCCGGGTAGAATATAGTATTCTATATGTGCATGATTACTATATATATTATATATTATCCAACATGTTTCGCAAGTCAAATAATATGACGCGTATTTTATATATATATGTGCATGCGCGCTAAACAAGATGAAACTAATAATAACAAACCCCTCAAAGAAATCATATTAAGTCCTAACTGTTCAAAGATATTTGGAATATCGAACGTCGCCTTCTAGCATGGTAAAGCAATAGAGTATTAAATATTTAATCTGAGTTTGTTGTGTCACCACAAGGCAAGTATTAAATATTTAAGATGTTGCATTATCACATTTGATGCTTATTAAGGAATTGAACATTACTGTTTTGTTGTGCCACCACAAGGACGGTATTTTTCTCTTCACATATATGGAAGTGCTAGGTTGGACTTAACTTGGATAATTTTGATTCGGATGTGTCACCACTTGATCAAAATAATCTAAGAGGCAAAATATAAGGAGTTACATAGTGATGTAATTGACAATAGTTGTCTACCTATTTATTTATATATCGTTTGTTGTGTCACCACAAGGCTATATACATTTAAAATGGGATCCTTATTCTCACTAGCAAATCTTTAATTAGAATTGTCGAACTATATAATGAGGGTAATATAGTTTGATGAAAAAGTGAGAGATACCAATTTAAAATAAAGACCTAATTTATTTTGGTAATTAATTAAGAAATGAATGTATGCTAAAATGTTGTTAAATTATAAATTCATTTATAGAATTTTACAATGTCTAATTTACTATCACCGCGGAGCATATTAGATGTTAATTAACCGGACCAAATTAAAAGGACTGGTTAAAGAATTTGAGAATAGTTCTCAAGGCTGAAAAGCTATCTTATGTCCTTAATATGCCTATCCCTGCAATGGTTGCAGACAATGCCTTAGAGGAAGAGATTGCTACTTTTAGAAAGTGACAAGATGATACACAGTTGGCTCAATGCATCATGCTCGCATCAATGAGTAACGAGATCCAACGTCAACATGAAACTATGGATGCTCCTACTGTACTCCTGCACCTTCAAGGAGTTGAATAGTGAGGAAAGTAGGACTGCTAGATATTAGATATCTAAGGAGCTCTTCCAATCTAGAATAACCGATGGCACTACAGTATAGACAAATATCCTAAAAAATGATCAATCTGATTAAACAATTGGGATAACTGGGTTTAGTAATGGATGGAGAGATGATCCAAGATTTGATCTTGCAATCACTTCCGAACTCTTTCTCATAATTTGTTGTGAATTTTCACATGAATAAGTTATATGTCAGCCTGCATGAGTTGCTTAAACATGTTGAAAACTGTAGAGAGTTACTTTTCAACCAAGAAAGACCAAGTCTTACTGGTAGATAATTCTTTCAGGAAGCGGAAGAGGGCCAAAGGATCTTCTTAAAAGAGAACAATTCTAAGAAGGTATAAAGAAAGGCAATAACTAAGGACACTAAGAACAAAACTGATGCAGATAGCAAAGGAGTTTGCTTCAACTGCAATAAGCCTGAACACTAGAAAGGAAACTGTAAGGAGTATCTTGCAGAGGCTAACTAGAAGAAGCTTAGTAAAGCTTCGGTTATAGATATAGGTTTGTTCATGATTGAAATAAATCTTTCTTTAAGTCAAAGGTCTACTTGGGTATTAGATACCAGCTATAGTTCTCACATATGCAAGCCAATGCAGAGACTAAACAGAAGTAGAAAGCTAAACAAAGAGTAAGTAATCTTACGTGTGGAGAATGGAGCAATGGTTGCTACATTAGCCGTAGGAACTTATAGTTTAGCGTTGCCTACGGGCAAGTCTATTAAGTTAATAAGTTGTTATTATATTCCAGTTCTCTTTAGAAACATTATTACTTCCGTTGTTGGACAAGGAAGGTTCTGGTATTATATTTAAGAACAATTGTTGTTCTATTTATAATGATAATATTTTGTTTGAAACTGGAAGATCACTTGATGGATTTTGTAAACTTGACTTACATGAAAAATAATTTTGCAAATTGAACAAACTAGTAAAAAAAAAAGGAGATGATCATTCAAAGAGTTGAATGTGTGTATTTGATGAAATACAAGTCTGAATCATTTGAAAGGTTCAAAGAATTCAGAAGTGAAACAAATTGACAAAGTATTAAGATTCTTTGATCAGATCGAGGAAGGAATACTTGTGCAATAAGTTTCTAGATCATCTCAAAATGGTATTTTCTCATAATGGACACCTCATGATACGCAATAATTGATTGGTGTATCTAAAAGGAGAAATCGTACCTTGTTGGACATGGTGCAGTCCATAATAATTTTTACCGACATTCTAGTATCCATCTAGGGTTATGCCCTAGAAACGGTTGCATATCTACAAAATAAGGTAACCTCAAAATCCAGCCCCAAGACTCTATAAAAGTTATGGATAGGGAGGATTCCTAGTCTTAAGTATGTTAAGATAAGGGGTTGTCCAACTTTTGTAAAAAGGTTTCAAAAGGATAAGCTTGGGACAAAAATCTGACAAGTGCATATTTGTGGAACTTCCTAAAGTAAGTTTAGGATAAGAGTTCTATAATCCTACTAAGCAAAAGGTGTTTGTTGTGAAACACGCTGCCTTCTTGGATAAAGATGTTTATTATTGAAGGAGCTAGTGGGAGGATAATAGATCTTGAAGGAGTTCAAGAACTACAAAGCATTTTTAGTCAAATCGAGGAACCTGTAGATAAACCTATTGTACCACAACCGAATCGTAAATCTGGAAGAGTACCAAAGATACCTAGGAGGTATGGATCCATCATAGAGGATGATGATGAGGCACACATCATAGAGGATGATGATCAGTTATATACGATAAGGCTATGAGTAGTAAACACTCAGAAAAATGGCAGATGGCCATGAAATTTGAAATGGACTCCATGTATGAGAACTACGTATAGACTCTAGTTACTCTACCGAAAGGCATAGTGCCTAAAGGGTGTATATGGGTCTTTAAGAGAAAGACTGGGGCAAATGGCAAGGTGGAGACCTATAAGACCATACCTGTTTAAAAGGTTTCAAATAAAGTCAAGGAGTTGACTGTGATAAAATCTTATTACCGGGTAATGATCAAGTTCATTTGGATTTTGCTTGTGATTGCAGCTTATTACGAATTCTAGAAAAATGGATGTGGAGACGTCCTTCCTCAATGAATTGAGGAGAATGTATGTATGATACAGCCAGAGGAATTTGTTTCAAAGGTTGAAGCAAATCGTGTTTTAAGGTACAATGATCCATTTATGGATTGAAGTTAGCTTCTCAAAGATGGAACATTCATTTTGATGAGACAATCAAAAGAGTTTGATTTTATCAAAAACGAGAATGAACCTAGTGTGTACAAAAGGGTCAGTGGGAGCACTGTGACATTCATAATATTATATGTTGATATACTACCGATAAGGAATGACACACCAATGCTACAATCAGTAAAGATAAAATTGTGTAAACATTCCTCCATGAATAACTTGGGAGGAACATCCTAAAAATTTGGGATATAAATCTATATAGATAGATTTAAAAGGATGTTCGGCTTGACCCAATGAACGTATATTCATTCGATGCTAAAGGCGTTTAGCATGGCAGACTCTAAGAGATCCAAGAGAGGTCTCATGATGATGAGTCATGGAGTGTATCTCTTTAAATTGTCCTCAATAAAAAGGAGATCGCATGAGTTACTATCATGTATGCAATGAATATACAAGATCTGATGTTGATCAGTCATATTCTAGAGAAGATCACTATAAGACAGTGATAAACATCTTTAAGTACTTAACCGGTATTGAAGATGTGATCATAATTCATGGTAGGTCTGAATTAAAACTAGAGGGTTAAAACAGACTCAACTTTTTCAGACTGACCAAGGCGATTACAAATCCACTTTAGGATAAATTGTTACCTTGAATGGTGGTGCAGTGAATTGAAAAAGTTCCAAACAACAAAGAGTTGCTGATTTAGTGACAAAGACAAAGTATATAGCTGTAAGTGAAGCTGCAAGTTGATTGTTTGGATGAAAAGTTCATCACAGAACTAGGAATAGTTGCTAAGTCTCATCTTGGATTCAAACATGTGCTGCGGCACTTTCATTTGATTAGTAGAATCATTGAAAAAGGAGAAGTCACTATAGAGATAGTGAACTCTCAAGAACAACATTGCATATCCATTTACTGAAGCTTTATCCAAACAGCAGGATGATCGTCACTTAGACAAGAAGGGTACAAGATACCATGGCGATTGGCTTTAGTGCAAGTGGGAGATTGAAAGTAGTATGCACGCAAGCCAATCATATTTGATATGATGTAGCATATACTTTGTAATCTTATTCGATTATTAAAGGCATTTTACTTTATCTACATTGTGTTGTTATATTAAATGTAATAAACTCATAGTTTTGAGCAATGCTTTTAGAATCATGATGGTGATCATGCTAATGAGATCTAAATTATAGATATCTCACAAACTAAAATCGTTCCTAATCATTGGATTACTTAAAAGGGGATTAGTGAATCCGGATAGATTAGTATATATGTTGCTTGCTCTTAGGAAAAGGATGATAGATCTCATAATCATTTATGTGGAGACACTAAAGCAAGTATGTAGGTGCTTATTGGAGAATAGGTTCACTGAACGTGGTTCGCTAAGGAATACCTAATGGAGTTTTACTCGCCTGTCAATAGAAATTCCTCTAGTGATAGTAGTACAAGTGATCCTTGGACTTGAGATCATCATAGTATCTTGTGTATGATGAGTTATACTTTGACATGTCCCTTAAGACCTTTAGGGTATATCAAAGGGTATGATTGGGTATAATAAATTGTACATGGAGATAAGTGAATGATCAACAAAGAATCTACCACGTCTAGTAAAAGATGTGAATGTCCTATATAATTCGATAAATGACAACTCAGTAGTCCTTGGCCAAGGCAAAATGAAATTAAAAAGGAGTTTTTAATTTGCATTATTTAGAGTTCTGCATTTGGGAATCGAAATACATATAATTAAATAAAATAAGACTTGACAGTAAATCCATGTCTTATATTTAATTGGGACATTGTATGGTAGAAGAATTGAATTGTACGGTAACTATGCACTGAAAGGTTCTTTTGTGATTAATGTTGAAATCTATATTATCTGAAAAGTCGTTGATCGCTAAGGAGGCTTACCCTTATTGTAGAATAAATATTATTTCTTTAAATGAATTAAATAGTTTAATTTATTTATTTAAATATAATTAGAATTGTTCTAATTGATTTATTCACAACCGGTTTAATATGGAGAACTTAAAGGGTCACACCGCAAAAGAAAAATATTTATTTAAGAAGTAAATGACATAATTATAATAATAAGTTAAGTGTATTTAATTTAGTCTATGGAGATAGAATAAATTAAATAGCTTAATATTTATTATTTAATATTTTGAAAATATTACATATGAATTAATAAGAGGAGTCTTATTATTATTATTACTATTACTATTATTTAATTCCTAATAGAGATTGGGAATTAATTAATAGAAGTACTTTCTCATGAATTGCTAATTGGATTAGGAGCATAATTAATTAAAGGAGTTTAATTATAATAGAAACCCTAATCCTAAATAGTTTAGGAAAGGGTTTTCCTATATCTATAAATAAAAGAAGTCTTATTGTAGACACCCAAATTTTGCACTTCGTATACTAACCTTGACAGGAGGGCAAAATCGTCAATTAACCCAGCCTACGAGAACGAAAGGTGGACCTAAGTACGAACACTCAGGGCAACCGCAACGACGTGCGATCAAAGCCGACACGACAACGATCAAAGCGGAATGATATGGCACGTTTCCCAGCGGTTCCCGGACTGCAAAATACAAGCCTCTCAGCGAAAACCAACAGTACTACACGAGAATCGAGGTGCGGTACAAAAATAGAGAAAATCAGCCCAGCCAGCCGCGGATTGATCTGCGGCCAATGATTAAAATAAAACTGAAGTGCGCGGCGGGCTGAAGTGCGCTGCGCGCGGCGGTCTGAAGTGCGCGGCGGGCGCGGAGAAACCGAGGCCAGCCGCAAATCAATCTGCGGTCAGCCGCAGATCAATCTGCGGCTGCCTCTGGTCAGCCTTTATCAACGCATTTCTTCATTTGGCATACAGGGAGTTGAAAGAGAGTGAGACTGCAGCGGAAGAAGAAAAGAAAAGAGGAAGAATCAGCAGCAATAGTAGCGAAAAAAGAGAGACAAGAGAGAAAAAAGTGAGGATTTATACCCCTTTTGGTTAGATTGTATTGAAAGTAGTATGCACACAAGCCAATCATATTTGATGTGATGTAGCATATACTTTGTAATCTTATTCATTTATTAATAAAGGAATTGATTTTCTTAAAAGGCATTTTATATTATCTACATAGTGTTGTTATATTAAATGTGATAAACCCATAGTTTTGAGCAATGCTTTTAGAATCATGATGGTGATCATGCTAATGAGATCTAAATTCAAGATAGCTCACAAACTAAAATTGTTCCTAATCGTTGGATTACTAAATTGGGGATTAGTGAATCCGGATAGATTAGTACATACGTTGTTTGCTCTTAGGAAGAGAATGATTGATCTCATAATCATTTGTGTGGAGACACTAAAGCAAGTATGTAGGTGCTTATTAGAGAATAAGTTCATTGAACGTGACTCGCTAAGGAATACCTAATGGAGTTTTACTCGTCTGTCAATAGGAATTCCTATAGTGATAGTAGTACAAGTGATCCTTGGACTTGAGATCATCATAGTATCTTGTGTATGATGAGTTATACTTTGACATGTCCCTTAAGACCTTGTGGGTATATCAAAGGGTATGATTGGGTATAATTAGTTATACATGGAGATAGGTGAATGATCAACAAAGAATCTACCACGTCTAGTAAAAGATGTGAATGTCCTATGTGATTCGATAAATGACAATTCAGTAGTCCTTGGCCAAGGCAGAATGAAATTAGAAAGGAGTTTCTAATTTGCATTAATCAGAGTTGTGCATTTGGGAATCGAAATACATATAATTAAATAAAATAAGACTTGACAGTAAATCCATGTCTTATATTTAATTGGGACATTGTATGGTAGAAGGATTGAATTGTACGGTAACTATTTACTCAAAGGTTCTTTTGTGATTAATGTTGAAATCTATATTATCTGAAAAGTCGTTGATCGCTAAGGAGGCTTACCCTTATTGTAGAATAAATATTATTTATTTAAATGAATTAAATAGTTTAATTTATTTATTTAAATAAGATTAGAATTGTTCTAATTGATTTATTCACAACCGGTTTAATATGGAGAACCTAAAGGGTCACACCGCAAAAGGAAAATATTTATTTAAGAAATAAATGGCATAATTGTAATAATAAGTTAAGTGTATTTAATTTACTCTATGGAGATAGAATAAATTAAATAGCTTAATATTTATTATTTAATATTTTGGAAATATTAAATATAAATTAATAAGAGGAGTCTTATTATTATTATTACTTTTACTATTATTTAATTCCTAATAGGGATTGGGGATTAATTAATAGAAGTACTCTCCCATGAATTCCTAATTGAGTTAGGAGCATAATTAATTAAAGGAGTTTAATTATAAAAGAAACCCGAATCCTAAATAGTTTAGGGAAAGGGTTATTCCTACATCTATAAATAAGAGGGGTCTTATCATAGATTAGGTTTACACACTCTTGCATTAGATTGTGGAGATTACTTACAATTTCTATAGACATAGAAACTAGGGTTTTGCCAAATACCCAACTTCTTGAATACTTGTTCTTCCTTGGTGGATCACCTCTAGAGGCCAAACACTTGGGTGGCTAACGTTGATCAAAGGAAGGAATCACACCGTAGCATTCGAGGAGAACACGAAGGACTAGGAGTTGAACTTGTACCCGAGGAAGCTTTGTTCTACGAGGGTATAATTTCTTATTCTCTTTCTCTTTCTCTTTCGTTTATTTCGTTAATTGAGCACATTGATCGATCATGGTGATGGTTTGTATAAAATTTTAAAATCCGTTTTATCGCGCTTCCGCACTATTTATGTAATTTGATTGCATTTTCGCACTATATACAAACCCAACAGTGGTATCAGAGCCTAATCATGTGCTAATTATCGATCTTGATGATTCCATGTATGAATTGATATGCGAAACGTTCGAATTTTTGGGCAAGAAAAATTTTTCTGATTCTGCATCGCGTTGCGGCCGCGCCGCTTCCAGTTCATTCTGGAGCGCGGCCGCGCCCTAACCCAGAAAACGTTTCCTGGGGTGCAGCGCGGCCGCGCCACTCCTAGTTCAAAATGGAGCGCGGTCGCGCCGGTGTCCAGACTTTGAAATTTTTTTGTTTTTTCTCAATTAAAATAAATGGTTTATTTAATTGATAAAAGTTTAAAATAAAAGAGTTTATTTTATCTGGAATAGGATTTCATATTGCTAAAATTAAATGAGTTTAATTTGGATTTGGTTTTTGATTAAAATAAAAGAGTTTATTTTGTTTCAAAACTAAATATTAGCAAAACTTTTGCCCATTAATTGATATCAATGCATATATGGAATGGTTTTATTATTCATGGGATGAATGTTATTTATTGATACATATAGAGATATGTATGATAATAAATAGGGATTGATTATGGACTGTTGACCAATGTGTGATTGGATTTATTTTAGTGGATGCTTGAATGTATGGGTTTTTATAAATGGGGTCTGCGTACCTCGTCTTCTCTAATTTTTCCTTAATGTAAATTCTATCTCCCTCCTATGTACTTCCCCTTGACTGCTGATCAAGGTTTCTATTTATTGTAAATAGTTTATGTAATAGGACTAGTTAGAATTAATTTTTGAAGAATTGGAGACAAAGGAGCAAGGAGCGCTTGAAGACCCATTTGTATTGGAGCCCGAGTTTAAATGTAATAGTTATATTTAAATTTAATTCTTGCACCCTAAGTTTGACCTTTTGGTTCACTTGGTGGCTCTAGTGAACCAAACTAGAATAAAAGTCCATAATCAATCCGGGTAGAATATAGTATTCTATATGTGCATGCTTGCTATATATATATATATATATTATATATTATCAAACATGCTTCGCATGTAAAATAATATGACGCGTATTTTATATATATATGTGCATGCGCGCTAAACAAGATGAGACTTATAATAATAAACCCCTCAAAGTATTTATATTAAGTCCTAAGCGTTCAAAGATATTTGGAATATCGAACGTCGCCTTCTAGCATGGTAAAGCGATAGAGTATTAAATATTTAATATGAGTTTGTTGTGTCACACAAGGCAAGTATTAAATATTTAAGATGTTGCTTTATCACATTTGATGCTTATACATAGACTGAACGATACTGTTTTGTTGTGTCACACAAGGACAGTGTTTTTTCTTTCGAATATATGGAAGTGCTAGGTTGGACTTAATTAGATAATTTTGATTCGGATGTGTCACACTTGATCAAAATAATCTAAGACGCAAAACACAAGGAGTTACATAGTGATGTAATTGACAATAGTTGTCTACCTATTTATTTATATATAGTTTGTTGTGTCACACAAGGCTATATACATTTGAAATGGGATCCTTATTCTCACTAGCAAATCTTTAATTAGATTTGCCGAACTATATAATGAGGGTAATATGGTTTAATGAAAATAGTGGGAGATACCAATTTAAAATAAAGACCTAATTTATTTTGGTAATTAATTAAATGAATGTATGCTAAAATGTTGTCTATTTCACATGCAGAATTTAAAAATGTCAAACTCACTATCACTGCGTAGCATACTTGATGCTAACAAACTGACCGGACCGAATTACACGGACTGGTTAAGAAATCTGAGAATTGTTTTCACTGCTGAAAAGATTTCTTATGTCCTAAATTCGCCAGTCCCTGCAAGTGTTGCAGAAACAGCCTTTGAGGAAGAGATTACTACTTTTAGAAAGTGGCAAGATGATGCAATCTTGGCTCAATGCATCATGCTCGCATCCATGAGTAATGAGCTTCAGCGTCAGCATGAAACTATGGATGCTCCTACTATATTGTTGCACCTCAAAGAGTTATATGGTGAGCAAAGTAGGACTGCTAGATATCAGATATCTAAGGAGCTCTTCCGATCTCGTATGACCGAGGGCACTGCTGTTGAGACTCATGTCCTTAAGATGATCAATTTGATTGAACAACTTGGACAGCTAGGGTTTGTGATGGATGGGGAGTTAAGCCAAGATTTGATCTTGCAGTCACTCCCGGACACCTTCTCACAATTTGTTGTGAATTTTCACATGAATAAGTTGGACGTCAGCTTGCCTGAGTTACTTAACATGCTAAAAACTGCTGAAGGTCACTTCTCATCCAACAAGAACCAAGTCTTACTGGTGGATGATTCTTCCAAGAAAAGGAAGAGGCCCAAGGTATCTTCTGAAAAGAAGAAAAATAAGAAGGCTAAAGGCAAGGCGAAGGGAAAGGATAAAAAGAAACCTAATCCAGATAGCAAAGGAATTTGCTACCATTGCAATAAGTCGGGACACTGGAAGAGGAACTGCAAGGAGTATCTTGCGGACCAAAAGAAGCTTGGAGAAGCTTCGACTTCCGATCTAGGTTTGTTCATGATTGAAATTAATTTTTCTGAAAGTCAAAATTCTACTTGGGTATTGGATACCGGCTGTAGTTCTCACATATGTAATAATATGCAGGGACTAAGCAGAAGTAGGAAGCTGAACAAGGATGAAGTCGTCCTACGAGTGGGAAATGGAGCAAAGGTTGCTGCATTGGCTGTAGGGACTTATTGTTTAGCACTGCCTTCGGGCAAGTTCATTAGTTTAAATAATTTTTATTATGTTCCAACACTCATTAGAAACATTATTTCAATTTCTGTATTGGATATGGATGGTTTTGATATTATAATAAAGAACAACAGTTGTTCTATTTATAATAAAAATGTTTTATATGGTGTTGGCAATTTACTGAATGGACTTTACATACTTGACTTGCATGAAAATATATTTCAAATTGAACAAACTAAGAAAAGAAAAAGAGATGATGTTAATTATACCTTTATGTGGCACTGTAGACTCGGTCATATCAATGAAACAAGATTATCCAAGTTGCATAAAGATGGGCTTTTAGAGCTATCTGATTATGAATCATATCCAACTTGTGAATCTTGTCTCATGGGTAAGATGACTAAATCTCCTTTTAGTGGAAAAGGAGAAAGAGTTACAGAGTTGTTAGCGTTGGTACACACAGACGTTTGTGGACCTATGACAACGAATGCACGAGGAGGGTATTCTTATTTTATTACTTTCACTGATGATCATTCTAGATTTGGATATGTGTATTTAATGAAATACAAATCTGAGTCGTTTGAAAAGTTCAAAGAATTCAGAAGTGAAGTAGAGAAACAAACTGGTAAGAGTATTAAGATTCTTCGATCGGATCGAGGAGGGGAATACTTAACCAATGAGTTTCTCAATTGTCTCAAAGAAAATGGTATTATCTCACAATGGACTCCACCAGGGACGCCACAATTGAATGGTGTATCTGAAAGGAGAAATCGAACATTGTTGGACATGGTTCGATCCATGATGAGTTTTACCGACCTTCCAGTATCATTCTGGGGTTATGCCCTAGAAACGGCTGCATATCTACTTAACAAGGTACCTACCAAATCCGTCCCAAAGACCCCATATGAGATATGGACAGGGAGGAAACCAAATCTTAAGTATGTTAAGACTTGGGGTTGTCCAGCTTATGTCAAAAGGTTTGAACAAGATAAGCTAAAGACTAGATCCGACAAGTGTAGATTTGTGGGATACCCTAAAGAAACTGTAGGGTATTATTTCTATCATCCCAATGATCAAAAGGTGTTTGTAGCGAAACACGCTGCCTTCTTGGAAAAGGAGTTTATCCTCGAAGGGGTCAGTGGGAGTAAGATATAT
This sequence comes from Aralia elata, assembly GCA_034770075.1. Classification (NCBI taxonomy): domain Eukaryota; kingdom Viridiplantae; phylum Streptophyta; class Magnoliopsida; order Apiales; family Araliaceae; genus Aralia; species Aralia elata. The sequence continues at coordinate 63,949,063 of CM068385.1, forward strand.
CTTGAAGAAGTTCAAGAACCACAAAATACTCCGGATCAAAGTCATATACCTGACCAAGTAGAAGAACCTACTGTACCACAACCTATTCGTAAATCTGGAAGAGTACCGAAGATACCTGAGAGGTATGGATTCATCATAGAGGATGATGATGAGGTACGCATCATAGATGATGATGATCCATTGACTTACGAAGAGGCTATGAGTAGTGAAGACTCAGAGAAATGGCTAGAAGCCATGAAATCCGAGATGGACTCCATGTATGAAAACCAAGTATGGACTTTGGTTTCACCACCTGAGGGCATTAAGCCTATTGGGTGTAAATGGGTCTTTAAGAGAAAGACTGGAGCAGATGGCAAGGTAGAGACCTATAAGGCCCGACTGGTTGCAAAAGGTTTCAAACAAAGACAAGGAGTTGACTATGATGAAACCTTCTCACCAGTAGCTATGCTCAAGTCCATTCGGATTTTGCTTGCAATTGCAGCTTATTATGACTATGAGATCTGGCAAATGGACGTGAAAACGGCCTTCCTCAATGGAGAGCTTGAGGAAAATGTATATATGATACAGCCAGAGGGTTTTGTTTCAACGGTTGGAACAAACCAAGTCTGTAAGCTACAACGATCCATTTATGGATTGAAGCAAGCTTCTCGAAGATGGAACATCCGTTTTGATGAGATAATCAAAAGGTTTGATTTTATCAAAAATAAGGATGAACCTTGTGTGTACAAGAAGGTTAGTGGGAGCGCTGTTTCATTCCTTGTATTATATGTTGATGACATATTACTGATAGGGAATGATGTTCCTATGCTACAGTCGATCAAAATTTGGTTATCTAAACACTTCTCCATGAAGGACTTGGGTGAGGCATCCTATATTTTGGGGATAAAGATCTATAGAGATAGATCTAAAAGGATGCTGGACTTAACCCAAGGAAAGTACATTGACTCGATGCTAAAGAAATTTAGCATGGAAGATTCCAAGAGAGGTCTCATGCCGATGAGCCATGGAATACATCTCTCCAAGAAACAGGCCCCAAAGACACCTGAGGAGAGAGACCGGATGAGTAAGATTCCTTATGCTTCCGCAATAGGATCTATCATGTATGGTATGATATGTACTAGACCAGATGTCGCTCATGCACTTAGTGTGACGAGCAGATATCAGTCGAATCCAGGAGAAGAGCACTGGAAGGCAGTGAAAAACATCCTAAAGTACTTGAGAAGAACTAAGGATGTATTTCTTGTCTACGGTGGGTCTGAATTGAAACTAGAGGGCTATACAGACTCAAGTTTTCAAACGGACCAAGATGACAGTAAATCCGTTTCAGGGTACGTGTTTACCTTAAACGGTGGCGCAGTGAGTTGGAAAAGTTCCAAGCAGCAAACAGTTGTTGATTCAGTGACAGAGGCAGAGTACATAGCTGCAAGTGAAGCTGCAAAGGAAGCTGTTTGGATGAAGAAGTTCATAACTGAACTTGGAGTGGATCCTAGCATTAGAGAAGTCGTGCCTTTATTCTGTGATAACAACGGAGCTGTTGCGCAGGCTAAGGAACCCAGGTCTCATCAGAAATCCAAACACGTGTTGCGGCGGTTTCATTTGATTAGAGAGATCATTGAAAGAGGAGATGTCACCCTGGAGCGTGTGGACTCTCAAGACAACATTGCAGATCCATTTACTAAAGCTTTAACTCAACAGCAGTTTGATCGTCACTTAGAGAAGATAGGTATTAGATACCATGGTGATTGGCTTTAGTGCAAGTGAGAGATTGAAAGTAGTATGCACACAAGCCAATCATATTTGATATGATGTAGCATATACTTTGTAATCTTATTCATTTATTAATAAAGGAATTGATTTTCTTAAAAGGCATTTTATATTATCTACATAGTGCTGTTATATTAAATGTGATAAACCCATAGTTTTGAGCAATGCTTTTAGAATCATGATGGTGATCATGCTAATGAGATCTAAATTCAAGATAGCTCACAACCTAAAATTGTTCCTAATCGTTGGATTACTAAATTGGGGATTAGTGAATCCGGATAGATTAGTACATACGTTGCTTGCTCTTAGGAAGAGGATGATTGATCTCATAATCATTTGTGTGGAGACACTAAAGCAAGTATGTAGGTGCTTATTAGAGAATAAGTTCACTGAACGTGACTCGCTAAGGAATACCTAATGGAGTTTTACTCGCCTGTCAATAGGAATTCCTATAGTGATAGTAGTACAAGTGATCCTTGGACTTGAGATCATCATAGTATCTTGTGTATGATGAGTTATACTTTGACATGTCCCTTAAGACCTTGTGGGTATATCAAAGGGTATGATTGGGTATAATTAGTTGTACATGGAGATAGGTGAATGATCAACAAAGAATCTACCACGTCTAGTAAAAGATGTGAATGTCCTATGTGATTCGATAAATGACAATTCAGTAGTCCTTGGCCAAGGCAGAATGAAATTAGAAAGGAGTTTCTAATTTGCATTAATCAGAGTTGTGCATTTGGGAATCGAAATACATATAATTAAATAAAATAAGACTTGACAGTAAATCCATGTCTTATATTTAATTGGGACATTGTATGGTAGAAGGATTGAATTGTACGGTAACTATTTACTCAAAGGTTCTTTTGTGATTAATGTTGAAATCTATATTATCTAGAAAGTCGTTGATCGCTAAGGGGGCTTACCCTTATTGTAGAATAAATATTATTTATTTAAATGAATTAAATAGTTTAATTTATTTATTTAAATATAATTAGAATTGTTCTAATTGATTTATTCACAACCGGTTTAATATGGAGAACCTAAAGGGTCACACCGCAAAAGGAAAATATTTATTTAAGAAGTAAATGGCATAATTGTAATAATAAGTTAAGTGTATTTAATTTACTCTATGGAGATAGAATAAATTAAATAGCTTAATATTTATTATTTAATATTTTGAAAATATTAAATATAAATTAATAAGAGGAGTCTTATTATTATTATTACTTTTACTATTATTTAATTCCTAATAGGGATTGGGGATTAATTAATAGAAGTACTCTCCCATGAATTCCTAATTGAGTTAGGAGCATAATTAATTAAAGGAGTTTAATTATAAAAGAAACCCTAATCCTAAATAGTTTAGGGAAAGGGTTATTCCTACATCTATAAATAAGAGGGGTCTTATCATAGATTAGGTTTACACACTCTTGCATTAGATTGTGGAGAGTACTTACAATTTCTATAGACATAGAAACTAGGGTTTTGCCAAATACCCAACTTCTTGAATACTTGTTCTTCCTTGGTGGATCACCTCTAGAGGCCAAACACTTGGGTGGCTAACGTTGATCAAAGGAAGGAATCACACCGTAGCATTCGAGGAGAACACGAAGGACTAGGAGTTGAACTTGTACCCGAGGAAGCTTTGTTCTACGAGGGTATAATTTCTTATTCTCTTTCTCTTTCGTTTATTTCGTTAATTGAGCACATTGATCGATCATGGTGATGGTTTGTATAAAATTTTAAAATCCGTTTTATCGCGCTTCCGCACTATTTATGTAATTTGATTGCATGTTCGCACTATATACAAACCCAACATGTATCACATACGTTTCTCTACTCTAATTAATATACAAGTTTACACGCATCGTGGTGTTATTTTGCAAGGTGAAAAACCCCTTTTAATAGCATTTTTGTGTATCATTTTGTTAAGTTTTTTGGTCATTCGGGTTACATTAAAGGTAGTTCTTCTTGTGTATTATTGTGGATACATGGATTAAGGATTATTAGTGAGGGTTCCAATGGAACAAAATTCTTCCTAATGGTCCGATGATATCCATTTGGCGATTTTTTAGATCGTTATGGTAATGTATTATACGTAGTGTATTTAGATGGCTATTTTAGGATATTGTGGTGTGTGAGGCAACCCGGTATTGTTCATTTGTGTATTATCCATTTTGTGGGTGTGTAGTAATTTTGGATGTGAGCCTAGGAACGCGACCCCGTGGTCCAAATCCGATGATGGACAATTTTGGTGTATGTAATAGGACCGATTATCCTTGATTGTAAATATGTAATCGTCGGGCCTTAAAACGATATCAAGTGGAAAATCGAGTTTAAGGCCCCGTAATAGTGAAATATGCGATTGTGGGTATTGGGGTTATTTTGATGGCTCACATGCCCATGAATAGCCCCCACGCATTTTAATGCTTGATTCAATTCACGACACAAAAATTGATTTCAAAGCTAAACGATGAAGATTTCCATAAAAATCAATCAAATTAGGTTATTAGCACCACGAGGCTTAAAATTGGAAGTGTTAATGAGTGTCGATTCCTAATTAAACGAGAAGGCTAAAGAAAAATCGTTTTCAAACATCACGAAAAATGGTTTTATGAAAATAAATAACGTTTTATTAAACCGTTGTGCATAGGGTTAAAGAGATCCTAGAAGTTGCCCGTCATTTTATTTATGAAAGCAACGTATAGGTCTCGATTCCAATTTTTGATGAAGGTTTAAAAACTCTTGTTTTGCCAAAACGTCACCTAACGAAAATCTCATAGCTTTTGACGATTAAAATCAAACTTTTCTCATAAAAAAAAGAATAATAAAACTTTCTCGTATAGGCCGAAAGACATTCTAAAGCATTTCCAAATTAAAACACGACTTGTTTCATAAAAAACCCAAATGGTTTATTCATGCAAACTCACCACAACATTCACATAAGTACATACGCGCGCACATACACATTTTTAAGAATTAAAGGATAGGAGAAGCATCAAGATTGCGGTAACCGTGTTTCACGGAAGTCGGGGGGTGCCTAATACCTTCCCCTCACTTAAGTAAGCCCCCGAATTCTATGAATCTCGGTTTGCAGACCAATTAATTCGGAGTCACATATGAGCCAGTGATTTACGAAAAACGAAACTCGGATGAGTTGGTACATCCATTTCAAATATACCAACTGGAGACTCTGGTCAATTGGCTCATCAAAGAAACGATCTTTCAAAACCCCGTCGACATTTAGGCCGACCTTTTTCCAAAAATCATCTAATAAAATGGCTAAAATTGGAAAGGGTAATAATCACCACGGGAGCGATTTTCCCGGCGTCGACAGCTGGCGACTCTGCTGGGGATATTAGAGGGCTTAAGCCGCATTCAAATCTTGATGCTGTCCTATCCTTTAAAAATTTATGAATGTGTATAAACGTGCGATATTTTGACCTGTTTTACTTGTTGTGTGAATGTGTGTTTTTGTCCAATAAATGAATGATTGAATGGAATTGCTTTACTTTAAAGTAATCATTTGCATACGGTGAGGACGATGAATGTGAATGTATGTTGAGAGTGTACCTCCTCCTGAAGCGAACCTGTCGATTGCTTATTACTGGACTCGAAGGGGCTGCTCCCCGGAGATGGCTCAGGAAACGCACCACCCAAATCCGCTCCAATCGAAAGGATTCAGACGAGTAGATTGCGAAGATTTGGAGACCTTCATGCCGAAAAGCCGCGAGAGTAACCTTAGGGAAGTCAGCCTCAGATTAACCCAACGCAGGGAAAGTCTCTTCATGCCCTTTTACGTGTACGCGCATAAATGTCATAGTCCCATTTGATATTCTTATATATACCTCCCTTGTGTCAAAAGAAAGTACTAACCTCTATGTTTTGCAGGGAATAGCTGGGAAAGCATAATAATTCGTGTCTAGCATTTATTATTGCAATGAGGGACTGCTAACATTTTGCTTTGCAGGGAAAGATTAAAAAACCCAAAAACACAAAAGTTACAGCTTTAGCACGCATCCACATCTTTCATTTCCCAAGACTAAACTTCAAACCATTTTCCCTTGTAGGATTGCTCCTCAAACGCGTTTGCAATCTAAGAGGGCCCAGGGTTCTACATTTGAAATGGCTGATATTCCACCTCCTAATCCTGGTTCCATATCTCGGGAGGAATTCGATGATTTTAAAAAACAGATGTTGGAAATGGCCACAATGCTGAAGGAGCAGTTGCTACCTAGACAGGACCGCCAAGCAAGGATCCGCCTAAGGATGATCAGCCCCAACCTAAGGGCGAGCCAATCATCCCCAAAGCCATTCCCGCACCTAACAGGACAGTAATCACTATCTCAGAGGAGGGAGACACTGATGATCTTCGAAAGAAAATGAAGCAGATGGAGGAGACTATCCAATCTCTGAAAGGCATAGGTTCCCTGGGCAGGGTAAATTATTCAGATCTGTGTGTCTTTCCAGGAACCAGGTATCCGGAGAAGTTCAAAATCCCCGAATTTGAGAAATATAATGGGAAGGGAGACCCTTATACACACCTGAAGATATACATTGGGGAACTTGGGTCTTATGCGGAGGACGAAGGACTGAGGATGCAGTTATTCCAAAAGAGCCTAACGGGAGAAGCGAGAACTTGGTATGCCCGCCTTGATAATGCTCGGATCCACAACTGGGAGGAGTTGGCCCATACTTTCTTGACACAATACAGTTTCCAAGCACAGATGGCCCCTAACAGATATCAGATGACAAAGGTCAAGAAGCAACCAAAAGAATCTTTTAGGGACTATGCACAGCGGTGGAGGGGTATGGCTGCACAGGTAAATCCCCCAATGAGCGAGGCGGAGATGGTAATGACCTTTATGGATATTCAGGAAGCGCCCTATTATGAGCGAGTGATAGCAGGGATTGGAAGATCTTTTGCCGAAATGATAAAGCATGGAGAAATGGTTGACATGGGGTTAAAGTCTGGCAAGATCCAGGACTTCACAGCTCTAGAAGCAGTTGCAGAGCAAATCCAGAGTGGGAACTATGGCAGTGCTTCCCACAGGACCCAAAGGAGAAAGGAGGAAAATGTTTTCCTCATTCTGCAGGGATCATCTAGGAAGGTGGAGAATAACCCTCCAGTGCAAATACAGAGAATTGTGCCTCCCCGACAACCTAATTTCGATAATCAAAGGACGGACGAACGAAGAAGATTTGAGACCACAAGAGATCGAGTATTCACCCCGTTTGGGGATCCTCTTGAACAGATTTTGGCAGTATTAATAGCACAGAGAAGGATAGTCGATTTGGCACCCCCAATTGACCCGAAAGGGAGAGGATTTGACCCGAGTAAGAAGTGTGCGTACCATTCGGGTTCCCCTGGTCATGATACTCAAGAATGCTGGGCGCTGAAGCACAAGATTCAGAACATGATCGATAGCGGGGAGATCGTGGTGGAACAGCCGGAGTCACCAAATGTTAAAGTCAATCCCCTGCCTAAGCATGATGGGGAAGGGGTAAATGTGGTGGAAGCCAGCGAAACCGGAGGACCACCAAGGCTGAATTATATAAAGAGAATTGATGAGATGATCGGCATGACAAGTGATCAGGGAGCGAAGCCGCCTTTCATCTGTCGCATTCCGGCCGATCTGACCACCAACAACCGGACGATGGAGCCAGTAATATCCAAACGAGGGTAAAATATGGGGTCAGGGTGGTATACCCCGGATGGTGGGGGATGAATGGATACCAGTTTTTGTCCCTTATTTTGAATTTTGCATGGTTATGTTATTTTGTCATGTTATTTTAAAGATGATCATTGTGGGAAAATGACTTATATATATGACAAATATTTTTGTTTCATGTCAGGTGTACCAATTTGAGTATTTCTTGCCTAACAAACAATGTTTCAAATTTGAAAGATGACTATGATTTTGGTATTGAGCTGGATTTTGATTTAATGGGCATTGAGCAGGACGAAACAGATAATGACGACACACCTGACGAGATCAAAGGATGGGTCGAAGACAAACCCAAACCCAACTTAGACCAAACCATCACCATAAATATCGGAACCCCTGACAAACCCAAAGAGCTCAAGATAGGGACAGACCTGACCCCTAGCCAGAAAAAAGAAATAACCGAGTTGCTAAGCCAGTATGAGGATGTTTTGCCTGGTCTCATGAGGACATGATCGGATTGTCCACCGACATTGTGGTACACCGGTTGCCCATCAAGGAGGGTTTCAAGCCTGTCAAGCAGAAACTAAGAAAGCTAAAACCAGAGTGGAGTTTGAAGGTGAAGGAAGAAATCGTCAAACAGTTCAAGGCTGAAATCATTATGGTGTCCACTTACCCGGAATGGCTGTCTAATATAGTCCCAGTGGCTAAGCCTGGAGGGAAGGTAAGGGTATGTGTCGACTATAGAGATCTGAACAAGGCCAGTCTCAAGGACAACTTCCCAGTGCCTTTCATACACATCCTGGTGGATAACACAGCCCAGTACGAGATGTACTCTTTCGTTGATTGCTTTGCGGGGTATCATCAGATAATGGTGGCAGAGGAAGACCGGGAAAAGACCACTTTCATCACCCCTTGGGGCACCTTCTGCTATAGACGATTGGCCTTCGGTCTCACAAATGCTAGGGCTACTTATCAGAGAGCCATGATGACCCTGTTCCACGACATGATGCACAAGGAGATAGAGGTCTACGTGGATGACATTATCGTGAAATCGAGGGTGGAATCTGATCATGTAACCCATCTCAAAAAGCTATTCGATCGGCTCAGGAAATATAATTTGAAGCTCAATCCGGCGAAGTGTGCCTTCGGAGTGCAGTCGGGCAAGCTCTTGGGATTCCTGGTTAGTAATCGGGGCATTGAGTTGGATCCGGCGAAGATCAAGGCCATTGTGGATATGCCGGCACCCCGCACAGAGAAGGAGATAAGAGGATTTCTGGGAAGAATAAACTTCATCAGCCGCTTCATATCCCACTTGACAACTACATGCGAGCCGATTTTTAAACTGTTAAGGAAAGATGTCTCCCAAGAGTGGAATAAGCAATGCCAGAAAGCCTTTCAGACCATTAAGAAGCAGCTGACAGAAGCACCGGTGCTGGTACCCCCGAAGGATGGGATCCCGCTATTTATGTATATATCGGTCAATGTCATTGCAATGGGATGTATGCTGGGACAGAAGAATGAATCAGGCAAAGAGCAGGCCATCTATTACCTCAGCAAGAGATTTAGCCGGTGTGAACAGAATTACACCCCCATCGAAAGGACCTGTTGTGCTTTGGCGTGGGCTGCAGTGAGATTACAACATTATCTCCATTGGCACACTACGTACCTGATATCGAGAATGGATCCCCTGAAGTATATCTTTGAAAGGACCATGCTGAACTGTCGATTGTCAAGGTGGCAGTTAATCTTACAACAGTTCGACATCATAAACGTGACTCAGAAAGCCATGAAAGGGCAGGGAATTGCAGATCAGTTGTCAGAAATGCCAGCAGGGGGGATGGAGCCTTTAGAAACTCCTTTGTCGGGCGAAGATGTGTTCTGGGTGTAGACACCCAAATTTTGCGTTCCTTGTACTAACCTTGACAGGAGGGCAAAATCGTCAATTGAACCGGCTTGCGGGAGTGAAGGAGTGGGCCCAAGGGCGAGCGCCCGACACCACCGCAGTAATTGGCAATCAAAGCTGATGTGACAATAAGGCCATCCGAGACAGACATCCCTGAATGAGGTGGCGCGTCTCCCGGAGATTCCCGGACTGCAGAGTACGAGCCCTTCAACGGAAATCAACGGTACGGCACGGAAATCGAGACGAGGTGCGGAAAATGAGAAAATCAGCACAGTCAGCCGCAGATCAATCCGCGGCCAAGGACGGAACTCGAGACGGCACGGGACTCGAGCGCGGCTGGGGGGAGAACCAAGGGCCAGCCGCAGATCAATCTGCGGCCAGCCGCAGATCAATCTGCGGCTGCCCTTGGCAGTCCCTTATCAGGCCATTTCGCATACAGAAAAAGAAAAGAAGAGGAAGAAGAAAAAATCCAGCAGTAGCAGCTCGGAAATAGGGAGAAAACAGCAACAAAATAAGGGCAATTAGGAGAGAAAAAGAGTGAAAAGAGTGAGGAATTGTACCAATTTTGTGAGATTATATCTCATCTTTTCTACTCTACTCAATACACAAATTCCTACATATTGTGGGGATCATTTGCAAGGTGAAAAATCTTTTGTTTTGACATTTGATTGTACCATTTTTGATAGGCTCTTATTATCCGAATCCTTTTAAATGTATCCTTGTTTGCATTGTATTGTGAAATCATGGATTAGGAATTATTAGTGAGGGTTCCATCGGAACAAAATTCTTCCTAATAACCCGAGGATATCCAATTGGTGAAATTTCTAGCTTGTGTATGGTGATTTCTTGGATGTGATTTAGTTAGATTATCATTTTCGGATATCATGGTGTATTAGGCAAATCCGTGTTGTTTAGTTTCGTAGTATTCATTTTGCGGGTATGTAGTAATCTTGGGTGTGAGCCTAGGAATGCGACCCCGTGGTCCAAATCCGATGATGGACGTTTTGATATATGTAATGGATGCAAGGTACTCACTTTGTTGTAACATGTAATCGTTGGGCCTTAAAACGACGCTAGAGCGAGAATCGGGTTTAAGGCCCCGTAGTAGTAAAATATGTGATTGTTGGCGTTAGGGGATATTTTGATGGCTCACATGCCCATGAATAGCCCCCTACGCGTTTGATCTTTAGTTCGAATTGTATCATCCAACAAAATGATTTCAAAACCAAAACAATCAATGTCGACGCCGGGTTTTTCTCGTCTCTTTTGTCTTTTCCAATTTTAGCCTTTTGGTTGAATGATTTTTTTGGAAAAGGTCGGCATTGATGTCGACGGGGTTTTTTTAAAGATTGTTTTTTATGATGAGCCAATTTAACCAGAGTCGCCAGTTGGTATATTTGAAATGGATGTACCAACTCATCCGAGTTTTCATTTTTATAAATCGCTGGCTCATATGTGACTCCGAATTAATTGGTCTGCGAATCGAGATTCATAGAGTTCGGGGGCTTGCTTAAGTGAGGGGAAGGTGTTAGGCACCCCTCGACTTCCGTGAAGCACGGTTACCGCAATCTTGATGCTTTCCTATCTTTTAATTCATGAAATGTGTGTGTGCGCGTGTGTGTGTGTGTAAATGTTATGGTGAGTTTGCATAAAAGAATCATTTGGATTTTTTTAGGGAAAATTGTGTTTTTCTTTTGAGAATGCCTTAGAATGTCCATCGGCTTAAACGAGAAAGCTTTATGAAAAAGGATTGATTTTATTTGGCAAAAACTATGAGATTTTCCTTAGGTGTCGTTTTGGCAAAACAAAAGTTTTAGACCTTCGTGAAAATAGGAATCGAAATCTATACATTGCTCTCATAAAATGATGGGCAACTTCTAGGATATCTTTCACCCTACGCACCAAGATTTAATAAAACGTTGTCTTGTTTTATAAAACCATTTTTTGTGACATTTGGAAACGACCTTCTTTAGCCTTCTCGTTTAATAGAAATCGACATTCATTAACACCTCCAATTTCTTAGCTACGTGATGCTAACCTCCTAGTTTGCTTGATTTTAAGGAAAAAACCTTCATCGTTTAATCTTTGAAATCCTTTTTCGTGTCACAAAATCCAATCAAGCATAAACACGCGTCGGGGATATTCATGGGCATGTAAGCCATCAAAATAACCCCAAACGCCCACAATCACAAGTTTCACTATTTCGGGGCCTTAAACGCGATTATCGCCTTGGCGTCGTTTTAAGGCCCGACGATTACATATTTACAATAACGGATACATCCACCCGATTACATACATTCAAAAATGTCCATCATCGGATTTGGACCACGGCGGGGTCGCATTCCTAGGCTCACATCCGAACTTATTGCACAACCACCAAATGGATATAACGAAAATAATCAACAACGGGATGCCTAACACTCTAGGACATCTTACAATGACGATTGAAATACATTACGAATGATACATTACCACAATAGTTAAAATTTGCACTAAGCGGATATCATCGGGCTATTAGGGGGAATTTCATTCCGATGAGACCCTCACTAATAGTCCCTAACCCATGGCATCACAATAATATGTAAGAAAAAAACTACATTTAAGGTAATTTGGATGACCAAAAGCTCAACAAAATAGCATAACAAAATGCTAAGAACAAAGGGTTTTTTACCTTGCAATTAATCCCCACAATATGTATGAATTTGTGTATTGAGTAGAGTAGAAAATATGAGATATAATCTCACAAAATAGGTACAATTTCTTACTATTTCTCACTCTTTTCTCTCTTAATTTTTGCTGTTTTCTTCCTATTTTTCTTCCTCTCCCCGAACTGCTGCTGCTGCTGAATTCTTCCCTTTTTTTCTTCCTGTATGCGAACTGGCCTAATATAGCACTGCCAAGGGCAGCCGCAGATCTATCTGCGGCTGGCCGCAGATATATCTGCGGCTGGCCCTTGGTTCTCCCCCCAGCCGCGCTCGAGTCCCGTGCGCTTCGAGTCCCGTGTTGCCTCGAGTTCCGTCCTTGGCCGCGAATTGATCTGCGGCTAACTGTGCTGATTTTCTCGTTTTCCGTGCCTCGTCTCGATTTTCGTGTCGTACCGTTGGTTTCCGCTGACGGGTTTGTGCTCGGCAGTCCGGAACCCGTCGGGAAACGTGCCACGTCATCCGGGCAAGCACAGTGATCAGTAACTGACTCTCGACATTCGTTTGTTGTCGTGTCGGCTTCAATATCATCCCGTCGTGGTGGTTTTGAGGGTTCGTCTTTATGTCCACCCTTTATTCTCGTGTGCCGGGTCAATTGACGATTTTGCCCTCCTGTCAGGGTTAGTATAGAAAAATGCAAAAATCGGGTGTCTACAGCTGCCCCTCTTTATCATGTTTATGCAATGATGAATGAAATGAACAGGATAAAGAATAGACACTCGATGCATGAATGACAGTGCACCAGAATGACAATACATATGTGATTTGCTTGGATCTCCGCCCTTCCCAGGGTTGTTGTTGGTTTGGATCTTAGCCCTTCCCAGGGTTGTGGTTTGTTTGGATCTTAGCCCTTCCCAGGGTGTTAGTTTGGATCTCAGCCCTTCCCAGGGTTTGCTCACCACTCTGTCGCGGTTTGCTTGGATGCCTTCCCAGGTTTGCTCACCACTCTGTCGCGGTCTGCTTGGATCTCAGCCCTTCCCAGGGTTTGTTGTTTTTTTTGTCTTTTTTCTTTTTGTGGATATCAGCCCTTCCCAGGGTTGCTCACCATCTTGTTGTGGTTCGCGTGGATCTCAGCCCTTCCCAGGGTTTGCTCACCACTCTGTCGCGGTTTGCTTGGATGCCTTCCCAGGTTTGCTCACCACTCTGTCGCGGTTTGCTTGGATCTCAGCCCTTCCCAGGGTTTGTTGTTTTTTGTTTTTTTTTTCTTTTTGTGGATATCAGCCCTTCCCAGGGTTGCTCACCATCTTGTTGTGGTTCGCGTGGATCTCAGCCCTTCCCAGGGTTTGCTCACCACTCTGTCGCGGTTTGCTTGGATGCCTTCCCAGGTTTGCTCACCACTCTGTCGCGGTTTGCTTGGATCTCAGCCCTTCCCAGGGTTTGTTGTTTGTTGTTTTTTTTTCTTTTTGTGGATATCAGCCCTTCCCAGGGTTGCTCACCATCTTGTTGTGGTTCGCGTGGATCTCAGCCCTTCCCAGGGTTTGCTCACCACTCTGTCGCGGTTTGCTTGGATGCCTTCCCAGGTTTGCTCACCACTCTGTCGCGGTTTGCTTGGATCTCAGCCCTTCCCAGGGTTTGTTGTTTTTTTGTCTTTTTTCTTTTTGTGGATATCAGCCCTTCCCAGGGTTGCTCACCATCTTGTTGTGGTTCGCGTGGATCTCAGCCCTTCCCAGGGTTTGCTCACCACTCTGTCGCGGTTTGCTTGGATGCCTTCCCAGGTTTGCTCACCACTCTGTCGCGGTTTGCTTGGATCTCAGCCCTTCCCAGGGTTTATTGTTTTTTGTTTTTTTTTTTTTTTTTCTTTTTGTGGATATCAGCCCTTCCCAGGGTTGCTCACCATCTTGTTGTGGTTCGCGTGGATCTCAGCCCTTCCCAGGGTTTGCTCACCACTCTGTCGCGGTTTGCTTGGATGCCTTCCCAGGTTTGCTCACCACTCTGTCGTGGTTTGCTTGGATCTCAGCCCTTCCCAGGGTTTGTTGTTTTTTGTCTTTTTTCTTTTTGTGGATATCAGCCCTTCCCAGGGTTGCTCACCATCTTGTTGTGGTTCGCGTGGATCTCAGCCCTTCCCAGGGTTCAGTCGGGTCTTGCCTTGATTCGTCGTGTTCGACGTCCGACTTATTCAGAATTTTGTATTTTATTTTCACATAGCGAGTCATGTATGATGCATGCTTTTTATTCATGGATAGAGAATGACCCCTGTACAGTCTTTTTGATACTATTTTCTACAGGTGTCGTCGCCAGATGCCGTGGTATGCTTGGATCTCGATCCTCCCACAGGATCGGTCGGCGGCTTCTCCGCTGATTGGACGGTTTGTCGCCGGTGACAGAGATATGGCAGATGATCTTCCGGAACGTTCCTGATCCTTATTATTCTTTCCGGTGTCGGCGGGCTTTGCGGAGGGTATTCCGAGCCATTAGGTCCCTGTCCGTCCGGTGCTCACGAATCTAGATTACTACCGAGGCTGAGAGGTATGCTGCTCTTGTTGAGAGAGATGCTGCTATTCTGGCCAGGGATGTTGCTCATGCTGATAGAGACGCCATTGTATTGCAGACTAAGGCAATTATAGATGCTCACTCTGAGACCGTTAGCCGAGCGACTGCTTATTGGATCGCGTCGACATGATGGGGCAGCAGATTGCAGGGAATGTCGATGCCTCAGATCCATCCACCATTTTATCCATCCTGCTTCGATTAGTTTCAGATTTGTAGATCATTTTATTTCCTGCATGGACTATGTCAGTTTTTTCCATCGTTATCAAAAGAGAAACCTTGTAACAAAATGACTTATTTATATAGACAGGTATTTAAATTTAGTCGTTTTCCCCTTTTTGTCGTATCGTTGCCTTTCATTGGACCCTCATTTTATCCAGCTAACCATGATTTTGATATTTCGCCTTCTTTCTCTTCTCAAGTCTTGATGGGGACTTGTCAGATATTGCCGCATATCCTGTCGATTTCATCGGCTGAGTCTTAGATCCGGGCTAACTGCTTGGTTGGGTTAGGGCTAGGTTATTTGAGATGAAACTGATCAGGTGGCTGGTTTCGGGAGAGTTCCGAGGTGTCGGAAGGTTTTCTGGCTGTTGGGAATCGGTTTTGATAGAAGAAGGGGTTATTTGTAAGGAATGGGACCGTGCCACAATGGCTGCCTACGTACCCCCACAAGTCGGGAGATCAGGTCCTACGTAGTTCGTTCTTCCAAAGAACGAGGAGAAAAATGATGAGAGATATCTTTTTTTTTTTTTTTTTTTTTTTTTTTTTTTTTTTTTATGCATAAAACCGTTTCACACCGAGTCGGAATTGAGGGGTTGTGGAAACACCTCCCCATCCATCTCCTGCAGTATGAGGGCTCCTCCGGACAGCACTTTCTTAATCACAAAAGGCCCCTCCCAGTTCGGGGCAAACTTCCCTTTGGCTTCGTCTTGGCAAGGCATTACTCTCTTTAACACTAGGTCATTTTCTTTGAATTTTCGAGGTCTTATCTTCTTGTCATATGATCGAGAGATCCTTTGCTGATATAACTGACCGTGCAACACAGCGGCCACCCTCCTTTCATCAATTAGGGCCAATTGGTCGTACCGATTTTGCATCCAATCCTCCTCGTTTATCTGAGCATCAATCAAGATTCTGAGGGATGCCATCTCAACCTCAACTGGCAGAACTGCCTCCATTCCGTATACCAAAGCGTACGGGGTTGCCCCTGTAGAAGTACGTACCGACGTTCTGTACGCCAGCAAGGTGAGAGGTAGCAGATCCGGCCATCCCCGATGATTAGCGGACATCTTCGCCATGATCTTCTTGATATTCTTATTTGCAGCTTCCACTGCCCCATTCATCTTAGGACGGTAAATGACAGAATTGAGGTGTTTGATCTTAAACTGGTCGCACAATCCCTTCATGAGGGTATTGTTCAAATTCTTGGCATTGTCAGAGACTAAAACCTCAGGTTGCCCGTATCGGCAAATGACATTATTCCTGATGAAACCGACGATGATCTCCTGAGTTACTTTGGGGAAAGAAGCTGCTTCTAACCCATTTAGTGAAGTAATCGATCATGACGAATATAAATCGGTGGCCGTTGCTTGCTTTGGGCTCTATTGGTCCGATCACATCCATACCCCACATTGAGAATGGCCAAGGGGAGGTCATACAGTGCAGTTCATTGGGAGGCGCATGGATAACATTACCGTGCGCCTGGCATTGGTAACACCGCTTGACGTGATCATCACAGTCGGCTTTCAGCGTCAACCAGTAATGCCCCGTTCTCAAGATCTTCTTGGCCAGCATCGGCCCACTCATGTGTGGCCCACACACTCCACCATGTATTTCGTCCATAATCTTTTGGGCCTGCATTTCATTTACACATCGTAGCAATCCCAAATTGGCATCCCTCTTGTACAGTGAATCTCCGCTCAGATAAAATTTCATTGCCATCTTTTGAATTCTCAACCTCTCCGCTCGGCTGGCTTGGTCGGGAATGGATCTATCCCTCAGATATTCCCTTATGTCGTGATACCAAGGCTGCTTTGGCAGAACCCCCTCGTCCGATAGTACCGCCACGTGCTCCTCGTATGCCGGGGCGTTCTGCACTGCTATTTCTATCTGTGGAACGTTCCTGCTCTTGATTGTGTGGACTAGAGAAGCTAAAGTCGCCAATGCATCGGCGAAATCATTCCGTCCCCGGGGGATGTGTCGGAAAGCGATATCTTCGAACTCTTGCATCAGTTGGATAACACAACGGTGGTATGGAAGCAACCGGAGCTCTTTAGTGCTGTACACCCCGATCGCTTGTCTGATTACCAGCTCCGAATCCCCGAACACTGCTAACCTTTTCACCCCCATATCGCGAGCCAAACGGAGTCCCAATATACATCCCTCATACTCAGCTGTGTTGTTTGAGTTACTGAACTGTAATTTAGTGGCTACGGGGTATTGCTCTCCTGTGATAGAGACCAGGACTGCTCCGGCTCCTGCCCCCTCCGCATTCATGGCACCATCAAAATACAATTTCCAGAACTGCCCCTCGTCATCCTCTCTCCGCGCGCAAGATCCAGAATACGTCTTCGCCCGGCAAAGGAGTGTCTAAAGGCTCCAGTCCCCCTGATGGCGCTTCTGCCAATTGATCTGCAATTCCCTGCCCCTTCATGGCTTTCTGAGTTACGTATACAATGTCGAACTGCTGTAAGATTAACTGCCATCTTGAAAGTCGACAGTTCAGCATGGGCCTTTCAAAGATATATTTCAGGGGATCCATCCTTGATATCAGGTACGTGGTGTGCCCGTGGAGATAATGCTGTAATCTCATTGCAGCCCAAGCCAAAGCACAACAGGTCCTTTCGATAGGGGTGTAATTCTGTTCACATCGGCTAAATCTCTTGCTGAGGTAATAAATGGCCTGCTCTTTGCCTGATTCATTCTTCTGCCCCAGCATACAGCCCATCGCAATGTCATTGACTGATATATACATGAATAGAGGGATCTCATCCTTCGGGGGTACCAGCACGGGTGATTCCGTCAGCTGCTTCTTAATGATCTGAAAGGCTTCCTGGCATTGCTCATTCCATTCTTGGGAGACATCTTTTCTTAACAGCTTGAAAATTGGCTCGCACGTGGTTGTCAAATGGGATATGAAGCGGCTGATGAAATTTATTCTTCCCAGAAATCCTCTTATTTCCTTTTCAGTGCGGGGTGCCGGCATATCCACGATGGCCTTAATCTTGGCCGGATCCAACTCGATGCCACGATCACTAACCAGGAATCCCAAGAGTTTGCCCGATTGTACTCCGAAAGCACACTTTGCCGGATTGAGCCTTAAATTATATTTTCTGAGCCGGTCAAATAGCTTTTGGAGATGGGTCACATGATCAGATTCTATCTTTGACTTCACGATAATGTCATCCACGTAGACCTCTATCTCCTTGTGCATCATATCGTGGAACAGGGCCATCATAGCTCTTTGATAAGTAGCCCCTGCATTTGTGAGACCGAAAGCCAAACCGTCTATAGCAGAAAGTGCCCCAAGGGGTGATGAAGGCTGTTTTCTCCCGGTCCTCCTCTGCCACCATTATCTGATGATACCCCGCAAAGCAATCAACGAAAGAGTACATCTCGTATTGGGCTGTGTTATCCACCAATATGTGTATAAAAGGTACTGGGAAATTATCCTTGAGACTGGCCTTGTTCAGATCTCTATAGTCAACACATACCCTCACCTTTCCTCCAGGCTTAGCCACTGGGACCACATTGGACAACCATTCTGGGTAGGTGGACACCATGATGATTCCAGCCCTGAACTGTTTGATGATCTCCTCCTTTACCTTCAAGCTCCATTCCGGTTTTAGCTTTCTTAGTTTTTGCTTGACGGGCTTGAAACCTTCCTTGATGGGCAGCTGGTGTACCACAATGTCGGTGGATAATCCGATCATGTCCTCATGAGACCAGGCGAACACATCCTCATACTGGCGTAGCAATTTGGTCATTTCTACTTTCTGGTTAGGGGTCAGGTCTGTCCCGATCTTGAGCTCTTTGGGTTGGTCAGCGGTTCCGATATTTATGGTGACGGTTTGGTCTAAGTTGGGTTTGGGTTTATCCTCGACCCACCCTTTGATCTCGTCAGGCGCGTCATCGTAATCTGTCTCGTCCTGCTCAATACCCATTAAATCGAAATCCAGCTCGATATCAAAATCATAGTCATCATTCAAATTTGAGGGATCGCTTGTTAAGCAAGGAATACTCAAATTGGTACACCTGACATTGAAACAAAATATTGTCATATATATAATTCATCTTTCCACAATGGTCGCTCTTAAAATAACATGACAAACTAACATAGTTATGCAAAATATAAAATAAAGAACCAAAACTGGTAGACATTCATCCCCCACTCTCCGGGGTCTACCACCCCGGCACCATGTTTTACCCTTGTCTGGATATTATTGGCTCCACCGTCCAGTTATCGGTGGTCAGATCAGTCGGGATGCGACATATGACAGACGGCTGTGTACCAAAGACTTCCTTGACGACTACCGCCACATCGTATCGGTCTTCCCTCATAGCATTGTTAGGGATAACTAACCCTGCCCAATCGATGACAGGCACACTCTGTTGGGCCCCCGACGTTGTGGCCGTATCCTTCCCCTCTCCAATGTTCATTGATGGTCCAGAGATATAGCATTTGGTTTCGAACTTCTGCATGACCTCCCGCAGGAAACTCTTCCTTTTGACTGACTCATCATCCGCAGGAGTTAATTCTTTACCTTCTAATTCGGACACGGGCTCGTCTGTCCCTTGTTCATTGTGGACCTTCGGCATTAGGATTCCCGGTCGATCGAAAATGGGATTTCCCTTTGAGAGTGGTTCCGCTCTATGCCTCCATGAATATCCCAAACCCTGCCCTGCCTGTCTGGTTGGGCAGTTGAATAGGCGTGGAAGTTCCTTGGTTGTCTTTTCCCAAACCCTGCCCAGGTTGAAACTTCATCTTCATCATTTCTCTAGCAACGAAGGTGAGCTCAGGGGAGGCTTTCAATTTTATGGCTGGAGCTCCCAGACCTCTATAGTGGGGAGAGCTGATTTCCAGTGCTTGAAAACTGGCAGGCACCGCGGATTCGTCCACATTGATTACTGGCAGACCATTCGTGGACGGGAAAGGGTCATTACGCTCTGCGGAGATTGTTACCAGATTCCCGCTGACGATGAACTTGATTTGTTGGTGTAGTGTAGAGGGAACTGCCCCAGCCATATGTATCCATGGTCTTCCCAATAACATGTTATAACTGGCCGAGATATCCAATACCTGAAAGGAAATATCGAAAGTACACAAACACGGCCCTATCTCCACGGGCAACTCTATTTCTCCCAATGTATCCTTCCGGGATCCATCGAAGGCTCGCACCACCACGTGACTGGCCCGCAAGCGCTTGGGATTAATGTTCATTTTTCTCAGTGTACTGAGGGGACAAATATTCAGTGCTGATCCCCCATCAATCAATACCCCATTCATGACATACCCTGATGAGATCACTGCGATGTGCAGCGGTCTCCCGATGCCCCCTTCCCTCTTTCGGGATATCATCATCTGTGAATGATAGCACATTGTTCTCTAGCAGATGATCCACTAGGCGGCCCGCAGAAACTTTCTTGGCTAATGGTCTTGGGAATGTGAGCCTCCCCCAGGATTTTGGCCAAGATTCTGCAGTGGTCGCTGGACGATAACACCAAATCCATGATCGACGTTAGAGTCGATTCCTCGCTCACCGTCCTGATCCCCCTTACTTCCGGATGGTCCATCTTTTCCAAGAACTCCACGGCTTTTTCCTCGGATATCCTCTCGTTCTCCTTTCTCTTACTCTTGAGGACTCTTCCTGGAAGGTACAAGGGATTCCCCTTTGATGTTACGGAAGCACAACTGGCCGCCTCCTCTAATACACCCCCGTAGTTCCACGGTACTGTTTTTTAGATTGCAAATAGGGATCTGTGGTCTTGCTGCGATGATGAGAGGTTTTGGAGCCGCTAACTTGATAGGCCCCCCTGTGATACTCCGGCTTGCACCCGTCAACCTAACCGGTGCCCCTTGCATATTCTCCTGAGTACCAGTCATGCCAACCATCTCATCAATCCTTGTCATATAATTTCGCCTTGGCGGTCCTTCGGTTTCGATGGCTTCCACCATATTGACCCCTCCCCCATCATGCTTCGGTAGGGGATTGATTTTAACATTCGGCGGCTCGGGTTGTTCCACCACGATTTCCCCGCTATCAATCAGGTTTTGAATTATGTGTTTCAGCGTCCAACATTTCCTGAGTGTCATGACCCGGGGAACCCGAATGATATGCACACTTTTTACTGGGGTCAAATTTTCCTTCTTCCCCTTTCGGGTCACATGGAGGTGCCAAATCGACAATCTTCCTCTGTGATATCAATATTGCCAAAATCTGCTCAAGAGGATCCCCAAGCGGGGTGAATACCCGCCTCTGTGTGGTCTCAAACCTCCTTCGTCCGTCCCGTTCTGGGATTATCAAAATTGGGTTGTCGGGGCGGCCCAAATCTCTGTATTTGTACAGGAGGGCTATTCTCCACTTTCCTGGATGATCCCTGCAGCACGAGAGAGAGAGGGACATCTTCCTCTTTTCGCTTTTGGGGCCTGCGGGAAGTACTTGCCATAATTCCCACTTTGGATTTGTTTCCGCAGCCGTTTCAAGAGCTGTGAAGTCCCGGATTTTACCCGATTTTCAACCCCATATCCACCATTTCTCCGTGTTTTATCATCTCGGCGAAAGGTCTTCCAATCCCTGATATGACCCGCTCATAATAAGGTGCTTCCTGTATATCCACAAAGGTCATCACCATCTCTGACTCACTCATTGGAGGATTCACTTGTGCGGCCATACCCCTCCATCGTTGGGCATAGTCCCTGAAGGTTTCCCTTGGTTGCTTCTTGATTTTTGTCATTTGATATCTATCAGGGGCCATCTGTGCCTGAAAGCTATACTGTGTCAGAAAGGTATGGGCCAGCTCCTCCCAATTATGAATCCGGGCATTATCGAGACGGGCATACCAGATCCTCGCCTCCCCCGTCAAGCTTTTCTGGAATAATTGCATCCTTAATCCTTCGTCTTCCGCATAGGACCCCAGTTCTCCAATATATATTTTCAGGTGAGTGTAAGGATCCCCTTTCCCATTGTATTTCTCGAATTCGGGGATCTTAAATTTCTCTGGATATCTGGTTCCGGGGAAGACACACAAATCTGCATAATTAACCCTACCCAAGGAGCCTATGCCCTTTAGAGATTGGATGGTCTCCTCCATCTGCTTCATTTTCCTGCGAAGGTCATCAGTATCTCCCTCCTCTGGAATTGTGATTACTGTCTTGTTGAGGGCAGGAATGACCTTTGGGAGGATCGACTCGTCCTTAAGCTGATGTTGGTTATTTTTAAATAGGATTGCATCATCCTTAGGAGGATTCTGGTCACCCCCTGGCGGTGGTACATTATGCGGTCCCTGGTTTGACGGATCCTGTCTGATTAAGAACTGCTCTTTTAGCATTGTGGCCATTTCCACCATCTGCTTCCTAAAGTCATCAAACTCTTCTCGAGATACAGAACTATGATTGGGGAGATCAGCCATTTCAGAGTTAGAGACCTGGGCTTTCTTAGACTGCGAACGGGTTTGAGGAGCAATCCTGCAGGCAAACGGTTCGAAGTTTCAGTCTTGGGCAATGAAAGGATGCGGATGCATGCTAAAGCTGTAAATTTTTTGTGTTTTGAGTTTTTTTAATCCTTCCCTGCAAAAGAGAAAGTTAGTAGTCTTTTAATGCAATAACAAATGCTAAACATGACTTTATTATGCTTCCCCAGCTGTTTCCTGCAAAACATGGAGGTCAGTATTCTCTTTTGACAACAGGGGAGGTATATATGAAATGGGATGATGACATTTTATACGCTTGAACGTAAAAAGGGCATGAAGAGACTTTTCCTGCGTTGGGTTTATCAGAGGCTGACCTACCCTAGGGTTACTCTCACGGGCTTTTCGGCATGAAGGTTCCCAAATCTTCGCAATCTACTCGTTTGAGCCCTTTCGATTGGAGCGGATTTGAGTGGTGCGTTTCCTGAGCCATCTCCGGGGAGCAGCCCCATCGAGTCCAGTAATAAGCAACCGACGGGTTCGCCTCAGGAGGAGGTACTCTCTCAACATACATTCACATTCATCGTCCTCACCGCATGCAAATGATTACTTTGAAGTAAAGAAAAACCCATTCAATCATTCATTCATTGGACAACAACACACATTTACACAACAATAAATAAAAGACGTCAAAATGTCATACGCACATACACAATTATAAATTTTAAAGGATAGGATAGCATCAAGATTTTAATGCGGCTTAAGCCCTCTAATGTCCCCAGCAGAGTCGCCAGCTGTCGACGCCGGGTTTTTCTCGTCTCTTTTGTCTTTTCCAATTTTAGCCTTTTGGTTGAATGATTTTTTTGGAAAAGGTCGGCATTGATGTCGACGGGGTTTTTTTAAAGATTGTTTTTTATGATGAGCCAATTTAACCAGAGTCGCCAGTTGGTATATTTGAAATGGATGTACCAACTCATCCGAGTTTTCATTTTTATAAATCGCTGGCTCATATGTGACTCCGAATTAATTGGTCTGCGAATCGAGATTCATAGAGTTCGGGGGCTTGCTTAAGTGAGGGGAAGGTGTTAGGCACCCCTCGACTTCCGTGAAGCACGGTTACCGCAATCTTGATGCTTTCCTATCCTTTAATTCATGAAATGTGTGTGTGCGCGTGTGTGTGTGTGTAAATGTTATGGTGAGTTTGCATAAAAGAATCATTTGGATTTTTTTAGGGAAAATTGTGTTTTTCTTTTGAGAATGCCTTAGAATGTCCATCGGCTTAAACGAGAAAGCTTTATGAAAAAGGATTGATTTTATTTGGCAAAAACTATGAGATTTTCCTTAGGTGTCGTTTTGGCAAAACAAAAGTTTTAGACCTTCGTGAAAATAGGAATCGAAATCTATACATTGCTCTCATAAAATGATGGGCAACTTCTAGGATATCTTTCACCCTACGCACCAAGATTTAATAAAACGTTGTCTTGTTTTATAAAACCATTTTTTGTGACATTTGGAAACGACCTTCTTTAGCCTTCTCGTTTAATAGAAATCGACATTCATTAACACCTCCAATTTCTTAGCTATGTGATGCTAACCTCCTAGTTTGCTTGATTTTAAGGAAAAAACCTTCATCGTTTAATCTTTGAAATCCTTTTTCGTGTCACAAAATCCAATCAAGCATAAACACGCGTCGGGGATATTCATGGGCATGTAAGCCATCAAAATAACCCCAAACGCCCACAATCACAAGTTTCACTATTTCGGGGCCTTAAACGCGATTATCGCCTTGGCGTCGTTTTAAGGCCCGACGATTACATATTTACAATAACGGATACATCCACCCGATTACATACATTCAAAAATGTCCATCATCGGATTTGGACCACGGGGTCGCATTCCTAGGCTCACATCCGAAACTTATTGCACAACCACCAAATGGATATAACGAAAATAATCAACAACGGGATGCCTAACACTCTAGGACATCTTACAATGACGATTGAAATACATTACGAATGATACATTACCACAATAGTTAAAATTTGCACTAAGCGGATATCATCGGGCTATTAGGGGGAATTTCATTCCGATGAGACCCTCACTAATAGTCCCTAACCCATGGCATCACAATAATATGTAAGAAAAAAACTACATTTAAGGTAATTTGGATGACCAAAAGCTCAACAAAATAGCATAACAAAATGGCTAAGAACAAAGGGTTTTTTACCTTGCAATTAATCCCCACAATATGTATGAATTTGTGTATTGAGTAGAGTAGAAAATATGAGATATAATCTCACAAAATAGGTACAATTTCTTACTATTTCTCACTCTTTTCTCTCTTAATTTTTGCTGTTTTCTTCCTATTTTTCTTCCTCTCCCCGAACTGCTGCTGCTGCTGCTGAATTCTTCCCTTTTTTTCTTCCTGTATGCGAACTGGCCTAATATAGCACTGCCAAGGGCAGCCGCAGATCTATCTGCGGCTGCTGCCGCAGATATATCTGCGGCTGGGCCCTTGGTTCTCCCCCCCCCAGCCGCGCTCGAGTCCCGTGCGCTTCGAGTCCCGTGTTGCCTCGAGTTCCGTCCTTGGCCGCGAATTGATCTGCGGCTAACTGTGCTGATTTTCTCGTTTTCCGTGCCTCGTCTCGATTTTCGTGTCGTACCGTTGGTTTTCGCTGACGGGTTTGTGCTCGGCAGTCCGGAACCCGTCGGGAAACGTGCCACGTCATCCGGGCAAGCACAGTGATCAGTAACTGACTCTCGACATTCGTTTGTTGTCGTGTCGGCTTCAATATCATCCCGTCGTGGTGGTTTTGAGGGTTCGTCTTTATGTCCACCCTTTATTCTCGTGTGCCGGGTCAATTGACGATTTTGCCCTCCTGTCAGGGTTAGTATAGGAAATGCAAAAATCGGGTGTCTACAATCAAGATTTTGCTAAAATTAATCAAAGTAGGATATTAGCATCACGAGGCTTAAAATTCGGAAGTGCTAATGAAAGTCGATTCCTATTTACGAGAAGGTTAAAAGGAAGTTATTTCCAAATGTCACAAAAAAATGGTTTTATAAAGAGAAATAAACGTTTTACTAAACCGTGATACATAGGGCGAAAGAGATTCTAGAAATTGCCTATCATTTATGAAAGCAACGTATAAGTCTCGATTCCTATTTTGGCTAAGGTTTAACAAACTCATGTTTTACCAAAACAAACACTTAATAAGAATCTCCTAGCTTTTGTCAATTTAAAATCAAATCTTTCTCAATAAGAAAAAAATAAGGTTTTCCTCGTAAATACCGAAAAGACATTTTTAAGCACTCTCAAAACTAAAGCACGATTTTTCCCTGAGAAATCCAAAACAATTCTTTCATTCAAACTCACCACGACATTCACATAAGCACACACACACACGCGCGCACACACACACATCTCATGAATTAAAGGATAGGAAAGCACCAAGATTGCGGTAACCGTGTTTCACGGAAGTCGAGGGGTGCCTAACACCTTCCCCTCACTTAAGCAAGCCCCCGAACTCTATGAATCTCGATTCGCAGACCAATTAATTCGGAGTCACACATGAGCCAGCCAGCGATTCATAAAAAATGAAAACTCGGATGAGTTGGTACATCCATTTCAAATATACCAACTGGCGACTCTGGTTAATTGGCTCATCATAAAACACGATCTTTCAAAACCCCGTCGACATCAATGCCGACCTTTTCCCCAAAATCACCTAAAACGAAAAGGCAAAAATAGGAAAAGGGAACGAGACTAGAAAGAGAAAAACCCGGCGTCGACAGCTGGCGACTCTGCTGGGGACTTTAGAGGGCTTAAGCCGCGTTTAAATCTTGATGCTATCCTATCCTTTAAAATTCATAAAATGTGTGTGCGTGCGATATTTTGATTTTTTACTTTTGTTGTGTGAATGCGTGTTTTGTCGAATAAATGAATGATTTGAATGGAATTGCTTTACTTTTGAGTAATCATTTGCATACGGTGAGGACGATGAATGTGAATGTATGTTGAGAGAGTACCTCCTCCTAAGGCGAACCTGTCGGTTGCTTATTACTGGACTCGAAGGGGCTGCTCCCCGGAGATGGCTCAGGAAACGCACCACCCAAATCCGCTCCAATCGAAAGGGCTCAAACGAGTAGATTGCGAAGATTTGGGGACCTTCATGCCGAAAAGCCCGTGAGAGTAACCCTAGGATAGGTCAGCCTCAGATTAACCCAACGCAGGAAAAGTCTCTTCATGCCTTTTTACGTTTATACGTCTAAATGTCATGATCCCATTCAATATCCATATATGCCTCTCCTATGACAAAAGAGATTACTAACCTCTGTGAATTGCAGGGAATAGTTGGGGAAGCATAATAAAACGTGTTTAGCATTGGTTATTGCATTAAAGGACTACTAATTTTCTGTTTTACAGGGAAAGATTAAAAAACCCAAAGCACAAAAAATTACAGCTTTTGCATGCATCCATATCCTTTCATTTCCCCGGACTAAACTTCGAACCGTTGTTTTGTAGGATTGCTCCTCAAACCCGTTCGCAGTCTAAGAAAGCCCAAAATTCTACATCTGGAATGGCTGATCTTCCTAATCATGGTTCCATATCTCGGGAAGAGTTTGATGACTTCAAAAAACAGATGATGGAAATGGCCACGATGCTAAAAGAGCAGTTCCTACTCAGACAGGATCCGCCAAGCCAAGGACCACATAATATTCCACCACCAGGGGGTGACCAGAATCCTCCTAAAAATATTGTAAACCTGGGTAAGGATGACCAACCCCAACTCAAGGACGAGCCAGTCATTCCAAGGGCCGTTCCCATACCTAACAAGACAGTGATTACTATCCCAGAGGAAGGGGACACTGACGACCTTCGGAAAAAAATGAGACACATGGAGGAGACCATCCAATCTCTGCGAGGCATAGGCTCCCTGGGTAGGGTCAATTACTCGGATCTGTGTGTTTTCCCCGGAACCAGATATCCAGAAAAGTTCAAAGTCCCCGAGTTTGAAAAATACAATGGAAAGGGAGACCCCTACACGCATTTGAAAATATACATTGGAGAACTCGGGTCTTATGCCGAGGACGAGGGGTTGAGGATGCAGCTATTCCAGAAAAGCTTAACAGGGGAGGCGAGGATCTGGTATGCCCGCCTTGACAACGCCCGAATCCACAACTGGGAGGAATTGGCCCATACTTTCTTAACCCAATACAGCTTTCAGGCCCAGATGGCCCCTGACAGGTACCAAATGACAAAAGTTAAGAAGCAGCCTAGGGAATCCTTCAGGGAATATGCGCAACGATGGAGGGGCATGGCCGCGCAAGTGAACCCTCCGATGAGCGAATCGGAGATGGTGATGACTTTTGTAGACATTCAAGAGGCACCGTATTATGAACGAGTCATATCAGGGATTGGTAGACCTTTCGCCGAAATGTTAAAACACGGAGAAATGGTGGACATGGGTTTGAAATCCGGCAAAATTCGGGATCTCACGGCTTTGGAAACGGCTGCAGAGCAGATCCAAAGCGGTAATTATGGCAGCACTTCCCGAAGGGTGCAAAAGAAAAAAGAGGAGGACGTTTCCCTCATCCTTCAGGGCTCGTCCAAAAAGGCAGAAAGCCATCTTCCAGTACAGGTGCAGAGGGTAGGGCCATCCCGGCAGCCCAACTTCACAAATCAAAGAGCAGAGGGACGAAGGAGGTATGAGGCCTCGCAAAATCGAGTATTCACCCCGCTCGGGGAGCCGCTTGAACGAGTATTAGCGGTATTAGTAGCCCAAAAGAAAATAGTTGGTCTGGCACCACCGAGTGATCCAAAGGGTAGAAGGTTTGACCCGAGCAAGCGATGTGCATACCACTCCAGCTCCCCTGGCCATGATACACAAGACTGTTGGACGCTG
The DNA here is from genome assembly GCA_034770075.1 of Aralia elata. NCBI lineage: Eukaryota > Viridiplantae > Streptophyta > Magnoliopsida > Apiales > Araliaceae > Aralia > Aralia elata. The sequence continues at coordinate 63,977,126 of CM068385.1, forward strand.
AAGCATCGAATCCAAAACCTGATTGACAGTGGGGAAATTGTGGTGGAACAGCCAGACTCCCCGAATGTTAAAGCAAATCCCCTGCCAAGACATGATGGAGGGGGGGTCAATGTGACGGATGACAGTGAAGCTGGTGGGCCGCCGAGGTTTAAACTATGTGCAGGAAATTGAGGGGATGATCAACGTGATACATGAGCATGGGAGTGCACGGGGAGTGCCCATCAGATTGATGGGGGTGAGTCCGAATAGCACAAAGGGACCTGTCAAGGTGACAGCTCCGAGGCCCCTCATCCTTGCCGCGAGGCCGCAAATCCCTATCAATAGTCTAAAGACGGTACCCTGGAATTATGGGGGAACGCCAGAGGAAGCGGCCAGTTGTGCTTCTGTGACGACAAAGGGGAACCCCTTATATCTTCCCGGGCGAGTCCTTGAGAGCCAAAAGAAAAAAAATGAAGAGATTTCCGAGGACAGGGCCATAGAATTCTTGAGAAGGATGGATCACCCGGAAACGAGGGGGATTCAGATTTTAAATGAGGAGTCAACCTTAACATCAGTCATGGACCTAGTGTTGTCATCCAATAAGCATTGCAAAACTTTGACGAAGGTTCTGGAGGAGGCATACGTGCCCAAGGAAATTAGTGAGGAAGGTTTCGGCCAGCTGGTGGGCCATTTGATGGAGAGCGACGTGATATCCTTTGCAGAGGAGGACATACCCAAGGAGGGAAGGGGACACCGGAAACCGCTGCATATTGCGGTAATCTCCTCGGGGTATATCATGAATGGGGTATTGATTGATGGGGGATCGGCATTGAATATTTGTCCCCTCAGCACATTGCAGAAGATGAACATTAATCCCAAGCGCCTACGGGCCAGTCACGTGGTGGTGCGAGCTTTCGATGGTTCCTGAAGGGATACAATTGGGGAAATAGAATTACCAGTGGAAATAGGTCCCTGTACTTTTGATATATCTTTCCAGGTCCTAGACATCACCGCCAGTTATAACCTGCTACTGGGGAGGCCGTGGATACACATGGCCGGGGCAGTGCCTTCTACGCTCCACCAACAAATCAAGCTAATCATCAATGGGAGTCTGGTAACAATCTCGGCCGAATGTGATGACCATTCTCCTCCCAAGGGTGGCCTACCAGTGATCAATGTGGATGAGTCGGTGGCACCAGCCAGTTTTCAGGCACTAGAGATTAGCACTCCCCAATACAGATGCTTGGGGGCTCCAGCCGTGAAACCAAGGGTCTCTCCAGAACTTACTTTTGTTGCAAAGGAAATGATAAGGATGAAATTCCAGCCGGGACAAGGGTTAGGAAGAAGTAGTCAAGGAATCACCAAGCCCATTCAACTGCCCCATCAGGTAGGCAAGGCAGGTTTGGGATATCATGGAGGTATAACATGGAGAAGCCGTCAGGGCATGGCCCCGATTCGATTGATTGGCAGCCCGGTGACCCCGGTCAACAATAAGTCGGGAACTAGCGAGCCTGTGACTAGAGCAGGGGGTGAAGATTTGTCCCCCACAAATGATGAATTAGCCAAAAGGGAAAGTTTCCTACAGGAGATCGCGGAAGAGTTCGAAACCCAGTGCCATATCCCCGGACAATTAATAAGCAATAAAGAGGGGACGAATGTTGCCACACTAGGAGCCCAACAAAGTGTGCCTATCATCGATTGGGCAGGGTTGATTATTCCTAAGGAAGGTATGAAGGGAGACTCGGGCGATGTGGCCGTGGTCATCGGGGAAGTGTCCGGTATAAAGCCACCTCTCATCGAGCACATATCGTCTGACCTGACCATCGACAATTGGACCGTGAGGCCAATAATATCCAAACAAGGGTAAAACCCGACGTCAGGGTGGTAGACCCCAGAGGATGGGGAACGAAGAAGTTCTATTTTTGTTGTTGTTTTATTTCTGCATAATTATGTCGTTCCTTCGTGTTATTTGAAAATGCGATCATCGTGGAAAATGATTTATATATGACAAGTATTTTGTTTCATGTCAGGTGTACCAAATTGAGTAATCCTTGCCTAACAAACGATCTTTCAAATTTGAATGATGATTATGATTTTGACATTGAGCTGGATTCCGATTTGATGGGCATTGAGCAAGACGAGACAGATTACGACGATGCGCCTGACGAGATCAAAGGATGGGTCGAGGATAAACCCAAACCCAATTTGGACCAAACCATCACCATTGATATTGGAACCCCAGACAAGCCAAAAGAACTCAAGATAGGGATAGACCTCACCACCAGCCAAAAAGTAGAAATAGCTGAGTTGCTAAGCCAATATGAGGATGTCTTTGCCTGGTCGCACGAGGATATGATCGGATTGTCCACCGACATCGTGGTCCACCGGTTGCCCATCAAGGAGGGTTTCAGGCCTGTCAAGCAGAAGCTAAGGAAGTTGAAACCTGAGTGGAGCTTAAAAGTGAAAGAGGAGATCATTAAACAATTCAGGGCCGGAATCATTATGGTGTCCACTTACCCGGAATGGCTATCCAATGTAGTCCCAGTGGCTAAACCTGGAGGAAAGGTGAGGGTATGCGTGGACTACAGAGATCTAAACAAGGCCAGTCTCAAGGACAACTTCCCGGTGCCTTTCATACACATCCTGGTGGATAACACAGCCCAGTACGAAATGTACTCTTTTGTGGATTGCTTCGCAGGATATCATCAGATAATGGTGGCGGAGGAAGATCGGGAAAAGACCGCATTCATCACCCCTTGGGGCACTTTCTGCTATAGACGATTGGCTTTTGGTCTCACAAATGCAAGGGCTACCTATCAGAGAGCTATGATGGCCCTGTTCCATGATATGATGCATAAGGAGATAGAAGTCTACGTGGATGACATTATTGTGAAATCAAGGGTAGAATCTGACCATATAGCCCATCTTAAAAAGCTATTTGATCGACTCAGGAAGTATAACCTGAAACTCAATCCAGCCAAGTGTGCTTTCGGGGTACAATCGGGTAAGCTCTTGGGATTCCTGGTTAGTGATCGGGGCATTGAGTTGGATCCAGCAAAGATTAAAGCCATTGTGGATATGCCGGCACCTCACACAGAGAAGGAGATAAGAGGATTCCTGGGAAGAATAAACTTCATCAGCCGTTTCATATCCCACTTGACAACTACGTGCGAGCCAATTTTCAAGTTGTTGAGGAAGGGTGCTTCCCAAGAATGGAATGAGCAATGTCAGAGAGCCTTTCAGACCATTAAAAAGCAGCTGACTGAGGCACCGGTGCTGGTACCCCCAAAGGATGGGATCCCCCTGTTTATGTACATATCGGTCAATGCCATTGCGATGGGATGCATGCTGGGACAAAAGAATGAGGCAGGGAAAGAGCAGGCCATCTATTACCTCAGCAAAAGATTTAGCCAATGTGAACAGAATTACACTCCCATCGAAAAGACCTGTTGTGCTCTGGCCTGGGCTGCAGGGAGATTACAGCATTACCTCCATGGGCATACTACATACCTGATATCGAGAATGGATCCCCTGAAGTATATTTTTGAAAGGCCCATGTTGAATTGTCGACTATCAAGATGGTAGTTAATCTTACAGCAGTTCGACATGGTATACGTAACTCAGAAAGCCATGAAGGGGCAAGGAATCGCAGATCAGTTGGCCGAGATGCCGTCGGGAGGGATGGAACCATTAGAAACTCCTCTACCGGGTGAAGATATATTCTGGGTATCAGATACGAAATGCAATGATGAGGGACAATTCTGGAAGCTGTATTTTGATGGTGCCATGAATGCTGAAGGGGCAGGAGCCGGAGCATAGTCCTGGTCTCTATCACCGGAGAAACAATACCCCGTAGCCGCTAAACTGCATTTCAGCAATTCGAACAACACCGCTGAATACGAGGGATGTATCTTGGGACTCCGCTTGGCCCGCGACATGGGAGTGAGGAGGCTAGCAGTGTTCGGGGATTCAGAATTGGTAATCAGACAGGCAATCGGGGTGTACAACACTAAAGAGCTTCGGTTACTCCCATACCATCGTTGTGTTACCCAGCTGATGCAAGGGTTCGAAGATATCGCTTTTTCGACATGTCCCCCGGGGTCGGAATGATTTTGCAGATGCATTGGCAACCCTGGCCTCCTTAATCCACATAATCAAAAGAAAAGACATTCCGCAGGTTGAGATAGCCGTACAAAATGCCCCGGCATATGAGGAACATGTGGCAGTGTTATCAGACGAGGTGGGGTTGACGAGGCAGCCCTGGTATCATAACATCAGGGAATATTTGAGAGATAGATCCATTCCCAGAACCAGGCAAGTCGAACTGAAAGGATGAGAATTCAAAAAATGGCGATGAAGTTCTACTTGAGTGGGGATTCACTCTACAAGAGGGATGCCGGTTTGGGACTGTTGCAGTGCGTGGATGAGACGCAGGCCCAAAGGATTATGAACGAAATACATGGTGGAGTGTGTGGGCCACACATGAGTGGACCGATGCTAGCCAAAAAGATTTTGAGAACAGGGCATTATTGGTTGACCTTAAAAGCTGACTGTGATGATCATGTCAAACGGTGTTACCAATGTCAGGCGCACGGTAATGTGATCCATACGCCCCCCAATGAACTGCACTGTATGATCTCCCCGTGGCCATTCTCAATGTGGGGAATGGACGTGATCGGACCAATAGAGCCCAAAGCAAGCAACGGGCACCGATTCATTTTCGTCATGATCGATTATTTCACCAAGTGGGTAGAGGCAGCCTCTTTTCCCCCCCAAAGTCACTCAGGAGGTTATCGTTGGGTTCATCAGGAATAATGTCATTTGTCGATACGGGCAACCTGAGGTTTTGGTCTCCGATAATGCTAAGAATTTGAACAACGCCCTCATGAAGGGATTGTGCGACCAGTTTAAGATCAAACACCTCAACTTTGTCATTTACCGTCCCAAAATGAATGGGGCAGTGGAGGCTGCCAATAAGAACATCAAGAAGATCATGGCAAAAATGTCTGCTAATCATCGGGGATGGCCAGATCTGCTACCCCTCACCCTGCTGGCATATCGAACATCAACGCGTACTTCTACAGGGGCAACCCCTTACGTTTTGGTGTATGGAATGGAGGCCGTCCTGCTAATTGAGGTTGAGATGGCATCCCTCAGAATAATGATCGATGCTCAGATAAGCGAGGAGGATTGGATGCAAGATCGATACGACCAGTTGGCCCTCATTGATGAAAGGAGGGTGGCTGCTGTTTGGCATGGTCAGTTATATCAACAAAGGATCTCTCGGTCATATGACAAGAGGATAAGACCTCGGAAATTCAAGGAGAATGACCTGGTGCTAAAGAGAGTCATGCCTTGCCAAGACGAAGCCAAGGGGAAGTTTGCCCCAAATTGGGAGGGACCTTTTGTGATTAAGAAGGTGCTATCCGGAGGAGCCCTCATATTGCAAGAAATGGATGGTGAGACATTTCCACAACCCCTAAATTCTGATTCAGTGAAGCGATTCTACGCTTAAATCATCAATTTCCTTTTTCCTTTGAGGAGCGAACTACGTAGGACCTGATCTCCCAACTTGTGGGGGTACGTAGGCAGCCATCATGGCGCGGTCCGATCCATAAAAAAAATAATCCTTCCCCTAAAACAAAGCCAATCCCCAACAGCCAGATAAACCTGCCTAAACCCTCAAAACTTTCCCGAAACCAGCCGACCAATCCTTTCCATACCAAATTGACATAACCCTGATCAAACCAAACAGTTAGCCAAAGTCTGAAACTCAATCCAATGAAATCGACAGGGGTACGGCAATATCTGTTAAATCTCCATCAAGACTTGAGAAGAGAAAGAAAGCGAAATGTCAAAATCATGATCAACCGGATAAAATGATGATCCAATGAAGGGCAACGATACTACAAAGAGGGAAAATGACTAAATTTAAATACCTATGTACATATATAAGTCTTTTGTTACAAGATTTCCTTCTCAAAATAACCGATGAAATTAACATAGTCTATGCAGGAAATAAAACAATCTACAAATCTGCAACTAACTGAAGCAGAATGGATAGGGTGGTGGATAGATCTGAGGCGTCAGCATCCCCTGAAATCTGTTGTCCCATCATGTCGATGCGGTCCAACAAGGCAGCGGCTCGGCTGACAGTCCCAGAGTGTGCATCTATGACTGTCCTAGCCTGAAGAGCAATGGCATCTCTATCAGCTATGGCAGCGTCTCTGGCTAGAATAGCAGCATCCCTCTCAGCAATGGCGGCATCCCTCTCAGATTCAATAGTCATCAAAGACAGACGGACCCGGCTATGTTCAGTGTCCTGACTAGGGAAAGAGTCGGCTGAGATCGAGTGATATATGGTATCGTCTGGGAAAGTCACTCCAGAGTCATCGAAAGTCCCAGTCTGACTCACACCAACCGCATCCGAATCTCCGCGCAGCCATTGCACATAAGCGAATGTCTGGAGGGGGCAACTATCATTATACTCGGCCAGGATCCTACGAGGCCAAAGATCATATACCCGCAGTAGATCTCTCTCTGTCTTGGATGATATAGGGAAGCGGTAGTCGGTCGCGCCCGTGAAGAGGTGGAAATCCTGTGTCTGATCAAACTGCCCCATCACCGCCATGGGATGATAAGTCGTCACAAACGACACCCCTCAAGCCAGCAATGGGAATGAAGTCCAGGTCGGGCACATGAGTCAAGAAGCTCATAAAGGAGCAATAACCCGAATAAACCAGGAGATGAAAGGGATCCTCGATGACCGACAGAAATGCTGTCCAGGAGGCCGCATCAGTACAGCTCACAGGACGAAATGAAAACTGCGTGGTTATGTCATGACTGAAGCAAAACCCTTGGCGACGGAGGTGGCCGATGGGACTAAGATGACTCATGAACCACACATACAACAAAGTCGAGCTCCCTCGGAATACTTGGCCTCGGAAGGACTGACAGTATGAGGCTGACATATAAGTATCCGCCAGTATCATGGGAAGAATGGTGTGATCCTCCTGAAGGGCCCTAACGGCCGCGACCACCCGCATGTCCAAATGATCGGGTCCCGCGGGAAAGTACAGAACTGAGAGGATACAGGCCATCAAAACGTCTAGCCTCAAAACGCCCCAGCGCTCCTCCGATACAGAAAAATCCCCAGAGAAGTGGCGAAAACTGTTAGGTGAGCCGAATCGGTCAACCAAAAAGTGAAGAGGAACCAAGTGATCTGATGTGATCGCCGATAGCAGAACCGCCCTCCGCAACCCAGTAAAGGTCAAGAACTGACGGCGCATGGGACCAGATATGATCCTGGCACAAGGTCTATCCAAAGGCAAACCGGTGAAGCGACCATACTCCTCGAGGGTGGGGGTCAGCTCTACTGTCCCTAGCCTGAACACTTGACGAGCAGGGACCCAATATCTCAAAATACCATCCACAAAGCCCGCTGGCACCTGAAAGGTTAATAAGGACCGAGAATGGCCCAAAAGACCATCTGCGATGACCCTGTCGGCCGGCGATAAACTGTCCAACCAACGGAGGAGGCTGCCAACCAACCCTATAGGAGGAATGGAATCCAAGCATACCACGACATCTGAGGACGTCATCTGTGAAAATAGTATCAAAAGGACCATACAGGGGTCATTTTCTATCCATGAATAAAAAGCATGCATCGTACAGTCAATAATAAAGCAAATGAATTTCATAAAGATAAAGGATAAAGAACTGTGCATAAATAAATAAATGAGTTCAGTACATAGTGCATGAAATGAAAAATAAATCTAAACAGGTACAGGTACAAAAGCCCTATCCTATCCTGATCTAGATAAAGTCAATCTCATCTATAAAGGCGGGATCCTCAAACTGGTCCCCTGGGGTCGCCGAAGTCGAGGGCCCAAAGTTCATGTCGGGGATGTATGGCCGCGCGGTGGCATCAGATGAGCTCGGCCCCGCATCATAACCCGTGCCATCAGGATCATAGGTATAGGCCTCCTCCGGGGTCCGACCTAACACCCGAAGAAATAGAGACAACTGGTCTACCTGATGGCTCAGAGTGGCAATCTGCTCGGCATGGGTAGGGCTCCGAACACAGGCTGCCCAGTCAGTCATCATCACCGAACCAGGGACCATATCCCCGAGGAAGAATGTGGCCCGGGTCTGAGGGCCGATGGTGCGGGGCACCCACCAAGTACGGAAAGCATCACTCGTACTAGGACCCGTAGAAAGCATCCGGCCGTCCTCCCCTGCAAGCATGATCTCTGAAGGCTGAGAGTCCAGCGGCCAGGAAGTAGTGATAGGAAGGGAATGCGGGATCCGGATCTCTCCTGTGACGCATCTGAATGCGCGCATCCACCCCCAGGTACATCACCCATCCTCCAATACTCTGAAAAGTGAGGCGACGGGTAGAAAGCTCGAACTCCGGGCCAGAAGGGTTCCCAGCATCGAACCCCTCAGCCAAATGCTCGGAGAGGTAGGGAATCCAGACGACATCTACAGCAGTGATCAGCTCCAGCTGGATGCGGCAGTGTGCAAAGCTGCCTGATATCGGGACCTCCTCCAAAGTGCTGTGATGCCACCGTCGGCCCCGAGGATAAGTATCAAGGCCGAGAGTAGTGACAGGCCTCAGGCATGGAAGACGCTCGTAGGCCCAGAACTGCGAACAGAAACAGTGAAAAGCATGAGTAACCGACAGACGCAGAAAGAAAAGAAATGAATTGGCGGGAAATACATTAAGAAAAAAGAAAGAAGTCTCACCAGCAGAAAATGATAGAACCCCAACCAAGCGTCTGTCTGGCCCTCCGAACGTAGACGCATACCGTGGAGGAAATAGGCAAAGGTGAATGACCCCCAGTCATAGTCACCGATGCGGTCCACGTCTCTGACCGCTCCTACGACGCTGAAATGAATGGTGGAGGAGTTGTTCCCCAGAAAACAACCCCTCATGATGGTCAGGAACAGGCGTCGTAGCAGAATGTCCCTGGTGCCCTGATCCGCTGGAATGGGCAGTGCGTACAGACCCCCAACAGCATCGACAGCCAAAGCGCCGGATCGAATGCTACGGGCCTTAAAGACCCGATCCTCAGCACCGAAGCCCAATAAAGCCCGGACCTCCACAGGAGTGATGTCGAGATCTAGAGGAACGCGGGACCCGGCAAACTCTATGCCCGTAATGTATCTCCAATCCCAGGGGGTCAGCACAACCTCGCAGTCAAGAAGGTGAAGGGACTGCGTCTGGTGGAACCAGCGCTCTGATAAGGCCCTCATGTAACCCCAGGGGCACTGGCGGGGAATGATGGTAAAGAAGTGACGGAAGCCCCAAGAATCCACCACCGCCCGGTAGTCACTGTGCAAAGCCGTGTAAAGGGAGTAGATGTTGAACCAGTTGCCCCTCGGCTGAGTAAACTCGGGTACCTGGGGCAATCACCAATGGGTCAGTCCGGATAAAAGAAGAATTGGGAGATTGAGAATAAAATCAGAATAGAACCGAATATACCTCGTTAGCCACGAGAGATGCCGAGGGATGACGACTGAGATCCCGACCCAATAGATCGGGGATCTGCACAGATGCGCCGGACGGGGCACTATGAGGAGATGGAGCTGGTGTGCTGGAGGATGGTCCCTCTGCCGCGACCTCCGGAGGAACAGCCTCCTCAACGTCCGGATGAGCAGGACGAATGACAGCCTCCGCCAAGCGGCGAGCCTGACGGGTCCGAGGAGGAACGGGGGCAGGTGCAGCCCTACGACGGCGAACACCTGAGGTCCGTGATACGGAGGAGCTACTATGAGCGTCGGGATCCATAGCTGGAACAGAACAGGCAAGGAGGAAGGTAAGTTCCCTTTTGAATTATGTCACGAATATTCTAAATTCCTACCCACATCATATAATTAATGCAACAGGATGCATGTTTATGGTATGTAAAAAAAAAAAAAAAAAAAAAAAAAAAAAAAATCGGCAGAGTTCCGTTTGTAAAATGGACATCCCAGGCATAAGCCAAACGTGTTTTCAATCAACCCAAGCCTCAAACAGATCAAAATTGCATTCATATGTGTAGTCACAGCATGTAAAGTACAGTAATGCATGATTTTCTTGCAGAAAATGAATAACAGTATGTGGGACCACATCATGAGCATAAAATAGGACTCACACAATTCCTACATAGCATGTATATATGATAATATATAGCATAGCATTGTAAAGCATACATTTCTATCTCTAAAACATGCAAATAGCCAAATGTATAGTAAAACGTTGACGAAATTGAAAAGTGAACGGTCAAAGTGTTACCTGTAGCGCGTAGAGCGATCCTACCGGAGCGGTTTTTGCAGAAAAGTTGGAGAAATCGACAAAAAGCCTCTGCAAACGAGCAAAATCGCAAGAATCTATGTGGGGTACGAAGTTGAAAGTGACAGATCTGGAAGTGGCGAGCCGCCTAAGAACCCGATCTTAGCCGCAGATCCATCTGCGGCTGGCCGCAGATCCATCTGCGGCTGGCCCTGGTGGGTCCCCTTGGCTCCCTTGCAACCGTTTGATGTGTCTAATGAAAATGAATTACGAAAATGGGTGACCGGCGACGATACCCGGCCCCGACGAGACAATCGACCGGCGACGATAACCGGCGATTACGATGTGGATGTCCGGCGACGAAAACCGGCTCCGACAAGATAACCAACCGGCGACGATAACCGGAGGTTGCGAGATGGGTAACCGGCGACGATACCCGGCCCCGACGAGATAATCGACCGGCGACGATAACCGGCGATTACGATGTGGATGTCCGGCGACGAAAACTGGCTCCGACAAGATAACCATCCGGCGACGATAACCGGGGGTTACGAAATGGGTGACCGGCGACGATACCCGGCCCCGACGAGACAATCGACCGGCGACGATAACCGGCGATTACGATGTGGATGTCCGGCGACGAAAACCGGCTCCGACAAGATAACCAACCGGCGACGATAACCGGGGGTTGCGAGATGGGTAACCGGCGACGATACCCGGCCCCGACGAGACAATCGACCGGCGACGATAACCGGCGATTACGATGTGGATGTCCGGCGACGAAAACCGGCTCCGACAAGATAACCAACCGGCGACGATAATCGGGGGTTACGAAATGGGTGACCGGCGACGATACCCGGCCCCGACGAGACAATCGACCGGCGACGATAACCGGCGATTACGATGTGGATGTCCGGCGACGAAAACCGGCTCCGACAAGATAACCAACCTGCGACGATAACCGGGGGTTACGAGATGGGTAACCGGCGACGATACCCGGCCCCGACGAGACAATCGACCGGCGACGATAACCGGCGATTACGATGTGGATGTCCGGCGACGAAAACCGGCTCCGACAAGATAACCAACCGGCGACGATAACCGGGGGTTTACGAAATGGGTGACCGGGCAACGATACCCGGCCCCGACGAGATAATCGACCGGCGACGATAACCGGCGATTACGATGTGGATGTCCGGCGACGAAAACCGGCTCCGACAAGATAACCAACCGGCGATGATAACCGGGGGTTACGAGATGGGTAACCGGCGACGATAACCGGCCCCGACGAGAGGATCGACCGGCGACGATAACCGGCGATTACGAGGTGGATGTCCGGCGACGAAAACCGGCTCCGGCAAGATAACCAACCGGCGACGATAACCGGGGGTTACAAAAGGGGTGATCGGCGACGATACCCGGCCCCGACGAGACAATCGACCGGCGACGATAACCGGCGATTACGAAATGGATGTCCGGCGACGATAACCGGCTCCGACAATATAACCAACCGGCGACGATAACCGGGGGTTACGAGACGATCATCCGCATTGCGTTGATACCCTGTTACGAATATGACTGCATCCATGGCATCATACGTTGCATCGTAAGGCATATGTGTGTCATCACGTATGTATTGTCATCCATGTGCATTGTCATTCATGCATCGGGTGTCTATTCTTTATCTTGTTCATTTCATTCATCATTTCATAAACATGATAAAGAGGGGCAGCTGTAGACACCCAAATTTTGCGTTCCTTGTACTAACCTTGACAGGAGGGCAAAATCGTCAATTGAACCGGCTTGCGGGAGTGAAGGAGTGGGCCCAAGGGCGAGCGCCCGACACCACCGCAGTAATTGGCAATCAAAGCTGATGTGACAATAAGGCCATCCGAGACAGACATCCCCGAATGAGGTGGCGCGTCTCCCGGAGATTCCCGGACTGCAGAGTACGAGCCCTTCAACGGAAATCAACGGTACGGCACGGAAATCGAGACGAGGTGCGGAAAATGAGAAAATCAGCACAGTCAGCCGCAGATCAATCCGCGGCCAAGGACGGAACTCGAGACGGCACGGGACTCGAGCGCGGCTGGGGGGAGAACCAAGGGCCAGCCGCAGATCAATCTGCGGCCAGCCGCAGATCAATCTGCGGCCAGCCGCAGATCAATCTGCGGCTGCCCTTGGCAGTCCCTTATCAGGCCATTTCGCATACAGAAAAAGAAAAGAAGAGGAAGAAGAAAAAATCCAGCAGTAGCAGCTCGGAAATATGGAGAAAACAGCAACAAAATAAGGGCAATTAGGAGAGAAAAAGAGTGAAAAGAGTGAGGAATTGTACCAATTTTGTGAGATTATATCTCATCTTTTCTACTCTACTCAATACACAAATTCCTACATATTGTGGGGATCATTTGCAAGGTGAAAAATCTTTTGTTTTGACATTTGATTGTACCATTTTTGATAGGCTCTTATTATCCGAATCCTTTTAAATGTATCCTTGTTTGCATTGTATTGTGAAATCATGGATTAGGGATTATTAGTGAGGGTTCCATCGGAACAAAATTCTTCCTAATAACCCGAGGATATCCAATTGGTGAAATTTCTAGCTTGTGTATGGTGATTTCTTGGATGTGATTTATTTAGAATTATCATTTTCGGATATCATGGTGTATTAGGCAAATCCGTGTTGTTTAGTTTCGTAGTATTCATTTTGCGGGTATGTAGTAATCTTGGGTGTGAGCCTAGGAATGCGACCCCGTGGTCCAAATCCGATGATGGACGTTTTGATATATGTAATGGATGCAAGGTACTCACTTTGTTGTAACATGTAATCGTTGGGCCTTAAAAACGACGCTAGAGCGAGAATCGGGTTTAAGGCCCCGTAGTAGTAAAATATGTGATTGTTGGCGTTAGGGGATATTTTGATGGCTCACATGCCCATGAATAGCCCCCTACGCGTTTGATCTTTAGTTCGAATTGTATCATCCAACAAAATGATTTCAAAACCAAAACAATCAAGATTTTGCTAAAATTAATCAAAGTAGGATATTAGCATCACGAGGCTTAAAATTCGGAAGTGCTAATGAAAGTCGATTCCTATTTACGAGAAGGTTAAAAGGAAGTTATTTCCAAATGTCACAAAAAAATGGTTTTATAAAGAGAAATAAACGTTTTACTAAACCGTGATACATAGGGCGAAAGAGATTCTAGAAATTGCCTATCAATTTATGAAAGCAACGTATAAGTCTCGATTCCTATTTTGGCTAAGGTTTAACAAACTCATGTTTTACCAAAACAAACACTTAATAAGAATCTCCTAGCTTTTTGTCAATTTAAAATCAAATCTTTCTCAATAAGAAAAAAATAAGGTTTTCCTCGTAAATACCGAAAAGAACATTTTAAGCACTCTCAAAAACTAAAGCACGATTTTCCCTGAGAAATCCAAAACAATTCTTTCATTCAAACTCACCACGACATTCACATAAGCACACACACACACACACACGCGCACACACACACATCTCATGAATTAAAGGATAGGAAAGCACCAAGATTGCGGTAACCGTGTTTCACGGAAGTCGAGGGGTGCCTAACACCTTCCCCTCACTTAAGCAAGCCCCCGAACTCTATGAATCTCGATTCGCAGACCAATTAATTCGGAGTCACACATGAGCCAGCGATTCATAAAAAACGAAAACTCGGATGAGTTGGTACATCCATTTCAAATATACCAACTGGCGACTCTGGTTAATTGGCTCATCATAAAACACGATCTTTCAAAACCCCGTCGACATCAATGCCGACCTTTTCCCCAAAATCACCTAAAACGAAAAGGCAAAAATAGGAAAAGGGAACGAGACTAGAAAGAGAAAAACCCGGCGTCGACACTGGGTCTTACACACAAGATGTGATGACGAGGGGCAGTTCTGGAAGTTGTATTTTGATGGTGCCCTGAATGCTGAAGGGGCAGGAGCCGGAGCAGTCCTGGTATCTATCACCGGAGAGCAATACCCTGTGGCCACTAAATTGCAGTTCAGTAACTCGAATAACACAACTGAGTATGAGGGATGTATATTGGGACTCCGTTTTGCCCGCGATATGGGAGTGAAGAGACTCGCGGTGTTCGGGGATTCAGAGCTGGTAATCAGACAGACGATCGGGGAGTATAGCACGAAGGAGCTCCGGTTGCTTCCATACCACCGATGTGTTATCCAATTGATGCGAGAATTTAAAGATATCACTTTCCGACATATCCCCCGGGGACGAAATGATTTTGCCGATGCATTGGCAACTCTGGCTTCCTTAATCCACATAATCAAAGGCAGGGATGTTCCACAAATTGAAATAGCGGTACAGAATGCCCCGGCATACGAGGAACATGTGGCAGTATTATCGGAGGAGGTGGTTCTGCCAAAGCAGCCCTGGTATCACGACATAAGGGAGTATCTGAGGGATAGATCCATTCCTGACCGAGCAAGCCGAGCTGAGAGGTTGAGAATCCAAAAGATGGCGATGAAGTTTTATCTGAGCGGGGATGCACTGTACAAGAGGGATGCCGGTTTGGGATTGTTGCGATGTGTAAATGAAACGCAGGCCCAAAAGATTATGGACGAAATACATGGCAGAGTGTGTGGGCCACACATGAGTGGACCGATGCTGGCCAAAAAGATCTTGAGAACGGGGCATTACTGGTTAACACTGAAAGCCGACTGCGATGATCACGTCAAACGATGTTACCAATGCCAGGCGCACGGCAATGTAATCCATGCGCCTCCCAATGAACTGCATTGTATGACCTCCCCTTGGCCATTTGCAATGTGGGGTATGGATGTAATCGGACCAATAGAGCCCAAAGCAAGCAACGGACACATATTTATCTTCGTTATGATCGATTACTTCACTAAATGGGTAGAAGCAGCTTCTTTCCCTAAAGTAACTCAGGAGATCATCGTTGGTTTCATCAGGAATAATGTCATTTGTCGATACGGGCAACCTGAGGTCTTAGTCTCCGACAATGCCAAGAATTTGAACAATGCCCTCATGAAGGAATTATGTGACCAGTTTAAGATCAAACACCTCAATTCTGTCATTTACCGTCCTAAGATGAATGGGGTAGTGGAGGCTGCAAATAAGAATATCAAGAAGATCATGGCGAGAATGTCTGCTAATCATCGGGGATGGCCAGATCTGCTACCTCTCACCCTGCTGGCGTACAGAACGTCGGTGCATACTTCTACAGGGGCAACTCCTTACGCTTTGGTATACGGAATGGAGGCTGGTCTGCCAGTTGAGATGGCGTCCCTCAGAATCTTGATCGATGCTCAGATAAGCGAGGAGGATTGGATGCAAAGTCGGTACGACCAATTGGCCCTAATTGATGAAAGGAGGGTGGCTGCTGTTTTGCACGGTCAGTTATATCAGCAAAGAATCTCTCGATCGTACGACAAAAAGATAAGACCTCGGAAATTCAAGAAAAATGACCTAGTGCTAAAGAGAGTCATGCCTTGTCAGAATGAAGCCAAAGGGAAGTTTGCCCCGAACTGGGAAGGACCTTTTGTGATTAAGAAAGTGTTGTCCGTAGGAGCCCTCATATTGCAAGAGATGGACGGAGAGGTGTTTCCACAGCCCATCAATTCTGACTCGGTGAAGCGGTTCTACGCTTGAAAAAAAAAATCATCATCATCATTTTCTCCTCTTTCTTGGAACAACGAACTACGTAGGACCTGATTTCCCGACTTGTAGGAGTACGTAGGTAGCCATCATGGCACGGTCTAATTCCTTACAAAATAATATGTTCTCTAACCAAAACTGATTCCCAACAGCCCGAAAAAACCTTCTTATACCCTCGAAACCTTCTGAAACCAGCCACCTAATCAGCTTCATCTCAGATGACATAACCCTAACCCAACCAAACAGTTAGCCAAAGTCTAAGACTCAGTCCGATGAAATCAACAGGGTGCGTGACAATATCTGTCAAATCTCCATCAAGACTTGAGAAGAGAAAGAAGGCGAAATATCAAAATCGTGGTTAGCTAGATAAAATGAGGGTCCAATAAAAGGCAACGATACAACAAAAAGGGAAAATGACTAAATTTAAATGCATGTCTATATATATAAGTCATTTTGTTACAAGATTTCTCTTTCAATAACCGATGAAACTGACATAGTCTATGCAGGAAATAAAATGATCTATAAATCTGAAACTAACTGAAGCAGGATGGATAAGGTGGTGAATAGATCTGAAGCATCGGCATTCCCTGCAATCTGCTGCCCCATCATGTCGATGTGATCCAATAAAGTAGTGGCTCAGCTAACAGTCTTAGAGTGAGCATCTATAACTGTCCTGGTCTGCAATACAATGGCGTCTCTGTCAGTGAGGGCAGCATCTCTGGCCAGAATAGCAGTATCTCTCTCAACAAGAGCAGCGTCCCTCTCAGCCTCAGTAGTATTCAAGGCCAGTCGGATCCGGCTATCCTCAGTAACCCGACTAGGGGCAGAATCAGCTGAGATGGAATAAGGAATATGGGCGGCAGTAGAGAAGCCTTCAAAATCATATCTGGATATCATCTCTGTAGACTCAGGAGGAATAGATACCTCGGGGTGGCATCATCTGTGAAAATCACTCGAGAGTTATCAAATACTCCAGTCTGACTCAAACCAACCGTAGCAGAGTCTCCGTGCAATCATTGCACATAAGCAGATGTCTAAATGGGGCAACTCTCATTATACTCGGCAAAGATCCTGCGAGACCAAAGATCATATACTTGCAGTAGATCTCTCTCTGTCTGGGGTGATATGAGGAATCGGTAGTCGGCGGCGCCCGTGAAAGGGTGAAAATCCTGTATCTGATCAAACTACCCCATAACCGCCAAGGGATGATAAGTTGTCACGCCCCTCAAGCCAGAAATAGGGATGAAATCCAAGGTGGGCACATGAGTCGCGAAGCTCATGAAGGAGCAATAACCCGAATAGATCAAGAGATGAAAGGGCTCCTCAATAGCCGATAAGAATTCTATCCAGGAAGCCGTATCAATACAGCTCACGGGACAGAACGAAAATTGCATGGCTATGTCGTGGCTGAAGCAAAACCCATGGCGACGGAAATGACCGATGGGGCTGAGATGGCTCATAAACCATACATACAACAAAACAGAGCTCCCTCTGAATACTCTGCCTCAGAAAGACTGACAATATGAGGCCGACATGTAGGTATCTGCTAGTATCATAGGAATAATGGTGTGATCCTCCTGAAGGGCCCTAGTGGCCGCAATAACTCGCATGTCCAACAGATCGGCCCCGGTTGGCAGATACAAAACTGAGATAACACAAGCCATCAAAACATCTACTCTCAAAGCGCCCCAGCGCTCCTCAAATACGGAAAAATCACCAGAGAACAGATGAAAACTGTCGGGTGAACCGAATCGGTTAATCAGGAAATGAAGGGAAACTAGATGGTCTGATGTGATCACCGATAACAGGACTGTCCTCCACAAACTAGTAAAAGTCAAGAACTGACGGCGTATGGGACCAGCTGTGACCCTGGGACAAGGACCATCCCAAGAGAAGCCGGTAAAGCGAGCATACTCCTCGAGAGTGGGGGTTAGCTCCATTGTCCCTAATCTGAACACCTGACGGGCAGGGGCCCAATAGCTCAGAATACCCTCCACAAAGTCCGCCGGCACCTGAAAGGATAATAAGGACCAGGAATGTCCCAGAAGACCATCTGCGATAACCTTTTCGCCCGGCGACAAACTGTCCAACCAACGAAAAAGCTTGCCAACCAACCCTGTGGGAGGACCGAGATCCAAACGTGCCACGGCGTCTGGTGACGACATCGGTTAAAAATAGTATCAAAAAGACTGTGCAGGGGTCATTCTCTATCCATGAATAAAAATCATGCATCATACAGTTAATAATAGAGAAATCAATCAATTTTAAAATCCATTTGACTTATGAGAACAAAATACGAGATTTCGACCAATCGGGCGCGAGATACAGACGAATCGATCAACCGGAGACGAGACCCGGTGCCGACGAGACGATCAACCGGAAACGAGACCCGGTGCAGACGAGTCGACCAATCGGAGACGAGAACCGATACAGACGAATCGATCAACCGGAGACGAGACCCGGTGCCGACGAGACGATCAACCGGAAACGAGACCCGGTCCAGATGAGTCGACTAATCGGAGACGATAACCGATACAGACCACTCGACCAACCGGAGACGAGACCCGGTGCAGACGATTTGACCAATCGGAGACGATAACCGATACAGACAACTCGGCCAACCGGAGACGAGACCCGGTGCCGACGAATCAATCAACCGGAGACGATACCCGGTGCAGACGAGTCGACCAATCGGAGACGATAACCGATACAGACAACTCGACCAACCGAAGACGAGACCCGGTGACGACGAATCAACCAACCAGAGACGAGACCCGGGGCAGACAACTTGGCCAACCGGAGACGAGACCCGGTGCCGACGAATCAATCAACCGGAGACGATACCCGGTGCAGACGAGTCGACCAATCGGAGACGATAATCGATGCAGACAACTCGGCCAACCAGAGACGAGACCCGGTGCCGGCGAATCAATCAACCGGAGACAATACCCGGTGCAGACGAGTCGACCAATCGGAGACGATAACCGATACAGACAACTCGACCAACCGGAGACGAGACCCGGTGACGACGAATCATCCAACCGGAGACGAGACTCGGTGCAGACAACTCGGTCAACCGGAGACGAGACCCGGTACCGACGAATCAATCAACCGGAGACGATACCCGGTGCAGACGAGTCGACCAATCGGAGACGATAACCGATGCAGACAACTCGGCTAACCGGAGACGAGACCCGGTGCCGACGAATCAATCAACCGAAGACGATACCCGGTGCAGACGAGATGACCAATCGGAGACGAGAACCGATGCAGTCGAATCAATCAACCGGAGACGAGACCCGGTGCCGACGAGACAATTAACCGGAAACGAAACCCGGTGCAGACGAGACGACCAATCGGAGACGAGAACTGATGCAGTCGAATCAATCAACCGGAGACGAGACCCAGTGCCGACGAGACAATTAACCGGAGACAAAATCCGGTGCAGACGAGTCGACCAATCGGAGACGAGAACCGATACAGTCGAATCAATCAACCAGAGACGAGACCCGGTGCCGACGAGACGATCAACCGGAAACGAGACCCAGTGCAGACGAGTCGACCAATCGGAAACGAGAACCGATAAAGACGAGTCGACCAATCGGAGACCAGACCCTACATTTACGAGACAATCGATCGGATACGAGACCCGACAGTTATAAGATGACGACGATGCCAAGACGACGACGATTACGAGACGGAGCACGACGTTTGCGATAACGATTATCGCAACGACCTGTCAGAGACGGAACCTGACAACAATGATGCGATCGGCGATTGACTCCTGTTGAGATCGATACTCACAGTAAGATTACGATTGCATGATGCATTGACACCTTTACGAATGTTTGCATGCCTTACATTTTGTGTTGCACCATAAGCTATATGTGTTGCATCATGTATGTACTGTCATTCTTATGCACTGTCATTCATGCATCGGATGTCTACTTCTTTATCATGTTCATTTCATTTAAACATTTCATAAACATAATAAAGAGGGGCAGCTGTAGACACCCAAATTTTGCACTTCGTATACTAACCCTGACAGGAGGGCAAAATCATCAATTAACCCAGCCTACGAGAACGAAAGGTGGACCTAAGTACGAACACTCAGAGCCACCGCAACGACGTGCGATCAAAGCCGACACGACAACGATCAAAGCGGAATGATATGACACGTTTCCCAGCGGTTCCCAGACTGCAAAATACAAGCCTCTCAGCGAAAACCAACAGTATGACACGAGAATCGAGGTGCGGTACGAAAATTGAGAAAATCAGCCCAGCCAGCCGCAGATTGATCTGCGGCCAATGATTAAAATAAAACTTAAGTGCGCGGCGCGCGACGGGCTGAAGTGCGCGGCGGGCGCGGAGAAACCGAGGCCAGCCGCAAATCAATCTGCGGCTGCCTCTGGTCAGCCTTTATCAACGCATTTCTTCATTTGGCATACAGGGAGTTGAAAGAGAGTGAGACAGCAGCGGAAGAAGAAAAGAAAAGAGGAAGAATCAGCAGCAACAGTAGCGAAAAAAGAGAGACAAGAGAGAAAAAAGTGAGGATTTATACCCCTTTTGGTTAGATTGTATCACATACGTTTCTCTACTCTAATTAATATACAAGTTTACACGCATCGTGGTGTTATTTTGCAAGGTGAAAAGCCCCTTTTAATAGCATTTTTGTGTATCATTTTGTTAAGTTTTTTGGTCATTCGGGTTACATTAAAGGTAGTTCTTCTTGTGTATTATTGTGGATACATGGATTAAGGATTATTAGTGAGGGTTCCAATGGAACAAAATTCTTCCTAATGGTCCGATGATATCCATTTGGCGATTTTTTAGATCGTTATGGTAATGTATTATACGTAGTGTATTTAGATGGCTATTTTAGGATATTGTGGTGTGTGAGGCAACCCGGTATTGTTCATTTGTGTATTATCCATTTTGTGAGTGTGTAGTAATTTTGGATGTGAGCCTAGGAACGCGACCCCGTGGTCAAAATCCGATGATGGACAATTTTGGTGTATGTAATAAGACCGATTATCCTTGATTGTAAATATGTAATCGTCGGGCCTTAAAACGATATCAAGTGGAAAATCGGGTTTAAGGCCCCGTAATAGTGAAATATGCGATTGTGGGTGTTGGGGTTATTTTGATGGCTCACATGCCCATGAATAGCCCCCACGCATTTTAATGCTTGATTCGATTCACGACACAAAAATTGATTTCAAAGCTAAACGATGAAGATTTCCATAAAAATCAATCAAATTAGGTTATTAGCACCACGAGGCTTAAAATTGGAAGTGTTAATGAGTGTCGATTCCTAATTAAACGAGAAGGCTAAAGAAAAATCGTTTTCAAACATCACGAAAAATGGTTTTATGAAAATAAATAACGTTTTATTAAACCATTGTGCATAGGGTTAAAGAGATCCTAGAAGTTGCTCGTCATTTTATTTATGAAAGCAACATATAGGTCTCGATTCCTATTTTTGATGAAGGTTTAAAAACTCTTGTTTTGCCAAAACGTCACCTAAGGAAAATCTCATAGCTTTTGACGATTAAAATCAAACATTTCTCATAAAAAAAAGAATAATAAAACTTTCTCGTATAGGCCGAAAGACATTCTAAAGCATTTCCAAATTAAAACACGACTTTTTTCATAAAAAATCCAAATGGTTTCTTCATGCAAACTCACCACAACATTCACATAAGCACATACGCGCGCACATACACATTTTTAAGAATTAAAGGATAGGAGAAGCATCAAGATTGCAGTAACCGTGTTTCACGGAAGTCGGGGGGTGCCTAATACCTTCCGCTCACTTAAGCAAGCCCCTGAACTCTATGAATCTCGGTTTGCAGACCAATTAATTCGGAGTCACATATGAGCCAGCGATTTACGAAAAACGAAACTCGGATGAGTTGGTACATCCATTTCAAATATACCAACTGGCGACTCTGGTCAATTGGCTCATCAAAGAAACGATCTTTCAAAACCCCGTCGACATTTAGGCCGACCTTTTTCCAAAAATCATCTAATAAAAAGGCTAAAATTGGAAAGGGTAATAATCACCACGGGAGCGATTTTCCCGGTGTCGACACTTATCATAGATTAGGGTTACACACTCTTGCATTAGATTATGGAGAGTACTTACAATTTCTATAGAGATAGAAACTAGGGTTTTGCCAACACCCAACTTCTTGAATACCTATTCTTCCTTGGTGGATCACCTCTAGAGGCCAAACACTTGGGTGGCTAACGTTGATCAAAGGAAGGAATCTCATCGGTGGAATTCGAGGAGAACACGAAGGACTAGGAGTTGAACTTGTACCCGAGGAAACTTTGATCTACGAGGGTATAATTCTTATTCTCTTTCTATTTCGTTTAATTGATAATTAAACACAAGGATAGATCATGGTGATGGTTTGTATTAAAATTTTAAAATCCGTTTTATCACGCTTTCGCCCTATTTATGTAATTTGATTGCATGCTTGCGTTATATACAAACCTAACACCCCGCACAGTCTATTTTTGTGTCGTGTACTAAAACATCCATAACTTTCAAATCGAAAAGAATTAGAAGGTTTGCCACCCCAATCCAGAAAGCTTTTTCAATACCTACGTAATGACATCAAGATTGACCATTTTTGAATTTGGAATGAGGAAGAAAAATAAGAAAAATCATCCTTTTGAATGCACAGACCAATCCTTTGTTTTTTTTTTATAGTTTAGTACCTAAATATCCTTGCGTGGCCTCTAAGTAATTGTCCTGGGCATTATAATCTTTACTTTGACATCCTTCCCCTCAATGTGAATTGACATTATTGTCTTTCTACCATCGTTAGAGGAGTAGAGCAATTTTTAGGTGTCTACAATATCTACTTTAAATACTACCCAGATATATACATAAACATAAAAAGACTTGTACAAAGATAAAAATACATATATACATAGTTACCTTCCAATTAGAACACCAAAAAAATCTTCTATCATAATTGATTTTAGTTGTAGCAGTAATCAATGGTGAACGTATACTACAATAGCAAAATCGTGGTCCTAACCTATTATTAATGGTGGAATTAGAGCAATAACAACTAGCGTGCGAACCAAACATGTTACCTTCCATTCTAACCCTCAATTTCTCCTTTGATTATAGTTTGTAGATTTCAGCAGTAGGATTTTTAATTTCCATTGCAAGAGGAGTTTTTTCTTCTTATTAATTTTTTGTCTATTGCCTTGTATATTAGGGCATCTTTAATAGCCCTTTTGAGAATAAGAGCGTGTGAAATGACACCAATACCCACTCCCTCGCACATTTGGGAAAGTCAAATATACATGTTATTATTATTTATTCTTTTTAAATGTTATATTAGTTTTTTAAATGAGGTGACAGAGGTTGAGGACTAAACTCAAATAGTACAAGGGTTTTTGTGAAAAAAAATGTACAAGTATGAAAATGAAAAGGACTTATAAGTTATTTTATAAGTTAAAAAATAAGTCACAAACAAACACTTGAACAGTAAAAAATGAAACTAGATCATGATTACATGACCAAGAGCTTGTTCGCCCCGTGTTCGGCTACTACTTATAAGTTGGTCAAACCAACTTATAAGTAATTTTTTTACTGTTCAGGTGTTTGTTTGTGACTTATTTTTTAACTTATAAAATGAATTATTGTGACGACCGTGAATTCTGAATATCCTTGTAATTCGAATTTATGTATATTAATGAATATTATGAATTTTAGTAACATCATTTTGTGTTACATGGTTGTGTGACAACCTGAATTATGTGAATGTATAAATTTTACGTGCTATAGTTTCGTCTAGGTGAATAAATTGATTTCACGTATTTTGCTAAATCACTATTCACGAGTTACTATTCACGAGTCACTATTCACGAGTCACTATTCACGAGTTACTATTCATGAGTCACTATTCACGAGTCACGAGTTACTATTCATGCCAGATTATTTTTACGTTTTTTCGATTTCTGTTAACTTCGCCAAAGTGTGTATGCGAAGAGATAATTTTTCCAAATGTTAGAATTTTTATTTGAGTCCATTGGTGATTTAATTAGTACGTGAAATGCTTAATATGGGTGTTCCGAATAAACGGACAAACCCCGTATTTATTATTTTTACCTAAGCATTTGCATGACCCGAGTGGGGATTTAAATTAAAAAGCAAAAATTAGCATTTTGGATTATTATTAGAATAACATATGGGTGATGTGGAGAGAGAGAGGAGTCAATTGGGTATATATATTCATGCCAGTATTTATGCAAGTATTTGTGCATTGTCTGGCAATAAGGGAGACAATATAGGGGACACGGAGCAAAAATAGGAGGAAAAGGAGGAATTGTTTTAGCAATTATTTTGGCTAATTGATTAGGCCTAATAAGCCAAAATGTTTACCACCTTTATTTCTCATTTTCCATAATCTCTCCCGTAGCCAATTTCAGAAAAGAGAAGAAGAAAGTAGGTAGCAAACCCATTTCCTTCTCCCACACTATTCCATCATATTCATCCTCTCCCTATTCAAGCTCAATTTCAATTTGTCGACGCCGGGTTTTCTTCTCGCGTGTCCTTTTCCAATTTTAGCCTTTTGGTTTAGATGATTTTTGGAAAAGGTCGGCATTGAGGTCGACGGGGTTTTGAAAGATCGTTTTTATGATGAGCCAATTAACCAGAGTCGCCAGTTGGTATATTTGAAATGGATGTACCAACTCATCCGAGTTTTCGCTCTTTTGTAAATCGCTGGCTCATATGTGACTCCGAATTAATTTGGTCTGCGAATTGAGATTCATGGAGTTCGGGGGCTTGCTTAAGTGAGGGGAAGGTGTTAGGCACCCCTCGACTTCCGTGAAATACGGTTACCGCAATCTTAATGCTTTCCTATCCTTTAATTCATGAATATGTGTATGTAGGTGCGCGCGTGTGTGTATGTGTGCCTATGTGAATGTTGTGGTGAGTTTGTATGAAAGAGTCATTTGGATTTTAGGGAAAATCGTGTTTTAATTTGAGTATGCTTCGGAATGTCTTTTCGGTATACCCGAGAAAGCTTTATTCGTTATGAGAAAGGTTTTGATTTTAATTGTCAAAACTATGAGATTTTCATTGAGTGTCGTTTTGGCAAAACAAGAGTTTTAAACCTTCGTCAAAATAGGAATCGAGATCTATACGTTGCTTTCGTGAAACGATCGGGCAATTTCTAGAATCTCTTTCACCCTATGCACAAAGATTTAATAAAATGTTACTTATTTGCAAAATCATTTTGTGTGATATTTGAAAACGATTTTCTTTAGCTTTTTCGTTAGATAGGAATCGACATTCATTAACATTTCTCAAATTTTAACCTCGTGATTCTAACATCCTACTTTGATTGATTTTATGAAAATCTTATCATTTAGCTTTGAAACCAATTTCGTGTCATAAATCAAATCAAGCATAAACACGCGTCGGGGCTATTCATGGGCATGTAAGCCATCAAAATGTCCCCTAACACCAACAATCACAAATTCCACTATTTCAGGGCCTTAAGCACGAGCACGATTCTCGCCTTAGCATCATTTTAAGGCCCGACGGTTACATGTTTACAACGAAGGATTACATTGTTCCTAAATACATACGTCAAAATTTGTCCATCATCGGATGCGGACCATGGTGTCACGCTCCTAGGCTCACATCCACAATTTATCACAAACATCAAATAGATACAATAACATAACTAACAACGGATTGCTTAACGCCCCACAAGGATCCAAAATTAACAATCTACATAGATCAATTTCACCTAATGTATATATCGTTATGAACGAGCAAAACCTCACCCAATGGATATCATCGGATTATTAGGAAGAACTTTGTTCCGATGGAACCCTCTCTAATAATTCCTTGCAATTGATATCCAAATGGATGTGAACTTGTGTATTGAATAGAAGAAGAAAGTATTATGTGATACAATCAAATCACAAGAATAATATTCCTCTCTTTTTTTCTCACTTTCTCTTCTATTTTTGTAGCAAAATCTCACTATTTTCTCTCTATTTCCGTGCTTATGTTGCTGCTGGAATTTCCTTCTTCTCCCCAATTGCTGAAATTGCTGAACCCTCCTGTATGCTGCCCGAAGCGGCTTAAATAGGCTGGCCAGAGCCAGCCGCAGATCTATCTGCGGCTGGCCGCAGATGGATCTGCGGCTGGCCAGCTGGCACGCCTCCCATCGCACTCACAGCTGGTAGTGCTGATTTCCCGGTTTTCGTGCTGGCGCACCCACTTGGCCGCAGATCTATCCGCGGCTGGCGGGCCTGACTTTCTCGATTTTCGTGCCACGCCTCAATTTTCGCGCCGCAACGTCGGTTTTCGTTGACAGGCTCGTGTTCTGCAGTCCGGGAATTTCCGGGAGACGTGCCACCTCATCCGGGAATGCCAAATTCGGATAGCCCTGCTATCATGTCGATTTCGGCTGCAAATTATCATGGTGGCGTCGAGTGTCCGTACTTTTCCCATCTTTTGCTCTCGCAGGCCGATCCATTTGACGAATTTGCCCTCCTGTCAAGGTTAGTATACGAAGTGCAAAATTTGGGTGTCTACAGCTGCCCCTCTTTATCATGTTTATGAAATGTTAAATGAAATGAACAGGATAAAGAAACAGACACCCGATGCATGAATGGCAATGCATAAGAATTGACAATACATACATGATGCAACACATATGATTTATGATGCAACACAAGATGTAACGCATGCAAAAACAGCCGCAAGAGTGTCGATGTTTTAACCCTTTGACCGTATTTGTTAGTCGTTGGGTTTACTTCTTCCAATCTATCGTCTCGTTCGGGGCCGGGTATCATCGTCGGTCACCCATCGCGTACCCCCCGGTTATCGTCGCCGGTTGGTTATCTTGTCGGAGCCGGTTATCGTCGCCGGACATCCATCTCATGATCGCCGGTTATCGTCGCCGGTCGATCGTCTCGTCGGGGCCGGGTATCGTCGCCGGTCACCCATCGCGTAACCCCCGGTTATCGTCGCCGGTTGGTTATCTGTCGGAGCCGGTTATCGTCGCCGGACATCCATCTCGTGATCGCCGGTTATTGTCGCCGGTCGATCGTCATGTCGGGGCCGGGTATCGTCGCCGGTCACCCATCGCGTAACCCCCGGTTATCGTCGCCGGTTGGTTATCTGTCGGAGCCGGTTATCGTCGCCGGACATCCATCTCGTGATCGCCGGTTATCGTCGCCGGTCGATCGTCATGTCGGGGCCGGGTATCGTCGCCGGTCACCCATCGCGTAACCCCCGGTTATCGTCGCCGGTTGGTTATCTTGGATCTCAGCCCTTCCCAGGGTTTGTTGTTTTTTGTCTTTTTCTTTTTCTGGATTTCAGCCCTTCCCAGGGGTGCTCACCATCTTGTTGTGGTTCGCGTGGATCTCAGCCCTTCCCAGGGTTTGTTGTTTTTTGTCTTTTTTCTTTTGGTGGATATCAGCCCTTCCCAGGGGTGCTCACCATCTTGTTGTGGTTCGCGTGGATCTCAGCCCTTCCCAGGGTTTGTTGTTTTTTGTCTTTTTTCTTTTGGTGGATATCAGCCCTTCCCAGGGGTGCTCACCATCTTTGTTGTGGTTCGCGTGGATCTCAGCCCTTCCCAGGGTTTGTTGTTTTTTGTCTTTTTTCTTTTTGTGGATATCAGCCCTTCCCAGGGGTGCTCACCATCTTGTTGTGGTTCGCGTGGATCTCAGCCCTTCCCAGGGTTTGTTGTTTTTTGTCTTTTTTTCTTTTTGTGGATATCAGCCCTTCCCAGGGGTGCTCACCATCTTTGTTGTGGTTCGCGTGGATCTCAGCCCTTCCCAGGGTTTGTTGTTTTTTGTCTTTTTTCTTTTGGTGGATATCAGCCCTTCCCAGGGGTGCTCACCATCTTGTCGTGGTTCGCGTGGATCTCAGCCCTTCCCAGGGTTTGTTGTTTTTTGTCTTTTTTTCTTTTTGTGGATATCAGCCCTTCCCAGGGGTGCTCACCATCTTGTTGTGGTTCGCGTGGATCTCAGCCCTTCCCAGGGTTTGTTGTTTTTTGTCTTTTTTCTTTTGGTGGATATCAGCCCTTCCCAGGGGTGCTCACCATCTTGTTGTGGTTCGCGTGGATCTCAGCCCTTCCCAGGGTTTGTTGTTTGGATACCAGCCCTTCCCAGGGATCACTGATTGGTTGGATATCAGCCCTTCCCAGGGGTCATTGATTGAGTGAATTTTTTTATTTTTTTTTTATTTTTTTTTTTTTATTTTTTTTTTTTTTTTTTTTAAATGGGATATGTGATCGGCTTCATGTCCTGGATCACCCCCCAACATCGTCCATATATCATGCCGCAAAAGCCATCACAGTCTGATCATTTGTGAGGTTGAAAGCGACGCGCTTGTACTTTCTTGAGATTTTCATTTTGATCTTACCTGCATGCATGAAAAAGATGTTATGCAGGATCTGGCAGACATGTTATGGACAGATGCATGTGCACAACATATGTTTAGATAGAAATGACCCCTATTCAGTCAAATGATACTATTCGACAGTCGTCATTGCTTGCCAACATTTGATTGGATCACGCCTCGTTGTGAAGTGTAGTTTCTAGACTTCAATCCTGGTCTGGTGCTCTGTCTTTTCTTGGTCGTCTTCATTTCATCGAGTTGAGGCAGTCTGTTTCGCTTTCTATGATGATCGGCAGCTATGTCGACTCCTTGGCCTTTTGATCATTTCTTGACGGCCGATATGCTGCTGTCCAGCATTATATCATCCTTGTATATGCTCATGCACGTGGATCATTTGGATGTCGAGGCAGTGATAGTCAGGATTGGGGAGATGCCCAATGACGAGAAGTTCTGTGCAGCCTCGGCTTCCTTCCACTTCACGATTCTTAACTGCCCCTGCCTTGGCGCGTGTTTTTGCCAAGACTTTCTTTTGAAAACTCGCGATACTGACCGTGCTGAGTTATCCACAGCTCTGCAAGATCCTGCATATCAGATGACTAACAGATGCCAAAACTTGAAGGCTTGGGCCGTTAGTGTTAGCTCAACACAAAGATATTATAATCTCGACAAAAATGCAGTTAAAGCACATGAAATTGAATATCTGTTGATCGCACAATCTAGCAAGTTGTGAACCGTGAATGTACTAGATTGGATATTTTTTTGTTTTTTTTTTTTTTTTTTTTTTTTTTTTTTTTTTTTTTGTGTTTTTTATTATCATTATTATTACTCTTTTTTTTTCTCGTGAGTTGATGATTTTCTATTTGACGAGTTATGAAATCGTAAGAACACCTTCAAGCATTCATGGTCATTGTACGTGAGTAAGGTCGACTTCAAAAGAACTACCTTCCCTTGTCAAAGGTATCCTGTCTTCATTCTCGACAAAGTTTTTAGCAGGATTGACGTCATATGACAAATGCACTGTGCGATGCAGCACTCAGTAGGGGTTTCTCTTCTATGACTTCTTGTTTAAGGCCGAGAATTTTTTTTATCTTTTCTTTTTATTAGCCCACTTCACTTGTCTCGTTTTCTTAGGCTATTCAAAGTTACCCATTTAACGAGTTTTGGACCAATGACTCCCGAACCAGACGATTTTGGGGCATTAGGTGTACAGACACCCCTTCGGGTTTATTTACTCGAGTAACAAAGGCCACGGTTCGAGACAAGCTGGTGGTCTGCCCCATTCATTCTTTGCTTGACCTTGCGCAAGATTCGTTTTCTTAGGCTTGAGTTACCCATGTAGCGAGTGTTAGGCCGGTGACTCCCGAACCAGACGGCTTTTAGGGCACCAGATGCAGAGACACCCCTCAGGCTTAATTACTCGAGTAACCCATGCCACGATTCGAATCTGCTCGGGGCTCCTCTACTTTAATGCTCGTTTTCTTAGGCTCTGAGTTACCCATGTAACGAGTGTTGGGCCAGCGACTCCCAAACCAGATGGCTTTAGGGCACCAGGTGTAGAGACACCCCTCGGGCTTAATTACTCGAATAACCCCTGCCACGATTCGAGACATTAGCTTGATAATCATTTATCGTCTGACTCTCTGATATTGATAATTATTGACTCTCTGACTACGTGTTAATCGCCATTAACATTGTCATAGTTTTATACCCCACAACTGAAAGTTTGTGCAAATGCAAAGTGAAGGTTGTCACATGAGGTCGATTCTGCTGCAAACGTTGCTTTGAATTAAGGCTTTGTACCTGATCAAAAGGTTGAATAGCCTTCTTCGTCTAATCATACTCACGATCGTGCTCCACGGTTTGCTTGTCAGAGTGAGTCCGATTCCGCTGAAGTCAAATAAAATCCCCCCTCACGCGGGTCCTTGTATCCCGGGAAAACTATGCTTGACAAATGCCAGATGATCGTACCGTTGATGATTGACATGAGGTAGCAGTTGATGATGATGGTGCATGTTGACGGGATTGTTGCATGGGTGCCAACTTGCACGTCATCATTTCCTGGGTAGTTGACAAATGCCCCAGTGTTAAGTTGCTTTTCTTGTGATCTCCCTCATACTGGTTGCATTGATATCTCGTTGGGCTGACAAAAGATCCGGTCCTTTGACTTGTTGAAAGGCTTGGGGGATTTTTTGATTTTTTTGATTTTTGATTTTTGATTTTTTTTTTTTTTTTTTTTTTTTTTTTTTTTTTGGTGGTCGAATTTGCCCCTACTCCGGTTCTCTGTGATTGTTAGGGGTTCTGATGTTTGATGGCTATGGTTTGATCCAAGTTGGGTTTGGGTTTGTCTTCGACCCATCCTTTGATCTCGTCAGGGATATTGTCGATATGTGCCTCGCCCTGCTCAATCCCCATCAGATCGAAATCTAGCTCTATACCAAAATCGTGACCCTCCTTCAAATTTGGCCTATCGCTTGCCAGGCTAGAATGCCTCAAATCGGGGTACCTGATGCACGGTCCAACTGGCCACGGTGAGGTCAAGCAATGGAGCTCATTAGGAGGTGCATGGATCACATTGGTATGGATCTAACATTGATGGCATTTCCTGACATGAGTATCGCAATCAGTTTTCATGGTTAGCCCGTAGCGACCCGTTCACACGCTTTTCTTTGCAAAAGTGCTCTATTCATATGGGCTCTGCACACATTGCCATGTACTTCGTTCATTAATGTGTGGGCTTCTTCTTCGGCTTCCAGATATCTCAGCCAGTCCCGTAGCTTAGGAAGAAATTCACTGCCCCTCTTTGGATTCTCTTTCCCTGGTCAGATCTGCATTTTCGGGAGAGGAGCTGTCTCGAAGGAACTTTTTAATGTTTTGATACCAAGCCCATTCAGGAGGGGTGTCACTATGGGAGATCTCTCCGATCTGATCATCATAGGCCGGACAAGTCTGTACCACAATTCTCAGGGCTAATCTCAGTCCTAGGATGCATCCCTCGTATTCGGCCGTATTGTTGGAGTGGCAGAACTGTAATTTCATGGCTACAGGCTTCTGCCATTTGGATGGATGGAGTATGGACTTTATGGCCTCTCAGTTGGATCCTAGGGGCAATCTCACAAAACAAACAAGGGCCGTAGTTTAGCACTGTGCCAGCTACAAATTGGCAGATGCATGTCAACACTGATGCCTGATTATTATTCATCATTTTTTTTCTTTTTCTTCTTTTTCTTTTCTTTTTCCCCTTTTTCGAATATGCCCCTACTCCGGGTTCCTTGTGATCGTTATGCCATGCTTTCACGGCTCTCTCAATCTTATCCTGCAAAACAAGGTCAGTGTTTGATGACAGGATAGTATTTAGAAGTTTTAGAAAACCCTGGTTCGTGGCACGGATTGCCTTCCTGCAAAACCATGTCAGTATTCTCTTTATATGTGCAGGTGATGTAATCACGTGATACAGGACATATTTATTACGATGATGTCGGTATGACAGTTGTATGTCATTTACATGACATTTATTTATTTGACTGAACGATAAAAGAGCATGAAGAAGCTTCCCTTTCGTTAGGTTTATCAGAGGCTGACCTACCCTAGGGTTACTCTCACGGGCTTTTCGGCATGAAGGTCCCCAAATCTTCGCAATCTACTCGTCTGAATCCTTTCGATTGGAGCGGATATGGGTGGTGCGTTTCCTGAGCCATCTCCGGGGAGCAGCCCCTTCGAGTCCAGTAATAAGCAACCGACAGGTTCGCCTCAGGAGGAGGTACTCTCTCAACATACATTCCCATTCATCGTCCTCACCGTATGCAAATGATTACTTTAAAGTAAAGCAATTCCATTCAATCATTCATTCATTGGACAAAAGGCACACATTCACACACAACAATAAGTAAAACAAGTCAAAATATCGCACGTACATACACATTCATGAATTTTAGAGGATATGATAGCATCAAGATTTGAACGCGGCTTAAGCCCTCTAATGTCCCCAGCAGAGTCGCCAGCTGTCGACGCCGGGTTTTCTTCTCGCGTGTCCTTTTCCAATTTTAGCCTTTTGGTTTAGATGATTTTTGGAAAAGGTCGGCATTGAGGTCGACGGGGTTTTGAAAGATCGTTTTTATGATGAGCCAATTAACCAGAGTCGCCAGTTGGTATATTTGAAATGGATGTACCAACTCATCCGAGTTTTCGCTCTTTTGTAAATCGCTGGCTCATATGTGACTCCGAATTAATTTGGTCTGCGAATTGAGATTCATGGAGTTCGGGGGCTTGCTTAAGTGAGGGGAAGGTGTTAGGCACCCCTCGACTTCCGTGAAATACGGTTACCGCAATCTTACTGCTTTCCTATCCTTTTATTCATGAATATGTGTATGTAGGTGCGCGCGTGTGTGTATGTGTGCCTATGTGAATGTTGTGGTGAGTTTGTATGAAAGAGTCATTTGGATTTTAGGGAAAATCGTGTTTTAATTTGAGTATGCTTCGGAATGTCTTTTCGGTATACCCGAGAAAGCTTTATTCGTTATGAGAAAGGTTTTGATTTTAATTGTCAAAACTATGAGATTTTCATTGAGTGTCGTTTTGGCAAAAACAAGAGTTTTAAACCTTCGTCAAAATAGGAATCGAGATCTATACGTTGCTTTCGTGAAACGATCGGGCAATTTCTAGAATCTCTTTCACCCTATGCACAAAGATTTAATAAAATGTTACTTATTTGCAAAATCATTTTGTGTGATATTTGAAAACGATTTTCTTTAGCTTTTTCGTTAGATAGGAATCGACATTCATTAACATTTCTCAAATTTTAACCTCGTGGATTCTAACATCCTACTTTGATTGATTTTATGAAAATCTTATCATTTAGCTTTGAAACCAATTTCGTGTCATAAATCAAATCAAGCATAAACACGCGTCGGGGCTATTCATGGGCATGTAAGCCATCAAAATGTCCCCTAACACCAACAATCACAAATTCCACTATTTCAGGGCCTTAAGCACGATTCTCGCCTTAGCATCATTTTAAGGCCCGACGGTTACATGTTTACAACGAAGGATTACATTGTTCCTAAATACATACGTCAAAATTTGTCCATCATCGGATGCGGACCATGGTGTCACGCTCCTAGGCTCACATCCACAATTTATCACAAACATCAAATAGATACAATAACATAACTAACAACGGATTGCTTAACGCCCCACAAGGATCCAAAATTAACAATCTACATAGATCAATTTCACCTAATGTATATATCGTTATGAACGAGCAAAACCTCACCCAATGGATATCATCGGATTATTAGGAAGAACTTTGTTCCGATGGAACCCTCTCTAATAATTCCTTGCAATTGATATCCAAATGGATGTGAACTTGTGTATTGAATAGAAGAAGAAAGTATTATGTGATACAATCAAATCACAAGAATAATATTCCTCTCTTTTTTTCTCACTTTCTCTTCTATTTTTGTAGCAAAATCTCACTATTTTCTCTCTATTTCCGTGCTTATGTTGCTGCTGGAATTTCCTTCTTCTCCCCAATTGCTGAAATTGCTGAACCCTCCTGTATGCTGCCCGAAGCGGCTTAAATAGGCTGGCCAGAGCCAGCCCGCAGATCTATCTGCGGCTGGCCGCAGATGGATCTGCGGCTGGCCAGCTGGCACGCCTCCCATCGCACTCACAGCTGGTAGTGCTGATTTCCCGGTTTTCGTGCTGGCGCACCCACTTGGCCGCAGATCTATCCGCGGCTGGCGGGCCTGACTTTCTCGATTTTCGTGCCACGCCTCAATTTTCGCGCCGCAACGTCGGTTTTCGTTGACAGGCTCGTGTTCTGCAGTCCGGGAATTTCCGGGAGACGTGCCACCTCATCCGGGAATGCCAAATTCGGATAGCCCTGCTATCATGTCGATTTCGGCTGCAAATTATCATGGTGGCGTCGAGTGTCCGTACTTTTCCCATCTTTTGCTCTCGCAGGCCGATCCATTTGACGAATTTGCCCTCCTGTCAAGGTTAGTATACGAAGTGCAAAATTTGGGTGTCTACACAATTCATTACTAGGCAAGAGAAGATAGTAAAAAGTTGGGAGCTAAGCAAGAAAAGAGGAGAGAGAGAGAGATTCATCTTCTCCATCTTCATCTTCTTCATTAAACCTTCACCATTCTAGAGAGAGAAACAAGTGGGTGTGAGCTAAGCTTGAAGAAAGGAGTTTGGAAGAGCTCAAGGAGTTTAAGGAAAGGTTTTGGCAAAGCTCTAGAGGAGTTCTATCATCCAAGAAGTAGCTAGAAGAGGTAACCAACCTATCCAAATCCATTTCTCCTTAGTTTCAAGTTTTCCTTATTTATTAAGCTTCTAACTCGTTGGGTTGAAGTTGTTGTTGTTATGGTTGTTTTTGATTGTTCATGAATGATTAATAATGATGTTTAGAAGTTTTATAAACCATTAATAACATGAAAGTGGAACAAGAATGAATGAAATCCGAACCCATGCATAAGGAGGAGGAAAACGGACGAAAATGGACTACTATGGACAACGGACTAATTTAGAGGACTTTTGTAGCTACCTTTCATGTTTTATATTATTGTTTGTTGTTATGATGTTATACTTCCATGGGTTATGAGAATATCCCAGTTTGAAATGGAGTAAAAAGGTGTTAAAATGAATTCGTAGCAAGAGTTACGCTAAAACATGTTAGAAAACGTAGAAAAGATGTTTAGTGTCCATTCAATCCATTTCTGGTATTTAAGGTGTTTGCATGAGATTCTAAGCTTCTGGGTAGTTGAAGTATATTGAGTTACGAAGCCATAGGCTTTGGAATCACCTCATTCCGACCCCCGGATGAGGGAGTTATGGTAATTTGAAGCAAATCATATGAATGATAGTGGATAAAGAGCATGAGTTGATGTTTTGGCCAAAGATTTGGCTATGTTAATGTTAATGGGTGTCTGTAATTTTTTGATATGTTTGTAGCTCTATGTCCTTAGGAGTCCATAGAATCCGAAACGGACTGATTTGGACGTCTAGAGAAGAAGTTATAAGGATTGGGAGTGATGAAGGAGGGGTCAAAAAAATCGCGAAGTTTAGCAAGGCATGTCGACAGCTTCGACGTCCGGTGGAAAAATGGTCATAACTTTCTCATACGGACTCGGATTAGGGCAATTCAAGATGATTTGGAAAGCTTAGAGATAGACCTACAACTTTCATTAATTAGAATTGAAAATTTCGACCTGGAAAAATTCCTAAATTGGCCATCTTTAGGGCTGTTGTGCGGTTGGAGGCAATCGAAGGTTGTCGGCCATACATATAAGCACATGTAATGTTCCCGACAATATAAAATGATGTTCTAAGTTTTAAAACATTAATGTTATGAATTATAATGATACTTAGCATTAACCAATATGTTTTAGATAAATCGAATAGGCGTGCTAGGTGTACGAAATTACTTGTCACTTGGGCTTTTGAGTGGGCAAGTTTGGCATACGGGCGTGCAAGCGTCGTAACGCCGTAACTAGTGTGTATAACCTTGTTTAATATTTTGTTTCTAATAAGTGTGAAACATTATAGAATAGTATAAACCAATATTTGGTATCCGTTATGTCACTAATTGTCATGTGAATATGTAATAAATGTGTAGGGTATTTGAAGAGCGTATTTTATAATTCTGTAACAGACGCTCGAGGCAAGTTTCCTATCCTAACTCAATTTATTTTTTGAGCAAGTTCTCTATCTCACTTAATTTATTAGTGGTTTAATTATTGTAAATTACTCCACGTCAAAGGTAATTATTGATATTCGCACCATGTGTATTTAAATTCACGATCTATTGTTAGACTGTGAAATATTTAAGTTCTTTCATTCATGAATTATTTAAGGAATAGTCTACGCTATTCGTTCCGGCTAGACATATGCAGGTTAATATTTTATTTAAAGCTATCCAAACCAGTAGTTAGTAAGGATTCTTGGACTGAGAGAGCAACCCTTATTAGGGGACTATAAGTATTGGTTATCCGATGCAGTCAGGACTTAATGTTATGCATATACATGGGGTACGAGAGGCTGATCCCCTCAAGTACTACTGACGGGGCCAGGTTTTAAAAGAGTTGGTTGAATGATTGACTCTTTGGCCAAAAAAAGTTCATAGTCTATTGGACTACTCAGCAGTAAATAATCAATATTCATTTCTTCATTTGAACGTTGGTTATATTATTCAGTTATTTCACCATTGTTCTTAAATTATTGAACTATACAATTATTATTCTTATTCATTCATGATATATCTTTATTATTCATTTTAAACTTGCTGAGCAAATTAGTTGCTCACCCTTGCTATATCATGAACAAATTGCAGTTAAGTCGGAGAGTTCCAAAGCGGACAAGGGCAAAGGAAAGCTTAAAGAGTAGTCGCATGAATAACATTTATATGTTACTATCCTGTTATGTAATCATGGAACCTATTTGTATTATTTGAATATTTCATGATGTATTTTAATTAAGGTTATAGACCTTGGGACCGTAGTAAACCTTTTGTAATAAACAATCTATGTTTATTTGTTTCCACATTAGTTGTCATATGTTGTTTAGAGGTACATGAATGTATTTTATCGTGAGCACCAAACTCGAGGTATTGGTACCCGAATTTGGGGGTGTCACAGGTTGGTATCAGAGCTGTAGGTTATAAACTTTAGGGATGCGAAACCTAGGTTATAACCTTAGAACTAAACTCGTATAGAGTACACTAGTTAATGGATCGAGGAGATCCATTGAGTCGAGTTGTGTTTGGAGATGAATTTTGGAAATTCATCGAGCCGATGTTGTGCGTAATAAAATACTATTTCATTTCATCAATGAATATATTTTATTCTGACGTTGTTATCTTTTGTTGTGGTTGTAGGATGCCTGAGATCGGTCAGTCGAGTAGGACCGTTGTAGAGGAAGAGATCATTGATATCCACATGGATACCCAGCAGCCGCTGGTGGCTGAGGTCGAGGTAGACCCTGAGGAGGATCAGCTAGATGAGACCGAGGAGGAACTGCCATCTGAGGATCATCTGATTGAGCAGTTGGCAGATAGGAACATGGAGTTAGAGGATAGAGTCAGAGACTTAGAGAGCAGAATCAGACACACCAAGACATGGAAAACCAGTATAAGGAGTTGGCCTATCAGCTAGAGGATGAGGTGGGAAAGCTGAAGGTGCAACTGCAGGGGTAACGAGCACTCAGCACAACACGTGGGACCACTGCTACACACCAGTTAGTGGCTAGGAATGCTGAGCTAAGGGAGAGGGAGCTGGAACAGTCAGAGCTAGAGTTGGCAGAGCTGAAAGTAGCGCATGAGACCATGAAGGCCGAATTTGATGTGGAGATAGCAGATAAGATTCGCATAGAGGGATATTGGGTTAGGGCTGCCAAGAGGGTAGATCAGTTAAAAAGAGAGGTCCAGACAGGTGCAGTTAGGATTGAGACTCTAGGATTAGCATTGGATGCAGCCTATGGGAGTCAGAGAGGCAGGGATAGGGAATATCCCATGGGGGAAGGTCAGACCAGTCGCTCGGTACGACGTCGAATGATGGACGAAGATACACAGCTGGAGCACGCAAGTGCGGTTCGCCGCGACATGCAGTGATAGTAATTTAGCAGTCTTATTATGTATATAGATGCAGTTAAAACCCACTTGTGTTCCTTGAAAGTAGTATGCACACAAGCCAATCATATTTGATATGATGTAGCATATACTTTGTAATCTTATTCATTTATTAATAAAGGAATTGATTTTCTTAAAAGGCATTTTATATTATCTACATAGTGCTGTTATATTAAATGTGATAAACCCATAGTTTTGAACAATGCTTTTAGAATCATGATGGTGATTATGCTAATGAGATCTAAATTCTAGATAGCTCACAAACTAAAATTGTTCCTAATCGTTGGATTACTAAATTGGGGATTAGTGAATCCGGATAGATTAGTACATACGTTGCTTGCTCTTATGAAGAGGATGATTGATCTCATAATCATTTGTGTGGAGACACTAAAGCAAGTATGTAGGTGCTTATTGGAGAATAAGTTCACTGAACGTGACTCGCTAAGGAATACCTAATGGAGTTTTACTCGCCTGTCAATAGGAATTCCTCTAGTGATAGTAGTACAAGTGATCCTTGGACTTGAGATCATCATAGTATCTTGTGTATGATGAGTTATACTTTGACATGTCCCTTAAGACCTTGTGGGTATATCAAAGGGTATGATTGGGTATAATTAGTTGTACATGGAGATAGGTGAATGATCAACAAAGAATCTACCTCATCTAGTAAAAGATGTGAATGTCCTATGTGATTCGATAAATGATAACTCAGTAGTCCTTGGCCAAGGCAGAATGAAATTAGAAAGGAGTTTCTAATTTGCATTATTTAGAGTTATGCATTTGGAAATCGAAATACATATAATTGAATAAAATAAGACTTGACAGTAAATCCATATCTTATATTTAATTGGGACATTGTATGGTAGAAGGATTGAATTGTACGGTAACTATCTAATCAAAGGTTCTTTTGTGATTAATGTTGAAATCTATATTATCTGGAAAGTCGTTGATCGCTAAGGGGGCTTACCCTTATTGTAGAATAAATATTATTTATTTAAATGAATTAAATAGTTTAATTTATTTATTTAAATAAGATTAGAATTGTTCTAATTGATTTATTCACAACCGGTTTAATATGGAGAACCTAAAGGGTCACACCGCAAAAGAAAAATATTTATTTAAGAAGTAAATGGCATAATGGTAATAATAAGTTAAGTGTATTTAATTTAATCTATGGAGATAGAATAAATTAAATAGCTTAATATTTATTATTTAATATTTTGGAAATATTAAATATATAAATTAATAAGAGGAGTCTTATTATTATTATTACTATTACTATTATTTAATTCCTAATAGGGATTGGGAATTAATTAATAGAAGTACTCTCCCATGGATTCCTAATTGGATTAGGAGCATTATTAATTAAAGGAGTTTAATTATAATACAAACCCTAAATCCTAAATAGTTTAGGGAAGGGTTATTCCTACATCTATAAATAAGAAGGGTCTTATCATAGATTAGGGTTACACACTCTTGCATTAGATTGTGGAGAGCAATTTCTATAGAGACAGAAACTAGGGTTTTGCCAAATACCCAACTTCTTGAATACTTGTTCTTCCTTGGTGGATCACCTCTAGAGGCCAAACACTTGGGTGGCTAACGTTGATCAAAGGAAGGAATCACACCGTAGCATTCGAGGAGAACACGAAGGACTAGGAGT
Organism: Aralia elata; assembly: GCA_034770075.1. Taxonomy (NCBI): domain Eukaryota; kingdom Viridiplantae; phylum Streptophyta; class Magnoliopsida; order Apiales; family Araliaceae; genus Aralia; species Aralia elata. The sequence continues at coordinate 64,016,733 of CM068385.1, forward strand.
TGAACTTGTACCCGAGGAAGCTTTGTTCTACGAGGGTATAATTCTTATTCTCTTTCTCTTTCGTTTATATCGTTAATTGAGCACATAGATTGATCTTGGTGATGGTTTGTATAAAATTTTAAAATCTGATTTTATCGCGCTTCCGCACTATTTATGTAATTTGATTACATGTTCGCGCTATATACAAACCTAACATTCCTAGGGTTTTATATATGTTATAAACCTCAAACTTTGAGAGGTGGAGTTTGATGATGATACATCCCCACTTTCAGATTTAGGGGAATGTAGTTTTTGTAAATCCCATCTTTTGTGTATTAATGGGATAGTTAGCATTTATAGGATTGTGCCGAAATTGTAAGTGTTTGACACTACTAATGGGTGTATGAATATAAATGCAGTATTATTATAAGTTTAATTGGGATTGATTTGTACTTTAACTTTTAAATGTTAACATTAATATAACGTTGCATGAGGTGTAAAACATGAAAGAATAACATAAGGTTTTGTTTAAAACAGACCATGCCGCCGAGAAGACAAACTCGATACACAAGGGTGGATGAGTCAGTAAATAATGAGGAGGGTCAGGTGGACCCCATGAGGACTTTCGCGAATTTGTTAGCGGAAGCAATGCAGGGCAGACCAGCCGTCGCGGTGGATCAGTTAGGAAGTCACATGGCGAACTTTAAGGACTTTAAACTAGTGGGACCGCCGGAGTTTCGCGGGACTACAGATCCGATAGAAGCTCAGACATGGGTGGAAGAAATGGAAAAAGTTTTTGAGGTCGCACGAGTGGCCGAAGAACAAAAGACGTCATTTGCCACTTTCATGATGAAAGGTGAGGCAAATTACTGGTGGAAGGCGAACAAGGCTCGCGGGAGGGGTCGAGTTTGGGGAAGGGGCAATTGCATGGGGCTAGTTTTAAGGAGCTGTTTTTTTGAAAATTACTTTCCAGATTAAGTATGGGCAGACAAGTCATTGGAGATAAAGTTCTTAGAACTAAAACAAGGGAGGCATGACAGAACATTAAAAAACAAAATCGCGGACTATGCTGCAAAATTTAATGGAGTGTAGCTAGGTTTTGCTCCACATCAGGTGGACACCGAAGGCAAGGCCGAGCAAAGGAGGTGTTGAGCAAGGGTTTGAAACCTTGGGTGTATAATAATGGTCCGCGGCGTTGGTTTGCAGCATCAATACATTTTCTACGTTACTTGGAGAAAGAAAGCAAATTATTGCGGAGGGAGGATAGTGGAACGGCCTTGTCAAAAGGTACAGATCACAGTAACAGAAAAAAAGGAAGTAATAAGCCATGGGATGGTCCATAAGGAAGGTAGCAGCGGGGGAACGTAACCCAAACAAGAGGAAATGGAACGGACAAGCCAAATTGTCGGGCAACAAATCTGTAGGGGGGAAACGAGAGAAAAGGTAGCAAATGCGAGAAATGTGGATAAGAATCATCTCCTGGAGAGTGCATGAAAGGAAAAGGAGTTTGTTTCAACTCGTGGTCACCGGGGCACTTTGCTCCACAATGCCCGAAAGCAAAGGGCAGGAAACTGTTGTTTTTCTTGTGGCGCTTCAGATCATCAAAAGAAGGATTGCCCAAAAAGGAAGAGCGATGTCAGGCAAGTGCTAATCAGGGGAACAACAGTAAGCTGACGATCAGAGGACCAAACACAGCAGAACAGACCAGTGGCACGCACCTTTTAACATGACAGTACAAGATGGCAATGGAATCAAAGGATGTTGGTGGTCAGGTATCTATTCCGAATCAATAATATTAATGACTATATGTATTTATTTGATTCGGGTGCTACCTGTTATCATAATATGTGTCGGATGAATTTGTTAAGCGGTTTATAACTTACCTCGTGAAAAGTTAGAAGATGCCTATTAATATGTGGAAGTAGCTAATAAAGGAAAATTATCCCTGTAGAATATATTTATCGAGATTGTTTTGGCTAGAAATAAAAAAGGACATAGATTGAGAGTAAAATTTGATTACCGGATACGACTAGCGAGAATTTCGGACATTATCCTTGGGAATGGATTTGGTTGTCTAGTCACGGTGGGCTGTGTAATTGACTGCCAGAAGACAGTGTAATACATCATGCAGACTCCGAATAAGTTCAAAAGGTTTGTTATTATATGGAAGTAAATCACCTAGGACAATCAGGGTTGTCTGACGATGATGCAAGCAAAGAGATTACTTAGGAAGGGTTACATAGGTTAATCCATGGGCTTCTCGTGGTTGATACTCAAAGAAGTAGGGGGGTGAAGTGGGACAAATACCTGTAGTGAGGGATTATTTCCAGATGTTTTCCCAGATGATGTTAACCTGGGTGTTTACCGACCGAATTAGGGAGGTGGAATGTTCGTAAATTGATTTAGTACCGGGGACAACACCGGATTATCGAAAGCACCTCATACAGGATGGCTATCCGGGTAGAGTATGAGATGAATGGAATTGATGATACAAGTACAAGAGTTATTGGACCAAGAAGTACATTTCAAACCGAGATGTGTCACCCTGGTGGAGCGCACCCAGTTGCTGTTTTATAAAGAAGAAAGACGAATCACTAAGGCTTTGTACTTGACTATCGGGAAGATTTTAAAAGAAACCAAAGGTTACGATTAAGAAACAAGTACCCGTTACCAAGGATAAACGATCTTATTTTTTTGATCAACTTAAAGTGGGGCGAGGTATTTTTCAAAGATTCGAGCTTGAGGACGGGATAATCACCAAGCCTAAAAAAAAAATAAAGGTGAGAAAGGAGGATATAACCGAAGACCCGCATTCAGAACTCCGATACGGTCACTTTGAGTTTTTAGGTGGATGTCGTATTGGGCTGGACGAATGCGCCAGCAGCCATTTATGGACATGATGAAATAGAGTGTTTCAAGCAAGATACTTGGAATAAGTTTGTTGTCCGTGTTCATTAAGATGACATTTTTAATCTTACTCAAAGAACGGAGGGGGAGCACGTCGAGCATTTGAAGATAGTATTGGAGACATTAAGAAAAGGAGAAGTTGTACGCAAAATAATTTCCCAAGTGTGAATTTTGGGTTACATAAGGGTGCAATTTTTCGGGACACCAACTCGTAATTGACAAGGATGGTGTCCTCGGTAGATCCTGCAAGGTAGAGGGGAGTGATAAAATTGGGACGCCAGCCAAAAACACCTGACAGAAGTCCGAAGTTTCTTGGGATTAGCAGGTTACTATCGGAGGTTTTATTCAGAACTTTTCAAAGATAGCGACACCGTTGACAAATTTGACAAGGAAGACTGTGAAGTTTGTATGGACGGATAAGTGTGAGGATAGTTTCTTGGAATTGAAGAAGAAACTTAGTGAAGCACCTGTGTTATCATTACCAGATAATACAGGAGGATTTGTGGTGTACAGTGATGCGTCACACAAAGGCCTTGGGTGTGTATTGATGCAGCATGGGAAGGTCATTGCGTACGCGTCACGACAGCTGAAGGACTATGAGAAGGGATATCCGACTCACGATTTGGAACTGGCAGCAGTAGTGTTTGCTCTAAAGATTTGGAGGCACTATCTGTATGGGGAGAAGTGTGAAATATACACAGACCACAAAAGTCTGAAGTATATCTTCACTCAAAAGGAGCTAAATATGAGGCAACGACGATGGTTGGAGTTGATCAAAGACTATGATAGTGAAATATGCGATTGTGGGTGTTGGGGTTATTTTGATGGCTCACATGCCCATGAATAGCCCCCACACATTTTAATGCTTGATTCGATTCACGACACAAAAATTGATTTCAAAGCTAAACGATGAAGATTTCCATAAAAATCAATCAAATTAGGTTATTAGCACCACGAGGCTTAAAATTGGAAGTGTTAATGAGTGTCGATTCCTAATTAAACGAGAAGGCTAAAGAAAAATCGTTTTCAAACATCACGAAAAATAGTTTTATGAAAATAAATAACGTTTTATTAAACCGTTGTGCATAGGGTTAAAGAGATCCTAGAAGTTGCCCGTCATTTTATTTATGAAAGCAACATATAGGTCTCGATTCCTATTTTTAATGAAGGTTTAAAAACTCTTGTTTTGCCAAAACGTCACCTAAGGAAAATCTCATAGCTTTTGACGATTAAAATCAAACATTTCTCATAAAAAAAAAGAATAATAAAACTTTCTCGTATAGGCCGAAAGACATTCTAAAGCATTTCCAAATTAAAACACGATTTTTTTCATAAAAAATCCAAATGGTTTCTTCATGCAAACTCACCACAACATTCACATAAGCACATACACGCGCACATACACATTTTTAAGAATTAAAGGATAGGAGAAGCATCAAGATTGCAGTAACCGTGTTTCACGGAAGTCGGGGGGTGCCTAATACCTTCCGCTCACTTAAGCAAGCCCCCGAACTCTATGAATCTCGGTTTGCAGACCAATTAATTTCGGAGTCACATATGAGCCAAGCGATTTACGAAAAAACGAAACTCGGATGAGTTTGGTACATCCATTTCAAATATACCAACTGGCGACTCTGGTCAATTGGCTCATCAAAGAAACGATCTTTCAAAACCCCGTCGACATTTAGGCCGACCTTTTTCCAAAAATCATCTAATAAAAAGGCTAAAATTGGAAAGGGTAATAATCACCACGGGAGCGATTTTCCCGGCGTCGACACTTATCATAGATTAGGGTTACACACTCTTGCATTAGATTGTGGAGAGTACTTACAATTTCTATAGAGATAGAAACTAGGGTTTTGCCAACACCCAACTTCTTGAATACATATTCTTCCTTGGTGGATCACCTCTAGAGGCCAAACACTTGGGTGGCTAACGTTGATCAAAGGAAGGAATCTCATCGGTGGAATTCGAGGAGAACACGAAGGACTAGGAGTTGAACTTGTACCCGAGGAAACTTTGATCTACGAGGGTATAATTCTTATTCTCTTTCTATTTCGTTTAATTGATAATTAAACACAAGGATAGATCATGGTGATGGTTTGTATTAAAAATTTTTAAAAAATCCGTTTTATCACGCTTTCGCCCTATTTATGTAATTTTGATTGCATGCTTGCTTGCGTTATATACAAACCTAACACCCCGCACAGTCTATTTTTGTGTCGTGTACTAAAACATCCATAACTTTCAAATCGAAAAGAATTAGAAGGTTTGCCACCCCAATCCAGAAAGCTTTTTCCAATAACCTACGTAATGACATCAAGATTGACCATTTTTGAATTTTGGACATGAGGCAAAGAAAAAATAAGAAAAATCATCCTTTTGAATGCTACAGAACAATCCTTTGTTTTTTTTTTTTATAGTTTTAGTAACCTAAATATCCTTGGCGTGGCCTCCTAAGTAATTGTCCTGGGCATTATAATCTTTTACTTTGACATCCTTCCCTTTCAATGTGAATTGGACACTTATTGTCTTCTATTCTACCATCGTTATGTAGGAGTAGAGCAATTTTTAGGTGTCTACAATATCCTACTTTAAATTACTACCCAGATATATACATAAACATTAAAAAGACTTGTACAAAGATAAAAATACAATTATATAACATAGTTAACCTTCCAATTAGAACACGCAAAAAAAATCTTCTATCATAATTGATTTTAGTATTTTGTAAAGCGAGATAAATCAATGTGTGAAACGTATACTACAATAGGCCAAAAAAAAAAAATCGTGGTCCTTAACCATATATTATTAATGGTGGAAATTTAGAGCCCCCCAATATAACAAACTTAGCGTGCGAACCACAACATGTTACCTTTCCATTTCTAACCCTCAATTTACTCCTTTTTGAATTAATAGTTTGTAGATTTGCAGCAGTAGGATTTTTTTAATTTCCATTGCCAAGAGGAAGTTTTTTTCTTCTTATTAATTTTTTGGTCTATTGCCTTGTATATGTAGGAGCAATCTTTAATAGCCCTTTTTGAGAATTAAGGGGAAGGATGGTTGTCAGGCTTTGTTGTGATGAAATGACCACTAATACCCACTTCCCTTCGCACATTTTGGGAAAGTCATAGATATACATGTTATTATTATTTATTCTTTTTAAATGTTATATTAGTTTTTTAAATGAGTGGTGACAAGGAGGTTGAGGACTAAAACTCAAATAGTACAAGGGTTTTTGATGAAAAAAAAATTGTACAAGGTATGAAAATGAAAAGAGACTTATAAGGTATTTTATTAAGGTTAAAAAATAATAAGTCACAAACAAAAACATTTGAACGAGGTAAAAAAAATGAAACTTAGATCATGATTACATTGACCAAGAGCTTGTTTCGCCCCTGGTGTTCGGCGTACTACTTATAATGTTGGTCAAACCAACTTATAAGTAATACTTTTTTTACTGTTCAGGTGGTTTGTATTGTGACTTATTTTTTAACTTTATAAAATGAATTATAAGTTCATTTCTTGAGAAGTAACAAATTTCTTACTTGCTCAAAAAATGACTTTTAAGTCATTTTAAAAATAGGGTTAAATCATTTTTTTCCTATTAAAACTGAAACCTCAATTTTATATTTGCCATCACTTTGAAATAATTTTTTTTCCATTTTAACTCATTTGAACTGTAATTTTTTTACAAAACCGTTTACAAAATCCGTTCACTTATATGACTTCTACCAGAAAACTAGCATGTGAGAGGAAAAATGTGTTCAAGTCATACATATTCCACGTGGCATGATAAAGAAAACAGACAAATTACTTGAAAAAAAAGGTAAATTAACTAATTACACATAAGAAAAATACACCTACACTAATTACAATTATGAATGAAATTAAAATTTATTCTAAAATTTATATAAAAAAGCCACAAGAAATTCAAATAATGAATTTTTTTTTAAAAAAATTAATTAATGTTTTCACAAATTTAAAACTAATTATATATTTAAAACAAATCAAATAAATTCTTCAAGCAAATCAAATTAAACAAGAAACTCCACTACACTAATCAAACATAATGGCATTTTTTCTTACACAATAACCAGACTACACAGGCTAATACCTTACTTCTTCTTTTTTTTCCTTTAAAACCACCGGTACGAATCATTCAAGAAATTTTGATGAGAGAGAAATACAAGACCATTGAACTTCTTCTTACATTTTTATTTATATCTCTTCTTTTTCAAGTAAATCTGGAAAGTTAATAATAAGCCGGAAAATAATTGGAGGAGGAAAAAGGACCCATCAACTCTCACCTAACCTCCCTCCAAAACACATTCGATGAAGTCTTATTTCCTTCAATTCAAGTTCCCATCTCTTATCATTTCACAAGTAATCCGACCAATTTCTTAACTTTGATTTTAAATTTTTCTCCTTTTTCGACGAAGTTCGACTAGATCTGGGATTGTTGACAGCTGATGATGGCGTGTTGTGTAGAATATTATGAAAGGAATATGAACAACTAATTTTATTTTATTTTTAGGACTGAAAAAATGAGTTGATGGATTTGGGGAAGAGAAGATTGGTCTCTTTATTTGCGGTAGTGCATGAGATCTTTGGTAAGCTCAGATGGAGTTGAAATCTTGGCTAAATTTGAGTTGCGGTTGGAATTTAGGACTACGGGGTAACATGATTACTTGTAGAAGTTTGGGTGTAAAAAACAGTGGTTGATTATGGCAAAACCGATTATGGTCTTGACGGTGGAGATTTTGATGGAGTTTCATTTGACTGAAGATGAAGATTTCTTTTTTTTGTCCTTCTTCTTTTGTGAAGGAAGATGGATCTAAATGTATAACATGGTTGCCAAATCATTTTTTTTACTTACCAATACACGTGATCATTGCCAAATTAGGTTTTAATATGCTAAATAATCCACATAAACATTCAACGTGACGCCACATAAATATTCTGTTAACTTTTAATATTTTTAGACGAATTTTCTAAATTTTGAAAAAAATTTATAATCAAGTAAATTGACTAAAAAAAAGGCTCGGTGAAATATATGTAAATTGAGGTTCAGTCAATGAGCAAAAAATGATTGAATCCTTTTAAAATAAACACGTTTGACTAAATGTAAAAATCGTTTTGTCCTCATTTTAATTAACTTTATAATTTATAAATTTATTTTAACTTATAAATTATTTTAGTCAAATACTTTCATAATTAATTTTAACTTATAAAAAATAATGTCAAATATTTTTATTTAGAAATTATAACTTAAAATAACTTATTTTAAATTTCAACTGTCATTTTAAAATCAGTCAATGCCGAACGGGCATAAATAAACCTTCATGCTTCGCGCACGGCCGCACGGGGTTGGTGGTGAGTTTGTTATATTTATACCTGAAATTAGACCCAACCGACCAGAGCCCTAAAACTTACGTAGAAGTTTCGGTCGGAGACAGAGACGGAGGAGGAGAGAATAAGATCGGAAATTGGAAAAGTACAGGGAGAGGGAAATAATTGATCGGATTGGGGTGCTCAAAACCTTTTCAAGATTTGGATTACATAAGAAAATTTGTAGAAGTATTGGGACAAAATCGTCATCAAATCAGTTAGCCCATTCCTTCAATAATCGCCTCTACAAATCATGACAGCCCAATTATCTTAAGAAACTTTGTAGAAGGTGCGTTTTCTTTTGTAGCTTATCCCCTCTACGGATGCTTTTTCAATCTACATTTGTATTTGATATATCTTTTTTGCTGTGTTTTGGAAATATGAATTTAAAAATGGAGGTGAATTTTTATCGGTTTTGATGATTTTTTAGGAGCTGGGTATTTTTTGTCTTTCGGGTTTTAGATTATCTTATGGCATTGTTTGGTCGGTGTGGAACTGGGTATTTATTTATTTATTTATTTATTTTGGCGTTTCCCCATCCGTCATGTGTCAAGGATGTTGGATAAGCACTTATCGCTCCTCATCCTGTCATGTGGTCAAGGATTTGGATAATATGCACTTATCGGGCACGGATTTGGATTAGGCCACTTATCGGCACAGGCCGGAAACCCAACACATTTATGCTGAGTTTGTTGGGTGTTTAAACAGCTGAAACTTTTGAAACCGTGGCAATGCCACGAATGAAGTTGCTTTTTTGATTTAGTTGTTAAAATAATTGAAGCAGATTTCTTGGACAGGACAGGACAAGTTGCTTGAGTTTAAGAATTGCTTGCAGCATTGAATTTGATAATGGAAAATGAAGACGATTTTACCCTTTCTGTCAGGCAGGTTTTTTTCAAATTTCCACGCTGTAAGTGACGAGATTTTTTCATTTTTTTGCCTTTGGCCCTGCTTAGTATTTGTCCAAAACAAATTTATTTTTTGTCAGGTTAATTCTTCCTGTCAAACCTTAGGACCATGTTTTGAGACACAAAAATCTGTTCCAGATGTTAGCAGTATCAGTTTACAAAGAGTGCACCAACCAAAGAGACTGGAACTGATCAAGAGTAAAGTGGTGTTTGGGTCAAAAAGATAAACTCTCACAAGTACTAATACCACGCCAAAAGCATGGAAACAATTGGTTCATTGACTTTTAATGTTATAAAATTACATTCCATCATCAAAGCAATTGGGTGGAAACCCTCCCACAGCAAGGCAGCATCAACACCAAGATACCGGAAGTTCAATTGAAAGCTATCCCCAAGAGCCGAAGACTAAGGTGAAGAAAGCCCTGGTTTGCCTCGGGCCAAAAGTTCCTTTCGAGAAGGGTTATAGCCAAATGGGACTGGCTTAAGCTTACTCGAACGGCATCACTGACCTGAGCAGGTACATACTTAAGCTGAATAAAATTTATTTCAACTTTTGGAAATGTGTCCGCTATTTAATTCTCTTCTTTTTTCTGAGGAATAGTCGAGAATGAAAGATAAGGAAAATAATTTCCTTCTTGAATGTTCGAACTCAAAAGTAGAATCTAAATCAACATGGTATTCAAATTGGATTAGCATTCACCTTTACTTGGTGCTTATGCCTTTGTTTACTTAAATGCTGATGTAATAAGATTTTGAACCCTCTCCTCTACCACCAAATGAGAAGAGATAAGTTTAGTTGAAGGTATCCTGACCATAGTTGTCAAATCATGAATCGTATCGTGTATCGAAGACCCTCATATCATGTTTCATGTATCATATCGTGAATCGTATTGTAAGATATGGAAATGAAATGAAAAATGTGATAATATATATTTAAACATATAAAACACACAATTTATTGGACAATCAGCATATAAGCTTGACCATATATAAAAGTAGTCAAATAAATATTATTATAGACTAAAAATAAATTCTACAGTTAGATAGTAGCCAAAATACTCTAAATTGATTTATCAGATATTATTTAGTAATTTTTATAGAGTAACAAGAGAAAACGAAAATTCAGATTCACCTTTTATCTATAAAATAAAAAAGAATAATTCAAATTAACAAGTGAATATTTATGTATCTGCTTATAGAAAGTGATGTGAGAAAAATAGAGCAACATTCTCAAGAAGATATAAAACTCTAAAAAGTGATTAAAGGCTCATCAAACGATATAAAATATGTTTATAATAAAAAACCTTTTCGTTTGAAATGGTAGTAGAAGGCTTAAAAGTTTTGTTCTTACTCTTTTGGTTCTACATAAAAACTTTTTCAAATCGGTTGCTAACTTTAAAAAGTATCGTGCATTGTATTGTTTCGTAAGAATCGTATCGAATCGTAACTGAATCGTAGGATACCGTGTCATTTTTGATTCACCCTGCGATACGTATCGAATTGTCTACGTATTGTATCGTATGATATGTCTCGATTGTAAGATTCTAACAACTATGATCCTGGCCTAGCAGGTGCTTACCGCCAGATAAAGAATTCATCTTTGAAATGCCTCGGTAGTCGCTATTACGTCCCTTCATCTTCTTGTTGAGAAAATCAAGTAAATGTTAAGAAATAGTATCATGGAAATTCCACAGAAATAAAATCTCAATCAACATGCTTCACGTTGATGTATTAAGCTTACTTTGGGTGTATGCTTATATACCGATGTATCGAGATTTTGAACACTTCTGCTACCACCAAATGAGCAGTGATAACATTCCTTGATATTCATGCACTTGAGATATTCCCGCTTCTTAAGATCTTTATTTGCTTTACCTATTTTTAGTCCTTCATTTTAGACCTTCAAAATATCATGTCAAACCTGAACTCTGCATTGAGCAGTATGGAAAGCAACTCCTTTAATTTAGCCTGACAAGTTTATATTGGATGAGTCTCATGCATCATGCTCTATGATATATAGGCATTCTTTTAGGCATTAAAGATCACTCTTATTTCAAAAGAAATCCTTATAGAACCAACCACAAATTACTGAGCCTGTAATAAATATTTATACGAGTTGCAAGGACATTGCATTCTGCTCTGTCCCCTTTCATCAACAACCCCTAGAAAAGTTTTGTTATGTAAGGGTGAGCATGCCTTGAAACATGCCCCATCATGCTGACAACCTTGTCAATGAGATGCTGATGCAACTCCCTTTGAATCTTGCTTTAATGTTGTTAGAATAACCTGGTTTAGGGTAGATGGTATCCACTTCAGGGCATGAGCCTGGCATGCCAAGTTTAAGTTGTGCCTAGTGCTATGGCCTTCTCATTTTCCTTTAATTGATTCCACTGTTTTTTGCCTCGTATGGAGAAACTCCTTGCCATTGAAGTAGTAAGATACTGCTGGATCCATAATTTTGAAATTTTGGAATAAGAATTTACTTTGAGAAATGATAAGGTTGATGGTCTATTGCTAGGATACTACTGTCTGCTCATTTTCCTTTTGTAACTGATTCCACTTCTATACTGTCAGGACCTGGGGTTATTCCTGGCAGAGATAGATTGCAGAGATTTAATCGAGGGAAGCCATAGAAAATAGGGTCAGAATCAAGGTAGAAGAAGAAGATAACTGAGGTTGGAAAAGAATGGGAGGAAGAAGCATAAACTGTGACTCAAAAATTAAGTGTCCAACGTTCTCCTCAGAATTTCATAGGCAAAAATAATGGTTTACACCACTGTAGTTGTCACGTTTTTTAGCAATAGCCAACTTGAAACTTTTAAAAATTGCAATTACACCGATTGAACTAATTAAAATTGTGAAATTATACCATTTTCTGTCTGTCCAAATTATTTGGACGGAGTTGGAAGTTATCTTTTTTTCCTACATGGCAGCTAAAAAAAAAAATTTAAAATATTGAACAACAATTTACAATGGAAAAAAGAATAAAAGAATAAAAAAATTGAAAAGGGGCGAATTTTTTTTAATTACAAAGATTAATTAGTTTTCCAACTCATTTTCTTTTATATTGTTTCCTTACTTATAATCTTTTTGTTTGTTTTCTCATCTTAATCTCCATCTCCTTCATGACTATCATGGCTGCCATGAGTTTTGCTATCCTATTTCCTTCATTCAACAAAAATTTCAACAATACATACAACAAAAGTTCGATTCCATTATAATGCTATTGATGAAGGAATGCCACAAACCCATACTTTGATTTTGCCTTCATAATCCATCAAGATTTAGTTATAAAACCTACAAAACCTAGTTTGATTGAATTTCATCTTGCCATGGCTAAAATCCACAAAAGCTTTTAGATCCGGGTTTGTATTTTGAGAACAAAAAAGCTTCAGATCTGAAAGAAAGATAGATGATGGGTTAGCTATTTAATTAGCCCATAAACTTATTTGGATGGAAAATGGATGATAGACTGAAAAAATAATATTTGAAATTTTCATTTTGTCATAGCTAAAATCACAAAAAGCTTAAGATCTGGGTTTGTATTTTGATTACCAAATAGCCATCAATCTATGAAGAAGATGGATTGATATTTTTATTTTGTTTTACTTTTTTTTATTTTTTTTAGTTTCATATCACTTGAATCTTTTCCTATTGGGGGTCATATATTCATCTGGTTTGGACTGTGTTTTTCCACATCCAATTTTTCCTTTTTATTCCAATCTGGCCACGTCGGAAAAAGAGAGCTTGATTTAGACAGGGGCCTTTGTTTTTTCTTTTTGTTTGATTTAATTGGGACAGAGTTGGTAGATTGCTATTTTTTTTTAAAGGTCAGTTGGTTAATTGCAGTTTTTTTTTTATTCAGTGAACCTAACTGCACAAAGTGTGGCCTAAAACTAACAATGGGGTAAATGTTATTTTTTACCACAAAATAACAAAAAAAATTTTAAATTATTTTTTAAAATTTCCATACATCATAAATAGTTTGCCCTGTTCATTCTATCAACATCAGCTAACTATTTAGCTTTGAGTCCAAAACAAAAGATTAGGTTTGCCCTTCTCAATTTAACTAACTTCCTTTTTTGGAACCATATAAGCATAAAGTAAAGCTTACTTCTCTAGAAAACTATTTGACACTATAACCAACATTATTTACTGTTATATGCTTACCTATAGTATACTGGGTTTGGCATATACTAAAAATCTTTACCTCCTCGTATGGAGAAGCTTCTTGCCATTCATATAGTAAGATAGCTCTGGATCCATATTTTTGAAATTTGGGAACAGGAATTACTTTGTTTGAGAAATGATAGGGTTGATGGTATATTGCTAGGACACTGTCTGCTTATGGTAGTAACTCTTCATGTTTTGCCTTACATATCCATGCTAGCGCCTCACCGCACGTCTTTCCTGTTTTAGGACACTGTTTCCATTTAGGACTTAAAGATTCTTCTCGTAAACATTGATGGACATGGCCCAACTTTGAACTCTTTAACAATCTTATGAATAACATTGTATATCTTGTGGCATATGTTATCTGTAACTTTGGAATACTTCTCTATTTCATGGACTAAGTAAATCTAGGTTCTTGTTGCAATTAGTTTAGTTTTTGATGTTGGTTGTTAGTTGTTCACTGTTACCAGCATGTTTTGCATTGATGTACTATGTCTTTGTTGGAGTGAGCTCAGTTTTTAGTCTTAATGTGAGTGCATGAACTACATGGGAATGCTTATGCTATAATTTTTTGTTAATTATCTATAAAATAGTTGCCCAATCTGATTTGAGTAACTGGACTCAAATGCACGCATTCTTGGTACTTGAATTAAATTTATACGAAAGAGATTTGATTGTCACAAGAATTGTGGTTATCAAGTTATTAACCTTATATTTTTCAAAATTACATCCTTGTGAGAATTGTGATAAAGCTAATCTAGTTGAGGATGTTGTTTTGTTTCATTTAAGGATTAAAGGGACAATCTAATAAGAGGCTTATATCTTTGAAAGAAGTTAAGCTACACCAAACAGAAGGCTCCATGTGGACTGTTCTTAAGGGTCGTGTTTTACAATATAGCTCCTTACATGAAGTTCCATCCAGGAGGTACAAATGTTATTTTATGCTGCACAAGTTTTAAAAAACTAGCATGCAGTTTTTGTTCATTAACAGCTTATTTAATAAGTACTTGTTTACTTTGCTTTTATTCTCTGCTTACACATTGTTGATGAGTCATAATTTCTTGTAACAGATTCTTTAACTGCTTTAGATGCTATATGAATACACGTTGTACTTGTTCTGAATTGATCAGTTGCTGCTTGATCATGTCATCTGTATTGTCTGTTAATTATAAAAACTGAAGTCTTTCCTTTTAATTCTAGATTATCTTTGTTTGTCAAAAAAGAAAATTCTAAATTATCTTTATTAAATTTGGGCTACTTATGAAATAAATGGAAAAAGAGGGTACATGTTCAGGGAATTTGAGTTTGGCCTTCCAATATTTCATGTTTTTAACTTTTCGCCTATTGGAATCTAATAAAACAGATGGTATTTTGTAAGCATTGTTTGCTTCTGAAGATAATCCAACTTTTCTCCTCCTCCTTTATCCTTTTCATTTTTCTATACTGTAAGTCAAGACTTGAATAATTTAAAGGTACATATCATTTCTAAAATGGAATTTGAGTTTATGGTACATTCTTCATTTCAGTAAAATCCTTAATTGATGTATGTGTTTCTTTGAAAATATACACTTTTAGTGTGAGCTGAGAATATATATCTCTTTATATGTTGAAAAAATTATTTTGAGCTTTAATTGGTTAGCGAATTGCCTTTCTTTTGATTTGATTTAGATTAAATATTGGAAAATCCATGGTATGTCATGCATTTTCACTTACCCTTTAGACTGTACTTTAGCCATTTGGTTTTGGATCGGATTTGCGACAGCTCTTTTTGATGTAATTTTATTCTCTTTCATTTTATATTAAAATATAAATCATGAATCATACAATCTGCCTATATTATGCCTTATCATGAAGCCCTCCTCTTGATTGCTTCATTTAGCATTATATTTTTGTAACATACACGGGGTTATCTTGTACTTATAGGTAGTACAACATGTCCGGAAACATCAGTCAAACAATGGTGTATCATATATTATTGGTGTCTCATTACTGGCTAGAGAAATACCCATTTTTACGATATGTAGCAGTTATTTTAATCTTCTTTCCTTACCTTTTTTCCTGTGCATGAATCAACCTTTTTTGGATATCTTGTCTCCATTTTTGTGCCTTCAATTTGATTCAAAACAGTCAGAGGATTTTGGATATGGGTCTTTTATTGGTGTAGAATTTATGATCAGGGTTTTCTTGAAACAGTTTCATTAAATTGGTCTTCAACTAACTATTCCCAAATGCAGCTTTGCGACAGGCCCAAAGCCATGCTACAAAAGCTTAACTTATTAAAAATTATAATTTACAGGGCACAAGGATGGTATTGTTGCATTATAAGGTGTCCAAATATGGTTTTTCGGTGGACCTTTTTTCATAAAAATCTTTTGACACAGAGAAATATATGGTAGCTAAAGGATTATTAATGGACAAATTGCAAAACTGTCCCCTCACGTTGACAGTGAATTGTAATATAGATGCTAATATTTCATTTTTTGCAATGTTATAGCAAATGTTTCAATTTTTTGCAAAATTGTCCCTTCTGACCAATTTTGGTCAAAATAAGTCGATCATGTGCATATCACTTGGGCGTTGGACAAACACCTTCAAACAGAGGGGTAAAACCGTTAGAAATAATAAAGAGAAAAATGACTATTTTGCCCGTTAAGCACACATGATATACACATTTTTGACTAAATTTGACCAAAATTGGTCAGAGGGCACAATTTTGCAAAAAATTAAAACATTGGCTATGACATTGCAAAAATTGAAACATTAGTGTTTATATTGGAATTCAGTATCAACATAAGGGGACAATTTTGCAATTTGCTCATTATTACGTTATATTACATTATTGTTCAAAGATAAATCAATATAATTATCTTTTGAATTTTGATTGTATTATGTAGACTATTCTAGAACTTTAAACTATAGTTGTAGATAATTATAAATGTGTTTTGTTTCTCTTTTAAACTAAGTTATTTAAATTATATTAGAATTAGGGTTTTCCGTCTTCTATATAAACTGATGTAGTCTCAGTTATTATTTGGAGTTGATTTATTATTACTTGAAATTAAAAATTTGTGTTTTCGTGTGAGTTTCTGCGATTCCCTGCATATTTTGCTTCTTCACCCTTCTTTCTCATTCTTAATTTTAATTATAAACCTGCCTCTGTATCAACCTTTCTGTTTGACCCTTCTCTCTGAAGAAGGTTCAGGTCTCATATTCTCCCAAAATACAAAACATACTAGCCTCAAACATATTGCCCCCCCCCCCCCCTCCATTGAGCTTGGGATTGTATTTTTATGCTGACATATTCTAGATCTACATTGACAATGCTAATATAACTGTCAGCTGTTCACTGGGTCAGACTTCTTGGATTCTCTTATTATGAGAGTTGGACTTTGTTTAAGTGAGGGTTCCTACATGTTACACCTGATGCAACAGTTCCATTCTTCATCTTTCCTAGCTTAGTGAAGCCATCACTTGGTGCTCTTTAAGTTGGATGCTTTATTATTTATTATTCTGGTTCAGATAGTGCTTTGGTCTCATTGTGGTTCATCTTGATTTCATTATTTATTTCCTGGTTGCAATAATCTTTAATATCTCTGGGCAAGCTGTGGCCATTTCTCAGTTATCTGAGACTGCCTTTCGGCTCTTGGTGCAACAGTTCTATCCTTCATCTTTTCTAGCTTAGTGATGCCATCACTTGGTGCTCTTTAAGTTGGATGCTTTATTATTTATTATTCTGGTTCAGATAGTGCTTTGGTCTCATTGTGGTTCATCTTGATTGCATTATTTATTTCCTGGTTGCAATATCTTTAATATCTCTGGGCAAGCTGTGGCCATTTCTCAATTATCTGACACTGCCTTTTGGCTCTTTTCAGAATTTTGGTTGCTAATGATCTGTAGCCTTTTCATTTATAAGAAGTCGTTACTTGTGATTGTTTTAGAAGTACTGTCTTTTTGTGTTTCCAATAAGCTGAATATGTTTTTTTTATACTCCTTTTCTCAGGTGTCGATTTACTAATGAAGGCAGTTGGAAAAGACTGTACAGCTTTATTCAGTATCCTTAAATGTTGACTAATTTATACAACTTATGTCATTAGATTAGATATTCTTCTAGAGTTTCGTATATATCTCTACTACTCTGGTACAGTTTAGCAGTTTATAAATTCTTCAAGCAGAATTCCAAGGGTTGCAAAAATGATGGGTGGGATATAAATATTTATACTAATTTACTACCACTTCGGACTATTTTATCTCATGATTAATCCGTTATTTAATCGCTAAACAATTTTTGATCATTTTTGAGGTCATTTGATACCTCAAAAGATACAATGCCACTTTTCTATTTGAGATTATAATCCATCATCAAATGGCCTTAGAAATGACTACATAATGTCCATTGGATTAAATAACGGACTAATCATAGGATAAATAGTCTGGACTGTTACGATATATAAATTCTTCAAGCAGAACTCCAAGGCTATGTTTGCAAAAATGATGGGTGGGATACTTATAGTATTATTCCCTATCTAACATCTATAGAGAATATATTTATCATTGGGGTGACCTTGTTATATTATTTGTTAGATATTTTGAACCGTCAAAAGTTATTTTGAGTAAAGATGGTGAAGAAATCAACTGTCCATGATTGTGTCATGCTAAAAGATTTCCTGTTCTATGCATAATTGGTACTTACGTTTTCTGTTCTTGATTGAAGTTTATACTCCAGCAGCTGTAAATTGTAACCCTTAACTTTTTTCAGACAAGTACCATGCTTGGGTGAATGCAGAGTTCTTATTGGAAAAGTGCCTCGTTGGTATTTTAGACGATAGCCAGTGAAAAGGTGATTTCTGAGAATCAAGAAATAGTAGGGGTCTTCCCCATTTATCATTACAACTTTACAAGTATGTGATGAAAAAGACATGCTTCTCCAATGTAAGCCATATATTATGAAGGCAATAATATCATTATATTCCATTTTTGGTAATATTTGTGTTTTTTTAGATGTTTAATTTGAACAAGGCTGGCATTCTTAGATTGGGGACAAGTATGTATAAGGTTAACATTTTCAGTAGAATTTGTATTTGCCTTCAAATGTTCTGGCAGGGTAAGTATTTGGACTGTTAAATACAGTTATACAAATGATAATTGAGGTTTGAAATATAACATTTTATTTATCGAGGAACATGTATTTGTGCATCTATCAATCACTTGATAACAACAGGGAGAACCTTAACTTGATCAAGAACTGGTCTGCACAAAAATCTGATATCACCAACCTTATTATGGTAAAAAGGATCTGAAGAAGGCGACTCTTGGTAAAAAGAGTTGAAGAAAGTAATTCTGTTTCTGTCCGAGATAGCTGTGAACTTGAAAATCTGAGTCTTGGAAATGCCCTTCCCTTGGGGGTTGGGATGTGAATGGAACTTTAAACATCTCCTTTGCAGAAAAAGCTTCAACAATCCGGAATCTATGGCAGCCATTCTTTGCATCATCGACGGTAAATGTGACTTTCTCTTCCTGCTACCAATTCTATTGCGGCTAATCCTTAGGGAACGTTGAAATGCTTTGCCTCTATGAACTTGACAGTTTTAAGGGATTCAATAATCCATCCGGGAAGTGGGGAGGTGAGATCTTCGATTTTGGGTGGGAGGAGAACACCATGAGAAGAGTTCATCAACAGATGGGGACCCTCCTCGAAACCCCGTTCTTGACCAAGTTAACTGCGATTGCTTGTTCACAAATTAGGTGACGATCATGATATTTTGACAATTTTGCAAAATTAAGGCACACTTCCAAATTGAGTTACACAAGCCATTTTAAAACTTATATAGGTGTGACATTATCGGATTAAGATCTCTTCTATTACATCAGTCTTTTAATTTTTTTCAATACACATTTATCGATACAAATATTACATTTAGCGACGCAATAAAATTTGTCGCGAATAATTTGTGACACAATAAAATTCGTCGTAAATAATTATGTTATTGGTACTATCGCTAAGTATAGTATTTGTGTTGCTAAATATGTATTGGAGAAATTAGAGGAAGGGGTAAAGGATGGGATCCTAATCCGATATTCTCAAAGATATTGTTTGCACCTTCTAGACTTGGCTCCCCTCCAATTTCATTCAATACATCATATTTTTATAGTTTTGGATAGTGTAATTGAAACCAATATTGGTCAATCTATATAATAAAACAGAGCAGAAAGAGAAAAAAAAATTAGTATCCGACGGTCTCAATTCAATTGGAGCTTCAACATCAGACGATTGAGATTTAGGCTCAATCTTAATCCATCACCGTCATATTCAAATTTCAAATCTGTAGACTCACAAAACCCCTCTTCTGTAATGTCCAGGAAATTTTTAAACATTGTATTAATTTATTTTGATATATGAAATTCGTTTTATTTAATTTTACGAATTTAAATGGGTCCATGTAGGTATTAGTATTTAATTATATAAATATACGGTCCAATAATTTTCTGTGCATTAAAGGGACTCACTGAGAGTTTAAATAAATTGGTGAGTTAACCCTAAGAATTTAATTGCAAGAAAATTGGGAAGAAAATTTATAAATAAATTCATTTTACTATTATCGGATTAAATAATTCGAATCAAGAATTATTGGTAAAACAAATATTTAAATAATTAATTGAACTAATTATTCAATTAAAATGATAAGAGCATAATGTTATTTTGATTGGACTGGCCCATTTCTTTTCCTTTTATTTTATTTCCGGATTGGGCCAAACGAGTGGGCTGGTCAGATTAAGTGAAGTGGGCCGCCTTTTTTTTTAAATTGGTTCAACCAGTCCAACCCTATTGGGTTAAGCCCAGTCCAAAATTCCAATCGGGTGGATCCAATTAATTTGGGAAAGGAATTGACCGGTGGGATTAATTGGGAAATAACCGAACCAAAAGGGAAATGAAACCCCCAAATCCAAAACAGCCGAGCAATTGAAATGGGAACCCCCAAATCCTCCATCAGTCGAATCGGAACCAGTGAAAGGAATAAATGGGGATTCGAAGCTTTCAATCAATCGGGCAAGAGACGGGAGGAAGGAAACCGGCGCGGTGACGTGAGGAAGGTCAGAGGCTCGGCAGGTCGGCGTCGGCGTGTGGGACGGCGTGACGAAGGAAAAATCGGCGGACGGTTCAAGGGGTGAAGCGACCGAAGGAATGGGCGACCGTTCGGACCAAAGGAATTTTGGGCTCTAGGCGACATGACTGGTGGGAGTGCGCGGCTCAAGGGACCGCCGACTGGATAGCTGGGCAGTGATGGGTCTTGATGTGGACGGTCGGTCACCCACCTCTCTCTCCTACCGTCGGTCCTTAACCGGCCAATTAAGGTAATACCCAAACCAATTTGGGTAAAATTGCTACTATAAATTGATATCTTCACAAACCCTAAAACAAGTCTGCCGAAAAATTTGTAAGTCAAAAATTTGAGGGGGAAAAGGAAATTGCAGAGGGGAAGAAGAAGAAGGGCTGCCGTTCGATCGATACCAAGGTATCAAAGTGGTTCAGGCAACTGTGATAGTTGTTTCTGTTTTCTTACTCCCTTTTTCCTTCTGAGTTGGTTGTACTATAATACATGGTGTTGATTTATAATATACACTGTTTGGAATTGTATTATATTGTTTGGGATTTACAAGTCTGATATGGTACTATGCGGCTTGAATGGTATTTTCTTTCTGTGTTGTTGTAGCATACAGTGTATTATGTGGTTTGGGTTAAAAATCTGATAGTGAATTGTTGATATACACTGTATTGGGGGTGATTTTGGGTTGAAGACTCTGTATATTAAAGAACCCAAGAGTTCTAGTAGCTTAAATTATACTGTAACAGGTTGGTATTGATGGTCTGAAAATGCTCGATATCTGCTGTTACAGATTTTGAGTATTATGGTTGCTAATAGGGACTAAAAATCAGTGTAGCCATAGGTCTATTAGGAGTCTTCCTATCGTGTTGGGTAATAATTTTGATAGCTTGAAATGGGATTGCAGTAAATGGGTTGTGAAACTGTTAATCAAATGAGCTATCCTGGTTATAATTATTGGTTGACTAATTTGAGCTAATAATACCATTGTAAGTTAACTAGTTATGCTAACTAATAAATAAAATTAAGAAATTAATTATTTATTATTTAATAAATAATAAATAAAGATAATAAATATTTAATTATTATTTGATTAATAATAATTAAGTATGAATGAAATTAATAAATGAGTTATTTAATATTTAATAATAAATAAAGATAATAAATATTTAATTATTATTTAATTAATAATAAATAATAAATGAAGCTAATAAAGTAATTATTTATTATCAAATAATAATAAATAAAGATACTACATATATAATTATGTAGGAATAAAGTATTTATCAATAAACAATAAATATTTAATTATTATTAGATAATAATTAAGTATGAATAAGAAGTAATAAAATAATAACCTTATATGCTATTATATTTTCCATATTATAGTAAATTGTTTATTTATTTTTTTTAAACAATGATTAAGAATTGTAAATTAATTATTTATTATTTGATTAACTTTAAATAATAAATAAACCTAATTAGTTATTATTTATTACTAAATAATAACTAAAGATAAGTTCATTAATAATTATTTGATTTACTTTAATTGACGAATAAACCTAATTAGTTATTATTTACTATTAGATAATAACTAAAGATAATTCTTACTCACTAATTAATTATTTATTATTTGATTAGCTTAAATAATAAATAAGCCTAGTTAATTACTATTTAATTCTAAATAATAATTAAAGACGATTAAAAACTAATAATTCAATTATTATTTAATTAATAATTAAATAATGAGTAAATATAATTAGTTATTAATTACTATTATTAATAACTAAAGATAATTAATTACTGTTTAACAAATATTAAATAGTAATTAAATGAGGGTAAAGTTAATAAATAAGGAGATTTTAAATGACGCATTAACTGAAACAATTTTGATAAATTGTCTAAGGGTTAATAAATGAATAATACTTAAGAACAAGTAATGTTAATTAATTAAACAATTATAATTAATTGTTTAAGGGTTCAATAAGTGTTTATTACTCAAGGGATTCATGGTCGATTAAACCATCAACCTAAAAGTCAATTAAGTGCCTTAGAGGATTTACTATAGTTTATTTACTGTGTGTTATGTGGACTGCTTAATTGTTACATAAATAGCATAAATAAGTGTATCGGCGTACAACTACGCAGTATTAATTGATAGAACCCACATTATCTATGTTAGGTTCCTCAAGGCTAAATAGTTAAAGCTAGAATCATTTGTAGCTGAGCATACAGGCAAGTTCCTAACCCTAAACTTCTTACATTATTGCAAGTTCCCTAACTCAAACTCGAGTCATTATTTTCGAAGCATGTTAGTGAATAATTATTGTCGATTATTCACATCTATACTGATTATTGAGATTCGCACCTTGTGCAATTGAATTCCTATCCTATTATGATTGAACTGTAAGTTTAATTAAAGTTCTTTCAAGCATGAACTGTTTATTAGATAGATCTATGCTATTCGTATCAGCTAGATCCAGCATGTCTAAATTAGTTAAGACAATAGTATTTTAAAAGCTGTTCTTATTAAATTGCTATGGTAAGAACTCTTGGCTGAGAAAAGGATAAACTTGTTTAAGGCATGATATCAATGCTGGTTATTAAGTGTTTATGCATAAATCACGGGGTATGAGAGGCTGATCCCCTCGATTACCAAAACTTTTTAAGAGGTCCAACTTACATGCTGAGAACCTTGGAAAACGTCCTTGGTTATTTCAAACCACTCAGTAATTGGCATTCAATTATTTGAAATATTCAACTGTTGACTGATAATTCATATTTCTTCACAATTCTATACTGTTGTTGAACAATGAAAGCAAAATTTCCGTCTATTCATGATATATCTCCCTTGTGTATAAACTTGCTAAGCAAACTAGTTGCTTACCCTTGCTATATCATGATCTTTATTTCAGCTAAGGCAAAAACGTCTAAAGGAGACAAAGGAAAAGGGAAGGTGCAAGAATAGATGCCCGATAGTGCCTATGTACTAGTTATTCTTGAATGTTGTTTGATTAAGTGAATCTTTTATTGTATTAAGGGTACGGTTTATGTTAAGGTTAAAGAACCTTGGGACCAAGATTGTAAGACTTTATTATTATTTCAATAAACAATGTATGTTTATTATTCCGCATTTAGTTAGAAAGTATGTTTGTCGTTGAGTATCGTGAGCACCGAATTCGAGGTTAGGAAACCCGGATTTGGGGGCGTCACAGGTTGGTATCAAAGCTGTAGGTTATAAACGTTAGGAAGCAGAAACCTAGGTTATAACCTTGGTAGAAAACTCATATAGAGTATGTAGGGGATGGGTTGAGGAGATTCATCGAGTTCTAGTTGTACCGAATAAAATATCATTTCATTTTATCAATGAATATATTTTATTGTGGTACTGATGTTGTTTATGGTGTGGTGTTTGTAGGATGTCGGACGAGAGTCACGATAGCTATTTAGTGAACTAGGAGCCCATAGGGCCTGAGGTGATAGGAGATTTAGTGGCGAGGGACGCCGAGCTAGAGGTTAGGGCTAAACAAATGGAGGCACAGAACCATATCCTCCAGATTGCTAAGCAGCAGTATAAGGACGCTGCTTACCAGGCGCAGGCTGAGTTAGCCGAGTTGCGCAAAAGGCTGCAGCAAAGAGAGCTACAGTTAGGACAGTTGAGGGATGAGGTGAAAGCTAAAGATGCGAAGATATATGGTTTAGAGCGAGCCGTAGGCATCGCCTTTATGCAGTTCGACGCCAAATGGATGGATCTGCCCTCCAGTAGCGAGAGCAAGCGTTGAGTTGTATTCACCTTGTGTCCCTTAGAGGATAGTTGGAGGTGGGCAGTTATGCCTTGAGCAGTGAGGTTGGTACTACTTTTGATTTACTAAAATTTGTATTAACCTCAGCAGGTGCGAGGTAGTTCGTATGTAGGATGTACTTTCCATTTATGTAGGTAGAAAAGAATGGTTTAAGTGAATCCCATCTTTTGTTATATTAAATGGGATGGTAGCAATTATGACAATATGCCTGTGATAAACGTGTAAGACGCTAAAGTCGGTATATGAATATAGATGCATTACTATGGTATGTGCTTGAGAATTTTACTTGATATACCATTTATGCAATGATTATGTTAATTCAGTAAAACTGAATCGGTATCTTAGTAACTTAAATCACTAATCGGGAAAGCAGAATTTCCGAGGTTGGGTAATCTAAAACTCCCACACAAGAGTCATGTGATTATTGTATTACATACTGAATACTTATGTTTTAAGGAAGCCCGAGTAACGTGTTAGGGTTTGCTTAAACAGATAATGCCGCCCAGAGGAATCCTACGAAACCAAGGGGTTGAAGAGTCGGTTAACAATGCAGAGGGAACTCAACCAAACCCAATGCAAGACTTTATCAACATGATGGCCGAAGCTCTGCGGAATCAAACGACTACCGCAGGAAACCAGACGGGCAACCACTTAGCCAATTTTAAGGACTTCAAGGCAGTAGGGCCGCCGGAGTTTAGAGGAACAGCGAACCCGATAGAGGCCCAGTCGTGGATAAAGGAGATTGAAAAGGCCTTTGTCATTGCTAGAGTCGCTGAGGAGCAGAAGACAGTTTTTTCTACCTACCTAATGAAAGGTGAGGCTAACTTTTGGTGGGAAGCCAATCAGAACAAAGCTGGAACTGGAGTCGTGGCGTGGGAAGCTTTCAAGACGTTGTTTTTCGAGAATTACTTTCCTGAGAGTACGCAGGCAAAAATGGAGATCAAGTTTCTAGAATTGAAGCAAGAAAATTTGTCAGTGTCAGAGTACGCTGCAAAATTCAATGAATTGGCTAGATTCGCCCCACATCAGGTGGATACTGAGGTGAGGAAGGCCAGGAGATTCGAAAATGGATTAAAGCCGTGGATCTACAGCAAGGTAGCGGTTTTGCAAATTACATCGTTCTCAACCTTGTTGGAGAAAGCTCTCATTGCTGAAGGTGGTAGTGAAGCGGTTTTAAAATATAATCGGGAAAGGAACAAGAAGAAGGTAGAAGGAGGGAATGTGAATGTTAGCAGTGGTGGCAGCAACAACAAGAAGCGTCAATGAAGCAGTGGGGGTAGCAATTCTGAAATGCAGCAAGGGAGCATACAGCAGAAAAGGCAGGTATGTGGGAATTGCGGAAAGGGTCACTCGGGAGAGTGCATGAAGGGAAAGATGGTTTGTTATACCTGTGGACAAGAAGGACATATCTCGCCCAATTGTCCTAAGGCGAAGAAGGGGGGATGCTTCAATTGTGGAGAGATAGGACATCGGAGCAAGGAATGTCCCCGGAAGAGAAACATGGAAGGCGAAAACGGCAATAGGGGCAACAACTCGAGGGCAACCAGTGGAGGACCAACCCAACCAAATAAGCCAACAGCGAGGACCTTCAACATGACAGTACAAGATGCTGTGGCATCCAGAGAGGTGGTGTCAGGTATTCTTCCAATCAACAACATAGATGCCTATGTGCTATTTGATTCGGGAGCTTCATGTTCTTTTGTTTCTGATGAATTTGCTCAAAGACTTAATTTACCTAGTGAACTGTTAGAACACCCGATGAATGTAGAAGTAGCGAACAAAGAGATTATACCCGTAAACTACATTTATAAGAATTGTTGTGCTGATTTGAGCGGGTTTAAGCTTAACGTGGATTTGCTACCGATTCGTCTTGGAGAATTTGATGTAATCCTTGGAATGGATTGGTTAGCGAGTCACGGGGCGGTCATTGACTGTAAGAAAAAGTGCGTACACCTGGAGACTCCAAGTAAGTCGAAGGTAGTGTTCTATGGTAATAAATCACCGAGACAATCTTGTTGTCTGACGATGATGCAAGCGAAAAGATTGCTTAAGAAGGGTTGTATAGGTTATTTGGCTCACGTGGTAGATACTCGACGGGTCGAGGGTAAACTGAGTCAGATACCCGTTGTAAGGGAATTCGCTAATGTCTTCCCAGATGAACTTCCGGGACTGCCGCCGGATAGAGAGATAGAATTTGTAATCGAATTGGTACCCGGGACGACATCGATATCTAAGGCGCCTTACCGAATGGCACCAGTAGAGATGAAAGAGCTGATGGTTCAATTGCAGGAACTGTTAGACAAGGGTTATATCAGACCGAGCGTGTCACCATGGGGAGCGCCAGTTCTGTTCGTAAAGAAGAAAGATTGCTCGATGAGGCTTTGTATCGACTACCGCGAGTTGAACAAGGTTACGATTAAGAATAGGTATCCGCTGCCCAGGATAGACGATCTATTTGATCAACTCAAGGGAGCGAAATACTTTTCAAAGATTGATTTGAGGACGGGCTATCATCAACTAAGGGTGAGACAGGAGGATATCCCGAAGACGGCATTCAGAACTCGTTATGGACATTTCAAGTTTCTGGTTATGTCATTTGGACTAACAAATGCACCAGCGGCATTCATGGATATGATGAACAGAGTGTTCAAGCAGTACTTGGACAAGTTCGTGGTAGTATTCATCGATGACATCTTGGTGTATTCAGTGACAGAGGAAGAGCATGTTGAACATCTAAGGATTGCTTTGGAGGCATTGAGAAGGGAGAAGCTGTACGCGAAGTTTTCGAAGTGTGAATTTTGGTTGCAAAGGGTGCAGTTTCTAGGACACGTCATTGACAGGAATGGTGTTTCAGTAGACCCAGCAAAGGTGGAAGCCATTATCAACTGGGAGCAGCCGAAGACGCCAACGGAGATCAGGAGTTTCCTAAGGTTAGCAGGATACTATCGGAGATTCATCCAGGATTTCTCGAAGATAGCATCACCGTTGACCAATCTGACCCGAAAGAAGGTAAAGTTCGTTTGGACAGAGAAGTGCGAGGAGAGTTTCTTGGAGCTGAAGAAGAGACTTAGCCAAGCACCAGTGTTGGCATTACCGGACGACACTGGGGGTTTTGTAGTATACAGTGATGCGTCACACAAGGGCCTTGGTTGTGTACTAATGCAGCACGGCAGGGTCATTGTGTACGCTTCACGCCAGCTGAAGGACTATGAGAAGGGATACCCGACTCATGATCTGGAGTTAGCAGCATTAGTGTTCGCCTTGAAAATTTGGAGGCACTACTTATATGGAGAGAGGTGCGAGATATATACAGACCACAAAAGTCTGAAATATATCTTCACTTAGAAGGAGCTGAATATGAGGCAGCGCCGATGGTTAGAATTGATCAAGGATTTCGATTGTGAAATTCTGTACCATCCGGGCAAAACAAATGTAGTGGCAGATGCCCTGAGTAGGAAAGGCAGAGAGAAATTGATGAGGCTTACAACGCAGGCAGAGCTGATAAAGGACTTTGGACGCCTGGAACTGGAAGTTAAGTATCCAATAGAGACGGACGAAAAGTTGTTCACCGTGACAATAGGTCCGACTCTCCTGGATAAGATAAAGGAGGCCCAAGAATTTGATGAAGAATGCATTGACATTAAGAAGAAACTGTCGGAAGGAAAAACGTTGAAGTTCAAGGTTGACAGCACAGGTCTGCTGAGGTTCGAGGGAAGGATCTGGATACCCTATGTACCAGACTTAAGGGAAGAAATATTGCAGGAGGCCCATAATACGAGATTTTCGGTACATCCGGGTAGCACCAAGATGTATCAAGATCTTCGTCAACATTATTGGTGGCCGCATTTGAAAGGGGAAGTTGCGGAATTCGTCAGCCGGTGTTTAACTTGTCAAAGGGTCAAGACAGAGCACCAACGGCCGAGCGGATTGTTGCAACCCTTAGAGATTCCCGAGTGGAAGTGGGAGCACATCACTATGGATTTTGTGGTAGGACTCCCGACAACACAAAAGGGTCTAGACGCCATCTGGGTGATCGTAGATCGTTTGACCAAGTCTGCCCACTTTCTACCGATCAAGATCAGGTACAAATTGGACCAGTTGGCGAAACTTTATGTGAAGGAGATAGTATCGCGACATGGAGTGCCAGTATCTATTGTGTCTGACAGAGATCAGCGCTTCACGTCAAATTTTTGGAGAAGTTTGCAGGAAAGAATGGGAACACAGTTGAGAATGAGTACGGCGTATCATCCTCAGACTGATGGTCAGAGTGAGCGAACAATTCAAACCTTAGAGGATATGCTCCGGGCAGTTGTGATGGACTTAGGTGGCAGCTGGGACGATCACTTGCCCTTGGTAGAGTTCGCTTACAACAATAGTTATCACGCTAGCATCGGTATGCCACCGTACGAAGCGTTATATGGAAGGAAGTGCCGAACGCCGTTGTGTTGGGATGAAGTTGGTGAACGGAGATTGTTGGGACCATAATTGGTACAACAAACCGTGGAAATCATTAAAGTAATAAGACAGCGGTTAGTAGCAGCCCAGGATCGTCAGAAAAAGTATGCCGACTTACATCGTCAAAAACGAGACTTTGAAGTTGACAGCTATGTATTTTTGAAGGTATCTCCCTGAAAAGGGAAGATCCGCTTTGGGAAGAAGGGCAAGCTGAGCCCTAGGTTCATAGGACCTTTTGAAATATTGAGGAGAATAGGCGAAGTGGCGTACGAGGTAGCATTACCCCCTGAGCTTGAGCACATTCACAACGTGTTTCATGTATCAGTGTTACGTCCATATAAGCCAGACTACAAGCATGTTATTTCCTATGAGCCAATTCAAGTCGAGAAGGACTTATCGTACGCGGAGATTCCTGTCCAAATACTTGATAGGAAGGAGCAAACGCTGAGGAATAAAACCATTCATTCTGTTAAAGTTCTTTGGAGGAATCACGCGGTGGAAGAAGCCACGTGGGAACTCGAAGAGAAGATGAGAGCAAATTACCCTCAGTTATTTGAGTAACCTTAGATTTAAATTCCGAGGACGGAATTTTTATAAGGGGGAGAGGATGTAATGTCCAGGAAATTTTTAAACATTGTATTAATTTATTTTAATATATGAAATTCGTTTTATTTAATTTTACGAATTTAAATGGGTCCATGTAGGTATTAGTATTTAATTATATAAATATACGGTCCAATAATTTTCTGTGCATTAAAGGGACTCACTGAGAGTTTAAATAAATTGGTGAGTTAACCCTAAGAATTTAATTGCAAGAAAATTGGGAAGAAAATTTATAAATAAATTCATTTTACTATTATCGGATTAAATAATTCGAATCAAGAATTATTGGTAAAACAAATATTTAAATAATTAATTGAACTAATTATTCAATTAAAATGATAAGAGCATAATGTTATTTTGATTGGACTGGCCCATTTCTTTTCCTTTTATTTTATTTCCGGATTGGGCCAAACGAGTGGGCTGGTCAGATTAAGTGAAGTGGGCCGCCTTTTTTTTTAAATTGGTTCAACCAGTCCAACCCTATTGGGTTAAGCCCAGTCCAAAATTCCAATCGGGTGGATCCAATTAATTTGGGAAAGGAATTGACCGGTGGGATTAATTGGGAAATAACCGAACCAAAAGGGAAATGAAACCCCCAAATCCAAAACAGCCGAGCAATTGAAATGGGAACCCCCAAATCCTCCATCAGTCGAATCGGAACCAGTGAAAGGAAAAAAAGGGGATTCGAAGCTTTCAATCAATCGGGCAAGAGACGGGAGGAAGGAAACCGGCGCGGTGACGTGAGGAAGGTCAGAGGCTCGGCAGGTCGGCGTCGGCGTGTGGGACGGCGTGACGAAGGAAAAATCGGCGGACGGTTCAAGGGTTGAAGCGAACGAAGGTATGGGCGACCGTTCGGACCAAAGGATTTGGGCTCTAGGCGACATGACTGGTGGGAGTGCGCGGCTCAAGGGACCGCCGACTGGATAGCTGGGCAGTGATGGGTCTTGATGTGGACGGTCGGTCACCCACCTCTCTCTCCTACCGTCGGTCCTTAACCGGCCAATTAAGGTAATACCCAAACCAATTTGGGTAAAATTGCTACTATAAATTGATATCTTCACAAACCCTAAAACAAGTCTGCCGAAAAATTTGTAAGTCAAAAATTTGAGGGGGAAAAGGAAATTGCAGAGGGGAAGAAGAAGAAGGGCTGCCGTTCGATCGATACCAAGGTATCAAAGTGGTTCAGGCAACTGTGATAGTTGTTTCTGTTTTCTTACTCCCTTTTTCCTTCTGAGTTGGTTGTACTATAATACATGGTGTTGATTTATAATATACACTATTTGGAATTGTATTATATTGTTTGGGATTTACAAGTCTGATATGGTACTGTGCGGCTTGAATGGTATTTTCTTTCTGTGTTGTTGTAGCATACAGTGTATTATGTGGTTTGGGTTAAAAATCTGATAGTGAATTGTTGATATACACTGTATTGGGGGTGATTTTGGGTTGAAGACTCTGTATATTAAAGAACCCAAGAGTTCTGGTAGCTTAAATTATACTGTAACAGGTTGGTATTGATGGTCTGAAAATGCTCGATATCTGCTGTTACAGATTTTGAGTATTATGGCTGCTAATAGGGACTAAAAATCAGTGTAGCCATAGGTCTATTAGGAGTCTTCTTATCGTGTTGGGTAATAATTTTGATAGCTTGAAATGGGATTGCAGTAAATGGGTTGTGAAACTGTTAATCAAATGAGCTATCCTGGTTATAATTATTGGTTGACTAATTTGAGCTAATAATACCTTTGTAAATTAACTAGTTATGCTAACTAATAAATAAAATTAAGAAATTAATTATTTATTATTTAATAAATAATAAATAAAGATAATAAATATTTAATTATTATTTGATTAATAATAATTAAGTATGAATGAAATTAATAAATGAGTTATTTAATATTTAATAATAAATAAAGATAATAAATATTTAATTATTATTTAATTAATAATAAATAATAAATGAAGCTAATAAAGTAATTATTTATTATCAAATAATAATAAATAAAGATACTACATATATAATTATGTAGGAATAAAGTATTTATCAATAAACAATAAATATTTAATTATTATTAGATAATAATTAAGTATGAATAAGAAGTAATAAAATAATAGCCTTATATGCTATTATATTTTCCATATATAGTAAATTGTTTATTTTTTTTTAAACAATTATTAAGAATTGTAAATTAATTATTTATTATTTGATTAACTTTAAATAATAAATAAACCTAATTAGTTATTATTTATTACTAAATAATAACTAAAGATAAGTTCATTAATAATTATTTGATTTACTTTAATTGACGAATAAACCTAATTAGTTATTATTTACTATTAGATAATAACTAAAGATAATTCTTACTCACTAATTAATTATTTATTATTTGATTAGCTTAAATAATAAATAAGCCTAGTTAATTACTATTTAATTCTAAATAATAATTAAAGACGATTAAAACTAATAATTCAATTATTATTTAATTAATAATTAAATAATGAGTAAATATAATTAGTTATTAATTACTATTATTAATAACTAAAGATAATTAATTACTGTTTAACAAATATTAAATAGTAATTAAATGAGGGTAAAGTTAATAAATAAGGAGATTTTAAATGACGCATTAACTGAACAATTTTGATAAATTGTCTAAGGGTTAATAAATGAATAATACTTAAGAACAAGTAATGTTAATTAATTAAACAATTATAATTAATTGTTTAAGGGTTCAATAAGTGTTTATTACTCAAGGGATTCATGGTCGATTAAACCATCAACCTAAAAGTCAATTAAGTGCCTTAGAGGATTTACTATAGTTTATTTACTGTGTGTTATGTGGACTGCTTAATTGTTACATAAATAGCATAAATAAGTGTATCGGCGTACAACTACGCAGTATTAATTGATAGACCCACATTATCTATGTTAGGTTCCTCAAGGCTAAATAGTTAAAGCTAGAATCATTTGTAGCTGAGCATACAGGCAAGTTCCTAACCCTAAACTTCTTACATTATTGCAAGTTCCCTAACTCAAACTCGAGTCATTATTTTCGAAGCATGTTAGTGAATAATTATTGTCGATTATTCACATCTATACTGATTATTGAGATTCGCACCTTGTGCAATTGAATTCCTATCCTATTATGATTGAACTGTAAGTTTAATTAAAGTTCTTTCAAGCATGAACTGTTTATTAGATAGATCTATGCTATTCGTATCAGCTAGATCCAGCATGTCTAAATTAGTTAAGACAATAGTATTTTAAAAGCTGTTCTTATTAAATTGCTATGGTAAGAACTCTTGGCTGAGAAAAGGATAAACTTGTTTAAGGCATGATATCAATGCTGGTTATTAAGTGTTTATGCATAAATCACGGGGTATGAGAGGCTGATCCCCTCGATTACCAAAACTTTTTAAGAGGTCCAACTTACATGCTGAGAACCTTGGAAAACGTCCTTGGTTATTTCAAACCACTCAGTAATTGGCATTCAATTATTTGAATATTCAACTGTTGACTGATAATTCATATTTCTTCACAATTCTATACTGTTGTTGAACAATGAAAGCAAAATTTCCGTCTATTCATGATATATCTCCCTTGTGTATAAACTTGCTAAGCAAACTAGTTGCTTACCCTTGCTATATCATGATCTTTATTTCAGCTAAGGCAGAAACGTCTAAAGGAGACAAAGGAAAAGGGAAGGTGCAAGAATAGATGCCCGATAGTGCCTATGTACTAGTTATTCTTGAATGTTGTTTGATTAAGTGAATCTTTTATTGTATTAAGGGTACGTTTTATGTTAAGGTTAAAGAACCTTGGGACCAAGATTGTAAGACTTTATTATTATTTCAATAAACAATGTATGTTTATTATTCCGCATTTAGTTAGAAAGTATGTTTGTCGTTGAGTATCGTGAGCACCGAATTCGAGGTTAGGAAACCCGGATTTGGGGGCGTCACATCTTCTATCCTCCATATTGAGCCCCAAATATCTGTAGACTCCCAAAATCAAAATCTCTGCACTCTCAAACGGCACCCAAGCCAAGCTAAACTCTCTCTCTACTACAAGACCAACGCCTTCTCTACTCTCTCGCGGTCTCACCTCTCGCTCTGCCATGGCTCGGTCAGCTCCTGAGCCTTCGTGGTTTACTCCAAAAAGGTATTCTTTTTCTTTTTCAAGTCACCGTTTTGTTGCTGAGAAAATCATGGGAAAGTTAAAGATCAGAGATTTAGATTTGGATTTGGATTTGTATTAGCCTATTAGGCGTTATTTCTTATCTAGGTCACCAAAAGGTAAAATCTTTACTCCAATTCGGTGTCGGTTTTCAGAAATCAAGCATTGGAACATAATCGATTGACTTTTTCGCTTTTATTTTTTATTTTGGGTTGTTGGAGCAATGGAAGACAGAGAGATTAGTGCGTTTTTGATTCATTATTGAATTCTGTTGAAGGGTATGGCTTTTAAGTATATACTAGGGATAACTCGTGCCTGAAGGCACGACACAACTAATATAATAGTTGAGTATTGTATCCAATATTTCGGTAGCTCAGTGAAAATGATAACATAGATTTATATTTATAAGATTATACATCATGTGAATTTCTGTCTTTGAGCTATTTCCTGTATACATTTACTTGCTATTCTACTTCTCCCAAAGAAGAATGTTTTCCAGGAGAACAAAATGTTTCCGCTTTTGTAGCTCCCCTATCCAACTCTTCGCGCCCTTCATCATAAGTTGCAAGAAGACATTGGTTGCTTCAAGAGGAAAAGAACAAATGAATTAATTTCTCAATCGACAGCTACTATACATGCGATACTCTTTCTCCACAAATCACATTGGTTGCATTATGATTCCAGAGAAACAAAATGAGGAAGTCTTAATAGTGGAGAAACAGGTTGAAATATTGCATAAGAATTGTCAAACAATACTACTACAAAATGCAATGTCTACCATGAATTGGCTAGGTCTTCAAACTTGTGAATGGTTAATATACTGTAGGAAAAAACGGGTTAATCAAAAATCCAAACTAAAGAATATTATAAGGTTGTCTTCTTTATTATTATTCGAGTTTAGTAGAAAGCTCTTATCAAATCTTTTTAGAGGCCTTCAACTCGAATCATGGCACACCTCAGGGGGTAGTGCGGCCGCTTGTAGCTCAGATCTCCTGCTGCTACGCTACTAAGCTCAAGCTATGAGCTCTGACATTTTTTTTCTTCCAACTACTAATTATGAAGTAGCTACTTTACAAAAAAAGGAAACAGGATTTTTTAGAACAATTTGTACTTGTGAGACCGGCTGCTCCTCTCATTTAATGCAGTAGCTCCAACAACACGATTTTTAAGGCCAATTTCAATCAAATCAAGAACATCACGAGTACAGATTTTGATGATTTTTTCATGAAGAGTTTTGTCCTTCACATTTAAAGTCATTCTTGTATAGAGTCAATGAAATTCAATACAGATTTATAAGAGTTTGTACGTTATATATTACAGTACACATTATAACAGTACACATTATAACCCAACAAAAACAACAATTTATACCAAATCAATTTCATACATAGTACTAATTGTATGCACTATGCAGTACCTTCAACTTCTGAGGCAACTGTCTCTATAGATTCCAATGCTTTTCTCGATCCAGCAGGGGAAAACCCTGTTACCTCGGATAAATGAGAAAGATCTAAAAAATGAAACGGGATGATAACATAGCAATAACTAACTCAACACGCACCTTTCATCTGCAATTGTTTCATCACAAAACCTAAAATAACGAATGGAAGCATCAAAATTGCCTCCCCCCAGAATGCACAACGCCAACTCAAATGATTGCCAACCTATTGAAAAGAACTGAAGATTATAATTTGGACCTCCACAAACAAGATCAAAGTTCTGCAAATTTAGAATATAAGTTGTACAGCAAAAAGTTATATAATAAAACAAGATATTAATCAATATGATTGAAGTTACATGCTCAGATTGATACACAACTATATCTATAAGAGAAACTTTTGTAAAGGGAACATAATTAGAGTAGCATCCAAGAATACATGTACTTACCAATCCGCCATAAACATAACCAAGTGCCACTCCAGATGGTATACACATGTAAAATATTCCCAGCCATGTCGTTTTCTGAGATAAGAAAGAGGATATATATATATATATTTTGTAATGTTAGAACTACAATGTTTAGAGTACGCATATCTATTAACATATTAAAAGAGAAGCTACGTGAGCGAATCAACTTCCTCCTATTGTTTATGCATCAGATATTCACTTGTATGTTTTCGAGACATGCTTAACAAGAAGAGCCTTGTAGGAGCTGTAGACCCCAGTGTACACGTTCATAATTACCATAGCTTGCAAAAATTGTCGTCCACAAACTATATGCAATAAAACTCAATACTGTTTTCAAGTGGGGAAAAAAAGAAAAAAATAAGTTGTAGGAGAAGTTCCTTGAACAATGAAATTCCATATGATTATTTTTAGCTCAGTTATATTTTATTTTTATTTAATCTTGTGGAGTTCTAAGCCACATGTTCTACTTCAATGTTCTTTATTATTTGATAACCAAATATCATTTGTCTTACACAACGATGCAAATATAGGGGATGAGTAACTGATACATAAAATTAAGATTATTACCTGTGCGTTAAGGATGCAAATATAGGGGATGACACAAGAAGTCCAACCATGAAAGTAGAAGATATAACACCATCTTCAAAATTGTTCAAGTTAAAATCACCTCTACATATGATAAAAAGATTAGATTAAGAGAGTTGCAGATTTTCAGAAGAAATATTTAAAGGGTTCCTCCTTAATCTTATCATGGGAAGAGTTTATATAAGTAACAGCCACTGTAAGCTCATGGAAACAATGATTCCCATCGAACATGGCTTAAGACAGTACGAACAAACATTGATGGTAGATAGTAGGAGTTGCTTCATTCATTATTCTAAACAAACTATAAACATGCGAGGTAATTTTTAATATGTTTTTAATGTGTACAACCATAGCTAAATCATACAATTACCACATTGCTGTAAAGAAGAATGTCTACAGTCTACATTAACATTATGTACAACCCAAGAATGACTCACTGAATTCCACTACCAGCTGAGCAAGTTCCACTTTCCATGCAAGTTCTTCGATTCCCATTCACTCCATTGCTGGCTATTGCTCCTCGGTCCACATAGTTTATCAAGTTAATCACATAAAATATTACAAGTAACCTGAAAATATAGTAACCACGAAACTATTATAACCCTATAACACAAACTAAATAAGTGGTTGATGCTTAATAAGTTAATAGATACAAAACTTTAAACTTCACCCAGAACATAGAATCAAAATTCAATACAATTCGGGAATTCTTCGGAATGTTATAATTTTCAACTTCAGTTTAACCCAACTGTCAATATATACTTAAAAGCCATACCCTTCAACAGAATTCAATAATGAATCAAAAACGCGCTAATCTCTCTGTCTTCCATTGCTCCAACAACCCAAAATAAAAAATAAAAGCGAAAAAGTCAATCGATTATGTTCTAATGCTTGATTTCTGAAAACCGACACCGAATTGGAGTAAAGATTTTACCTTTTGGTGACCCAGATAAGAAATAACGCCTAATAGGCTAATACAAATCCAAATCCAAATCTAAATCTCTGATCTTTAACTTTCCCATGATTTTCTCAGCAACAAAACGGTGACTTGAAAAAGAAAAAGAATACCTTTTTGGAGTAAACCACGAAGGCTCAGGAGCTGACCGAGCCATGGCAGAGCGAGAGGTGAGACCGCGAGAGAGTAGAGAAGGCGCTGATCTTATAGTAGAGAGAGAGTTTAGCTTGGTTTGTGTGCCATTTGAGAGTGCAGAGATTTTGATTTTGGGAGTCTACAGAGATTTGGGGCTCAAAATGGAGGATAGAAGAGGGGTTTTGTGAGTCTACAGATTTGAAATTTGAATATGACGGTGATGGATTAAGATTGAGCCTAAATCTCAATCGTCTGATGTTGAAGCTCCAATTGAATTGAGACCGTCGGATACTGATTTTTTTTCTCTCTCTACTCTGTTTTATTATATAGATTGACAGTTTGGTTAAACTGAAGTTGAAAATTATAACATTCCGAAGAATTCCCGAATTGTATTGAATTTTGATTCTATGTTCTGGGTGAAGTTTAAAGTTTTGTATCTATTAACTTATTAAGCATCAACCACTTATTTAGTTTGTGTTATAGGGTTATAATAGTTTTGTGGTTACTATATTTTCAGGTTACTTGTAATATTTTGTGTGATTAACTTGATAAACTATGTGGACCGAGGAGCAATAGCCAGCAATGGAGTGAATGGGAATCGAAGGACTTGCATGGAAAGTGGAACTTGCTCAGCTTGTAGTGGAATTCAGTGAGTCATTCTTGGGTTGTACATAATGTTAATATAGACTGTAGACATTCTTCTTTACAGCAATGTGGTAATTGTATGATTTAGCTATGGTTGTACACATTAAAAACATATTAAAAATTACCTCGCATGTTTATAGTTTGTTTAGAATAATGAATGAAGCAACTCCTGTTAGGTTTGTATAACGCGAACATGCAATCAAACTACATAAATAAAGCGGAAGCGCGATAAAATCAGATTTTAAAATTTTATACAAACCATCACCATGATCTTTCTTTATGCATAATTATTAATTAAACGAAAGAGATGGAGAATAAGAATTATACCCTTGTAGAATTCTAGCTTCCTCAGGTACAAGTTCACCTCCAATTCCTTCGCGTTCTCCTTGAATTCCACCGATTAAATTCCTTCCTTTGATCAACGTTAGCCACCCAAGTGTTTGGCCTCTAGAGGTGATCCACCAAGGAATAATACTTGTTCAAGAAGATGGGTGTTGGCAAAACCCTAGTTTCTATCTCTATAGAAATTGTAAGTACTCTCCACAATTCTTATGTAAGAGTGTGTAACCCTAATCTATGATAAGGCTTCTCTTATTTATAGATGTAAGAAAACCCTTCCCTAAACTATTTAGGATTAGGGTTTCTATTCTAATTAAACTCCTTTAATTAAATTAAACTCCTAATCCAATTAGGAATTCATGTGAGAGTACTTCTATTAATTAATTCCCAATTAATAGGAATTAAATAATAGTAATAGTAATAATAATAATAAGACTCCTCTTATTAATTTATATTTAATATTTCTAAAATATTAAATAATAAATATTAAGCTATTTAATTTATTCTATCTTCATAGACTAAATTAAATACACTTAACTCATTATTACAATTATGCCATTTACTTCTTAAATAAATATTTTCTTTTTGCGGTGTGACCCTTTAGGTTCTCCATATTAAACCGGTTGTGAATAAATCAATTAAAACAATTCTAATCTTATTTAAATAAATAAATTAAACTATTTAATTCATTTAAATAAATAATATTTATTCTACAATAAGGGTAAGCCCCCTTAGCGATCAACGACTTTCCAGATAATATAGATTTCAACATTAATCACAAAAGAAACTTTGAGTAAATAGTTACCGTACAATTCAATCCTTCTACCATACAATGTCCCAATTAAATATAAGACATGGATTTACTGTCAAGTCTTATTTTATTTAATTATATGTATTTCGATTCCCAGATGCACAACTCTAATTAATGCAAATTAGAAACTCCTTTCTAATTTCATTCTGTCTTGGCCAAGGACTACTGAGTTTGTCATTTATCGAATCACATAGGACATTCACATCTTTTACTAGACGTGGTAGATTCTTTGTTGATCATTCACCTATCTCCATGTATAACTTATTATACCCAATCATACCCTTTGATATACCCTAAAGGTCTTAAGGGACATGTCAATGTATAACTCATCATACACAAGATAATATGATGATCACTTGTACTACTATCACTAGAGGAATTTCTATTGACAGGCGAGTAAAACTCCATTAGGTATTCCTTAGCGAGCCACGTTCAGTGAACTTATTCTCTAATAAGCACCTACATACTTGCTTTAGTGTCCCCACACAAATGATTATGAGATCAATCATCCTCTTCTTAAGAGCAAGCAACGTATGTACTAATCTATCCGGATTCACTAATCCCCAATTTAGTAATCCAACGATTAGGAACAATTTTAGGTTATGAGCTATCTTGAATTTAGATCTCATTAGCATGATCACTATCATGATTCTAAAAGAATTGCTCAAAACTATGGGTTTATCACATTTAATATAACAACACTATGTAGATAATGTAAAATGCCTTTTAAGAAAATCAATTCCTTTATTAATAAATTAATAAGATTACAAAGTATATGCTACATCATATCAAATATGATTGGCTTGTGTGCATACTACTTTCAATCTCCCACTTGCACTAAAGCCAATCGCCATGGTATCTAATACCCATCTTCTCTAAGTGACGATCAAACTGCTGTTGGGTTAAAGCTTTAGTAAATGGATCTACAATGTTGTCTTGAGAGTCCACACGCTCCAGGGTGACATCTCCTCTTTCAATGATCTCTCTAATCAAATGAAACCGCCGCAACACGTGTTTGGATTTCTGATGAGACCTTGGTTCCTTAGCCTGCGCAACAACTCCGTTGTTGTCACAGAATAAAGGTACGACTCCTCTAATGCTAGGAACCACTCCAAGTTCAGTTATGAACTTCTTCATCCAAACAACTTCCTTTGCAGCTTCACTTGCAGCTATGTACTCTGCCTCTGTCACTGAATCAACAACCGTTTGCTGCTTGGAACTTTTCCAACTCACTGCGCCACCGTTTAAGGTAAACACATACCCTGAAACGGATTTATAGTCATCTTGGTCCGTTTGAAAACTTGAGTCTGTATAACCCTCTAGTTTCAATTCAGACCCACCGTAGACAAGAAATACATCCTTAGTTCTTCTCAAGTACTTTAGGATGTTTTTCACTGCCTTCCAGTGCTCTTCTCCTGGATTTGACTGATATCTGCTTGTTACACTAAGTGCATGAGCGACATCTGGTCTAGTACATATTATACCGTACATGATAGATCCTATTGCTGAAGCATAAGGAATCTTACTCATTCGGTTTCTCTCCTCAGGTGTCTTTGGGGCCTGTTTCTTGGAGAGATGTATTCCATGGCTCATCGGCATGAGACCTCTCTTGGAATCTTCCATGCTAAACTTCTTTAGCATCGAGTCAATGTACTTTCCTTGGGTCAAACCTAGCATCCTTTTAGATCTATCTCTATAGATCTTTATCCCCAAAATATAGGATGCCTCACCCAAGTCCTTCATGGAGAAGTGTTTAGATAACCAAATTTTGATCGACTGTAGCATAGGAACATCATTCTCTATCAGTAATATATCGTCTACATATAATACTAGGAATGAAACAACGCTCCCACTAACCTTCTTGTACACACATGGTTCATCCTCATTTTTGATAAAATTAAACCTTTTGATTATCTCATCAAAACGGATGTTCCACCTACGAGAAGCTTGTCTCAATCCATAAATGGATCGTTGTAGCTTACAGACTTGATTTGTTCCAACCGTTGAAACAAAACCCTATGGTTGTATCATATATACATTCTCCTCAAGCTCTCCATTGAGGAAGGCCGTTTTCACGTCCATTTGCCAGATTTCGTAGTCATAATAAGCTGCAACTGCAAGCAAAATCCGAATGGACTTGAGCATAGCTACTGGTGAGAAGGTTTCATCATAGTCAACTCCTTGTCTTTGTTTGAAACCTTTAGCAACCAGTCGGGCCTTATAGGTCTCTACCTTACCATCCGCTCCAGTCTTTCTCTTAAAGACCCATTTACACCCA
Organism: Aralia elata; assembly: GCA_034770075.1. Classification (NCBI taxonomy): domain Eukaryota; kingdom Viridiplantae; phylum Streptophyta; class Magnoliopsida; order Apiales; family Araliaceae; genus Aralia; species Aralia elata. The sequence goes on from CM068385.1 coordinate 64,057,885, forward strand.
ATAGGCTTAATGCCCTCAGGTGGTGTAACCAAAGTCCATACTTGGTTTTCATACATGGAGTCCATCTCGGATTTCATGGCTTCTAGCCATTTCTCTGAGTCTTTACTACTCATGGCCTCTTCATAAGTTAGTGGATCATCATCATCTATGATGCGTACCTCATCATCATCCTCTATGATGAATCCATACCTATCAGGTATCTTCGGTACTCTTCCAGATTTACGAATAGGTTGTGGTACATTAGGTTCTTCCACTTGGTCAGGTACCTGACTTTGATCCGTAGTATTTTGTGGTTCTTGAATTTTTTCAAGATATATCTTACTCCCACTGACCCCTTCAAGGATAAACTCATTTTCCAAGAAGGCAGCGTATTTCGCAACAAACACCTTTTGATCAGTCGGGTGATAGAAATAATACCCTGATGTTTCTTTAGGGTATCCCACAAATCTACACTTGTCGGATCTAGTCTTCAGCTTATCGTGCTCAAACCTTTTGACATAAGCTGGACAACCCCAAGTCTTAACATGCTTAAGATTTGGTTTCCTCCCTGTCCATATTTCATATGGAGTCTTTGGGACGAATTTGGTAGGTACCTTGTTAAGTAGGTATGCAGCCGACTCTAAGGCATAACCCCAGAAGGATATTGGAAGGTCGGTAAAACTCATCATGGAACGAACCATGTCCAACAATATTTGATTTCTCCTTTCAGATACACCATTCAACTGTGGCGTTCTTGGTGGAGTCCATTGTGAGATTATACCATTTTCTTTGAGACAATTAAGAAATTCATTGGTCAAGTATTCCCCTCCTCGATCCGATCAAAGAATTTTAATACTCTTTCCAGTTTGCTTCTCCACTTCACTTCTGAATTCTTTGAACTTTTCAAATGATTCAGATTTGTATTTCATTAAATACACATATCCAAATCTAGAATGATCATCAATGAAAGTGATAAAATAAGAATACCCTCCTCGTGCATTTGTTGTTATAGGTCCACATACGTCTGTGTGTACCAACGCTAACAACTCTGTAACTCTTTCTCCTTTTCCAGTAAAAGGAGATTTAGTCATTTTACCCATGAGACAAGATTCACAAGTTGGATATGATTCATAATCAGATAGCTCTAAAAGCCCATCTTTATGCAACTTGGATAATCTTGTTTCATTGATATGACCGAGTCTACAGTGCCACATAAAGGTATAATTAACATCATCTCTTTTTCTTTTCTTAGTTTGTTCAATTTGAATTATATTTTCATGCAAGTCAAGTATGTAAAGTCCATTCAGTAAGTTCCCAACACCATATAAAACATTTTTATTATAAATAGAACAACTGTTGTTCTTTATTATAATATCAAAACCATCCATATCCAATACAGAAATTGAAATAATGTTTCTAATGAGTGTCGGAACATAATAACAATTATTTAAACTAATGAACTTTTCCGAAGGCAGTGCTAAACAATAAGTCCCTACAGCTAATGTAGCAACCTTTGCTCCATTCCCCACTCGTAGGACGACTTCATCTTTGTTCAGCTTTCTATTTCTGCTTAGTCCCTGCATATTATTATATATGTGAGAACTACAGCCGGTATCCAATACTCAAGTAGAATTTTTACTTTCAGAAAAATTAATTTCAATCATGAACAAAACCTAGATCGGAATTCAAAGCTTCTCCAAGCTTCTTCTGCTTTTGATCCGCAAGATACTCCTTGCAGTTCCTCTTCCAGTGTCCCGACTTATTGCAATGGTAGCAAATTCCTTTGTTATCTGGATCAGGTTTCTTTTTATCCTTGATTTTCGCCTTGCCCTTAGCCTTCTTGTTTTTCTTCTTTTGAGAAGATACCTTGGGCCTCTTCCTTTTCTTGGAAGAATCATCCACTAGTAAGACTTGATTCTTGTTGGATGAGAAGTGACCTTCAGCAGTTTTTAGCATGTTAAGTAACTCAGGCAAGCTGACGTCCAACTTATTCATGTGAAAATTCACAACAAATTGTGAGAAGGTGTCCGGGAGTGACTGCAGGATCAAATCTTGACTTAACTCCCCATCCATCACGAACCCAAGCTGTCCAAGTTGTTCAATCAGATTGATCATCTTGAGGACATGAGTCTCAACAGCAGTGCCCTCGGTCATACGAGATCGGAAGAGCTCCTTAGATATCTGATATCTAGCAGTCCTACTTTGCTCACCATACAACTCTTTGAGCTGTAGCAATATAGTAGGAGCATCCATAGTTTCATGCTGACGCTGAAGCTCGTTACTCATGGATGCGAGCATGATGCATTGAGCCAAGATTGCATCATCTTGCCACTTTCTGAAAGTAACAATCTCTTCCTCAGAGGCTGTTTCTGCAACATTTGCAGGGACTGACGAATTTAGGACATAAGAAATCTCTTCAGCAGTGAGAACAATTCTCAGATTCTTTAACCAGTCCGTGTAATTCGGTCCGGTTAGGTTGTTAGCATCAAGTATGCTACGCAGTGATAGTGAGTTTGACATTTTTTTAAATTCTGCACGTGAAATAGACAACATTTTAGCATACATTCATTTTATTAATCATCAAAATAAATTAGGTCTTTATTTAAATTGGTATCTCCCACTATTTTCATCAAACTATATTACCCTCCTTATATAGTTCGGCAAATCTAATTAAAGATTTGCTAGTGAGAATAAGGATCCCATTTCAAATGTATATAGCCTTATGGTGACACAACAAGCGATATATAAATAAATAGGTAGATAACTATTGTCAATTACATCACTATGTAACTCCTTGTATTTTGCCTCTTAGATTATTTTGATCAAGTGGTGACACATCCGAATCAAAATTATCCAAGTTAAGTCCAACCTAGCACTTCCATATATGTGAAGAGAAAAAGACCGTTCTTGTGGTGACACAACAAAACAGTAATGTTCAATTCCTTAATAAGCATCAAATGTGGTAAGACAACATCTTAAATATTTAATACTTGCCTTGTGGTGACACAACAAACTCATATTAAATATTTAATACTCTATTATTTTTACCATGCTAGAAGGCGACGTTCGATATTCCAAATATCTTTGAACGTTTAGGACTTAATATATTAATTTGAGGGGTTTGTTATTATTATTAGTCTCATCTTGTTTAGCGCGCATGCACATATATATATAAAATACGCGTCATATTATTTAACATGTGAAGCATGTTGGATAATATATAATATATATATAGTAAGCATGCAAATATAGAATACTATATTCTACCCGGATTGATTATGGACTTTTATTCTAGTTTGGTTTACTAGAGCCACCAAGTGAACCAAAAGGTCAAACCTAGGGTGCAAGAATTAAATTTAAATATAACTATTACATTTAAATCCCGGGCTCCATTACAAACGGGTCTTCTTGCGCTCCTTGCTCCTTGGTCTCCAATTCTTCAAAATAATTCTAACTAATCCTATTACATAAAGTATTTAAAATAAATAGAAACCTTGATCAGCAGTCAAGGGAAAGTACATAGGAGAGAGATAGAATTTACATTAAGAAAAATTAGAGAAGACGAGGTACGCAGACCCCATTTATAAAATCCATTCATTCAAGCATCTACTAAAATAAATCCAATCACACATTGGTCAATAGTCCATAATCAATCCCTATTTATTATCATACATATCTCTATATGTATGAATAAATAACATTCATCTCATGAATAATAAAATTATTCTATATATATATGAGTATCATTTAATGGGCAATTTTAAGTTGCATGAAATCCAATTTCAAGATTAAAATAAACTCTTTATTTTAATTATAAAATTATTAAGATTATTATATATATATATATATATATATATATATATATATATATATATATATATATAACACACCAGGTAACTTCGGTATATATTATATATATATTTAATCAGGTTACCTTGGTATATATATTATATATATGTAATCAGGTTACTTATTCACGTGAACATGAAGCAGAACTAAGTAAGTTATATAACCTGATTGTAGAACTAAGTTATATATATATATATATATATATATATATATAAACCAAAGTAAACATGAAATCCTGGATCACCCATTTAATTAAATCAATTGAGTTCGTTTTTCATAAAATAATAATTTTATACAACTAATTATGCCCAATAAATTATTCTAAATACATACCCATATATAAATAGAATCAAAACAATTAATAATTCGCATAAAGATTGGCTCTTGATACCACTGTTAGGTTTGTATAACGCGAACATGCAATTAAATTACATAAATAAAGCGGAAGCGCGATAAAATCAGATTTTAAAATTTTATACAAACCATCACCATGATCTTTCTTTATGCATAATTATTAATTAAACAAAAGAGATGGAGAATAAGAATTATACCCTTGTAGAATTCTAGCTTCCTCAGGTACAAGTTCACCTCCAATTCCTTCGCGTTCTCCTTGAATTCCACCGATTAAATTCCTTCCTTTGATCAACGTTAGCCACCCAAGTGTTTGGCCTCTAGAGGTGATCTACCAAGGAATAATACTTGTTCAAGAAGATGGGTGTTGGCAAAACCCTAGTTTCTATCTCTATAGAAATTGTAAGTACTCTCCACAATTCTTATATAAGAGTGTGTAACTCTAATCTATGATAAGGCTTCTCTTATTTATAGATGTAGGAAAACCCTTCCCTAAACTATTTAGGATTAGGGTTTCTATTCTAATTAAACTCCTTTAATTAAATTAAACTCCTAATCCAATTAGGAATTCATGTGAGAGTACTTCTATTAATTAATTCCCAATTAATAGGAATTAAATAATAGTAATAGTAATAATAATAATAAGACTCCTCTTATTAATTTATATTTAATATTTCTAAAATATTAAATAATAAATATTAAGCTATTTAATTTATTCTATCTCCATAGACTAAATTAAATACACTTAACTCATTATTACAATTATACCATTTACTTCTTAAATAAATATTTTCTTTTTGCGGTGTGACCCTTTAGGTTCTCCATATTAAACCGGTTGTGAATAAATCAATTAGAACAATTCTAATCTTATTTAAATAAATAAATTAAACTATTTAATTCATTTAAATAAATAATATTTATTCTACAATAAGGGTAAGCCCCCTTAGCGATCAACGACTTTCCAGATAATATAGATTTCAACATTAATCACAAAAGAAACTTTGAGTATATAGTTACCGTACAATTCAATCCTTCTACCATACAATGTCTCAATTAAATATAAGACATGGATTTACTGTCAAGTCTTATTTTATTTAATTATATGTATTTCGATTCCCAGATGCACAACTCTAATTAATGCAAATTAGAAACTCCTTTCTAATTTCATTCTATCTTGGCCAAGGACTACTGAGTTTGTCATTTATCGAATCACATAGGACATTCACATCTTTTACTAGACGTGGTAGATTCTTTGTTGATCATTCACCTATCTCCATGTACAACTTATTATACCCAATCATACCCTTTGATATACCCTAAAGGGCTTAAGGGATATGTCAAAGTATAACTCATCATACACAAGATACTATGATGATCTCAAGTCCAAGGATCACTTGTACTACTATCACTAGAGGAATTTCTATTGACAGGCGAGTAAAACTCCATTAGGTATTCCTTAGCGAGCCACGTTCAGTGAACTTATTCTCTAATAAGCACCTACATACTTGCTTTAGTGTCTCCACACAAATGATTATGAGATCAATCATCCTCTTCTTAAAAGCAAGCAACGTATGTACTAATCTATCCGGATTCACTAATCCCCAATTTAGTAATACAACGATTACGAACAATTTTAGTTTATGAGCTATCTTGAATTTAGATCTCATTAGCATGATCACCATCATGATTCTAAAAGCATTGCTCAAAACTATGGGTTAATCACATTTAATATAACATCACTATGTAGATAATGTAAAATGCCTTTTAAGAAAATCAATTCCTTTATTAATAAATGAATAAGATTACAAAGTATATGCTATATCATATCAAATATGATTGGCTTGTGTGCATACTACTTTCAACTCCTACTATCTACCATCAATGTTTGTTCATATTGTCTTAAGCCATGTTCGATGGGAATCATTGTTTCCATGAGCTTACAGTGGCTGTTACTCATATAAACTCTTCCCATGATAAGATTAAGGAGGAACCCTTTAAATATTTCTTCTGAAAATCTGCAACTCTCTTAATCTAATCTTTTTATCATATGTAGAGGTGATTTTAACTTGAACAATTTTGAAGATGGTGTTATATCTTCTGCTTTCATGGTTGGACTTCTTGTGTCATCCCCTATATTTGCATCCTTAACGCACAGGTAATAATCTTAATTTTATGTATCAGTTACTCATCCCCTATATTTGCATCGTTGTGTAAGACAAATGATATTTGGTTATCAAATAATAAAGAACATTGAAGTAGAACATGTGGCTTAGAACTCCACAAGATTAAATAAAAATAAAATATAACTGAGCTAAAAATAATCATATGGAATTTCATTGTTCAAGGAACTTTTCTCCTACAACTTATTTTTTTCTTTTTTTCCCCACTTGAAAACAGTAGTGAGTTTTATTGCATATAGTTTGTGGACGACAATTTTTGCAAGCTATGGTAATTATGAATGTGTACACTGGGGGTCTACAGCTCCTACAAGGCTCTTCTTGTTAAGCATGTCTCGAAAACATACAAGTGAATATCTGATGCATAAACAATAGGAGGAAGTTGATTCGCTCACGTAACTTCTCTTTTAATATGTTAATAGATATGCGTACTCTAAACATTGTAGTTTTAACATTACAAAATATATATCCTCTTTCTTATCTCAGAAAACGGCATGGCTGGGAATATTTTACATGTGTATACCATCTGGAGTGGCACTTGGTTATGTTTATGGCGGATTGGTAAGTATATGTATTCTTGGATGCTACTCTAACTATGTTCCCTTTACAAAAGTTTCTCTTATAGATATAGCTGTGTATCAATCTGAGCATGTATCTTCAATCATATTGATTAATATCTTGTTTTATTATATAACTTTTTGCTGTACGACTTATATTTTAAATTTGCAGAACTTTGATCTTGTTTGTGGAGGTCCAAATTATAATCTTCAGTTCTTTTCAATAGGTTGACAATCATTTGAGTTGGCGTTGTGCATTCTGGGGGGAGGCAATTTTGATGCTTCCATTCGCTATTTTAGGTTTTGTGATGAAACCATTGCAGATGAAAGGTGCGTGTTGAGTTAGTTATTGCTATGTTATCATCCCGTTTCATTTTTCAGATCTTTTTCATTTATCCGAGGTAACAGGGTTTTCCCCTGCTGGATCGAGAACAACATTGGAATCTATAGAGACAGTTGCCTCAGAAGTTGAAGGTACTGCATAGTGCATACAATTAGTACTATGTATGAAATTGATTTGGTATAAATTGTTGTTTTTGTTGGGTTATAATGTGTACTGTTATAATGTGTACTGTAATATATAACGTACAAACTCTTATAAATCTGTATTGAATTTCATTGACTCTATACAAGAATGACTTTAAATGTGAAGGACAAAACTCTTCATGAAAAAATCATCAAATTAAAACAATGCTCAAGAGACACATCCTAAAAATAAATGAATTTTTTTTTGAACAAAAACACATATCTTAAATCATATAAAAACTAAATTAAAAACACACAAATACGAAGTACTACCCCCAAACTTAAACTTGACATTGTCCTCAATGTCTGATATAAGAAAAATTAAAATAGAAGACTTCCCTGAGAACGTGTCAAACGCTATTAATATCATCTTTCAAGTCCCCTAAGTTGGGAGCGCACCCCAATTTGCTTAGTATTCGGTACCTGAAAGCAATTGACTAAAGAAATTAAAATGCAATTAAACAAACTAAAAACCAATTAAAAAAATCAAAATCAAAACAATAAAATTGGGTTGCCTCCCAAGAAGCGCTTGTTTTAAAGTCTTCGGCCTGACTAACTCCCTCCTTTTATCCAATTCCCCTTCGATAATTGAGGAACCCACCCTCCATTGATAGCCATGTAACATTTGAGGGTTTCTCCTCATTGGTGATAGCCATTGAACTAAAGGCACCTAGCTTACTTTCTATAGATAAGCCCTCAATTTCAAATGTCAAATAGCTAGGTGCATCATCCTTTGTGTCTGTGATAAGATTTAGGCATTGGGGCTTGTGAAGCACAACGGGCTCTTCCTCTATCTTCATTTCCTCGGCCCACCATGGTTCCACATTCATACTAGCTCCATCGTCACATAGAGCCTCGCCTAAGAAATGACTACCAAGTGGACACGGTATTGCAAAACTGACTGGATTCTTGAACTTTGGTGGAGAAGGCACTTGGGGAATTAATACAATCGGCTCATCATCGTTGGAACTCAAGGCTGGATCCTCGGCCTCCTTTTCCCGCTCCCCACTTGGCTCCCCACTTTCGACATCTTGTGGCTCATCCAGTTGCAAATTTGGCTCGGGCTTTCCATCAATTTCGGATTCCATGTCATTACACCAATTGTTTTGAGGGCAGTTGTTTAAAGCTTTGAACATTTGATCAACCTGATTCTGAAGATTTTGAATTGATATTTCCTGACTTTTCAACATCTCCTCCTTCGAAGCCATGATCTTGGTCACAAGTTCCTCAAAGTTTGACATCTTCTCTTCTTGAATAGGAGGTGGACATGCGAATTCCGGTGCAAAAGCTGGACTTGGAGCATAACATTGATCATCATAATTGTAGCTCCATGTAGAATCCGGGTGATACCCCCAATCTTGGTGATAATCGGGATAAGCATAGTTATTGAGGTAATCACCACCGTAATGTACCGGCCCAAAACTGATGGTGCATTGATGACTCGGGTGATTGTCAGCACAATAATCACAAGTAACTGTTATACCTTGAGTGCTCTCTGCTACTAAGGCATCCAACTTCCTCGATAGTGTTTCAAATTGTGCTGACAATGCAGAGAGTGCATTGAGTCCATCAATCCCAGTTTCCCTTGGTTGAGTCATACTCGTGTACGGCCATTGATCAACAAAGTCATCCATGGTGTACCTTGCAAAGAATAAAGCATTAAAACAGAAAAATAAATGATAAAATAAACTAAAAGCAAATTTATATACAAGTTTAAATTAAGACTAATTTGATTATGACTAATATTGGAAAAACACTAGAAAACTAATTCCCCGGCAACGGCGCCAAAAACTTGTTGTCCGATTTATATATGAACAATTTACGCGCAAGTATACGCGGTCAACAAGTAATAAAGAGTAAGTAAAGTATCGATCCCACGAGGAATTATTACTAGTGTTTTCCAAGTATTAACCTTTTATCATCTCAATCTTATCTAAACTAATGATTTTCTGTCTTTTTGGTGGTTTGGATTAATAAAGATAACATTAATAAAAGAACAATAGAAAGCTTTAAAGATAATGAAGATATGAGATTATAATTTCTCCTATTGATTCATCTACCTCAACACACTTCCTGTTAAACCAAATTAATTATCACAGATTGTTAGTCGAGAACACGAAAGTGAGACAAGGCCATCTTTCGATGTACCAAGTCCATATCATATATAATCCACAAATGATAGAATAAACACGAACACCCACATTACCTAAACCACTATATGTCTATGTGATTTACAAATAAATAGGGTTTAAGCTCAAGCTCTCAAATGACTACAAGTGGTGCTTCGGTATATGTCTATCCTAAGCACAAATCATACATTCCAACGCCATGTAGAACATACAAACACATGCTATTATAATTAGATCTAAACCCATAATCCGTTTCTCAATTTCATATGGATTATCATGGTAATTGCTAGCTAGGCAATTAAGCAATTGAACACAAATCATAATAGACAATCCATGAATAGCTAATAAAACTAACAAGGAAGCATAGCAAAGTAAACTACACAACAAGATCCATTATAATCCCAAAATAGAGTTTAGTTCATGGTAACTACAAATAACATCATATTCAATTTATACATCATGTTGGATACAAAAATAGAAAGGAAACTAGGGATAAAACCACTTTTGTAGATTTTCATATGATGTTTGATGGGTTGAAGATGAACACTAGCTTCTCCTCCTTGATTTTGCAATCCTTGATGTTTTTGCTCTTTGGCCTTGCTTGATGTAGCTTGATTTTAGCACTTTGGCCCTCTAATTGGATGTATTTGGTAGCTTCCTCTCTCTAGTTTTGTTGATTTCTCCTTCCTATTATGCCTATTTCGTGCCTTCAACAGCTGCTATAAGTCCCTGGATGCCCTAACCTAGCTTAGCACCTCCAAAATGACCAAAAAAACCCAAAAACTCTGCTGCTGTCCGCGACGAGCTCGCCCCGGCGAGCTTTTTGGCCTAAGAATTCTCGCCCCGGCGAGCTCTCGCCGCGGCGAGCAATTTGTGTAGGACATTCCCGCCCCGGCGAGCTCTGGAAAAATGACCATAACTTCTTCGTCCGAACTCGGATTAAGGCGATTAAGTAGGCTATGGAAAGCTAAGAAGTAGCTCTACAACTTTTATAACTGGAGCTCATCGAGATAATGGCCGGAGAAAGGTTCAAATTGATCCCGAAGCAACTGCTGTGTAAAAGTCATGCAAAATCCGATGGTAAAATGACCATAACTCTCTCAAACTAACTTCAAATTTGATGATTCCGGATGCTCTGGAAAGCTAAGATCAAAATCTACAACTTTCGTTCTTTGAGTTTGGAGAGATTAGGACTGTATCATGGGTCAAATTGAGAAACAAACAGCTGGAATGCCAAATTCGAGCCAAAAACGCAACGACTCAAGGGGCCTTTATTTCAATTCCTACAAAACCAAGTAAAAACACATAAAAGCACATAAATACATATAAAAGTAATACAAAACTACATTACACAACAATAAGATGAAAACATATAAAACCAAACGAAATAGCTAAAGACTTACAAATTATTAAGGCTAAAAGTACCCAATTTGTGTATATAAAACACACTCATCAAATACCCCCAAACTTAAACCTTTGCTTGTCCTCAAGCAAAACACACAAACTATAAAAATTAAACATTTCTAAATAAAAACTATCTTGAGCAATGAGTTAATAAGCTAACCAATGGTCTCAAAGCATAAACACAATAAAACTCAAGGAAACTTTCAAAGCGTTGCAAGTTTAGATTTACAATTAGCTAGTCATAGCTCGCTTTAGGTCCCTTCCGTGTGTGTGTGTACCCAATAGCACTAAACCAATTAAGCTCGGATAAAACTATGCAACCACATTACCTTATGAAATAATCAAAATAAACCCTAAAACAACATGCTTAACACACCACTCAATACAAAGGTATACAAATCATAATTTCCAAAAATTTGAAATCAAAAGACTCTAGGTAAGTGCATTTTATGCTCCATCTTATCCTAAGTCCACTCTTGTGGGTGAGTGCGTTTTACGCTCCATCTCAACTCAACACAAGAATTGATATAAAAAACTTTCTTTCTTTTGTCACAATTATAAGAGAGTGCGTTTTACGCTCTATCTCTCCTACGCATGTGTCCATGAGTGAGTGCGTTTTACGCTCCATCTCACTCACCACATGACTAACAAATCAAACACAACAAAATTTGGACAACTTGCTTCGAGTGATGTTTAAACGAGTTCTAGAGTTTATAGATATTTTTCACAAGCATTCGGTTATAAAAGCCTTCTCTAAGCATACAACTAGCTCAATACTCATGGGTAGGTGCAAAAGAGTGAAAGAACGCATAAGCAACACAATAACCAACAATAACAATTAAGCACAAAGACTAAGCAACATTTATCCATTTTCCATGAGTTAGAAACTATTCAATCAAGTTCTTATCATAGACCGTGGATTGTAGTTCAAATCAAATTAAAACAATGCTCAAGAGACACATCCTAAAAATAAATGAATTTTTTTTTGAACAAAAACACATATCTTAAATCATATAAAAACTAAATTAAAAACACACAAATACGAAGTACTACCCCCAAACTTAAACTTGACATTGTCCTCAATGTTTGATATAGGAAAAATTAAAATAGAAGACTTCCCTGAGAACGTGTCAAACGCTATTAATATCATCTTTCAAGTCCCCTAAGTTGGGAGCGCACCCCAATTTGCTTAGTATTCGGTACCTGAAAGCAATTGACTAAAGAAATTAAAATGCAATTAAACAAACTAAAAACCAATTAAAAAAATCAAAATCAAAACAATAAAATTGGGTTGCCTCCCAAGAAGCGCTTGTTTTAAAGTCTTCGGCCTGACTAACTCCCTCCTTTTATCCAATTCCCCTTCGATAATTGAGGAACCCACCCTCCATTGATAGCCATGTAACATTTGAGGGTTTCTCCTCATTGGTGATAGCCATTGAACTAAAGGCACCTAGCTTACTTTCTATAGATAAGCCCTCAATTTCAAATGTCAAATAGCTAGGTGCATCATCCTTTGTGTCTGTGATAAGATTTAGGCATTGGGGCTTGTGAAGCACAACGGGCTCTTCCTCTATCTTCATTTCCTCGGCCCACCATGGTTCCACATTCATACTAGCTCCATCGTCACATAGAGCCTCGCCTAAGAAATGACTACCAAGTGGACACGGTATTGCAAAACTGACTGGATTCTTGAACTTTGGTGGAGAAGGCACTTGGGGAATTAATACAATCGGCTCATCATCGTTGGAACTCAAGGCTGGATCCTCGGCCTCCTTTTCCCGCTCCCCACTTGGCTCCCCACTTTCGACATCTTGTGGCTCATCCAGTTGCAAATTTGGCTCGGGCTTTCCATCAATTTCGGATTCCATGTCATTACACCAATTGTTTTGAGGGCAGTTGTTTAAAGCTTTGAACATTTGATCAACCTGATTCTGAAGATTTTGAATTGATATTTCCTGACTTTTCAACATCTCCTCCTTCGAAGCCATGATCTTGGTCACAAGTTCCTCAAAGTTTGACATCTTCTCTTCTTGAATAGGAGGTGGACATGAGAATTTCGGTGCAAAAAGCTGGACTTGGAGCATAACATTGATCATCATAATTGTAGCTCCATGTAGAATCCGGGTGATACCCCCAATCTTGGTGATAATCGGGATAAGCATAGTTATTGAGGTAATCACCACCGTAATGTACCGGCCCAAAACTGATGGTGCATTGATGACTCGGGTGATTGTCAGCACAATAATCACAAGTAACTGTTATACCTTGAGTGCTCTCTGCTACTAAGGCATCCAACTTCCTCGATAGTGTTTCAAATTGTGCTGACAATGCAGAGAGTGCATTGAGTCCATCAATCCCAGTTTCCCTTGGTTGAGTCATACTCGTGTACGGCCATTGATCAACAAAGTCATCCATGGTGTACCTTGCAAAGAATAAAGCATTAAAACAGAAAAATAAATGATAAAATAAACTAAAAGCAAATTTATATACAAGTTTAAATTAAGACTAATTTGATTATGACTAATATTGGAAAAACACTAGAAAACTAATTCCCCGGCAACGGCGCCAAAAACTTGTTGTCCGATTTATATATGAACAATTTACGCGCAAGTATACGCGGTCAACAAGTAATAAAGAGTAAGTAAAGTATCGATCCCACGAGGAATTATTACTAGTGTTTTCCAAGTATTAACCTTTTATCATCTCAATCTTATCTAAACTAATGATTTTCTGTCTTTTTGGTGGTTTGGATTAATAAAGATAACATTAATAAAAGAACAATAGAAAGCTTTAAAGATAATGAAGATATGAGATTATAATTTCTCCTATTGATTCATCTACCTCAACACACTTCCTGTTAAACCAAATTAATTATCACAGATTGTTAGTCGAGAACACGAAAGTGAGACAAGGCCATCTTTCGATGTACCAAGTCCATATCATATATAATCCACAAATGATAGAATAAACACGAACACCCACATTACCTAAACCACTATATGTCTATGTGATTTACAAATAAATAGGGTTTAAGCTCAAGCTCTCAAATGACTACAAGTGGTGCTTCGGTATATGTCTATCCTAAGCACAAATCATACATTCCAACGCCATGTAGAACATACAAACACATGCTATTATAATTAGATCTAAACCCATAATCCGTTTCTCAATTTCATATGGATTATCATGGTAATTGCTAGCTAGACAATTAAGCAATTGAACACAAATCATAATAGACAATCCATGAATAGCTAATAAAACTAACAAGGAAGCATAGCAAAGTAAACTACACAACAAGATCCATTATAATCCCAAAATAGAGTTTAGTTCATGGTAACTACAAATAACATCATATTCAATTTATACATCATGTTGGATACAAAAATAGAAAGGAAACTAGGGATAAAACCACTTTTGTAGATTTTCATATGATGTTTGATGGGTTGAAGATGAACACTAGCTTCTCCTCCTTGATTTTGCAATCCTTGATGTTTTTGCTCTTTGGCCTTGCTTGATGTAGCTTGATTTTAGCACTTTGGCCCTCTAATTGGATGTATTTGGTAGCTTCCTCTCTCTAGTTTTGTTGATTTCTCCTTCCTATTATGCCTATTTCGTGCCTTCAACAGCTGCTATAAGTCCCTGGATGCCCTAACCTAGCTTAGCACCTCCAAAATGACCAAAAAACCCAAAAACTCTGCTGCTGTCCGCGACGAGCTCGCCCCGGCGAGCTTTTTGGCCTAAGAATTCTCGCCCCGGCGAGCTCTCGCCGCGGCGAGCAATTTGTGTAGGACATTCCCGCCCCGGCGCGAGCTCTGGAAAAATGACCATAACTTCTTCGTCCGAACTCGGATTAAGGCGATTAAGTAGGCTATGGAAAGCTAAGAAGTAGCTCTACAACTTTTATAACTGGAGCTCATCGAGATAATGGCCGGAGAAAGGTTCAAATTGATCCCGAAGCAACTGCTGTGTAAAAGTCATGCAAAATCCGATGGTAAAATGACCATAACTCTCTCAAACTAACTTCAAATTTGATGATTCCGGATGCTCTGGAAAGCTAAGATCAAAATCTACAACTTTCGTTCTTTGAGTTTGGAGAGATTAGGACTGTATCATGGGTCAAATTGAGAAACAAACAGCTGGAATGCCAAATTCGAGCCAAAAACGCAACGACTCAAGGGGCCTTTATTTCAATTCCTACAAAACCAAGTAAAAACACATAAAAGCACATAAATACATATAAAAGTAATACAAAACTACATTACACAACAATAAGATGAAAACATATAAAACCAAACGAAATAGCTAAAGACTTACAAATTATTAAGGCTAAAAGTACCCAATTTGTGTATATAAAACACACTCATCAGACGTTGAAGCACAGAATCCAGAACTTGATTGACAGTGGAGAAATTATGGTGGAATAGCCGGACTCCCCAAATGTTAAGGTCAATCCCCTGCCAAGGCATGATGGAGGGGGTGTCAATGTGGCGGAGGCCAGTGGATCCGAGGGGCCATCAAGGCTGAACTATGTGAAGAAGATTGAGGAAATGATCAACATGATAAGTGAACACGGAAGTGCACGGGGAGCGCCCATTAGGTTGGTGGGTGTAAGTAGAAATACCACAGAGGGACCTGTCAAGTTGGCAGCTCCGAAACCCCTCATCCTTGCAGCGAGGCCGCAAATCCCGGTCAGCAATCTAAAGACGGTACCATGGAATTATGGGGGGGTGTCAGAGGAAGCGGCCAGTTGTGCTTCTGTGACAACAAAGGGAAATCCTTTGTATCTTCCTGGGCGAGTCCTTGAGAACAAAACAAAGAAAAATGAAGAGATCTCCGAGGAGAAAGCCATAGAATTCTTGAAGAGGATGGATCATCCAGAAGCAAGAGGGATCCAGATATTAAGCGAGGAGTCGATGTGACGCCCCCAAATTCTCTACTCTCTCTGTAGCAGAACTTGTGCTCACGTGGAACTATACAACTGTAAATACTCAATAATATATGACTTCTATCTATCCAAGATTCACAATATCCCATAACAGGTACTAGTTCTGGCCAGAACGTTGTCTGTGTTTGGATACCCTCACTCAGATGTATAGTTCATATAGACATCGTATTTAACTTAGTACAACTATTCTAAATAATTTAAAGATCAGAGTATAACGCATTCTATGACATAAAGGATCATAATATATTACATAACATTTCGTTCGATTACATCATTTGTTATACTAAGTTATTACCACAACAAGTCTTTAAAAGACTTAAAGTATTCAACAACAGAAATAAAGCTAATAAGCATGACTTTTCCCCTTATCAGTCCCAGACGTGCCAGGGATATCATTTACAACTGCAAAAGAAGATATGCGCAAAAATGAGCTACAAATGCTCAGCAAGTTCATTTAAAAATGTAAACACAATGTGTTTGAGTTGAACGATGACAAATGATGTATAACTGAGGGTTCTGTACATGAACCAAACAATTCAATATGTTCTATCAGTCTTCAATGACTTAGAACCATATGAGTTCGGATATCTGGTAGGGGATCAGCCTAACCAATATCCTAGGAGTATGCATATCATCCTACCACATTTTTGGTCAATTTAAGTTAATTGTCAATATTGGTCAATTCATTGAATTGCCAATTTAAACCTTATCTGAAGGTTTGTCGGACCACCTTCCATCCACGGTGTCCCTATTACTCAGTATAGATGTCGCACCAAAACAATTTGGTTTGACACAACAAATTTAAGCTCAAACAATCAATAAATGATTTCATTTCTTAAGTTATGCTGAACAAGTAGCAATAACTTCACAATAATTGATAGCAAGACATAAATGAATTGCTTAATATAAATTGAGAAAAAGTTAGGACACTTGCCTTAGCGTAGCTTATTATAATTTAGTACGATCGGTCAACGCACGTAGTCTACGTATACCAATAATAAGCGTTAGCACGTATATAAACATGTATCACGCTAATCTAGACAAGTTTCATTAAGGTTCGACGTTGATTCGGTATCTCGGTCGCGTCCTTAATGGCTAAACACATAGATTGTTCGATAAAACTTCATTTGGAAGTCGAATTATTAGTCTAAATAATTTAATTATTATTTCTAACATTTTTAGAAACTTGGTATTATTTTTAAATAATTTTTGAAGCTTGGAAGTATTTTTAAATAATTTTACAAGCTTAGGAATATTTTTAAATGATTTAATTATCATTTAAAATAATTTTAAAACATTTAATATGTTATTTAAATAATTTATTTGTCATTTGGAACATTTTTAGATATTTAAAATATTATTTAAATAATTTATTTATCATTTATAATATTTTTAGAAAGATAGAATATTATTTAAATGATTTATTTGATCATTAATAATATATTTAGACTTTATTTTATCATTAAAATAATTTATTTATTACTTATAATAATTTTCAAAACTTAATTTGATATTTAAATGATTTAATTATCATTTATAACATTTTTTAAATACTTAATATATTATTTAAATGATTTATTTATCATTTATAATATTTAAATATTTAATATTTTATTTAATTATTATATATAATAATTTTATTTACCTTAATATCATTTTTAAATAATTAATATAATTATTTAATGATTTAATATTATTTTTAAATAATTAAGATAATTATTTAATGATTTATTATAATTATTAATTATTATTTAATTAAATTAAATAATATATCAGAATATGTAAAAATATTAAAAATAAATTTTTATAATTTAAAAATGAATTTTCGAATATTTTTATGAATTTTTAATAATTATTTAATAATTATTTATTATTTTATATAATTTATATAATTATTTTTATTAAATTTTATTTAAAACCGTTGCTAAAGGCTTTAGCGACAGTCTTCAAAAGATTTCTAGGTTTCTGGGTTAAGTTATGAATTTTGTCGCTAAAGGTGTTCTTCATGAAGAACACTTGGTCAATGTCCAACAGTGACATTTGACCTCAAATTAATCTCAGCTCGTTTGATGTTTGTGTTTGATTTTTGTTTGTTGTTGTAGCCAACATGGCAGAGTACAACGACATGTATTAACTTAGATCATACAACATCATTTGATGGTAGATAAATCATGGTCAAACTACCTAGTTCATGCTGTTCATAAGGTTTCTGGGTTGCCCAGAAACCTTCTGGTCATGGTCGGTCAACCCTGTTTGACCGTTAATAACTTTCATGTTTGTTATTTGTTATGTGATTTAATGATTCAGGGTTGTAGTATACATGTCAAAGAACATGTTTAATCCAAGAAATAACATTTACAAACATCATATAAGCAAGATTAAAGCCGGTCAAATCTTGTCAGACGGCTGTCTAGAACACTTCGAATTTTCTGGGCTGCCCAGAATCAGCCATCCGTGAGCGGTCAACGGGTTTTGACCATTAATAACTTCCATCCTAGACATTGTTTTACTGTTCTACCAATTGGATATTATAGTTAACATGGCGTACTACATATACAAACTTTAAAACGGATCAAATGACTAATTTAAGCCGATCAAAATGTCTGACAAAATAGCCTGTCAGACCATTCTGGGCTGCCAAAGTCAGTTCATGTTTTTCATCAATTTTGACCATTTAAATGTTATGGATCCTTGTTTAACCAACCCAGATCATCAAATAACATGTTTACACATAATCCTAAACACTAAAACATAACATCAAATTCAAACTTAAAGATCTAGCAACAAATTAGGGTTTATGCACCTTTTTCTTCAAATTTTGATCTCTGATCTTTGCTACTGATCTTGTGATTGCAGAGGGTTGTTATGGCTGGTAATATAAGTGTATAAGCTTCAAATTTTCGTAGGTCTAATGGTCAGCTTCTCATTCTATTTATAGCAACTTGAAATTAGGGTTTCTTAAGCTTTATTTTGCCATTTTTGCCCTCAGAATATCTAACCTAGTTACTTGTGCTACTCCAATCTGATCTTGGTTGACATGCTTGTGCTGGAGTGTGTTGAGCACAAGCTTGCACACTCCTAGCTTCATTTTCATTGGTTTAGATTTTATTTTTGATTTATTTACTTACTAATTAAACCTAGATTTTTGCTAATCATGATTAGGGTGTTTAATCATGTTTAGTAATATCCTAATTAGGATATTATATCATAATTAACATTTATTAATTCATAATTTAGTGTTCTTGAATCAAATTAGGGTTTTAGGGTTTCTAATTAAGGTTTAGGGTTTTCAATTTCACAATTAGGGTTTTAATCTTTCGTTTAGGATTTAATTTAATCTTAATAATTCATAATTAATATTATGATTCATTATTTAAATCTTAATTACATTAATTAAGATTATTGTACAATAATTAGGGTTTTAATTGATCAATTCGGACAATTATTATCAATTAGGGTTTTCAAAGTAGGGTTTCTATTTCCGTGTAACATTTTAAACCCTATTTAACTTATTTTAAAATTTTATCATTTAATATAATATTATATTAATGTTGAAGCACGACAAAACACTTCGTCAATTCCAAGCACGACACAGCAGCTTACAAAAATAATTTGCCGAAACGCTTCTCGGTGAATTCGCCAGAAGCACGACAAATTATTTTGTCCGATTAAGCACGACACAGCTGCTTGGCGAAAAAATTTTATTTGACCTAATTGTTTAATACAATACACAATCACATAATACAAAGTCAGATCATGAAATTTCATTTATTAAACACATAATTTACATATGCAGATCTTATTAGGGTTCGGAATATTACATTCACCCCCACTAATAAGAATTTCGTCCTCGAAATTTACAGTGCAGTCTATAAAAATAAATGTGGGTAGTTATCTCGCATTTTACTCTCGAGCTCCCACGTAGCTTCCTCGATATTCTGATTTCTCCAGATAACCTTAACCGAAGGTATGTTTTTATTTCGCAAATTTTGTTCTTTCCTATCCACAATTTCAATAGGAATTTCTTCATATGATAAGTCCTTCTCGATTTGAATGGGCTCATAATCGATAACGTGTTTATAATCAGGTTTGTACGGTCGTAACACGGACACATGAAACACGTTATGAATATGTTCTAGTTCAGGAGGTAGGGCTATCTCATAGGCTACCTCGCCTATCCTCCTCAATATTTGAAATGGCCCAATAAATCTCGGACTCAATTTGCCTTTCTTGCCGAAACGTATTTTTCCCTTCCACGGAGATACTTTTAAGAACACGTGACTACCGACTTCGAAATCTTGTAACTTTCTGTGTTGACCAGCATATTTCTTCTGTCGATCTTGTGACGCTTGTAATCTTCCCCGTATAATTTGAACTACCTCAGCGGTTTGTTGAACTATTTTCGGTCCTAACATTTGTCGTTCTCCGACCTCATCCCAACATAAAGGCGTTCTACATTTTCTTCCATATAGGGCTTCAAATGGTGGCATCCCTATGCTGGCATGGTAGCTATTGTTGTATGCAAATTCTACCAAAGGTAATTGATCTTCCCAACTTCCCTTGAAATCCATGATGCAAGAGCGCAACATGTCTTCCAATGTTTGAATGGTTCTTTCACTCTGACCGTCAGTTTGTGGATGGTATGCTGTACTTAGTCTCAACTGAGTTCCTAAATTTTTCTGGAGACTTGTCCAAAAATTTGAAGTAAATCGTGGATCTTTGTCTGATACTATAGAAACAGGGACTCCATGCCTAGAAATAACTTCATTGATGTAAAGTCTGGCTAACTGGTCTAGACTGAAGTTGATTTTGATGGGTAGGAAATGAGCTGATTTGGTAAGACGATCTACAATCACCCAAATGGCATTGTGACCCTTTTGTGTGGTTGGAAGGCCAACTACGAAATCCATGGTAATATGCTCCTATTTCCACTCAGGAATTTCTAAGGGATGTAATAATCCACTGGGTTTCTGATGTTCAGCTTTAACCCTTTGACACGTTAAACATTTACTTACCCATTCCGCTA
This sequence comes from Aralia elata, assembly GCA_034770075.1. Lineage (NCBI taxonomy): Eukaryota > Viridiplantae > Streptophyta > Magnoliopsida > Apiales > Araliaceae > Aralia > Aralia elata. The sequence continues at coordinate 64,078,827 of CM068385.1, forward strand.
TCTCTCTTTTCATGTTAGACCACCAAAAATGTTGGCTCAGGTCTTTATACATTTTTGTACTCCCTGGATGTACAACGAATTTAGAACTGTGGGCTTCATTCAGTATTTCGTCTTTTAGTTCTTGTACTGAAGGTACCCAAATTCTATTTTCGTATCTCAGTACTCCATCCTTATCCACCCTAAACTTAACATTCTTTTTATGGGTCATTTCTGCCTTATACTTCTGACATTCTGCATCAGTCTCCTGTAGTTCTTTGACTCTGTCCAATAAAGTCGAACTAGTTTCCATGACAAATAACTTCTGGGTAGAGTTGACTGAAACTCTGACCTCGACCTCAAGTTTCTCAAACTCCTTTATCAATATTTCGTTATTGGTCATTACATTTAACTTCTCTTGGTTCTTCCTACTCAATGCGTCTGCTACGACGTTGGCTTTCCCTGGATGATATAAGATCTCACAATCAAAGTCTTTTATCAATTCTAGCCATCTCCTTTGTCTCATATTTAACTCCTTCTGTGTGAAAATATATTTCAGACTCTTGTGATCTGTGTATATCTCACACTTCTCTCCGTACAAATAATGCCTCCAAATTTTCAAGGCAAATACTACGGCGGCTAACTCAAGATCATGCGTAGGATACCTCTTCTCATAATCTTTGAGTTGTCTTGATGCATATGCAATCACTTTCCCATGTTGCATTAACACACACCCTAACCCCTTGTGTGATGCATCACTATAAACAATGAGACCTCCTGTATCATCTGGTAAAGATAACACTGGTGCCATACTTAACCGCTTCTTTAACTCTTGGAAGCTTTCTTCACACTTGTCTGTCCAGACGTACTTCACCGTCTTTCGAGTCAAATTGGTTAGCGGGGTCACTATCTTTGAAAATCTTGTATAAAACGCCGATAATACCCTGCTAAACCGAGAAAGCTTCTTACTTCTGTTGGAGTTGTTGGTTGTTCCCAATTCGCAACCGCTTCTATCTTGGCTGGATCTACCGCTATTCCATTCTTGTCAATTACATGACCCAAGAACTGGACTCGTTTCAACCAGAATTCACACTTGGAAAACTTTGCATAAAGTTGTTCCTTGCGTAATATCTCCATTACGCTCCTTAAGTGTTCACCATGCTCCTCCTTTGTTCTCGAGTATACTAAAATATCATCGATGAACACTACGACAAATTTGTCCAAGCATGGTTTAAACACTCTGTTCATTAAGTCCATGAATGCTGCCGGCGCATTTGTTAATCCAAAAGACATCACAAGAAACTCATAATGTCCGTAGCGTGTCCTAAACGCTGTCTTCGGCACATCTTCTTTTCTTACCTTTAATTGATGATAACCCGATCGTAGGTCGATCTTCGAAAAGTGTTCGGCCCCTTTCAACTGGTCAAACAAATCATCAATTCATGGTAAAGGATATTTGTTCTTTATGGTTAACTTATTTAGTTCTCTATAATCAATACACAACCTTAATGTTCCATCCTTCTTCTTTACAAACAACACCGGTGCTCCCCATGGTGAAACACTGGGTTGTATGTACTTCTTGTCTAAGAGTTCCTGTAGCTGTACAAGTAACTCTTTCAACTCTACTGGCGCCATTCTGTACGGTGCTTTTGAAACTGGCGCCGTACCAGGTGCTAGATCGATAACAAATTCGATCTCTCTATCCGGAGGTAGACCGGGTAAGTCCTCTGGAAACACGTCCGGAAATTCTCTAACTACAGGTATTTGATCTAACTTTACTCCTTCTTTTCGAGTATCTACTATATATGCCAAATAGCCTGTACAACCCTTCCTAAGCAATATTTCTGCTTGCATTACTGTCAGACAGTGAGATCGTTTAGGTGAACAACCCCCTTTGAATACTACTTTTGACTCTGAAGCAGTTACTAGATTCACCCGTTTCCGCTGGCAGTCAATTATTGCATTATAATTCACCAACCAATCCATGCCTAAGATTATATCAAATTCCCCTAGTTGTATAGGAATGAGGTTCACAAGAAACTTGTGTCCCTTAATCTCTACGACACAATTCTTATATATAGTTTTGACGGGAATGATTTCATTGTTTGCGATTTCCACATAAAAAGGTGTGTCTAAGTCTTCGCATGGCATTGTCAAGTTCTTAGCAAAGCTATTAGACACAAATGAACAAGTAGCACCAGAATCGAACAACACATATGCATTTAAAGTGTCGATAGGGATGATACCTGTTACCACGTCTGGTGCATCAACAACATCCCTTGTCGTCATATTAAACGTTCTTGCGGTTGGACGACCTGGACCCCCAACTCCTGCTACTGTTGGTTTGGAGTTATTGTTTGGGACTTGGTTTCCTCCCCCAGATCGGTTCCTACTCCTCTGGCAATTCCTAGATACATGCCTAGTTGCACCACAAGTATAGCAGGTAACATTCGGGTTACCCTGACGAGTATTATCATTACTCTTTTTGGGACAGTTAGAGGAATAATGTCCCTCTTGTCCACAATGGTAACAAGTAATCACCCTATGGCGACACACTCCCTGGTGATTCTTTCCACATATGGCACAACGACCCACCTTATTATTATTGTTCTGGTTTTTGTTGTTGTTGTTGTTGTTGTTATTATTATTGTTGTAATTGTTACCCCTCCTCACAAAGTTTGTAGGAACAGTGGCATCCCACTTCCTCTTGTTATTATTAGTACTCCCTGTACTAGCTTCTCCTTTCAACTTCCCTCCTTCATTCAGACTTCTCTTTTCCTTATGAAATTTTATTAACGCTACATTCTCATTTTCAGCTATGATAGCTTTCTCGAGAATTTCAGGAAAAGTTTTCAATTGAAACACTGACAATTTACTACGAATTTGGGGTTTCGATCCCTCTTTGTATCTCCTAGTCTTCCTTACTTCTGTACTAACCTGGTGTGGGGCAAACCTGGCTAATTCATTGAACTTAGCCGTATACTGAGGTACGGTAAGCTCCCCTTGTTTCAATTCTAGGAATCGTACCTCCATACGATCCTACATTGATTGGGGAAAATAATTTTCGAAGAATAGTTCCTTAAACCTAGTCCAAGGAATTATATCTTCACCTGCACGAATTTTTGTATTTTCCCACCAATGGTTTGCCTCACCCTTGAGGAAAAAGGTGGCAAAGATCGTCTTTTGATCTTCACCAACATTAGTTACCCTGAAAAACTTCTCTATCTCAGTAACCCATGTTTGTGCCTCAATTGGTTCCGCAGCTCCCTTAAATTCCGGTGGTCCTACAAGTTTAAAGTCTTTGAATATAGTGCCCTGTGGATTAACTGGGGTGGGTTGAGGTGGTGGACGATTTTGTAAGGTTTCTAAGAGGATATTTACTAATTGTTGTATGGGATTTGGTTCGGTGGTCTCAGTTCGGGCTTGGGCTCTTCGTCCTGATGTCATGGTTCTAAAATAAAGAAAAGAAAGTATAAATACAAAGATATGCTTACATAGAACTAACAATTTGATTATATAAACACAACTTGTATATAACATGCAATAACGATTACATATCCGACTAGTAGTTATACTACTACTAGTTATTACAAGGATTTCCTATTTTACAACTCAAAATTTTGATATCGTACTAAGTACAACACATAAACTTAAACACTACTAAACTGCGCTATCACGCATCCCCTTATAAGCATCTCGTATCATATGACCGACTACTGCTCTATCGATCATATAATCCTCCTTCTCTTCTTCCACTGGATACCTAAATACTCGTTGCTCTAGGCCATTAAATGCCGCTTTACTCTTCCTATCGGCTCTGTATGCCTGCATCTGTGCCTCCTGTTTCTCCCTCTGAGTGGCCTGAAGAAGTGTCCTCAGATGCCGAGTCGTATCTCGCTCACCCTCCAATAATCCTGCCGCTATGTTTGCCCGAGAATTAGCAGCCTCTAGCTCTACCGTCGACTGCTGTACCAACTCAACAACTATCTCTTCGTGTCTATCGACACGCATCATCTGGCCTGCTCCAATATCCTCCTCAGAATCAGGGTCTACTAACTGCCCATCTACAGGATTCTCTACCTCCTCTGCCTCTAATATCTCTTCGTCATGGATAAGTTCCTCCTCCTCTGGGTCTTCATCTTCTAAATCTAGCTCAGGTGTAGCCGGCTCATAATCAGGCACCTCATCGGGCTCACTGTCTGATAACCATCCTATGTGTTGGTTTACTCCTGCCATCCTACAAAAGAATTTTAATTTATTTAGTATTTATGGGGAAACAAATTTACACATAAGATAAAGCTTTTAAGATTATTTTATGTATGATTAAGTATTTTACGAACTCGAAGATCATATCCTAATGTATTTCCTAACTACCTTAGAGCTATAATCTACAGCTCTGATACCAAAATGTGACGCCCCCAAATTCTCTACTCTCTCTGTAGTAGAACTTGTGCTCACGTGGAACTATACAACTGTAAATACTCAATAATATATGACTTCTATCTATCCAAGATTCACAATATCCCATAACAGGTACTAGTTCTGGCCAGAACGTTGTCTGTGTTTGGATACCCTCACTCAGATGTATAGTTCATATAGACATCGTATTTAACTTAGTACAACTATTCTAAATAATTTAAAGATCAGAGTATAACGCATTCTATGACATAAAGGATCATAATATATTACATAACATTTCGTTCGATTACATCATTTGTTATACTAAGTTATTACAACAACAAGTCTTTAAAAGACTTAAAGTATTCAACAACAGAAATAAAGCTAATAAGCATGACTTTTCCCCTTATCAGTCCCAGACGTGCCAGGGATATCATTTACAACTGCAAAAGAAGATATGCGCAAGAATGAGCTACAAATGCTCAGCAAGTTCATTTAAAAATGTAAACACAATGTGTTTGAGTTGAACGATGACAAATGATGTATAACTGAGGGTTCTGTACATGAACCAAACAATTCAATATGTTCTATCAGTCTTCAATGACTTAGAACCATATGAGTTCGGATATCTGGTAGGGGATCAGCCTAACCAATATCCTAGGAGTATGCATATCATCCTACCACATTTTTGGTCAATTTAAGTTAATTGCCAATATTGGTCAATTCATTGAATTGCCAATTTAAACCTTATCTGAAGGTTTGTCGGACCACCTTCCATCCACGGTGTCCCTATTACTCAGTATAGATGTCGCACCAAAACAATTTGGTTTGACACAACAAATTTAAGCTCAAAACAATCAATAAATGATTTCATTTCTTAAGTTATGCTGAACAAGTAGCAATAACTTCACAATAATTGATAGCAAGACATAAATGAATTGCTTAATATAAATTGAGAAAAAGTTAGGACACTTGCCTTAGCGTAGCTTATTATAATTTAGTACGATCGGTCAACGCACGTAGTCTACGTATACCAATAATAAGCGTTAGCACGTATATAAACATGTATCACGCTAATCTAGACAAGTTTCATTAAGGTTCGACGTTGATTCGGTATCTCGGTCGCGTCCTTAATGGCTAAACACATAGATTGTTCCATAAAACTTCATTTGGAAGTCGAATTATTAGTCTAAATAATTTAATTATTATTTCTAACATTTTTAGAAACTTGGTATTATTTTTAAATAATTTTCAGAAGTTTGGAAGTATTTTTAAATAATTTTACAAGCTTAGGAATATTTTTAAATGATTTAATTATCATTTAAAATAATTTTAAAACATTTAATATGTTATTTAAATAATTTATTTGTCATTTGGAACATTTTTAGATATTTAAAATATTATTTAAATAATTTATTTATCATTTATAATATTTTTGGAAAGATAGAATATTATTTAAATGATTTATTTGATCATTTATAATATTTTTAGACTTTATTTTATCATTAAAATAATTTATTTATTACTTATATTAATTTTCAAAACTTAATTTGATATTTAAATGATTTAATTATCATTTATAACATTTTTTAAATACTTAATATATTATTTAAATGATTTATTTATCATTTATAATATTTAAATATTTAATATTTTATTTAATTATTATATATAATAATTTTATTTACCTTAATATCATTTTTAAATAATTAATATAATTATTTAATGATTTAATATCATTTTTAAATAATTAAGATAATTATTTAATGATTTATTATAATTATTAATTATTATTTAATTAAATTAAATAATATATCAGAATATATAAAAAATATTAAAAATAAATTTTTATAATTTAAAAATGAATTTTCGAATATTTTTATGAATTTTTAATAATTATTTAATAATTATTTATTATTTTATATAATTTATATAATTATTTTTATTAAATTTTATTTAAAACCGTCGCTAAAGGCTTTAGCGACAGTCTTCAAAAGATTTCTAGGTTTCTGGGTTAAGTTATGAATTTTGTCGCTAAATGTGTTCTTCATGAAGAACACTTGGTCAATGTCCAACAGTGACATTTGACCTCAAATTAATCTCAGCTCGTTTGATGTTTGTGTTTGATTTTTGTTTGTTGTTGTAGCCAACATGGCAGAGTACAACGACATGTATTAACTTAGATCATACAACATCATTTGATGGTAGATAAATCATGGTCAAACTACCTAGTTCATGCTGTTCATAAGGTTTCTGGGTTGCCCAGAAACCTTCTGGTCATGGTCGGTCAACCCTGTTTGACCGTTAATAACTTTCATGTTTGTTATTTGTTATGTGATTTAATGATTCAGGGTTGTAGTATACATGACAAAGAACATGTTTCATCCAAGAAATAACATTTACAAACATCATATAAGCAAGATTAAAGCCGGTCAAATCTTGTCAGACGGCTGTCTAGAACACTTAGAATTTTTTGGGCTGCCCAGAATCAGCCATCCGTGAGCGGTCAACGGGTTTTGACCATTAATAACTTCCATCCTAGACATGTTTTTACTGTTCTACCAATTGGATATTATAGTTAACATGGCATACTACATATACAAACTTTAAAACGGATCAAATGACTAATTTAAGCCGATCAAAATGTCTGACAAAATAGCCTGTCAGACCATTCTGGGCTGCCAAAGTCAGTTCATGTTTTTCATCAATTTTGACCATTTAAATGTTATGGATCCTTGTTTAACCAACCCAGATCATCAAATAACATGTTTACACATAATCCTAAACACTAAAACATAACATCAAATTCAAACTTAAAGATCTAGCAACAAATTAGGGTTTATGCACCTTTTTCTTCAAATTTTGATCTCTGATCTTTGCTACTGATCTTGTGATTGCAGAGGGTTGTTATGGCTGGTAATATAAGTGTATAAGCTTCAAATTTTCGTAATGGTCAGCTTCTCATTCTATTTATAGCAACTTGAAATTAGGGTTTCTTAAGCTTTATTTTGCCATTTTTGCCCTCAAAATATCTAACCTAGTTACTTGTGCTACTCCAATCTGATCTTGGTTGACATGCTTGTGCTGGAGTGTGTTGAGCACAAGCTTGCACACTCCTAGCTTCATTTTCATTGGTTTAGATTTTATTTTTGATTTATTTACTTACTAATTAAACCTAGATTTTTGCTAATCATGATTAGGGTGTTTAATCATGTTTAGTAATACCCTAATTAGGATATTATATCATAATTAACATTTATTAATTCATAATTTAGTGTTCTTGAATCAAATTAGGGTTTTAGGGTTTCTAATTAAGGTTTAGGGTTTTCAATTTCACAATTAGGGTTTTAATCTTTCGTTTAGGATTTAATTTAATCTTAATAATTCATAATTAATATTATGATTCATTATTTAAATCTCAATTACATTAATTAAGATTATTGTACAATAATTAGGGGTTTAATTGATCAATTCGGACAATTATTATCAATTAGGGTTTTTAAATTAGGGTTTCTATTTCCGTGTAACATTTTAAACCCTATTTAACTTATTTTAAAATTTTATCATTTAATATAATATTATATTAATGTCGAAGCACGATAAAGCACTTCGTCAATTCCAAGCACGACACAGCAGCTTACAAAAATAATTTGCCGAAACGCTTCTCGGTGAATTCGCCAGAAGCACGACAAATCATTTTGTCCGATTAAGCACGACACAGCTGCTTGGCGAAAAAATTTTATTTGACCTAATTGTTTAATACAATACACAATCACATAATACAAAGTCAGATCATGAAATTTCATTTATTAAACACATAATTTACATATGCAGATCTTATTAGGGTTCGGAATATTACAGTCGACCTTGACATCAATCATGGATTTGGTGTTATTGTCCAGTGATCATTGCAAAACCCTGGCGAAAGTCCTGGAGGAGGCATACACGTTCCCAAAGAAATTAGCAAGGAAAGTTTCAGCCATCTGGTGGACCACCTGTTGGAGAGTGATGTAATATCATTTACAGATGACGATATCCCCAAGGAGGGAAGGGGGCATCGCAAACCGCTACATATTGCGGTAATCTCCTCAGGTTATATCATGAATGGGGTGCTGATCGATGGGGGGTCGGCATTGAATATCTGCCCCCTCAGTACATTGCAGAAGATGAACATTAATCCCAAGCGCCTACGGGCCAGTCATGTAGTGGTGCGAGCTTTCGATGGTTCCCGGAGGGATACAATTGGAGAGATAGAATTGCCGGTGGAAATAGGACCTTGTACTTTTGATATCTCTTTCCAGGTCCTAGACATTGCGGCCAATTATAACCTGTTATTGGGAAGGCCGTGGATACACATGGCTGGGGCAGTTCCTTCCACGCTACACCAACAAATCAAACTAATCATCGACGGGAATCTGGTAACGATCTCGACAGAATGTGATGACCCTTCTCCTCCCAGGAATGGCCTACCAGTGATTAATGTGGACGAGTCGGCGGCACCTGCCAGTTTTCAGGCACTGGAAATTAGCACTCCCCACTACAGATGCCTTGGAGATCCAGCCGTGAAACCTAAGGTCTCTCCAGAACTTACCTTCGTTGCAAAGGAAATGATGAAAATGAATTTCCAGCCTGGACAGGGGTTAGGAAAGAGCAGTCAAGGAATCGCCAAGCCCATTCAACTACCCCATCAGATAGGTAAAGCAGGGTTGGGATATCGTGAGGGCGTAGCACGGAGACATCATCAAGGTGCGGCTCCGATTCGACTGGCTGGCAGTCCGGTGACCAAGGTCAACAATGAACAGGGGACTAGCGAGCCTGTGACTGGTTCGGGGAATGAAGGATTAACCCCCGCAAGTGATGAGTCGACCAGGAAGGAAAGTTTCCTACAGGAGGTCGCGCAGAAGTTTGAAACCAGGTGCTATGTCCCTGGACAATTAACAAGCAATAGAGAGGGGACGGATATTGTCACGCCACCGGGAGCCCAACAAAGTATGTCTGTCATCGATTGGGTAGGGCTAATTATTCCTGAAGAAGGTAGGAAGGAGGACTCAGGCAACGTAGCCGTAATCATCGGGGAAGTGTCCGATGTGAAGCCCCCTTTTATCCAGCGCATTTCATCTGACCTGACCGTCGACAACTGGACCATGAAACCAGTGATATCCAAACAAGGGTAATACCCGACATCAGGGTGGTAGACCCCAGAGGATGGGAGGATGAAGAAGTTTATTTTTGTTTGTTGTTTTGTAATTTGCATAATTATGTCGTTTCTTCATGTTATCTGAAAATGTGATCGTTGTGGAAAATAACTTATATATGACAAGTATTTTGTTTCATGTCAGGTGTACCAATTTGAGTAATCCTTGCCTAACAAACGGTCTTTCAAATTTGAATGATGATTATGATTTTGACATTGAGCTGGATTTCGATTTGATGGGCATTGAGCAAGACGAGACAGATTACGACGGCGCGCCTGATGAGATCAAAGGATGGGTCGAGGATAAACCCAAACCCAACTTAGACCAAACCCTCACCATAGATATCGGAACCCCGGACAAGCCAAAAGAACTCAAGATAGGGATGGACCTTACCCCTAGCCAGAAAGCAGAAATAACTAAGTTACTAAGCCAATATGAGGATGTCTTTGCCTGGTCTCATGAGGACATGATCGGATTATCCACCGACATTGTGGTACACCGGTTGCCCATCAAGGAGGGTTTCAGGCCTGTCAAGCAAAAATTAAGAAAGTTGAAACCGGAGTGGAGCTTAAAAGTGAAGGAAGAGATCATCAAACAGTTCAGGGCGGGAATCATTATGGTATCCACTTACCCAGAATGGCTGTCCAATGTAGTCCCAGTGGCTAAGCCTGGAGGGAAGGTGAGAGTATGTGTAGATTATAGAGATCTAAATAAGGCCAGTCTCAAGGATAACTTCCCGGTGCCTTTCATACACATCCTGGTGGATAACACAGCCCAGTACGAGACGTACTCTTTTATTGATTGCTTTGCGGGATATCATCAGATAATGGTGGCGGAAGAAGATCGGGAAAAGACCGCGTTCATCACCCCTTGGGGCACCTTCTGCTATAGACGATTGGCTTTTGGTCTCACAAACGCGGGGGCCACTTATCAAAGAGCCATGATGGCCCTGTTCCACGACATGATGCATAAGGAGATAGAGGTCTACGTGGATGACATTATCGTGAAGTCAAGGGTAGAATCGGATCATATAACCCATCTCAAAAAGCTATTCGACCGGCTCAGAAAGTATAATTTGAAGCTCAATCCAGCAAAGTGCGCTTTCGGAGTACAGTCGGGTAAGCTCTTGGGATTCCTGGTTAGTGATCGAGGCATTGAGTTGGATCCGGCAAAGATTAAGGCCATTGTGGATATGCCGGCACCTCACACTGAGAAGGAGATAAGAGGATTCCTCGGAAGAATAAACTTCATCAGCCGCTTCATATCCCACCTGACGACTACGTGCGAGCCAATTTTCAAACTGTTAAGGAAAGGTGCTTCCCAAGAATGGAATGAGCAATGTCAGAGGGCTTTTCAGACCATTAAAAAGCAGCTGACAAAGGCACCAGTGCTGGTACCCCCGAAGGATGGGATCCCTCTGTTTATGTATATATCAGTCAATGCCATTATAATGGGATGCATGCTGGGGCAGAAGAATGAGGCGGGTAAAGAGCAGGCCATCTATTACCTCAGCAAGAGATTTAGCCAATGTGAACAGAATTACACTCCCATCGAGAAGACCTGTTGTGCTCTGGCCTGGGCTGCCGGGAGATTACAGCACTACCTCCATGGGCATACGACATACCTGATATCAAGAATGGATCCCTTGAAATATATTTTTGAAAGGCCCATGCTAAACTGTCGACTATCAAGATGGCAGTTAATCTTACAACAGTTCGACATGGTATACGTAGCTCAGAAAGCCATGAAGGGGCAGGGAATTGTAGATCAATTGGCAGAAACGCCATCAGGAGGGATGGAGCCGTTAGAAACTCCTCTGCCGGGCGAAGACATATTCTGGGTGTCACACACAAAATGCGATGACGAGGGACAATTCTGGAAGCTGTATTTTGATGGTGCCATGAATGCTGAAGGGGCAGGAGCCGGAGCAGTACTGGTCTCTATCACCGGAGAGCAATACCCTATGGCTACTAAATTGCAGTTCAGTAATTCGAACAATACAGCTGAGTATGAGGGGTGTATATTGGGACTCCGTTTTGCACGCGATATGGGAGTGAAGAGACTGGCGGTGTTTGGGGATTCAGAACTGGTAATCAGACAGGCGATCGGGGTGTACAACACGAAAGAGCTCCGGTTACTCCCATACCATCGTTGTGTTATCCAATTGATGCAAGAGTTCGAAGATATCGCTTTCCGACATATCCCCCGTGGACGGAATGATTTTGCCGATGCATTGGCAACTTTGGCTTCCTTAATCCACATAATCAAGAGCAGGGACGTTCCACAGATTGAGATAGCGGTACAGAATGCCCCGGCATACGAGGAACATGTTGCAGTGTTCTCAGACGAGGTGGTTCTGCCAAAGCAATCTTGGTATCACGACATAAGAGAATATCTGAGGGATAGATCCATTCCCGACCAGGCTAGCCGAGCTGAGAGGATGAGGATCCAAAAGATGGCAATGAAGTTTTACCTGAGTGGGGATTCACTCTACAAGAGGGATACTGAGTTGGGATTGTTGCAATACGTAGATGAGACGCAGACCCAAACGATTATGAATGAGATACATGGTGGAGTGTGTGGGCCACACATGAGTGGACCGATGCTGGCCAAAAAGATCTTGAGAACGGGGCATTATTGGTTAACACTGAAAGCCGACTGCGATGATCATGTCAAACGGTGTTATCAATGCCAGGCGCACGACAATGTGATCCATACACCTCCCAATGAACTGCACTATATGACCTCCCCTTGGCCATTCTCAATGTGGGGAATGGATGTAATCGGACCAATAGAGCCCAAGGCAAGCAACGGGCACCGATTCATTTTCGTCATGATCGATTACTTCACCAAATGGGTAGAAGCAGCTTCTTTCCCCAAAGTAACTCAGGAGGTCATCGTCGGTTTCATCAGGAATAATGTCATTTGTCAATACGGGCAACCTGAGGTTTTGGTCTCCGACAATGCCAAGAATTTGAACAACGCCCTCATGAAGGGATTGTGCGACCAGTTTAAGATCAAACACCTAAATTCTGTCATTTACCGTCCTAAGATGAATGGGGCAGTGGAGGCTGCAAATAAGAACATCAAGAGGATCATGGCGAAAATGTCTGCTAATCATCGGGGATGGCCGGATCTGCTACCCCTCACCCTGTTGGCATACCGAACGTCAACGCGTACTTCTACAGGGGCAACCCCTTACGCTTTGGTATATGGAATGGAGGCTGTTCTGCCAATTGAGGTTGAGATGGCGTCCCTCAGAATAGTGATCGATGCTCAGATAAGCGAGGAGGATTGGATGCAAAGTCGATACGATCAATTAGCCCTAATTGATGAAAGGAGGGTGGCTGCTGTTTGGCACGGTCAGTTATATCAACAAAGGATCTCTCGATCATACGACAAAAGGATAAGACCTCGGAAGTTCAAGGAAAATGATTTGGTGCTAAAAAGAGTCATGCCTTGTCAAGACGAAGCCAAAGGAAAGTTTGCCCCAAACTGGGAAGGACCATTTGTGATTAAGAAAGTGCTATCCGGACGAGCCCTCATCTTGCAAGAAATGGATGGTGAGATATTTCCACAGCCCCTCAATTCCGACTCGGTGAAGCGGTTCTATGCTTGAATCATCAGTTCCCCTTTTTCTTTGAGAACGAACTACGTAGGACCTGATCTCCCAACTTGTGGGGGTACGTAGGCAGCCATCATGGCACGGTCCGATCCCTTTTAAAAAATAATCCTTTCCCTAAACAAAACCAATTCCCAACAGCCAGATAAACCTTCCTACACCCTCAAAGCCTTCCCGAAGCCAGCCGACCAATAAGCTTCATCTCAAGATAACATAACCCTGATCCCACCAAAACAGTTAGCCAAAATCCAAGACTCAATCTGATGAAATCAATAGGGGTGCGGCAATATCTGTCAGATCTCCATCAAGACTTGAGAAGAGAAAGAAGGCGAAATGTCAAAATCATAGCCAGCAGGATAAAATGAGGATCCAATGAAAGGCAACGATACGATAAAAGGGAAAATGACTAAATTTAAATGCATGTCTATATATATAAGTCATTTTGTTACAAGATTTCTTCTTCAATAACCGATGAAATTAACATAGTCTATGCAGAAAATAAAACAATCTACAAATCTGCAACTAACTGAAGCAGGATGGATAAACTGGCGGATAGATCCGAAGCATCAGCATCCCCTGCAATATGCTGTCCCATCATGTCGATGCGGTCCAACAAAGCAGTGGCTCGGCTGACAGTCCCAGAATGAGCATCTATAACTGTCCTGGCCTGAAATACAATGGCGTCTCTGTCAGCAATGGCAGCATCTCTGGCCAGAATAGCGGCATCTCTCTCAGCAATGGCAGCATCCCTCTCAGATTCAATAGCAATCAAGGCCAGACGGAGTCGAGTATCCTCAGTAACCCGACTAGGGGCAAAATCGGTTGAGATGGAATGATCTGTGGTATCATCGGGGAAAATCAATCCAGAGTCGTCAAAGGCCCCAGTCTGACTCAAACCAGCCGAATCCGAGTCTCCACGCAACCACTGCACGTAAGCAAATGTCTGGATGTGGCAGCTCTCACTATATTCGGCAAAAATCCTGCAAGACCAAAGATCGTATACCCGCAGTAGATCTCTCTCTGTCTGGGATGATATAAGGAATCGATATGCGGCTGCGCCCGTGAAGGAATGAAAATCCTGTGTCTGATCAAATTGCCCCATAACCGCCAGGGGATGATAAGTCGTCACGCCCCTCAGGCCAGCAATAGGGATGAAATCCAGGGTGGGCACGTGAGTCAAAAAGCTCATAAAGAAGCAATAACCCGAGTAGATCAGGAGATGGAAAGGATCCTCAATAACCGACAAAAATGCTATCCAGGAGGCCGCATCAGTACAGCTCATGGGACGAAATGAAAACTGCGTGGATATGTCATGACTGAAACAAAACCCTTGGCGACGGAAATGGCCGATGGGACTGAGATGACTCATAAATCACACATACAATAAAGTCGAGCTCCCTCTGAATACCCTGCCTCGGAAAGATTGACAATATGAGGCTGACATGTAAGTATCCGCTAATATCATGGGAAGGATGGTGTGATCCTCCTGAAGGGATCTCACGGCCGCGACAACTCGCGTGTTCAACAGATCAGGTCCGGTAGGCAGATACAAAACCGAGATGACACAGGCCATCAAAACGTCTACTCTCAAGGTGCCCCAGCGCTCCTCAGATATGGAAAAGTCACCAAAGAAATGGCGAAAATTGTCAGGTGAGCCGAATCGGTCAATCAAAAAATGAAGAGGAACCAGATGGTCTGATGTGACCACCGATAGCAGAGCTATCCTCCGCAACCCAGTGAAAGTCAAGAACTGACGGCGCATGGGACCAACTGTGACCCTGGCGCAAGGACCGTCCAAGGGCAAACCGATAAAACGAGCATACTCCTCGAGGGTGGGGGTCAGCTCCATTGTCCCTAACCTGAACACCTGACGGACGGGGGCCCAGTAGCTCAGAATACCCTCCATAAAGCCAACGGGCACCTGAAAGGATAATAGGGACCAAGAATGTCCCAAAAGACCATCTGCGATAGCCCTGTCAGCCGGCGATAAACTGTCCAACCAGCGGAGGAGACTGCCGACCAATCCTGTGGAAGGAATGGGATCCAACCGTACCACGACATCTGAGGGCGACATCTGTAACAAGTAGTATCAAAAAGACTGTACAGGGGTCATTTCTCTATCCATGAATGAAAAAAAGCATGCATCATACAACTAATAATAAAGCAAATGAATTTCATAGAGATAAAAGAAAAAAAATTGTGCATAAATAAAACCAATGAGTTCAGTACATAGTGCATGTGATAATGATAGAAAAGGAAAAAAATAAATCCAAACAGGTGCAGGTACAAAAGCCCTATCCTATCATGATCTAAACAAAGTCAATGTCATCTATGAAAGCGGGATCCTCGAACTGATCCCCTGGGGTCGTCGAAGTCGGAGGACCAAAATTCATGTCAGGAATGTATGGCTGCGCTGTGGCATCAGATGAGCTCGGACCTGCATCATAACCCGCACTATCAGGATCGTAGGCGTAAGCATTCTCTGGAGTCCGGCCTAACACCCGAAGATATAAGGACAGCTGATCCACCTGACGGGTCAGAGTGGCGATCTGCTCAGCATGGGTGGGACTCCGAACGCAAGCTGCCCAGTCAGTCATCATCACCGAACCAGGGACCATATCCCCGAGGAAGAATGTGACCCGGGTCTGAGGACCGATAGTACGGGGCACCCACCAGGTACGGAAAGCCTCACTCGTACTGGGACCCGTAGAAAGCATCCGGCCGTCCTCCCCTGCGAGCATGATCTCCGAAGGCTGAGAATCCAGCGGCCAGGATGTAGTTGTTAGGTTTGTACATAGCGCGAATATGTAATCAAATTACATAAATAGTGCGGAAGCGCGATAAAACGGATTTTTTTTGAATTTTTATACAAACCATCACCATGATCATCCATGTGCTCAATTATCAATTAAACGAAAGAGATAGAGATTAAGAAATTATACCCTCGTAAAACCGTGATTCCTCGGGTACAAGTTCACCTCCAATTCCTTCGCGTTCTCCTTGAATTTCACCGATTAAATTCCTTCCTTTGATCAACGTTAGCCACCCAAGTGTTTGGCCTCTAGAGGTGATCCACCAAGGAATAATAGTTGTTCAAGAAGATGGGTGTTGGCAAAACCCTAGTTTCTATCTCTATAAAAATTGCAAGTACTCCCTCTCTCCAATTCTCATGAAAGAGTGTGTAAATTGTCTAACAATCTAATTGTCTGACTGTCTAACCTCAAATCATAATAAGACTCCTCTTATTTATAGATATAGGGAACCCTCCTAAACTATTTAGGATTAGGGTTTTTATTTTAATTAAACTCCTTTAATTAATTGAATTCCTAATCCAATTAGGAATTCATGAGAGAGTACTTCTATTAATTAATTCCCAATCCCTATTAGGAATTAAATAATAGTAATAGTAATAATAATAATAAGACTCCTCTTATTAATTTATATTTAATATTTCTAAAATATTAAATAATAAATATTAATCTATTTAATTTATTCTATCTACATAGATTAAATTAAATACACTTAACTTATTATTACAATTATGCCATTTACTTCTTAAATAAATATTTTTCTTTTGCGGTGTGACCCTTTAGGTTCTCCATATTAAACCGGTTGTGAATAAATCAATTAGAACAATTCTAATCTTATTTAAATAAATAAATTAAACTATTTAATTCATTTAAATAAATAATATTTATTCTACAATAAGGGTAAGCCCCCTTAGCGATCAACGACTTTCCAGATAATATAGATTTCAACATTAATCACAAAAGAACCTTTCAGTGAATAGTTACCGTACAATTCAATCCTTCTACCATACAATGTCCCAATTAAATATAAGACATGGAATTACTGTCAAGTCTTATTTTATTTAATTATATGTATTTCGATTCTGAAATGCACAACTCTGATTAATGCAAATTAGAAACTCCTTTCTAATTTCATTCTGCTTTGGCCAAAGACTTCTGAGTCGTCATTTATCGAATCACATAGGACATTCTCTCCTTTTACTAGAAGTGGTAGATTCTTTATTGATCATTCACCTATCTCCATGTATAACTTATTATACCCAATCATACCCTTTGATATACCCTAAAGGTCTTAAGGGACATGTCAAAGTATAACTCATCATACACAAGATACTATGATGATCTCAAGTCCAAGGATCACTTGTACTACTATCACTAGAGGAATTCCTATTGACAGGCGAGTAAAACTCCATTAGGTATTCCTTAGCGAGCCACGTTCAGTGAACTTATTCTCTAATAAGCACCTACATACTTGCTTTAGTGTCTCCACATAAATGATTATGAGATCAATCATCCTCTTCATAAGAGCAAGCAACGTATGTACTAATCTATCCGGATTCACTAATCCCCTTTTTAGTAATCCAACGATTAGGAACAATTTTAGTTTGTGAGCTATCTTGAATTTAGATCTCATTAGCATGATCACCATCATGATTCTAAAAACATTGCTCAAAACTATGGGTTTATCACATTTAATATTACAGCACTATGTTGATAAAGTAAAATGCCTTTAATAACCGAATAAGATTACAAAGTATATGCTACATCATATCAAATATGATTGGCTTGTGTGCATACTACTTTCAGTAGTGAAAGGAAGGGAGTGCGGGATGCGGATCTCTCCAGTGACGCATCTGAATGCGCGCTCTCCCAGATACATCACCCAGCCCCCGACACTCTGCAAAGTGAGGCGGCGGGTGGAAAGTGCGAACTCCGGGCCGGTAGGATACCCATCTGTGAACCCCACATCCAGATGCTCAGAAAGATAAGGCCTCCAGACGACCTCTGCAGCAGTGATCAGCTCCAGCTGAATGCGGCAATGGGCAAAGCTGCCGGACACTGGGACCTCCTCCAGAGTGCTGTGATGCCACCGCCGACCCCGGGGATAAGTGTCTAGGCCAAGAGTAGTGACGGGCCTCAGGCATGGAAGACGCTCGTAGGCCCAGAACTGCGAACAGAAACAGCGAAAAGCATGAGTAACCGACGAATGCAGAAAAGAGAAATAAATGAAGGAAAGTCCAGTAAGAAGAGAGGAAGAGAAAGGCTCACCAGTAGAAAGTGGTAGAATCCGAGCCAGACATCTGTCTGTCCCTCCGAGCGTAGACGAAGACCGTGGAGGAAATAAGCAAATGTGAAGGACCCCCAGTCATAATCGCCGATCCGGTCTACGTCCCTGACAGCTCTGACGACGCTGAAGTAAATGGTGGAGGAGTTGTTCCCTAGGAAACAACCCCTCATGATGGTCAGGAACAGGCGCCGGAGCAGAATATCCCGTGTAGCCCGATCCGCGGGGAATGGCGTCGCATATATGCATCCCACAGCGTCAACGGCCAAAGCTCCAGACCGAATGCTGCGGGCCTTAAAGACCCGGTCGTCGGCAGCGAAACCCAGCAAAGCTCGAACCTCCGCTGGAGCGATATCAAGATCCAGAGGAACACGGGTCCCGGTGAACTCGATACCCGTGATGTACCTCCAATCCCAGGGAGTCAGCACGACCTCACAGTGCAAAAGGTGAAGGGACTGGGTCTGGTGAAACCATCTCTCGGACAGAGCCCGCATATAACCCAGGGGCACTGGCGGGGAATGATGGTGAAGAAATGACGAAAGCCCCAGGAATCCACCACCGCCCGGTAATCACTGTGCAAAGCGGTGTAGAGGGAGTAGATGTTGAACTAGTTACCCCTCGGCTGAGTAAACTCGGGCACCTGTGGCAAACACCAATGGGTCAGTCCAGATAGAACGAAAATTGAGAAATTGAGAATGAAATCAGAGTAGAATTAAATATACCTCATTAGCCACGAGAGATGCTGAGGGGTGACGACTGAGATCCCGACCCAATAGATCGGGTATCTGCACAGAGGCGCCAGACAGGGCGCGATGAGGAGATTGAGCTAGTGTGCTGGACGATGGCCCCTCTACCGCGACATCCGGAAGAGCAGCCTCCTCAACATCAGGATGAGCGGGCCTGATGACAGCCTCCGCCAGTCGGCGAGCCTGGCGGGTCCGGGGCAAACAGGAACGGGTGCAACCCTACGGCGGCGAACGCCCGAGGTCCGAGACGCGGCGGAGCTACTAGGAGTGTCAGGATCCATGGCTGGAATAGAACAGTCGAAAAGGAAGGTAAGTTCTCTTTTAAATTATGTCGATTTCCTACATTCATCGTAGAACTAATGCAACATGATGCCTGTTTATTATATGTGCATGAAAAAAAAAAATTGGCAGAGTTCCGTTTGTAAAATGGACATCCCATGCATAGCCTAGCATGTTTTCAGTATATCCAAGCCACAACAGATCAAAATTGCATCCAGATGTGTAATTGAAACATGTAAAAGGACCATAATGCATGATTTTCTTTCAAAAAAGGGAAAACAAGTATGTGGGACCGCATCATGAGCATAAAATAGGACTCATACAGTTGATACATAGCATGTATATACAATGATACATAGCATAGCATTGTGAAGCATACATTTCTATCTCTAAGCATGCAAATAGCCAAATGTATAGCAAAACATTGACGAAATTGAGAAAACAAACGGTCAAAGTGTTACCTGTAGTGTGTAGATCGATCCTACCGGAGCGGTTTTTGCGAAAAGATTGGAAAGCTCGGCAAAAGGGCGTGCAAAGGTCTGAAAATCGCGTGGGGTACGAATGAAAGTGACAGATCTGCGAAGCGGCTGGCCGCCTAAATGGCCGATCATGGCCGCAGATCAATCTGCGGCTGGCCCCAGTGGGTCCCCCTTTGTCCAATGCTTGCTCAATCGAATCTGAAGCCCATTTAATTCATAATGTGGTAATAAAATACGAGATTTTGATGAATTGGGTGTCGAACACAACTTCTCAATACGACCGAGTGACCGGCGACGAAACCCGGCACTCACAAGACGATCGGCCGGCGACGATAACCGACGATTACGAGATGGGTGACCGGCGACGAAACCCGGCCCCGACGAGACGATCGACCGGCGACGATAACCGGCGATTACGAGATGGGTGACCGGCGACGAAACCCAGCCCCGACAAGACGATCGACCGACGACGATAACCGGCGATTACGAGACGGGTGACCGACGACGAAACCTGGCCCCGACGAGACGATCGACCGACGACGATAACCGGCGATTACGAGAGGGGTGACCGGCGACGAAACCCGGCCCCGACAAGACGATCGACCGGCGACGATAACCGACGATTACGAGATGGGTGACCGGTGACGAAACCCGACCCCGACGAGACGATCGACCGGCGACGATAACCGGCGATTACGAGATGGGTGACCGGCGACGAAACCCGGCCCCGACAAGACGATCGACCGGCGACGATAACCGGCGATTACGAGATGGGTGACCGGATACGAGACCCGGCCCCGACGAGACAATCATCCGCATTGACACCCTTTTACGGATATTTTGCATGCCTTACATCTTACGTTGCATCATAAGTCATATGTGTTGCATCACATATGTATTGTCATTCTTGTGCACTGTCATTCATGCATCGAGTGTCTATTCTTTATCCTGTTCATTTCATTTGAACACTTCATAAACATGATAAAGAGGGGTAGCTGTAGACACCCAATTTTTGCATTTTGTATACTAACCGTGACAGGAGGGCAAAATCGTCAAATTGAACAGGCCCGCAGGAGCGAAGAATGGGCACAAGTGCGCACACTCGACGCCACCGCGACGATTTGCAGTCAAAACCGACGTGACAACAAGACCATCCAAAATGAGCATTCCCGAACAGTGTGTCACGTCTCACGGTAATTCCCGGACTGCAAAATACAGGCCTTTTGGCGAAAACCGACAGCACGACGCAAGAATCGAGGTACGATGCGGAAACCGAGGAGAATTAAATAACTAAAGTGCATGGCGGGCGGAGTGCATGGCGGGCTAAGGCCAGCCGCAGATTGATCTGCGGCCAGCCGCAGATCAATCTGCGGCTGGCCTTAGCCAGCCTACTTCAATGATTTCCTTCATTCATTCAGCAGAGACAGAAGGTTTAGAGAGGAGCAGATCGGAAAAAGAAAAGAATAAGCAGCAGCAGCACGAAAATTGAGAGAGAAATAGCATAGATTTGCAACAAAATAGGAGAGAAAGAGAAAAAAAAAGAGAGGAATAATATTCTTGTGATTGGATTGTATCACGTATACTTCTTCTTCTATTCAAAATACACAAGTTTACATCCGCTTTGATCTCATTTGCAAGGTGAAAATCTCCTTATTTTGGCAATTTCTATCATATCATTTGGTCAAATTAAATGTAGTTTTTCATGTAATTTATGATGGAACAATGAATTAGGGATTATGGGTGATGGTTCCATCGGAACAAAATTCTTCCCAATAACCCGATGATATTCATTCATTGAATTTTGTGTTGTTTTACGATGCTATATTGGGCGTGGTTCCTTTAGATCGATATTTTAGGATGTTTTGGCATTACTAGATTATCCGTGTTGATTATTTCTTGTAATATCCGCCTTGTGGTTGTGTGGAAATTTGGTTGTGAGCTTAGGAAAGCGACCCCGTGGTCCAAATCCGATGATGGACGTCTTTTGATGTAAATAGTAAGAAGGATATAGTTTTCATTGTACATATGTAATTGTCGGGCCTTAAAACGACGCCAAGGCGAGAATCGTGGTTAAGGCCCCGTCATAGTGAAAGTATGCGATTGTGGGCGTTTGGGGTTGTTTTGATGGCTTACATGCCCATGAATAGCCCCAACGCATTTTAACACTTGATTTGATTTACAACCTAAAATTGATTTCAAAGCTAAACAATGAAGACTTTCATAAAATCAATCAAACTAGGTTTTTAGCATCACGAGGATAAGAAATTGGGAGTGCTAATGAATGTCGATTTCTATTGAACGAAAAGGCAAAGAAAAAATCGTTTTCCAAAACATCACACAAAATGATTTTATAAATAAGTAATGTTTTATTAAACCGTTGTGCATAGGGTTAAAGAGATTCTAGAAGTTGCCCATCATTTGAGTTATGAAGGCAACGTATAGATCTCGATTCCTATTTTTGACGAAGGTTTAAAAAATTCATGTTTTACCAAAACAACACTTAATAAAAAAAAAATCTCATAGCTTTTGTCAAATAAAATCAAACCTTCCTAATAAAGAATAAAGCTTTCTCGCAGAAGCCGAAGGACATTCTAAAGCACTCCCAAAGCACGATTTTCCTTAAAAAATCCAAATGATTCTTTCATACAAACTCACCACAACATTCACATAGACACACACACACACGCGCGCGCATACACACACATTTCATGAATTAAAGGATAGAAAAACATCAAGATTGCGGTAACCGTGTTTCACGGAAGTCGGGGGGTGCCTAACACCTTCCCCTCGCTTAAGCAAGCCCCCGAACTCTATGAATCTCGGTTTACAGACTAATTAATTCGGAGTCACATATGAGCCAGCGATTTATAAAAAACGAAAACTCGGATGAGTTGGTACATCCATTTCAAATATACCAACTGGCAACTCTGGTTAATTGGCTCATCATAAAAAACGATCTTTCAAAACCCCGTCGACATCAATGCCGACCTTTTCCAAAGAATCATTAAATCAAAAGGCTAAAATTGGAAAAGACTAGAAAGACGAAAAAATCGGCGTCGACAATCTGTACTCGTGATGTTCTTGATTTGATTGAAATTGGCCTTAAAAATCGTGTTGTTGGAGCTACTGCATTAAATGAGAGGAGCAGCCGATCTCACAGGTACAAATTGTTCTAAAAAATCCTGTTTCCTTTGTGTAAAGTAGCTACTTCATAATTAGTAGTTGGAAGAAAAAAAATGTCAGAGCTCATAGCTTGAGCTTAGTAGCGTAGCAGCAGGAGATCTGAGCTACAAGCGGCCGCACTACCCCTTGAGGTGTGCCATGATTCGAGTTGAAGGCCCCTAAAAAGATTTGATAAGAGCTTTCTACTAAACTCGAATAATAATAAAGAAGACAACCTTATAATATTCTTTAGTTTGGGTTTTTGATTAACCCGTTTTTTCCTACAGTATATTAACCATTCACAAGTTTGAAGACCTAGCCAATTCATGGTATACATTGCATTTTGTAGTAGTATTGTTTGACAATTCTTATGCAATATTTCAACCTGTTTCTCCACTATTAAGACTTCCTCATTTTGTTTCTCTGGAATCATAATGCAACCAATGTGATTGGTGGAGAAAGAGTATTGCATGTATAGTAGCTGTCGATTGAGAAATTAATTCATTTGTTCTTTTCCTCTTGAAGCAACCAATGTCTTCTTGCAACTTATGATGAAGGGCGCGAAGAGTTGGATAGGGGAGCTACAAAAGCGGAAATATTTTGTTCTCCTGGAAAACATTCTTCTTTGGGAGAAGTAGAATAGCAAGTAAATGTATACAGGAAATAGCTCAAAGACAGAAATTCACATGATGTATAATCTTATAAATATAAATCTATGTTATCATTTTCACTGAGCTACCGAAATATTGGATACAATACTCAACTATTATATTAGTTGCGTCGTGCCTTCAGACACGGGTTATCCCTAGTTAATTTATAATATTGAGCAGTATAATTGATCCAAAAATGAAAGTAAAATTATTAAGATCAAATAATTGGTGTATTTGAGGGAATATGTAATGGAGTGGAGTCAAACGATAATACCTGAATTTCTAACTCTTTATTTCTTTAATGGAAAATGCATATATGCTTAACAGCTAAAGGCAAATGATGTAAAAGAAATAGAAACATACTAAAACATATAAAAATTAAGACAAGAGAAATGGTTGATCTGTTCTTTGTTCTTCTCTTTCTTTACCGTAAAGAATGTTGCTCATTACTCGATTAAAAGGACCAAAGACAGAAATATAACCAACACTACTGACACTATTTTAGACTGTAAATTGAATTTCTAGAAAACATTAGTGTTAATGCTCGAATATGTCCTTATGTTCAGCTACCAGTTTGGACGTAAATCTGTACAAAGAACACCACCAGAAAATACTTGACGACTTGGGCCGCCGGATACTAACGTTGTGAGATTAAAAACAGATCTCACGTAAGTAACAATGTGTTAAGTAGCAAAGGGTAAAAGGGATTTTTACTTATTTTTGCACATGTTAATTGTGTAACAGAATCAGTTAGAAGTATTTGGCAGCTTTAGAGTGAAAATAGTTGAATAGTTAGTTTTAATTAAGCTCGAGCGGGAAGCAAAAGCGATTAAAGCAGAGAAAGAAAGGGGGAGATCTTATCTTGCAAATTGCATTACCTTTTTGTATTGAATCTTTCAGCTTTGTTCTAATACAACCTCTATCATTTCTTTTCTTCCATATTTTTCTGTTGTTATTGTTCTATTTCTTTTTCTTATTTTGTCCTTCCATTGATTAAGAACTGAACTCAGTTCTTACATTTGGTATCAGAGTCTTTGGTCCTCGGCAGAAGAAGACCCTAAATAGCCATGGTAGAAGGAACAAGATTGAGGGCTCTTGAGGAAACGCAGAGGAACAATGAGTACAAGGTGCAGGAATTGACTAAAAGCCATCATGAGCTACAACGTACAATAAATCAAATTGGAATTGAAGTCAGCGAATTGGGGGGCAAGTTCGAAAATCTCCAGGGTACTTTGGATGCACTACTGATGGAGATCAGGCCTTCGTAAGGGAAAAGGAATAGCATCCACTTTTAATGATCAGGTAAATACTGAAACTGGACTTGATTTTCCCTTCAATGGTAATGGTAATGGTAATGGTAATGGTAATGGTAATGGCGTTATTGGAAATAAATCCCCATTACATGTGAATCAAGGGGGATTTGGTAGGGCTAGAATGCCTAGGTATGACTTTTTTATGTTTAATGGTGATAATATAAGGAATTAGTTATTAAAATGTGATCAGTTCTTTCAAATTTACCCTATGGATGATAATAAAAAATTGTTGAGTCTGGCTTTACATCTTGAAGGTGAAGCCAGTAATTGGTATTTGTCATACAAAAAATCTCATCCTCGACTTTCGTGGTGTTAATTCTCTGTGGATATTGAGGTTTAATTTGGAAAATCCCTATATGGAGATGTGATAGGAGAATTCAATAGGTTGCAACAAGAGTTCACAGTAGTGGATACTAGAAAAAGTTTGAATACTTGGGGTTAAATGTTTTTTAAGTCATTGAACTTTAGGTCAGCTTACAAATGGATAACTGAACTATTTTTTCTTACAGTCAACTCACTAAACTCTATTCTTCTTATAAACCGTTAAAAAAATATTTAGACTGTTAGTTGACTAACAGAAAAATGACGTGACAGTGGTGACATGGTGCTCTTTCTGATGGGGCAGTAATAATAATAACGATAATAATAATAATAACGATAATAATAATAATAATAACGATAATAATAATAATAACGATAATAATAATGATAATAATAACTATATAATAATAAGAACGATAATAATAATAATAACGATAATAAAAATAATGATGATAATAACGATAATAATAATAATAATAATAATAATAATAATAATAATAACAACAACGATTATAATAATAATAATAACGATAATTTTAATAATAATAATAATAACGATAATATTAATAATAATAATAATGACGATAATGATAATAATAATAATAATGGCCAACTCCTAGATTTCATGATTTATTTTAATTTTCTTCTTTTCCTAAATTTCATGAATTATTTTAATTTTTATACTACCAACTCCTAGATTTTCTTCATTTTCATTTAAGAATGGCCACATCAGAAATGAGTCACCATTGCCACGTCATTTTTCTGTTAGTCAACTAACGGTCTAAACATTTTTTTAACGGTTTGTAAGAAAAATAGAGTTTAGTGAGTTGACTGTAAGAAAAAATAGTTCAGTTATCTATTTGTAAGTTGACCTAAAGTTCAGTTACCTAAAAAGCATTTAACCCTGAATACTTGAGACCACTAGTGGAATTATAAAACCCTACTTTTGATGAGGCTTAGTTTGTCAAATGTTTCATGGCGGGATTGAAACTGGAAATACGGGGATTAGTTAAACTAATGAAGCTTGATACCTTAACCTCAGCCATAGTTGCAGCAAGGGTCAAAGAAGCAACTATGAAGCTATAAACAGAAGTACCAGACCTGTGACAACTTCTGGGAAAATCCTTACAATCAAGATTACAAGTTTCAACCCAGCACTAGTCAAAATTATGGAAGGAACAGTTCCGGTGTTAGCAACAGTTACTCTGCACTTCAGTCTACCAATCACAATAGATCTTTTAACTCTGCTAGAAACAATAGTCCAGTACCTTATAAACCTAGTCCAAGCAATTTTAGAAGAATGGATTCTGAAGAAATTCAAGCCAGAAGAGAAAAAGGATTGTGTTACACGTGTGATAAAATTTACAAACCAGGACATCAGTGCAAAAATAAGCAAATATACGTGATGATTTGTGATGAAAATGAGGAAATTGGGGAGGAGGAAGCAGGGGAATTTGTAGTCAGGGAACAAGGAGAAGACTGTAAGGAAAATGTTGATGACGAAGCACCTAAAATGGGCATATCATTACATGCCTTACATGGGCGCAAGGCAAAGCGTTTTGCTCAGAAGGCCGTTTCCACCCAAAAAATTGTATTTTTTTGTCAAAAACGGATATAGTTGACTTTTCTGGTCAAACTTGGCCTTTTTTGGCCTTAGGGTGCTCTCTTCGGGCCCAAAAATTCTACTCCCGTTGCATTGCATCAAAGTTCTAGCTGTGGACATTTTTATCAGAGAAAGGGCTACTACTATTGCTTCTTTGAGAGACAACTTACCAAGAGTACAGGTAAGGATAAAATATTATACAGATAGTAGAAGGACAGAAAGAGAGTTTAAAGTTGGAGACATGGTTTATGTGAAATTACAACCTTATAGGCAAAACAGTTTAGCACAAAGAAAGAGATTCAAACTAGCTCCCAGACATTATTTATGGGCCTTACAAAATTGTTGAAAAGATTTGCAAGGTAGCCTACAAACTTGACTTACCTGTACATTCACAAATCCATTCCGTATTTCATGTATCATTACTAAATAAAAAAGTGGGTGAACAAGCTGTGTTGGTGACAACATTGTCACCTGTGGCTGATGATGGAAGACTCTAGTTAGTTCCAGTAGCAGTTTTAGCGCGGAGGATGGTTAAACAGGGCAGGAGTAATGCACCTGTGGAAGATGCTAGTTGGGAGGACGAGATGAGGAGATTTCCAAGACATTTCCATATTTTCATCCTAGTTCTCGAGCACAAGAACTATTTTAAGGGAGGGAGAATGTTAAGTAGCGAAGAGTAAAAGGGACTTTTACCTATGTTTGCACATGTTAATTGTGTAACAGAATCAGTTAGAATTAGTTGCCAGCTTAAGAGGGAAAATAGTTGAATAGTTAGTTTGAATTAAGCTCGAGCGGGAAGCAAAAGCTATTGAAACAGAGAAAGAGGGGGAGATCTTATCTTGCAAATTATACTACCTTTTTATATTGAATCTTTCAGCTCTGTTCTAATACAACTTCTATCATTTCTTTTCTTCTATATTTTGTTGTTGTTATTGTTCTATTTCATTTTCTTATTTTGTCCTTCCATTGATTAAGAACTGAACTCAATTCTTACACAACGGTGATTACAAGTATTTAGTATATTAGAATATTGTGTGTATCTTTTATTATTTATCTCGTATTTACTTTAGCTACATCGACTCCATAAGATCCTAATTTATAATAAGAATTGTGTAGTAGGAGATCCTATTGGAAAATGTAATTACCATAAAAGGGGTTGTATTAGATATGGTAATGTGTAAGCTGCCTTATGTAGTAAGGCGGCAGACCCAAGCCTATTACTCGAAAATCTAATATGGGCGTACAAGGCTAAGTGGCCTGGGGCGATGCCCAATATTAGCAGTCCACTTATGCTAGTGAACATGTAACCCAACAATCAATATACAATATCATGGTGGAGTTTGATGTATCAACCAAGCCACCACCTAATAATTAATGGTCAAGATCGATGACAAATATACACTGGGAATCACAAGAAGAAAATCAAACCTGTTGATAGGGAAAAGCTCAAGTTACAAATTAAAGTAAATATACCAAAACACTAAAACATGCTCTTCCATTTCAAAATTAGAGATATAATTTGATTTGTTTTAATCATAATGAATTTATAAAATCCTAAAAAAATTAATATGAATTCATTTAAATTTTGTAAGCAACAATGTGGAAATTAGTAGTACGTTTTTAGTTGGTTCACAATGATTTACTTGCTTCATGATTGTACTAATGTCAAATAAATTCATAATTGAGTAAATGACGCTAAAAGCTAACTTACTTTCACAAATTTTCTAATTTTTACCAACCAACTACAAAATTTTCACTTTAAACAATAAACTTAAGATTGTAATTCTCAAAAGATTTTTGTACATAAGGTAATGGAAAATGAGAATTGTTCAATAAAGGTAAAATTACAATCTTGAAATGTGAATTATAATCATGCATGAATTATATTTATACAAATGGAAAGTTAGAAAATCATTACATGAAAGGAAATAAAATTTAGTTTACAAGTTACAAGTCAAACCAAAAAAGAAATGGACTAAGGAAAAATAATGAAATAACAAGTCTTGGCTTAATAAGAAACAATAAGCCATTGGATCATTAGACAACCCAACCACTTATACACCTAAGCCAAGCAAGCCCATTTGGATACATAAACCATGCAAGCCCAAGCCCAAGAACCAAACCGAATAACAAAGCCCACTTTGACAAGCTCAAGCCCAAATCTAGAAAATTCTATAAGCACATGTGGATAAACATTACAAGAAAAAAAGGGGGGGGACAAGGGGGAGAATCCGGCCACATAGGGGGGTGGGATGAGAGAGGTCAAAGGGGCCATGTGACCCCCTTTTGTGTTGACTAAATTTTAAAGGTGAGAGCCTTTGTCTTGGCCATACATTCCAAATGAAGGTTTAACCTCCTAATTAGCCACTAATCATGGTGATTACTTGCAAGGTTAGCAAGTTTGGCTAATTAACCTAGGGGGTGCATTAGAAAGAAGGGAAGTTGGATGGTTTGACCAAAAAATAAAGAAGTCATGGAGGGAGTAAAGGAAAATTTACAATTTTGGCTTGTAAATACCCCAACTACATTTTCATCTTCTACTTTACCAACTTAAGAGATAAAAAGCTAGAGAAAGAGAAAGAAAAGAGGGAGGGTCGACCAACACAAGAAGAGAAGGAGAGGAATTTAAGCAACCAAGCAATCAAAAGAAGGAAAAAGGCTAAACTAGGAAGGTATAACCCCTAAACTTTTTCTTTATTCAACTTTTCTTGTGAGATAACTAGAGTTATGTTAATAAACATGTATCATACTTATATATACCTAAATATGTTTGGGTCATGGTGGTGAATAGCTTAAATGATGGAAAAATTGTAGAGGAAAATAAGAAAACCTAGAAAGAAACTTAAACTAAGTAGGGCAGAAAACAGTAAAATCTGACCTGAAATTATAATATGCATAACTCTTGATATACTTTGAGTTTTTCCATGATTCTTGTTTTAAAAGCTATATGCAAGTTAGCTACAATTTGGAGGTGGTTTGAGACATAAATTCCAAGTAGATTATTTTTGATGAATTTTTCACCAAGACAGGGCAGGCTGCCAAACCTACTCACCTTAATTTTGTAAGGACTGTTTTGGACCCTTAACTTGCTTGAAAAAATTCAGGCTTTTGGCATATGGTACTTAGAGGTATGGGGAAGGTCCTGTCCAAAAATGAACAAAAGTTGACTTAAGATGAAGGAGTTATGACCAAAACAAAAACTGAAAGTTTAAAATTAAAACTGCGATAACTTGAGTTTTACAACTCGCATTGGGATAAATTTTGGGTGGAAGCAAGTTTAGATGCAGAGATAATTCTGTTCAAATTTTATAATTTTTGAACATAATCTCGAACATTAATAAATGTTAAATTTCGGACAGAAACTAGCCCAAAATAAATACTAAATATACTTGAAAAAATCTAAAAAAATCAAAAAGGATCTAAAATGAAGTCACCTAAGTGGGGCCAGAAGGAAAAAAAGGAATAAAATGTTTAAACAGGTTTAATGAAGAAGATAAGATTTAAGAAATTACGAAAAATTAATTTTAAGGTTACCGGGAAACGTATAAAGTAGTTTACCGATAAATACATGGTGAAATAGGATACGTAGGATAGAGTAAGGTGGTGTTTGATAAAACTGAGTGTTAAGATCTGAATAGTTTAGACATCTGAATAATATAGAGCCTCTGTCCAGAATTGTGTCTGAATGAAAAAATGTTGTTTGATAATTAATTTTTTCAGAATGTTTAAATAAGAGTATTTTACCATTTTAACCCTCTGAACAGTTTAAGCAAAACTTATTTGATAATAATCAGAAAGGTCTGAATAGTATTTTAAATACATATTTATAATATTACAAAATAAATGAGTATTTAATTTTTTAAAATTATTTTTAATAAGCTTAAAATAATTTATATATATATATATATATGAATTTATAAGTAACTAATCATACTTAATTGGAATGAAAACAAGTAATGAAGATATAGGACATCAAAAATATTTTAAAAAATAAAATAAAAACTAAAGAACAAAAAAACAAAAAAAAACAGTCACAATCCCCTCCCTTCTTCCTCCTCCGTCTCTCTCTCCTCAACCACCATTATCAACAAGCAAACTCTTAACAAAAACAAAAACAAAAAAAAAATAAAAATAAAATACCAGTCACAATCCCCTCCCTTCTTCCTCCTGGATTCCGTCTCTCTCCTCAACCACCATTATCAACAAGCAAACTCTTAACAAAAAAAAATTACAATCCCCTCCCTTCTTCCTCCTGGATTTCGTCTAAAAAAAACAGACCTGCTACCCTTCTTCATCTTCTCACTTAGATCGACTGTCATATCACTGATTACCCACACCGGAGATTTAGATCGGTTGTCATGTCTCTGGATAAAAGAGAGAATTTGTAATATTGAAGAGGTTATTTTTGTTCAAAAAAATATAAACTCGTTCAGACATGTCTCTGGATGGTTTAGAATTGAATTTGTGTCTAACCGATTAAGAGGCATTAAGAGGAAAAAACAAATTTATCAAACAAATTTTACCTCTAACCGAATCAGAGGGATATCCATTAAGAGCTGCTCAGACGTAATCAAACACACTCTAAGGGTAAAATAGTCATTTTAACCGTAAGATTATAAAAATGAGATTAAGTTGGTACTCGAGAATGAATTACGATAATCGAAGTTGCCGAAATGGAATTATAAAAAGTTACTGACGGTAACTATGAAAGGTGATACCAGATTTAATTAAGTAAATTATGTTATTTCCTAGAGCCATAAAAGAGATTTAGAAGGGGTGGGGGGGGGGGGGGGTTGAATAGATCACTTAAACTTTTGTGTTTTTTTAAAGAAGTATTACCAAGTAATCAGTTAATCAAGATTGATTTTGTACAACGGAATATTAGTTTGAAAACTCCCCTTTAAGATTTATTTAGATCTCAGTTCTGAATTTGGTTTATGTTTAGGTTGACCATTCATCACATCTATCAATCTCATCAAATATAAATGACAGAATGATAATAGCAGAAAGTAAATGATACATGAGAATTTACAGTGGTTCGGAGACTTAACAACTCATACTCCACTCTTCTACGTCAACAAGAAAGAAATTCACTAATAATTTGATCAACTTGATCAAGACACTCTGCCCTCTTCAAGCTTCGCAGATTTGGATATTTAGTCACTAGGACAAGGACCCTCTGGCCCAATTCGGTCACTACGACCAGGGCACACTGGCCCCAATTCGGTCACTAAGACTAGGACACACTGGCCCCAATTTGGTCACTAAGACCAGGACACACTGGCCCCAATTCCTATATGTTGATGTTTGTTGGGTGTGCTGCTGAGATGGCATTTAGGTTTCTTCATCTTCAGGTGCTCAGCAGTTTGAACATGATCATCTTCTTGGTGTTGCTGATCTTTAACATTGATGCTTGAGTTTTTCTAGTGCTCAACAACCATACATGATCATTGTTGATGAGCTACTAAGATGACAATACAGCTCCTTCTTCATGGTACTTGACAGTTGCTCATGATAGTCTTCTAAGATGACAATAAAGCTCATTCTTCTTGGTACTTAGAAGCTTTTCATGATTGATGTCAAGATGACGTTGATGATCTTCTTTCTCTTGTATTTAGTAGCTCTGAACACATCTTCTATTGTAGAGTCATCATACTCTATGTCTTCATTAGTTCAGCTCTTTGTGTTCTTGATGGATCGTAGAGTGTGTTCTTGTATTTTCCTTTTAGATCTTACACTCTACGTTTCTTATGTTCGTCCATCATTTTTCCACACACTTTTGATTTTGAATCTTGATGTTCTTTTATAGTCTTTTGTAGATTTTCCCGTTACAAAGTGTCTGTTGAAACATTTAATGCACAAATACTTTAATATCCTTGATGTTGACTTTCTAGAGCTGTTGAGTCAGCGTCCTTTCTGGTTCTGGACTTATCACATCAAACTGCAGCTTTACCTTCTTCTTTGACAGGTCGCTATCGGCAAAGTAGCCAGTACACACATTCTTCATTTTCTATCAAGGATATGTTGTTTGACACTTCAGGATCTTCTACTCCAATGTTCCATTGTCAATCTTTCTGTCAGATTTGCCTTTGCTCTACGATCTGTTGTCTTAATAGAGTAATAAGAATCGTATTGAGCTCCATGTTCTGCTCAACTATCTGCTCTACGAATGAGTGTATTACGAAGCTTGGGCAGACTTAACAGCTTTACGATGTTGGTGACAATTATATGGTCTTGTTGTCTCTTTGAAGCTTTACAATGTCAGCTGCTGCTCTACGATCTTTGAGTGACTCTGCGAACTGACTTATCCTTTACGACCAGGCAGAGTATCTTTACGAATTGACCTTTCCTTGCTCATTCTTCAACTTATCTCCATGATTTATGAGAGAGCTTTGCTATCACCTTTTAGCTCTATGGCCAACTTCACGACTTTGCATCCTTTTCTTCATTCTAATCGTTTTTCAGCTGTTTTACAATTTTAATATGTTGTATGCTCTACGTTTTGGTGTTGTTTTAACAGTCTTGTCCTTTTCTGAATGATCCATGAGTTTCTTCAGTGTAACGAATGCAATTTTTGTGATTGAATAAAAATATTTATTGAGTTATATAAATATTTTATTAATTTATTGAGCTAAATAAGTAATTTATTAAGTTTTTATGGAATGTGTATATATTAAGTTTAATAATGTTAAATGTTATTTGAATGTGATTTGTTATGTTATTATAATTTAATTTAATAATTAAATTAGATGATGAAAAGGTTTATTTGAATAAATGATTTATTTGAATAAGAGAATTCATTTGGTGTTATAGTTATTTGTTAAATAAATTTATTATTTAAGTTAGTAAGGTTTAATTGAATTTATTTAATAATAAGTTCGATTAAATTAGAAGTGTGACATTTTAAACTATATGTTATAATAGTTTATTAAAATAAATGAGAAAGTGTTTAATTCAGTTTTACCAAACAAAGGCCCTGTGACCTTTGTTTGAAAATAATGGGTTATTTTATTTGTGTTTTGCCAAACAAGGCCTTAAGACCTTTAGTTAGAATAATGGATTATTTCTAAATCAGTTTGCCAAACAAGCCTTATGGCTTTTTGAATTTTATAACTGATGGATTAAATTTAGATTATACGTTATTATTACACTAAATCATCAGTTTTTGTTTTTATTCATCAGTTTTATGTTTTATTTTTTTAAAGTACGTCTGTTGTAAAAAGAAAAGAAAGAAGAGAAAGAACAGAGTTTAGAGAAGAAAGAATATACAGAGAAGAAGAGAGAATTAGAGAGAAAATTGAGAGTAAAAGAGTTTTGTTGATTGAGAGAATCAACAAGAAAAGGGAAACTAAGAATTTTATATAGCTTGAAGGTATAATTCTTTTAGTCTTGTTCTTCATTATGTTTTTATTATTTTACTTCTCTGAATATGATTTTTATTTCACTGTATATGAATTCATATGCTAAATATATGAATTACTTGGTTATAAATGTTAGAAAGCATGTGTTAGATGATTATGTGTTGATTATAGATTAATTTGAATGATTAATCCATAAAAGCATGTTTAGAATAGAGTTTTTGAGTTTTACAGAGTTTATTTCATGAATTGTATATATATATATATATATATATATATATATATATATATATATATATATGAAAATTGATGCTTAAATTAGTTGTTATTTGGTAAAATTATCATTTGATTATGAATATATGATGAAAAATAAGAATAATGCAAGAAGAATGGTTTTAATTGGTTGAAAAATGAATTTACAGAGCTTGATTTCATGAAAATGGTTAAAACTTGAATATTTGGTTTTAACAGTGAATTTTTGGTTTTAAATTGGTTGATTATGTATTTTATAATGCTTAGATTGATTAGAAACATGTTGGGTAATTATTTTATATCATATTTGATGTCTGGGTATGTTTAATTTGTATATTGGATGGTAGAATTCGGAAAATTTTGGCCAAATTTGGCCTAAGTTTTCACTGGTTCGCGACCTGTAGAAGGTGTCAGTCGCGTCTACCGCCCCGGCGGTAGAAATGAGCTAGGATTATCGCCCCGGCGGCTCTGTCACCCCGGCGGCATAATTACACTAGATTCTTCGCCCCGGCGACAGCCTCGCCCCGGCGACAGCCTCGCCCCGGCGACGATTTTGTTAAGTTTTTTCTCGCCCCGGCGAGAATCACCGCTGTTAAAAAAAAATTATTATTATTATTTTGTTTTCTTTTCTTGGAAGTTATGATGCATAATTAAACTTATGTTAATGTGACTAATGTATTACCAAGATGGTTGCTAAACTAGTACTTGTTGACTATGGTATGCTAAATGAGATGTTATAATAAAAGGATAAGAGCAAACCTAAAAGTGATTATAATTATGTGACTAATTATGTTACCATTTTTTATAATTAAATGTATAGGTTGTTTAAGGATCGTGATATTTAATTTGTAATCTACGTTTGAGGCAAGTTCCTTAAGCAAGTTGTTCTTTCCTTTTAACTTGTTAATTCATTCAATGCAAGTTTAATTATATTAAGCGAGCTTATGGACCTTAGCTTATTGATATTCAAGCAAGGTTACTATCATGATACATACTTAAGCTTTATTCCAATCATTGTTTGTTAATCAAACTTCGAGTATAGTTTCTATTGAACAAACTCTATTGATGAATTAGACTAGCAAACCCTTATTGATTCAGCTAGTCCTTAGTTGATGAGAGATTTCAAGGACTTAGAATATTTTCTGTACTTGTTCCAAGCCAAGTTTCTTTTGGTACGGATTCAGACGATAAACTGAGATGAACAACCCTAATATAGGGGATTACTTACGCGACAGCGTTAAAATGTTTGTGCACAATACATTGTACAAAGGGCCGATCCCCCTGAGTACGAGATGTTGGTCCATAGTCTATATGATTGTTAAAGGTTACAGTAGAAATACTTGTTAACCTAGGACATAGTTCGAGGTCTTGTGACCCTCAGATATTATTTCTAAATCTTGAAATCTATTTTTCCTTGAATCGAGCATTCTAACAAGCTTTTAGACTTTGATCATTTATTGACTGAGATTCAGAAAATTATTATTCCTCAGTTGAAATCCATTTCATTTAAATATTATTGTTATCGTACTTGTGAGCAATTGTTTGCTCACTCTTGCACTAAACATTGCAGCTAAGCCAGAAAAGCAGGACGAGCCGTCCACGAGTAAAAGCAAGGGCAAGATGCAAAGTAGCAAGAGATTTATTATCCACTTGATATTTATTTGTATCAAAGACTTGTTTAAATTATGTTTTATTCCGCATTTGATGTATTAAGGTTAAGATAACCTGTGATTTGAATGTTTAATAGTTTGGTGATGTAACCCATTTTGGGAAGATGTTTCTTTAAATTTATTTAATTGTTATTGATTATGGGTAATTAGATGTGAATGAATGAGATAGTGTACACCAAATCTATGGGAATTATGTACCTGGATTTGGGGGTGTCACAGGTTGGTGTCAAAGCTGTAAGTTATGAACCTTTAGGTGGGGAAAACCTTAGGGTAGTAGCCTTTTAGAAGATAGAGAATATAGTGGTGATAAACTCTTATCGAGTTCTAAGGAATGAATTACGGAAATTCATAAAAGACAATAAAACGATTATGTGCTATGTGCTTATTTGATAACAAACTTATGTGCTCGCGAGTATTATCGATTAGTAATTAAAACTTAAAATTTTGATGTCAGGATGACTGATAGAGGAGAGCCCAGCCAGGCTAGGGAGGAGGAGCCCCGAGATATTCACGTAGTCAGTGAGTAGCTAGTGCAGAGGGAGCCATCTCCATTGATTACAGTTACAGGCTACGAGTATGAGCCTGAGACTGATCCTGAGGAGGACCCTGAGGAGGATCCGGAGGAGGTTGAGGAGGAGGAGGAAGACCCTGAGGGGATATCACTATCTACTTTGGGTGTTCAGATGTACGAGCAGGTGTATGATCGTAACATAGAGTTGCAGGACAGAGTGGAGGAGTTAGAGAGGCAGCTGGCGGAGCGACAGACTGCCTTGGAGCAGAAGAACAGTGAGATAGAGGAGCTAGATATACGTTTTGGAGACGTGGAGTGGAAGCTGGTTCATGTAGAGAGTGAAAAGGAGGAGTTAGAGGAACAGGCTGCGGAACGTCAAGCCACTTTAGAGCAGAAGGATGCTGAGATCCAAGACCTTTCATCACGTCTTGCAGAGGCTGAGCAGAGGCTAGCATAGTCTGAGTATCGACGCGGACAGTTGATAGCCAGGGATGAAATTGTCCGAGATGAGTTGAAAGAGGAGTCAGCTAAGCGGGCGAGAGCTGAAACTGCTTTGTTAAGAGAGGCTGATCGTGCAGATAGAGTTGAGTGTGAGGTGCGATCAAAGAAGGCTAAGATTGATGAGATGGAGTACATTTTTCACACCACGATAGACAGAGCTCAGGATCGAGTTCATCGTCATCCAGATATGATGGATCGAAGGATGATGACACGCATTATGGAGCAGGAACGCCAGGAAGCTGTGCGTCGTGGAATGTCATCATAGTTTGTGATTAGTTATGTTATTAGGAAACTATGAAGTGAATAAATTGTTAATCCCAGTTTCTATAATGGGATAGAATAATGATGTAGTCCTGGAACTTTGTGATTTCAGGATAGATGATGTAAATAACTACGATGCTATCTTTATTATGTTTTAAAGCAGTTAATGAATAAAATGCGAAAGTTTATCAGATGTACTGTGTGTTAAGTGTTGTTTATGAATGTTTAAGTTAAGACTTAAATGTTTAAGTAACTGAATAACAATCTAATAACGCGAATTCTTAACAGTAAGATGCCGCCAAGAAGACAAACCCGTCAACAGACCCCTGAGGGATCTACCAACAACAACGAAGAAGCTAACGCTAATCCGATGCAGCAGTTGGTGAATTTGTTAACGGGAGCCTTTGCTAATCAACCCCAAGTTCAGGCCACGACCTTTAAAGACTTCAAAGCTGTTGGACCTCCGGAGTTTCACGGTTCCATGAATCCGATTGAAGCACAGACTTGGGTCATGGAGATGGAGAAAGTATTCGATGTCGCTAGGGTCAATGAGGACCAAAAGACGGCATTTGCAACCTTTATGCTGAAATCAGAAGCTAGTTACTGGTGGCAAGCAAATAGGACTCGAGGAGGTCAAGGGATTATTCCATGGGAGCGATTTAAGGAGATGTTTTTCGAGACTTATTTTCCCGCAAGCGCGCAAAATCAAATGGAGGTGCAGTTTCTGGAATTGAAGCAAGGTACCATGACGGTACCTGAATATGCTGCAAAATTCAATGAGCTGGCGAGGTTTGCGCCATATCAGGTCAACACGGATGAGCGAAAGTCTAGAAGATTTGAGCAGGGATTGAAGCCCTGGTTATATAGTCGAGTTTCGTTGTTTCAACTGAACTCATTTGCGGCAGTGTTAGAAAAGGCGATTATCGCCGAAGGAGGAAGTGATGCTCTGTCCAAGTACAACCAGGAGCAGAAGAAGAAGAAGAATGAAAGTGAAAACAAGGCAAGTGGTAGCCATGGGGGCAGTAGCCAGAAGAGGAAATGGAATGATAGTAACTCTGCGGGAAGTCAGCAGGGTAATCAGAAGAAGAAGATGGAGGTGTGCAGCAACTGTGGAAAGAGCCATATGGGTGCTTGTTTGAAGGGTAAGAGGGTATGCTTCAACTGTGGACAAGAGGGTCATATTTCACTAAATTTCCCTAATCCGAAGAAAGGAGCATGTTTCATCTGCGAGTCGAAGGATCACTTTGCCCGAGACTGCCCTAAGAAAGCAACGACAGGTGGAGCCAGTTAAGGAAAGGGAAACAGTGGTGGTGGAGGCAATCTGACTATCACAGGACCCACGCAGCCCAGCCGACCTACTGCTCGAACGTTCAACATGACGGTGCAGGATGCTGTGCAATCAAAGGATGTAGTGTCAGGTATCATTCCAGTCGTTAATGTTAATGCTTATGTATTGTTTGACTCGGGTGCTACTTGCTCATTTATATCCGATGATTTTGCTAAGAAATTAGAGTTACCCCAGGAAGAATTAGATTACCCTATGAATATAGAAATTGCGAATAGGGAGGTGATTCCTGTTAAGTTTGTCCACAAGAACTGTCAGGTAGATATTAAGGGTCATGTGATGACAGTAAACTTGATCCCAAGTCGTCTTGGGGAGTTTGACGTGATTTTGGGTATGGATTGGTTGTTCAACCATGGGGCAGTTATTGACTGTCAAAAGAAATGCGTAAACCTTATGACTCCGTCAAAGGTAGTGTTTTATGGCAGCAAGTCGCCTAGACAAACGAGTTGTCTGACGATGATGCAGGCCAGAAAGATGTTGAAACAAGGATGTGTAGGATATCTAGCCTACATAGTTGATACCCGAAAGGTGGGTGCAAAGCTAGAGGAGATACCAGTAGTTAGGGATTTTGCGGACGTGTTTCCTGACGATTTGCCAGGATTACCGCCAGATAGGGAAATCGAGTTTGTAATTGATTTAGCACCGGGAACGGCCCCTATATCAAAAGCCCCATATAGAATGGCTCCGGTAGAAATGAAGGAGTTGATGGTGCAATTACAAGAATTGCTGGATAAGAAGTATATTCAACCGAGCATCTCGCCGGGGGGAGCGCCGGTATTGTTTGTTAAGAAGAAGGATGGGTCAATGCGTCTTTGCATCGATTATAGAGAGTTGAACAAGGTCACGATTAAAAACAAGTATCCATTGCCAATGATCGATGACCTGTTTGACCAACTGAAGGGAGCAAGATATTTTTCGAAGATAGATCTGCAAAGTGGATACCATCAGTTAAAGGTGAGAAAAGAGGACATACCAAAGACGGTGTTTCGAACCAGATATGGTCACTATGAGTTCTTGGTTATGTCGTTTGGTTTAACGAATGCACCTGCAGCATTCATGGACTTAATGAACAGGGTATTCAAACCATTTTTGGATAAATTTGTAGTGGTTTTCATAGACGACATTTTGGTTTACTCCAAGACTCAGGAAGAACACGTGGAACATTTGAGGGTGACATTGGAGGCGTTAAGAAAAGAGAAATTGTATACAAAATTTTTATAGTGCGAATTTTGGTTGGAGCGTGTTCAATTTCTTGGACATGTGATCGATAAAGACGGGATTTCAGTGGATCCAGCGAAAGTGGAAGCAGTCATGAACTGGGATCAGACGAAGACACCGTCGGAAGTGACGAGTTTCCTAGGTTTGGCAGGATACTACAGACGTTTTATTCAAGATTTTTCCAGTATCGCCACTCCGTTGACGAATTTAACAAGGAAATCAGTGAAGTTTGTTTGGACGGAGAAGTGCGAAGAGAGTTTCCAAGAACTCAAGAAGAGACTAAGTTCGGCCCCTGTGTTGTCTTTACCAGATAATACAGGAAATTTTGTGGTGTATAGCGATGCATCGCATAAAGGACTTGGTTGTGTGTTGATGCAGAATGGTAAGGTTATTGCATATGCATCGTGCCAACTAAAAGACTATGAAAAAGGATATCCGACCTATGATTTGGAGTTAGCAGCTGTGGTGTTTGCTCTGAAAATCTGGAGACACTATCTCTATGGGGAGAAGTGTGAAATATACACAGACCACAAAAGTCTGAAGTATATTTTCACACAGAAAGATTTGAATATGCGGCAGAGAAGATGGATAGAATTGATCAAAGATTATGATTGTGAAATTCTATACCATCCGGGAAAGGCTAATGTGGTTGCTGACGCTTTGAGTAGAAAAGGTCGGGAGAAACTATTCTTGTTAACTGCTCAGGAGAAGCTCATTGAAGACATGGCTAAATTGGAACTAGAGGTGAAGTGTATGCCAGAGTCTAATGAAAAATTGTTACAGATGGAAACTCAACCAACTCTAGTGGATAAAGTCAAGGAAGTGCAACTCAAGGATGAGGAGTGTATTAATATACGCAAAAGAGTGCTTGAAGGTGAAGAGCTTAAATATAAAATCGATACCGAAGGGTTGCTGAGATTTGAAGGCAGAATCTAGGTACCGTCAGTATTGGCAATCAGAGAGGAGATTTTGAACGAAGCTCACAGTTCACGATTTTCGATTCACCCGGGAAGCACAAAGATGTACCAGGATCTTCGTCAACATTTTTGGTGGCCAAACATGAAGAGAGAGGTTGCTGAATGTGTTGCGAAGTGTTTAACTTGTTAGAAAGTCAAAGCAGAACATCAACGACCAAGTGGTTTGTTACAAACCTTGGAGATACCAGAATGGAAGTGGGAGCATATCACAATGGACTTTGTGGTAGGGCTTCCAACTACTCAGAAGGGTTATGACGCAATATGGGTCATAGTTGACAGATTGACAAAATCAGCGCATTTCTTGCCGATCAAAATCAGATTCACTTTGGATCAGCTGGCGAAATTATACGTAAAGGAGATTATCTCAAGGCACGGTGTTCCAGTGTCAATAGTGTCAGATAGAGATCCACGTTTCACCTCAAAATTTTGGAGGAGTCTACAAGCTTGTTTGGGAACGCAGTTGAGAATGAGTACAACCTATCATCCTCAAACCGATGGCCAGAGCGAAAGAACAATTCAAACGTTGAAGGATATGCTTCGAGCATGCGTTATGGATTTTAAAGGCAACTGGGATGATCATTTACCTCTGGTCTAGTTTGCCTATAACAATAGTCATCACGCGAGTATCGGCATGCCACCCTACGAAGCATTGTATGGAAGGAAATGCAGAACTCCATTGTGCTGGGATGAGGTTGGTGAACGACGACTATTGGGACCTGAGCTGGTACAACAAACTGCTGAAGTTGTCAAGGTAATAAGAGCCAGACTGATAGCCGCTCAAGACAGACAGAAGAAGTATGCTGATCAACACCGACAAAATCGCGAATTTGAAGTCGGGAGCTTTGTGTTCCTCAAAGTATCTCCCTGGAAGGGAAAGATCAGATTTGGTAAAAAGGGTAAACTCAGTCCGCGATTTATTGGACCCTTCGAAGTACTAAAAAGGGTGGGTGAGGTAGCTTATGAGGTAGCTCTACCTCCTGAGTTAGGCCACATTCACAATGTCTTCCACATATCGGTGCTACGACCGTATAAGTCTGATTATAAACATGTCATAGAGTATGAACCGATACAGTTTGAGCAAGATTTGTCTTATGAAGAGATACCTGTTCAGATAGTGGACAGGAAGGAGCAAGTTCTTAGAAATAAAGTGATACCTTCTGTTAAGGTAATCTGGAGGAACCACAGTGCTGAAGAAGTAACGTGGGAACTCGAAGAGCAAATGATGCAACATTTTTCTCAATTATTTGTTTAATCTTTATATTGCGATTCTGGGGACAGAATCTTTGTAAGGAGGGGAGAATGTAACGGACGATTTAATTGCGTTGTGATTCTGGGGACAGAAACCTTTTAAGGAGGGAAAGATGTAACGAATGCAATTTTTGTGATTGAATAAAAATATTTATTGAGTTATATAAATATTTTATTAATTTATTGAGCTAAATAAGTAATTTATTAAGTTTTTATGGAATGGGTATATGTTAAGTTTAATAATGTTAAATGTATTTGAATGTGATTTGTTATGTTATTCTAATTTAATTTAATAATTAAATTAGATGATGAAAAGGTTTATTTGAATAAATAATTTATTTGAATAAGAGAATTCATTTGGTGTTATGGTTATTTGTTAAATAAATTTATTATTTAAGTTAGTAAGGTTTAATTGAATTTATTTAATAATAAGTTCGATTAAATTAGAAGTGTGACATTTTAAACTATATGTTATAATGGTTTATTAAAATAAATGAGAAAGTGTTTAATTCAGTTTTACCAAACAAGGCCCTATGACCTTTGTTTGGAAATAATGGGTTATTTTATTTGTGTTTTGCCAAACAAGGCCTTAAGACCTTTAGTTAGAATAATGGATTATTTCTAAATCAGTTTGCCAAACAAGCCTTATGGCTTTTTGAATTTTATAACTGATGGATTAAATTTAGATTATACGTTATTATTACACTAAATCATCAGTTTTTATTTTTATTCATCAGTTTTATGTTTTATTTTTTTAAAGTACGTCTGTTGTAAAAAGAAAAGAAAGAAGAGAAAGAACAGAGTTTAGAGAAGAAAGAATATATACAGAGAAGAAGAGAGAATTAGAGAGAAAATTGAGAGTAAGAGAGTTTTGTTGATTGAGAGAATCAACAAAAAAAGGGAAACTAAGAATTTTATATAGCTTGAAGGTATAATTCTTTTAGTCTTGTTCTTCATTATGTTTTTATTATTTTACTTCTCTGAATATGATTTTTATTTCACTGTATATGAATTCATATGCTAAATATATGAATTACTTGGTTATAAATGTTAGAAAGCATGTGTTAGATGATTATGTGTTGATTATAGATTAATTTGAATGATTAATCCATAAAAGCATGTTTAGAATAGAGTTTTTGAGTTTTACAGAGTTTATTTCATGAATTGTATATATATATATATATATATATATATATATATATATATATGAAAATTGATGCTTAAATTAGTTGTTATTTGGTAAAATTATCATTTGATTATGAATATATGATGAAAAATAAGAATAATGCAAGAAGAATGGTTTTAATTGGTTGAAAAATGAATGTACAGAGCTTGATTTCATGAAAATGGTTAAAACTTAAATATTTGGTTTTAACAGTGAATTTTTGGTTTTAAATTGGTTGATTATGTGTTTTATAATGCTTAGATTGATTAGAAACATGTTGGGTAATTATTTTATATCATATTTGATGTCTGGGTATGTTTAATTTGTATATTGGATGGTAGAATTCGGAAAATTTTGGCCAAATTTGGCCTAAGTTTTCACTGGTTCGCGACCTGTAGAAGGTGTCAGTCGCGTCTACCGCCCCGGCGGTAGAAAT
Source organism: Aralia elata (assembly GCA_034770075.1). Taxonomy (NCBI): domain Eukaryota; kingdom Viridiplantae; phylum Streptophyta; class Magnoliopsida; order Apiales; family Araliaceae; genus Aralia; species Aralia elata. The sequence continues at coordinate 64,122,607 of CM068385.1, forward strand.
GAGCTAGGATTATCGCCCCGGCGGCTCTGTCGCCCCGGCGGCATAATTACACTAGATTCTTCGCCCCGACGACAGCCTCGCCCCAGCGACGATTTTGTTAAGTTTTTTCTCGCCCCGGCGAGAATCACTGCTGTTAAAAAAAAAATTATTATTATTATTTTGTTTTCTTTTCTTGGAAGTTATGATGCATAATTAAACTTATGTTAATGTGACTAATGTATTACCAAGATGGTTGCTAAACTAGTACTTGTTGACTATGGTATGCTAAATGAGATGTTATAATAAAAGGATAAGAGCAAACCTAAAAGTGATTATAATTATGTGACTAATTATGTTACCATTTTTTATAATTAAATGTATAGGTTGTTTAAGGATCGTGAGATATTTAATTTGTAATCTACGTTTGAGGCAAGTTCCTTATCTCAACTTATTACTTTTACGTTGAGCAAGTTGTTCTTTCCTTTTAACTTGTTAATTCATTCAATGCAAGTTTAATTATATTAAGCGAGCATATGGACCTTAGCTTATTGATATTCAAGCAAGGTTACTATCATGATACATACTTAAGCTTTATTCCAATCATTGTTTGTTAATCAAACTTCGAGTATAGTTTCTATTGAACAAACTCTATTAATGAATTAGACTAGCAAACCCTTATTGATTCAGCTAGTCCTTAGTTGATGAGCGATTTCAAAGACTTAGAATATTTTCTATACTTGTTCCAAGCCAAGTTTCTTTTGGTACGGATTCAGACGATAAACTGAGATGAACAACCCTAATATAGGGGATTACTTACGCGACAGCGTTAAAATATTTGTGCACAATACATTGTACAAAGGGCTGATCCTCCTGAGTACGAGATGTTGGTCCATAGTCTATATGACTGTTAAAGGTTACAGTAGAAATACTTGTTAACCTAGGACATAGTTCGAGGTCTTGTGACCCTCAGATATTATTTCTAAATCTTGAAATCTATTTTTCCTTGAATCGAGCATTCTAACGAGCTTTTAGACTTTGATCATTTATTGACTGAGATTCAGAAAATTATTATTCCTCAGTTGAAATCCATTTCATTTAAATATTATTGTTATCGTACTTGTGAGCAATTGTTTGCTCACTCTTGCACTAAACATTGCAGCTAAGCCAGAAAAGCAGGACGAGCCGTCCGCGAGTAAAGGCAAGGGCAAGATGCCAAAGTAGCAAGAGATTTATTATCCACTTGATATTTATTTGTATCAAAGACTTGTTTAAATTATGTTTTATTCCGCATTTGATGTATTAAGGTTAAGATAACCTGGGATTTGAATGTTTAATAGTTTGGTGATGTAACCCATTTTGGGAAGATGTTTCTTTAAATTTATTTAATTGTTATTGATTATGGGTAGTTAGATGTGAATGAATGAGATAGTGTACACCAAATCTGTGGGAATTAACTACCTGGATTTGGGGGTGTCACATTCAGCGACTGTTTGAACCACTCTACGTTCAGTTTTTGTAATTCTTCAATCACTCTATGAAGTGAGCTTTTGTCTAGTTAAGGCTCTGCGATCTCATTTTTCACTTTACAGTACCGAGGACAATTCAATGAACTTTGTTGAGATTCCTCCTTTAGATTTGAGATCTCCTTGCAGCTTTGAATACTTCATATCTTGGACTTTTCTTTTTCAGAAGAAGTGAGCTTTACGATTCTTTGTTCAATTTACGGAATGATCTTTTGCTTCGCGAAGTCTGCGATCCATCTGACACTTTACGATTATGAGTTAAGGTGGTGTTTGATTGCATCTTAATGCATTTTAATAGCCCACCTCTTAGTTCATCTTAATGCATCTAATTGGGATAAAAACAATTCCCTCTGAATGCCTCTAAATCATTAAGATACAAAATTAGATCTAAACTATTCAGAGGACCACATTAAGATGCATTAAGATGCATTAAGAGGTGAGCTGTTAAGATGCATTAAGATGCAATCAAACACCACCTAACTCTGCGATCCATCTTGACTTTATAAACTGGCAGAGTAACTTTACGAATACGGGAATCCTAATGGATTCCTAATAACTATACATTAGATTTATTCAGAGAGATCAACCTAACATTCTTGATCTTTGTAATCTAAGTCCTTGTACATATATTTCATTTAAGGACTTTACAATACTAACTTGTACAAACATACATTGATCATTTTGTACTTTGAATATTTACATTACGAATATGCATAGTAACTCTATGATAAGATCAATCCTAACATTTTTGATCTTTATACTCTAAGTCCTTGTACATATATTTTTATAAGGACTTTACAAAATTCTGAACCAGATGAACTTTAATCTTATATTTATCATTGCATCAGTTAGTTATCATCATACTATATTTATCAATAATAAGTATGCAATTCACAAAATTCAGCAATGTATCAATTTTCTAGCAGATCACATTTATCACATAAGCATATAATCATGTAAGCATACAATTAGATAGTTCACATAAATCAATATGATCACATAGACATATAAACACGTAATCACATTAGCACATAAACATATAATCACCTAGACAATTAAGCACATAAGCACGTATATATAATTTCGTTTATATTATCATAGCAGTCATCATCAAATCAAACAACCTTCAACAATCTCCCCCTATTTGATGATGACAAAACCTCCAATATATAACATTTAAGATGCATTTGCAGATAAGTTAAGTTATGTCTTAAAATACAGTAAGACACTGTACTGTTGATGCAAAATGATGAGTTCATTAATTAAATGGTAGTGCTTACATGGTCTGAAAGGTAGACAGTTACAAATTAAGCTAATACTTACTTATCTTGCTCCCCCTGAGTTTAGTACCTTCCATCCTTCTGACTTGTCTTCTTGCATTTTTATTCTTCGTTTTCTTTTGATGACTTACTTCTCCCCCTAACTCTGGCATCTATCTCCTTAATAAATTCTTCTTGCTTTTCTAAGTTGTCTTTCCTGATGCTTTACTTTACTGCTCCCCCTGACTTGCTGATCCACTTCTCCTCTTTATCTCTTCTCTCTTCTTTACTGCTTCTCCCCCTTTATATTCTCTCCCCCTTTTTGTCATCATCACCTAGATTGAGATAGAAGCATTGCCGGAGTAGGCTGTTATTATCGTGGATTATTTCTGAATGCAGAACTGAGTTCAAGGATTTTGTCTGTTATAATCTGTATATGATTCTCAGTTTGATGGCGAATATTTTGAAGAAATTACTGTTGCTCTTGGAACATTCTTAAGAATCCTTCTTCAATGAAAGCATCTTCGAAGAATAGATTCACAGGTATGACAACTGTCTCTAGAGGATGTTGGGATGAAGATGGAGTATCTGAGTGTGGTGAATTCTTGGTTTGGTGTAGAGAATGAAAACAAAATGGGTTCAAGATTATATGAGAGAGACACAGTATTATCATAATTGACTATAGAGTTTTGAGACTCTATGATCGGGAGAATAGGTGAATTTTCATGGTCCGTAGAGTGTTGAGACTCTATGACCGAGAAGATAATGTTCTGAACATTGTTCGCAGTGTTAGGACTCTACGAATAGAAAGTTATTGTGAGTATGATGTTGCTCGAGAATTGTAGAGGAAGACTCTATGACCTCTTCATTTTGATCAAATAATGAAGGAACAAATGAGTGAAAAATTGATATATTTGTGATGGAGATTACCTGAAAGCTCTGATAAGTTGGGTAGAAGGGTTCATTGTTGATTAACGCAATTGCAAACGATAGAACCCTTGGAAAATTTTGAGCGACAAAAATGAGATTTGAAAATGTAAAGTAGCTCTATCTTATTGAGCTTTGATCATTTAGATATATTACCTTTAGTAGGGGCAATATAGGAATGAAATTTAACAAGTGTTCATTATCATGAACGTAGAGAGTGGTAGTTCTTTCCATTTTGGCTGCTTGTCTCCTTTTCGTTCTGCGTTTCCTTTCCTTTTCTACTTGCCTTAAACAATATTCATCATGTTGTTTCTTCTCAGTCTTCCTCAACCGTCTCTTTTCCTTCAACTTCTTTTTAATTATCTTTCTCCTTTTCTTTTCCTTACAATCTGAACTTGCTTTCTTAACTTTCTTCTCTTTATCACTACTTGATCTCTTCCTTTTTTTGATTTCTTTGACCTGGAGCTTGAATCTTTCACTGTGTGTTCTTTTACATTTGCTTGAAGTTCTGGCTCATTTACAGTCATCACATCCTCATTATCACTTTCTTCTAGGTCAAGAGAATGGGCTTGCTCATTAGTTTCATCATCTTCGTTAAGCTCCTCTATAGCCTTTCCTTTTTCACTTCCTTCTTCTCCTTCTGGTTCTGATTTTGATTCTGCAACTTCAATGTATTCATTGATTTGTTGCGTATGCATGTCAACCTCCTCAACATAAACATCATCATCAACTTCAGTTTGATCCATTGCTTCCCTTTCATGACTTGATTCAAGAATTGGTGCTATTTCAACCATTTCACCTTCTGAACTTGGCTCAAGCACAGTGGTCGTCTTAGCTATTGCATCATCATTATCTTGAGGCTCAGGGAAGTAAGCCTTCTCGTTAATTTCATCTTTGCTGGGCTTAGGAGTAGAACCCTTCACAGCCAAATATGCTTCTTGACTAGACATAGACATGTCATCTTCATCAGACATACTATCTTCCTTGTTCTCTGATCCAGTCTCCGAGTTATTTATGGAGGTTTCATCTTCAGAAGTGTAGGATTTGTTCTCCTCAAGACTTAGTGATTCTTCATCATCTTCATCTTTAATGTCTATAATTTGAGGAGGCCATGTGTTGACTGGACCCTTCCATTGTTCTCTTATCCTTATGCTCATCCTTCTTGGAGCCGATTTGACAGATTTTGTTTCCACCTTCTTCCGCGTTGATTGATCAGCTGATTTTGATAGATGTTTTTCAGGCACATCCGAAGTTTCCTTACATTTCTCGGCCTCAATCTTCTTCATTTCCATCTTTTTTTCTTTTCCACCTTTCCTTCTCTCAACTTTTTCAGCTTTCTTACTTTCAACCTTCTTTTCTTTCTCAAGTTTCCTTTTCTTCTTAGGAGACTGATCATCATAGATGACAAGAGTCCTGTTTTCTGGACTTGAACCAGATTCCTGAAATTCCTCTATGACTTCTTCCATTTTCCTCTTTCCTTTGGCTTTAGAGGATCTTTGTTCCTTATTGGTGTCGCTCTTAGATTCTTTTGTCTTCTTAGCCTTCCTTGCCTTAGGGATTTTCTTCCAGTCTTCAAATAACCTTGGTGTGATTCTTTTGTTGCAGTTCAAGAGTTCTCCTTCATCATCTTTGATTCTGTTCTTGAGTCTTTTCTTCAGAATAATACTTATAAATCTCCCATAGAACATCTTGGGAATTGGTTTGCCTGCATCACTCTTTATCTTGGCATCCTCTATCCATCCTGCTATCCAGTCCATGAAAATAGTGCCAAAGTTGATATTTTTCAGAGAGATAGCAGTCATGAACTTAAGTTGCAGTTCACTAACTGTATCATAAGCTGTATCTTTGTACAAAATACATTGTCCAACAATATCATCAAGAAATTCGTATTCTTGTGGAAAATCCTCTTTCTTGATTCCTTTGAGTAGAGATTTCTTTTGATATCCCATTAATAGTTTTCCTCCTTCTTCATCGATACTATCAAGAGAAGTAATTCCTCTATTGTGAAACCCTAGGCCATGGTTGATTTCTGAGGCACCCATTTGCAGAGTGATTCCTTTGACCTTCATAGTCAGAACATCACCACGATAAATGGCATTCAGGTAAAACTCCTTTACCAAAGCGGAGTAGATTCTAGTGCTGGTCTCCAAACATTCCGTGAACCCAACATCTTTGACCAGCTTAAGTATATCCTTGAACTTCTGCTCAGCATCCTCGAATTTATCAAAATAAACGAGGTTTTTGGGAAGAACTTGATAACTCGCCATGAGGTTGAGTTGAATAGAAAATATCACAAAGATGATTAAGATTTTTGGAGATCTTGAAAACCGAGGGTTTGAGGGCTCTTGATAATTTGAAAGTAGTAAAATTCTGATTGAAGGTTGGAAGCGCAAAGACTAGATGAAAATTTTGAAATGATTTTATATCACTTCCTTCTATTTTTGCTGAGTGGGGCACGTGGCAAGATATAGCTGGTTACACGTTGCCTCACTTCTGCATTTTTACAGCTGAAACTCAGTAGCTTCCTTATTCCACTCGCTTTTCTAGAGCGTGAGCAACCAACATTTTTTTGAATTAACCGCCTTAATTTCATCCTTTGTAGAGTACCTTCTGAGGATTCATTTATCTCTATGAAACTTTGTCAGCTTAACGATCTTCTTGGAGTTCTACGATCATCCTTCAGCTTTATGATATTCTTTTGTTATCGTTGCCAACCATCATATGGACCACACTCAATTGGCTTTTTGCTTAATGTGCCTTTTAGAGAGTGAATACTCCTTTGCCTTCAAATAGACAGCTTTGTCTTCTATTGTTGTAGAGTATCAATTTCATTTTGCGACCTTCATGTTGCTCAACGAACTATTTTTCATTCTTCGAACTTACTTTGAGTTAATGATCGCCTCTTAGCTTTACGATTCTTTATCATCCCATTATCATTGAATTGTTCTACGATAGTGTCTACTTCTTGGTTTGATCGGTGAAGATCAGCCTGCTTTATCTTGCCTTGCTCCATGTAATCACATCAGCTTCATCTTGTTTTCGCCTCTTCATTTGCTTCTTTCACACACTTCACGATCCTTCTTAGAGTGTGAGTATTACTTGCTTCTAAATAGGTAATTTTAACTTCTTTAGTTGTAGAGTTGTTTGATGACATATTACTCTACGGTCTTCTATTTGTTCAACGATCAACCCTTGAATCCAAACTCCAATCTACAAGTTTATTTACTCATAGTCTTCTTTGCCATTTGATCTGTCCATCTTCACTTAGCCTGAGTCTCCTTTGCTATTCCAAATTCCTTGTAGCTGATCTTTATGCCTTGGTCCTCTGCTTCTGTTTGCTGAGACTTTGAAGATATTGATTACCTTTCCTCTGGTTGCTGATGAGTGGGATTTATATCTACGAATTAGGTACTTTTGGCTTGATAAAACTGTGTGTTCTTGGGTAGTTTATGTTCCTTTTTATGTATTTTTTTATCTTATTGTTATATAATATGGTTTTATATTACTTTTATGTGTTTTTGTATTATTTATATATAGTTTCACTTTATTTTGTAGGAATGGCATTAGGAGTCATTTAGAGCGACGTTTGGGGTTGTTAGATTCGTGTTTTCGGCTTACCATTTACACAGCAGCTGCTTAATGTCCAATTTCAACCTTGATCCGGATAGTATCTCTCAGAGCTCAAAGAATGAAAGTTGTAGAGCTACTCCTCTTCGTCCCGGAACATCTTGAATCATCCAAATCCGAGTTCGGACGAAGAAGTTATGGCCATTTTCCCAACAGACGTCGACGCTGAAAATTCCAGACTTTTGGCCCGATGCAGCTGCCCATTCCTAGTATAAATCCAACGCAGCTGCGCCACTCTTCAAGCCAAATGCGGCACAGCTGCGCCGGTTCGTGATTTTTGGCAGATTTTAGCTTTTTAATGCCTAACCTAGTGACCCATTGGATATATCCTTCATATCCTTCATATTATATCAGACTAGAAGCAAACTAAGAGGAAGAAAAGAGAGAGGCGACGACTTAGAGCAAAGAGAGGAGGCCATTGCCTCTTGACCATGGTTCTTCAAGAACATGAAGGAGCTTCAATGGTGGAACTTCATCCATGTCAAAGGGAAACCATTCCTTTTCTTTCTTTTTCCTCTATGTAATTATTAGTTTTGGAACTAAGTTTGTAATTGAACCCAATGTTTAATTTGTATTGAATAACTTCCTCTTTTGATTGGCACCATATGAGTTTGTTCATTATATTTGTGCTTAATGTTTAATTGCTAAGGAATTGGTAATTAATTGGTAATCTTTATGAAATTGGAAAATGAATTATTGATTGGGACCATGAATATGATGACATATGTTATGATTATTCTTCTTAGGATGGAATACATAATTTGTGTGTAGGATAGGAATATACCTATATGCCATGTGTAGCCAATTTGAGAGTCTAAGCTTAATGTCTCCCTCTGCGAAAGTTTATTCATTTGAGGAATGATTATTGAGGCTTCTTTGATATGTGTCTTGTAATTGTTTTTGGAATTGAATGACTTGCTATTATTTAGGATAGGAATATACCTATGTGTCGCAAAGGGTGATTTTCATATCGCTATCGGAAGAGGCTTATGAATAATTAGAATTCTCGGTTGACAAATCATCGTGACCATTATGATAAATTAGAGAGTTAAAAGATATAAATGAAGCATTGCATACCAAGTGTTCGACAAAATGATTGTGTGAGGATATTGTGTTCTTAGCTCTTTATCTATTTATTTATGTTATTTATTTCTACTAATTTAGTTTAATTGTTATTGTAGTTAGTAATTTATCACTCAAATCATGTTGTTTAAATAAGATCGAGAAGATATAAAGTTAGTACTTGGGAAACATTAGAGATAATTCCTCGTGGGATCGACTTTTACTTATCATTTTATTACTTGTTGACCGCATATACTTGCGCGTGTTTTTCGGTTGCGAAATCGAAAAACAAGTTTTTGATACTTGTGATATTCTTGGTACTTGAGTTAGTCTTATGCTTTTATGTTAGTTATTTTGATGTTAGTATGTTTAGTATGCATATTAGTTAGAAAATTTTGAAAATTTTATAATTTTGAGCAATGTTTTGGTTGAATCTGTTTTGGGCCTATGATATGAACTTAAAGGACATTTAATTAACTCTTATGAAATTTTTGAGCATACTAGTTTAAATTCTACCTTGGGCGTTGGTTCTATTGTATGTATGACCCTTTGCGCTTTCATGGCACTTTCATCTAACTGTTGAGTTAATTGTTCTTAGAGAGTTTATATAGCTTATTCTTGTGTAGAAGATGTTGTTGAGATTCTATGAACTTATTTAAGCATCAATTAAAGCAAAGTTAGGCATTCATATAAGTTTAGGGATATTTTTGGATTGTTTGATATCTTGGTTTGTTTTTGAAAAAGTGGAGCCTTCCCGAGTTAGCATAATGAGTCATGTGGTGAGTTGAGATGGAGCGTAAAACGCACTCACTCATGGACACATGCGAAACGAGATAGAGCATAAAATGCACTCGTTCAAAAGAAGGTGAGATAGAGCATAAGATGCACTCACTAAATAAAAAAAATAAAAATAAAAATAAAAGATTGATACTTGGGAAGGGAAACAATGGAAATTGCATATCCTTTTCAATCCCCCATATTTATATGTTGTTTGTCTTTGTTACAATTGATGTGGTAATATAATTCTAGAGTTGATAAAATGTATCTTTTATTTAGCATTTGTTATATAGTCTTATCTAAGTATGATGTGTATAATGGTTTGTATAGTTTGGATGTGCTCTCATTTTAAGGGTCATGATTGTTGTGGAATCAATGAATAGGTTGAATTGTTAAACTTGCATGCTCTAGGATTTCGTTGGGAGTTATTGATTTTGAAATTGTTGAGGCCATATTTTGGATAAATATTGATTCTTGTTCATGTTGTAGATTGTTAGTTAGTTTGCGAAGTTTTTATTTCTAGTGTTTTACTTGAGGACAAGCAAAGATTCAAGTTTGGGGATATTTGATGAGTGAGATTTATACCTACGAATTGGGTACTTTGGGCTTGATGAAAGTATGTGTTCTTGGGTAGTTTATGTTCCTTTTTATGTATTTTTATCTTATTGTTATATAATATGATTTTATATTACTTTTATGTGTTTTTGTATTATTTATATGTATTTTTACTTTATTTTATAGGAATGGAATTAGGAGTCGTTTAGAGCGACGTTTGGGGTTGCTAGATTCGCGTTTTCGGCTTGCCATTTACACAACAGCTGCTTAACGTCCAATTTCAACCTTAATTCGGCCAGTATCTCTCAGAGCTCAAAGAATAAAAGTTGTAGAGCTACTCCTCATTCCGGAACATCTTGAATCATCCAAATCCGAGTTGGACGAAGAAGTTATGGCCATTTTCCCAACAGACGTCGAAGCTGAAAATTCCAGACTTTTGGCCCGGTGCAGTTGCGCCCATTCCTAGTACAAATCCAGCGCAGCTGTGCCATATATGCAGTAGCTGCGTGTTTTTGGCAGCGCAGCTGCGCCCCTCTTCAAGCCAAATGCGGTGCAGCTGCGTCGGTTCGCGATTTTTTGCTGATTTCAGCTTTTTAATGCCTAACCTAGTGACCCATTGGATATATCATTCATATCCTTCATATCCTTCATATCAGACTAGAAGCAAACCAAGAGGAAGAAAAGAGAGAGGCGGCGGCTTGGAGCAAAGAGAGGAGGCGATGGCCTCTTGGCCATGGTTCTTCAAGAACATGAAGGAGCTTCAATGGTGGAACTTCATCCATGTTAAATGGAAGCCATTCCTTTTCTTTCTTTTTCCTCTATGTAATTATTAGTTTTGGAACTAATTTTGTAATTGAACCTAATGTTTAATTTGTATTGAATAACTTCCTCTTTTGATTGGCACTATATGAGTTTGTTCATTATATTTGTGCTTAATGTTTAATTGCTAAGGAATTGGTAATTAATTTGGTAATCTTTATGAAATTGGAAAATAAATTATTGATTGGGACCATGAATATGATGACATATGTTATGATTATTCTTCTTAGGATAGAATACATACTTTGTGTGTAGGATATGAATATACCTATATGCCATGTGTAGCCTATTTGAGAGTCTAAGCTTAATGACTCCCTATGCAAACGTTTATTCATTTGAGGAATGATTATTGAGACTTCTTTGACATGTGTCTTGTAATTGTTTTTGAAATTGAATGACTTACTATTATTTAGGATAGGAATATACCTATGTGCCGCAAAGGGTGATTTTTATATCACTATCAGAAGAGGCTTATGAATAATTAGAATTTTCGGTTGACAAATCATCGTGACCATTATGATCAATTGGAGAGTTAGAAGATGTAAATGAAGCATTGCATACCAAGTGTTCGACAAAATGCTTGTGTGGGGATATTGTGTTCTTAGCTCTTTATCTATTTATTTATGTTATTTATTTCTGCTAATTTAGTTTAATTGTTATTCTAGTTATTAATTCATCACTCAAATCATGTTGTTTAAATAAGATCGAGACGATATAAAGTTAGTACTTGGGAAACATTAGAGATAATTCCCCGTGGGATCGACTTTTACATATCATTTTATTACTTGTTGACCGCATATACTTGTGCGTGTTTTTCGGTTGCGAAATCGACCAACAGTTGCTCATCCTCAATACGTGCTTTTGAGTGGAAGTGTTTTACTTAATCGTGATATTAGTAATGGCAAACTTAATGATTCTTATCTTGTTTGCTGAATCAGTAGGTGAGTTTAGGTTGACCATTTGTGAAGACTTCCCTGTGGAACCAACTCCTTTACTTCTAGAAAGATCCAAGATTCGAATCTTCTTTAAAAGGATTGGCTTCCTTCTCTGTTTCTTTACCTTTGTCATAAACCAGAATTCCACGCACTCTTCTTGAATTCTTGTTTCCGGATGACAAACAATCATTTCAATCTTCACTAGATTCAATCGGCAAATAACTTTTCTGGTTTGAATCCTTTGTAGAGGTATAGAGATGTCTTTAAGCATTTCTCATATTTGTTGATTCGTAAAGTCCTCTTACTTTGAATAGAGAGCTCTACGATCTTTTGGCTCTACGATTGTTGAGTTCCAATTTTGTGTCTTCAGCTTCTGTGATCGTAGGGCTCTTTTGCACTAGACTTAAGAGTCCATCATTGATTTCTTCCTGTTGTTTTGCTTTGACAGGTTCACCTTGATCACCTTTATCCATTATAACATGGATAAGGATTTCTACTATCAAGAAATTCTTGATGAGCATTCTATAGACTTGATTTTTCCACAGAGATTCTTTCAGCCATCTTGAGCTAAAACTTCGTCTGATGTCTCTTGCCATTGTTGAGAATGTACTGCAAATAGCTAAGTACATGAGATTTTACTGATATTTGGATTTTCTCTTTACTCAGCTCGTAAGGTGCTTTCTTGAATGTAGAGTGAATCATCCGTGATCACTCCTTATTGTCTTGATCTTCTCACCCTTCTCATTCATGATCAGCTTTGAAGGACTTGAGTGTTGAGTGCATATTTCATCCTTAGGACTTAGGGAGATACTCATGAATACCTGGGATAGCTTTTCACTTCATCATGTGAGTATTCTCTTACCTTCAGGACTAGCAGTTAGAGATTTTTCTAAATAAATCCATGAGCAGCAACTGCAAGAGCTTTTCCTTTGAATCAACTGCTTTGCTTCTGAATGAGTCTCTTGAACTTTTCTTGGTGTATTTCAACTTTGATGATCTTCTGACTAGATCTATGACCACGTCGTTATATACATCTATTGATCCAGTCATCTTTGCAGAGTTGATTTCCAGGTCTTGATCTTAACACTAGTGGTTGAGGAAAATATCTTAAAATCCCTTTATCATGTATTTGACTGATACTCAACATTTAGTGCTGTAATTCATCAACATAGGCACATTATTGAGAGAAACTAATATATTCTCATTTAACTTATAGTCTCTCAATTTTAGAGAAATTGTTTCTGAAGTTAGTTAAAGAATTCTTGACATAGGTTCTTTGAAGCCGGCCATGCTCTTGATCACCCACTTGAAGATACATCATCTTAGATTGGTGGACATTGATACTTGTAGGCTCCCATCATCTTCATCTTGCTCATTATATGCTGCAACATTTGATAGAACTTATGATGAATATTTAGAACAATTCCTTTGCAATTTCCCTTGACTTTAGATAGGATCTTTGTACTTGAATGAAGACTCAAGCTTATGGATAACCAAGTTTCCATGGAACTTCTTGTCGGGTATATCGAACAAATACTTTGACCCATGATTGATGCAGATACCGACGTCCAATATATACATGAAGGATTCTTGGACATTTTAGGCTCAGATTATTGTTGGGCTAGATCCTGCCACAAACTTTCGAACCAATGAGAATTTCCTTTGATCTATCTTGTAGCACAGTGATGCATCCTTCAGAAGTACAGGCTTCGGTGCCTTTTAGCATCATTAGCAAAACTTCTCAGACTTCTTTAAACATATATGCAAGCTGTGACACTTTCAATTAATCCATCTTTTATAGCCATCAACAGAATATTTTTGGTTCCTTCATCTTGCTGCACTAGTTGATTATATGATTATCTGTTTGACTGCTACCTTGCTGAGATCATCTAAAATTAAAGTTGACTTGATTGGAATGACAAGGGGCATACAACATCAGATAGTTCATTATCAACAACATTCACATACGTGTATTTGCATGTTCAAATTTTGATTTGTAAGCTTATTCACAAGAAATGGTCTACTTCAACTACCAAGCTCAGAACAGGTTTTGTTAAGTGCCATAGGATCAACTCAAAGCGTGAGTTTATGTTCCTGAGAACTTGCTTTGATACAAATTGTAATTTCCCAGAGGCACAAAAGATATTTAGAAGGGGGTTGAATAGATCACTTAAACTTTTGTGTTTTTTAAAGAAGTTGATAAGTGCATAATTTTCATATATATTGATTCGTTTATCTTTAGTTTATTGCATGTTTTATTGTGTATATGCACTTATTAGAGTGTTTATTGATTTAAGGAGGATTCAGAGTCAAAAGTGGAAAAAGATTAAAAACTGGAGCGAAAAACGAGAAAAGGACGAAAATTGGATTATCTAGCATCTTCGCCCCGGCGAGTTCGTTGGCTTGAGTGAGTTCGTCCTGACGAGAAGCTCTCTGTCTAAGTTCGCCCTAGTGCCTTCTGAAACTGCCCCGGCCCAGAACTCTCTCTAGTTTCTCGCCCCGACGATCTCAGTTAGTGCAATCTAGTTCGCCCCGGCGAACTGGTCGGGAAAATTAAAAAAATAATATTTTTCAGGCGTGGATTTTTAGGAATTCTAATTAGTTTTGGATTATATTTCTTAGTAACTTGGGATATTATATGAGGACTATAAATACATATTATTAGGGAGATATTAAGGGACCTACAATAAAATCTACATTGGAATTCAAGCCCTAGTTTTGAAGATTGAAGGCATATCAAGCTAAATTCCCTATTTAGTTCTAAGGGATGTTGAACCTTCTTTATAATTAATGGTTTAATTAATTTACTTTATTTATTTCTTCTTACATGAAATTTACTCTGATAATCTGTTTTAACTGATTGCATATTATTTTATCTAATTGATTTGATATGGCCAGTTAAATTAATCTGATTGATATCATCTTCTAGATTAAGATATAATATTATGCAAATGATATTATATCTGATCATAAGTAGTAATTAGTGATACATAATTATGGAAAAGCTTTTGAGTATTGCTAAGATTATCAGAGGGCAAGTTAAATAATTCCTGATTGTGTGATTGTTGATTGGAATAACCTAATTCTCTAATTCTTAATGCTGTTGTTATATTAAATCTAGACTGATAGTTCTAGGTTGTATGATAGTTAGGATCTCTTGGGGCGATTGTCACATTAGATATAAAACTTAAGGAGAATTTTGAATAATTAGCGATTGTGGTTATATAGGGTTATTAATTTCATTGAAGGATAAATATTGTACAACTTGATTACTCCAAAGATTATAAAAAGGTGATACTGAACTGAAGAACTGAAGACTTTTATGCATTGTTTATTCTTATTAATTTTCTTTTATTAGTTTATTTAATCAATTCAAAACCCCCATCTTCATTAGAAAACACTAGGATAAATATTGAACAATTCACTCTCTATGGGATCGATCCTTGCTTATTGCTATACTCATTCTTGTGTTAGTAGTATAGAAGTAAGGTATTAATTTTGGAGTGTTAACGACAACTCCCAAATTTTGTCGTCGTTGCTGGGGAGTGTTATTTGTTTTTATTTATTCATTGTTTTCATTTATTTAATTTTTGTTTTCTTTTGTTTAAGTTTATGACTCGATCCTCTCACTCTCTTGAACTAAATTTTGATCCAAAAATAGAGAAAACTACACGCAGGTTGAGGAAAGAGGCTCGTCAATCTTAAAACAAAATCGTAGATTCCGACGAAACTCCATCACTAGGCCTCAACATCGCGTTGGAACTACTGTCCAACAAATCATCCACTGAATCAGAAGGAGAAGAAGAGATGGCGGTGCCAAACAACAACAGGACATTGAAAGAATTAACTACTCCTAATCTCAATCAACAACTTTTATGCATTGAGTATCCTACTTTAACTGTTGCTTTTGAGCTAAAATCTGGACTAATTCACCTTTTGCCTACTTTTCGTGGTCTTATAGGTGAAGATCCATACAAGCATTTAAAGGAGTTCCACATGGTGTGTTCCACCATGAAGCCGCAAGGAGTAACCGAGGACCAGATAAAGCTGAGAGTATTTCCCTTTTCACTGGCAGATTTGGCGAAGGATTGGTTGTATTATCTTCCCTCCGGATCAATACAGTCATGGAGTGACATAAAAAAGCTGTTCTTAGAGAAGTACTTTCCTGCTTCATGAGTAGCCAACATAAGGAAGGAGATATGCGGAATCCGACAATTCAGTGGAGAGACGTTGTATGAATATTGAGAAAGGTTCAAGAAGCTGTGCTCTAGCTGTCCGCCAGACCAAATAGATGATTAACACCTAATCCAGTATTTCTATAAAGGGCTGGTACCCATGGATAGGAGTATGATTGATGCTGCTAGCGGAGGAGCACTAGTGGATAAGACTCCGGAGGCTGCAAAGAACTTAATTGCAAACATGGCGGCTAACTCACAGCAATATAGGACAAGGAATACACATGTACCACAAAGGGTAAGTGAGGTAAGCACAAATAATTTGGAGCAACAGATTTCAGACTTAACTACTGTGGTTAGATAATTAGCTACAGGAAACTTGCCAGTCGCAAAGCTGTGTGGGATCTGTTTACAGCCGAATCACAACACAGATGCCTGCCCAACATTGCAAGATGAGGAGTCTCCACAACAAGCCAATGCAATGGGAAACTATCAGGCATAACCTCAAAAGAAGTATGATCCATACTTAAACACCTACAATCCAGGCTGGAGGGATCATCTGAACTTAAGCTATGGAGGGAATAGGCCACCAGCATAAGGAGTTTTCCCAGCTAGGCAGCAAGGTTTTCAACTGGCACAACAACAATATCTACTTAAGCAAGCTGCACCTACTAATTCTGGAACATCCCGTGAAGATATGTTCAAGGCATTCATGAACCAAACACAACAGTTCCAACAAGAGACAAGAAATTCCATTCTGAATCTGCGAAATCAAATGGGTTAGCTGGCTGTAACTATTGGTCGATTGGATTCTCAAGTTTCAGGAAAGTTGTCGTCTCAAACTGTTGTCAACCTGAGAGAGAATGCAAGTGCGATAACATTGAGAAGTGGGAAGCAGTTGGATGAACCAAAAGTTACTGTTGAACTTGATGAGGACACCACCAAAGAGGAGATAGAAAAATCAAAGGTAAAACCCAACCATCCTATTCAATTGAAGACTAATCCTCTACCTTTTCCTCCCAGGAATCTGAGAACGTCAAGGAAAGATGAACAAGAGAAGGAGATCTTGGAAACTTTTAGGAAAGTAGAGGTAAATATTCCTTTGATTGATGCAATCAAGCAAGTGCCAAGGTATGCCAGATTTTTGAAAGAATTGTGCACTAACAAGAGGAAATTGAAAAATGATGAAATAGTCACAGTTGGGAGAATGTTTCGGTAGTTCTCCAAAGAAAAATGCCCCCTAAGTGTAAGGATCCAAGCATGTTTACCATTCCCTGCAAGATAGGTAATACCAGATTTAAAAAAAGCCATACTAGATTTAAGAGCTTCAATAAATGTCATGCCATTATCTATTTATGCTTCGTTAAATTTAGGTCCTTTAAAAAGTACTGATGTTATTATTCAATTAGTTGATCGTACTAATACCTACCCCGAAGGGGTAATTGAGGATGTCTTGGGTTCGTGATGGATGGGGAGTTAAGCCAAGATTTGATCTTGCAGTCATTCTCGGACACCTTCTCACAATTTGTTGTGAATTTCCACATGAATAAGTTGGACGTCAGCTTGCCTGAGTTACTTAACATGTTGAAAACTGCTGAAGGTCACTTCTCATCTAACAAGAACCAAGTCTTACTAGTGGATGATTCTTCCAAGAAAAGGAAGAGGCCCAAGGTATCTTCTGAAAAGAAGAAAAACAAGAAGGCTAAGGGCAAGGCGAAGAGAAAGGATAAAAAGAAACCTGATCCAGTTAGCAAAGGAATTTGCTACCATTGCAATAAGCCAGGACACTAGAAGAGGAACTGCAAGGAGTATCTTGCGGACCAGAAGAAGCTTGGAGAAGCTTCGACTTCCGATCTAGGTTTGTTCATGATTGAAATTAATTTTTCTGAAAGTCAAAATTCTACTTGGGTATTGGATACCGGCTGTAGTTCTCACATATGCAATAATGTGCAGGGACTAAGCAGAAGTAGAAAGCTGAACAAGGATGAAGTCGTCCTCCGAGTGAAAAATGGAGCAAAGGTTGCTGCATTAGCTGTAGGGACTTATTGTTTAGCACTGCCTTCGGGCAAGTTCATTAGTTTAAATAATTGTTATTATGTTCCGACACTCATTAGATATGAATGGTTTTGATATTATAATAAAGAACAACAGATGTTCTATTTATAATAAAAATGTTTTATATGGTGTTGGGAACCTACTGAATGGACTTTACATACTTGACTTGCATGAAAATATACTTCAAATTGAACAAACTAAGAAAAGAAAAAGAGATGATGTTAATTATACCTTTATGTGGCACTGTAGACTCGGTCATATCAATGAAACAAGATTAACCAAGTTGCATAAAGATGGGCTTTTAGAGCTATCTGATTACGAATCATATCCAACTTGTGAATCTTGTCTCATGGGTAAGATGACTAAATCTCCTTTTAGTGGAAAAGGAGAAAGAGTTACAGAGTTGTTAGCGTTGGTACACACAGACGTATGTGGACCTATGACAACGAATGCACGAGGAGGGTATTCTTATTTTATTACTTTCATTGATAATCATTCTAGATTTGGATATGTGTATTTAATGAAATACAAATCTGAATCATTTAAAAAGTTCAAAGAATTCAGAAGTGAAGTAGAGAAGCAAACTAGTAAGAGTATTAAGATTCTTCGATCAGATCGAGGAGGGGAATACTTGACCAATGAGTTTCTCAATTGTCTCAAAGAAAATGGCATAATCTCACAATGGACTCCACCAGGAACGCCACAGTTGAATGGTGTATCTGAAAGGAGAAATCGAATATTATTGGACATGGTTCGTTCCATGATGAGTTTTACCGACCTTCCAATATCCTTCTGGGGTTATGCCCTAGAAACGGCTGTATATCTACTTAACAAGGTACCTACCAAATCCGTCCCAAAGACTCCATATGAGGTATGGACAGGGAGGAAACCAAATCTTAAGTATGTTAAGACTTGGGGTTGTCCAGCTTATGTCAAAAGGTTTGAGCAAGATAAGCTAAAGACTAGATCCGACAAGTGTAGATTTGTGGGTTACCCTAAAGAAACTTTAGGGTATTATTTCTATCATCCTACTGATCAAAAGGTGTTTGTAGAGAAACACGCTGCCTTCTTGGAAAAGGAGTTTATCCTTGAAGGGGTCAGTGGGAGTAAGATATATCTTGAAGAAGTTCAAGAACCACAAAATACTCCGGATCAAAGTCAGGTACCTAACCAAATAGAATAACCTACTGTACCACAACCTATTCGTAAATCTGGAAGAGTACCGAAGATACCTGAAATGTATGGATTCATCATAGAGGATGATGATGAGGTACGTATCATAGATGATGATGATCCATTGACTTACGAAGAGGCTATGAGTAGTGAAGACTCAGAGAAAATAGCTAGAATCCATGAAATCCGAGATGGACTCCATGTATAAAAACCAAGTATGGACTTTGGTTTCACCACCTGAGGGCATTAAGCCTATTGGGTGTAAATGGGTCTTTAAGAGAAAGACTGGAGCAGATGGCAAGGTAGAGACCTATAAGGCCCGACTGGTTACAAAAGGTTTCAAACAAAGACAAGGAGTTGACTATGATGAAACCTTCTCACCAGTAGCTATGCTCAAGTCCATTCGGATTTTGCTTGCAATTGCAGCTTATTATGACTACGAAATCTGGCAAATGGACGTGAAAACGGCCTTCCTCAATGGAGAGCTTGAGGACAATGTATATATATACAACCAGAGGGTTTTGTTTCAACGGTTGGAACAAACCAAGTCTGTAAGCTACAACGATCCATTTATGGATTGAAGCAAGCTTCTCGAAGATGGAACATCCGTTTTGATGAGATAATCAAAAGGTTTGATTTTATCAAAAATGAGGATGAACCTTGTGTGTACAAGAAGGTTAGTGGGAGCGCTGTTTCATTCCTTGTATTATATGTTGATGATATATTACTGATAAGGAATGACGTTCCTATGCTATAATCGATCATAATTTGGTTATCTAAACACTTCTCCATGAAGGACTTGGGTGAGGCATCCTATATTTTGGAGATAAAGATCTATAGAGATAGATCTAAAAGGATGCTTGGCTTGACCCAAGCAAAGTACATTGACTCGATGCTAAAGAGGTTTAGCATGGAAGATTCCAAGAGAGGTCTCATACCGATGAGCCATGAAATACATCTCTCCAAGAAACAGGCCCCAAAGACTCCTGAGGAGAGAGATCGTATGAGTAAGATTCCTTATGCTTCAGCAATAGGATCTATCATGTACGGTATGATATGTACTAGACCAGATGTCGCTCATGCACTTAGTGTAACAAGCAGATATCAGTCAAATCCAGGAGAAGAGCACTGGAAGGCAGTGAAAAACATCCTAAAGTAATTGAGAAGAACTAAGGATGTATTTCTTGTCTACGGTGGGTCTGAATTGAAACTAGAGGGCTATACAGACTCAAGTTTTCAAACGAACCAAGATGACAGTAAATTTGTTTCAGGGTATGTGTTTACCTTAAACGGTGGTGCAGTGAGTTGGAAGAGTTCCAAGCAGCAAACAGTTGTTGATTCAGTGACAAAGGCAGAGTACATAGCTGCAAGTGAAGCTGCAAAGGAAGCTGTTTGGATGAAGAAGTTCATAACTGAACTTGGAGTGGTTTCTAGCATTAGAGGAGCCGTACCTTTATTCTGTGACAACACCGGAGCTGTTGCGCAGGCTAAGGAACCTAGGTCTCATCAAAAATCCAAACACGTGTTGCGGTGGTTTCATTTGATTAGAGAGATCATTGAAAGAGGAGATGTCACCCTGGAGCGTGTGGACTCTCAAGACAACATTGCAGATCCATTTACTAAAGCTTTAACATAACAGCAGTTTGATCGTCACTTAGAGAAGATGGGTATTAGATACCATGGCGATTGGCTTTAGTGCAAGTGGGAGATTGAAAGTAGTATGCACACAAGCCAATCATATTTGATATGATGTAGCATATACTTTGTAATCTTATTCATTTATTAATAAAAGAATTGATTTTCTTAAAAGGCATTTTACATTATCTACATAGTGCTGTTATATTAAATGTGATAAACCCATAATTTTGAGCAATGCTTTTAGAATCATGATAGTGATCATGCTAATGAGATCTAAATTCTAGATAGCTCACAAACTAAAATCGTTCCTAATCGTTGGATTACTAAAAAGGGGATTAGTGAATCCGGATAGATTAGTACATATGTTGCTTGCTCTTAGGAAGAGGATAATTGGTCTCATAATCATTTGTGTGGAGACACTAAAGCAAGTATGTAGGTGCTTATTGGAGAATAAGTACACTGAACGTGGCTCGCTAAGGAATACCTAATGGAGTTTTACTCGCCTGTCAATAGGAATTCCTCTAGTAATAGTAGTACAAGTGATCCTTGGACTTAAGATCATCATAGTATCTTGTGTATGATGAGTTATACTTTGACATGTTCCTTAAGACCTTTGGGGTATATCAAAGGGTATGATTGGGTATAATAAGTTGTGCATGGAGATAGGTGAATGATAAACAAAGAATCTACCACGTCTAGTAAAAGATGTGAATGTCCTATGTGATTCGATAAATGACAACTTAGTAGTGCTTAAAGGAGTTTCTAATTTGCATTATTTAGAGTTGTGCATTTGAGAATCGAAATACATATAATTAAATAAAATAAGACTTGACAATAATTCCATGTCTTATATTTAATTTGGATATTGTATGGTAGAAAGGATTGAATTGTACGGTAACTATTCACTGAAAGGTTCTTTTGTGATTAATGTTGAAATCTATATTATCTGGAAAGTCGTTGATCGCTAAGGGGCTTACCCTTATTGTAGAATAAATATTATTTATTTAAATGAATTAAATAATTTAATTTATTTATTTAAATAAGATTAGAATTGTTCTAATTGATTTATTCACAACCGGTTTAATATGGAGAACCTAAAGGGTCACACCGCAAAAGGAAAATATTTATTTAAGAAGTAAATGGCATAATTGTAATAATAAGTTAAGTGTATTTAATTTAATCTATGGAGATAGAATACATTAAATAGCTTAATATTTATTATTTAATATTTTAGAAATATTAAATATAAATTAATAAGAGGAGTCTTATTATTATTATTATTATTATTACTATTACTATTATTTAATTCCTAATATGGATTGAGAATTAATTAATAGAAGTACTCTCTCATGAATTCCTAATTGGATTAGGAGCATAATTAATTAAAGGAGTTTAATTATAATAGAAACCCTAATCCTAAATAGTTTAGGGAATGGGTTATTTTTACATCTATAAATAAGAGGAGTCTTATCATAGATTAGGGTTACACACTCTTGCATTAAATTGTGGGGAGTACTTGCAATTTCTATAGAGATAGAAACTAGGTTTTTCCAACACCCATGTGACACCCCCAAATCTAGGTACTTAATTCCCACTGATTTGGTGTTCACTATAACATACTATAACATACATTCAAAACTAACTACCCAATAAAATAACAATTAAATAAACTTAAAGAAATATCTTCCCAAAATGGGTTACATCACTAAACCATTAAACATTCAATTCCCAGGTTATCTAAACCTTAATACATCAATGCGGAATAAAAAATAATTTAAAACAAGTATTGTTACAAATAATCATCAAGTAAATAGCAGGTCGTTAGCTATTTATGCATCTTGCCCTTGCCTTTACTCGTGGACGGCTCGTCCGACTTCTCAGCCTTAGCTGCAATGATTAGTGCAAGAGTGAGCAAACAATTGCTCACAAGTACGATAACAATAGTATTTAAATGAAATGGATTTCAACTGAGGAATAATAGTTTTCTGAATCTCAATCAATAAATGATCAAAGTTTAAAAGCTCGATAGAATGCTTGATTCCAAAAATATAGAATTCAAGATTTAGAAATTATATCTGAGGGTCACAAGACCTCGAACTATGTCCTAGGTTGACAAGTATTTCTACTGTAACCTTTAGCAGTCATATAGACTATGGACCAACATCTCGTACTCAGGGGGATCAGCCTTTTGTACAATGTATTGTGCACAAACATTTTAACGCTGTCGCGTAAGTAATCCCCTATATTAGGGTTGTTCATCTCAGTTTATCGTCTGAATCCATACCAAAAAGGAAATTGGCTTGGAACAAGTATAGAAAATATTCTAAGTCTTTGAAATCGCTCATCAACTAAGGACTAGCTGAATCAATAAGGGTTTGCTAGTCTAATTCATCAATAGAGTTTGTTCAATAGAAACTATACTCGAAGTTTGAATAACAAACAATGATTGGAATAAAACTTAAGTATATAATCATGATAGTAACCTTGCTTGAATATCAATAAGCTAAGGTCAATAAACTTGCTCAATATAAATAAACTTGTTTTGAATAAATTAACAAGTTAAAAGAAAAGAATAACTTGCTCAACGTAAAAGTAATAAGTTGAGATAAGGAACTTGCCTCAAGCGTAGATTACAATTTAAGTAATTCACGATCCTTAAACAACCTATACATTTAATTATAAAATGGTAACATAATTAGTCACAAGACTAAAAGCATTCTAGGCTTGCTCTCTAACCCATTTATCATAATATCTCATTAGCAAACCATAATCAACAAGTACTAACTTAACAATTATCTAGGAAATTCTTTAGTCATTTAATAGATTAATATAAGTTTAATTATGCATCATAACTTCCAAGAAAAGAAAACAAAACAATAATAATAATAATTAATGTTTTTTTTTTTTACAGCAGTGATTCTCGCCGGGGCGAGAAAAAACTTAACAAAATCGTCGCCGGGGCGAGGCTGTCGCCGGGGCGACAAACCCAGTTCAAATATGCCGCCGGGGCGACAAGACCGCCGGGGCGATAATCCTAGCTCATTTCTACCGCCGGGACGGTAGACGCAACTGACACCTTCTACAGGTCGCGAATCAGTGAAAACTTAGGCCAAATTTGGCCAAAATTTTCCGAATTCTACCATTCAGTAAACAAATTAAATACACCCAGACATCATATATGATACAAAACATTTACCAAACATGTTTCTAATCAATTTAAGCATTATAAAACACATAATCAACCAATTTAAATCAAAAATTCTCTGTTAAAACCAAATATTCAAGTTTTAACCATTCTCATGAAATCAAACTCTGTAAATTCATTTTTCAACCAATTAAAACCATTCTTCTTGCATTATTCTTGTTTTTCATCATATAATCATAAACAAACATCAATTAACCGATTAATAACTAATTGAATCATCAATTTTCATACAATTATGTCATACATGAAATAAAGCTCTGTAAAAACAAAGACTTCATTCTAAATCATGTTTTCATGAATTAACACCTCTAAATTGATTATTAATCAACATATAATCATCTAACACATGATTACTACCAATTACAACAACTATAATCAAATAATTCATATACTCTAGCAATTGAGTTCACATACAGTAACTAAAATTATATACAGTAGAATAAACCAAGAGGAAAAAAAAAGAATTATACCTTCAATTGTTGTAAGAAAATTTGATTAAACTTCCTTGCTTGAATTCTTACTCCAATCACCAAGCTTCTCACACAATTTCTCTCTTTTCTCTCAACTCTCAAATTCACAGAGTTCTTTTCTTTCTCTCAAGCTCTGTGTTTCTTCTTCTTTGTTTTTCTTTCTTTCTTTCTTAACTGACGTTCTTTATAAAAATAAAAACTGATGAAATAAAAACAAAATAAAAACTGATGGAACGTATAATCTAATTAAATCATCAGTTATAAAAATTTAAAAGCCATAAGGCTTGTTTGGCAAATACAAAATAAAATAACCCATTATTCTAACTAAAGGTCTTAAGGCCTTGTTTGGTAAAACACAAATAAAATAACCCATTATTCCCAAACAAAGATCATAGGGCCTTGTTTGGTAAAACTGAATTAAACACTTTCTCATTTATTTTAATAAATCATCATAACATATAGTTTAAATGTCACACTTCTAATTTAATTAAACTTATTATTAAATAAATTCAATTAAACTTTACAAACTAACTTAATAATTTATTTAACCAATAACAATAACACCAAATGAATTATATTATTCAAATAAATCATTTATTCAAATAAACCTTTTCATCATTTAATTAAATTATTAAATTAAATTAGAATAACATAACAAATCACACTCAAATTAACATTTAACATTATTAAACTCAACATATACCCACTTCACCAAAACTTAATAAATTATTTATTTAACTCAATAAATTAATAAAAATATTTATATAACTCAATAAATATTTTTATTCAATCATAAAAATTGCATTCGTTACAACTCATCTTCTTGAATAACTATTCTTCCTTGGTGGATCACCTCTAGAGGCCAAACGCGTGGGTGGCTAACGTTGATCAAAGGGAGGAATCTCATTGGTGGAATTC
This sequence comes from Aralia elata, assembly GCA_034770075.1. NCBI lineage: Eukaryota > Viridiplantae > Streptophyta > Magnoliopsida > Apiales > Araliaceae > Aralia > Aralia elata. Next base: position 64,147,704 of record CM068385.1, read on the forward strand.
AAGTAGAATGCGAAGGAATTGGAGGTGAACTTGTACCCGAGAAAGCACGGTTCTACGAGGTTATAATTTCTTAATCTCTATCTCTTTCGTTAATTGATAATTGAACACAAGGAAAGATCATGGTGATGGTTTGTATGAAAATTTTAAAATCCGATTTATCACGCTTCCGCTTTATTTATGTAATTTGATTGCATGCTTGCGTTATATACAAACCTAACATGGACTATAGCCGATATCAAAGGTATAAGCCCTGCTATGTGCATGCATCGAATTTTGTTAGAAGATGGAGCTAAGCCCACTAGAGAATCTCAAAGGAGACTGAATCCACCCATGATGGAGGTAATGAAGAAAAAGGTGCTAAAATTGCTTGATGCAGGCATAATATACCCCATCTCAGATAGTCAATGGGTGAGTCCAGTGCAGATAGTACCAAAGAAATCTGGAATCACGGTCATCGAGAATAACAACAATGAGTTGGTGCCCATAGGAATGCAAACAGGATGGAGAGTGTGTATAGATTATAAAAAATTGAATGGTGTAACTGGAAAAGATCACTTTTCTCTTCCTTTTATTGATCAGATGTTAGAAAGATTAGCTAAGCATGCTTATTACTGTTTTCTAGATGGTTTTTCAGGTTATAACCAGATTGTGATCGCCCTCGAAGACCAAGAAAAGACCACATTCATATGTCCTTTTGGTACATTTGCTTATCGAAGGATGTCTTTTGGACTTTGCAATGCACCAGGTACTTTTCAAAGATGCATGGTAAGCATTTTTTCTTATCTTTTAGAGAATTGCATAGAGGTCTTTATGGATGATTTCACAATTTATGGTGATTCTTTGGATATATTCTTGGATAATCTAACTCATGTGTTAGATAGATGCTTAGAAACCAATCTTGTTCTTAATTGGGAAAAGTGTCATTTTATGGTAGAACAAGGTATAGTACTTGGTCATGTTGTGTCAGCTAGGGAATTAGAAGTTGATAAAGCTAAGATAGAAATTGTTACTGTTTTGCCTTACCCCGCAAGTGTGCGGGAGATTCATTCTTTTCTTGGACATGCAGGTTTTTATCGCAGATTTATCAGACTTCTCGAAGAGAGCATTGCTATTGTGTAAGTTGCTATAAAAGGATGTGGAATTCTAGTTTGATGACGAGTACAAGGAGGCTTTTGATAAATTGAAGAAACTGTTGACCTCAGCACCAATGATACAACCACCAAATTGGAAATTACCATTCGCGATCACGTGTGATGCGAGCAATTATGCAGTAGGTGTCGTCTTGGGCCAAAGAGTTGATAGAGCTGTCCATGCCATTTACTATGCTTCTCAGACTTTGAATGCGGCTCAGATTAATTACTCTACAACCGAAAAAGAATTATCTGTTGCTTTAGACAAATTTCGATCTTATCTGCTTGGTACTAAAGTTGTAGTTTTTTCTGACCATGCTGCTCTCAGGTATTTTCTCACCAAGAAGGAATCCAAACCGAGGATCATACGATGGATTCTACCGCTTCAAGAATTTGATTTAGAGATTCGAGATAAGAAGGGAGAAGATAACATAGTGGTGGATCACTTAAGTAGATTGATCAAAGATGAGGAAGCTTTAAGTGAGTGCTTACGTTCCTAGTGATTTTTCCAAATCTCAGAAAGAAAAGCTTAAGAGTGATGCAAAACATTATGTATGGGATGACCCATATTTGTGAAAATTTTGTGCCGACCAGATAGTTAGAAGATGTGTGCCTAATGATGACTTTTTGTCTATTTTAACTTTCTGTCATTCTTATGCTTGTGGAGGACATTTTGGACCTAAAAGAACAGCCCATAAGGTTTTAGAATGTGGTTTCTTTTGGCCTACAATTTTTAAAGACTCTTATTCATTTTGTAAATCATGTGAAAATTGTCAAAGGACAGGAAACATATCAAGTAGAAATCAAATGCCACAAAACCCTATTTGAATTATTTAGATTTTTGATGTTTGGGGTATTGATTTTATGGGACCTTTTCTTGTTTCTTATGGTAATATTTACATTCTTTTGGCTGTTGATTATGTTTCAAAATGGGTGGAAGCTAAAGCCACTAGGACTGATGATTCTAAAGTTGTTGCAGATTTTGTCAAATCTAACATATTTATCAGGTTTACAACTCCTAGAGCCATCATTAGCGATAGAGGAACTCACTTTTGCAATAGGATGTTAGCTGCACTTTTTAGAAAATATAATGTGATGCATAAGGTTTCTGCATCTTATCATCCACAAAGAAATGGCCAGGCTGAAGTATCCATGAGGTGAAGTCATTTTAGAGAAAGTCATCAAGTCGAATAGAAAAGATTGGAGTCTAAGGTTAGAAGATGCACTTTGGGCCTATAGGACAACATATAAGACCCCCATTGGTATGTCACCATATAGGATCGTGTTTGGGAAACCATGTCACCTTTCGGTGGAGCTGGAACACAAGGCTTTCTGGGCAATTAAGCAGTGCAATATGAGCTTGGATCAAGCTGGAAGTCATAGAAAGTTACAGTTACAAGAGCTGGAAGAATTGAGAAATGAAGCTTATGATAGTTCTAAACTGTACAAGGAAAAGACCAAAGCTTTCCATGATAAGCGAATTTTGAGGAAGACTTTCGATGTTAGACAAAAAATTCTCCTTTACAATTCAAGGCTGAAATTATTTCCAGGTAAGTTGCGTTCGCGTTGGGAAGGTCCATTTGTTATTACTAATATTTTTCCTCATGGTGCTATAAACATTGAAAATCCAAGAACAAGGAAGATATTCAAAGTGAATGGACATAGGCTTAAACCCTTCTTTGACAGCCATCAGGTGGAGCATATTGAGTTGGTGGATTTGGTAGATCCAATATATGCGGATTGAGAAGATTGATGTCGGGCACACGACGTTAAACAAATGCGCTACTTGGGAGGCAACCCAAGATTTCAGATTTACTTTTCTATCCCTTTTACTTTTTATTTTTGTAGTTGCTTATTAGTTAATTACTTCATCTTTGCATGATTGTCTTACATTGAGGACAATATAAGGTTTGAGTGTGGGGGAGGGGTTTATGTTATATTTAAGTTTACTCCAGGAGATTATGATCTAATTGAGTTTATTTTTGTGGAAACAATTGAAAAAAAATTGAAAATTCCTTGCTTTAAATTTTTTTTGGCTTTATAATTGTATTTGGCTAAGTTTTTTAAGGTTTTTGGCTATGGAATGAAAATTGATGCTAATTGATAGAATTTGTTTGATGTGGAATTAGTTGATGGATGATGATAACTAAGTCATGATCTATAGTAATTGATTTGGATTGAATTTATATTGCATGAGCACTTAAGTATGAGATATATGCTTAGTTGGCTGAGTTATCTGTGGAGTTATCTTTATGCACTGATTTCATGATTTAGAACGATTTATCTGTTTGTTTTGTTTGCAGGACCATGAAAAAAAAAGAGAGAAAAATTTGGAAAAAATTGAAGAAAGATTGAATGAGAAAAAAATGTTAAAGAAAGACATGTGGTGGGACGAGATGGAGCGTAAAATGCACTCACCCATAAACACATATAACGAGATGGAGCGTAAAACGCACTCGTTGGTGAGCAGATAAGTGAGATGGAGTATAAAATGCACTCACTTAAGAAAGAATGAGAAGAGTGAAATGGAGCATAAAATACATTCACCTGAAAAAAAAATGAATTTGATGGTTCTGGAGAAAAGAGAAAATGAATAGTAGAGAAAATAGGTTCTGAGTTTTGAGTCAGTGTGCACAACTGTTATTTCATGATAACTGAGTTGAATATGTGTGTAGATCATAGGAAAGATACTTATGTGGACACAATTTGGTCTAGAGATGTTTGCTGAGGAATGACGAGGTTATTGTTGTGAATTGATTGATGAAGTGTTGACCGAATTCCTGTTAGTTAATGTTGATATTCATGGTTGGTAATTGATTTAAACTTTTTTGAAAGCTTGGTTGAACGAATCTCAAATGTTTTCAATAGGACCTTCGTTTAGTTTACACGAGGACGTGTAAAGACTAAGTGTGAGGGAATTTGATAAGTGCATAATTTTCATATATATTGATTTCTTTATCTTTAGTTTATTGCATGTTTTATTGTGTATATGCACTTATTAGAGTGTTTATTGATTTCAGGAGGATTCAAAGTCAAAAGTGGAGAAAGATTGAAAACCGGAGCGAAAAACGAGAAAAAGACGAAAATTGGATTTTCTGGCATCTTCGCCCCGGCGAGTTCCTTGGCTTGAGTAAGTTCACCCCGACGAGAAGCTCTCTGTCCTAGTTCACCCCAGCGCCTTCTGAAACCGCCCTGACCTAGACCTCTCTGTAGTTTCTCGCCCCGACGAGCTCAGTTAGTGCAATCCAGTTCGCCCTGGCAAACTGGTCGGAAAAATTAAAAAAATAATATTTTTCAGGCGCAGATTTTTAGGAATTCTAATTAGTTTTGGATTGTTATTTCTTAGTAACTTGGGATATTATATGAGGACTATAAATACATGTTATTAGGGAGATATTAAGGGACCTACAACAGAATCTACATTGGAATTCAAACCCTAGTTTTGAAGATTGAAGGCATGTCAAGCTAAATTCTCTATTTCAGTTCTAAGAGATGTTGGACCTTCTTTATAATTAATGGTTTAATTAAGTTTACTTTATTTATTTCTTCTTGCATGAAACTTACTCTGATAATCTGTTTTTTAATTGATTGCATGTTATTTTATCTAATTGATTTGATATGGCCAGTTAAATTAATTTGATTGATATCATCTGCTAGATTAAGATATAGTATTAAGCAAACAATATTATATCTGATCATAAGTAGTAATTAGTGATACATAATTATGGACAAGCTTTTGAGTATTGCTAAGATTATCAAAGGGCAAGTTAAATAATTCCTGATTTTGTGATTGTTGCTTGGAATAACCTAATTCTCTAATTCTTAATGTTGTTGTTATATTAAATCTAGACTGATAGTTCTAGGTTGTATGATAGTTAGGATCTCTTGGGGCGATTGTCACATTAGATTTAAAACTTAAGGAGAATTTTCAGATAATTAGCGATTGTGGTTATCTAGGGTTATTAATTTCATTGAAGGATAAATATTGTACAACTTGATTACTCCAAAGATTGTAAAAAGACGATACTGAACTAAAGAACTGAAGTCTTTTATTCATTGTTTATTCTTATTAATTTGCTTTTATTAGTTTTGTTAATCAATTCAAACCCCCCATCTTCATTAGAAAACACTAGGATAAATATTGAACAATTCATTCTTTGTGGGATCGATCCTTGCTTATTGTTATACTCATTCTTGCGTTAGTAGTGTAGAAGTAAGGTATTAATTTTGGAGTGTTAACGACAGCTCCCAGAAGTATTACCAAGTAATCAGTTAATCAAGATTGATTTTACACAAGAGAATATTAGTTTGAAAACTCTTTTTTAAGAATTATTTAGATCTCAGTTCTGAATTTGGTTTATGTTTAAGTTGACCATTCATCACATCTATCAATCTCATCAAATATAAATGACAGAATGAAAATAACAAAAAGTAAATGACACATGAGAATTGAAAGTGAATCGGAGACTGAACAACTCCTACTCCACTCTTCTACTTCAACAAGTAGGAAATTCACTAATAATTCAATCAACTTGATCAGGACACTCTGCCCTCTTCAAGCCCCGTAGACTTGGATATTTAGTCACTAGGACAAGGACCCTCTTGGCCCCAATTCGGTCACTACGACCAGGGCACACTGGCCCTAATTCGGTCACTAAGACCAGGACACACTAGCCCCAATTTGGTCACTAAGACCAGGACATACTGGCCCCAATTCTTGCATGTTGATGTTTGTTGGGTGTGCTGCTGAGATGGCATTTAGGTTTCTTAATCTTCAGGTGCTCAGCAGTTTGAACATGATCATCTTCTTGGTGTTGCTGATCTTTGACATTGATGCTTGACTTTATCTGGTGCTCAGCAACCATACATGATCATTGTTGATGAGCTACTAAGATGGCAATATAACTCCTTCTTCTTGGTATTTGACAGTTGCTCATGATAGTCTTCTAAGATGACAATAAAGCTCCTTTTTATTGGTACTTAAAAGCTTTTCATGATTGATGTTAAGATGTCGTTGATGATCTTCTTTCTCTTGTACTTAGTAGCTCTGAACATATAGAGTCATCATACTCTATGTCTTCATTAGTTCAGGTTTTTGTGTTCTTGATGGATCGTAGAGTGTGTTCTTGCATTTTTCTTTTAGATCTTACACTCTACATTTCTTATGTTTGTCATCATTTTTCCACACACTTTTAATTTTGAATCTTGATGTTCTTTTATAGTCTTTTGTTGATTTTCCCGTTGCAAAGTGTCTGTTGGAACATTTAATGCACAGATACTTTGAAATCATTGATGTTGACTTTCTGGAGCTGTTGAGTTAGCGTCCTTTCTAGCTCTCGACTTGTCACATCAAACTGCAACTTTACCTGCTTCTTTGACAGGTCACTATCGGTAGACTAGCCAGTACACACATTCTTCATTTTCTATCAAGGATATGTTGTTTGACACTTTAGGATCTTCTACTCCAATGTTCTATTGTCAGTCTTTCTTGTAAAATCTGACTTTGCTCTACGATCTGTTGTCTTGGTAGAGTAATAAGAATCGTAGAGTTGAGCTCTACGTTCTGCTCAACTATCTGCTCTGTGAATGAGTGCATTACGAAGCTTGGACAAACTTAACATGTTTATGATGTTGGTGACAACTCTATGGTCTTGTTGTCTCTTTGAAGCTTTACAATGTCAGCTACTGCTCTACGATTTCTGAGTGACTCTACGAACTGACTTACCTTTATGACTAGGCAGAGTATCTTTACGAATTGACCTTTCCTTGCTCATTCTTCAACTTATCTCCATGATTTATGAGAGAGCTTTGCTATCACCTTTTAGCTCCATGGTCAACTTTATGACTTTGCAGTCTTTTCTTCATTCTAATCATTTTTCAGCTATTCTACAATTCTGATCTGTTGTATGCTCTACGTTCTGGTACGGTTTCAACAGTCTTATCCTTTTCTGAACGATTTATGAGTTTCTTCAGCGACTTTTTGAACCACTCTACGTTCAGTTTTTGTAATTCTTCAATCACTCTATGAAGTGAGCTTTTGTTTGGTTAAGGCTCTACGATCTCATTTTTCACTTTACAGTACCGAGGACAATTCAACGAACTTTGTTGAGATTCCTCCTTTAGGTTTGAGTCTCCTTGCAGCTTTGAATACTTCATATCTTGGACTTTTCTTTTCAGAATGGAGTGAGCTTTACGATTCTTTGTTCAATTTATGGAATGATCTTTTTCTTTGTGAAGCTCTGCGATCTATCTGACACTTTACGATCATGAGTTAACTCTGCGATCCATCTTGACTTTATCAACTGGGAGAGTAACTTTACGAATACGGGATTCTTAATAACTATACATCAGATTTATTCAGAGAGATCAACCTAACATTCTTAATCTTTCTAATATAAGTCCTTGTACATATATTTCATTTAAGGACTTTACAATACTAGCTTGTACAAACATATATTGATCATTTTATACTTTGAATATTTACATTACGAACATACAAAGTAACTCTATGATAAGATCAATCCTAACATTTTTTTATCTTTATACTATAAGTCCTTGTACATATATTTTTATAAGGACTTTACAAAATTCTAAACTAAATGAACTTTAATCTTATATTTATCATTGCATCACTTAGTTATCATCATACTATATTTATCAATAATAAGTATGCAATTCACAGAATTCAGCAATGTATCAATTTTCTAGCAGATCATATTTATCATATAAGTGTATAATCATGTAAGCATACAATCAGATAGTTCACATAAATCAATATGATCATATAGACACATAAGCACGTAATCACATTAGCACATAAACACATAATCACCTAGACAATTAAGCACATAAGCACGTAGATATAATTTCATTTATATTATCACATCAGTTATCATCAAATCAAACAACCTTCACCAAATTATTATGAATGATGTAGGTAACCTTTTGAAAAACAAAAACGACTTTGATAAAGGAAGTACTTTTGAATCAGGCAAGTTCCCTAACCTATTGCAAGTTCCTCAATTTATTGCAAGTTTCCTAACTTATTCCATTTTTAAGTTGTATACCAATTTCCTTAACTTGTGCAAATTTATTATTTGGTACAAGTTCTTTGTTATATGAGATTTCCTGAGTTATACGTTTCCGCACTTATATGCATTTATGAACTATTCTTTATTGAACTGCAATTATTTTTCTTAAAGATCGTGTAATTCATGAACTGTTTTGAGCTATGAGTCTATGCCATTTGTTCTGGCTAGACAAAATTGATGTGATAATTGAATTGATAATATTTCCTTTGGAGGTAATTAAATCCAATCTAAATTGCTTTGATGCGGATTCTGAGCCTAAGACTGAGTATGAATAATCCTAATAAAGGGGATATTTATATCGAGTAACCGACTTGACGCTTTAAACGTGAAAGAATTGTTATGCATAACATAGGATACGATAGATTGATCCCCTAAAATACCAGTGAAGAGTCTTTCAGCCTGTGTGACTGTCGACGCCGGGTTTTCTCGTCTCTCGTCCTTTTCCTATTTTTTGCCTTTTGGGTTTAGGTGATTTTGGGGAAAAGGTCGGCATTAATGTCGACGGGGTTTTGAAAGATCGTTTTTTATGATGAGCCAATTAACCAGAGTCGCTAGTTGGTATATTTGAAATGGATGTACCAACTCATCCGAGTTTCTGTTTTTTTTTATAAATCGCTGGCTCATATGTGACTCTGAATTAATTGGTCTGCAAACCGAGATTCATAGAGTTCGGGGCTTGCTTAAGCGAGGGGAAGGTGTTAGGCACCCCCCGACTTTCGTGAAACACGGTTACCGCAATCTTGATGCTTTCCTATCCTTTAATTCATGAAATATGTATGTACGCGCGCGTGTGTGTGTGTCTATGTGAATGTTGTGGTGAGTTTGTATGAAAGAATCATTTGGATTTTTAGGGAAAGTCGTGTTTTAATTTGAGAACGCTTCAGAATGATTTTTCGGCTTATACGAGAAAGCTTTATGAGAAATGCTTGATTTTAATTTTGTCAAAACTATGAGATTTCTTATTAAGTGATGTTTTGGCAAAACATGAGTTCGTTAAACCCTAACCAAAAATAGGAATCGAGATTTATACGTTGCTTTCATAAACGATGGGCAATTTCTAAGATCTCTTTCGCCCTATGTATCAAGGTTTAATAAAACGTTGTTTTTCTTTTTATAAAACCATTTTTTTCATGACATTTGAGAAAAATCACTTTTCATTAGCTTTCTCGTAACATAAGAATCGACTTTCATTAGCATTTCCAATTCTTAGCCTCGTGATGCTAATATCCTATTTTGATTGTTTTTAGAAAAATCTTTATTGTTTAATCTTTGAAATCATTTGTCGTGTCACAAAATCTAATCAAGCATAAACACGCGTTGGGGCTATTCATGGGCATGTAAGCCATCAAAATACCCCCGAACGCCAACAATCACATATTTTACTACTACGGGGCCTTAAACCCGATTCTCGCCTTAGCGTCGTTTTAAGGCCCGATGATTACATGTTACAAAACGAGCCCCTTGAATCTATTACACACATTAAAACGTCCATCATCGGATTTGGACCACGGGGTCGCGCTCCTAGGCTCACATCCAAACTTGTTGTACAACCGCAAAATGGATACAACGTAAATAAACAACCGTGGGATGCCTAAGGCTTTAGGATATCTTACAATAACAATTGAAATACACTACGAATGACCCATTACCGTGATAGCTAAAATTTGCACGAAACGGACATCATCGGGCTATTAGGGGGAATTTCATTCCGATGAGACCCTCACTAATAATCCCTAATCCATGATTTCACAATAAAATGCAAGAAAGGTACATTTAAGATGATTCGGATGACAAAAGCTTGGCAAAAATGGTATAATCAAAATGCTAAAACAAAAGATTTTTCACCTTGCAAATGATCCCCACAATATGTATGAATTTGTGTATTGATTAGAGTAGAAAATATGAGGTGTAACCTCACAAAATGGGTACAATTTCTCACTATTTCTCACTCTTTTCTCTCTTATTTTTTGCTGTTTTCCTTGCTGTTTTCTTTCTCTCCCCGAGCTGCTGCTGCTGCTGGATTCTCTTCTGTTTCTGTATGCGAAATGGCCTGATAAGGGACTGCCAAGGGCAGCCGCAGATCCATCTGCGGCTGGCCGCAGATTGATCTACGGCTGGCCATTGGTTCTCCCCCCAGCCGTGCTCGAGTCCCGTGCGCTCGAGTCCCGTGTCGTCTCGAGTTCCGTCCTTGGCTGCGGATTGATCTGCGGCTGACTGTGCTGATTTTCTCATTTTCCATATCTCGTCTCGATTTTCGTGCCGTACTGTTGGTTTCCGCTTAAGGGCTTGCATTCTGCAGTCCGAAAATCGCCAGGAAACGAGCCATGTCATCCGGGTAAGCGCAGCGATCAGTAACTGACTCCCGACATTCGCGTGTCCCCGTGTCGGCTTCGATCTCGTCCCGTGGTGGTGGCTTTGAGTGTTCGTCTTTATGTCCACCCTTTATTCTCGTGGGCCGGGTCAATTGACGATTTTGCCCTCCTGTCAAGGTTAGTATAGGAAGTGCAAAATTTGGGTGTCTACAGCTGCCCCTCTTTATCATGTTTATGAAATGATAAATGAAATGAACAAGATAAAGAGTAGACACTCGATGCATGAATGACAGTGCACATGGATGACAATACATGCGTGATGCAACACATATGACTTATGATGCAACGTAAGATGCAATGGATGCAAACATATTCGTAAAAGGGTATAAATGCAATGCGGATGATCGTCTTGTCGGGGCCGGGTTTCGTCGCCGGTCACCCATCTCGTAATCCCCGGGTATCGTCGCCGGTTGGTTGTCTTGTCGGAGCCGGTTTTCGTCGCCGGACATCCATCTCACAATCGCCGGTTATCGTCGCCGGTCGATTGTCTTGTCGGGTCCGGGTATCGTCGCCGGTCACCCATCTCGTAACCCCCGGTTATCGTCGCCGGTTGGTTATCTTGTCGGAGCCAGTTTTCGTCGCCGGACATCCATCTCGTAATCGCCGGTTATCGTCGTCGATCGATTGTCTTGTCGGGGCCGGGTATCGTCGCCGGTCACCCATCTCGTAACCCCCGGTTATCGTCGCCGGTAGGTTATCTTGTCGGAGCCGGTTTTCGTCGCCGGACATCCATCTCGTAATCGCCGGTTATCGTCGCCGGTCGATTATCTTGTCGGGGCCGGGTATCATCGTCGGTCACCCATCTCGTAACCCCTGGTTATCGTCGCCGGTTGGTTATCTTGTCGGAGCCGGTTTTCGTCGCCGGACATCCATCTCGTAAACGCCGGTTATCGTCGCCGGTCGATTGTCTTGTCGGGGCCGGGTATCATCGCCGGTCACCCATCTCGTAACCCCCGGTTATCGTCGCCGGTTGGTTATCTTGTCGGAGCCGGTTTTCGTCGCCGGACATCCATCTCGTAATCGCCGGTTATCGTCGCCGGTCGATTGTCTTGTCGGGGCCGGGTATCGTCGCCGGTCACCCATCTCGTAACCCCCGGTTATCGTCGCCGGTTGGTTATCTTGTCGGAGCCGGTTTTCGTCGCCGGACATCCATCTCGTAACCCCCGGTTATCGTCGCCGGTTGGTTATTTTGTCGGAGCCGGTTTACGTCGCCGGACATCCATCTCGTAATCGCCGGTTATCGTCGCCGGTCGATTGTCTGGTGAGTGCCGGGTATCGCCTCCGGTCACTCGGTTGAATTGAGAAGCCGTGTTTGACACTTGATTCATCAAAATCTCGCATTTTATTATCACATTGTTAGTCACATGGGCTTTTGAATCGATTGAGCAAGCATTGGACAAGGGGGACCCACTAGGGCCAGCCGCAGATGGATCTGTGGCCAGCCGCTTCCCAGATCTGTCACTTTCATTCGTACCCCACGCGATTTTTCAGACCTTTGCACGCCCTTTTGCTGAGTTTTCCAACCTTTCTGCAAAAACTGCTCCGGTAGGATCGATCTACGCGCCACAGGTAACACTTTTGACCGTTCACTTTTCAATTTCGTCAATGCTTTGCTATACATTTGGCTATTTGCATGGTTAGAGATAGAAATGTATGCTTTACAATGCCATGCTATGTATTATCATATATACATGCTATGTATCAACTGTGTGAGTCCTATTTTATGCTCATGATGTGGTCCCACATATCTGTTGTTTCCTTTTTCGAAAGAAAATCATGCATTATGGTCATTTGCATGCTGTAATTACACATATGAACGCAACTTTGATCTGTTTGAGGTTTGGATTGATGGAAAACATGTTTGGCTTATGCCTGGGATGTCCAATTTACAGACCCCTCTGCCGATTTTTTTTTTTTTTTTTTTTTAGTAAACATACATCATGCTGCATTAATTATATGATGAGGGTAGGAATTTAGAATATTCGTGACATAATTCAAGAGGGAACTTACCTTCCTCTTCGCTTTTCTATTCCAGCTATGGATCCCGACGCTCCCAGTAGCTCTTCCGCGTCACGGACTTCGGGTGTTCGCGGTCGTAGGGCTGCACCTGCCCCCGTTCTTCCTCGGACCCGTCAGGCTCGTCGCTTGGCGGAGGCTATCATCCGTCCCGATCACCCGGACGTTGAGGAGGCTGTTCCTCCGGAGGTTGCGACAGAGGGGCCATCCTCCAGCACACCGGCTCCATCTCCTCATAGTGCCCCATCTGGCGCATCTGTGCAGATACCCGATCTATTGGGTCGGGATCTCAGTCGTCACCCCTCAGCATCTCTCGTGGCTAACGAGGTATATTCAGTTCTATTCTGATTTTATTCTCAATTTCTCAACTCCCCTTTTATCTGGATTGACCCATTGGTGATTGCCCCAGGTGCCCGAGTTTACTCAGTCGAGGGGTAACTGGTTCAACATATATTCCCTCTATACAGCTCTGCACAGTGAGTACCGGGCGGTGGTGGACTCCTGGGGCTTTCGTCACTTCTTCACCATCATTCCCCGCCAGTGCCCCTGGGGTTACATGAGGGCCTTATCTGAGCGCTGGTTCCACCAGACGCAGTCATTTCACCTTCTTGACTGCGAGGTTGTGCTGACTCCCTGGGACTGGAGGTACATCACGGGCATCGAGTTCACTGGATCATGCGTCCCTCTGGATCTTGACATCACTCCAGCGGAGGTACGGGCTTTATTGGGCTTCGCCGCTGAGGATCGGGTCTTTAAGGCCCGTAGCATTCGGTCCGGTGCTTTGGCTGTCGATGCTGTCGGGGGTCTGTACACACTGCCTATTCCAGCGGATCAGGGCACTCGGGACATTCTGCTACGACACTTGTTCCTGACCATTATGAGGGGTTGTTTCCTAGGAAACAACTCCTCCACCATTCATTTCAGCGTCGTAGGAGCTGTCAGAGACGTGGACCGGATCAGTGACTATGATTGGGGGTCGTTCACTTTTGCCTACTTCCTCCACGGTCTGCGTCTACGCTCGGAGGGCCAGACAGACGCTTGGCTCGGATTCTATCACTTCTTGCTGGTGAGGCTTCTTTTCCTCTCTTCTTACTGGACTTTCCTTCATTTATTTCTCTTTTCTGCATTTGTCGGTTATTTCATGCTTTTCACTGTTTCTGTTCGCAGTTCTGGGCCTACGAGCGTCTCCCATGTCTGAGGCCTGTCACTACTCTTGGCCTGGACACTTATCCCCGGGGCCGTCGATGGCATCATAGCACCTTGGAGGAGGTCCCGGTATCTGGTAGCTTTGCACACTGCCGCATCCAGCTGGAGCTGATCACGGCTGCTGAGGTCGTCTGGGTTCCCTACCTCTCCGAGCATCTGGCTATGGGGTTTGATGATGGGCATCCTTCTGGCCCGGAGTTCGAGCTTTCCACCCGTCGCCTCACTTTGCAGAGTGTAGGAGGATGGGTGATGTACCTGGGGGAGCGCGCATTCAGATGCGTCACTAGAGAGATCCGCATCCCGCATTCCCTTCCTTTCACTACCTCCTGGCCGCTGGACTCTCAGCCTTCAGAGATCATGCTTGCAGGGGAGGACGACCGGATGCTTTCTACGGGTCCCAGTACGAGTGATGCTTTCCGTACTTGGTGGGTGCCCCGTACTATCGGTCCTCAGACCCGGGCCACATTCTTTCTGGGAGACATGGTGCCTGGCTCAGTGATGATGACTGATTGGGCCGCCTGCGTTCGGACTCCCACTCATGCCGAGCAGATTGCCACTTTGACCCGCTCGGTGGAGCAGCTGTCGCTGTATCTTCGAGTGCTAGGCCGGACTCCAGAGGATGCTTATGCCTACGATCCTGACGGTACGGGTTATGATGCGGGCCCGAGCTCATCTGATGCCACAACGCAGCCATACATCCCCGACATGAACTTTGGGCCTTCGACTTCGGCGACCCCAGGGGATCAGTTTGAGGATCCCGCTTTCATAGATGAGATTGACTTTATTTAGACCAGGATAGGATAGGGCTTTTGTACCTGCACCTGTTTAGATTTCGTTTCCATTTTATGCACTATGTACTGAATTTATTTATTTATGCACAGTTTTTATCTTTTATCTCTATGAAATTCATTTGCTTTATTATTGTCTGTACGATGCATGCTTTTTATTTATGGATAGAAAATGACCCCTGTACAGTCTTTTTGATACTATTTTTAACAGATGACGTCCTCAGATGTCGTGGTACGCTTGGATTCCATTCCTCCTACAGGGTTGGTCGGCAACCTCCTCCGCTGGTTGGACAGTTTATTGCCGGCCGATAGGATTATCGCAGACGGCCTTTTGGGACATTCCTGGTCCTTATTACCCTTCCAGGTGCCAGCGGGCTTTGTGGAGGGTATTCTGAGCTATTGGGCCCCTGACCGTCAGGTGTTCAGATTAGGGACAGTAGAGCTGACCCCCACCCTCGAGGAGTATGCTCGTTTCACCGGCTTGCCTTTGGATAGACCTTGTGCCAGGGTTGCAGTTGGTTCCATGCACTGCCAATTCTTGACTTTCACTGGGTTGCGGAGGACAGATCTGCTATCGGTGGTCACATCAGACCATCTGGTTCCTCTTCATTTTTTGATTGACCGATTCGGCTCACCTGACAGTTTTCGCCATTTCTCTGGTGACTTTTCCATGTCTGAGGAGCGCTGGGGCACCTTGAGAGTAGACGTTTTGATGGCCTGTGTCATCTCGGTTTTGTACCTACCCGCCGGACCTGATATGTTGGACATGCGAGTTGTCGCGGCCGTGAGATCTCTTCAGGAGGATCACACCATCCTTCCTATGATATTAGCAGATACTTACATGTCAGCCTCATACTGTCAGTCTTTCCGAGGCAGAGTATTCAGAGGGAGCTTGACTTTGTTGTACGTGTGGTTCATGAGTCATCTTAGTCCCATCGGCCATTTTCGTCGCCAAGGGTTTTGCTTCAGTCATGACATAGCCACGCAGTTTTCGTTTTGTCCTGTGAGCTGTACTGATGCGGCCTCCTGGACAGCATTCCTGTCGGTTATTGAAGATCCTTTTCATCTCCTGATCTACTCGGGTTATTGCTCTTTTATGAGCTTTTTGACTCACGTGGTCACCTTGGATTTTATCCCTATCGCTGGCTTGAGGGGCGTGGCGACTTATCATCCCCTGGCGGTCATGGGACAGTTTGATCAGACGCAGGATTTTCACCTCTTCACGGGCGCGGCTGATTACCGATTCCTTATATCATCCGAGACGGAGAGAGATCTACTGCGGGTATATGATCTTTGGCCTCGCAGGGTTCTTGCCGAGTACAGTGATAGTTGTCCTATTCAGACATTTGCTTACGTGCAGTGGTTGCGGGGAGACTCGGAGATGATTGGTTTGAGTCAGACCGGGGCCTTTGATGACTCTAGAGTGATTTTCCCAGATGGTACCACAGACCATTCCCTCACAGCTGATTCTGCCCCTAGTCGGGCCACTGAGGATACCCGACTCCGCCTGGCCTTGAGCGCCACTGAAGCTGAGAGGGATGCCGCTCTTGTTGAGAGAGATGATGCCATTCTGGCTAGAGACGCTGCCATTGCCGACAGAGATGCCATCGTATTGCAGACCATGGCCGTTATAGATGCTCATTCCGGGACTGTCAGCTGAGCCACTGCCTTATTGAACCGCATCGACATGCTGGGACAGCAGATCGCGGGGGACTCTGATGCTTCGGATCTATCTACCACTTTATCCACCCTGCTTCAGTTAGTTGCAGATTTGTAGATTGTTTTATTTCCTGCATAGACTATGTTAATTTCATCGGTTATTGAAAAAAGAAATCTTGTAACAAAATGACTTATATATATAGACATGCATTTAAATTTAGTCATTTTCCCTCTTATCGTATCGATGCCTTTCATTGGATCCATCATTTTATCCTGCTGGCTATGATTTTGACATTTCACCTTCTTTCTCTTCTCAAGTCTTGATGGAGATCTGACAGATATTGCCGCACCCCTGTTGATTTCATCGGATTGAGTCCTGGATTTTGGCTCATTGTTTGGTTGGGCTAGGTTTAGGCTACTTGGGATGAATTCGGTTAGGGGCTGGTTTCGGGAAGGTTTTGAGGGTTTAGGAAGGTTTATCTGGCTGTTGGGGATTGGTTTTGTTTTAGGGAAAGGATTGTTTTTTTTTGGATCGGACCGCGCCATGATGGCTGCCTACGTACCCCCACAAGTTGGGAGATCAGGTCCTACGTAGTTCGCTCTTCAAAGAAAGAAAGAGAAACTGATTATTCAAGCGTAGAATCGCTTCACCGAGTCGGAATTGAGGGGCTGTGGAAATACCTCCCCATCCATTTCTTGCAATATGAGGGCTCCTCCGGATAGCACTTTCTTAATCACAAAGGGTCCCTCCCAGTTCGGGGCAAACTTTCCCTTGGCTTCGTCTTGACAAGGCATGACTCTTTTTAGCACCAAATCATTTTCCTTAAACTTCCGAGGTCTGATCCTTTTGTCGTATGATCGAGAGATCCTTTGCTGGTATAACTGACCGTGCCAAACAGCGGCCACCCTCCTTTCATCAATTAGGGCCAATTGGTCGTATCGACTTTGCATCCAATCCTCCTCGCTTATCTGAGCATCGATCATTATTCTGAGGGATGCCATCTCAACCTCAATTGGCAGAACGGCCTCCATTCCATACACCAAAGCGTAAGGGGTTGCCCCCGTAGAAGTACGCGTTGACGTTCGGTATGCCAGCAGGGTGAGGGGTAGCAGATCCGGCCATCCCCGATGATTAGCAGACATTTTCTCCATGATCTTCTTGATGTTCTTATTTGCAGCCTCCACTGCCCCATTCATCTTGGGACGGTAAATAACAGAATTGAGATGTTTGATCTTAAACTGGTCGCACAATCCCTTCATGAGGGCGTTATTCAAATTCTTGGCATTGTCGGAGACCAAAACCTCAGGTTGCCCGTATTGACAAATGACATTATTCCTGATGAAACCGACGATGACCTCCTGAGTTACTTTGGGGAAAGAAGCTGCCTCTACCCATTTGGTGAAATAATCGATCATGACGAAAATGAATCGGTGCCCATTGCTTGCTTTGGGCTCTATTGGTCCGATTACATCCATTCTCCACATTAAAAATGGCCACGGGGAGGTCATACAGTGCAGTTCATTGGGGGGCGTATGGATCACATTACCGTGCGCCTGGCATTGGTAACACCGTTTGACATGATCATCGCAGTCGGCTTTCAGTGTTAACCAGTAATGTCCCGTTCTCAAGATCTTTTTGTCCAGCATCGGTCCACTCATGTGCGGCCCACACACTCCACCATGTATTTCGTTCATAATCCTTTGGGCCTGCGCCTCATCTACGCATTGCAACAGTCCCAACCCAGCATCCCTCTTGTAGAGTGAATCCCCACTCAGGTAGAACTTCATTGCGATCTTTTGAATTCTCATCCTCTCAGCTCGGTTTGCCTGATCGGGAATGGATCTATCCCTCAGATATTCCCTTATGTCGTGATACCAAGGCTGCTTTGGCAGGACCACCTCGTCTGATAATACTGCAACATGTTCCTCATATGCCGGAATATTCTGTATTGCTATCTCAATATGTGGAACATCTTTTCTTTTGATTATATGGATTAAGGAAGCCAGAGTTGCCAATGCATCAGCAAAATCATTCCGTCCCCGAGGAATGTGTCGGAAAGCGATATCTTCAAATTCTCGCGTCAATTGGACAACACATCGGTGGTATGGAAGCAACTGAAGCTCCTTCGTGCTATATTCCCCGATCGCCTGTTTGATTACCAGCTCTGAATCCCCAAACACCGCTAATCTCTTCACTCCCATATCGCGAGCAAAACGGAGTCCCAATATACATCCCTCGTACTCAGCTGTATTGTTTGAATTACTGAAATGCAATTTAGTGGCCACAGGGTATTGCTCTCCAGTGACAGAGACCAAGACCGCTCCGGCTCCTGCCCCCTCGGCATTCATGGCACCATCAAAATACAGCCTCCAGAACTGCCCCTTGTCATCACATTTCGTGTGTGATACCCAAAATATATCTTCGCCCGGCAGAGGAGTTTGCTCCACCCCTCTTGACGGCGTTTCTGCCAACTGATCCGCAATTCCCTGCCCTTTCATGGCTTTCTGAGTTACGTATACCATGTCGAACTGTTGTAGGATTAACTGCCATCTTGACAGTCGACAGTTCAACATGGGCCTTTCAAAAATATATTTCAGGGGATCCATTCTCGATATCAGGTACGTGGTATGCCCATGGAGGTAATGCTGTAATCTCCCTGCAGCCCAGGCCAGGGCACAACAGGTCTTCTCGATGGGAGTGTAATTCTGTTCACATTGGCTAAATCTCTTGCTGAGGTAATAGATGGCCTGCTCTTTACCTGCCTCATTCTTCTGTCCCAGCATACATCCCATCGCGATGGCATTGACCGATATATACATAAACAACGGGATCCCGTCCTTCGGGGGTACCAGCACTGGTGCCTCAGTCAGTTGCCCTTTAATGGTCTGAAAAGCTTTTTGACATTGCTCATTCCATTCTTGGGGAGCACCTTTCCTTAACAATTTGAAAATTGGCTCGCATGTAGTCGTCAAATGGGATATAAAACGGCTAATGAAGTTTATTCTTCCCAGGAATCCTCTTATTTCCTTCTCCGTATGAGGTGCCGGCATATCCACAATGGCTTTAATCTTTGCCGGATCCAACTCAATGCCCCGATCACTAACCAGGAATCCCAATAGCTTACCCGACTGTACTCCGAAAGCACACTTTGCTGGATTGAGCTTCAAATTATACTTTCTAAGTCGATCGAATAGCTTCTTAAGATGGGTTATATGGTCAGACTCTATTCTTGACTTCACGATAATGTCATCCACGTAGACCTCTATCTCCTTATGCATCATGTCGTGGAACAGGGCCATCATGGCTCTTTGATAAGTGGCCCCCGCATTTGTGAGGCCGAAGGCCAATCGTCTATAGCAGAAAGTGCCCCAAGGGGTGATGAATGCGGTCTTCTCCCGATCCTCCTCTGCCACCATTATCTGATGATACCCCGCAAAGCAATCCACAAAAGAGTACATCTCGTACTGGGCCGTGTTATCCACCAGGATGTGGATGAAAGGCACCGGAAAGTTATCCTTGAGACTGGCCTTATTTAGATCTCTATAATCTACACATACCCTCACCTTTCCTCCGGGCTTAGCCACTGGGACTACATTGGACAGCCATTCTGGGTAAGTGGACACCATAATGATTCCCGCCCTGAACTGCTTGATGATTTCTTCCTTCACCTTTAAGCTCCACTCCGGTTTCAACTTTCTTAATTTTTGCTTAACAGGCCTGAAACCTTCCTTGATGGGCAATTGGTGTACCACTATGTCGGTGGACAATCCGATCATATCCTCATGAGACCAGGCAAATACATCCTCATATTGGTTTAGCAACTCAGTCATTTCGGCTTTTTGGCTGGGGGTAAGGTCTGTCCCTATCTTGAGTTCTTTTGGCTTGTCAGGGATTCCGATATCTATAGTGATGGTTTGGTCTAAGTTGGGCTTGGGTTTATCCTTGACCCATCCTTTGATCTCGTCAGGCGCGTCGTCGTAATCTGTCTCATCTTGCTCAATGCCCATCAAATCGAAATCCAGCTCGATGTCAAAATCATAATCATCATTCAAATTTGAAAGACCGTTTGTTAGGCAAGGATTACTCAAATTGGTACACCTGACATGAAACAAAATACTTGTCATATATAAGTTACTTTCTACGACGATCACATTTTCAAATAACACGAAGAAACGACATAATTATGCAAAATAAAACAACAACAAAAATACACTTCTCCATTCCCCCATCCTCTGGGGTCTACCACCCTGATGTCGTGTTTTACCCTTGTTTGGATATTACTGGTTTCATGGTCCAGTTGTCGACGGTCAGGTCAGATGAAATGCGCTGGACAAAAGGTGGCCTTACATCAGACACCTCCCCGATGATCACGGCTACGTCGCCTGAATCCCTCTTCTTATCCTTTCCAGGAATAATTAGCCCCGCCCAATCGATGATAGGCACACCCTGTCGGGCTTCCAGTGGCATGACAACATCCGTCCCCTCTCCATTTAATTGTCCGGGGATATAACACTTGGTTTCAAACTCTTTCGCGACCTCCCGTAGGAAGCTTTCCCTCTTGGCCGATTCATCACTTGCGGGGGTTAACTCTCCATTCCCTGCCCCAATCATAGGCTCGCTAGTCCCCTGTTCATTGTTGACATTGGTCACCGGACTGCCAGCTAATCGGATCGGGGCCACACTTTGACGGTGTCTCCGTGCTATGCCCTCATGGTACCCCAACCCTGCTTTGCCTATCTGCTGTGGTAGTTGGATGGGCTTGGTGATTCCCTGACTGCTCTTTCCTAACCCCTGTTCGGGCTGGAAGTTCATTTTTATCATTTCCTTTGCCACGAAGGTAAGTTCTGGAGAGATCCTGGTTTTCACGGCTGGGGCACCCAGGCATCTGTAGTGGGGAGTGCTAATTTCCAGTGCCTGAAAGCTGGCAGGTGCCGCCGACTCATCCACATTGATCACCGATAGGCCATTTCTGGGAGGAGAAGGGTCATCACATTCTGCCGAGATCGTTACCAGATTCCCATCAATGATTAGTTTGATTTGTTGGTGGAGCGTGGAAGGAACTGCTCCGGCCATGTGTATCCATGGCCTCCCCAATAACAAGTTATAACTGGCCGCAATATCTAGGACCTGGAAAGAGATATCAAAAGTACAGGGTCCTATTTCCACAGGTAACTCTATTTCTCCGATTGTGTCCCTTCGGGAGCCATCGAAGGCTCGCACCACTACATGACTGGCCCGTAGGCGCTTGGGATTGATGTTCATCTTCTGCAATGTACTGAGGGGACAGATATTCAACGCCGATCCTCCATCAATCAGCACCCCATTCATGATATAACCCGAGGAGATTACCGCAATATGCAGCGGTTTTCGGTGTCCTCTTCCCTCCTTGGGGATGTCCTCATCGGCAAAGGATATTACATCACTCTCCAACAGATGGCCTACCAGCTGGCCGAAACATTCCTCACTAATTTCCTTGGGCACGTATGCCTCCTCCAGGACTCTTGCCACGGCTTTGCAGTGATCATTGGATGATAACACTAAGTCCATGATTGACGTCAGGGTTGACTCCTCATTTAAAATCTGGATCCCTCTTGTTTCCGGGTGATCCATCCTTTTCAAGAACTCTATGGCCTTTTCCTCGAAGATCTCTTCATTTTTCTTCTTTTGGCTCTCAAGGACTCGCCCGGGAAGATATAAGGGGTTCCCTTTTGTCGTCACAGAAGCACAACTGGCCGCTTCCTCTGGCATCCCCCCATAATTCCAGGGTACCCTCTTTAGACTACTGATAGAGATTTGCGGCCTTGCCGCAAGGATGAGGGGTTTTGGTGCCGCCAACTTGACAGGTCCCTCAGTGGTATTTCTACTTACACCCATCAACTTAATGGGCGCTCCCCGCGTATTCCCGTGATCATTTATCATGTTGATCATTTCCTCAATTTTCTGCACATAGTTCAACCTTGACGGCCCCTCGGCTTCACTGGCCTCCGCCATATTGACCCCTCCTCCATCATGTCTAGGCAGGGGATTGACCTTAAGGTTTGGGGAGTCTGGCTGTTCCACCACAATTTCCCCACTATCGATCAAATTCTGAATTATATGCTTCAACGTCCAACAATCCTGCGTATCATGACCCGGGGAACCCGAGTGGTATGCACATCGCTTGCTTGGGTCAAACCTTCTTCCTTTTGGGTCACTCGGGGGTGCCAAATTGATTATTTTCTTTTGGGCCATCAATACCGCTAAGACCCGTTCAAGAGGCTCCCCGAGCGGGGTGAATACTCGATTTTGCGAGGCCTCATATCTCCTTCGCCCTTCCGCCCTCTGATCAGCGAAGTTAGGCTGCCGGGACGGCCCTACTCTCTGCACCTGTACCGGAAGATGGTTTTCTGCCTTTCTAGACGAGCCCTGAAGGATGAGGGAAACATCCTCCTCTTTTTTCTTTTGCACCCTACGGGAAGTGCTGCCATAATTTCCACTCTGTATTTATTCTGCAGCCGTTTCCAAAGCAGTGAAATCCCGGATTTTGCCAGATTTCAAACCCATATCCACCATTTCTCTGTGTTTTATCATTTCAGCGAAAGGCCTACCAATCCCTGAAAT
Source organism: Aralia elata (assembly GCA_034770075.1). NCBI lineage: Eukaryota > Viridiplantae > Streptophyta > Magnoliopsida > Apiales > Araliaceae > Aralia > Aralia elata. The sequence continues at coordinate 64,170,567 of CM068385.1, forward strand.
AACCCGCTCATAATACGGGGCCTCCTGAATATCTACGAAAGTCATCACCATCTCTGACTCGCTCATCGGGGGATTCACCTGTGCGGCCATACCCCTCCATCGTTGTGCATAATCCCTGAAGGATTCCCTGGGTTGCTTCTTAACTTTTGTCATTTGGTACCTGTCAGGGGCCATCTGGGCCTGAAAGCTGTATTGGGTTAAGAAGGTATAGGCCAATTCCTCCCAGTTGTGGATTCGGGCATTGTCAAGGCGGGCATACCAGATTCTTGCCTCCCCTATTAAGCTTTTCTGGAACAGCTGCATCCTCAACCCTTCGTCCTCGGCATAAGACCCGAGTTCTCCAATGTATATTTTCAAGTGTGTATAGGGGTCTCCCTTTCCATTGTATTTTTCAAACTCAGGGACTTTGAACTTTTCTGGATATCTGGTTCTGGGGAAGACACATAGATCCGAGTAATTAACCCTACCCAGGGAGCCTATGCCTCGTAGAGATTGGATGGTCTCCTCCATGTGTTTCATTTTTTTCCGAAGGTCGTCAGTGTCCCCTTCCTCTGGGATAGTAATCACTGTCCTGTTATGTACGGGAACGACCCTTGGGATGACTGGCTCGTCCTTGAGTTGGGGTTGGTCATCTTTACACAGGTTCGCAACATTTTTAGGAGGATTCTGGTCACCCCCTGGTGGTGGAATATTATGCGGTCCCTGGTTTTGCGGATCCTGTCTGAATAGGAACTGCTCTTTTAGCATTGTGGCCATTTCCATCATCTGATTTTTAAAGTCATCAAACTCTTCCCGAGATATGGAACTATGATTGGGAAGATCAGCCATTTCAGAGATAGAGACCTGGGCTTTCTTAGACTGCGAACGGGTTTGAGGAGCAATCCTACAGAAACAATGGTTCGAAGTTTAGTCCTGGGGAATAAAAAAATGTGGATGCATGCTAAAGCTGTAAATTTTTGTTTTGTTTTTTTTTTTTTTTGGGTTTTTTAATCTTTCCCTGTAAAATAGAAAGTTAGTAGTCTTTTAATGCAAATACAAATGCTAAGCATGACTTTATTATGCTTCCTCAGCTGTTCCCTGCAAAACATAGAGGTTAGTAATTCCTTTTGACAGAAAGGGAAGCATATATGAATGGGATCATGACATTTATACGCGTGAACGTAAAAGGGCATGAAGAGACTTTTCCTGCGTTGGGTTAATCTGAGGCTGACCTATCCTAGGGTTACTCTCACGGGCTTTTCGGCATGAAGGTCCCCAAATCTTCGCAATCTACTCGTCTGAGTCCTTTCGATTGGAGCGGATTTGGGTGGTGCGTTTCTTGAGCCATCTTCGGGGAGCAGCCCCTTCGAGTCCAGTAATAAGCAACCGACAGGTTCGCCTCAGGAGGAGGTACTCTCTCAACATACATTCACATTCATCGTCCTCACCGTATGAAAATGATTTCCTAAAAGTAAAGCAATCCCATTCAACCATTCATTTATTGGACAAAACACACATTCACAAAACAAAAAAGAAACAAATCAAAATATCGCATACACACACATTTCATGCATTTTAAAGGATATGATAGCATCAAGATTTGAACGCGGCTTAAGCCCTCTAATGTCCCCAGCAGAGTCGCCAGCTGTCGACGCCGGGTTTTCTCGTCTCTCGTCCTTTTCCTATTTTTTGCCTTTTGGGTTTAGGTGATTTTGGGGAAAAGGTCGGCATTAATGTCGACGGGGTTTTGAAAGATCGTTTTTTATGATGAGCCAATTAACCAGAGTCGCCAGTTAGTATATTTGAAATGGATGTACCAACTCATCCGAGTTTCTGTTTTTTTTTATAAATCACTGGCTCATATGTGACTCCGAATTAATTGGTCTGCAAACCGAGATTCATAGAGTTCGGGGCTTGCTTAAGCGAGGGGAAGGTGTTAGGCACCCCCCGACTTCCGTGAAACACGGTTACCGCAATCTTGATGCTTTCCTATCCTTTAATTCATAAAATATGTATGTACGCGCGCGTGTGTGTGTGTCTATGTGAATGTTGTGGTGAGTTTGTATGAAAGAATCATTTGGATTTTTAGGGAAAGTCGTGTTTTAATTTGAGAACGCTTCAGAATGTCTTTTCGGCTTATACGAGAAAGCTTTATGAGAAATGCTTGATTTTAATTTTGTCAAAACTATGAGATTTCTTATTAAGTGATGTTTTGGCAAAACATGAGTTCGTTAAACCCTAACCAAAAATAGGAATCGAGATTGATACGTTGCTTTCATAAATGATGGGCAATTTCTAAGATCTCTTTCGCCCTATGTATCAAGGTTTAATAAAACGTTGTTTTTCTTTTTATAAAACCATTTTTTTCATGACATTTGAGAAAAATCACTTTTCATTAGCTTTCTCGTAACATAAGAATCGACTTTCATTAGCATTTCCAATTCTTAGCCTCGTGATGCTAATATCCTATTTTGATTGTTTTTAGAAAAATCTTTATTGTTTAATCTTTGAAATCATTTGTCGTGTCACAAAATCTAATCAAGCATAAACACGCGTCGGGGCTATTCATGGGCATGTAAGCCATCAAAATACCCCCGAACGCTAATAATCACATATTTTACTACTACGGGGCCTTAAACCCGATTCTCGCCTTAGCGTCGTTTTAAGGCCCGATGATTACATGTTACAAAACGAGCCCCTTGAATCTATTACACACATCAAAACGTCCATCATCGGATTTGGACCACGGGGTCGCGCTCCTAGGCTCACATCCAAACTTGTTGCACAACCGCAAAATGGATACAACGTAAATAAACAACCGTGGGATGCCTAAGGCTTTAGGATATCTTACAATAACAATTGAAATACACTACGAATGACCCATTACCGTGATAGCTAAAATTTGCACGAAACGGACATCATCGGGCTATTAGGGGGAATTTCATTCCGATGAGACCCTCACTAATAATCCCTAATCCATGATTTCACAATAAAATGCAAGAAAGGTACATTTAAGATGATTCGGATGACAAAAGCTTGGCAAAAATGGTATAATCAAAATGCTAAAACAAAAGATTTTTCACCTTGCAAATGATCCCCACAATATGTATGAATTTGTGTATTGATTAGAGTAGAAAATATGAGGTGTAACCTCACAAAATGGGTACAATTTCTCACTATTTCTCACTCTTTTCTCTCTTATTTTTTGTTGTTTTCCTTGCTGTTTTCTTTCTCTCCCCGAGCTGCTGCTGCTGCTGGATTCTCTTCTGTTTCTGTATGCGAAATGGCCTGATAAGGGACTGCCAAGGGCAGCCGCAGATCCATCTGCGGCTGGCCGCAGATTGATCTGCGGCTGGCCCTTGGTTCTGCCCCCAGCCGTGCTCGAGTCCCGTGCGCTCGAGTCCCGTGTCGTCTCGAGTTCCGTCCTTGGCCGCGGATTGATCTGCGACTGATTGTGCTGATTTTCTCATTTTCCGTACCTCGTCTCGATTTTCGTGTCGTACTGTTGGTTTCCGCTGAAGGGCTTGCATTCTGCAGTCCGGAAATCGCCGGGAAACGGGCCATGTCATCCGGGTAAGCGCAGCGATTAGTAACTGACTCCCGACATTCGCGTGTCGTCGTGTCGGCTTCGATCTCGTCCCGTGGTGGTGGCTTTGAGTGTTCGTCTTTATGTCCACCCTTTATTCTCGTGGGCCGGGTCAATTGACGATTTTGCCCTCCTGTCAAGGTTAGTATAGGAAGTGCAAAATTTGGGTGTCTACAGTGACTGTTAAACATTTTGAAGAGTTCGCGGTTTTATAACTGTTGAACATTGTAAGAGTTCATGGTTCCTACGACCACTCAGTTTGATGTTGAAAAGAATTGAGATTAGAGGAATCCTTTTATTTCTTATTTATTCATGTTGCTTCATAATATCTAATAATCAAATTGTTGAAGATTTTTAATAATTATCCATTTTGTCTATGATATATTATTCATTGAACTGCCTTATACTTGCTGAACAAATTAGTTGCTCACCTTTTTGCAAATTATATTTGTGGTTAAAGCGGAAGGACCTGAAGGGTCAAATATTAAAGACAAGGGAAAGAGTAAAGCCTGAATTATGTCAATGATGTAATAATAATATAAATTAGTTTGTATTATTTAGTTAGTTGTATATGATGAGATGAATAGTAAGCACCAAGTCTGTAGTAGTGAGTATTCAGATTTAGGGGTGTCATAGAGATTCTATTTTTATTAAAATTGTTGACAGACGTTAGTTGACTTTGTTTGATTGTTTATTCTTTAACAAGTGTCAACTAACGCTTGTCAACAATTTTAGGGAAAATAGATTCTTGCTTCAAGGTTTATCGTTTAAAAGTAAAATTTTATAATTAGTTGGTAAAAACAGAAAAATTATGAAAGTTTATTAGTTTTTAGCATCATTTTCCCTTCATAATTTGAAGGAAAATAATATATATATATATATATATATATATATATATATATTGCAAATCTTTGTGTCGACCTTTTGGTTAACGATAAGTATTAGTAATAACCTTTCTGAAGAGAGATGAAATAAGTGGGCTCCTATTATAATAAGCTATATAATTAAATACACAAGCTTGATTTCACAAATTTTTAGTACAGTCTTTTGCTTTCCTATTTAAATTAAAATAGGTATTATCCAAATTTAAATATTAAATACTATCTAAATTTGTAAAGTATTTAAAAGGAACCCCAACCTGTTAGAAAAAAGAAGATGTTTTTTGTTTTTATATCTCTAATAGGAAAAAAAAACTTCTAAAAGAATTTTTATTTTTGGTTCTACCAATTTGATTAGAAGTTATTTTTTTGTATCACAATTTTATGTAAGATTATATATCTTAACAAATTTTATGTAGGATATTTCTATTATTACAATTTTATTAAGATATTCAAATATATATATAAAAATATATATTAACATATCACGCGATTTAATTATATTAATAGTTTTGAATTTCATTATTAAATTAATGTCTTAACTAAATTAAATTCATTAAAATTTTAAATTTTATCGTATTACACAATTAATTGAATTAATAATATATGTGACTTTTTTGTAATGCATAATAACTATAAAATTAGTTGAAAAATTATAGTGGATTCAATACTAACTAATTGTCATAACTAAATTAAAACTTATTAAAGTTTGAGTATCATAGTTCTATATGGATTAAAACTTCAAGCAAATTTTGTCAATATAAACATTAATATAAAATTTATTACAAACTTAAATAAAATTAAAATAATTATTTTCTCATAATCATAACTATATAAGTCTGCACTCTATTCAAATTTTTAGCTTAATAATTGATCGAATGAACTTATAATATATAATTCAATAGTTTATTATTTAAATAAATGTTTAATAATTTTATAACTACAACTATCTTCTCAAAATTCTAATTAAATATTTATTCTACATTTAATAATATAACAAATCGTTATCCTGTCGTCTGTGCTTTGCACGAAGTTGGTCAGCCTGTTTTTATCAGATTCCATGTATTTGTATGTTTTATAATTCTAATTCGACATAATATTGTTGCAATACATAGCATGACTCTAATTTGAATTTAAAAATTTGAAAATATCCTAAAATGACAAAATTCATCTCAAGTTTTGAAAGGTAGAGAGTAGTACTAGATATGGTCACAAAAATAAAACATGCAAATCCAATAACATAATTGAGCAGTTATGCTAATATATAGTATCTTGTCAAAGATTTAGATTTCAAGAATATCAAAATGCAATGATTTATCATAATCATCTACATACCTATGCAAACCAATAATTGAAGAACATTAAACATCATACTGAGCCAAAAGTATTCAAAGCATGGATTCAGAAAAAGACCCAAATGACCAATCCTCAAGAAAATCAATTAGGGAGCCACAAAACTTAGATAATAGATTTAGAAAAAGACTCAAATGACCAATCCTCAAGAAAATCAATTTCTGATGAAAATAGTTGATAAAACAACTCTAGTAAGCCTTGGAGTGACTCCTTGATAGCAACTACACTTTTTCTTGAGTTTCAACACTAATCTCCAATAACTCTCTTCCACTCCGAAGTATGATAGCATGACACTGTTCATTACCATCTCTCCTCGGATTCTTCTCAGTATCACTTGGTAGGGATCCTTGAGGTCGAGTGTTTAGAGCATTTGCTATCTGTCCTATTTGATTTTCTAGATTTCTTATTGTAGCTAATTGATTCTTTGTTGTCGCTTCGAATTGAGTTGCCATTCTCGCTATCAATTCCTCCATCTGTGATAAGTTATCAGTTTATTGAGGTTGTTGATGCTAGAATCCAGGTGGGTATGAATGCCTTGGAGCTTGATCTTGAGGTTGTTGTTGATTATTGTTCTAAGAAAAATTTGGGTGGTTCATCCATCCCGAATTGTAGCTATTCGCATTAACACCCTACTGCCGATTATAGTGGGAAACCAACTGAATTGATTCAGAACTTATTACACATTGATCATTTGAGTGGTTACCCGCGCATATCTCACAAATTGTCTCCATTCTCTGAACATTTTGTACCCCAAGTGCGTCTATCTTCTTTGCAAGAGCAGAAATCTGAGCTGTCACTTGAGCTGATAAGGCTGTCATCGCATCCACTTCATATACCCCGGTTGTCTTAGGTTGAGCTATTCTTGTAGTTGGCCACTGATAGTTATTAGCTGCCATTATCTCGGGCAGCTGATATGCCTCATCACAATTCTTGGCCATAATAGCTCCACCTTGTAACATTTGGAGCGTTCAGTTAATATAAAAATTTAATGTCCATGAAATGAACTTAAATTTTATCGCAAAATAGAAAGGAATTATATCGGAAAATAATAATAATAATAATAATAATAATAATAATAATAATAATAATAATATATATAAATGTAATCTAAATCAAAAATTAAGTCAAACTTTCAATTAAGTAAATTAAAAGTTAAAAAAAATGAAAGACACTAAGCCTACTAGCATTCAACTAGGTGGCAATAAGAGTGTCATATGTGGACCAAGTTGGTAGAAAATAGATAAAGCATCATGTAGATAAGCACCCAACTAGATTTTTCTATCAGAAAGTTCAAGAATAGGGAATAAACTTGCTAAGTCATCTATATATATATATTTACACACCCTGCCAAGTTCTTGCACGAAACAGAGAGAGAGAGAGAAGAGATTTCAGAAAGAAGGAGAAAGTGAGAATAATATAAGAAAATTAAGAGGAAGCAAAAGAAGGAAATAAAATTAGAAGGTATGCTTCTAATTATTCTTTTTATTTTTATACATGTAATTTTCATATATGATTATGTAATTCTTTTTTATATATGAAGGTTATATATTCCTCAAAACATAGTAATAGTAATATATGATGTGTTAAAGTAACAAGAATCATGCATAAAAATGCAAAATTTTAACGAAAACGGGAAATAAAATCCTAGAAAATAAAAATTAGAAACCCTAGTTTGAACATTTGAAGTTACAAAATAAGGAATAAAAATTAAATAAATAAATGTTTAATGGGTAATGGATATTGAAAAATACAAGAAAATGTCCAAATTAGCAAAGTTGAGAAAAAGTGTAAAATACATTTTTTCGAGTAAATAAAATTGTAAAACACAATTAAAGGTAGTTGTTAACTAAAAATAAAATTATGATAAATTAATATTTTTGACCTTCATGAATAATATATAGGTCAATTGCAGAAAAGGTTTATTGAGTTGGAAAATAGACCACGAAAAACAGGCAAGTTTTCTTAACTTGTGCAAGTTTATTATTTTATGCAAGTCCCTTAATTTATGAGAATTTTCTGAATGACAAGTTCCTAAACCTTAAGCATTTTTATTTTTGGTATAATTTTCCTGAGTTATGAATTTCATTCAAGTTATTGCTATTATGCAATATTAATTTCAGAATATATTTGCAAGATTTGTTTAACTCTAAATTTTTAAATACCCCTGATTTATTTGTAATAAAGAGAAAGTCATTGTTTCGGCTTACTCTAAAAATAAGAATTTATATTATTTATTTTTCAAACCAAATTGTTTTGGGGCAGAATCCTAGACTAAGTTGAACAACCCTATTTTATACAGGGGATATTATTGTCAGAAAAATTCGGCTTGTGGAGATAATATTGTGCATAACATAGGGTACGGTAGGTTGATCCCCTAAAGTGCCTGTGGAGAGTTTTTCAGTCTTTATGACTGATAAACACTTATGGAGAGTCAGCAATTTTTATAACTGTAAGACACTTACGTTCTTGGTCCTTATGACCACTCAGCTCAGAAAAGAATAATTTATTTGATACTCATTAATTTAAATCTGTTCATTATTGTATTATTCATAATTTCCATTCATTATCCTGATCTAATTTGCATTCAGTTATTTGATTTCTTTTTTAATTAAGTTCTTGATATCTCATATACTTGTTGAGTAATCTTGTTGCTCACCCTTACGACATATATATATTCTTTGCAGAAAAAGACGGATTAGCATAAGGGTCCTAATCCAAAAGTAAGGGAAAAGAAAAAGTAAAAGAAGAATAGAATTATAGATAAATCATGTCTTGTATAAATATAAATTTTAAGAATGTAAGTAGATAGCAGTAGTTAAAGACCTTGGTTGTAATTTTGTTCTTGATATGAATTATGTAACAAACCAGTGATTATGTAATATAGCTAGTAGGTTTTAAGTGGAGTAATGTATAGTGACCACCATGTCTGTAGTAGCGAGTACTCGAATATGGGGGCGTCATAGGTTGGTATCAGAGCTGTAGGTTGTAACCCTTAGGTTAGAGAACCTTAGGATATAACCTGATTGGAATCTAGTAGAGACGGTGATAAAAGAACTCACACAGAGTTTTTTTTGCGTAAAATAATAATAATAATTTTGGAATTAAAGATTATTTAAATTGCATATTATATATATATATATTTTCGTGCTGAGTCAGATATTTTGTCCTTTTGTAGGATGGCTAGCGAGGAAGGGGTACGAGACATACATGTAGTTTAGGAGGAACCCATAACAGAACTAGACCCCGAGGAAGAACTAGAGGAAGAACCTGAGGAGGATCCGGTAGAGGATCTTGTAGTGCCCGAGGAGGCAGCTGATGATACTACCGAAGATGATGATTATGATGAGGATGATATATTTGCAAAAACATATACCTTAATCAGAGGACTGATGGATACGAACCAAGAGCTAAAAACTAGAAACCATCAGGTAGAAGAGAGAAACGCAGAGCTAGAAGTTAGGGGCCGACAGTTAGAACAGAGAAACCAGGAACTAGAAGCTCGAACCTAGGTATTGGAGTCAAGAGTCCACCAGTTGGAAGAAAGGGAAGAGGAACTAGAGGCCATTTGGAGTGCGAAGATAAATACCCGTATCAGAGTAGAGGCAGTGCTAAATGGGGTAGAAGAAAATTTAAGAAGGAAGAAAAGGAGGATGTATTGGGCAATGTATAACTTTGGAGTTTCCTATGAACGATTTCTAGATAGGGTGATGAGTCATCCAACAGAGGAAGGTCAGACGATTCACACCATAAGCAGGGACCTGGTTTGGTTCATAGCGAACCAAGAGCATAGAGAGGCCGCAGAAATAGGGTTATTTGTGTAATAGGTAAAAGCTTACTTTTGTAATTAAGTAGGTATAAGTATGTAATCCCATCTTTTGATGTATAATTATGGGATGTATGTAGGAAAGTAGAATCTGATATGTAAAATGACTAACTATTGTACAAAAATATGTACATATAATAATCTGTAATATTATGGTAAGTTTTATAAACATATGTCTTGTAAATGACGGATGGTATTAATTAATTACTTGTTTGAGTTACATAACAATTATGATGATATATTGTTACATTAAATAGAAAATGCCAAGGGGACGACCACGAACAAGGCCTGTTAATGAAGTACCAGAGGGGCAATTTGAACAATATGAGAATCATGAACCAAATCAGAACCCTCTAAAATAATTTGTAGATTTACTGGTAGAAGCTCTTCAAAGTAGAACTCAAAATCCAAACCCACCTACGCCACAAGTCACAACTTTTAAGGATTTTAAAAATGTGGGACCCCTAAAACCACCGAGCCTATAGAGGCTCAGGCTTGGATAAAAGAAATTGAAAAAGCGTTTTCTATAGCTAAAGTTGAGGACGACCAAAAGACATTATTTGCTTCGTACATATTGAAAGGAGAAGCAAATTTTTGGTGGGAGGTGAACGCGCATAGGGCAGGGGATGGTGTGATACCTTGGACTAGGTTTAAGGAATTTTTTTTCGAAAACTATTTTTCCCAAAGTATGCAAAGCCGCATGGAGATGCGATTTCTAGAACTCAAGCAGGAAGACACGACAGTACCACAATATGCATCAAAGTTTAACGAGCTAGCAAGATTTGCCCCACACCAAGTAACTACAGAAGAAAGAAAAGCAAGACGGTTCGAACAAGATTTGAAACCCTGGTTGTACAATAGATTAGTTGTGCTACAGATTGACTAATTTAGTACATTGCTAGAGAAAGCGATCATTGCAGAAGGAGGAAGCGAAGCTTTAACTAAATATACTCAGGAGTAAAAAAAGAGGAGGTTTGAGGGAAAGAATAAAGGTGAAGGTAGTAATAGCAGAGGTGGAGGGAATCTCAAAAGAAAATGGAATATCAATAATAACAACAGAGGGAAAGAAGGAGAAGCCAAGAAAAAGGTTGAAGCATGCAAGACATGTGAAAAGAATCACCTTGGGACATGTCTGAAAGGAAGGAATGTATGTTACAATTGTGGCCAGGAAGGCCATATAGCTCCCAACTGCATAAGCCCAAAGAACGGCGGATGCTTCATATGTGGTGCGCTAGACCACCAGATTAAAAATTGTCCAAAGAAGGGAATGGAGCAGGGAGGAAGAAGTAAGAGCGGTGGCAGCAAACTGCTAATAACAGGACCGCTAGGCCCTGACCGACCAACAACAAGGACTTTTAACATAACGGTTAAAGATGCGGTGACATCTAGGGACATGGTGTCAGGTATCATTCCAGTAAATTCCATAAATGCCTACGTACTTTTTGATTCTGGAGCTACCTGTTCATTCGTGTCTCATGAATTTGCAAGTCGGTTGAACTTGCCTCGTGAACTGTTAGAATCTCCTTTGAATATTGAAATTGCTAACAAGGAAGTGATCCCTGTCAGATACGTACATAAAAATTGTTATGTAGAGATTAGGGGACACAAATTTTTGGCGGATTTAATCCCTATTCAATTAGGGGAATTTGATGTAATATTGGGGATGGACTGGTTGAATAACCATGGAGCCATTATAGATTATCATAGCAAATGTGTGAACTGTGACACCCCCAAATTCGGGTACTTCGTTTCCTCAGGATTTGGTGTTCATTATTCAAATACATCACATTACGTCTAACTACCCATTCAAAAATAAACGAAAACTCTTAATAAAAATAGAAATCTCCCATTAAAGGGTTACATCATCTTTAACAAATAAGTCCCAGGTCATTTAACCTTAATTAAACATCAAATGCGGAAACATAATCAAGTCTAATACATAAACATCATTAAAACAAATACAACAAGTCTTCATCACTTGTTTGCTTTTCCTTTGCCCTTACTAGTGGACGGCTCGTCAACTCTTTTAACTTTAGCTGCAATGCTATTATGCAAGGGTGAGCAACAATTGCCCAGCAAGTAACACAATAAAAACAATAATAATAACATGCGAAATAATCAACGGATATTGAATAATCGAAGATTCAACTTTTGAGTCAAGAATGTAAGATAAGATTCAAAAGAACATCTGAGGGTCTTAAGACCACGAACTATGTCCCAGGTTATCAAGTATTTCTACTTTAAACCTTTAACAGTCGTAAGACTATATGGACCTTACTTCTCGTACTTAGGGGGATCAGCCCTTTGTACCATGTATGTGCACTACATCTTAACGCTAACGCGTAAATAAAATCCCCTGTATAAGGGTTGTTTATCTCAGTTTGACATTGGAGTCGGCACCAAAGGAAGTTTGGTTTGGATTTACTTCAATACGTTTCTAGAATTTAGAACGCTCATCAACTATGGACTAGTTGAATCAATAAGGGCTCGCTAGTCAATCAAGGTTTAATAAAAATGTAATTGATATTCGAGAATCAAAGACTGAATCTCACAAAAGATACAATTGAATGAAATAGAATTAAGAACTTGCTCAAGTGAGTAATAGTATTATAAAACTTGCATGATAAAAGGATGAAGTTCAGGAACTTGCGTAGAAATAATTAAATAAGGATAAGATACTTGCTTTCAACGAAATAAAAAGATTAGGAGTAGTAAGCTTGCTTTCAATGAAATAAAAGATTAAGGGTAGAAAACTTGCCTTGTGCGTAGATTACAAACTAAAATTCACATTCTTTAATCAACCTATACATTCGGTTTATAAAGCAGTAACAATAATTAGTTACAGTATTATAAACACTTCGGGATTTATTCTCATCCAATTTCATTTTAATAACTCGATTGTTTCTGGTCATCAGTCTCACTTCTGAAGTTGTAAGCCTAATTATAGCAATATAATACATAAGGATTCCTAAGACTCAACGTTAAGATAGGGTTCATCAATCTCTATATTCTATAATCAGCAAGTATAAATCCAACTCAACGTCTTGGTATTCGTTTAACATATTAGTCTAAGTTTTAAACATGCATAGGGTGACATAACATAACTACAAAGAAAGAAAACTTTAACATTTCCTGCAGTGAGCTCGCCGGGGCGAGAATTCCTTCACAAAATCTCTCGTCGGGGCGAGAAATTCCTTCACAGTTTTCTCGCCGGGGCGAGAAAACTCAGTTCAATGAGCTTGTCGGGGCGAGAAACTCAGTTCATTGAGCTCGCCGGGGCGAGAAACACGAAATCCAGATTCTGCAGTTCGCGAAGAACATAGAAAAATGCCAAATTTGGCCAAAGTTTTTCACAATTCACCGATTAAATCACTACCCAATTATCATATATGGTATGAAATCAAAACTCATTCTATAAACAGTGATTTTAACATCACAGACAACCTAAACAACCCAATTAAAGGCTAAAATTTAACTGTTCATACTTTATTGCCAAGTTTTGATACAGTTAACAAAATCAATCACTATAAATTCATTTCTTAACCAATTCAATCCATTTAACTCTTGTTTTCTTCGTTTTTACATGCATAAACATAATTAGTCATCAATTTAACCGATTAATATGCAAAACAGACATCAATTTCCTACATTTAAACCATGTTCGTATACAACTACTCTGTAAATTCCAGAACTTCATTTAAACACATAATCTCATGGATTTAATGACTCTAAATCACATATAATTCATATAAAACACATTTATGCATGCTTACAAACATCTAACATTAATTTATAAAAAATTAAACCATAGAACTTTCTATACAGAAAACTTGAAATATACTTTCATGGGATAAAATCTCATAAGAACATAAATTAAAGTCTAAAATCAAGGAATTACCTTGATTAGTGCTTGGATTATGCAACAATTGGATGGAACTTCTTCTCAATTCTCTAATTCATCTCAATTCTCTCTCTATATAAACTTTTAGAAACTGATGATAGAATGATGCGTATGAAATAGAATGGCAGAGTGTGGTCGTCAGTTAATCCCATAATGGGTTAACTGACTCTAACCCCCACTAAGGCCATGTTTGGTTACTCACTTATTCCTCCTTTCTAATTTATTTTAATAAATAGTTTATAATATAGTTGATGTCACATATTTAATCAATTAAATAATCTCATTTAAATCAATTAAATAAAATAGGATAATTCTACATTAAATCACATAGTCACATAAATAAAATTCTCCTTTATTAATAATGACAAATTATTAAATTTCTAATTAATATTAAATTAATTAGAAATAACATTATGCTTATTTAAATAATGCATTCAATCAAATAAACTCAATTAAACACATACTTTAACTATAAAGATTCTCCACATCAATTTAATTAATGTAACACATATAATTAAATTAATCTACCATAAATTCATCAATTAATCAATTAATTCAATAATTAAATCATCGAAAAAATATTTATTTAATTCAATAAATATTTAAATTAAATTACAAAATCCTCGTTCGTCACATGAACCTTCAAGTTTTAAATTAAGAAAATGTGGTGTTCCATGGAAACCAGTCGCCTAGGCAGTCTTGTTGTTTATCAATGATGCAAGCTAAAAGACTGTTCAGAAAAGGAAGTGAGGGGTATTTAGCTTACATAGTAGATACCCAACGAGTGGAGACAGATTTAAGTCAGATGACAGTAGTAAAAGAATTTGTAGATGTTTTCCCAGAGGAACTTCTTGGTATTCCTCCAGATAGGCAGGTGGAGTTTGTGATTGACTTAGTCCCTGTATGGAACGATGTCAATTTCAAAGGCTCCATATAGGATGACACCCGTAGAAATGAAGGAATTGATGATACAATTACAAGAACTGTTGGATAAGAGATTTATTCAACCAAGTGTCTCACCCTGGGGAGCATCGGTATTATTCGTGAAAAAGAAATATGGATCACTAAGGTTATGCATAGACTATATGGAGTTGAATAAGGTAACTATCAAAATTAAATATCCCTTACCAAGAATAGATGATCTGTTCGACCAATTAAAAGGAGCAAGATATTTCTCAAAGATTGATTTGAGGTCAGGATACCATCAATTAAAGGTAAAAAAAGGAGGATGTACCAAAATCGACATTTAGGACTCGTTATGATCATTACGAGTTTCTTGTAATGCCATTTGGGTTGACGAATGCGCCGACAGTATTTATGGACCTCATGAATAGAGTTTTCAAATAGTGGTTGGATCAATTTGTTGTGGTATTTATTGATGATATTTTGATATATTCAAAAATAAAGGAGGAGCATGAGGAACATTTGAGATTGGTGTTGGAGACCTTGAGAAGAGAGAAGTTGTATGCGAAGTTTTCTAAGTGTGAATTCTGGTTGGAGAGAGTTCAATTCTTAGGTCATGTAATTGATAAAAACGGGATTTCGGTGGATCCGACGAAAGTAAAAGCCGTAATAAATTGGGAACAACCGAAAACTCCAACGGAGGTTAGAAGTTTCTTAGGATTAACGGGATACTATCGAAGATTCATTCAAGATTTTTCAAAGATAGCAGGACCACTAACAAATTTGACTAGGAAAAATGTGAAATTCGTTTGGGCGGAGAAATGTGAAGAAAGTTTCTAGGAGCTGAAGAAACGATTGAGCACGGCTCCAGTATTATCACTACCAGATAATACTGGAGGGTTTGTGGTTTATAGTGATGCCTCACATCGAGGACTAGGCTGTGTTTTGATGCAACATGGGAAAGTGATTGCTTACGCGTCACGACTGTTGAAAGATTATGAGAAGAAATATCCTACTCATGATTTAGAATTGGCAGCCATAGTTTTTGCTCTAAAAATTTGGAGGCATTATTTATACGGAGAAAAGTGCGAGATATACACAGATAATAAAAGCTTGAAATATATCTTCACACAGAAGGAATTAAATATGAGATAAAGGAGGTGGTTGGAGTTAATCAAGGACTATAATTGTGAAATTTTGTATCATCTGGGAAAGGCAAATATTGTGGCTGATGCCTTGAGTCGGAAGAATCAGGAGAAGTTGATGAAATTAATAGTGTAGGATGAGTTGATAAAAGAATTTGAGAGATTAGAGATAGAAATAAGAAGTTCAGGAGAATTTTATGAGAAGTTGTATGCAATGGAGATTTGTCCGACTTTATGGGATAGAGTTAAGGAGTTCCAGATGAAGGATGAGGATTATAAAAGGATAAAGAAACAAATAGTAGAAAAAGAAAATGAGAAATTCAGGATGGATAAGGATGGTATCATATGATTTGAAGATAGGATATGGGTACCTACAGTGTTAGATTTAAAAGATGAAATTTTATAGGAAGCTCATAATTTTAAATTTACAGTACACCCTGGTAGCACAAAGATGTATAAGGATCTACGACAGTATTACTGGTGGCCAGGAATGAAGAAGGAAATTGCAGATTGGGTCAGCAAGTGTTTAACCTGTCAGAGAATCAAAGCGGAACATCAGAGATCTAGCGGTCTACTTCAACTCTTAGAGATCCCTAAGTGGAAACGGGAGCATATCACCATGGATTTTATTGTGGGACTCCAGACTACTCAAAAAGATTTTATGCAATTTGGGTGATAGTAGATCGATTAACCAAGTCCGTGCACGTTTTTCCAATCCGAGTAAAATACAACTTGGATCAGATACCAAACTCTATATCAAGGAGATTGTTTCAATACATGGTGTTCTGATTTCCATCGTATCTGATCGAGACCCGCGGTTCATATCAAATTTTTGGAGGAGTCTTCAGAATCATTTAGGGATACAATTGAGGTTGAGCACAACCTACCATCCTCAAACGGACGGGCAAAGAGAAAGGACAATCCAGACTCTAGAAGATATGTTGAGAGTATGTGTTATGGACTTCAAAGGAAGCTGGGACGATCACTTGCCGTTGGCAAAGTTCGCCCTACAATAACAGCTGGAATGCCGCCGTACGAAGCCTTATATGGAAGAAAATGCAGAACACCTTTATGTTGGAATGAAGTCGGGGAACATCAACTGCTCGGACCAGAAATCGTACAGTAGACAGCAGAGACGGTTCGAGTGATCCGTATCAGATTAAAAGCGGCGCAGGATAGACAGAAAAAGTATGTTGATCAACATAGACAGAAGAGAGAATTTGACGTTGGAAATTATGTGTTTTTGACAGTATCTCCATGGAAAGAAAAAATACGATTTGGTAAGAAGGGAAAATTAAGTCCTAGATTTATAGGACCTTTTGAGATATTAAGGAGGGTGGGAGAGGTAGCATACGGGGTAGCTTTACCTTCTGAGTTAGAGCACATACATAATGTGTTTCATATATCTGTATTACGTCCCTATAAGCCTGACTATAAGCATGTTATAGATTATGAACCCATACAGATCGAGAAGGATTTAAGCTACGAGGAGGTTCTTGTACATATCGTGGATAGAAAAGAACAAGTACTGAGGAATAAGGTAATACCCTCGGTGAAGGTTATCTGGAGAAACCTGAAAGTAGTATGCACACAAGCCAATCATATTTGATATGATGTAGCATATACTTTGTAATCTTATTCATTTATTAATAAAAGAATTGATTTTCTTAAAAAGGCATTTTATATTATCTACATAGTGCTGTTATATTAAATGTGATAAACCCATAGTTTTGAGCAATGCTTTTAGAATCATCATGGTGATCATGCTAATGAGATCTAAATTTAAGATAGCTCACAAACTAAAATCGTTCCTAATCGATGGATTACTAAATTGGGGATTAGTGAATCCGGATAGATTAGTACATACGTTGTTTGCTCTTAAGAAGAGGATGATTGATCTCATAATCATTTGTGTGGAGACACTAAAGCAAGTATGTAGGTGCTTATTAGAGAATAAGTTCACTAAACGTGGCTCGCTAAGGAATACCTAATGGAGTTTTACTCGCCTGTCAATAGGAATTCCTCTAGTGATAGTAGTACAAGTGATCCTTGGACTTGAGATCATCATAGTATCTTGTGTATGATGAGTTATACTTTGACATGTCCCTTAAGACCTTTAGGGTATATCAAAGGGTATGATTGGGTATAATAAGTTGTACATGGAGATAGGTGAATGATCAACAAAAAATCTACCACGTCTAGTAAAAGATGTGAATTTCCTATGTGATTCGATAAATGACAACTCAGTAGTCCTTGGCCAAGGCAGAATGAAATTAGTTAGGAGTTTCTAATTTGCATTAATCAGAGTTGTGCATTTGGGAATCGAAATACATATAATTAAATAAAATAAGACTTGACAGTAAATCTATGTCTTATATTTAATTGGGTCATTGTATGGTAGAAGGATTGAATTGTACGGTAACTATTTACCCAAAGGTTCTTTTGTGATTAATGTTGAAATCTATATTATCTGGAAAGTCGTTGATCGCTAAGGGGGCTTACCCTTATTGTAGAATAAATATTATTTATTTAAATGAATTAAATAGTTTAATTTATTTATTTAAATAAGACTAGAATTGTTCTAATTATTTTATTCACAACCGGTTTAATATGGAGAACCTAAAGGGTCACACCGCAAAAGAAAAATATTTATTTAAGAAGTAAATGACATAATTGTAATAATAAGTTAAGTGTATTTAATTTAGTCTATGGAGATAGAATAAATTAAATAGCTTAATATTTATTATTTAATATTTTGAAAATATTAAATATAAATTAATAAGAGGAGTCTTATTATTATTATTACTTTTACTATTATTTAATTCCTAATAGGGATTGGGAATTAATTAATAGAAGTACTCTTCCATGAATTCCTAATTGGATTAGGAGCATAAATAATTAAAGGAGTTTAATTATAATAGAAACCCTATTCCTAAATAGTTTAGGGAAGGGTTATTTCTACATCTATAAATAAGAGGAGTCTCATCATAGATTAGGGTTACACACTCTTGCATTAGATTGTGGAGAGTACTTACAATTTCTATAGAGATAGAAACTAGGGTTTTGCCAAATACCCAACTTCTAGAATACTTGTTCTTCCTTGGTGGATCACCTCTAGAGGCCAAACACTTGGGTGGCTAACGTTGATCAAAGGAAGGAATCACACCGTAGCATTCGAGGAGAACACGAAAGACTAGGAGTTGAACTTGTACCCGAGGAAGCTTTGTTCTACGAGGGTATAATTCTTATTTTCTTTCTCTTTCGTTTATATCGTTAATTGAGCACATTGATCGATCATGGTGATGGTTTGTATAAAATTTTAAAATCCATTTTATCGCGCTTCCGCTCTATTTATGTAATTTGATTGTATGCTCACATTATATACAAACCTAACAAAACCAGCAACAAGAAGAAGCTACATGGGAACTTGAAGAAAAAAATGAAGCACAACTATCCCTATCTGTTTGAATAGATTATTATGGCGATTCCGAGGACGGAACCCCTATAAGGGAGGGAGAATGTAACATTCGGAGCGTTCAGTTAATATAAAAATTTAATGTCCATGAAATGAACTTGAATTTTATCGCAAAATAGAAAGGAATTATATCGAAAAATAATATATATATATATATATATATATGTGTGTGTGTGTGTGTGTGTGTGTGTGTGTGTGTGTAATCTAAATCAAAAATTAAGTCAAACTTTCAATAAAAAAGTTGACTAAGTAAATTAAAAGTTAAAAAAAAACAAAAGACACTAAGCCTACTAGCATTCAACCAGGTGGCAATAAGTGTCATACGTGGGCCAAGTTGGTAGAAAATAGATAAAGCATCATGTAGATAAGCACCCAATTAGATTTTTCTATCAGAAAGTTCAAGAACAGGGAATAAACTTGCTAAGTCATCTATATATATATATATATATATATATTTACACACCCTGCCAAGTTCTTGCATGAAACAAAGAGAGAGAAGAGATTTTAGAAAGAAAGAGAAAGTGAGAATAATATAGGAAAATTAAGAGGAAGCAAAAGAAGGAAATAAAATTAGAAGGTATGCTTCTAATTATTCTTTTTATTTTTATACATATAATTTTCATATATGATTATGTAATTCTTTTTTATATATGAAGATTATATATTCCTCAAATCATAGTAATAGTAATATATGATGTGTTAAAGTAACAAGAATCATGCATAAAAATGCAAAAGTTTAACGAAAACGGGAAAGAAAATCCTAGAAAATAAAAATTAGAAACCCTAGTTTGAACGTTTGAAGTTACAAAATAAGGAAGAAAAATTAAATAAATAAATGTTTAAAAGGAAATGGATATTTAAGAATACAAGAAAATGTCCAAATTAGCAAAGCTAAGGAAAAGTGTAAAATATATTTTTTTCGAGTAAATAAAATTGTAAAACTCAGTTAAGGGTAGTTGTTGACTAAAAATAAATTATGATAAATTAATATTTTTGACCTTCATGAATAATATATAGGTCAATTGCAGAAAAGGTTTATTGAGTTGGAAAATAGACCACGGAAAACAGGCAAGTTTCCCTAACTTGTGCAAGTTTATTATTTTGTGCAAGTCCCTTAATTTATGAGAATTTCCTGAATGACAAGTTCCTAAACCTTAAGCGTTTTGTTTTTGGTATAATTTTTCTGAGTTATGAATTTCATTCAAGTAATTGCTATTATGTAATATTAAATTTCAGAATATATTTGCAAGATTTGTTGAACTCTAAATTTTTAAATACCCCTAATTTATTTGTAATAAAGAGAAAGTCATTGTTTCGGCTTACTCTAAAAATAAGAATTTATATTATTTGTTTTCCAACCCTATTTTATATAGGGGATATTATTGCCGAAAAAATCTGGCTTGTGGAGATAATGTTGTGCATAACATAAGGTACGGTAGGTTGATCCCCTAAAGTGCCTGTGGAGAGTTTTTCAGTCTTTATGACTGATAAACACTTATGGAAAGTCAACAGTTTTTATAACTGTAAGACACTTACGTTCTTGGTCCTTATGACCACTCAACTCAGAAAAGAACAATTTATTTGATACTCATTAATTTAAATCTGTTCATTATTGTATTATTCATGATTTCCATTCATTATCCTGATCTAATTTGCATTCAGTTATTTGATTTCTTTATAATTCAGTTCTTGATATCTCATATACTTGCTGAGTAATCTTGTTGCTCACCCTTGCGACATATATATTCTTTACAGAAAAAGACGGATTAGCAGAAGGGTCCCAGTCCAAAAGTAAGGGAAAGGAAAAAGTAAAGAAGAATAGAATTATAGATAAATCATGTCTTGTATAAATGTAAATTTTAAGAATGTAAGTAGATAACAGTAGTTAAAGACCTTGGTTGTAATTTTGTTCTTGATATGAATTATGTAACAAACCAGTGATTATGTAATATAACTAGTAAGTTTTGAGTGGAGTAATGTATAGTGACCACCATGTCTGTAGTAGCGAGTACTCGAATATGGGGGCATCACACACCCGTTGCAGCATCAATACTAGTCCTCACTGTACTGGCTAATCCATTGTAAAAAGTTTGTACCTGTAACCATTTAGGGATCCCATGGTGTGGGCATCTTCTCAACAAATCTTTAAATCTCTCTCATGCTTCATACAGTGATTCCGAGTCTAACTGAACAAATGAGGTGATATCATTCCGCAACTTCGCTGTTTTCACAGGCGAAAAGAACTTAGCAAGAATTTTCTGGGCTAGATCGTTCCATGTACTAATCAAGCCTGATGGTAATGAATTGAGCCAACTTTTAGCCTTATCTTTAATGGTGAATGAAAACAACCTGAGTCTTATAGTATCCTCTTACACTCCATTGTACTTGAATGTATTACAGATTTCTATAAAACTGACCAAGTGATCGTTCGGATCATTATTCGGTAACCCTCCAAATTGAACGAAATTCTGAATCATTTGTATTGTCCCAGGTTTTATCTCAAAATTGGTAGCATTAATGGCATGCCTCGTGATACTAGACTGAATTTCAATAACTCGCAGTGTGGCATAATCCCGTAGTGCCTTTTGCTCTTCTTCAGCCATGTTATCTTATTTCTCTAGTGTTTCTTGAGTTTTTTTATCCATTTACGCAACCGTTGTAACCGTTTGTCGATGTCGTCCTCGTAAGGCAACAACTCTGGCTTCTTCGATCGAGTTTGCATGTATTAGTCAAGAACACCTGAAACATGAAGTAAAAAGAAAAAGAAAAGTGTTTAACTAAAACTAAATTAATTAAATTGATATTGAAAGTTATTAACACAAATTGTTCCCTGGCAACGGCGCCAATAACTTATTTGCCTAAATCTAGGTTAGCACAACACGCAAGTATACGTGATCAATAAGTAATATAATAATAAGAGAGTATCGTTCCTATGGAGAAAAACGGTAATTTATACTAACAACATCCAATCTTGTATTAATTCAATTTTATTAAACAATTAATTAAAAACTTATGAATTTAAGAAATTAAATAATTAATTAAACTAATGCTAATTACCACAAGATTGAAAACAGAATATGAAGACTTAAGACTACAATTTCACTTATTTCTTCACTTAAATCAATATACTTCCTGTGTTATGCTAACTATTCCGGATTGTTAATCGAGAACTCATCAATATTTATGACCATCTCTCGATGTATCATAAACGAATCAACTTAAATCCATAGATGATAGAATTAAAGTGAACACCCTAGTTAACTAATTCACTATATCTCTATGTGAATTACAATTAAAAAGGATTTAAAGTACATGTTCCCTATCAAATTACATGCGGTGTATAGGTATATCTCTATCCTAGACACAAATTATGAGTTCCATCACCATGCAGAAAACACAATCACGTGCTATTATGATCATATCTAAACCTATAATCCAGCTCTCGAGTTCATATAGATTATCACGGAAATTACTGGCCAGATAATTAAGTAATTAAACACAAACCATAATAGACAATACTATAATAGTTAACAATAATTAACAAGGAAGCATATCAGTTAAAGCTACACAATAAGATCCATTGTAATCTTAAAATAGAAATTAGTTCATCATCATTGAATTAAAAATCATAATCCATAATTTGATAAAACATTCAAGATATAATATAGAAGATTAGGGAAGAGAATAAAAACTGTTGACTCAATTCTTGACTCTCTCCTTCAACTCCTAACTTGAATCCTTCTTGCTTTTCCAATTGCTTTAAGCCTCTAAGTCTTCTTTTCAAACTATGGTTTAAGTCCTAAGATTAATAGATCCTATCTACGGAATCTAAATAACTATTTATAGCCTCCTCACATGAATCCAATCCTAAATCTAATTTAAGTATCAGTTACAACTCAATTGTAGTTAAAAAGTCAATGTTCAATTTCCCGCTCGGGCACGACCGCACTGGAAATCGCTTGTAACTGGGCGCGGCCACGCTGATATGGAAGAGGCATAATTTTGAATTTTTAGAGTGGCGCGGCCGTGCTGCTTCCCTCTGTTATTTGGGCGCAACCACGCTGGTCCCAAATCTGCAGTTTTAGCTTCTATTCCTTGTTGTTTCCATCCATTTGCATCCAATCCAATTCCTAAGCTCATGCTACACAAAAAGAACACAAACTGTATGAAATGCAATATAAAACAATAAAGATTAACAATAATTCAAGTCTAATAAGATCTAATTCGTAGGTATGAAACCCAATTATCATGGTCTTCCAAAACTGAAGTTTTTAAAAAATCATATTTGTGAAGCCTATGAATTAGGAAAATAAAAACATGCATCTCATAAACCTAAACTCACAGTATTAACTTCTTGACCTTTAGAACTCTTGCATATGGACCTAGTAGGACCTATTCCTAAACATAGCATGGGTGGTGCTGTATATATTCTAGTTTTGGTTGATGACTATTCTCGATTTATATGGGTTGACTTTATGAAATTTAAAAATGAAGCTATAAATTCTTTCTCTGCTTTGTGTAAGAAAATTCAGAATCAACAGGGAAGCTCTATTGTTTATATTCGTTCTGATCACGGAATAGAATTTGACAATTCTGATTTTATTTTGTTCTGTGATGAGCACGGTATAAGTCATAACTTCTCTGCTCCTTACACACCACAATCAAATGGTGTGGTTGAAAGGAAAAATCGAACCATACAGGAAATGGCTAATACTATGTTAAATGAATATCGCCTTCCTAAATATTTTTGGGCTAAAGCAGTAATAACGTCCTGTTATATTTTAAACCGAGTTCTATTAAGACCAATTTTGCTCAAAACTCCCTATGAGCTTTATTATAAAAGAACTCCAAAAATAAATTATTTTCGTATTTTTGGGAGTAAATGTTTTATTTTAAATATTAAAGGACATTTACTAAAGTTTGAACCCAAATCTGATGAGGAAAATTTTCTGGGATATTCACTTAATAGTAAAGCATACAGAGTTTTTAACAAAAGAAGTCTAGTTATTGAGGAATCAATAAATGTAACTTTTGATGAGTCTCAGCCACCTCCCAAATATAAAGAGTTAGTTGACAGTGACGTGGTCATTGAAGACATTCTCAGAAATATGGAGGAACCAAAACTAGAAAATGCATCTCCACTTATCTAATGTTAATCCTTTTGAAAATCTAAATCCTCAGTTAAATGACTTACCCAAAGAGTCACAAGTTATTAAAAATCACCCTTTAGAAAATGTGATTGGTGATATTGATAAAGGAATCCTTACTAGATCAGAAGCATACAACTTGGCTGGTCATTTATCCTTCTTGTCCCAAATTGAGCCTAAAAATATTAAAGATGCTTTATTGGATGAAGATTAGATAACCATGCAAGACGAACTTGAACAATTCACCAGAAACAAAGTCTAGGAATTAGTTCCAAAACCCGATGATACTTCTATTATTAGAACTCGATGGGTTTTTTGTAACAAATTAGATGAAAGTGGAACTATTATACGCAACAAGGTAAGACTAGTTGTACAAGGGTATAATCAAATTGAAGATATTGATTATAATGAAACATATGCTCCCGTTGCTAGAATTGAGTCTATACGTATGTTATTAGCTTTTGCATGCCATAAAGATTTTAAATTGTTTCAAATGGATGTCAAATCTGTATTTTTAAATGCTGTTATTGAAGAGGAAGTTTATGTTAAACAACCTCCTGGCTTTGAAGATTTTGATCATCCTGAATATGTTTTTAAATTGCATAAAGCTTTATATGGTTTAAAATAGACCCCCAGAGCATGTTATAAACGTTTAAGTAAATTTCTGCTAGAAACAGTTTTAAAAGGGATATTGTCGATACTACATTGTTTACTAAGTATAAAAATAATGATATTCTTATTATACAACATCATTTTTGGTTCTACTGATATCACTATGTGTAATGATTTCTCTGAAAGCATAAGTAAGGAATTTGAAATGAGCATGATGGGAGAATTAAACTTCTTCCTAGGATTGCAAATCTAACAAGGTGAAAAGGGTATTCATATCTCTCAATCAAAATACTGCAAAGAAATGATTAAGAAATTTAGCTTAGAGTCTGTGAAACCTCTTAATACTCTTATGTCAACTACCGATAAATTAACTGCTGATGAAAATGAGAAAAGTGTTAACACAAAGAAGTACAGAGGAATGATTGGAAGTCTGTTATATATCACAACTAGTACCTGATATTATGTTCAGTGTCTTTAAATGTGTCAGATTTCAATCAAATCGTAAAGAATCATATTTGGTTGCGGTTAAAAGAATATTTCGATATCTGAAAGGAACCATAGATTTAGGTTTATGGTATCCTAAAGTTCAACCATTTGATCTTGTTTGTTTCTCAAATTTTGACTATGTCGGTCATCATGTTGATCAAAAAAGTACAAGTGACACTTGTCAGTTTCTAGGTGGATGTCTAGTTTCTTAGTTTTCTAAGAAATAAAACCCAATATCTATTTCAACCACCGAAGCAGAATATATAGTTGTTGCACACTGTTGTGCACATATACTATGGATGAAACAGACCCTTGCTGATTATACTATAAAACTTAACTGTGTGTCAATATTATGTGATAATACTAGTGCTATAAATTTAAGTAAAAATACTGTGTTGCATGCTAGATCAAAACACATATATGTTAGACATCATTTTTTACGTGATCATGTAAATAGTGACATTATTAAATTAGAGCATATTGATACAAATTTAAATATTGCTGATATATTTACTAAACCTTTAAGTTCTGAAAGATTTTGTAAATTACGTATGGATTTAGGAATGCTAGATATTTCCCTATAATTATTTATGCATTTAAATGTATTTTATTAATTATTAATTAATTATTTTTAAAATAGTAATATTTACCTATATATTTTTTAATTATTAATATATACATATTATTTTATATATGTGTTTGTATATATATATATACACACAGTCAGGCTCTCCAACAAACCGTACGGAACGAACCAAAGACGAACCGATCTGTGGTGACGGTTCGGTTCGTCGCCATATCATATGCGACACTTAACAGGGCTATAACGACGGTCCAACGAAGGTTCGTACCGTCTCTATAACCCTGTTAAGTGTCGCATATGCTATGGCGATAGACCAAACCATCGCCATAAACCAGTTCGTTCCGTACGGTTCGCTGGAGAGCCTAACTATATATATATATATATATATATACGGTTCGGCTCTAAAACGAACCTTAAAGAGCGAACCAAAGACGAACCGTCGTCTTTGGTGTCTATGGCGACGGTTCGACCCGTCGCCAAAGACTACATGGCTATGGCGACGGGTCGAACCATCGCCATAGACACCAAAGACGACGGTTCGTTTTTAGTTCGCTCTTTAAGGTTCGCATTAAAGCCTCTCCGTATATATATATATATATATATATATATATATATATATATAATATATTTATAACATATTTTCTTTAAAAAAATATTATTATAAATATTTTATAAATATTTATTAAACTATTTTTAACATTTAAATAGTTAAAATTATTTTCCAAAACATATATATATATATATATATATATATATTATAATAGGGTTAATTTGGACTATTGATTGAAGTCCATCTAACGATAAAGATGTAGTCCATCTGATCATTCTGATTTGACAAGCACACGGATTATGACTTCCACCGTTCGATCATGAATTCAGACTGAATTTCAGCCAGTGGATCAAATGAAGTCAGTCATATGTGTTTTTAAAACACCAAATTCATCTTGACCATTGATCACTTCTCAAATTCACTTTCAACTGTTGGATGATCAGGTAACCCTAAATATAAAAATCAAAATTTTATTTTTTACTCTTTTTCTTCTTTTTCTTCTCTCTCTCTCTCTCCTCAGCCGCTTATTTTCTCTCTCTCCCCAAATCCTCTCAAACCCTAAATCTTCCAAGCAAAAATCATTGTTTTTGAGTTCGTTTTTGAGAAAACTTCCATATCATCTAAATCATACATCTACCGATCTCTTTCTTCAAAAATGTTTCTCAAAAATGTTCATCCGTTCATTTTCGCAATTTCTTTTAAAACTGAAAATTTTAGCTACATCGATCTTGATCATAGCTTTGTCAAAACATTAAAATTAGTTTTACTACCTCTTAACTTTGTCAAACAACATATTTCTAAATTTCTCTCAGTTATGAAAATCATTTGTTTGGTTCCATTTTTTCTTTTTCTATTCAGATCTATTGTTCTCAAAATCATTTATAATCCCTAATTTTTTTATAAAATCTAAATTTTTCTGCATGTATCTCTCTGCATATATATACATATATATATATATATATATACATTCTTATATTTATATATCAGTATGTTCAAACATACACAGTTCAACTCTTTTGGATTTTTTTAAAAAAAAATCAGAAATAATATTTACATATATATATATATATTACACTGTGTGATGGGATTGTTGAGAAAGATAAATGAAACGGAGAAGTTGTGCGAGCACGTCTTACATTGTTAATAGAAGAAAACTAAGCAGCTGCTAAGGTAATACTTATATGCTTGCTATCAGACTTCTACCCACATCTTTTCTGAGTTAAGTTTTTAGGAGAAATGATATAAACTGCTGTGTTGGGGTAAATTTTTTATAATTTTTTTACTGCTCTACTGGGACTAATTTTCTAGAATCTATTGAATGAGTTAATTCTTTTTTCATCTCATCATTACTCTTGACTGATATTTTGAACTTGGTTGAACTGATGTGTTGGGATATTTTTCGTATAACTTTGGATATAGACTTAAATGTCTAGCTACTAAATGTTGTATGTTTTATATGTGTTGAACTCTGTTGTCAGCTGTTGTTTACTTAATCTGATATCTAGTTCATACTATTGACATTCCTTCTCTCTGTTTTTCAACTGACATTTGAGTCAATGGTTATATTCCAACTGATTCTCTTTTATTGACTCTGCACTTAACTAAGTTGGCTTCTTTAATGCATTAAGCAGTATGTTATATCTAAAAACACTATTTTCTTAATATTCTGATTTCTTGAAAAAGTGTTAAACAGTCTGAAGTATGGCTTCATTTCTTGCAAATCTATTCTTGCATTTACTGAAAATCTTTCTACATCTATTCCGTGTGCATCTTGGACAGTCAGTCACTCTCCATGTCTATGCATTAAAACATGTTATCTTACTTGACCATGTGCCATTTGTATAAATTCAAAGCACTGAAACATACTTCCCTTATCTCTGAGTCCTACTCTCTTTATTTGTTTTGTCATTTAAGTCTTACTTTGCCCTTCCATTCGAGTTTCATTCTCATATTGCATATTATGTGTCTGTTACAAACATGAAAACCACTTCATCCTCTAAATGTAAGAAATCTGCATTACTGTCTGAAGTTCATCCTGATGTATGCATTCCTCACTTAGTTACTCTACATGCACAATCCAAATATAGGCTTATGAGACATAATCTCTCACCTGGTTTGGGAATCACATTTAACGGCTTCCCTAGTCTACTTGAAAAACTTATAAGTATAGGATGGGAGTCCTTAGTAGTCTTCAATGATAGGAGCATTTACCCTGGCCTACTAGCTGAATTTTACTCTACCTTTAACAAAGATAACACTGGCTTTTTGGTTAGTGTTACGACATGTATACAACGCATTGAATACACAATTGATGAGCAACTTCTTATCAATGCCTTGCATCTTAGACAGTCTATGATAGAATTACCTAGAATAAACGAATATGCATATCCTATAAGGTACTCTATGACTGAATGCATAGCTTTCAAACAAAATCTTGTAACTGTAACAGATCAAATCATCCCTGCTATTTTATTTGATTTTCTAGTTAGTATTAGCGTAGAATTTTTAACTGCAGAATGTTAATTTTTAGGAAAAATCATGAGACAAAATTTTATGCCAGTAAGAGAGGACAGAAACTTGTGTCTTTTTGATTTAGAACTGCTAAGATGTGTTTTGCATGAATTTATGCCATATAACTTAGCTTATTTTCTTCTGACTTCTTTCGAGCACTGTTATCATCATAATTGCATGGGATATGGTCTTTTCCTCTCTCACATCTTTAAGTTTCTTGGAATTGATCTTCTTCCTCATAAATCTCAAATGATTCCAAATAGCAACATTGTGCCTCATTTGAATCTTTCTCTTAAACCCTTGATTGTTTTTAAAGAGTCAAATCATGATCATATTGAATTTCATATCAATATGCTTTCTCAAGTAGAAACATTAAGTAACATGAATCAGTTCATATTACAAAATCAAGGAAATATGAGAGTTAAATTTGAAGAAATGCAACAAACAATTCATCATCTAAAGGAAATGATACACTTTTTGTTGGAAAACCAAAAATTGACCGTACCCCTATACCACTTCACTTTAAGCATTAGTTCAGCTCCCGTTGAGCCTATGGCCAAATCCCCTCCAGATGTTTCTCTTCCTCCCATTGGACTTAAGTTCTCCCCTATTAACTTAGAGGAATACTAACTATTTGGGCATGTAATAACTAACATATATTATCTCTTACTAACTATTTAGGATGACTGTAACTGCTAACATATTGATCATATTAACTATGCATGTATCTTTTACTTTTCTGACAGAATGTTACTTTGCAGAATATAGTACTAACTTTTCTGCAGGATGGCTAACTTTTCTAAAAAGTATTCTTTTCCCCCATTTTTTATAATAACAAAAGGAGAGAAGAAAAATATTAAAGGACAGGCAGGACAATATATACTACTGATATATATATATATATATATAATACGATGAGATGGCAGTAATGGATGTGATAACATATAAATTGTTATGTGATGGATATAACTGACTGTTATATACTGTGACTATACTGATATGAACAGGGCTATAAAACTACAATATCAACTGCTATATATTGTTGTATATCAAATGCTATATACTGTTGTGATGGATTTTTCAAAAATTCAAAATTATTTTGAAAAATGTGCATAAACTAAGTGGGAGCTTTAATAGAAAATATTTTTATTTATTGTCATCATCAAAAAGGGGAAGATTGATAGGTCTTCAACTTTTAGGAATATTTTGATGATAACAATAATTAGTAAATAGGTTAATTAAAATGATAGAATCCTCTCCATAGGATTTATATATAATTGTTTTTAACTATATTATTTACTTTGGCCAAAAATATTTTCTCATCCTAATTGAATTAATATTTTTCTTGACCTTGATAAATTAATATCAAGTGTTAGAAAGATTGATTCACATAGTAATATTTCCTAAGGCAAGGAGAATTCCTATTATTCCTCAAATGTTTTTCTTCAATAAAGCTTTCAAAATTATATATGATATATATATATATATATATATATATTAAAGTTATTTTTATAAATATGCCAAAATTAACAAAAGGCCCTAGCCTTTTTGTTAAATCCGAAAAGAGAAATCTAGGAATTAGGTATTGGAAAATGTAAGTGATTTATGTGGGGCCCATGAGCTTAATTGCAAGGCTTAAAGCCTTCTTTGTCCGTAGCATATGCTGGTAGTTTCTTAAAGAATTGTCATGTGCTGGAGCTTTAATTAAATGTATGCGTGGGCCCATGAATGAGTAAATTTGAGAGGCTTTAATGGTCTTAACCAAATGTTGGCAGCATGCTTTGAATTAGACAAAGTACTGACATTTTGTTAGTATCCTTTTTGCATTTGAAAATTGTTAGTATACAAATTGTCTTAGGCAAATTCGCGTGTTCTTTATCCGAGCTTCTCTTTTTAAACAAACTCATCCGAGCCATTGATTTCCAAATGAATTCCCAAATTACAAGTTTACCCATGGCTAAAAACTTTCTATAGATAGGAAAGCTTTTCTTCATTCTAAACTTACCAATTTACAAGAAAAGAAAAGCTTACTCTCTCCTTGCCTACATACTCTCTTTAAAAAAAAAGCTTTCTCTCTCTTTTACTTAAAGTTCTGATCTTTTGAAGAATAGAAAAATTGGTCAAAGTATTTGAGATAAGTTATTAAATTGATTTATTTACATTATCTCATACTTGTTTATAATTATAGATATACAAATGTAAATTGTTATACACACACACACATATATATATATATATATATATTTCATCTATTCATATCAATAAAAAGTCAGTTTTAAATACCGAAATTTGGTGACATTCCTTAAACAAGAATATCATTCAAATGGTGCTTAAAGTTCTAAGTGGCTTTTTATTGATATAGTTTATTTATATAAATATCGTAAAGTAGATCAGTTTTAGATCTCGAAATTTGGTAGTATTCCTTAAACAAGAATATCATTCAAAGGGTGCTTAAAGTTCTAAGTGATCTATCGAAAATATTTATATAAACATCAATTGTGGAACTTTAAATTTGGTTAGTTTTAGATACTGAAATTTGGATATATTCCTTAAATAAGAATATTATTCAAATGGTGTTTCAAGTTCTAAGTGACCTTATTTAATATTCACGCAATAGATAAAATATAATATTATATTTTCTTGAGTTAAAGAAATTTATTTGTTATATCAAGTATTATTTAATTGATTAATATATTATAATTGATATTTGTCATCACAAGTATTTGATCAAAAAGTCATTTATTCATAAAATACTTGTTGCATAATATAAAAGTTATTTAAACTTTTATATCATGAACTTCAGTGATTTTATCTGCTTAAAAAGAAGCATATCCCTCACTATAAAAGTTGTTAAACTTTTATATCTAAAATTAAAGTTATATCTGTTTAACATAGAAACACATTCTTTATTTATAAAGGAAAATGTTATTTTCCAGAGGCACTTAGAGATCTAGAAGGGGGGTTGAATAGATCCTCTTTTTGAAAAATTAACTTGTCAAAAGTTATTACCAAATAATTTGTTAATCAGTATTAGATTAAGCACAGCGAAATATGATTTAGAAAATCCCCTTGTAGATTGTGGTAAGTTCTCAGTTCTGAATATAGGTTTAGTTCTAAGTCACACAAGCAAAACAAATATTAATATGCAGTAAAGTAAAGGCAGTAAAGTAAATGACACAGAGAGATTTTTAAGTGGTTCGGAGACTGAATAACTCCTACTCCACTCTTCTACTCCACTGAGTAGGAAATCCACTAAGAATTCGGTCACTTAGACCAGGACACTAAGACTTCTTCAAGCCCAGCAGACTTGAAAATTTAGTCACTAAGACAAGGAAACTCTTGCCCTCTTCAAGCCCAACAGACTTGGAACAACTCAGTACACTAAGTACTCTTCAAGCTCGACAAACTTGGAATCTTTGTGGTCACTAAGACCAGAACGAACAGTTGTAGAATGTTGTTGTGAGGTGCTGCTAAGTTAACGTTATGCTTCTCTTCTCAGGTACTTAGCAGCTTGAACTAGATGTTCAAATCATAGAGTATGTTCTTTCAGCTTTGACAAAGTTTAGGCTTTTTGATTGTTGTTTGTTACTTTGAATTTGAATCTATGTTGACTTTTATAGTCTACCTGAATTTCTTTCCGTTGCTAGGTTCCCATTGGAGCATTTAATGCTTCAGATATCTTGAGATTTTGATGTTAACTGATGAGTGAGTTTTATACCTATTATTTAGGTAACATTAGGCTTATTAATTTGTGTGTTTTTAAGTATTTTATGTTATTTTATAGAGTTTTTATTTATTTTATTGTTTTTATTTATTTTGTAGGAATAAAGGAGTTAAGTAGCAAAATCGTGAATATTTGAAGCAATTGGGCGAGCAAGGAAGCAAGAAGAGAAAACGGACAGAGAGTCTTGAGCCGCGGTGCTCATTCATTAGAGTCGCGGTGCTGGATCAAGTGTCACGGCTCTCGATAAGGCGAGCCGCGGCATGGCAAATGAGTTGCGACATTCAATAAGGTGAGCCGCGGTGCTAGGTCATTTTTCCAGGCGCGTGAGGCGCATGGTGCGGCTGAGCTGAAGGGTTTAATTGCTGTTCGTTTTCTAATTAAAATAAGACACTTGCCAATTGAAGCCTAAAGAGTTACAAAGACTATAATGCTGACTTCAATATAAATATCTCCACCTAGGGTTATAAATGTAATTGTAATTCTATTAGGGTTAGGTGGAATAACTCCTATAAATAGTCTGATTTAGAGATTATAAACGTTGGTGGGAAAAAAGGCCAAGGAACGCCATGTGAGGCTAATTTTCTTCCCAGTTCATGAGCAAGCAAAATATCATCAAAGATAGAGGCCATGGATCAAGGAAGCTTGGAGTTAGAAGAATGGCAGGAGACAGTTTTTCTTCTCTAACTTCTTATTTGTCTTTGTCTTTTGTTGATGATGAATATTTTGTTGATTATAACTTTATTTGCTATGAACATGTTGTTAATTTAATTATTTAATGGAATCCTTTATGTAGTTTAAGTTGAATTTCTTTCTATTTGATTGGCACTATATGAATTGGTTCATTATATTTTGTGCATATTGATTAATTGTCTGGCCAACAATTAGCGGGATACTTTAGCTGAATTTAGAAGATGAAATCTAGGGTTAGATTTGAATATAATGACATGTGTTTGTGTTTTCTACATAAGATGGAATCCATAATTTGCGTATAGGATAGGAATATACCTATACACCATGCGTAACCAGTTTGGGAATTTGATCTTAATAAATCTATTCTAATTTAATTTGCGTAGGAATATAGCAAGTTAGTTAGAGTGAGTATTTTTATTTACTATCAAAAGAGGCTTATAAATGAAATTACGTATTCCTGGTTAACAATTCATCGTGACCATATAATCAATTGGAAAGTTATGAGATTTGAATGAAGCATGAGATGAAATTGAATTCTTAGATTTATTTATGTATGTAATTATATTTTATTATTTAGTTATTAATTTTTAGTATTTAGTTTAATTGTTAATTTTAGTTAATTCATCTGTTTAAATAAGATTAAGTTGATATAAAATTGATACTTGGAAACTATTAGAATTAATTCCTCGTGGGATCGACAACTCTACTTATCACTTTATTACTTGTTGACCGTGTATACTTGCACGTATTTATTGATTGCGAAATCAATCAACATTGACTTTTATATCCATGTGTCAGCTTCCTTTTTACTTGCTTGTCACATCACTCTGCTTTTTCACCTAACACCACTAAGCTATCGCTATCAGTAAACTAGCTAGTAGATACATCTACTGATTTTCGATTTTAGCGAAGGATGTTTGGTAAGTGCATCGGGACCTTCAATCAGCAACGCTCCTATGTCAGTCTTCTTGTCAGACTTGATTGCTCTACGAATATGGGAGTTCGTAGTGTTTGCTCTATGTTCTGAAGATAGCTTTACGATAAGGCTTGAACTCTACAAATGAACTCTACTCTTAGCTCCACGAATATTTACTTTAGGATTCAGAGCTAATTGAACTTCACTCTTAGCTCTACGAAGATTTACCTTACGACCTGTGACACCCCAAATTCGGGTACTTCAATCCCACAGCTCTGGTGTTCACTATCCATCATATTCATATCTAACTACCCACAATAAATGATAATAACAATAATAAACTTAATAAACAATACTCCCATTAAATGGTTACATAATTAATACGAAATCCCAGGTCATTTAACCTTTATTACATCATTTGCAGAATAAAATATAATAACATTTAAGTCTCATTACATAAGCTTTATCAAATAAAAGTAAACTTCTTCATTTGTTCATCTTGCCCTTGCCCTTGCTCGTGGACGGTTCATCAGACTTCTCAATCTTAGCTGCAATGTTTTATGCAAGGGTGAGCAAAATAATTGCCCACTAGGGTGACAATAACAATAATTACATCGAAATAAGCAATAAATGAATTTTTAAGTGAATAACATAATCCTTTCTGAAGTCAGACAACGATAACAAGAACTGATAGCTCAATAGAAAGTTCGGCTTTTGAATCAAGATTTGAAAACAAGATCAAAAGTACATCTGAGTGTCACAAGACCACGAACTATGTTCTAGGTTAACAAGTATCTCTATCGTAACCTTTAACAGTCTTATTGACTATATGGACCATCCATCTTGTCCTCCGAGGGATCAGCCCTTCGTATAATATATTGTGCACAAACATTTTAACGCTATTGCGTAATATAATCCCCTGTACTAGGATTGTTCATCTCAGCTTTGATATTCGAATCTGTACCAAAGGAAGTTTAGTTTGGAATAACTTCAATAGAAATTCAATATTTTAGAACGCTCATTAACTATGAACTAGTCGAATCAATAAGGGTTCGCTATCCACTAAAGAGTTTGATACAATAAAAAGATTGTACAATGATATTTATGTTCAAAGTTCGAACAATAATGAATCATAATCGAATAACAATATGACTTGAACAAAACATAAGCATTGGACACCATAATAAACCTTGCTTGAATAATAATAAGCCAAGGTTATAAAGCTTGCTCAATGAAAGAGTAACAAGTTAGGGATAGGAAACTTGCCTGATACATCTTCTACAGTTAATATTATCTACTTGCTCTTTGAGTGACCTATATATTCAAGTCACATTGAACAATTAATATTTATAGCTCAATTAACTGCTTCCTTTATTAAACGATTGTTCACTTTCAGAAACATAACTTAAACCCACATTCTTAAACTCTTGCTATTATACCAAATACTTATCATGTTGCATCATATATGTGAAATTATTTTATTTCAGAATCTGAAAAAATTTTATTTTCTGGGTTTTTCGACCCGACCTGACCCGGTTCTGACCCGGACCAGCGCTGCGACGCTGGCCTGACCCGAGCCCATTGGTCCCTGGTGCTACGACACCTGTTTTATACAGTATGAACGGCGCTGCGGCGCCGGACTGCAAAATCAGTTTCTGCAGTCGTGAACCAGACTATGCCTCCAACTCAACCCAAAACTTAATCATCTAAACACCAAATTAGTTATTCCCAGATGCAATATACTTCGATAAACACATCAGAACACAACTATTGAGCGATTTACACAACTCAGAAATCCAAATAACCAATTTAAAAGCTCTAATTCATATTCATGCTAATTTTTTTGCTATTTGACATAATATACAAAATCATCCAACCCAGATTCGTTTTACCACCATTTCGTTCCATTCCAATTGCATTGTTTTCGTATTTCAATGAATTACAACAAATAACCATCAATTTCAGATTCTAAGCATGAATTAACACTCAATTTTAGACTTAAAGCAGACCATAAAAACACAGTGAAAACAAAAGTCTATTTCATCCTATTTCATACATTTACACGGATTTAACCAACACAAAATCATTCACAGATGCTATATACCCGATTATATACACTTGACAACATATATAATCAACATATTATCAAATCCTATCAATTTAGTTCATCAAAAATTATCACAGAGAAGTGAATTTTAAGAAGTATAAATTAAAGACTAGGAATTAGATTATTACCTCCTTAATTCTTCTTTTAGACTAAGAATGAATAATTGAAATCTCCTACTTCCTTCTGAATTAGCAGAGCTTGGTTCTCAATTTCTCTTTACACTCTGAG
The DNA here is from genome assembly GCA_034770075.1 of Aralia elata. NCBI lineage: Eukaryota > Viridiplantae > Streptophyta > Magnoliopsida > Apiales > Araliaceae > Aralia > Aralia elata. The sequence goes on from CM068385.1 coordinate 64,207,164, forward strand.
TTTTTCTTTCTTTTCGTTCCTTTGCTTTGTAAATAAACTGATGGGTATTATTATTAACGTAAATTACATTTAGTTTAGTCAGTTACCAAATTAAAAAGTTCTATCAGTTAACAAAAACCAAGGGTCTAAGCCTTATTTAGCTAGCACCCAAAATCCATTTTCCTTTATTTTAATAATCCTTTTATAATATGATTTAATGGTCACACTTAATCAATTAAACTTATTTATTAATAAATTCAATTAAACCTTACTAATAAAATTACAACTTCTAAATAGTCAACTACAATTTTATTCAATAAATCATTTTATTATGAAAAATTATTTTATTCAAATAAATTATTAATCCTCTAATTTAATTATTAAATTAAATTAGAATAAATATCAAATCACACCACAAATAACAATTAATAACAATTAACATAATTATACTAACACAAATTATTCAAATAATTTCCACCAAATACTTATTTCATTTAATAAATATCCTAACTAAAATATTTATTTAATTCAAATAAATATTTTAATTAATTATAAAAATCACACTCGTTACATCCTTCCCTCCTTAAACGAATTTTGTCCCCAGAATCACGACATAATTAACACATCTGTTATATTCTCCCCTCCTTACAAGGATTCTGTACCCAGAATCGCAATACACGGATTAAACGAATAACTCAGGATAATTCTGCATCATCTTATCTTCGAGTTCTCACGTAGCTTCTTCAGCGTTGTGGTTCCTCCATATTACCTTAATAGAAGGTATTATCTTTTTCCTGAAGACTTGCTCTTTTCTGTTGACTATCTGAACAGGAATTTCTTCATAAGATAAATTTTTCTCAACTTGTAAGGGTTCATACTCTATGACATGTTTATAGTCTGATTTATACGGTCGAAGCACTAAAACATGAAAAACATTGTGCATATGTTCTAACTCTGGAGGTAAAGCTACCTCATACGCTACTTCACCTACTCTTTTCAGCACTTTAAAGGGTCCAATAAACCTTGGGCTCAATTTTCCCTTTTTACCAAATCTTATCTTCCCCTTCCAAGGAGATACTTTTAGAAACACGAAACTCCCGACATCAAATTTTCACTTTTGACGGTGTTGATCTACATACTTCTTCTGCCTATCTTGAGCAGCTAACAATCTAGCCCTAATCACTTTGCTGATCTTAGTAGTCTGCTGCACCAGTTCTGGTCCCAATAGTTGACGCTCTCCAACTTCATCCCAACACAAGGGAGTTCTGCACTTTCTGCCGTATAACGCTTCGTAAGGCGGCATGCCAAAAACTTGTGTGATAACTATTGTTGTAGGCGAACTCAACTAAGGGTAAATGGGCATCCCAACTCCCTTTAAAATCCATGACACAAGCTTTTAACATATCTTCCAATGTCTGGATCGTTCTTTCGCTTTGGCCATTGGTTTGAGGATGGTATGTCGTGCTCATTTGCAATTGCGTCCCCATGCGTTCTTGCAAACTCTTCCAGAAATAGATGTGAAACGCAGATCTCGGTCGAACACAATTGATACTAGAACACCATGCCTGGAAATGATTTTTTTGATATATAATTTTGCCAACTGATCCAAATTAAATCTAATTTTGATCGGCAAGAAATGTGCTGATTTCGTCAGTCGATCCACGATAACCCATATCACGTTATACCCTTTTTGAGTTATTGGAAGACCTACCACGAAATCCATCGTAATATGCTCCCACTTCCACTCTAGTATTTCCAATGGTTGTAACAAACCACTTGGCCTTTGATGTTCTACTTTAACTCTCTAACACGTTAAGCACTTCGCAACACACTTAGCAACCTCTTTTTTCATATTTAGCCACCAAAAATATTGTCGAAGGTCCTAGTACATTTTTGTACTTCTCGGGTGAATCGAATATCTCGAGCTGAGCCTCGTTCAAAATTTCCTCTCTGACTTCTGGTACCGGCGGAACCCAAATTCTCCCTTCGAATCTCAATAACCCTTCGACATCGATCTTGAATTTTAGTTCCTCCCCTTTGGATACCTTTTTCCTTATTCTCTCACACTCGTCATCTTGAACTTGCGCTTCTTTTACTCTGTCCAGCAAAGTTAGACGGATTTCTACTTGAAACAGCTTGTACTCTGACTCTTGCGGACACCTTACCTCCAACTCCAACTTCACCATCTCTGCTAATAGCTTCTCTTGAGCAGTTCACAAAGATAACTTCTCACGTCCTTTCCTGCTCAAGGCATCGACAACCACATTCGCTTTTCCCGGATGGTAAAGGATCTCACAATCATAATCCTTAATTAACTCCAACCATCGCCTTTGACGCATATTTAAATCCTTCTGTGTGAAAATATATTTCAGGCTCTTATGGTCTGTATATATCTCATACTTCTCCCTATAGAGATAGTGCCTCCAGATTTTCAAAGCAAATACCACTGCAGCTAACTCTAAATCATGGGTCGGATACCCTTTCTCGTAATCTTTTAACTGGCGTGATGCATATGCAATGACCTTGCCATTCTGCATAAGTACACAACCTAATCCCTTGTGCGATGCGTCGCTATAAACCACGAAATTCCCTGTGTCGTCTGGCAAAGACAACACAGGTGTCGTACTTAACCTCTTCTTCAATTCTTGAAAACTTTCTTCACATTTCTCTGTCCATATGAACTTTACTGCCTTCCTCGTCAAGTTAGTCAATGGAGTGGCTATCTTGGAGAAATCTTAAATAAACCGACGGTAATAACCTGCCAAGCCTAGGAAACTCCTCACTTCCAACGGTGTCTTCGGCTGATCCCAATTTATCACAGTTTCCACTTTTGCTGGATCCACCGAAATTTCGTCCTTATCAATTACGTGCCTAAGAAATTGCACGCGCTCCAACCAGAATTCACATTTTGAAAACTTCGCATATACTTTCTCCCTTCTTAATGATTCCAACGTCAGTCTCAAATGCTCAGTGTGCTCTTTGGTTTTGGAATACACCAAAATATCATCAATGAAAACCACTACGAACTTATCCAAAAATGGTTTAAACACCCTATTCATTAGATCCATAAATGCTGCAGGTGCATTTGTTAGACCAAATGACATCACCAGGAACTCGTAATGACCATACCGAGTTCTGAATGCCGTCTTCGGTACATCCTCCTTTCTAACCTTCAACTGATGGTACTTACTCCTCAAATCTATTTTCGAGAAATACCTAGCTCCCTTCAACTGGTTAAACAAGTCATCGATCCTTGGCAACGGGTATTTATTCTTAATCGTAACCTTGTTCAATTCTCTGTAATCAATACAAAGCCGCATCGAACCGTCTTTCTTCTTAACAAACGACACTGGTGCTCCCCACGGCGACACGATCGGTTGGATATACTTTTCTAATAATTCCTGCAATTATACCATCAACTCCTTCATCTCCACTAGAGCCATACGGTACGGGGCTTTCGATATAGAGGTAGTACCTGGTGCTAAATCAATCACAAATTCAATTTCTCGATTCGGTGGAAGTGTTAGGTTTGTATATAACGCGACCATGCAATCAAATTACACAAATATAGCAGAAACGCGATAAAACGGATTTTAAAATTTTTCTTACAAACCATCACCATGATCATCTTTGTGCTCAATTATTAATTAAACGAAAGAGATAGAGAATCAGATTCATACCCTCATAGATCAAAGCTTCCTCGGGTACAAGTTCAACTACAAATCCTTCGCGTTCTCCTTGAATTTCACCGATTAGATTCCTTCTTTTGATCAACGTTAGCCACCCAAGTGTTTGGCCTCTACAGGTGATCCACCAAGGAATAATATGTTAGGTTTTTATAATACGCAAGCATGCAATCAAATTACATAAATAGAGCGGAAGTGCGATAAAACGGATTTTAAAAATTTTAATACAAACCATCACCATGATCAATCTATGTGCTCAATTAACGATATAAACGAAAGAGAAATAGAATAAGAATTATACCCTCGTAGATCAAAGCTTCCTCGAGTGCAAGTTCAACTCCTAGTCCTTCGTATTCTCCTTGAAATCCACCAGTTAGATTCCTTCTTTTGATCAACGTTAGCCATCCAAGTGTTTGGCCTCTAGAGGTGATCCACCAAGGAAGAATAGGTATTCAAGAAGATAGGTATTGGCAAAACCCTAATTTCTATCTCTATAGAAATTGCAAGTACTCTCCACAATTCTAATAATAGTGTGTGTAACCTTAATCTATGATAAGACTCCTCTTATTTATAGATATAGGTAACCCTCCTAAACTATTTATGAAAGTAGTATGCACACAAGCCAATCATATTTGATATGATGTAGCATATACTTTGTAATCTTATTCATTTATTAATAAAAGAATTGATTTTCTTAAAAAGGCATTTTACATTATCTACATAGTGTTGTTATATTAAATGTGATAAACCCATAGTTTTGAGCAATGCTTTTAGAATCATGATGGTGATCATGCTAATGAGATCTAAATTCTAGATAGCTCACGAACTAAAATCGTTCCTAATCGATGGATTACTAAAAAGGGAATTAGTGAATCCGGATAGATTTGTACATACGTAGTTTGCTCTTAGGAAGAGAATGATTGATCTTATAATCATTTGTGTGGAGACACTAAAGCAAGTATGTAGGTATTTATTGGAGAATAAGTTCACTGAACGTGGCTCGCTAAGGAATACCTAATGGAGTTTTACTCACCTGTCAATAGGAATTCCTCTAGTGATAGTAGTACAAGTGATCCTTGGACTTGAGATCATCATAGTATCTTGTGTATGATGAGTTATACTTTGACATGTCCCTTAAGACCTTTAGGGTATATCAAAGGGTATGATTGGGTATAATAAGTTATACATTGAGATAGGTGAATGATCAACAAAGAATCTACCACTTCTAGTAAAAGGAGAGAATGTCCTATGTGATTCGATAAATGACGACTCAGAAGTCTTTGGCCAAAGCAGAATGAAATTAGAAAGGAGTTTCTAATTTGCATTATCAGAGTTGTGCATTTGAGAATCGAAATACATATAATTAAATAAAATAAGACTTGACAGTAATTCCATGTCTTATATTTAATTGGGACATTGTATGGTAGAAGGATTGAATTGTACAGTAACTATTCACCGAAAGGTTCTTTTGTGATTAATGTTGAAATCTATATTATCTAGAAAGTCGTTGATCGCTAAGGGGGTTTACCCTTATTGTAGAATAAATATTATTTATTTAAATGAATTAAATAGTTTAATTTATTTATTTAAATAAGATTAGAATTGTTCTAATTGATTTATTCATAACCGGTTTAATATGGAGAACCTAAAAGGTCACACCGCAAAAGAAAAATATTTGTTTAAGAAATAAATGGCATAATCGTAATAATAAGTTAAGTGTATTTAATTTAATCTATGGAGATAGAATAAATTAAATAGCTTAATATTTATTATTTAATATTTTGGAAATATTAAATATAAATTAATAAGAAGAGTCTGATTATTATTATTACAATTACTATTATTTAATTCCTAATAGGGTTTGTGAATTAATTAATATAAGTACTCTCATAAATTTCTAATTGGATTAGGAGTTTAATTAATTAAAGGAGTTTAATTAAAATAAAAACCCTAATCCTAAATAGTTTAGGAGGGTTCCCTATATCTATAAATAAGAGGAGTCTTATCATGATTTAGGGTTAGATAGTTACACACTCTTCCATAAGAATTGGAGAGAGAGAGAGAGTACTTGTAATTTCTATAGAGATAGAAACTAGGGTTTTGCTAACACCCATCTTCTTGAACAACTATTATTCCTTGGTGGATCACCTCTAGAGGCCAAACACTTGGGTGGCTAACGTTGATCAAAAGAAGGAATTTAATCGGTGGAATTCAAGGAGAACGCGAAGGATTTGGAGGTGAACTCGTACTTGTGGAAGCATGGTTCTACAAGGGTATGATTCTCATACTTTATCTCTTTCGTTTAATTGATAATTGAGCACATGGATGATCATGGTGATGGTTTGTATGAAAATTTTAAAATCCGTTTTATTGTGTTTCCGCACTATTTATGTAATTTGATTGCATGTTCGCGCTATATACAAACCTAACAATTTAGGATTAGGTTAACTGTCTTAATTAAACTCTTTTAATTAATTAAACTCCTAATCCAATTAAGAATTTATGAGAGTACTTTTATTAATTAATTCCCAAACGCTTTTAGGAATTAAATAATAATAATAAGACTCCTCTTATTAATTTATATTTAATATTTTCAAAATATTAAATAATAAATATTAAGCTATTTAATTTATTCTATCTACATAGATTAAATTAAATACACTTAACTTATTATTACAATTATGCCATTTACTTTTTTAAATAAATATTTTCCTTTTTGCGGTGTGACCCCGTTGTCCGATTTATATAATGACAAATACGCGCAAGTATACGCGGTCAACAAGTAATAAAGAGTAAGTAGAGTATCGATCCCACGAGAAATTGTTACTAGTCTTTTCCAAGTATTAACCTTTTATCATCTCAATCTTATTTAACAACCGATTTGTTTTGCATTAATGAAGATAACAAATAATCAAAGAACTATGAAAAGCTTTAATATAATGAAATCAAATAATAACAAGTCTAAGATTGCAATTTCCCCCAACACTTCACTTAAATATCCTAACTCTCTCTTTTCAACTAGTTAAATCACAAGGATTGTTACCCGAGAAATCACAAGCATGTCTAAGCCTCTCTCGATGGTCAAATATGTATTTCCCAATGTGGTGTATAGATATATCTCTATTCTACACACTAGCAAGAATCCAATATTAAGAATAATTAATAAGACACGTGTCACTAAATCTCATTAATCACCCTATCAATTATCAACTTTCGCAATAGAAATCATTAAGCATGGATTCTCCAAAGGATACATGTGGTATTTAGGTATATGTCTATCCTAAATACAATCAAATTATCCATTCATGAGGGTAATAAATAAAACACACGTCACTTAATTTCATAAATTACCCATAGGAATATCTAATTTTCACATGATATCATAACAAGGTCTCAACCTATACTTCCTCTCTCAATTCCATATAAGTTCCCAAGGTAATTACTAGCTAGGTAATTAATAAATAAAACACAAATTATGATATCCATTCACAAATTATTAACCAACATCAAAGAGAGAGCATTCAATTCAAACTATATATTGGGTTCCATTGAAATCTTAGAAAACAAGTTCTAGGTTATGGTAACTATAAATAACATCATATTAAATTTATATATCATGTTGAATTACAAAATAGAAGGGAAAACTAGAGATAAAACCACTTTTGTAGATTTTCATATGATGTTTGATGGATTGATGATGAACCCTAGCTTCTCCTCCATGGTTTTGCAATCCTTGATGCTTTAGCTCCTTGGCCTTGCTTGATTTAGCTTGAATTTAGCACTTTGACCCTCTAATTTGATGTATTGTGTAGCCTCCTCTCCCTAGAGTTGCTGATTTCTATCTAGCCTCCTGATATTTCGTGCCTCCTCTGTTAGTATAAACCCCCTGGATGCCTAACCTAGCTTAGCACACCAAAATAGACCAAAATCCCGCACATTTTAGCTTTCTGCTACAGGCGAGCTCGCCCCGGCGAGGATTTTGGCCTAAGTTTTCTCGCCCCGGCGCGAACCCGCCGCGGTGAGGAATTTGTGTAGGAAATTCCCGCCCCAGAGAGTTCAGGTAAAATGGCCATAACATCTTCGTCCGAACTCGGATTAAGGCGATTAAGTAGGCTATGGAAAGCTAAGAAGTAGCTCTACAACGTTCATAACTGGAGCTCATCGAGATAATGGCCGGACCAAGGCTCAAATGGAGCCCGAAGCAACTGCTGCGTAAATTTCATGCAAAATCCGATGGTAAAATGACCATAACTCCCTCATACGAACTTCAAATGGGATGATTTCGGATGATCTGAAAAGCTGAGATTAAGATCTACAACTTTCGTTCTTTGAGTTTTGAGAGATTCGGATTGCATCATGGGTCACATTGAGAAACAAGTAGCTGAAATGCCAAATTCAAGCCCAAAACACAACGATTCAAGGGGCCTTTATTTCAATTCCTACAAAACCAAGTAAAAACACATAAAAGCATCCAAAAATATATAAAAGTAATACAAAACTACATTACATAACAATAAGATGAAAATACATAAAGCCAAACAAAATAGCTAAAGACATACAAATTATCAAGGCTAAAAGTACCCAATTTGGGTGTATAAAACAAACTCATCAAATACCCCCAAACTTAAACATTTGCTTGTCCTCAAGAAAAACACACAAACTATAAAAATTAAATACTTCTAATAAAACCTATCTTGAGCAATGAATTAAAAACCTAACCAATGGTCTCAAAGTATAACAACATGAAAACTCAAGGAAACTTTCAAAACGTTGCAAGTCTAGATTTACAATGAGCTAGTCATAGCTTGCTTTAGGTCCCTTCCGTGTGTGTGTGTGTGTACCCAATAGCACTAAACCAATCAAGCTCGGATGAAGCTATGCAACCACATTACCTTATGAAATAATCAAAATAAACCACAAAAACTACATGCTTAACACATCACTCACTACAAAGGTATACAAATCACAATTTTCAAAAATATGAAATCAAAGGACTCTAGGTAAATGCATTTTATGCTCCATCTTATCCTAAGTCCACTCTTGTGGGTGAGTGTGTTTTACGCTCCATCTCAACCCAACACAAGATTTGATAAATATAAATGTCTTACTTTTATCAAAATTATAAGAGAGTGCGTTTTACGCTCTATCTCTCCTACGCATGTGTCCATGAGTGAGTGCGTTTTACGCTCCATCTCAACTCACCACATGACCAACAATTCAAACACAACAAATTTGGACACCTTGTTTCGAGTGATGTTTAAACGAGTTCTAGAGTTTATAGATATTTTTCATAAGCATTCGGTTATAAAAGCCTTCTTTAAGCATACAACTAGCTCAATACTCATGGATAGGTGCAAAAGAGTGAAAGGACGCATAAGCAAAACAATAACGAACAATAACGATTAAGCACAAAGACTAAGCAACATTTATCCATTTTCCATGAGTTAGAATCAATTCAAACAAGTTCTTATCATAGACTATGGATTAAAGTTCAAATCAAATTAAAACAATGCTCAAGAGACACATCCTAAAAATAAATAATTTTTTTTTTTCAAAATAGCAAACAAAATTAAAATGCACAAATAACTAACACATGCTATGTAACTATGATGCCAATGCTATATGATCCACCCCCAAACTCAAAGTGAACAATGTCCTCATTGTTTATAAGATAAAGAAATGAAAACTGAGAACTTCCCTGATTGGCCAAGCGTTATGCTCGACCATAGCCTTCTAAACATTTGAGTCTGATGGTGGATAAACTGGTAATGGTTATGGCTCAAGAACATGCATTGAGGCGGCATTCGGATAATAGCCAAGCAATTCCTTGCCAAACAATGCTCAATCAGGCTAACATTCTTTTAGACAATTCGTTAACTACATGATGTGCACTGATTGAAATTCTTCATCAAATACCTCCCCCAAACTCAGTTTCAACAAAATTTGCTAAGTTATTGCAATATTCAATCAAATCAAAGCAATGAATAACCCAAAATCCTCCAATTGAGCCAACACAAACTCAATTGGGCAACCAATCTAAATTTATCCAAATTTGATAATGCATGATTACCCAATACAAATCCAAGTACAATAGTTTAACTAACCAAGAATACCCATCACAATTGACAAATTTATTTTACTTGTATGCAAAAATTGGAGTGAGTACCTTGCTTTGTGTTAGCAAAAGAAGTTGTTTGTTTAGTACCTTCAATTTGGAGATGAATCATTTTGAATGCTCAGTGGGTTAAGATGAATCCATATGGGAGAGGGGAAGAATAAGTTTGGAAGTGTGAATGACAATACAATCCGACTTGGGCAGAAATAAATTTTTTTTGTTTTGGCTCGCCGGGGCGAGAAAATCCTGCCTTGTGAGCTCGCCGGGGCGAGAAAGTGTACTATAATTTGCCGCCGGGGCGAGAATTTTGTTCTTCAGGAGCTCGCCGCGGCGCCAACCCCCTGTATCCCAAAACTTGATTTTTCATAATTCAAAGCAATGGCCATCCTCAACACACCCAGCCTGATACAATGCAACATACCAAGCATACATTAGACAATTTGAGCGAAGAATGGTCTTAAATAGCAAATCAAAGTCACAAGCTAAACTAACAAAAACACATGCATTGAAATTTAGAAACTTGAAAATTTGAAACTTGCGAAATTGAAATATAACAACTATACATAAAGGATACGAATAGAGATAATGAGTTGCCTCCCATCAAGCTCTTGGTTTATAGTCCTCGGCTTGACTAACTTCCTGTTTTTATCCAATTCCCCTTCGATAATTGAGGAACCCACCATCCATCAATAGCCATGTAGCTTTTGGGAGGTTCCCATTGGCGATAGTCATTGAGTTAAAGTCACCTAGCCTACTTTTTGTAGATAAGTTCTCAATTTCAAATGTCAAATAGCTAGGTGCTTCCTCTGTTGCGTCTGTGCTAAGATTGGGGCATTGGGGCTTGTCAAGCACAACGGGCTCTTCTTCTATCTTCATTTCCTCGGCCCACCATGGTTCCAAATTCATACTAGCTCCATCGTCACATAGAGCCTCGCCTAAGAAATGACTACCAAGTGGACACGGTATTGCAAAACTGCCCGAATCCTTGAGCTTTGGTGGAGAAGGTGTATGAGGCACTATCAAAATTGGCTCATCATCATTAGAGCTCAAGGCTAGATCTTCCTCGGCCTCTACTTCTTGCTCCTCACATGTCTTCTCCCCCATAGATTCCTCAAAAATCAGCTCGGGCACTCCATCAATTTCCGGAACCGAGTCATTGGGCCATGCTTCTTGATAGTTATTATTGAAGGCAATGACAAGCTGTCCCACCTGGTTCTCAAGATTTCGAATCGACATCTCTTGGCTTTTTAACATCTCCTCATTCGAAGCCATGATCTTGGACACAAGTTCCTCAAATTTTGACATTCCTTCTTCTTGAGTAGGAGCTTGATTCTGAGATTCAAGAGTGTATGATGGGCTTGGAGCATAACATTGATCATCATAATTGTAGCTCCATGTAGTTTCCGGGTGATACCCCCAATCTTGGTGATAATCGGGATAATCATAGTTGTTGAGGTAATCACCACCGTATTGTACCGGTCCAAAACTGACGGTGCATTGATGACTCGGATGATTGTAAGCACAATAATCACAAGTAACTGTTATACCTTGAGTGCTCTCTACTACTAAAGCATCCAACTTCCTCGATAGTGTTTCAAATTGTGCTCACAATGCAGAGAGTGCATTGAGTCCATCAATCCCAGTTTCCCTTGGTTGAGTCATACTCATGTACGACCATTGATCAACAAAGTCATCCATGGTGTACCTTGCAAAGAAGATAGCATTAAAACAAAAAAATAAATGATAAAATAAACTAAAAGCAAATTTATATACAAGTTTAAATTAAGACTAATTTGATTATGACTAATATTGGAAAACCACTAGAAAAATAATTCCCCGGCAACGGCGCCAAAAACTTGTTGTCCGATTTATATAATGACAAATACGCGCAAGTATACGCGGTCAACAAGTAATAAAGAGTAAGTAGAGTATCGATCCCACGAGGAATTGTTACTAGTCTTTTCCAAGTATTAACCTTTTATCATCTCAATTTTATTTAACAAGCGATTTGTTTTGCATTAATGAAGATAACAAATAATCAAAGAACTATGAAAAGCTTTAATATAATGAAATCAAATAATAACAAGTCTAAGATTGCAATTTTCCCCAACACTTCACTTAAATATCCTAACTCTCTCTTTTCAACTAGTTAAATCACAAGGATTGTTACCCGAGAAATCACAAGTATGTCTAAGCCTCTCTCGATGGTCAAATACGTATTTCCCAATGTGGTGTATAGATATATCTCTATTCTACACACTAGCAAGAATCCAATATCAAGAATAATTAATAAGACACGTGTCACCAAATCTCATTAATCACCCTATCAATTATCAACTTTCACAATAGAAATCATTAAGCATGGATTCTCCAAAGGATACGTGTAGTATTTAGGTATATGTCTATCCTAAATACAATCAAATTATCCATTCATGAGGGTAATAAATAAAACACACGTCACCTAATTTCATAAATTACCAGTAGGAATATCTAATTTTCACATGATATCATAACAAGGTCTCAACCTATACTTCCTCTCTCAATTCCATATAAGTTCCCAAGGTAATTACTAGCTAGGTAATTAATAAATAAAGCACAAATTATGATATCCAATCACAAATTATTAACCAACATCAAAGAGAGAGTATTCAATTCAAACTATATATTGGGTTCCATTGAAATCTTAGAAAACAAGTTCTAGGTCATGATAACTATAAATAACATCATATTCAATTTATACATCATGTTGAATTACAAAATAGAAGGAAAAACTAGAGATAAAACCACTTTTGTAGATTTTCATATGATGTTTGATGGATTGATGATGAACCCTAGCTTCTCCTCCATGGTTTTGCAATCCTTGTTGCTTTAGCTCCTTGGCCTTGCTTGATTTAGCTTAATTTTAACACTTTGGCCCTCTAATTTGATTTACTGTGTAGCCTCCTCTCCCTAGAGTTGCTGATTTCTATCTAGCCTCCTGATATTTCGTGCCTCCTCTGTTAGTATAAACCCCCTGGATGCCTAACCTAGCTTAGCACACCAAAATAGACCAAAATCCCGCACATTTTAGCTTTCTGCTACAGGCGAGCTCGCCCCGGCGAGGATTTTGGCCTAAGTTTTCTCGCCCCGGTGCGAACCCGCCGCGGTGAGGAATTTGTGTAGGAAATTCCCGTCCCAGAGAGTTCAGGTAAAATGGCCATAACATCTTCGTCCGAACAAGGATTAAGGCGATTAAGTAGGCTATGAAAAGATAAGAAGTAGCTCTACAACCTTTATAACTGGAGCTCGTCGAGATAATGGCCGGAGCAAGGCTCAAATGGAGCCCGAAGCAACTGCTGTGTAAATTTCATGCAAAATCCGATGGTAACATGACCTTAACTCCCTCATACGAACCTCAAATGGGATGATCCCGGATGTTTTGGAAAGCTGAGATTAAGATCTACAACTTTCGTTCTTTGAGTTTTGAGAGATTCGGATTGCATCATGGGTCAAATTGAGAAACAAGCAGCTGAAATGCCAAATTCAAGCCCAAAATACAACGATCCAAGGGGCCTTTATTTCAATTCCTACAAAACCAAGTAAAAACACATAAAAGCATCCAAAAACATATAAAAGTAATACAAAACTACATCACATAACAATAAGATGAAAATACATAAAACCAAACAAAATAGCTAAAGACATACAAATTATCAAGGCTAAAAGTACCCAATTTGTGTGTATAAAACACACTCATCAGACCCTTTAGGTTCTCCATATTAAACCGGTTGTGAATAAATCAATTAGAATAATTCTAATCTTATTTAAATAAATAAATTAAACTATTTAATTCATTTAAATAAATAACATTTATTCTATAATAAAGGTAAGCCCCCTTACCGATCATCGACTTTTCAGATAATATAGATTTCAACATTAATCACAAAAGAACCTTTCAGTGAATAGTTACCGTACAATTTAATCCTTCAACCATACAATGTCCCAATTAAATATAAGATATGGAATTACTGTCAAGTCTTATTTTATTTAATTATATGTATTTCGATTCCCAAATGCACAACTCTAAATAATGCAAATTAGAAACTGCTTTCTAATTTCATTCAGCCTTGACCAAGGACTACTGAATTGTCATTTATCGAATCACATAGGACATTCTTATCTTTTACTAGATGTAGTAGATTCTTTGTTGATCATTCACCTATCTCCATGTATAACTTATTATACTCAATCATACCCTTTGATATACCCTAAAGGTCTTAAGGGACATGTCAAAAGTATAATTCATCATACACAAGATACTATGATGATCTCAAGTCCAAGGATCACTTGTACTACTATCACTTGAGGAATTCTTATTGACAGGCGAGTAAAACTCCATTAGGTATTCCTTAGCGAGACACGTTCAGTGAACTTATTTTCCAATAAACACCTACATACTTTCTTTAATGTCTCCACACAAATGATTATGAGATTAATCATCTTCTTCCTAAGAGTAAACAACATATGTACTAATCTATCCAGATTCACTAATCTCCTCTTAGTAATCCAACAATTAGTAACGATTTTAGTTTTAAGCTTTTTAAGAATTTAGATCTTATTAGCATGATCACCATCATGATTCTAAAAGCATTGCTTAAAACTATGAGTCTATCAAATATTAAATAACAGCACCATGTAGATAAAGTAAAATGCCTTTAATACTTTTATTAATAAATGAATAAGATTACAAAGTATATGCTACATCATATCAAATATGATTGACTTGTGTGCATACTACTTTCAATCTCCCATTTGCACTAAAGCCAATCGCTATGGTATCTAATACCCATCTTCTCTAAGTGACGATTAAACTGCTGTTGAGTTAAAGCTTTAGTAAATGGATCTGCAATATTGTCTTGAGAGTCTACACACTCCAGGGTGACATCTTCTCTTTCAATGATCTCTCTAATCAAATGAAACTGCCGCAACACGTGTTTGGGTTTCTGATGAGACATGGGTTCCTTAGCCTGCGTAACAGCTCCAGTGTTGTCACAAAATAAAGGCACGACTCCTCTAATGCTAGGAACCATTCCAAGTTCAGTTATGAACTTCTTCATCCAAACAACTTCCTTTGCAGCTTCACTTGCAGCTATGTACTCTGCCTCTGTCACTGAATCAGCAACTGTTTGCTGCTTGGAACTTTTCCAACTCACTGCGCCATTGTTTAAGGTAAACATATACGCTGAAACGGATTTACTGTCATCTTGGTCCGTTTGAAAAATTAAGTCTATATAGCTATCTAGTTTCAATTCAGACCCACCGTAGACAAGAAATACATCTTAGGTTCTTCTTAAGTACTTTAGGATATTTTTCACTGCCTTCCAGTGCTTTTCTCCTAGATTCGACTGATATCTGTGACACCCCCAAATCCGGGTACTTCGTTTCCTCAGGATTTGGTGTTCACAATCCAAAAACATCACATCACATCTAACTACCCATTCAACTATAAATAAAAACTCTTAATAAAAATAGAAATCTCCCATTAAGGGTTC
Source organism: Aralia elata (assembly GCA_034770075.1). Classification (NCBI taxonomy): domain Eukaryota; kingdom Viridiplantae; phylum Streptophyta; class Magnoliopsida; order Apiales; family Araliaceae; genus Aralia; species Aralia elata. The sequence continues at coordinate 64,222,475 of CM068385.1, forward strand.
CAACATCATTCACAAATAAATCCCAGGTTATCTAACCTTAAATAAACATCAGTGCGGAAAACATAAATTAAGTCTATTACATAAACATCAATAAATCAAATAAAACAAGTCTTCATCACTTGTTTGCTTTTCCTTTGCCTTACTAGTGGATGGCTCATCAGTTCTTTCAACTTTAGCTGCAATGTTATTATGCAAGGGTGAGCAATGATTGCCCAACAAGTATAACAACAACAGTAATAATAACATGCGAAATAATTAACGGATATTGAATAATCGAAGATTTAGCTTTGAGTTCAAGAATATAAGACAAGATTCAAAGAACGTCTGAGGGTCTTAAGACCACGAACTATGTCCCAGGTTATCAAATATTTCTACTTTAAACCTTGAACAGTCATAAGCCTATATGGACCTTGCTTCTCGTACTCAGGGGATCAACCCTTTTTACCATGTATGTGCACAACATCTTAACGCTAACGCGTAAATAAATCCCCTATATAAGGGTTGTTCATCTCAGTTTGACATCAGAGTCCGCACCAAAGGAAGTTTGGTTTGGATTTACTTCAATAACGTTTCTAGAATTTAGAACGCTCATCAACTATGGACTAGTCGAATCAATAAGGGTTCGCTAGTCAATCAAGGTTCAAAAGGTGTAATTCGAGAATCAAAACTAAATCTCACAAAATGTACAATTGTAAAAGTTCTATATATAACTGAAGCATTTCAAAGAGAAATTTTAAACGTCTCATTGAACCCATGAAATTGAATAGAATAGAAACAATAACTTGCTCGAGTAAGTAATAGCATTATCAAACATATATGATACGAGAATTAAGTTCAGGAACTTGCGTGATTGAAATCAAGGTAGAAAACTTGCGTAAATGTAAAAGTAGGGATAAGATACTTGCCTCGTGCGTAGACTATAAATTTAAGACTCACGTTCTCTAATCAACCTATACATTCCGTTTATAAAACAGTAACAATAATTAGTTACAGTATTATAAACACATCAAGATTCATTCTCATCCAAAATTCCATTTTAATAACTCAATTGACACCGGACAATTAGTGGTATATGCTTACCACCCATTACAGTATTTTAGTATTCATTTTATACCTTACCCTAAGCTTTAGGTATATCTACGATATCATAACATGATCTCAAAGAAAGAAGAAAATTTTTACTCTCGTCTTTTTACTCTTTTTTTTTTAAAAATTCTTCGCCGGGGCGAGGAATCCCTTCACAAAATTCTCGCCGGGGAGAGGAATTTCTTCGCAAAATTCTCGCCGGGGCGAGCTCCCGCCGGGGCGAGAATTTCCTTCACAAAATTCTCGCTGGGGCGAGAATCACGAATTCCAGTTTCTGCAGTTCACGAAGAACGCAGAAACAGGCCAAAATTTCCAATCTTGTTATTCTAATCATCAAATTAAACATACCCAGACACTATAATACATATATAATTGTTACCCAAGCCTTCTAGCACGATTTTAACAACTTAATTCACATAAACCGTGAATCTAAGAATCAAATTTGAGATTTCTTATCATTTTATCAGAGTTCTTCAATTTTCATGAAATCACACATAGCAGGTTCATTATACAACCAAATTAACCCGTTTAAATCTTGTTTCCTTCATTATCACATGCATAAACAAATTAAGTTATCAATTTACCCAATTAACTAGCAACACAGACTTTAATTTCATACATTCAAACCATGTTCGTACACTGTACTACTCTGTAACTTTCTGAATTCTCATATAAACGTAATTTCACCGATTAAATTACTCTAAATCATATTTAAATCATATAAAACACATAAATACATGCTTACTAACATCTAACATCAAATTATTTAAAGACTTAGCCATACAATTTGGTTTACAAAGAACTCAGAACATGCATTCATGGAGAAAATTAAGAAAACATAAATTAAAGGTTAAAATCAAGAATTACCTCTGATTAAATGCTTTAACTGTGCAACAATTGAATAGAACTCTTCTAAATTCTCTAATTCCTCTCAAATTCTCTCTTTTTCTCTCTGTATTTCTCTGATTAGACTTAGGAAATAATGATAATAAAATACGTGAATTGAATTTAGTCTGATGAATGGGTGTCAGTTAATCCCATCATGGGTTAACTGACTCCAACCCCCACTAAAGCTTCGTTTGGTAAGCACACTTATTCTTCCTTTCTCATTTATTTTAATAAAAAGCTTATAATATAGTTCATGTCACACTTTAATCAACTAAATAATCTTACTAAAATCAAATAAATACAATAGAATAATTCTACATTAAATCACATAATCATATAAATAAAATTCTCATTTATTAATAATAACAAATTATTAAATCTTTAATTAATAATTAAATTAATTAGAAATAACATTATACTTATTTAAACAGTGCATTTAATCAAATAAATTTAATTAAACACATACTTTAAATATAAAAATTCTTCACATTAATATAATTAATGTAACACATATAATTAAATTAATCTACCACAATTTCATTAATTAATCAATTAACTCAACAATCAAATCATCGAAAAATATTTATTCAATCAATAAATATTCAAATTAAGTTACAAGATTCTCGTTTGTCACATATTTCCCCCCTTAAAAGGATTCTGTCCCCAGAATCACGACTCAATTAACTTGTCCCGTTACATTCTCCCCCCTTACAAAGATTCTGTCCCCAGAATCGCTACACATAGATTAAGCAAATAGCTGTGGATAATTTCTCATCATCTGATCTTCGAGTTCCAACGTAGCTTCTTCAGCGTTGTGGTTCCTCCAGATCACCTTGACGGAAGGTATAATTTTATTTCTTAGCACTTGCTCTTTCCTGTCAACTATCTGAACAGGCTCTTCTTCGTAAGACAAATCTTTCTCAACTTGCAGGGGTTCATACTCTATGACATGCTTGTAGTCGGGCTTGTATGGTCGTAACACCGAGACATGAAAGACATTGTGGATGTGTTCCAGCGCTGGAGGTAAAGCTACCTCATATGCGACCTCACCAACTCGTCTTAACACTTCAAAGGGTCCAATGAACCTCGGGCTCAGTTTTCCCTTTTTACCAAAACGAATCTTCCCTTTCTAGGGAGATACTTTCAAGAAAACATAGCTACCAGACTCAAATTCTCGATCCTTACGATGTTGATCGGCATATTTCTTCTGTCTATTCTGAGCTGCTATCAATCTTGATCTGTTGTACCAGTTCTGGTCCGAGCAATTGACGTTCGCCAACTTCATCCCAGCATAATGGAGTTCTGTACTTTCTGCCGTACAACGCTTCGTAAGGCGGCATGCCAATACTTGCATGGTAACTGTTGTTATAAGCAAATTCCACCACTGGTAGATGATCGTCCCAATTTCCTTTGAAGTCCATAATGCAAGCTCGTAACATATCTTCCAATGTCTGAATCGTTCTTTCGCTCTGTCCGTCGGTCTGTGGATGATATGTCGTACTCATACGTAATTGCGTTCCCATGCATTCCTGTAATCGTTTCCAGAAGTTCGATGTGAAGCGCGGATCCCTATCTGAGACAATAGATATTGGAACACCGTGCCTCGAAACAATCTCCTTGACATACAACTTCGCCAACTGATCTAGGTTGAATCTGATCTTGATCGGTAGAAAATGTACTGATTTCGTCAGTCGATCCACGATAACCCATACTGCGTCGAAACCTTTCTGAGTCGTCGGAAGACCTACTACGAAATCCATAGTGATGTGCTCCCATTTCCATTCTGGGATTTCTAACGGTTGTAATAGTCCACTTGGTCTCTGATGTCCGGCTTTAACTTTCTGACATGTCAAGCACTTGGCTACACAATCGGCAACGTCTCTCTTCATATTCGGCCAGCAAAAATGCTATCGGAGATCTTGGTACATCTTCGTACTACCCGGATGAATCGAATATCTTGAATTATGAGCCTCGCTCAAAATTCCCTCCTTAACCTCTTGTACTGCCCAAATTCTTCCTTCGAATCTTAATACTCCCTCATTGTCCATTTTGAATTTCACTTCATCACCTCCAGATATTCTTTTCCTGATTTTCTCACATTCTTCATCCTGCATTTATGCTTCCTTAACCTTATCCACCAAAGTTGAACCGATTCTCAATTGAAATAACTTTTCATCATTCTCTTTCGGATGTTTCACCTCCAATTCCAATTTCGCCATTGCTGTAATTAACTCCTCCTGAGCAGTTAACATAAACAGTTTCTCCCGTCCCTTTCTGCTTAAAGCATCGGCCACAATGTTCGCTTTACCCGGATGGTATAAAATCTCGCAGTCGTAATCTTTTATTAATTCCAACCATCTCCTCTGTCGCATGTTCAGATCCTTCTGTGTAAAAATATATTTCAGACTTTTGTGGTCTGTATATATTTCACACTTCTCCCCGTAAAGATAGTGCCTCCATATCTTCAAACCAAACACCACTGCGGCCAACTCCAAATCATGGGTAGGATATCCCTTTTTATAGTCCTTTAATTGTCGTGACGCATACGCAATGACCTTACCGTTCTGCATAAGCACAAAACCTAGTCCTTTATGCGACGCATCACTATACACCACAAAATTTCCTGTGCTATCCGGTAGAGACAACACAGGCGCCGTACTCAACCTCTTCTTTAATTCTTGAAAACTTTCCTCACACTTCTCCGTCCAAACGAACTTCACCGTCTTTCTAGTCAAATTCGTTAACGGAGTCGCGATTTTGGAAAAATCCTGAATGAATCTCCTGTAGTAACCTGCTAATCCGAGGAAACTCCTTACTTCCGATGGCGTTTTCGACTGATCCCAGTTAAGCACCGCTTCAACCTTTAACGGATCCACCGAAATCCCATCCTTATCAATCACATGTCCAAGAAATTGCACTTGCTCTATCCAGAATTCACACTTAGAAAATTTAGCGTACAACTTCTCTCTTCTTAACGCTTCCAATGTCAACTTCAAATGCTCTGCATGCTCTTCCTTGGTTTTGGAATAAATTAGAATATCGCCAATGAATACTACTACAAACTTGTCCAAAAACGGCTTAAACACCCTGTTCATTAAGTCCATGAATGCTGCAGGAGCATTCGTTAGACCAAATGACATCACCAGAAACTCGTAATAACTATAACGAGTTCTGAACGCTGTCTTCGGTACATCTTCCTTTCTCACCTTCAACTGATGATACCCACTCCTTAAATCTATCTTCGAGAAATATCTTGCTCCTTTCAATTGATCAAACAAGTCGTCGATTCTTGGCAACGGGTATTTATTCTTAATCGTGACATTGTTCAACTCTCTGTAATCAATGCAAAGTCGCATCGATCCGTCTTTCTTTTTAACAAACAATATCGGCGCTCCCCACGGCGATACGCTCGGCTGAATATATTTCTTATCTAAAAGTTCTTGTAACTGTACCATCAATTCTTTCATCTCTACTGGGGCCATACGGTACGGAACTTTCGATATCGGGGCGGTTCCTGGCGCCAAATCGATTACAAACTCAACTTCTCTGTCTGGCGAAAGTCCTGGAAAATCGTCGGGAAAGACATCTACAAAGTCCCTTACAACAGGTATTTCTTCTAATTTCGGACTCTCTTTTCGAGTATCAACTATGTAGGCTAAGTATCCCACACAGCCTTGTCTTAACAACTTGTTGGCCTACATCATCGTCAGACAACTCGCTTGTCTAGGCGATTTGTTACCGTAAAATACTACCTTTGACGGAGTCATAAGGTTAATACGTTTCTTTTGGCAATCAATTATCGCTCCATAATTGAATAACTAATCCATACCCAGAATAACGTCAAATTCCCCAAGTTTGATTGGGATCAGATTTACTGTCATCACGTTTCCCTTAATGTTCACTCTACAGTTCTTGTGTACGTACCTAACAGGAATTATTTCCCTATTCGCAATTTCTATGTTCAAAGGGTAATCTAATTCCTCCTTAGGCAAATCTAAGTTCTTAGCAAAGTCATCGGATATAAATGAACAAGTAGTACCCGAATCAAACAATACATAAGCATCTATATTATTGATCGGAATAATACCTGACACCACATCGCGAGACTGCACGACATCTTGCACGATCATGTTGAAAGTCTTAGCAGTAGGTCGGTTTGTTGGTGCTGATCTGGTTATAGCCAACGTACTACCACCACTGTTTCCCTTATTTCCTCCTGGTCCTGTTCCTGCTGCTGCTTTCTTAGGGCAATCCTTAGCTAAATGATCCTTCGATCCACATGTGAAGCAAGCGCCTTTCTTCGGATTCGGACAATTCGGTGCTATGTGGCCCTCCTGGTTGCAATTGTAGCACACCCTCTTCCCCTTCAGGCAAATCCCTATATGATTCTTCCCACACGTAACACACGCTTCAACCTTCTTCTTCTGACCTCTCTGTTGATTTCCAGTAGATCCATTATCATTCCACTTCCTTTTCTGGTTGTGACCACCACTGCTACTACCACTTGCCTTATTATTCTCATTTTCACCTTTCTTCTTCTTCTGTTCTTGGTTATACTTGGTTAGAGCATCACTCCCACCTTCTGCGATGATCGCCTTTTCCAAAACTCCAGCAAAAGTGTTCAATTGGAACATTGACACCTTGTTATACAACCACAGCTTCAATCCTTGTTTAAACCTCCTCGCCTTCCTCTCATCCGTATTCACTTGATAAGTTGCGAACCTAGCCAACTCATTGAACTTTCCCGCGTACTCCGGTACAGTCATGGTACCCTGCTTCAGCTCTAGAAATTGAATTTCCATTTGGTTACGCGAGCTCGTCGAAAAGTACATCTCAAAGAACATCTCCTTAAATCTCTCCCACGCGATCACACCCTGACCTCCTCGAACCTTATTCGCTTGCCACCAATAACTAGCTTCTGACTTAAGCATAAACGTTGCGAAGGCAGTCTTTTGGTCTTCACTAACCCTCGCAACGTCAAATACTTTCTCCATTTCCATCACCCAAGTTTGGGCTTCGATCGGGTTCAGGGAACCCTTAAATTCTGGCGGTCCTACAGAAAGTAGTATGCACACAAGCTAATCATATTTGATATGATGTAGCATATACTTTGTAATCTTATTCGTTTGTTAAAGGCATTTTACTTTATCTATATGTTGCTGTTATATTAAATGTGATAAACCCATAGTTTTGAGCAATGCTTTTACAATCATGATGGTGATCATGCTAATGAGATCTAAATTCTAGATAGCTCACAAACTAAAATCGTTCCTAATCGATGGATTACTAAAAAGGGGATTAGTGAATCCGGATAGATTAGTATATACGTTTCTTGCTCTTATGAAGAGGATGATTGATCTCATAATCATTTGTGTGGAGACACTAAAGCAAGTATGTAGGTGCTTATTAGAGAATAAGTTCACTGAACGTGGCTCGCTAAGGAATACCTAATGGAGTTTTACTCGCCTGTCAATAGGAATTCCTCTAGTGGTAGTAATACAAGTGATCCTTGGACTTGAGATCATCATAGTATCTTGTGTATGATGAATTATACTTTGACATGTCTCTTAAGACCCTGAGGGTATATCAAAGGGTATAATTGGGTATAATAAGTTATACATGGAGATAGGTGAATGATCAACAAAGAATCTACCACTTCTAGTAAAAAGAGAGAATGTCCTATGTGATTCGATAAATGACGACTCAGAAGTCTTTGGCCAAAGCAGAATGAAATTAGAAGGGAGTTTCTAATTTGCATTATCAGAGTTGTACATTTGAGAATCGAAATACATATAATTAAATAAAATAAGACTTGACAGTAATTCCATGTCTTATATTTAATTAGGACATTATATGGGAGAAGGATTGAATTGTACGGTAACTATTCACTGAAAGGTTCTTTTGTGATTAATGTTGAAATCTATATTATCTGGAAAGTCGTTGATCGCTAAGGGGGCTTACCCTTATTGTAGAATAAATATTATTTATTTAAATAAATTAAATAGTTTAATTTATTTATTTAAATAAGATTAGAATTGTTCTAATTAATTTATTCACAACTGGTTTAATATGGAGAACCTAAAGGGTCACACCGCAAAAGGAAAATATTTATTTAAGAAGTAAATGGCATAATTGTAATAATAAGTTAAGTGTATTTAATTTAATCTATGGAGATAGAATAAATTAAATAGCTTAATATTTATTATTTAATATTTTGGAAATATTAAATATAAATTAATAAGAGGAGTCTTATTATTATTATTACTATTACTATTATTTAATTTCTAATAGGGATTGGGAATTAATTAATAGAAGTACTCTCTCATAAATTCCTAATTGGATTAGGAGTTTAATTAATTAAAGGAGTTTAATTAAAATAAAAACCCTAATCCTAAATAGTTTAGGAGGGTTCCCTATATCTATAAATAAGAGGAGTCTTATCATGATTTAGGGTTAGACAATTTACACACTCTTCCATGAGAATTGGAGAGAGAGAGTACTTGCAATTTCTATAGAGATAGAAACTAGGGTTTTGCCAACACCCATCTTCTTGAATAACTATTATTCCTTGGCGGATCACTTCTAGAGGCCAAACACTTGGGTGGCTAACGTTGATCAAAGGAAGGAATTTAATCGGTGAAATTCAAGGAGAACGCGAAGGAATTTGAGGTGAACTTGTACCTGAGGAAGCACGGTTCTACGAGGGTATAATTTCTTAATCTCTATCTCTTTCGTTTAATTGATAATTGAGCACATGGATGATCATGGTGATCGTTTGTATGAAAATTTTAAAATCCGTTTTATCGCGCTTCTGCACTATTTATGTAATTTGATTGCATATTCGCGCTATGTACAAACCTAGCAGTGGTATCAGAGCCTAACCTTGTGCTAATTATCGATTATTATGATTCCATGTATGTATGGGTATGCGATTGGATCGATTTTCTGGGCAAAGAAAAAAAAAATTTGAACTCTGCTACGCGGCGCGGCCGCGCCGCTTCCAGTTCATTCTGGAGCTCGGTCGCGCCCTAACCTAGAAAACGTTTCTGGGGTGCAGCGCGGCCGCGCCGCTCCTAGTTCATTTTGGAGCGCGGCCGCGCTGGTCTGCAGGATTTGAAATTTTTTATTTTGATTTTATTTATTTTCAATTAAGATAAAAGGTTTATTTTAATTGGAATATGATTAAAATTAAAAGTTTTATTTTAACTTGGAATTGGATTCTACGTTAACTAGAATAAAAGAGTTTATTCACATATGGAATAGGATTCCATGTTTCCTAGAATAAAGGAGTTTATTCACATATGGAATAGGATTCCATGTTTCCTTAAAAATAAAGATGTTTATTTTGATAAGGAATATGATTTAACATATTTTATTTTTTCAAGCAATTTTAAGTTAAAATAAAGGAGTTTATTTTGAACTTGAAATTGGATTCCATGTTAATTGAAATAAAAGAGTTTATTTTGATTTAGAATTTGATTAAAAATAAAGGAGTTTATTTTTATTCAAAATTGGATAAAATAAAATAAATAAATTTATTATGATTTAAATTTTGATTAAAATAAAGGAGTTTATTTTTGTTTCAAAATTAAATTTCTAGTAAACTTTTAATTTCCCATTAAATGATATCTATGCATATATGGAATGGTTTTATTATTCATGAGATGAATATTATTTATTGATACATATGGAGATATGTATGATAATAAATAGGGATTGATTATGGACTACTGACCAATGTGTGATTGGATTTATTTTAGTGGATGCTTGAATGAATGAGTTTTTTATAAATGGGGTCTGCGTACCTCGTCTTCTCTAGTTTTTCTTGATGTAAATTCTATCTTCCTCCTATGTACCTCCCCTTGACTGCTGATCAAGGTTTCTATTTATTGTAAATAGTTTATGTAATAGGTTTAGTTAGAATTACTTGAAGAATTGGAGACAAAGGAGCAAGGAGCGCTTGAAGACCCGTTTGTAATGGAGCCCGGGTTTAAATGTAATAGTTATATTTAAATTTTGTTCTTGCACTCTAGGTTTGACCTTTTGGTTCACTTGGTGGCTCTAGTGAACCAAACTAGAATAAAAGTCCATAATCAATCCGGGTAGAATATAGTATTCTATATGTGCATGCTTAATATATGTATATTATATATTATACAACATGCTTCGCATGTTAAATAATATGACGCGTATTTTATATATATATATTTGGAATATCGAACGTCGCCTTCTAGCATGGTAAAACGATAGAGTATTAAATATTTAATATGAGTTTGTTGTGTCACACAAGGCAAGTATTAAATATTTAAGATGTTGCCTTATCACATTTGATGCTTATTAAGGAATTGAATATTACTGTTTTGTTGTGTCACCACAAGGACGGTATTTTTCTCTTCACATATATGGAAGTGCTAGGTTGGACTTAACTTGGATAATTTTGATTCGGATGTGTCACACTTGATCAAAATAATCTAAGAGGCAAATTAAAAGGAGTTACATAGTGATGTAATTGACAATAGTTGTCTACCTATTTATTTATATATCATTTGTTGTGTCACACAAGGCTATATACATTTGAAATGGGATCCTTATTCTCACTAGCAAATCTTTAATTAGATTTGCCGAACTGTATATGAGGGTAATATAGTTTGATGAAAATAGTGGGAGATACCAATTAAAAATAAAGACCTAATTTATTTTGGTAATTAATTAAATGAATGTATGCTAAAATGTTGTTAAATTACAAATTCATTTATAGAAATTTACGATGTCTAATTCACTATCACTGTATAGCATATTAGATGCTAATTAATCGGACCAAATTAAAAGGACTGGTTAAAGAATTTGAAAATAGTTCTCAAGGCTGAAAAGCTATTTTATGTCCTTAATATGCATATCCCTGCAATGGTTGCAGACGATGCCTTTGAGGAAGAGATTGCTACTTTTAGAAAGTGGCAAGATGATGCACAGTTAGCTCAAATGCATCATGCTCGCATCCATGAGTAACGAGCTTCAGCGTCAGCATGAAACTGTGGATGCTCCTACTATACTCCTGCACCTTCAAGGAGTTGAAGGGTGAGGAAAGTAGGACTGTTAGATATCAAATATCTAAGGAGCTCTTTCGATCTAGAATGACCGATGGTACTACAGTATAGACAAATGTCCTAAAATGATCAATATGATTGAACAATTGGGACAACTGGGTTTTAATGGATGGAGAGTTGATCCAAGATTTGATCTTGCAATCACTTCCAGACTCTTTCTCATAAATTATTGTGAATTTCCACATGAACAAGCTATATGTCAGCCTGCCTGAGTTGCTTAAACATGTTGAAAACTGTAAAGAGTCACTTTCCAACCAAGAAAGACCAAGTCTTACTAGTAGATGATTCTTCCAGAAATGGAAGAGGGCCAAAGGATCTTCTTAAAAGAAGAACAATTCAAAGAAGGTAAATGGAAAGACAAAAACAAAGGACAATAAGAACAATACTGATGCAGATAGCAAAAGAGTTTGCTTCCACTGCAATAAGCCTGGATACTAGAAAGGAAACTGTAAGGAGAATCTTACAGAGGCTAACCAGAAGAATCTTAGTGAAGCTTCGGTTACAGATATGGGTTTGTTCGTAATTGAAATAAATTTTTCTATAAGTCAAGGTTCTACTTGGGTATTGGATACCGGCTGTAGTTCTCACGTATGCAACCCAATGCAGAGACTAAGCAGAAGTAGAAAGCTAAACAAAGAGTAAGTTATCTTATGTGTGGAATGGAGCAAAGGTTGCTGCATTAACCATAGGAAGTTATAGTTTAGCATTGCCTACGGGCAAGTCTATTAAGTTAATAAAGTTGTTATTATGTTCCAGTTCTCTTTAGAAACATTATTATTTCCGTTGTTGGACAAGGAAGGTTTTGGTATTATATTTAAGAACAATTGTTGTTCTATTTATAATGATAATGTTTTGTATGAAACTGAAATATCACTTGATAGACTTTGTAAACTTGACTTACATGAAAAATAATTTTGCAAATTGAACAAACTAGTAAAAGAAAAAAAGGAGATGATCATTCAAAGAGTTGAATATGTGTATTTGATGAAATACAATTATGAATCATTTGAAATGTTCAAAGAATTCAGAAGTGAAACAAATTGACAAAGTATTAAGATTCTTTGATCAGATCGAGGAAGGAATACTTGTGCAATAAGTTTCTAGATCATCTCTAAATGGTATTTTCTCATAATGGACACCTCCTGATACACAATAATTGATTGGTGTATCTATAAGGAGAAATTGTACCTTGTTGGACATGGTGCAGTCCATAATGATTTTTACTGACATTCCAGTATCCATCTAGGGTTATGCCCTAGAAACGGCTGCATATCTACAAAATAAGGTAACCTCAAAAATCTGGCCCCAATACTCCATAAAGGTTATGGATAGGGAGGATTCCTATTCTTAAGTATGTTAAGATAAGGGGTTGTCCAACTTATGTGAAAAGGTTTCAAAGATAAGTTTGGGACAAAATCTGACAAGTGCAGATTTGTGGGATATCCTAAAAAAAGTTTAGGGTATTATTACTATAATCCTACACGCTGCCTTCTTAGATAAAGGTGTTTATCATCGAAGGAGCTAGTGGGAGGGTAATACATCTTGAAAGAGTTCAAGAACCACAAAGCACTTTAAGTCGAACCGAGGAACCTGTAGATAAACCTATTATACCACAACCGAATCTTAAATCTGAAAGAGTACTGAAGATACCTGGGAGGTATGGATTCATCATAGATGATGATGATAAGGTACGCATCATAGAGGATGATGATCCAGTTATATACGATGAGGCTATGAGTAGAAGACACTCAGAGAAATGATAGATGGCCATGAAATCCGAAATGGACTCCATGTATGAGAACCAAGTATAGACTCTGGTGTATATGGGTCTTTAAGAGAAAGACTGGGGCAAATGGCAAGGTGTAGACCTATAAGACCAGACCTGTTTAAAAGGTTTCAAATAAAGTCAAGGAGTTGACTGTGATAAAACCTTACTATCAGGTAATGCTCAAGTCCATTTGGATTTTGCTTGTGATTGCAGCTTATTACGAAATCTGGCAAAATGGATGTGGAGACGTCCTTCCTCAATGAGACTTGAGGAGAATGTATGTATGATACAGCCAGAGAAATTTGTTTCAAAGGTTGAAGCAAATCGTGTTTTAAGCTACAATGATCCATTTATGGATTGAAGCAAGCTTCTCAAAGATGGAACATTCGTTTTGATGAGACAATCAAAAGAGTTTGATTTTATCAAAAACGAGAATGAACCTAGTGTGTACAAAAGGGTCAGTAGGAGCACTGTGACATTCCTAGTATTATATGTTGATATACTACTGATAAGGAATAACACACCAATGCTACAATCAATAAAGATAAAATTGTCTAAACATTCCTCCATGAATGATTTGGGAGGAGCATCCTATATATTGGGGATATAAATCTATATAGATAGATTTAAAAGGATGTTTGGCTTGACCCAATAAAAGTATATTCATTCGATGCTAAAGGAGTTTAGCATGGCAAACTCCAAGAGAGGTCTCATGATGATGAGCCATGGAGTGTATCTCTCTAAAATTGTCCCCAATTGAAAGAGAGATCGCATGAGTTATTATCATGTATGCAATGAATATACTAGGCCTAATGTTGATCAGTCATATTCTGGAGAAGATCACTGTAAGACAGTGATAAACATCTTTAAGTACTAAACCGGTATTGAAGATGTAATCATAATTCATGGTAGGTCCGAATTAAAACTAGAGGGCTAAACAGACTCAAGTTTTTTCAGACTGACCAAGACGATAACAAATCCACTTTAAGGTAAATCGTTACCTTGAAAAGTGGTGCAGTGAATTGGAAAGGTTCCAAACAGTAAAGAGTTGCTGGTTTAGTGACAAAGACAAAGTATATAGCTGTAAATGAAGCTGCAAGTTGATTGTTTGGATGAAAAGTTCATTACAGAACTAGGAATAGTTCCCAAGTCTCATCTTGGATTCAAACATATGTTGCGGCACTTTCATTTGATTAGTGGAATCATTGAGAGAGGAGAAGTCACTATAGAGATAGTAGACTCTCAAGAACAACATTGCATATCCATTTACTGAAGCTTTATCCAAACAGCAGGATGATCGTCACTTAGAGAAGAAGGGTATTAGATACCATGACGATTGGCTTTAGTGCAAGTGAGAGATTGAAAGTAGTATGCACACAAGCCAATCATATTTGATATGATGTAGCATATACTTTGTAATCTTATTCGTTTGTTAAAGGTATTTTACTTTATCTACAAGGTGCTGTTATATTAAATGTGATAAACTCATAGTTTTGAGCAATGCTTTTAGAATCATGATGGTGATCATGCTAATGAGATCTAAATTCTAGATAGCTCACAAACTAAAATCGTTCCTAATCGATGGATTACTAAAAAGGGGATTAGTGAATTCGGATAGATTAGTACATACGTTGCTTGCTCTTATGAAGAGGATGATTGATCTCATAATCATTTGTGTGGAGACACTAAAGCAAGTATGTAGGTGCTTATTAGAGAATAAGTTCACTGAACGTGACTCGCTAAGGAATACCTAATGGAGTTTTACTCTCCTGTCAATAGGAATTCCTCTAGTGATAGTAGTACAAGTGATCCTTGGACTTGAGATCATCATAGTATCTTGTGTATGATGAGTTATACTTTGACATGTCTCTTAAGACCCTGAGGGTATATCAAAGGGTATGATTGGGTATAATAAGTTATACATGGAGATAGGTGAATGATCAACAAAGAATCTACCATTTCTAGTAAAAGGAGAGAATGTCCTATGTGATTCGATAAATGACGACTCAGAAGTCTTTGGCCAAAGCAGAATGAAATTAGAAAGGAGTTTCTAATTTGCATTATCAGAGTTGTACATTTGAGAATCGAAATACATATAATTAAATAAAATAAGACTTGACAGTAATTCCATGTCTTATATTTAATTGGGACATTGTATGGTAGAAGAATTGAATTGTACGGTAACTATTCACTAAAAGGTTCTTTTGTGATTAATGTTGAAATCTATATTATCTGGAAAGTCGTTGATCGCTAAGGGAGCTTACCCTTATTGTAGAATAAATATTATTTATTTAAATGAATTAAATAGTTTAATTTATTTATTTAAATAAGATTAGAATTGTTCTAATTAATTTATTCACAACCGGTTTAATATGGAGAACCTAAAGGGTCACACTGCAAAAGGAAAATATTTATTTAAGAAGTAAATGGCATAATTGTAATAATAAGTTAAGTGTATTTAATTTAATCTATGGAGATAGAATAAATTAAATAGCTTAATATTTATTATTTAATATTTTAGAAATATTAAATATAAATTAATAAGAGGAATCTTATTATTATTATTACTATTACTATTATTTAATTCCTAATAGGTATTGAGAATTAATTAATAGAAGTACTCTCTCATAAATTCCTAATTGGATTAGGAGTTTAATTAATTAAAGGAGTTTAATTAAAATAAAAACCCTAATCCTAAATAGTTTAGGAGGGTTCCCTATATCTATAAATAAGAGGAGTCTTATCATGATTTAGGGTTAGACAATTTACACACTCTTCTATGAGAATTGGAGAGAGAGAGTACTTGCAATTTCTATAGAGATAGAAACTAGGGTTTTGCCAACACCCATCTTCTTAAATAACTATTATTCCTTGGTGGATCACATCTAGAGGCCAAACACTTGGGTGGCTAACGTTGATCAAAGGAAGGAATTTAATCGGTGAAATTCAAGGAGAACGCGAAGGAATTGGAGGTGAACTTGTACCCGAGGAAGCACGGTTCTACGAGGGTATAATTTCTTAATCTTTATCTCTTTCGTTTAATTGATAATTGAGCACATGGATGATCATGGTGATGGTTTGTATGAAAATTTTAAAATCCGTTTTATCGCGCTTCCGCACTATTTATGTAATTTGATTGCATATTCGCGCTATGTACAAACCTAACACCTACCGCTTTAAAATCATTAAATGACGTCACAGGTGGAGCTTGCGGCTGATTCGCAAGTGCTCCAGCCAAAAGGTCCACTAACTGCTGAACGGGATTAGCATTGGCGTCGTTGTTATTGGTAGAGCTCTCCTGAGCTTGTTGACGTGGTTGGCGTCTCGGCGACATTTTCTGTTCAAGAATATTTGCTTATTAGATCATCACTCAAGTTCTTAAGTGTTCAACATTTAACTCAAACAATTCATGTTAAACATTTAACACATAACTTCTTCAAATAAAACTGATATTTCATTAATTCAAAGGTCTTAAACATAAAAAGATAGCATCACTGCTATTAACATCAACTATCCCAAGATCAAACAATCTTTAGGATTAAATAGTCATATTCCATTGTGTATAATCACGCTGGAATTTACATCATAAAACATCATAAATATTTACACATAATTCAAAAAAACTTCTCCTATCACAGCCTACTAAGGCGTCGAACTGCCTGTTTACGTTCTTCCTCCATGATACGGCACATCGTCCTGCGATCCAACATGTACCATGGCAAGTCCTCGAACTGAACTGGATAGTGGAGAACTCGATCCTGGGCCCTATCAATCGCTGTCTGGAAAGTATAGTCCGTCTCCTCAATCTTGGCCTTCTTTGCCCGTTCCCCTTCTTCAAAAATTTCTACACGTCGAGCGTTATTCATCCAAGCATCCTCTGCTCTAGCACGTTCTGCTGACTCTTCACTTAAATTATCCTTTAATTTCTGAATCTCAAGTTTCATCTTTTCATTCTCAGCCAGCAAGTCTTCTTTTTGACTCTCTGCCTGAACTAACTTCCATTCTACGTCCCCAAGACGTATCTCAAGATCCTCAATCTTCTCATCCTTCTGTTCTATAAAAGTCTGGCGTATATTTGCCAGTCTCTCCCAATCTCTGACTCTGTCCTGCAACTCTACAGTATGATCATACAATGCGTCATACATCTCAACATCGACAGAGGTAAGGGGTACCTCCTCGGAATCCTCATCATCATCCTCAGCCTCTACCTCCTCAGGATCCTCCTCTGGATCAGACTCAGGCTCATACTCCTGACCCACAATAGTGATCAATGGAGATGGCTCTCTCTGTATCAACTGCTCCCGGATAATATGGATATCACGGGGCTCCTCCTCTCCAGCCACTCGGGGCTCAATCTCCCTAGGCTGACTGGATCCTCCAACGTCTGAAATCCTGACAACAAAGTTTAAGTTTTAATTAATACTCGGTATTAATCGCGGCACATAAGTTGTTAACACATAAGCACATAGCACATAAAGTCTTTTATTATCTTTAATGAATTCCTTAATTCATTCCTTAGAACTCGATGAGAGTTTATCACCACTATATTTTCTGACTCTTAAAAGGCTACTACCCTAAGGTTTTCCCCCACCTAAGGTTCATAACCTACAGCTCTGATACCAACCTATAACACCCCCAAATCCGGGTACTTCGTTTCCTCAGGATTTGGTCTTCACAATCCAAAAACATCACATCACATCTAACTACCCATTCAAATATAAATGAAAACTCTTAATAAAAATAGAAATCTCCCATTAAGGGTTACAACATCATTCATAAATAAATTCCAGGTTATCTAACCTTAAATAAACATCAGCGCGGAAACATAAATTAAGTCTATTACATAAACATCAATAAATCAAATAAAACAAGTCTTCATCACTTGTTTGCTTTTCCTTTGCCCTTACTAGTGGATGGCTCATCAGTTCTTTCAACTTTAGCTGCAATGTTATTATGCAAGGGTGAACAATGATTGCCCAGCAAGTATAACAACAACAGTAATAATAAAATGCGAAATAATTAACGGATATTGAATAATCGAAGATTTAGCTTTGAGTTCAAGAATATAAGACAAGATTCAAAGAACGTCTGAGGGTCTTAAGACCACGAACTATGTCCCAGGTTATCAAGTATTTCTACTTTAAACCTTTAACAGTCATAAGACTATATGGACCTTGCTTCTCGTACTCAGGGGGATCAACCCTTTGTACCATGTATGTGCACAACATCTTAACGCTAATGCGTAAATAAATCCCCTATATAAGGGTTGTTCATCTCAGTTTGATGTCGGAGTCCGCACCAAAGGAAGTTTGGTTTGGATTTATTTCAATAACGTTTCTAGAATTTAGAACGCTCATCAACTATGGACTAGTCGAATCAATAAGGGTTCGCTAGTCAATCAAGGTTCAAAAGGTGTAATTCGAGAATCAAAACTAAATCTCACAAAAGGTACAATTGTAAAAGTTCTATATATAACTGAAGCATTTCAAAGAGAAATTTTAAACGTCTCATTGAATCCATGAAATTGAATAGAATAGAAACAATAACTTGCTCGAGTAAGTAATAGCATTATGAAACATATATGATACGAGAATTAAGTTCAGGAACTTGTGTGATTGAAATCAAGGTAGAAAACTTGCGTAAATGTAAAAGTAGGGATAAGATACTTGCCTCGTGCGTAGACTATAAATTTAAGACTCACGTTCTCTAATCAACCTATACATTCCGTTTATAAAATAGTAACAATAATTAGTTACAGTATTATAAACACATCAGGATTCATTCTCATCCAAAATTCCATTTTAATAACTCAATTGACACCGGACAATTAGTGGTATATGCTTACCACCTATTACAGTATTTTAGTATTCATTTTATACCTTAGCCTAAGCTTTAGGTATATCTACGATATCATAACATGATCTCAAAGAAAGAAGAAAATTTTTACTCTCGTCTTTTTACTCTTTTTTTTTTTAAATTCTTCGCCGGGGCGAGGAATCCCTTCACAAAATTCTCGCTGGGGCGAGCTCCCGCCGGGGCAAGGAATTTCTTCGCAAAATTCTCGCCGGGGCGAGCTCCCGCCGGGGCGAGAATTTCCTTCACAAAATTCTCGCCGGGGTGAGCTCCCGCCGGGGTGATAATCACGAATTCCAGTTTCTGCAGTTCGCGAAGAACGCAGAAACAGGCCAAAATTTCCAATCTTGTTATTCTAATCATCAAATTAAACATACCCAGACACTATAATACATATATAATTGTTACCCAAGCCTTCTAGCACGATTTTAACAACTTAATTCACATAAACCGTGAATCTAAGAATCAAATTTGAGATTTCTTCTCATTTTATCAGAGTTCTTCAATTTTCATGAAATCACACATAGCAGGTTCATTATACAACCAAATTAACCCGTTTAAATCTTGTTTCCCTCATTATCACATGCATAAACAAATTAAGTTATCAATTTACCCAATTAACTAGCAACACAGACTTTAAGTTTATACATTCAAACCATGTTCGTACACTGTACTACTCTGTAACTTTCTGAATTCTCATATAAACGTAATTTCACGGATTAAATTACTCTAAATCATATTTAAATCATATAAAACACATAAATACATACTTACTAACATCTAACATCAAATTATTTAAAGACTTAGCTATACAATTTGGTTTACAGAGAACTCAGAACATGCATTCATGGAGAAAATTAAGAAAACATAAATTAAAGGTTAAAATCAAGAATTACCTCTGATTAAATGCTTTAACTGTGCAACAATTGAGTAGAACTCTTCTAAATTCTCTAATTCCTCTCAAATTCTCTCTTTTTCTCTCTGTATTTCTCTTATTAGACTTAGGAAATAATGATAATTAAATACGTGAATTGAATTTAGTCTGATGAGTGGGTGTCAGTTAATCCCATCATGGGTTAACTGACTCCAACCCCCACTAAGGCTTCGTTTGGTAAGCACACTTATTCCTCCTTTCTCATTTATTTTAATAAAAAGCTTATAATATAGTTCATGTCACACTTTAATCAACTAAATAATCTTACTAAAATCAAATAAATACAATAGAATAATTCTACATTAAATCACATAGTCATATAAATAAAATTCTCATTTATTAATAATGACAAATTATTAAATCTCTAATTAATAATTAAATTAATTAGAAATAACATTATACTTATTTAAACAGTGCATTTAATCAAATAAATTTAATTAAACACATACTTTAAATATAAAAATTCTTCACATTAATATAATTAATGTAACACATATAATTAAATTAATCTACCACAATTTCATCAATTAATCAATTAACTCAACAATCAAATCATCGAAAAATATTTATTCAATCAATAAATATTAAAATTAAGTTACAAGATTCTCGTTTGTCACAATATCTGCTTGTTACACTAAGTGCATGAGCGACATCTGGTCTAGTACATATCATACCATACATGATAGATCCTATTGCTAAAGCATAAGGAATCTTACTCATACAGTCTCTCTCCTCAAGTGACTTTGGGGCCTGTTTCTTGGAGAGATGTATTCCATGGCTTATTGGCATGAGACCTCTGTTGGAATCTTCCATGCTAAACTTCTTTAGCATCGAGTCAATGTACTTTCCTTGGGTTAAGCCAAACATCCTTTTAGATCTATCTCCATAGATCTTTATTCCCAAAATATAGGATGCTTCACCCAAGTCCTTCATGGAGAAGTGTTTAGATAATCAAATTTTGATTGACTATAGCATAGAAACATCATTCCTTATCAGTAATATATCGTCTACATATAATACTAAGAATGAAACAGCGCTCCCACTAACCTTCTTGTACACACAAGGTTCATCCTCATTTTTGATAAAATCAAACCCTTTGATTATCTCATCAAAACGGATGTTCCATCTTCAAGAAGCTTGCTTCAATCCGTAGATGGATCGTTGTAGCTTACAGATTTGATTTGTTCCAATCGTTGAAACAAAACCCTCTGGTTGTATCATATATATATTCTCCTTAAGTTTCCCATTAAGGAAGGCCGTTTTCACGTCCATTTGCCAGATTTCGTAGTCATAATAAACTACAATTGCAAGTAAAATTCGAACAGAGTTGAGCATAGCTACTGGTGAGAAGGTTTCATCATAGTCAACTCTTTGTCTTTGTTTGAAACTTTTTGCAACCAGTCGGGGCTTATAGGTCTCTACCTTGCCGTCCGCTCTAGTCTTTCTCTTAAAGACCCATTTACACCCAATAGGCTTAATGCCCTCAGGTGGTGAAACTAAAGTCTATACTGTTAGGTTTGTATATAGCGCGAACATGCAATCAAATTACATAAAAGTGCGGAAGCGCAATAAAACGGATTTTAAAATTTTTCATACAAACCATCACCATGATCATTCTTGTGATCAATTATCAATTAAACGAAAGAGACAGAGATATAGAATTATACCCTCGTGAATCAAAGCTTCCTCAGGTACAAGTTCACCTCAAATTCTTTCGCGTTCTCCTTGAATTCCACCGATTAAATTCCTTTCTTTGATCAACGTTAGCCACCCAAGTGTTTGCCCTCTAGAGGTGATCCACCAAGGAATAATAGTTGTTCAAAAAGATAGGTGTTGGCAAAATCCTAGTTTCTATCTCTATAGAAATTGCAAGTACTCTCTCTCTCTCTCTCCAATTATTATGGAAGAGTGTGCAACTGTCTAACCCTAAATCATGATAAGACTCCTCTTATTTATAGATATAGGGAACCCTTCTAAACTATTTAGGATTAGGGTTTTTATTTTAATTAAACTCCTTTAATTAATTAAACTCCTAATCTAATTAGGAATTTATAAGAGTACTTTTATTAATTAATTCTCAAACCCTTTTAGGAATTAAATAATAATAATAATAATAATAATAATAATAATAATAATAATAATAATAATAAGACTCCCCTTATTAATTTATATTTAATATTTATAAAATATTAAATAATAAATATTAAGCTATTTAATTTATTCTATCTCCATAGATTAAATTCAATACACTTAACTTATTATTACGATTATGCCATTTACTTCTTAAATAAATATTTTTCTTTTGCGGTGTGACCCTTTAGGTTCTCCATATTAAACCGGTTGTGAATAAATCAATTAGAACAATTCTAATCTTATCTAAATAAATAAATTAAACTGTTTAATTTATTTAAATAAATAATATTTATTCTACAATAAGGGTAAGCCCCCTTAGCGATCAACGACTTTTCAGATAATATAGATTTCAACATTAATCACAAAAGAAACTTTCAGTGAATAGTTACCGTACAATTCAATCCTTCTACCATACAATGTCCCAATTAAATATAAGACATGGAATTACTGTCAAGTCTTATTTTATTTAATTATATGTATTTCGATTCTCAAATGCACAACTCTAATTAATGCAAATTAGAAACTTCTTTCTAATTTCATTCTGCTTTGGCCAAACACTTCTAAGTTGTCATTTATCAAATTACATAGGACATTCACTCCTTTTACTAGAAGTGGTAGATTCTTTGTTGACCATTCACCTATCTCCATGTACAACTTATTATACCCAATCATACCCTTTGATATACCATAAGGGTCTTAAGGGACATGTCAAAGTATAACTCACCATACACAAGATACTATAATGATCTCAAGTCCAAGGATCACTTGTACTACTATCACTAGAGGAATTCCTATTGACAGGCGAGTAAAACTCCATTAGGTATTCCTTAGCGAGCCACGTTCAGTGAACTTATTCTCTAATAAGCACCTACATACTTGCTTTAGTGTCTCCACACAAATGATTATGAGATCAATCATCCTCTTCATAAGAGCAAGCAATATGTGTACTAATCTATCCGGATTCACTAATCCCCTTTTTAGTAATCCATCGATTAGGAACGATTTTAGTTTGTGAGCTATCTAGAATTTAGATCTCAGTAGCATGATCACCATCATGATTCTAAAAGCATTGCTCAAAACTATGGGTTTATCACATTTAATATAACAGCACCATGTAGATAAAGTAAAATGCCTTTAACAAATGAATAAGATTACAAAGTATATGCTACATCATATCAAATATGATTGGCTTGTGTGCATACTACTTTCAATCTCCCACTTGTACTAAAGCCAATCGTCATGGTATCTAATACCCTTCTTCTCTAAGTGACGATCATCCTGCTTTTGGATAAAGCTTCAGTAGATGGATATGCAATGTTGTTCTCGAGAGTCCACTATCTCTATAGTGACTTTTCCTCTTTCAATGATTCCTCTAATCAAATGAAAGTGTCGCAACACTTGTTTGAATCCAAGATGAGACTTAGGAACTATTCCTAGTTCTGTAATGAACTTTTCATCCAAACAATCAAACTTGCAGCTTCATTTACAGCTATATACTTTGTCTTTGTCACTAAACCAGCAACTTTTTGCTGTTTGGAACTTTTCCAATTCACTACACCACCTTTCAAGGTAACGTTTTACCTTAAAGTGGATTTGTTATCGTCTTGGTCAGTCTGAAAAAAACTTGAGTCTGTTTAGCCCTCTAGTTTTAATTCAGACCTACCATGAATCATGATCACATCTTCAGTACCGGTTAAGTATATAAAGATGTTTATCACTGTCTTACAGTGATCATCTCCATAATATGACTGATCAACATCAAGCCTAATATATTTATTGCATACATGATAGTAACTTATGCGATCTGTCTTTCAATTGGGGACAATTTTAGAGAGATACACTCCATGGCTCATCATCATGAGACCTCTCTTGGAGTTTGCCATGCTAAACGCCTTTAGCATCAAATGAATATACGTTCCTTGGGTCAAGCCGAACATCCTTTTAAATCTATATATATAGATTTATATCTCCAATTTATTAGATGCTCCTTCCAAGTCATTCATGGAGGAATGTTTAGACAATTTTATCTTTACTGATTGTAGCATTGGTGTGTTATTCCTTATCAGTAGTATATCAACATATAATACTAAGAATGTCACAGTGCTCCCACTGACCCTTTTGTACATACTAGGTTCATTCTCGTTTTTGATAAAGTCAAACTCTTTTGATTGTCTCATCATAACGAATGTTCCATCTTTGAGAAGCTTGCTTCAATCCATCAATGGATTATTGTAGCTTAAAACACGATTTGCTTCAACCTTAGAAATAAATTTCTCTGGCTGTATCATACATACATTCTCCTCAAGTCTTCATTGAGGAAGGGCGTCTCTAAATCCATTTTGCCAGATTTCGTAATAAGTTGTAATCACAAGCAAAATCCAAATGGACTTGAGCATTACCCGGTAATAAGGTTTTATCACAGTCAACTCCTTGACTTGAAAAACTTTTTAAACAGGTCTGGTCTTATAGGTCTCCACATTGCCATTTGCCTCAGTCTTTCTCTTAAAGACCCATATTCACACTCTAGGCACTATGCCTTTTTGTGGAGTAACCAGAGTCTATACTTAGTTCTCATACATGAAGTTCATTTCGGATTGCATGGCCATCTGCCATTTCTCTGAGTGTCTTCTACTCATAGTCTCATCGTATATAACTGGATCATCATCCTCTATGATGTGTACCTCATCATCATCCTCTATGATGAATCCATACCTCCCAGGTATTTTCAGTACTCTTCCAGATTTACGATTCGGTTGTGGTACAGTAGGTCTATCTACAGGTTCTTCGGTTCGACTTAAAGTGCTTTGTGGTTCTTGAACTCCTTCAAGATCTATTACGCTCCCACTAGCTCCTTCAATGATAAACACCTTTATCTAAGAAGGCAGCATGTAGGATTATAGTAATAATACCCTAAACTTTCTTTAGGATATCCCACAAGTCTGCACTTATCAGATTTTGTCCCAAACTTATCTTTGAAACCTTTTCACATAAGCTAGACAACCCCTTATCTTAACATACTTAAGAGTAGGAATCCTTCCTATCCATAATCTTTATGGAGTTTTGGGCTCGAATTTTTGCGGTTACCTTATTTTTGTAGATATGCAGCCGTTTCTAGGGCATAACCCCAGATGGATACTAGAATGTCGGTAAAAATCATTATGGACTGCACCATGTCCAACAAGGTACAATTTCTCCTTTTAGATATACCAATCAATTATTGCGTATCAGGAGGTGTCCATTATGAGAAAATACCATTTTGAGATGATCTAGAAACTCATTGCATAAGTATTCCTTCCTCGATCTGATCAAAGAATCTTAATACTTTGTCAATATGTTTCACTTCTGAATTCTTTGAACATTTCAAATGATTCAGACTTGTATTTTATCAAATACACACATTCAACTCTTTGAATGACCATCTCCTTTTCTTTTACTAGTTTGTTCAATTTACAAAATTATTTTTCATGTAAGTCAAGTATACAAAGTGTATCAAGTAATCTTCCAGTTTCAAACAAAATATTATCATTATAAATAGAACAACAATTGTTCTTAAATATAATACCAGAATCTTCCTTGTCCAACAACGAAAGTTCTAATATTTCTAATGAGAACTGAAACATAATAACAACTTATTAACTTAATAGACTTGCCCGTAGGCAATGCTAAACTACAAGTTCTTATGGTTAATGCAGCAACCTTTGCTCCATTCCCACACATAAGATTACTTACTCTTAGTTTAGCTTTCTACTTCTGCTTAGTCTCTATATTGGATTGCATATGTGAGAACTACAGCCGGTATCCAATACCCAAATAGAACCTTGACTTACAAAAAGATTTATTTTTAATCATGAACAAACTTATATCTGTAACCGAAGCTTCACTAAGCTTCTTCTGGTTTGCCTCTGTAAGATTCTCCTGACAGTTTCCTTTCTAGTATCCAGGCTTATTGCAATGGAAGCAAACTCCTTTGCTATCTGCATTAGTCTTGTTCTTATTGTCCTTTGTTTTTGCCTTTTCATTTACCTTCTTTGAATTGTTCTTCTTTTTAAGAAGATCCTTTGGCCCTCTTCCGCTTCTTGGAAGAATCATTTACCAGTAAGACTTGGTCTTTCTTGGTTGGAAAGTGACTCTTTACAGTTTTCAACGTGTTTAAGCAACTCAGGCAGACTAATATATATAGCTTGTTCACGTGGAAATTCACAACAAATTATGAGAAAGAGTCCGGAAGTGATTGCAAAATCAAATCTTGGATCAACTCTCCATCCATGACAAAACCTTGTTGTTCTAATTGTTCAATTAGATCGATCATTTTTTGGACATTTGTCTATACTGTAGTGCCATCGGTTATCCTAGATTGGAAGAGCTCCTTAGATATCTAATATCTAATAGTCCTACTTTCCTCACCCTTCAACTCCTTGAAGGTGCAGGAGTATAGTAGGAGCATCCATAGTTTCATGCTGCCGCTGAAGCTCGTTACTCATGGATGCGAGCATGATGCATTGAGCCAACTATGCATCATCTTACTACTTTCTAAAAGTAACAATCTCTTCCTCAGAGGCATTGTCTGCAACCATTGCAGGGATAGGCATATTAAGGACATAAGATAGCTTTTCAGCCTTGAGAACTATTCTCAAATTCTTTAACCAGTCCTTTTAATTTGGTCTGGTTAATTAGCATCTAATATGCTCCGCAGTGATAGTAAATTAGACATTGTAAAATTCTGTAAATGAATTTGTAATTTAACAACATTTTAGCATACATTCATTTTTTAATTAAGTACCAAAATAAATTAGGTCTTTATTTTAAATTGGTACCTCACTATTTTCATCAAACTATATTACCCTCAATATATAGTTCGACAATTCTAAATAAAGATTTGCTAGTGAGAATAAGGATCTCATTTCAAATGTATATAGCCTTGTGATGACACAACAAACGATATATAAATAAATAGATAGACAACTATTGTCAATTACATCACTATGTAACTCCTTGTATTTTGCCTCTTAGATTATTTTGATCAAGTGGTGACACATCCGAATCAAAATTATCCAAGTTAAGTCCAACCTAGCACTTCCATATATGTGAAGAGAAAAATACCGTCCTTGTGGTGACACAACAAAACAGTAATGTTCAAATCCTTAATAAGCATCAAATATGATAATGCAACATCTTAAATATTTAATATTTGCCTTGTGGTGACACAACAAACTCATATTAAATATTTAATACTCTATTGCTTTACCATGCTAGAAGTCAACGTTCGATATTCCAAATATCTTTGAACGTTTAGGACTTAATATAATTTCTTTGAGGGGTTTGTTATTATTTGTCTCATCTTGTTTAGCACGCATGCACATATATATAAAATACGCGTCATATTATTTAACATGCGAAGCATGCTGTATAATATATAATATATACATAGTAAGCATGCACATATAGAATACTATATTCTACCCGGATTGATTATGGACTGTTATTCTAGTTTGGTTCACTGGAGCCACCAAGTGAACCAAAAGGTCAAACCTAGGATGCAAGAACAAAATTTAAAAAAGACTATTACATTTAAACCCGGGCTCCATTACAAACGGGTCTTCAAGCGCTCCTTGCTCCTTGGTCTCCAATTCTTCAAGTAATTCTAACTAAACCTATTACATAAACTATTTACAATAAATAGAAACCTTGATCAGCAGTCAAGGGGAGCTACATAGGAGAAAGATAGAATTTACATCAAGAAAACTAGAGAAGACGAGGTACGCATACCCCATTTATAAAAACCCATTCATTCAAGCATCCACTAAAATAAATCCAATCACACATTGGTCAGTAGTCCATAATCAATCACTATTTATTATCATACATATCTCCATATGTATCAATAAATAACATTCATCTCATGAATAATAAAACCATTCCATATATGCATTGATATCATTTAATGGGCAATTAAAAGTTTACTAGAAATCCAATTTTGAAACAAAAATAAACTCCTTTATTTTAATCAAAATTTAAATCATAATAAACTTATTTATTTTATTTTATCCAATTTTGAATGAGAATAAACTCCTTTATTTTTAATCAAATTTCAAATTAAAATAAACTCCTTTATTTTAATTAACATAGAAACCAATTTTAAGTTCAAAATAAACTCCTTTATTTTAACTTAAAATTGCTTGAAAAAATAAAATATGTTAAATCCTATTCCTTATCAAAATAAACATCTTTATTTTTAAGGAAACATGGAATCCTATTCCATATGTGAATAAACTCCTTTATTCTAGGAAACATAGAATCCTATTCCATATGTGAATAAACTCCTTTATTCTAGTTAACGTAGAATCCAATTCCAAGTTCAAATAAATTTTTTAATTTTAATTATATTCCAATTCAAAATAAACCTTTTATCTTAATTGAAAATAAATAAAATCAAAATAAATTTTTTTTCAAAATCTGCAGACCGGAGCGGCCGCGCTCCAAAATGAACCAGGAGCGGTGCGACCG
This sequence comes from Aralia elata, assembly GCA_034770075.1. NCBI lineage: Eukaryota > Viridiplantae > Streptophyta > Magnoliopsida > Apiales > Araliaceae > Aralia > Aralia elata. Next base: position 64,250,745 of record CM068385.1, read on the forward strand.
CGCTGCACCCCCAGAAACGATTTCTGGGTTCGAGCGCGGTCGCGCTCCAGAATGAACTAGAAGCGGCGCGGCCGCGCCGCGTAGCAGACTTCGAAATTTTTTTTCGTTGCCCAGAAAATCGATTAAATCGCATACCCATACATACATGGAATCATAATAATCGATAATTAGCACAACGTTAGGCTCTGATACCACTGTTAGGTTTGTATATAGCGCGAACATGCAATCAAATTACATAAAAGTGCGGAAGCGCAATAAAACGGATTTTAAAAGTTTTCATACAAACCATCACCATGATCATCCTTGTGATCAATTATCAATTAAACGAAAGAGATAGAGATATAGAATTATACCCTCGTGAATCAAAGCTTCCTCAGGTACAAGTTCACCTCCAATTCCTTCGCGTTCTCCTTGAATTCCACCGATTAAATTCCTTTCTTTGATCAACGTTAGCCACCCAAGTGTTTGGCCTCTAGAGATGATCCACCAAGGAATAATAGTTGTTCAAGAACATGGGTCTTGGCAAAACCCTAGTTTCTATCTCTATAGAAATTGCAAGTACTCTCTCTCTCTCTCTCCAATTATTATAGAAGAGTGTGCAATTGTCTAACCCTAAATCATGATAAGACTCCTCTTATTTATAGATATAGGGAACCCTCCTAAACTATTTATGATTAGGGTTATTATTTTAATTAAACTCCTTTAAGTAATTAAACTCCTAATCCAATTAGGAATTTATAAGAGTACTTTTATTAATTAATTCCCAAACCCTTTTAGGAATTAACTAATAATAATAGTAATAATAATAATAATAATAAGACTCCTCTTATTAATTTATATTTAATATTTCTAAAATATTAAATAATAAATATTAAGCTATTTAATTTATTCTATCTCCATAGATTAAATTAAATACACTTAACTTATTATTACGATTATGCCATTTACTTCTTAAATAAATATTTTTCTTTTGCGGTGTGACCCTTTAGGTTTTTCATATTAAACCGGTTGTGAATAAATCAATTAGAACAATTCTAATCTTATTTAAATAAATAAATTAAACTGTTTAATTTATTTAAATAAATAATATTTATTCTACAATAATGGTAAGCTCCCTTAGCGATCAACGACTTTCCAGATAATATAGATTTCAACATTAATCACAAAAGAACCTTTCAGTGAATAGTTACCGTACAATTCAATCCTTCTACCATACAATATCCCAATTAAATATAAGACATGGAATTACTGTCAAGTCTTATTTTATTTAATTATATGTATTTCGATTCTCAAATGCACAACTCTAATTAATGTAAATTAGAAACTCCTTTCTAATTTCATTATGCTTTGGCCAAAGACTTCTGAGTTGTCATTTATCAAATCACATAGGACATTCACTCCTTTTATTAGAAGTGGTAGATTATTGGTTGACCATTCACCTATCTCCATATATAACTTATTATACCCAATCATACCCTTTGATATACCCTAAGGGTCTTAAGGGACATGTCAAAGTATAACTCACCATACACAAGATACTATGATGATCTCAAGTCCAAGGATCACTTGTACTACTATCACTAGAGGAATTCCTATTGACAGGCGAGTAAAACTCCATTAGGTATTCCTTAGCGAGCCACGTTCAGTGAACTTATTCTCTAATAAGCACCTATATACTTGCTTTAGTGTCTCCAGACAAATGATTATGAGATCAATCATCCTCTTCATAAGAGCTAGCAACGTATGTACTAATCTATCCGGATTCACGAATCCCCTTTTTAGTAATCCATCGATTAGGAACGATTTTAGTTTGTTAGCTATCTAGAATTTAGATCTCATTAGCATGATCACCATCATGATTCTAAAAGCATTGCTCAAAACTATGGGTTTATCACATTTAATATAACCGCACCATGTAGATAAAGTAAAATGCCTTTAACAAACGAATAAGATTACAAAATATATGCTACATCATATCAAATATGACTGGCTTGTGTGCATACTACTTTCACATACTTGGTTTTTATACATGGAGTCCATCTCGGATTTGATGGCTTGTAGCCATTTCTCTGAGTCTTTACTACTCATAGCCTCTTCGTAAGTCAATAGATCATCATCACCTATGATGTGTACCTCATCATCATCCTCTATGATGAATCCATACCTGTTAGGTTTCTTCGGTACTCTTCCAGATTTATGAATAGGTTGTGATACATTAGGTTCTTCCACTTGGTCAGGTACCTGACTTTGATCCATAGTATTTTGTGGTTCTTGAACTTCTTCAAGATATATCTTACTCCCATTGACCCCTTCAAGGATAAATTCCTTTTCCAAGAAGGCAGCATGTTTCACAACAAACATCTTTTGATCAGTAGGATGATAGAAATAATATCCTAAGCTTTCTTTAGGATATCCCACAAATCTACACTTGTCGGATCTAGTCTTTAGCTTACCATGTTCAAACCTTTTGACATAAGCTGGACAACCCCAAGTCTTAACATGCTTAAGACTAGGTTTCCTCCCTGTCTATAATTCATATGGAGTCTTTGGGACGGATTTGGTGGGTACCTTATTAAGTAGGTATGCAGCCACTTCTAGGGCATAGCCCCAGAATCATACTGGAAGGTCGATAAAACTCATCATGGAACGAACCATGTCCAACAATGTTCGATTTCTCCTTTCAGATACACCATTTAATTGTGGCATCCCTGGTGGAGTCCATTGTGAGATTATACCATTTTCTTTGAGACAATTGAGAAACTCATTGGTTAAGTATTCCCCTCTTCGATCTGAGTGAAGAATTTTAATACTTTTACCAGTTTGTTTCTCTACTTCACTTCTGAATTCTTTGAACTTTTCAAATAATTCAAATTTGTATTTCATCAAATACACATATCCAAATCTTGAATGATTATCAGTAAAAATAATAAAATAAGAATACCCTCCTCGTGCATTCGTTGTCATAGGTCCACATACGTCTGTGTGTACCAACGCTAACAACTCTATAACTCTTTCTCCTTTTCCACTAAAAGGAGATTTAGTCATTTTACCCATGAGACAAGATTCACAAGTTGGATATGATTCGTAATCAGATAGCTCTAAAAGCCCATCTTTATGCAACTTGGTTAATCTTGTTTCATTGATATGACTGAGTCTACAGTGCCACATAAAGGTATAATTAACATCATCTCCTTTTTTTTCTTAGTTTGTTCAATTTGAAATATATTTTCATGCAAGTCAAGTATGTAAAGTCCATTCAGTAAATTGCCAATACTATATAAAATATTTTTATTATAAATAGAACAACCGTTGTTCTTTATTATAATATCAAAACCATCCATATCCAATACAAAAATTAAAATAATATTTCTAATGAGTGTTGGAACATAATAACAATTATTTAAACTAATGGACTTGCCCATAGGCAGTGCTAAACAATAAGTTCCTACAACTAATGTAGCAACATTTGCTCCATTTTTCACTAGTAGGACGATTTCATCCTTGTTCATCTTTCTACTTCTACTTAGTCCCTGCATATTGTTACATATGTGAGACCACAGCCGGTATCCAATACCCAAGTAGAATTTTGACTTTTAGAAAAATTAATTTCAATCATGAACAAACCAAGATCGGAAGTCGAAACTTCTCCAAGCTTCTTTTGGTCCGCAAGATACTCCTTGCAGTTCTCTTCCATTGTCTCGGCTTATTGCAATGGTAGCAAATTCCTTTGCTATCAGGATCAGCTTTCTTTTTATCCTTTCCATTCTCCTTACCCTTAACTTTCTTCTTTTTCTTCTTTTCAGAAGATACCTTGGGCCTCTTCCTTTTCTTGGAAGAATCATCCACTAGTAAGATTTGGTTCTTGTTGGACGAGAAGTGACCTTCAGCAGTTTTCAGCATGTTAAGTAACTCGGGCAAGCTGACGTCTAACTTATTCATGTGAAAATTCACAACAAATTGTGAGAAGGTGTCTGGGCGTGACTGTAAGATCAAATCTTGACTTAACTCCCCATCCATTACGAACCCTAGCTGTCCAAGTTGTTCAATCAGATTGATTATCTTTAGGACATGAGTCTCAACAGTAGTGCCCTCGGTCATCCAAGATCGGAAGATCTCCTTAGATATCTGATATCTAGCAGTCCTACTTTGCTCACCATACAAGTCCTTGAGGTGCAGCAATATAGTAGGAGCATCCATAGTTTCATGCTGATGCTGAAGCTCATTACTCATGGATGCGAGCAAAATGCATTGAGCCAAGATTGCATCATCTAACCACTTTCTGAAAGTAACAATCTCTTCCTCAGAGACTGTTTCTGCAACATTTGCAGGGACTGCCGAATTTAGGACATAAGAAATCTTTTAAACAGTCAGAACAATTCTAAGATTCCTTAACCAGTCCGTGTAATTCGGTCCGGTCAGTTTGTTAGCATCAATTATGCTACGCAGTGATAGTGAGTTTGACATTTTTAAATTCTGCATGTGAAATAGACAACATTTTAGCATACATTCATTTTATTAATCATCAAAATAAATTAGGCCTTTATTTAATTTGGTATCTCCCACTATTTTCATCAAACTATATTACCCTTAATATATAGTTCGGCAAATCTAATTAAAGACTTGCTAGTGAGAATAAGGATCCCATTTCAAATGTATATAGACTTGTGTGTGCACAACAAACTATATACAAATAAATAGGTAAACAACTATTGTCAATTACATCACCATGTAACTCCTTGTATTTTGCCTCTTAGATTATAATGGTCAAGTGTGTGCACATCCGAACTAAAATAATCTAAGTTAAGTCCAACTTAGCACTTTCATATATGTGAAAAGAAAAATACAGCCCTTGTGTGTGCACAACAAAGTGGTAATGTTCAATTCCTTAATAAGCATCAAATGTGGTAAAACAACATCTTAAATATTTAATACTCACCTTGTGTGTGCACAACAAACTCATATTAAATATTTAATACTCTATCGTTTTACCATGCTAGAAGGCAACGTTTGATATTCCAAATATCTTTGAACGTTTAGGACTTAATATATTTCTTTGAGGGATTTGTTATTATTCGTCTCATCTTAATTAGCGCTCATGCATACACACACACACACACACACATATATATATATATATATATATATATATATATATGTAATACGCGTCATATTATTTAACATGCGAAGCATGTTGGATAATATATAATATATACATAGTTAGCATGCACATATAGAATACTATATTCTACCCGGATTGATTATGGACTTTTATTATAGTTTAGTTCACTAGAGCCACCAAGTGAACCAAAGATCAAACCTAGGGTGCAAGAACTGAATTTAAATATAACTATTATATTTAAACCCGAGCTCCATTACAAATGGGTCTTCAAGCGCTTCTTACTCATTTGTCTCCAATTCTTCAAAATAATTCTAACTAATTCTATTACATAAACTATTTACAATAAATAGAAACTTTGATCAGCAGTCAAAGGGAAGTATATAAGAGGGAGATAGAATTTACATTTAGAAAAATTAGAGAAGACGAGGTACGTAGACCCCATTTATAAAAACTCATTTATTCAAGCATCCTCTAAAATAAATCCAATCACACATTGGTCAATAGTCCATAATCAATCCATATTTATTATCATACATATCTCCATATGCATCAATAAATAACATTCATCTTATGAATAATAAAACCATTCCATATATGCATTGATATCATTTAATGGGCAATAAATTTGCTAATATTTAGTTTTGAAACAAAATAAACTCTTTTATTTTAATCAAAAACCAAATCAAAATTAAACTCCTTTAATTTTAGCAATCTGAAATCCTAATCTAGATAAAATAAACATCTTTATTTTAAACTTATTCCAATTAAATAAACCATTTAAGTTAATTGAAGAAAAAATTATTTTTCGAATTCTACTATCCGGCGCAGCTGCCCCAGAATGAACTGGGAACCGACACAACTACGCCGCGTAACAGATTCATGATGAACAGATTTTGTCCAAAAAATTCGATCCTATCGCATACCATACACACATGGAATCATCAAAATCGATAATTAGCACAAGATTAGTCTCTGATATCACTGTTAGGTTTGTATAATACACAAGCATGCAATCAAATTACATAAATAGAGCGGAAGCGCGATAAAACGAATTTTAAAAATTTTAATACAAACTATCACCATGATCAATCTATATGCTCAATTAACGATATAAACGAAAGAGAAAGAGAATAAGATTTATACCCTCATAGATCAAAGCTTCATCAAGTAGAAGTTCAACTCCTAGTCGTTCGTATTCTCCTTGAAATCCACCCGTTAGATTCATTCTTTTGATCAACGTTAGCCACCCAAGTGTTTGGCCTCTAGAGGTGATCTACCAAGGAAGAATAGGTATTCAAGAAGATGGGTGTTGGCAAAACCCTAGTTTTTATCTCTATAAAAATTGTAAGTACTCTCTCTCCAATTCTTATGGAAGAGTGTGTACCTTAATCCATGATAAGATTCCTCTTATTTATAGATATAGGTAACCTTCCTAAACTATTTAGGATTATGTTAATTGTCTTAATTAAACTGTTTTAATTAATTAAACTCCTAATCTAATTAGGAATTTATGAGAGTACTTTTATTAATTAATTCTCTAATGCTTTTAGGAATTAAATAATAATAATAATAGTAATAATAATAATAAGACACCTCTTATTAATTTATATTTAATATTTCTAAAATATTAAATAATAAATATTAATCTATTTAATTTATTCTATCTCCATAGATTAAATTAAATACACTTAACTTATTATTACAATTATGTCATTTACTTCTTAAATAAATATTTTTCTTTTTTGCGGTGTGACCTTTTAGGTTCTCCATATTAAACCGGTTTTAAATAAATCAATTAGAACAATTCTAATCTTATTTAAATAAATAAATTAAACTATTTAATTCATTTAAATAAATAACATTTATTCTAGAATAAGGGTAAGCCCTCTTAGCGATCAACGACTTTCCAGATAATATAGATTTCAACATTAACCACAAAAGAATCTTTCAGTGAATAGTTACCGTACAATTCAATCCTTCTACCATACAATGTCCCAATTAAATATAAGACATGAAATTACTGTCAAGTCTTATTTTATTTAATTATATGTATTTCGATTCCCAAATGCACAACTCTAAATAATGCAAATTAGAAACTCCTTTCTAATTTCATTCTGCCTTGGCCAAGGACTACTGAATTGTCATTTATCGAATCACATAGGACATTCTCATCTTTTACTAAATGTAGTAGATTCTTTGTTAATCATTCACCTATCTCCATGTATAACTTATTATACCCAATCATACCCTTTGATATACCCTAAAGGTCTTAAGGGACATGTCAAAGTATAATTCATCATACACAAGATACTATAATGATCTCAAGTCCAAGGATCACTTGTACTACTATCACTTGAGGAATTCCTATTGAAAGGCGAGTAAAACTCCATTAGGTATTCCTTAGCGAGCCATGTTTAGTGAACTTATTCTCCAATAAGAACCTACATACTTGCTTTAGTGTCTCCACACAAATGATTATGAGATCAATCATCCTCTTCCTAAGAGCAAGCAACGTATGTACTAATCTATCCGAATTCACTAATCTCCTCTTAGTAATCCAATGATTAGTAACGATTTTAGTTTTAAACTTTCTAAGAATTTAGATCTTATTAGCATGATCACCATCATGATTCTAAAAGCATTGCTTAAAACTATGAGTTTATCAAATATTAAATAACAGCACCATATAGATAAAGTAAAATGCATTTAATACTTTTATTAATAAATGAATAAGATTACAAAGTATATGATACGTAATATCAAATATGATTGACTTTTGTGCGTACTACTTTCATAATATGTATTCAAGAAGATAGGTGTTGGCAAAACCCTAGTTTTTATCTCTATTGAAATTGTAAATACCCTCTCTCCAATTCTTATGGAAGAGTGTGTAACCCTAATCCATAACAAGACTCCTCTTATTTATAGATATAGGTAACCCTCTTAAACAATTTAGGATTAGGTTAATTGTCTTAATTAAACTCTTTTAATTAATTAAACTCCTAATCCAATTAGGAATTTATGAGAGTACTTTTATTAATTAATTTCCAAACCCTTTTAGGAATTAAATAATAATAATAGTAATAATAATAATAAGACTCCTCTTCTTAATTTATATTTAATATTTCTAAAATATTAAATAATAAATATTAAGCTATTTAATTTATTTTATCTCCATAGACTACATTAAATATACTTAACTTATTATTATGATTATGTCATTTACTTCTTAAATAAATATTTTTCTTTTGCGGTGTTACCCTTTAGGTTCTCCATATTAAACCGGTTGTGAATAAATCAATTAGAACAATTCTAATCTTATTTAAATAAATAAATTAAACTATTTAATTCATTTAAATAAATAACATTTATTCTACAATAAGGGTAAGCCCTCTTAGCGATCAACGACTTTCCAGATAATATACATTTCAACATTAATCATAAAAGAACCTTTCAGTGAATAGTTACCGTACAATTCAATCCTTCTACCATACAATGTCTCAATCAAATATAGGACATGGAATTACTATCAAGTCTTATTTTATTTGATTATATATATTTCGATTCTCAAATGCACAACTCTAAATAATGCAAATTAGAATATGCTTTCTAATTTCATTCTCCTTTGGCCAAAGACTTCTGAGTTGTCATTTATCGAATCACATGGGATATTCTCTCCTTTTAGTAGAAGTGGTAGATTATTTGTCGACCATTCATCTATCTCCATGTACAAGTTATTATACCCAATCATACCCTTTGATGTTTCCTAAAGGTCTTAAGGGACATGTCAAAGCATAACTCATCATACACGAGATACTATGATGATCTCAAGTCTAAGGATCACTTGTACTAATATCACTTAAGGAATTCCTATTGACAGACAAGTTAAACTCCATTAGCTATGTATTCCTTTAGCGAGCCACGTTTAGTGAACTTATTCTCTAATAAGCACCTCCATACTTGCTTTATTGTCTCCACATAAATGATTATAAGATCAATCATCCTCTTTCTAAGAGCAAGCAAAATATGTACTAATCTATCCGGATTCACTAATCCCCTTTTAGTAATCCAACAATTAGGAACGATTTTAGTTTTAAGCTATCTAGAATTTAGATCTCATTAGCATGATCATCATCATGATTCTAAAAGTATTGCTCAAAACTATGGTTTTATCACACTTAATATAACAACATAATGTAGATAATGAAAATGACTTTAATTAACGACTAAGATTACAAAGTATATGCTACATCATATCAAATATGATTGGCTTGTGTGTATACTACTTTTAATCTCCCACTTGCACTAAAGCCAATCACCATGGTATCTAATACCCTTCTTCTCTAAGTGACGATCATCCTGCCGTTAGATAAAGCTTCAGTAAATGGATATGCAATGTTGTTCTTGAGAGTCCACTATCTCTATACTGACTTCTCCTCTTTCAATGATTTTTCTAATCAAATAAAATTGCCGCAACACATGTTTGAATCTAAGATGAGACTTAGGAACTATTCCTAGTTCTGTAATGAACTTTTCATCCAAATAATCAACTTACAACTTTATTTACAGCTATATACTTTGTCTTTGTCACTAAACCAATAACTCTTTGTTGTTTGGAACTTTTCCAATTCACTGCACCACCATTTAAGGTAATAATTTACCCTAAAGTGGATTTGTTATCGTCTTGGTCAGTCTGAAAAACTTGAGTCTGTTTAACCCTCTAGTTTTAATTCAGACCCACCATGAATCATGATCACATCCTCAGTACCGATTAAGTAGTTAAAGATATTTTTCACTGTCTTACAGTGATCTTCTCCAAAATATGACTGATCAACATCATGTCTTGTATATTCATTACATACATGATAGTAACTCATGCGATCTCTCTTTCATTGGGGACAATTTTAGAGAGATTCACTCCATGGCTCATCATCATGAGACCTCTCTTGGAGTTTTCCATGCTAAACAATTTTAGCATCGAATGAATATACGTTCCTTGGGTCAAGCTGAGCATCCTTTTAAATCTATCTATATAGATTTATATCCCTAATTTATAGGATGCTCCTCCCAAGTTATTCATGGAAGAATGTTTAGATAATTTTATTTTTATTGATTATAGCACTGGTATGTCATTCCTTATTAGTAGTATATCAATATATAATACTAGGAATGTCACAGCGCTCCCCCTGACCCTTTTGTACACACTAGGTTCATTCTTATTTTTGATAAAATCAAACTCTTTTGATTGTCTCATCTAAACGAATGTTCCATCTTTGAGAAGCTTCCTTCAATCCATATATGGATCGTTGTAGCTCATATACATGATTTGCTTCAACCATTGAAACATATCCATCTGGCTGTATCAAAAATACATTCTCCTCAAGTCTTCATTAAGGAAGGACGTCTCCACATCCATTAGCCAGATTTAGTAATAAGCTGCAATCACAAGCAAAATCCAAATGAACTTGAGCATTACCCGATAATAAGGTTTTATCACAGTCAATTCCTTGACTTTATTTGAAACCTCTTAAACAGGTCTGGTCTTATAGGTCTCCACCTTGCCATCTGCTCCAGTCTTTCTTACACTCTATAGGCATTATGTCTTTTGGTAGAGTAACCAGAGTGTATACTTGGTTCTCATACATGGAGTCCATTTCAGATTTTATGGCTATCTGCCATTTCTCTGAGTATCTACTACTCATAGCCTCATCGTATATAACTGGATCATCATCCTCCACTATGATGCATACCTCATCATCATCCTCTATGATGAATCCATACCTCCTAGGTATCTTCGGTACTCTTCCAGATTTACGATTCGGTTGTGGTACAATAGGTCTATCTACAGGTTCCTCGGTTTGACTTATGGTGCTTATTGGTTCTTGAACTCCTTCAAGATCTATTAACCTCCCACTAGCTCCTTCAATGATAAACATCTTTATCCAAGAAGGCAGCGTGTAGGATTATAGTAATAATACCATAAACGTTCTATAGGATATCCCACAAATCTGCACTTGTCAACTTTTATCCCAAACTTATCTTTTGAAACCTTTTCACATAACTTGGACAACCCCTTATCTTAACATACTTAAGACTAAGAATCCTCCCTATCCATAACTTTTATGGAGTCTTGGGGCCGGATTTTGAGGTTATCTTATTTTGTAGATATGCAGCCATTTCTAGGACATAACCCCAGAAGGATACTGGAATGTCGATAAAAATCATCATGGACTGCACTATGTCCAACAAGGTACGATTTCTCCTTTTAGATACACCAATCAATTATTACATATCAGGAGGTGTCCATTATGAGAAAATACTAGTTTGAGATGATCTATAATCTCATTGCACAAGTATTCCTTCCTCGATCTGATCAAGGAATCTTAATACTTTGTCAATTTGTTTCACTTCTAAATTCTTTGACCATTTCAAATGATTCAAACTTATATTTCATCAAATACACATATTCAACTCTTTGAATGACCATCTCCTTTTTCTTTTACTAATTTGTTCAATTTGTAAAATTATTTTCATATAAGTCAAGAATACGAAGTCTATCAAATAATCTTCTAGTTTCAAAAAAAAACATTATCATTATAAATAAAACAACAAATGTTCTTAAATATAATACTAGAACCTTCCTTGTCTAACACCGAAAGTAATAATGTTTCTAATGAGAGTTGGAACTTAATAACTTAATGGACTTGCCCGTAGGCAATGCTAAACTATAAGTTCCTACGACTAATGCAATAACCTTTACTCCATTCCCCACACGTAAGATTACTTACATTTCGTTTAGCTTTCTACTTTTGCTTAGTCTCTGCATTGGATTGCATACGTGAGAACTACAGCCGGTATCTAATACCCAAGTAGAACCTTGACTTACAGAAAGATTTATTTCAATCATAAACAAATCTATATCTGTAACTGAAGCTTCACTAAGCTTCTTCTGGTTAGCCTCTGTAAGATGCTCCTTACAATTTCCTTTCCAGTGTCCAGGCTTATTGCAGTGGAAGCAAACTCCTTTGCTATCTGTATCAGTTTTATTCTTAGTGTCCTTAGTTATTGCCTTTCCTTTTGCCTTCTTTGAATCTCCTTCTTTTCAGAAGATCCTGTGGCCCGCTTCCTTTTCTTGGAAGAATCATCTACCAGTAAGACTTGGTCTTTCTTGGTTGGAAAGTGACTCTTTATAGTTTTTAACATGTTTAAGTAATTCAGGCAGGCTGACATATAGCTTGTTCATGTGGAAATTCACAACAAATTGTTAGAAAGAGTTTGGAAGTGATTACAAGATCAAATCTTGGATCAACTCTCCATCCATTACAAAACCTAGTTGCCCAAACTGTTCAATCAGATTGATCATTTTTAGGACAATTGTCTATACTGTAGTGTCATTGGTTATTCTAGATTGGAAGAGCTCCTTAGATATCTGATATCCAATAGTCTTACTTTCCTCACCATTCAACTCCTTGAAGGTGTAGGAGTATAGTAGGAGCATCCATAGTTTCATGCTGACGCTAAAGCTCGTTACTCATAGATGCGAGCATGATTCATTGAGCCAACTGTGCATCATCTTGCCACTTTCTAAAAGTAGCAATCTCTTTCTTAGAGGCATTGCGTGCAATTATTGCAGGGATAGGCACATTAAGGACATAAGATAACTTTTCAGCCTTGAGAACTATTCTCAGATTCCTTAAACAGTCCGTGTAGTACGGTCTGGTTAATTAGCATCTAATATGCTACGCAGTGATAGTGAATTAGACATTGTAAAATTTTGTAAATGAATTTGTAATTTAACAATATTTTAACATACATTCATTTTATTAATTACCAAAATAAATTAGGTCTTTATTTAAATTGGTATCTCCCACTATTTTCATCAAACTATATTACCCTCAATATATAGTTCGGAAAATCTAATTAAAGATTTGCTAGTGAGAATAAGGATCTCATTTCAAATGTATATAGCTTTGTGGTGACACAACAAACGATATATAAATAAATAGGTAGACAACTATTGTCAATTACATCACTGTGTAACTCCTTGTATTTTGCCTCTTAGATTATTTTGATCAAGTGGTGACACATCCGAATCAAAATTATCCAAGTTAAGTCCAACCTAGCACTTCCATATATGTGAAGAGAAAAATACCGTCCTTGTGGTGACACAACAAAACAGTAATATTCAATTCCTTAATAAGCATCAAATGTGATAAGGCAACATCTTAAATATTTAATACTTGCCTTGTGGTGACACAATAAACTCATATTAAATATTTAATACTCTATCGCTTTACCATGCTAGAAGGCGACGTTCAATATTCCAAATATCTTTGAACTTTACAACTTAATATGATTTCTTTGAGGGGTTTATTATTATTTGTCCCATCTTGTTTAGCGCGCATGCACACACACACATTTATATATATATATATATATAAAATACGCGTCATATTATTTAACATGTGAAGCATGTTGGATAATATATAATATATACATAGTTAGCATGCACATATAGAATACTATATTATATCAGGATTGAGTATGAACTTTTATTCTAGTTTGGTTCACTAAAGCCACCAATTAAACCAAAAAGTCAAACCTAAGGTGCAAGAACTGAATTTAAATATAACTATTACATTTAAACCCAGGCTTCTGATAAGTAGGTTTTATACCTAATTATTGGATACTAGTTTACTTCATTTATTGCTTAATTAGTAGCTCCATAGCATGTTTTCATGCATTTTTCCCTTTCTTTCGGAATTGTTTCGCTATTTTGCATTCTATGGCTGTTGCACAGTTTTTGATTATTTTGGCACGTGTTATGATGCACTTGTTGTTTGGGAGCTTGGTGATTATTCGTTGCTTGTACAGGACACGAGAATCGAGATATCAGGCTGAGTACACCAGTACAGCAGTCGACTGTCAAGCAGCGCAGCTGCGCCCCTGTTGGCTTGGAGGACGGCGCAGCTGCGCCAGTGCCCTGCACCCTATGATTGCTTGCGCAGCTGCGCCCAACCTGGCCTTGTGGTCGGCGCAGTTGCGCCCCTACTGTTCCTGCCAAAGCTCCCCTGCGCAGCTGCGCCCCTTTTGCAAATGGTACCGGCGCAGCTACGCCTGTCGCCAGCCAGCCATGCAGACACGTTCCGGCCAGCGAAGCAGCACTACCATGAAATCATGCAATGCTAGATTTTGAGGGATTAGTGGATTAAAACTTTATTAGTGGCAATCAGAATAAGTCAATAGAAGACAAATTAAGCATGTAATATATGGAATTGAGATTTTAATTTTGAGGGAGTTCCTCCCCCACGAAACTTAGAAAGTTTACTGCATTATTAGTTCAAAAATAAAAATAATTCAGCTGAGCTTCAATTTTGCTGGGGAACTGTTGGTCGATTTCGCAACCGAAAAATACGCGCAAGTATACGCGGTCAACAAGTAATAAAGTGATAAGAGAGTTGTCGAACCCACAGGGAATTGTTCTAGTGTATCCCAAGTACCAACTATATATCGTCTCGATTTTATTTAGACAATTGATGATTTGATGTTTTTGTTGTTTGATAATAATTAAGAGATATGAAAAGCATTAAAATAATTAAACTCTAATATTAACAAGTCTAAGATTGTAATTTCCCCCAACACTTCATTTGAATATCCTAACTCTCTCATTTGAACTAATTAATAACATGGAAATGTCAACCGAGAAATCAAAGCTACTTATAAGCCTCTGTCGATGGTCAAATTCGAATCTTCCTAATGCGGCATGCAGGTATATGTCTATTCTACACACTATCAAGATACCAATTTTAAGAACAATAACAAGACACGTGTCACTAAATCTCATTAAACGTCCTTTCGATTACCAACTTTCACATAGGAAGTCATTAAGAATAGATTCTCCATTGGTTGCACACGGTATCTAGGTATAAGTCTATCCTAAATACTATTAAGTTACCTATTATTGAGGATAATCAACAAGACACACATCACTAAATCTCAATTAATTACCCACAACAATCTTTAACTCTCGCATGATATCATAACAAGGTCTAAACACTATAATCCGTTCGTCAAGTTCATATAGGTTCCCACGGTAATTACTAGCTAGGCAATTAATATATGGAGCATAAATTATGACATAAAATTCACAAATAAGTAATTAATAACAAAGAGAGAGAAATCAATTCAAACTATGTGTTGGGTTCCATTGAAATCTTAGAAATTAAGGTCTAGTTCATGGTAGCTAAGCAAAACATCAAACACATGGTGTTCATCATAAATTAGAATTACAAATTCAAAGGAAAGCAAGAGATGATAAAACCCAATTAGAAGATATTCATATGTTGCTTGCTTGGTTGATGACAATCTCTAGCTTTTCCTCTTCCGTTGGCATTCTTTTCTCTTTTTGCTCCTTAGCTTGTGCTGGAAATTTCCTTGAATTGCAGCCATTAAGCTCTTCTTGATGATGTATGTGCAGCCTCCCAAGGTTTAGATATGCCTTGACAATCCTTTCCTTCTTGGTTCTTTGGCTTGTGCTGAGTTTTTCCTTGTATTGTAGCACTTTTGCTCTCAAATTGATGTTTTAGTGTAGTCTCCCAATCCCTAGTTATCAAATATGAAGCCCCAATGAGATATTATATAGTGCCTCCATGAAAAACCCTAGCCAAACATCAGATTTTGGGTCAAAAAGTGAGCTGGAATCGCACTAGGAGCTCAAAAGATCGCACTTAGCACGCCCGGGCGCGCCCGCACGCTGCCCGCCGCGCCCGCGCCCAGCCCCCTGGCCATGCCGCATGCCCACAGCACGCCCACGCCGTGCGCGCACGCGCTGGCTGCCTGGTGCCAGGCGTCGCGCGCCCTCATCCAATTCCGCGCGCCCGGGCCAAAGCTGCTGTCACCCGACTCAGCTTTGACCTCTGTTGGTAAAATGGTCATAACTTCTTCGTACGAACTCGGATTAAGGCGATTAAGTAGGCTATGAAAAGATAAGAAGGAGCTCTACAACTTTCATAACTGGAGTGTGACGATATAATGGCCGGAGGAAGTCTCAAATCGAGCCCGAAGCAACTGCTGTGTAAAATTCATGACAAATCTGATGGTAAAATGGCCATAACTCTCTCAAACGAACTTCAAATTGGATGATTCAAGATATTCTGGAAAGCTAAGACAAATATCTACAACTTTCGTTCTTTGAGTTTTGAGAGTTTCGGATTGAATTATAGGTGAAATTGGGAAACAAGCAGCTACAGTACCGAAAAGCAAGTTATGGGTATTGATTCCAAGGAGCTTTTATTTCAATTCCTACAAAACAACATAAAAAACACATAAATGCATACAAAAATATATAAAACCAATACAAAACTACATTCCATAATAATAAGATAAAAACACATAAAACCAACCGAAATGACTTAGGATTTACAAATTATCAAACTCAAAAGCACCTAATTTGTGTATATAAAACACACTCATCAAATACCCCCAAACTTAAATCTTTGCTTGTCCTCAAGCAAAACAAACCTCAACTACATACTTCAAACACTTGTACTATAACCTAACTTGAGCAATGAATTAATAAGCCGACAATGGTCTCAAAGGCATCAACACATGGAACTCAAGAGAACAAACAAAACGTTGCAAGTCTAAAATTTCAATTAGCTAGTCATACTTTGCTTAAGGCCCCTTCTGTATGTGTGTGTGTGTGTGTGAATACCCAATAGCACTAAACCAATCAAGCTCGGATGAAGCTATGCAACCACATTACCTTATGAAATAATCAAAATAAACCCCAAAACAACATGCTTAACACATCGCTCAATACAAAGGTATACAAATCACAATTTTCAAAAATTTTGAGAACCAAAGGCTCTAGGTGAGTGCATTTTATGCTCCATCTCAACCTTAAGCGCGCTCATATGGGCGAGTGTGTTTTACGCTCTATCTCAACCCCCTGCAAGATTTGCAATACAACAATTATCTTTCTTTAATCCCAATTATAAGAGAGTGCGTTTTACGCTCTATCTCTCCTACGCATGTGTCCATGAGTGAATGCGTTTTACGCTCCATCTCAACTCACCACATGATCATCAATACAAGCATAACAAATTTAGACACCTTGTTTCGAGTGATGTTTAAACGATTTCTAGAGTTTATAGATATTTTCCACAAGCATTCGGTTATAAAAGCCTTCACTAAGCATACAACTAGCTTAATACTCATGGGTAAGTGCATAAAAGTGAAAGGACGCATAAGCAAAATAATAACCAATGAACAATAAGCACAAAGATTAAGCAACAATTGTCTATGTCTCATGAGTTAGATTCTCTTCAAACAAGACATTATCATAGACCATGGATTATGGTTCAAATCAAATTAAAACAATGCTCAAGGGACACATCCTAAAAATAATTTTTTTTTTGAATAAAAAGAAAAACATACTTAAATCACACAAAAACTAAATTAAAAACACACAAATATGAAATACTACCCCCAAACTTAAACTTGACATTGTCCTCAATGTCTGATATAGGAAAAATTAAAATAGAAGACTTTCCTGAAACCGTGTCAAGCGCCATTGATATCATCTTTCAATACCTCTAAGTTGGGAGCGTACCTGGAAGCAAATGACTAAAGAAATTAAAATGCAATTAAACCACTAAAATGCAATCAAACAAAAATAAAAGCAAAGCAGTAAACTTGGGTTGCCTCCCAAGAAGCGCTTGGTTTAAAGTCGTTAGCCTGACTCCTTTATTTCCCATCAATCCGGCTCAATCGTAAAATTGACCATAGCATGTCGCCTTGATGTTATTTCTTTGATTTGCATAACATGCATGCCTGGTTGGTGACCCTCAAACTTTGTATCATCCGATGGCAAGAAGAAACTTTCATCATCCGCTTTATCCATCATTGCACTTTTGTCAAGATCCACATGAAGATATTCTTCATGAACCAATGGGTATTCGATGGCTTTGAAAACCTCGAATGTGACTTCTTGATCTTCAATTTCCTTTTCATAATCCCCATTCATGCTCCTTGTCTCATCAACATTAGAATCAACATCCACAGTAGGATGTATACTCTCAAAATTTTCACTAATAGCTTCGTTCGACTCCTCGCCATTTCCTTGATCATCCACCATGCACTGCTCTTCATCATCCTCTATAGGGTCAATCTCAGTATCGCTAGGTAAGGTGCATTGCGGGTGAATAACGTAAGTATTGGCAACATAGTTCATGATGCTCTGCACTGAAGCTTGTAGATTTGCCAACCTAACCTCATTTTGAGAGATATGAGATATGTTCCCACTCATGAGCTCCTCCATCATTCTTTCCTCTCCGTCATATCTATGTGAATTCACCATATAATGCTCTTCACCTTCCTCTATGGGGTTAATCTGTGTAATGCAAGGTAAGGTGCTTTGCGGGTGAATAACGATAGCATCCACGATTTGTGCCGTTAGATTCTCGAGGTTCCGTAATGAATTTAGTTGCTCAATGTACATGGGAAGAATCTCCTCCAAATTAGATGTATCCTCATAGTATGGTGGAGGTTGGTACATAGATTCTGAATGGTATAAGAGATTTGGATCATAGCCTTGATCTTGATTGTTGTCCCATGAAAAGCTTGAACAATCATGCCAACCCGACTGATAGTAGTTTGGGTAGTAGTCAGCTTGATTCTAACTATAGGCATTTTGAGTGGACTGGCCTTTAAGAGTGTCAACAACCCTTGAAAGCGTTGTAACTTGTTCTTGCAAATGCTCAAGAAGTTTTGACGAACTTGGTTGCGTCGTCCCCTCATAATCCCATTGATAATTATGCTCATCCATTAACTGAAAACAAAATAAAAAAAACAAAATAAATAATAAGCAAATTATTTACAAGTCTAAATTAAGACCAATTCGATTGTCATTAATATTGGAAAAACACTAGAAGAACAATTCCCCGACAACGGCGCCAAAAACTTGTTGGTCGATTTCACAACCGAAAAATACGCGCAAGTATACGCGGTCAACAAGTAATAAAGTGATAATAGAGTTGTCGAACCCACAGGGAATTGTTCTAGTGTATCCCAATTACCAACTATATATCGTCTCGATTTTATTTAGACAATTGATGTTTTGATGTTTTTGTTGTTTGATAATAATTAAGAGATATGAAAAGCATTAAAATAATTAAACTCTAATATTAACAAGTCTAAGATTGCAATTTCTCCCAACACTTCATTTGAATATCCTAACTCTCTCATTTGAACTAATTAACAACATGGAAATGTCAACCGAGAAATCAAAGCTACTTATAAGCCTCTGTCGATGGTCAAATTCGAATCTTCCTAATGCGGCATGTAGGTATATGTCTATCCTACACACTATCAAGATACCAATTTCAAGAACAATAACAAGACATGTGTCACTAAATCTCATTAAACGTCCTTTCGATTACCAACTTTCACATAAGAAGTCATTAAGAATAGATTCTCCATTTGTTGCACACGGTATCTAGGTATAGGTCTATGCTAAATACTATCAAGTTACCTATTATTGAGGATAATCAACAAGACACACGTCACTAAATCTCAATTAATTACCCACAACAATCTTTAACTCTCGCATGATATCATAACAAGGTCTAAACACTATAATCCGTTCGTCAAGTTCATATAGGTTCCCACGGTAATTACTAGCTAGGCAATTAATATATGAAGCATAAATCATGACATACAATTCACAAATGAGTAATTAATAACAAAGAGAGAGAAATCAATTCAAACTATGTGTTGGGTTCCATTGAAATCTTAGAAATTAAGGTCTAGTTCATGGTAGCTAAGCAAAACATCAAACACGTGGTGTTCATCATAAATTAGAATTACAAATTCAAAGGAAAACAAGAGATGATAAAACCCAATTAGAAGATATTCATATGTTGCTTGCTTGGTTGATGACAATCTCTAGCTTTTCCTCTTCCTTTGGCATTCTTTTCTCTTTTTGCTCCTTAGCTTGTGCTGGAAATTTCCTTGAATTGCAGCCATTAAGCTCTTCTTGATGATGTATGTGCAGCCTCCCAAGGTTTACATATGCCTTGACAATCCTTTCCTTCTTGTTTCTTTGGCTTATGTTGAGTTTTTCTTTGTATTGCAGCACTTTTGCGCTCAAATTGATGTTTTAGTGTAGCCTCCCAATCCCTAGTTATCAAATATGAAGCCCCAATGAGATATTATATAGTGCCTCCATGAAAAACCCTAGCCAAACATCAGATTTTGGGTCAAAAAGTGAGCTGGAATCGCACTAGGAGCTCAAAAGATCACACTCAGCACGCCCGGGCACGCCCGCATGCTGCCCACTGCGCCCGCGCCCAGCCCCCTGGCCATGCTGCATGCCCACAGCACACCCACGCCGAGCGCGCGCGCGCGCTGGCTGCCTGGTGCCAGGCGCCGCACGCCCACATCCAATTCTGCGCGCCCGCGCCAAAGCTGCTGTCACCCGACTCAGCTTTGACCTCTGTTGGTAAAATGGCCATAACTTCTTCGTTCGAACTCGGATTAAGGCGATTAAGTAGCTCTACAACTTTCATAACTGGAGTGTGACGATATAATGGCCGGAGGAAGTCTCAAATCGAGCCCGAAGCAACTGCTGTGTAAAATTCATGACAAATCCGATGGTAAAATGGCCATAACTCTCTCAAATGAACTTCAAATTGGATGATTCAAGATGTTATGGAAAGCTAAGACAAATATCTACAACTTTCGTTCTTTAAGTTTTGAGAGATTCGGATTGGATCATGGGTAAAATTGGGAAACAAGCAGCTACAGTACCGAAAAGCAAGTTATGGGTATTGATTCCAAGGAGCTTTTATTTCAATTCCTACAAAATAACATAAAAAACACATAAATGCATACAAAAACATATAAAACCAATACAAAACTACATTACATAATAATAAGATAAAAACACATAAAACCAACCGAAATGACTTAGGATTTACAAATTATCAAGCTCAAAAGCACCTAATTTGTGTATATAAAACACACTCATCAGGAACTGAAGAATGGAGCTACATGGATGCTGAATTGAAGCTTGGGAGCAAGAAATCAAGAATCAACACAACTTGGAAAATCACCAGAAGTTGCAGAAACAGAAAAACGGAAACAGAGAGCTTTAATATTTTCTGTTTTTGATTAATTTTCCTATTCTGTAATTATGATGATGAACCAAATGTGTATGATGAATTATACTATTGCTATTATGAACTAAATTTAATTCTTGGGATTATAATGGATCTTTTGCTTTACTAAAAATTGAAGTGCTTCCTTATTATTGCTAGTTGGTTATGAAATGAATGTCTAGTATAGTTTATACTTAATGTTTAATTGCTTGATCACCAATTACCATGATAATTTATATGGAATTGAGAAAGGAAGTATAAATTGAGATCTGATTATGCTAGCATATGTTCATAATATTTACACTCCTCGTGAAGTTATGATTCGTGCTTAGGATAGAGATATACCGAAGTACCATATGTGGCCTATTGAGAACTTGTTCTTAAACCCTCTTGATTGTAATTCACATAGAAATATAGTGCGTTAGTCATCTAGGGTGTTCACATTCATTCTATCAATTGTGGATTTAGTGTGATATGAATATGATGCATCGAGAGGTGGTCATATTTTACATTCGTGTTCTCGACCAACATTCTATAATAATCAATTAGCAACAATAGGAAGCATGGAATTCTAAGTTTGTAATAAGTGAAATTATAATCCCAAGCCCATAAAAATCTGTATTTACATAATCATAATTTGTTCTATTTATTTCTTTAGTAATCATTAGATAATTTTATCATTGTAATCAAGTGTTTAAAGAGACCGAAATAATTATAAAATCGGTGTTTGTAGTTGTAAATGCAATTCTATTCCTCGTGGGATCGATACTTTACTTACTTTATATTACTTGTGGATCACGTGCACTTACGTGTATGAGTCATATTTGTTATACATACAAATATATCAACAAGTTTTTGGCGCCGTTGCCGGGGAATTGTAATTGTGTTTATAACTTTCATCATCAATTTAAATTAGATTGGTTTTAGTTAAACAAATTTGTTCTTATCTTAATTCTATTTTTTTTCTACATTGTCATAGGTACTCTTGAGTAGTGTATGCATACTCGATCGAAGAATCCTAACCTATTGCCTTTCGTGGATAACATTGAGAAACGGGTTCAACAGTCAAGAAAGTGTGCTGAAAATACTCTGGAGGATCTAGACCAACCACAAGCAATGGCGGGAGAAACACAAAAAGCATTGAGAGATTATTGTACGCCAAGGATCACTGATTTGCAATCAAGTATCTCAAGGCCGGCCATAACAGCCAATTCCTTTGAAATCAAACCAGGGACTATCCATATGATCCAAAATTCTGTCCAATTTGGGGGAATTGTAGTTGATGATCCAAATGAGCACTTGATAAATTTTTTAGAGATCTGTGATACATTCAAATTCAGCGGGATTTCGGAAGATGCGGTGAGATTGCGGTTATTCCCATTCACATTGAGGGATAAAGCAAAGAGTTGGTTACACTCACTACCACCGGGATCTATTACTACTTGGCAAGATTTGGCGCAGAAATTCTTAGCAAAATTCTTCCCACAAGCCAAAACTGCTAAGTTGAGAAATGACATTTCCTCATATGAGTAACATCATGGAGAATCCTTGTATGAGACATGGGAGCGGTATAAGGAACTATTGAGAAAATGTCCACATCACGGCTTGCCACAATGGATGCAGCTTAACACATTCTACAATGGGTTGAATATTCAAACACGGGCAGGCATTGATGCAGCTTCGGGAGGAGCATTCATGGGTAAAAACTATGACGAAGCTTATGAACTGTTGGAGACCATGGCTGCAAATAACTATCAATGGCCATCTTCTAGATCCAGCCAACCAAAAGTAGCAGGGATATTAGAGGTTGACACGACCACTTCACTTCAAGCCCAGATATCTGCTATAGTCAAAAAGATTGACAACCTATATGAAGGAAAGGGGCAGCAAATTTCCATGATTTGTGAGCTTTGTGCAGGTTCACACTCCTCTGATCAATGTGCCATCAATGCTGAATCTGTACATTTTATGAGCAACCACCAGCGGCCAGCAAATCAATATCAGAACAACTACAATCTGGGGAATAGGAATCACCCGAACTTCTCATGGAGCAACCGTCAAGATTATCCACAAGCCCCAAAACCTCACAATCCTCCGGGGTTCCATATTCAGCAACAAGCCACAGATACTGATAAGAAGGTTGCTGCAATGAATGAAAATTTGGAGAGATACATGGCCAAAACTGATAAGTTGGAGCAAGGCTAAGCATTGGGTTTCAAGAATTTGGAAAATTAGATGAGTCAATTGTTCAGTTTGTTATCTAATAGACCTTAGGGGACCCTTCCTAGCGACACAGAAATCAATCCAAGGAGACATAGAAAGGAGCAATGCCAAGCTGTCACCACCAGAAGTGGGAAGCAGACCCTGCCAACCAGCGCAGCTGCGCCCATGTCAGACGAGAAGCCAGCGCAGCTGCGCCCTTCTCCAGCGCTGGATCCAGCCGGCGCAGCTGTGCCCATTTTGCAAGGGGAGACGGCACAGTTGTGCCCTTCCCCAGATGTTGACTCTGCTGAAATTTTTGGAGAGGAGGATAACATTGAGAAATCTGAGCCCTCACCAACAAAAAGCACAGAAAAAACTCAACCTCCTCCCACCAGATATTATCCACCAGTTCCGTACCCTCAGAGGCAGCAAAAGCAGAAGATAAACAAACAATTCTCTAAGTTTCTTAAGGTTTTCAAAAAGCTTCAAATCAACATACCATTTGCAGAAGCCTTAGAACAAATGCCGAGCTATGCCAAGTTCATGAACGGGATTCTGTCAAGGAAGAAGAAGTTGCAAGATTTTGAAATTGTAGCTTTGACAGAGGAATGCAGTGCGGTATTACAAAGGAAGCTACCTCCAAAGTTGAAGGATCCGGGCAGTTTCACCATTCCTTGCACCATTGGAGACCTGTCATTCAAAAAATGCTTATGTGATCTTGGTGCAAGCATCAATCTCATGTCATTGTCCGTCTTTACTCAGTTGGGATTACCAGCACCCAAACCGACTAATGTCTCTCTTCAGCTAGCAGATCGTTCAGTCACCTATCCGAGGGGTATTGTGGAAGATGTTCTTATTAAGGTTGATAAGTTCATATTCCCAGTTGACTTCATAATCCTAGACTTCGAGGAGGACAAGGATATTCCCATCATACTTGGGAGGCCATTTTTAGCTACCGGGAGAACTCTCATTGATGTGCAAAAGGGAAAATTGACAATGAGGGTTCAAGACCAAGAAGTCACTATTAATGTCTTTAAAGCTATGAAATTCCCGACCGAAGAGGAAGATTGTTTCCGAGTTGATATCATTGAAAGTGCAGTGACCGAGGAATTCATTAAGGCCACACGTGGTGACTTGCTTGAGATGACACTGACAGGAGACATTGACTTGGACGAGCCCAAAAACTGTATGTTCATTTTCTAGATGCAATACCCAGGATGACAAAGTTCAAGGTACCAATTGAACCCTTGAAATGCTCAAATGAAGCCTCATCTCATTTAAAACCATCTAGAGAGGTACCTCCCAAACTTGAGCTTAAGCCCTTACCAAGTCACCTCAGGTATGCATATCTAGGCACGTCAGATACTTTACCTGTCATTATTTCCTCTGCACTAACATCTTTACAGGAAGGCAAGCTGATAAGAATCCTCCGAGAATTCCAAGGGGCTATTGGATGGACCATTGCTGATATAAAAGGAATCGGCCCCTCATTTTGTATGCACAAGATTTTGATGGAAGATGATAGCAAGCCCACCATAGAGCATCAAAGAAGGCTAAATCCCATCATGAAAGAGGTGGTAAAAGCAGAAATTCTGAAATGGCTAGACGCTGGGATCATCTACCCCATCTCTGACAGTCCGTGGGTGAGCCCTATGCAGTGTGTACCAAAGAAGGGAGGAATAAATGTGGTAAGAAATGAGAACAATGAGTTGATACCAACTCGAACAGTCACAGGATGGAGAGTTTGTATGGACTACCGAAAGCTTAACAAAGCCACGAGGAAAGATCACTTCCCACTTCCATTCATAGATCAAATGTTGGACAGATTGGCAGGGCATGAATACTACTGTTTGCTTGACGGATATTCTGGCTATAATCAAATTGCTATCGCCCCAGAGGATCAAGAGAAGACAACGTTTACTTGTCCATATGGAACTTTTGCTTTCAAGCGAATGTCTTTTGGTCTATGTAATGCTCCAGCCACATTTCAATGGTGCATGATGGCAATATTTTCTGACATGGTAGAAATCAACATGGAGGTCTTCATGGATGATTTTTCAGTGTTTGGAAATTCCTTCGATAGCTGTCTAGAGAATTTGATCATGGTACTAAAGAGATGCGTGGAAACAAACCTTGTGCTTAATTGGGAGAAATGCCACTTCATGGTTCAAGAAGGAATAATATTGGGACACAAAGTCTCAGCAAAAGGTTTGGAAGTGGATAAAGCAAAGTTAGAAACCATCGAGAAATTGCCTCTGCCAACTTCTGTAAAGGGAGTTCGATGTTTTTTGGGCCATGCTGGGTTTTACCGGAGATTTATCAAAGACTTCTCCAAAATCAAAAAACCCCTGTGCAATCTTTTGGAAAAGGATGTTCCGTTCATATTCGATGAAAATTGCCTAGTAGCCTTTGAGTTGTTAAAAAAGAAGTTGACAACAGCACCTGTGATAGTGGCACCAGATTGGTCTATTCCATTTGAGCTTATGTGTGATGCTAGCGATTATGCTGTGGGCGTGGTATTGGGTCAGCGCAGAGACAAGGTTCTACATGCAATTTACTATGCCAGTAAGACACTCTCAGAGGCCCAAATGAATTACACCACCACCGAGAAGGAATTACTCGTTGTTATCTATGCATTTGACAAGTTCCGGTCCTATCTCATTGGAACAAAGGTAGTGGTGTACACTGATCATGCAGCAATTCGGTATTTGATAGCAAAGAAAGATGCTAAACCAAGATTGATCAGGTGGATCCTTTTGCTCCAAGAATTTGACTTGGAAATAAAGGGCAAGAAAGGCACGGAGAATCTAGTTGCTGATCATCTGTCCAGACGAGACAACCCGGACATGGAGAGCAAAGAGAAGGTTGAAATAAACGATTGCTTCCCTGATGAACAGCTATTTGCAATCACATCTGAGATCCCTTGGTTCGCTGATATTGTCAACTATCTTGTGAGTCTTGTACTACCACCGGACCTAACTTCCCAGCAGAAGAAGAAATTTTTGCATGATGTAAAGAGATACATGTGGGACGAGCCTTACTTGTTCAAACAATGTACAGATCTTGTTATCCGAAAATGCATTCCCGATGTCGAGACTACCAGTATTTTACATGCATGTCATTCTTCTCTGTACGACGGCCATTATGGAACGCATAGAACCGCAACCAAAGTACTCCAAGGCGGATTCTATTGGCCTACTTTGTTCAAAGATGCCCATCAATTCATAAAGAATTGTGATCGATGCCAACGGGTGGGTAACATCTCCAACCGCAACGAAATGCCACTAAATGTAATCTTGGAGGTGGAGATCTTTGACGTATGGGGCATAGACTTCATGGGACCATTCCCGTCATCCTGCAACAATCTCTATATCCTTCTTGCAATTGATTATGTGTCCAAATGGGTGGAGGCTTCGGCTTTACCTACCAATGATGCTAAGGTAGTCCTTAGATTCCTACAAAAGAGCATTTTCACTAGATTTGGCACTCCTCGGGCGATCATCAGTGATGAGGGCAGTCATTTCTGCAACAAACAGTTCACAGCCTGTTAGGTTTGTATATAGCGCGAACATGTAATCAAATTACATAAATAGTGCGGAAGCGCGATAAAATCAGATTTTAAAATTTTATACAAACCATCACCAAGATCAATCTATGTGCTCAATTAACGATATAAACGAAAGAGAAAGAGAATAAGAATTATACCCTCGTAGAACAAAGCTTCCTCGGGTACAAGTTCAACTCCTAATCCTTCGTGTTCTCCTCGAATGCTACGGTGTGATTCCTTCCTTTGATCAACGTTAGCCACCCAAGTGTTTGGCCTCTAGAGGTGATCCACCAAGGAAGAACAAGTATTCAAGAATTTGGGTATTTGGCAAAACCCTAGTTTCTATCTCTATAGAAATTGCTCTCCACAATCTAATGCAAGAGTGTGTAACCCTAATCTATGATAAGACCCCTCTTATTTATAGATGTAGGAATAACCCTTCCCTAAACAATTTAGGATTAGGGTTTTTATTATAATTAAACTCCTTTAATTAATAATGCTCCTAATCTCATTAGGAATTCATGGGAGAGTACTTCTATTAATTAATTCTCAATCCCTATTAGGAATTAAATAATAGTAATAGTAATAATAATAATAAGACTCCTCTTATTAATTTATATTTAATATTTCCAAAATATTAAATAATAAATATTAAAGCTATTTAATTTATTCTATCTCCATAGATTAAATTAAACACACTTAACTTATTATTACCATTATGCCATTTACTTCTTAAATAAATATTTTCCTTTTGCGGTGTGACCCTTTAGGTTCTCCATATTAAACCGGTTGTGAATAAATCAATTAGAACAATTCTAATCTTATTTAAATAAATAAATTAAACTATTTAATTCATTTAAATAAATAACATTTATTCTACAATAAGGGTAAGCCCCCTTAGCGATCAACGACTTTCCAGATAATATAGATTTCAACATTAATCACAA